>OY390732.1:38927388-40293013 GCA_959613385.1 Geotrupes spiniger
GCCTTCATTACGTCATGCTTGCTAAGATCGATACGACTGTAATGCAGTTGTATCGCTTCGTTTAAATGTCGTTTTTGGTAATGACAAACCAGCCTCGTTAAATCCACCCTGCTCAAGGTCACTCAATTGAAAAAAATGTTTTCTTACTCTATGCATAATTCCTAATATTATAAAACACTACTTAAAAAGCAACAACACACAGAATAATTCATTATATACATGACATTTAACAAATCACTCTTTTTTGGCACTACGTTTTTGTAATAACCTACAACCCCTAGTACTTACCTCTACATCTTATTCTGCTACTACTTTTTTAATAATGCTCGCAGATGGTTAGCCGTTTGACACAATTTAAACCGAATCTCGCCTTAATTCGGCAATAAACGCCGGTAGTAGAATCTCAACGTGTTCATTTCGCCGCATTTCAAAATATCATTCGTTAACAGTAAACTCTTATTAACCACACACATATTTCTGGCATGTTACTTGCTATTCTTAAATTTGTATAAAACCCACGCAATCAATTAGACGAAGTGGAGTAATTTGGAGTCAAAAAGTTTATAAAATAGGTTAAATTGTCATATGCGCCTCTCGTGAACACACGATTAATAGAATAATTGGACAATGAGTCTTGTTAGACCTAATAAAGAATGTACAAGATGAAATGAAAAAGTTATGGCTCATATTGAAATTTTAAAGTGTGTACATATAAATAACAAATACCCTGATGTATCAGCTTTCAAGTTCACCCCGAAGTTAAAAATGCACATGTTACTAATGATACAGCAAGGTGCCAAAATAAGCAGCAACCACAAATAAAAATACAAGAAAGGAAAGAAAAAGGTCAATACGAGGAACGGAACCGAATTTGTCGCTGAACATATGTAAAATACTATTAATATAATTGTAATAAATACAATATCGATGCTGAAAAATTAAGCATAAGAATATTGTCAGTAATAAACAACTTTTATTAAATTAATTCACATACTAACAGTTTTTTCTGAACCTTTACCGAGCAGAACCTTTCACACGTGTGTAGTGCATCGCGGTGGCGGTGTGAAATTCTACGGTGCAGTTGCAACCAAGGTAATTTTATATTGTGCATTTCCTTCCGGCTGCTGCGGTCTTCTGCCAGGATAAACACTCGGAACATTCGAGATTATCTGTTAATTATGTTTGGTTCAATGATCTGCGTTTGCGGCCAGAGAATGCGTTCGCCCTACGTCCACCACGAACGATATCTCATTACGAAACGCGCATCCTCTTCCTTACTGCACCAGTACGGTTCAAAGGTGCAGAGGTTACGTTAGGAATTAGTTAATCGCTTTGGACAATTGCTGGAGGTTTGCCAAAATAATGCCGGTTGCATTTCGTCTGCGCACGTTTAAGTTCTGTTCATGAACGTTTGTTTAATTAATCATGAACGTTTCATTGTTTTGAGTATTACTGCAACGTTGCGAATTACTAATATTATACATACACACTGTACTGGAATAATGCCATAACCAATGCCTTCCGTCAAAAAATATTCGTTATAAAGCCATTTTAATTCTAATTGTAAGAATAGTATTACTTTTGTCGTTACTATAAGGCATATTTAAATATAATTTTCAGTTCATCTGTGGCTTTCTGTTACTTTACCACAGAATTGCATTGGATACTCCATGTACCGTTGTAGCGAGTAGACGTAATCGCATGCGGTGATCATACTTTAAAATTCAATTCATTTAGTTGGACATCCTATCTATTTTGTGCGAAGTTCTTTAAAATGCTTTAAAAAATCTTGGGCAATGAAGATTTCTAAATTAGCTGACAAATTTGCTACCGAAATTTGAATCGGCGATTGAGGATTAATCTAAATAATATGAAGAAAAGTTTGAAGTAGTAAAAAACAAATGTAAGCGACTAAAAAATCAAAATTGAACAGCCGCAAAAATAACGTTCGAAGTTACGGCATCAAAGAAAATAATAACGAGGATGTGGAAAAAGAGGTTATTAATATTTGTAAGGCCAAACTAAATGTTAATTTGTATCGATCCGTGTCATCGCATTGGAAAGCAATCAACCATAAAACCACGTGTCATCATTATAAAATTATGGGGCTACAGTGACCGGAAGAACAGTGTTTATGAAGAAAAAATGCTATTAACATTTATGAAGACCTCACGAAAGACCGACATAATTTACAAAATGTAAAATTTGGCAACTATGAGGTACAAGTTATGTTGGTAAAATTCATACAATAACAACAGAATTACTATTAACTCTATTAATGATTTATCCAATATATAATATTATTGAGCACATACACATCACGTACAATGTACCTGCCAATTATTTTTACTTTCTTATATCTGAGGTCTCCTGAAACGATTCTGACTATTTTCGAACGAATATGCAATAAAAATTAAAAATGTGAATTCTTCACAAACGTACAGAGATTATTAGGCTATGAATAAAGGGGAAAGAATGAGAAAAAGTTAAATTAACAACAGTGGGCGGATTATATGTACAGAAAGTGATATAATAATAGGAAATAATAGTACAGCATAAATGAGAAATCACTGACTGACTAATTTCTGATTAATACACTAAAATTGAGATACACAAAAGATATGAAAGCGACTAGGCAAGCAGAAAAATTGTAAACAGAAAGACGGAGAGCAGAAAATACCAACAAAAAAAAATAGAAAGTAATAGAAAAATATACAAGAGCATGTGAAACCGATATAACGGCATTAGAAATACTATGAAAATACTTTCTATGATAACGAAGAATAAATTAAAAGAAATTTCTTATTATATTATATATAATACCAAATAATCTGGTAAATCACTGTAAAGAGTATATGTAAACTTCGTAGACATACAAAAATCCCTCGACAGCATTACGAGAGAAACTCGTTACTCTGGATAGAAAACGAGTGTATACTCAGTCCTTTCCTAACTGCAGTGGTACGATAATAGACGAGACGATCAAGCGGGCAAAGCAACAGCTAAGAACAGTCAAAATAGGCACGATGACGAAAAGTTAGTTAGAGTGGGAAAAGTGGGAAGATTTTTTTTGTAGTAGAAAAGAAGAAAGATAGACTATCAACAAAGATTTGAATACAATCACTGCGGTTGTAGGGTATACAAAACGTCAGGAAAATTTATTATGAAAAGTTACAAAATAAGACCGTAAGAAAGAAGCAGAAGAGGATATAAACGTGAAAGAAAGAAATGAAACAAATGACATCACCGCAAAACATTCAATGGAAAATTCGATGAAGCTAGTCCAGGCCAGGAAAGTAAGCAAACCAACAATCAACTCAATAGTCTTGCACCTAACAATAGCATTTGATAAGATATTTAGTTGGCAGCCTCGTCAAAATGTGTAAGTTCACAAATCTGTGGAGAATATGGAAAAACAACAATAACCTCGACTGAATAGTCTCTCACCTAACAGTAGGGAGAGATCTAGGACTAGGACAGAAGTATGAGAAGTTGGTTTTCTTTTCGATAGAATGTAATAGTTTTTTTTTCTGACTTGTATCCTACCCACCATGGAGAGTAACATCACCGTCACCTCACGAATGCCTAATATCGTATGATAGTGATTGTGGCAGAGCTCTCTGAACGCAGGAAGGGACCTATTTGATGCCCAAGTGCGCTTTGTCACTTTCTTGCTCCCAATGGTGGTAGCACTAAAGGCCAGCAAAATTCAGTTGTTGTGGATTACAAATATTTTACATCGTTTGAGGCAGAAATAACAACTAGATGGTCACAAGCTTCATGTTTTCACTTACGGAAATTAAGATTACCACACTGTACAGAATAAATATTTGAGTTTTCTTGGCTACTCAGTGTATGTATTCGTTTGGAACTTAACTTATAACCTTCTGCGTCAGGTTTATGGGATAAATAAACGTATTTAACTACGTTTATATATTAGTAAGCTATTTAAATCACGGTAGATAAAATCTTTTTTTTGTAAACCATCCAACGGAGCTAACTATCGATCACAAATTAAAAATGTAACAGGAACACAATATAGCGTACATCTCATTAAGGAGTATTGAACTTCTCATTAGATTAAAATTGACGTATTCTTACACAAGTTACACATCGAGAAACACATACAGCATAAGGAAAACAAGCCAGAGAATTTTATCAGAACATGAAGACTGGAAGTACAAACAATCAGCAAAATAAGCTAATATTTTGTAAATATTTTTTAAATCGCTAATACCTTCACAAAATCGTTTAAAGACTAAATCTCTAATATTATACACGAATGCAAAAATACTGTCTCCATAGCTGGTCGATAACAAACCCAGTCTCAAGCGCAAACGATGTCCATACCACAAATATCATTAGAAAGTGTTGAAGCCATAATCCGAGAAATGGATTATGGCTTCCAACAAGGCACTAGGAAGGGATAATATTAAAATGAAGGCTATAAAGGCACCTATAAATATTTTGTCATACGCAATAAAGATCTTAATAAAGTTATCAGTCGATCAAAGAAGACGGACTGAAAAAAGTAATGGTTACGCCAAGATATAAGAAAGGATCACAGAAGTGCTACATCAATTACAGACCCATCTCGGCATTCCCTTCGATGGAAAAATATTGGAAAAATACCTGGCTTCCAAATGAAAAAGAGTAAAATGTCTCTGTTGGAGAATTTCTCAGGCATTATAACCACAAATCTAAACAAGAATATGCATGTAGTGTGCGTATTTATTGATTTCTTGAAGGCTTTCGACATTATAAATCATAAACTATTGATGGATATGTTGGAAAGGATTGGTGTAAGAGGTGTGCTATTTAGATGGTTTGCAGATTACCTTCAGAAACGAAAGTACGCCGTCAAAATAGGAAAAGTATTAGGATCATATGTGGATGTGGAAAGAGGTGTCCCACAGGGAAGCATACTTGGCCCGCTATTGTACTTAATTTACTTCACCGACATAGTGAATTGCTTCAAACACTGCAAATATAAGCTGTATGTGGATGACACCTTAATATATCCTCCATCATAAAGATCTAGGCAGGGAAATTGAAATGGTACAGGAGAACTTTCGTACGTTTCAATTTTGGCCGCATGACAAAGGATTAAAAATAAATATGGTTAAATCTAACGTGTTCCATATTTCCTCTCCGCACCAAAAGGGCGTGTGAAAATTATATATCACTCGGATTGTTTACACAAAAACAGCAATAACGGGAATAAGCAAGTATGCAGCTGTGTGAAATCGTCGCATGTGAATCACCTACTGTACTTGGACGTAGATATTATCCAATAGATTAAGATACTTTGCAGGTCTATTTTATTACTTACAGGACTGGCTCCCACGGGAAGTGTTGAAGACAATTTACCATGCACTTGCTGGATCAACGCTAACCTACGCCATAACATCTTGGGGAAACGCATCCGACTCATATAAATAAGCTGTAGAAGACCCAAGATCAAATCCTTAAAGATTTAACTGCAGATAATTCTAAGGGCGCAAGTAAATACAAAACCACTGGATTACTGGATGTAAAAGGTCTATTTGACTTCGGACTATTATTTCACCATTAATAATAAAATAAAAATGGACCATATTTATGACTCGAGAGGTAGAGAGGAGCCCACAATAACAAATATGGGAAAGGAACCTTAAGTGTGACAATACCGACTTAGTTTAATAAACTGCCACAAAATTAAAGAACACTAAAAACATTAAATGAAAAGAAACTTAAAGATGTGGTTAGTTGAAGACAGTGGCTGAAAAGTGGACGGACACTATAATCAAAATCTGTCGATTTGCCGATAAGCTTCTAAGCTTAGCGGCATTAGAACCTACGAACGTTTTACCGATAAGCCTTTTTTGTTGATAATTTGATTTATGTTAATAATTTAACTTCATTGTATAATTATTATGTTTTTTGAAATTTTCGATTCGCTTAATTTGTCATTAGCTATTTTGTTGAGCAGAGTTTAAGTTGTACTTCGATTTTTAAGTAATTGAACTGAATTATTAAAAACAAACAGGGGAAACTAGTAGGAGAAAGCTTGCCAAGATGGGCAGAGTATTTCAGGAAATTATATGACACGTGAGAAAACGAGATGGCGACGGCGATGAGGAAATATTGCTTGAAGGAAATGCTGAAAAGTAGCTTGTACAATATAATAAACACTGTCCAGGTAAAGGAGCAAATGCCCAATAGATGGAAAGATAGAGCAGAAAGGAGAGAAAAGTTTGTGAATATTACAGGTGATTCGCGCTAATTGACATCGATTATAAATAGTGGCAATTGCAATAAAGAATAGGATTAATAGCACAGCATAAAACAAAGTTATACCATACCAATGTGATTTCAGAGAAAAAATCAGTCATGAATTAGCTGTTCATTTAAAAACAGATAATGGATAATAGTATAGAACAAAATGTACTCTATATATGATACGAGTATTCATTGATTTTAAGCAGCCTTTTGACATAGGAAAAAAGTACACACAGCAATGAAACAATTAGAAGTAAGAGAGTCTAGTGAAAATGACCCAGGCAAAAAGGGACTATAACGTACTTGTGCAAGGATATATATCGGAACCGTTAATGTCACAAAGAGACTGCGACAGGGTGATCAATTTTCGACAGCTTTATTATTAATTACTGGACGCAGCAATTAGAGAAAATGAAATTCAGACAAATGGGGCAATATACAATCAGAGAAGTCACATAATGACGTACGCTGATGACATAGTGATTCTGACAAGAACAAAAGCTAATTTAGTTACGGAGGTGGAAATATCAGGAAAAGATAAGGATTTACTAATAAATCAAGCAAAGACGAAATTTATAATATTAGAAAGTGGACATGAATCAAATATGTAAACAAAGAAATGAAAGTAATAGCAGAAAAATCAAATATAGTATCCAAAGAGTGGAGAGCTGTAATTATCATTACAATAACAAGTAAGGGAGATGAGAAGAACGAAGTCCTAAGGATCGCCAAAGGCATGGAATGTATGAGGGCAATGCAGCACGTTTTAGGATCAATTAAGATCGCAAGAAATGCAAAAAAAATAATTAAATAGCCTTAATAAGACCTTTAGTGATGAATGGAGGGGGGGAGAGGTGTGGAAAATAAACAAAACGGAAAATAATACATTAGATATAATATGCATATAGATATATGGTGTGGGTAAGGAGAACGTGAGAACGTAAGTGAGATCGCAAAGGATGAGATGGTTGGGCCATGTCGAGAGATTAAGTAATGAGAAACCAACCAAGCAAGTTTTAAGAGGAGGGACAACAGGAAGACGAAAAAGAGGTAGGCTGTGAACAAAATGGTTAGACGCAGTAGAGAAGGACCTGGAAGAAATGGTAATAAGAAGATTGCGGAGAAGAGCAGAAAATAGAAAATACATCTCATCTCATAGTACTAAAACACACCAAAGACAATTCATTGAAAATTACGCACAGCATATATCTAACAAATTTGCAGACGAATCTAACAAAATCATAATAATTAAAATCAAACAATAGAGACTGTAAATAAATAATAACCAGGTAAGTTTTGGGTCGGAACCAGGCACGATGCTAATGTAAATTTATTTCATGGTGCCAGTTTTATATTATCCTCCCGGATGGGAACAACTACGGAAAGGTCGCAACGGGTTGAACAAGTTGTAACAATGATAGTCTCCTGGCTATTTTTGTCGAAGAATTGGCTACAAAAAATCATTGTGCTAACCCCGAAATTTGGATACTCCGATGATTTTACTTTTACCGTTCTGGGTTTATTTTTTAATAATTTAATTTCCTCTCTTCTTCATAAAATTGTGGTGATGTTTTTAGGTTTGTATTATTTCGAATACTTTTGTTGTTTATTTTGACAGCGCAATACTTCCAATTCTACCGATTTTTGAGTGATTTTGAATTATAGTAAATTTAATACAATATTGCTTGATATTAAATTTGCATTTTAATCTTTGATGTATTTTTTGTAGTTAAATATTAATTTTCTCGACATTTGTTATGCCACTGCATAAACAATTCGTTTTATTACTTTACGTGTTTCATTTTCAAGACTCGTAAGAATTTAGATGTAGAGAGTCATAAAAAACAATATTTTGTCCCAAAAAATAATGATTACAAATGTTAACACAGATATTATTCTCCACTATTCTTTGCACGTCTTGAAACATGTTGAATTAATTTAATTAATTATGTCGCCCCTGGAACTTTTTAATGGATAATAACCGCCCGTAGTGTCTGTAAAACTGAAGTTAATGCCATCGTGGCTTTTATTAATTTCAATTTTAACTGCAACATACTGCAATGCAACTCAGGAACGCTCGTAATTGGTCTTTAGTACATTGTCCAGTTGTATTGTGTTAAAGTAAGAAAACAATGCTATATATTATCGAATTATCATATGTCATACAGCTAACACTTCGAAGTCTGTTAACCTTTATCGCTTAAAATGCCTGACCCAAATATTCAATATCAAATACGATACATAAATATTTGTTTAGACCAAATAAGTTCAATTTTAAAATTCAAAATTCATACTTGCTACAAATTGTTTACTAACTACATACATAACCCTACGGTGTTAAAGCAATATTCGACGACAGTCAAATTGAAAGATAACAAACTAAATGTATTTGTTTCGTTTCAATTAACGTAACTGGCGTCGGTTTTTGCAACCGCTTTTTGTCCCCTTTGAGTTCAAGTAAACATAAACTGTGCTCCTACATATGTTTCTCTAAAATGTAAACCAACGACACAAGCTGTCAAAATTGCCAATAGAAAAAAGTAGGTTACTTCCGATCAAGACGGATTTGCAGCTACAAACAAGTGTTCTAAAATACGATTGTTTGTTTGTTTGGGTTTGTTGAATCGCGAGAACGATTACCAATTTCCTCCGCTTATATGTTTAGCGGGTTGAAAAATTAAATTAAACGGATTACATTAATTATATTTGAAGTTGCAACTTTAAATGATAATTCAATATAAATTATCTTTGTTTTTTCTTCATTTGTTTTAATAATGTTTATAAAGCTGGAATTACTGCACATCCGAATGTTATTCAAACGTACGCTGTCAGCTGTTGCAAAGTAATTCCCTGCAATTCGCAGACATGTGGGGTTAAGCTGCCAATAGATAACCAGTAAAACATGTTCATTTCCATAAACGATGTGAATTCATTTTCCTATTACAGAATAATATTCTACCAGATTCGAAACTTTTAACACGGGAGTTAATATTTCAAAATATGAATCATAATTTACGTTATGCATAACTACACATAGTGACTTCAAAACCTAAGGCGTTATTACTTCAGGGGAGTTTTCGATATCAAATTTACTGTTTCAATTAATTTGATTGGTTAAGTTATATCAAATGCTTAAAGTAAGCATCGTTGACGTAAATATGACAATAAAAATAAGAACTATTTCTTTTCGATTTGATTTTGTTTGTATTTTATTTATGAACGCTTATGCAAATATGGCTTGTAGACCTTTGAAATTAATCGAAAATTTTCTGGCATATCGTTTTGTCCACTATTAATTATATTTGCAATATGTGATTTTCTGTTTTCTATGTTGTTTTCGTTTTCAAGTTTTCGCTTCATTGTGTCCATGTCAATGATAATGTCAGTTTTAATTTATCGTAAGAGTTTTGGATCCTGCCTTAATTAATCAACAACGAATCGTAACCAGAAATTTAAACAAATTTAGCTACAATTTCACAGACAAACGAGTTAAAATGAGAAAAAAATCTAGGCAATGTGGTTCAGTGAAATTAATCAATAACACTAATTAAATTAAATGAAATTCGAATCAATAGATACAACGTGATGGTCCGGTAAATTTAACTGATATTGCACTAAACATTTAACTAAGCCTCGTAGACAGCTCATGCTATTTATACAGTGGAGTAACAACGACTCCATCCGATATAAAGATTTTTGCCTTTCGATTTGCGTGCAGCCACACAGTCTGCGTCTAATTTCGTCGTATGAATTCGTTACATAAAATGAGCAGAGTGTCGCGATTCGGTAACAACCTTAACAAAACCATGCATTAAATACCTTTCGTTTGCGCTCTTGCACACATACCGATCATAAAAGAGTTTACTTTATGAAGTAATCTCAGTCCGGGAGTGTTATCGTTATTGCAAATTAAATTCTCCCGGTTTGCCAGTGCTTCGACACTATCAAATCATATTCGTGTGGAGAAGCAGCTGTACACGGTACATTTGTAGATGCACATTTAGATGCAAATTTCTAAATATTTAATAATGTAGGTTTGCTTTCGCCCATCGTTTTCTTGATATTTTATTTAGATTTCATAATACCGCCATGACTTAAACAAACTCTGGTCAGTTGCAAAATTTGGAAAGTAATGCAAAACATTTTCTTTCAAAATACCGATAGTCAATTGAAATGCTGAAATTTGTATTTTTTACTTGAAAATCCGATTTAGTAGATCCGTTGTCTCAATATATAAAAGTTTTTATATATCGATATGTTGCTACCAGCTTTCCATCGTGATGTGATGCTGCTCAGTAGCTTTCGCAATGGGGAGCACGCCGCGGGAAAATGGGAAATTGTTTGCGTAATATGTTAAGGATGCCACTATGACCGACAAAAATTGTACCTTGTACCGGCAGTAAAATCATTCATGATAAATACAATTCAATAACTGGAAAATCAACGAACAACAATATACGGCCAACTGATAATAAGTTACCATAATTTATACACCTTATACCACATAAGAATTTGACAATTTAAAATAATACAAGAACACAATAAGCTGACGTTGTTGCTTTCATTACGTTCCCGTCCCAGCTGTTGGTGAAAGCTGACCGGTTAAGAGGCGGTTTTTCGAAACTCCAAAAAAAACCATATCGAACCCTTCCATGTTACCCATCTCAGTAGATGATTTTGATTACAAAGACATGCTGGGTTCCTCTAAGAAATTAGGTACAACTTGCTTGTCCAATCCGAAAAATTAGGCCCGAAAAAATAGCGCACATGCAGCGGTTGTCCTCCCGAAAAATTGATCGAAGTTCAATCCTGTTTTGAATCTACAATCTTCAGTCGAGTTTTGAATCTTTCTGTGCGTATTTTATTCCGTTGTCGTTGCTCGTGTTTTAAATTGTGCTTATCAGTATGCAGCATAATAAAGGAGAGAAATGCAGTTCGAATAGTCCTACATAGTCGCGCAAGCGAAGATTCCATGGCAACCAGCATGTCTATGAAAAAAAGGATGTGGAGGAGTACGGGGAGAGTGCGTCTCCCAGAAAGTTAGCCCTCGCAGAATAGGAGGATGTCATTGTTCATGCAGGACATGGGTACCGAATTATCGAATTTTTGTCGATATTCACTGCTCTTTCTGAAATGCTCATTTGCCGAACTTGCAAGACGAACGTTTAATTTGTAGAAACAGGACACCGTGGATTTGCTTTCAAACTCGAAGTTCAGTGTAAATGTGGAAGCAGACTTGCACTGAACTACATGATCAATTCTAGTCTGTTCATACTAGATTCATTCGAAGTGAACAGAAGAACAGCGTTTGCTATGAGACTTCTGAGAATTAGACTAGAAAGGATAAATTTATATTAATTATATAATTTATATAATTATAACTTGATGGATATGGGAAAAGGTTTGAGTAAATCGGCATATTACTTGATCCTACAGCATGTGCACGATGCAACAAAAATAGTGTTTTCGAATCTCTCAAAGAAAGTTGTACGGGAAGGACAAAAGACCCTCAAACAATTTAAAAGTTTCTGCTGATGGCTCGTGGAAAAAAACGTGGATTTTCGTCTCTGTACTCCGTACGACTCTTATTGGCTACTGCACAGGCAAAGTGATCAACTTTGTTGTAAAGTCGAGTTACTGTAGTGTGTGTACATACCGGAAAAAGAAGCAGAAGAATCCCGAAGATCATAAAAAATGGGCAGAACCACACGAAGAAGAATGCTCTGCCAATCATAAGGAGTCAGCTGGATGCGATTACACAAATTACGGTCTGAATAATCATACGAAGTAAAATAAGGAAATTACATTGGTGACGACGACTCCAAAACTTTTAAAGCTGTTCTTGATGCGAACCCATACGGAGATGACCTTACAGTGGTCAAGAGCGAATGCACGTAGAGAAAAGAATGGGTTCTCGACTTCGAAATGTCAAGACAAAACTGAAGCTTGGAGGAAATTGATAGATATTCTAATTGCAAAACTTACCAACTATTACGGATTAGCCATAATACGTAATATTGATACAGTTTAAAACAATGAGAACGGCAATCATGGTCACGTATAAACATCTGACTTCAACAAATGAAAATCCGATGCCCGCAAGGTGACGAAAGCTGGTGCAAGTACCAAGTGGCCATTGCTAAAGGGTCCAGCACCCCTTCATGCTGACAGAAACATATATTGCCAATATTTAAAGATCTTTTCAACGGTGACGAGATGTTCTGGTGCGCATACGTAAAATGCCAACGAAAGTTTTAGTTCAACCAGCTGGCGTCTCAGCTCAAAACATCTCAAATGTGGTGTGACAACGGTCGAAATTGCTTCGTATGTAGCTGTTGTGCTTTTTAATGTAGGCTATTCAGCTATTCTCAAGATCATGGAGCTGCTGAACTAGAAAATTGGCTTGCACGCTAAGAATTACGCCGATATGTACGAAAGAGCACGCATGAAGCGGCAAGCACGGCGCAGGAGTCCGAAGACCTACTATATGCTCCGGGAATCACAGATTAGCTTCAAACGGACGTAAATATCGAAAAAGCTATGTGTCTTACAAGCGAAAACTTTAAGCGCGTTTTTCACTAAACTACGTTTTTCAAGTTGGCTGCAATTGTAGCTCATCGAGTTTTATCCGAGTCACTTCAATCAAAGTTTAGATTAAAGACAATTAGTTTTATATGCGGATGAGCTCGAATTATGAAAAAGTATCATTATAGGACATAGTTATTGCAAAATTGCGATCGATCATTTTCGTTAATTTTCATTTTATGTCTGCCATTTTTGCAATTAATAATTTTTTTTCACTAACTGTAGTTCATTCACATTCTACAATCACACTTTAACGAAATATTTTTGAGTTTCAGTTAATTTCCAAGGACTCCAGGGTTCCCGCCGATTTGGTCGGACCCTCCGCTTACGGCCGCATTTACATTACATTATAACTAGTAATATATTTCATACAAATCAAAGGGCCTAAACGAAAATATATTTCACTACAATACTGTAGCAGAAACGCTACAATAAACAATATATGCATATTCACTTGTAGGTTACCCGAGCAGATTGTACACTTATCGACAAGTAAGAAAACTCAAAGTGTGAATAAATTTGAGATCTGCGTAAAATAAATGAACAATATATTTTTTAGCGTAAATCTCTGAAAATAAACATATCTTTGGTTCATTAATAATAAAAATACATATAGGTGGGTTACATATTAGGGGAAATTAAAAGAAACATCTAAGATTTACAGTGATCCATAATTCATTAAATTTCATTAAATCAAACTACTCATTATATTTTTAAAATTTAATAGTAAGCTTTAAGTCTTTGACATTGGATTTAATAATTTCGACCCTCCATTATAATATAACATATTTGTAACATAAAATCTTAAAAACTAGTTGTCAGTATAGGTTATAGTGATGGAATGGTGAACTAACTTGTGAACTAACTATTCCAAAGAACTAGTTCGTAATTTTAAGACATTGTATAATAGTTCACTGTCTAGAATCGCCGACACGATACACATATCAGTATATCTGAGATAACACAATATGTTCTATTATGTGGACTAATATAAAATGAACTCGTTTGCGTTTGTCGTTCAGTAATATGAACTGATATTATTAGCGAGCTCTACTGTTGAATGATTTCAATCTTAAATGCGCTTATTATATGTAATAAAAATAATATTAATAGATGTAATATATTTTATTTTAAAAAAATTCTATAAAACTAAAGAAATTGGTACAGTAATAAATACATGATAAATAAAAATCAAAGAATAAAAATAGTTACCACGAAAATATTCCTTTTATATAATAATAAATAAAATATTGATAACGAAAATGTAAATACACAGACCTATCTATTGAAATAATGATATTAAAAAATATCGAAAATAAAAAATATATATTTCTGAATAGAATAATAAAATAAATGCGATATTTTATGATATAAGAAATTTACTAATTATAATTTAAAAACAAGATTTCGTTAACTTTTGAATCGGATAGCCTACTTCGTCTTAAACTGCTAAAACTGGTCCGGTTGATGATAAAATGCGCTCGCATGGAACTAATGTTCTTATAATACATAAACGATGTTTCGCCACGTGGTGCATGTGTGGATACACTTTTACCCTTTCTATCCAGCAAATCGAAGGATCTTCTTTTCTGTTCATCAGTGGTTACTACATATATTTCTCTACTTTTATCATTCGTGTCATTTTTTCATCCCTGTAAAAAAGATGTGAATATCGTTCCACACACACCAGAACAAAACGGCGCCGGCGTCGCTGAACGGATGAACCGTACGAAGGTGCGTTGCATATTGCTTGACGGCGCGGCGGTCTGAGTGACAGTTTTTGTGCTGCAGCGGCGGTTACGGTGTCGTACTTGGTCAACCGGATTCCATGTCGTGGTATGAAACACGAAACACCACAAAAGCGGTGGACCAAGCGGAAGCCCGATTTGTCCTTATTGTGAGTATTTGGAAGTAAAGCGATGGCGCATATTCTAAAAGTGGGTCGCATCAAACTTTCATCGAAATCAATGGAATGAGCCGGTGGCGAGAGAGGTCACCGTGAGTAGAGATGTCGTCTTCATTGTATCGAAAAAGAGCGGGGTAATTTCAACGAACAAATCTACTCGTTCTCTTCCACCACCAGCATCCGGCCTGAATCCGATCACCAAAATTGATTCGATCTGCGAATGCAGCCGAAACTGGCAATTCAATGCAGACAAACGTATCGAATTCATTGTCACGACCACCGAATACAATCGATGAATCAAATGCGCCGAAAGAATTCGTCGAAACAAATTCACCTGTACGAGAAGGTGCAGATGGTGAAACGACGAACAACGACAAGGTCAGCGACACGTCTGGCGAGGGCCAGCTTGCTCACCTGTTCAAAGCACAAGGTGGTGCATATCATGGGCAACACGTCTCCAGCCAAAGATCGCATTGTCATCCACCGAAGCTGAATTCATGTCAATAGTCGCGGCGATTAAGGAGTATCTCTGGGTCAAACGTCTTAATGGAGGAGCCAAGAGAAATCGTTTTGTACTACGACAACCAGGGAGCACTTCATCTTGCGAATAATCGCAACTACCACGCACGTACAAAATACATTGACGTTCGGAAATATATCATCCAGGACCATTTGTACGAAAGCGACGCGTCCAACGTCAAAATAAAATTGCTGTACAAACCAACAAATGAGATGACGGCGGACATAATTACAAAAACGGTAGATGGTTTGAAATTAAAGATATTCTCACCGGAATTAGTAGATTTTTTTCTTATTTACACAAATGAATTGTAGTTTGAATTAGTTTATTTGGGGCGCTAGTGAGGCTGTTGTTTATTTAAATTAAACTATTTAGAGTCACCAAATAAATCAACAAGCATATGAGATTCTGGTATCTAATGTAAAAATATTAATAACTAATGTCGCTTTTTCATCTCTCTAAAAAGATGTTAATTTTGGCTCTCTCTATTGTCATACATCGAACAAGTAAGAGGTGTGTTTTCTTTCATCGGATATACTTCCAGTGTTTATCTGCGATCAACGGACAAATACAACAAAATCCTTGCTCATCATCATCAGATTCTTCAATAGGGTCGATGTGCCGAAGTTGAATTCTACAAACGTTTCGTTTTAGCTGTGTTATAGCATCGTTTAGCTTATCTGCGTCTTTGAAAAAATATTTTTTCAATCCCGGATCTAAAATTGTTTCTTTGCTTGCTAACTGATTAATTTCGATATCCTTGAAGCGCTTATTAATCGATTCCTCGAAAATGGTAATCATATTTTTTATTTCAGTTATACTTGACATTTTGTTTTTCAACATGTTTACAAAAATAATAATTTAAAAAACTGTCACTGTTTTATCAGCACTGAGTTCGTTTGTTGTATCATAAAATGTTGTTTGAATGTGTTAAAACAACATTTCATTCATTTCAAGTCTATGTAGGTAAATCTATTTCCAATAACGCTGAATATAAGTTGAAGATAAGTTAAAATTACAGCTTCTTTATTCATTAAAATTATATTGATCATGTCATAAGTTGAATTCCATCTCGTAACATCCCGTTGCAATTTCTGTTTTTGGTAAACCCAATTGTTCCTGCACAGAATAACATTTGGCAAGAGCAGATGAGCTTCTTTTAAAATATTCGGCAATTGCTTTCATTCTATTTCCAGCTGCATAATCGAATTGCCGTCGTTATATTCGCAGCATTATCTGTGACACATGGAACAATTTTATTTTCAATATTAAAATTTCGTGCAGTACTTCTTTAGCTGCTCGAAATATTGTATGCTGTGTGACTTTCATAAAAAGAACACATTCCAATACCACATAATTATTAAAAATTAAAATTAATATCATTAAATGAACGCTTTAGAGCGGCTTATCATATCATTTCGGTACTCGTAACGCACATGAAACGAAAGAATGAACTGGTGAACTAGATGACAAAACTAGTTCTCGTCTCGTCTTCTTCATTATAGTTAGGATTCATTTGTGTTGATTTAAATTAAATATTATTACGACATTCCAATTTTGCAATAATAAATGTTGCTGTATGAGAGTTAATAGTCCTCGAATACCTTGCTTCGAACTTTTAATAAATAAAAACTACTTAAATAAGAAAATTCGAAAACAGAGACGCAGGAATCTTTTTTCAATGGGATAGCATGGCGGATTCCTATATGCTTTTGCGCTTTCTTCTCCCGTCATCACGTTCTCGACAATCACTTGAAATTTGCTTCTACAAATTAGAGTTAAATTGAAACGCACTTTTAAATCCAATAAGCAGGTAAGGTTCGATTGAAATTTATTACGAAAATACCATTAAACCAATCACAGTAGAACAATTAAATAAAACATCTTTTTTTCTTTTCTTTAGGGCTCCCATTGCTTTAACTTAATAAATAAATATGTAAACTCCCAGAATCAACATACACCATTACCGCAAAACTTCATTTTTTACTTATCTCTTTAACTTCTCTGATTTGACTACCCTCCTTGACGTACCATTTTATCGAAGTGTACACTGCAATTCTCCAATAGTGAGAAAGCTACGTACATATATTGAAACTCTTTCTATTGTTGACCTGAATGTTGTTTCGCCATAAACTGGCGTCTATTAGGGATATCTTCGGAAGTATAGCTTCATTTAGTTTGTTACTTAATTTTAGTGTATACTTATTGGGCGATGGTTACAATTTATTATTTCAGTTTTATAGTTCATAATACTGCGAGTATGATTTTGGGTTTGTCCTGTTATATCGCGAATTGTAATAAAGGTAAAAAATCAATAAAAAAAATTAATATCGTTAAGTAAATTGTATGGCGAAAATAGTTACACGAATTGCAACAACTGATTCATTTATTACAATCTCGGATTCATCTGAACTGATAATAGTAAATTCAACCAACCTGCCGAACAAATACCTTCCCACGATAAAACCAGATAACAAAATTAACAACTGGGCCCCACTATTCCAGGAAAATTATTAACTAGACAAAACGGCATTTGTATTGCGTACTTAATAGCTTAAAATACGTTTTCTACACAAAGTAGCCTTTAATTTAAATTATAGATATAATTAAGATGCTTGAATACATTTTTTAGGAATTCCTAGTATTACACTTTCTCACAGTAGCTCGCAGCCCAACGACTGTCCGTTGTGCCGCCGCGCCACGACCTCTACTTCGTACAGCTCGGTTTGCATACACAATTCGACATAATACGAAGATCCCGTTCGGACTGTGAAGGCACAAACGCGACTTTCTCGGTCCGCGTGAGTCACATGATGATGTAAGGGCAACCGGCCACAAAGGAAATACCTGTAGCTATGGAATGTGACCGGTCGCGGCAAGGCTGTTTGCCGTTTTATACCTTTCAATCGGATCTCGTCGAAGCCCGTCGAGAGTTACCCCGCGAGTATTAAAGAATTGTTTCCTTTGTACGAACAGATTTGTGATTACCGGACCAAACGAAAACATCACAAACGAACACACATAATGTAAAATTCACCATTTCGGGTTTTATTGACCCGCTATCCGACAATGTAATGCGTATTTAATATTAACGAAGGTTTTTCGCCAAGTGCTGTTCTTGGATGTGCGTTATGTGTTATTATCAACGTCGATTGATTTCATAAATCAATATGTTCGTGGAATTTCATACGAGTAGTCGTAGTCCACACAGCACTTTCGCTATCAATTGATGTGTCTATCATATTTACATAACAACCTGAATATGGGATAAACACGTAATAAAATAAATCATTATAGTAATACTAGGGAAATAATAAACGAGAATGTAACGACACCAATAAAAGTTTTTCATTCCAACTTCGCGCCGAATTTATTATAGCAGGAAGTCGGTGCCATCTAAAGTATGGACGAGGTGCATTTGTGCGACTTAAATCTTATTTTCTGAGGATTTGTATCTACGGCAATGGCGCCAAAATTCTTATTTATTTATTAAATGCGGTTTTCAAATCCGCTCATAATGTAGCTGTCAAATAAAAATAAATTATAGTGGTATTAGTTTTTAGAAACTTGGCATTCTAGATATGTTGAGCATTGCCCTAATTGGTTTTGGTAACAATTTCGTGATTAATCCATTTCCACATTATTTTGTAAATTAGCAAAAAGGCGACGGTTTTTAATGCAGGATGTTGAATTAATTTCTTCGGAACGCGCTTTTTACTAATCTCCCAAGTCATTAAATATAATCAATCTAGAACCTGCATTTTTCGAAAGAACTTTTTAAGTAAATATTGTTATCTTTAACTTTTATAAGAACCATTTCTTCAATAACTCGTACAGTTTCAAGATATGGAAAAAGGTGATGAGAATAAACCATTACTTCCGGTTTAGATATTGCTTTCAAAATATGGACAAAAATATGGACCAAAAATGGACCAATAGGTAATGTAAAAAATGTTGCGGAAGACTTTTGACATCCCAACCCAACCCAACACAACCCATATTGTTTCATTACATATTGGTTCAAGATACCTTTTGAGTTCCTCAACCCAACCTAATTTTTATAATAAAATAGTTGAAACTTCAAAATATCTATCTAAACCGATTGTAGGTTCTGGAACTACAATGAGTATAGAAAATTCAAGCTACGTTGCTTTGTATAGCTGTATAGTAGAAACAAGTCATAAAAATTATAAATAGCGTTAAATGCAGCAGTTAGCTTCATGACGATTTATGCAAAACGACAAATTTGTATTGTGTTGTATATTGCCTGTAATCGTTGCATTGTAAAAACAACAAAGAATCTCATAATGCATATAATAAGTCTTACGTCATTGAATTATTTATGGATTTTGTTTGAAAGTATCGTTTTTGACCAATGAAGAAAACAATCGAGAATCACAGAACCTAAATGGCTCGTCTCGTAAAACTCAAATTCCAAACAGTGATGCCTATTTAGTTCCATGTCAACCTGAAGTTAACTTACAAATTTTTGAAACGTCAAACGAAGATTGCAAAACCGCAAGTATTGTTTTATTTAATATTAGTCAAATAAAATGAAACAAAGTTACCCTTGCCACTATATACTGTGTGGTAAGGGTAAGTTTGTTTCATTTTAATAGCCAACCAGAGTGCCCGATTTACTATTATATTTTAATATTAGTCGAAGTATCTAAATTCACGTCGAGAACAGGAATATTACCGTAATGGTGTTATTTAACCGTAACTTAATCACAAACTTCAGTATCAACAGAAACGTACCGACGAGAAATTCAACAGAATCTCTCCATCCATATAACGAGAGATTCCTAGAGGAGGACACTAAATGAAACTTTTTGTAATAAATATGAAACTAGTGTATACGAGGAAAATGAAAGCGAACGTATGAAAATAAGATAAATAGTAACGAACCCGTTGAAAAACATAAGACAAACGAACGAATTCAACCAAAAAGACAAGAAAAAATTAAAAAAGCACAAAATAATCAGGGTAACTGAAAATTAATTGAATAAAAAACGACAAGAAGATGCTTCTATATTACAATATATTTCGTCACACAATTGACATGTGACGAAATAGATATTTGTCAGGCTTTAATTATGTGACTGTGTAGTAATTTTTTACCGGTGTCCGAACAAATAATCTACGACATGCGTTGTTTCACGATTTTTTTTCTGAAATCAATCAATAGTATTTATAGATAACGGTCTCGTTTGTTTAAATCAAAATTAGAACCTGTTGTAGTAGAGTTAATTCTTTAAGTGAAGTGGTTACTTGGTAATGGCGTTGTTAAATAAAAGAATTGATAGAGGGTACTGATATAAAAGCTTCAACCCAACACACATCTCCTGCCAAAATTTGTGCAACGAATCGAATTTATTACCGCGGAACCGATAATTAAACAAACACAAAAAAATAACGCATATAATAAAACTATAATAAATATATATTTTTAATGAACGAAGTAAAATTGCCCTTGGCTAAGACCAAACCAACCCAACTCAATCGTTACAGTTTTACGTAAGCACTGCTATTCGTGACGAATCGTCAACAGCAATACTTTCTTGGAAGGATGAATCCAGTGAAAACAAGTGACGTGAAAACTAACTGAAAAACTAAACTAAATGAAAAAAAATATCTGCAAGTGAACGTAGCGCGAGATAAATGAAAAAGAGCTAAATAAAAAAGCAAGGTCAATGAAAATTATAGAATGAAACATACTATTCAAAGCTAACCCAATGAAAAAACGAGACAAGGAAGGAAAAATACGAATGAAAACACCACGACAATTAATAATGTACCCAATGAAAAACAAGGTAAATGAAAGTGAACCTAACGAAAACAAATGGCGAAACACGTGAAAACGAATACAATACAGAGAAGATCAATAAAAACAATAAAAACGTGACCATGAAAAGAACAAAGCAAATGACAATGAATACAATGAAAAAGCCAAGGCGAACAAAACGAACCCAATTAAAAAAGACAAGATAAATGAAATTGAACCCGACCAAAAAGGAAGGTGGTGCAAAAATAATGCAATGATAAAATAAGACAAATTAAAATGAACACGGCGAAAAAAGAATGTAAGTTAAAACGAACCCAAGATTTTTCATTTTACAAACCTTTTGGAGACACAAATAATGCAAATGTAAAAAAGACAAAATAACTCATAATGAGCCCAATGATTTGTTCACATAAAAATAATAACTAATACAACAAAAAAGACATATGGAAACTAAAGAAAGCAGGTGAATAAAAACGAATGCAATGAAAAAGGCAAGAGAAAATGAACCCTATAAAAAAACAAGGTTAATAAAACCAAGCCAACGAAAACAAGATCTAATACAATAAAAAGCAAGCCAACTGAAAACTCATGTAATGAAAAGTCAATGCAAATAAAAACTAATACAATAAGAAAAAATGTACGAAGGAAACGAACTCAATAGAAAATAACAAATGCAAGCAAACGAACAATGAAAAGGACAAACCAAACAAGAAACGACCCAATGAAAAATAACATAAATAAAAGCGGAACCATGGAAAAAACAAGACAAATGAAAACGAACCATGCGAAATAATCAAATGTCTTGAACCCATTCGCAAATATAAAAACAAATGAACAAATAAGAATCAATCCAATGATAAATTAAAATAAACAAATTTAAGCGAAATTGATGAAACGAAAAATGCAAAAATGAAACCCACCAATAAAAACTAAAACTAACCGCAACACAACAAACAATAAAAGATCAATGAAACTATAAAATGGCAGTTGAATTGAAGTAAAAACAAAATAAACGATAAAACGATAAATAGGAACGTAAATAAACAAAATAAATCATAATCGAACAACTGGATCGAAAAAATTAAATTAAATGAAAGAAATGAATTGAATTGAAACAAACAAATGAATAAAAAAAGATAGGTGTTAATGAATGAATATGAATCAAATATATTTTTAAATAAAATCAAAAAAAATGAAGTATAGTAAAGCCAGTGAATAAATTGAACAAAATTATGCAGAAGAAATCAATTGAAAACAACGTAAGATAGAACTTAAACCAATAAAATTACCAATCACGACATCATAACTGATGGAAATGGTTATCGAAAAATCGAAAAATCGAAAATACAAAATAAATATAATATCAAAATATTACAAAATTAATGAAATCTAAGAAATACAATACAAAGAAAAACAACTAACAAGAGGCACACAAATATATAAAGCAAAATCCGTGCAAATAAATGAAATGAACAAATAGAGGCAATCGAAAGGCACAGCGAAAATATAGTACTGGCGGTCAAATACAAATTTAAAAAATTAAATTAATTCCCGCGAAATCGCGAGGACGGTAACATTTGAAAGATTACTTAAAATTCAGATATATTTAAAATAAGTTGTGTTAGTTGGTTGTTATGGATCGAATGACGACGTAAATGCTTATATAAAAATATATATGAAAATTACTTTAGGACCCTTCTGGATAGCGTAGAAAATGTATCATACAATACCAAACGATTTGAATTTGACAATTACAATATAAATGGGGCAGTTCAGACAGCAACAACAGTTCTCCATTAAAGTTTGGGTGGGCTTTACCGATGATTTAATTGGTACTTTTACCGACCAATTTACTGGAAAGGATTGCCCACTTTTTATCAAATGAACTTGAACTGCCAAACGCTCCTTTAAAAATAAACACGAAAGTGGTCCGATGCAACGTTTCCTAAAAGAGTTCCGAGCTCGGCTCGCAAAGTGGTCTCATTTAAGACACACTTAGAAGTACTGAACCTCATGGTATACTCTGCGACAAGTTACCATGGTGCAGAGTTACAGCAAGAAGATTTTATTATTCATAATTGTCTGATATCTTCCTCGGCAATGTATATTGATCATGGAGATCCATTCGAGCATCTACTTTAAATGACTTTTTTATTCAACTTTTAACATAATTCCTACACTTAGTTCTGATCTGTATATATTGAAGATAAAACAGAAATTACGAAGAGTTTTTTTACACCAACTGCATTTTTGTTACACCTGGTATAACGAAAACATATTTGAAAATATCAAGATAATAACAACATAAAAGCAATAACTAGGACATAAATGAAACAAGCAGTGAGAAATATGAATCATGGAAAAGCTCCGTGTCACAGTGAAAGACCATTATGGTCTGTAGTATATTTGCAATACTGTGCTTCCCAAATAACTACAGGATCCATCACCATTAAATACATGCAAGAACTGTGCGAACAATATATTCACGATAAGATTTTATCGAACCGGACACGAAATATTGAAAATCATGTGAATGTCCCATCGACAAAATTGCTGGAAAAGACAAACATGGCATTCCAATAAAATAATTAATTATATAAAAGTACACATATGAAAGTGCTACATAAGCTATCGACATATTTTACGCCAACAAAAAAAAAACTAAAGCACGATCCTGTGTTCCCTCACTCAGTTTAAAATGCAGAAACGATGCATTGAAAGGATGGCAAATCCAATCATTAATGACGAATATCTGTACACTAACTATCTTAAACTATTTCACAAAGACTGTATTAGAAGAAGAATTTTATTTAACAAAGCTAATTTTGTAAATAATTGTGTTCTCATGGATTGATGTATATCTGCGTTCGGGAAGGGATTTCACTGCTTCAGCTGTGGCCAGTGTTACTAATGATTAATGCGTGATAATGCGTTGAACTGAACAATTATTCTATTTGATTATTCTAAAGGCGTTTAGAACAATAAATCAATAATTAGTAATTTCTGAATTAAAATACTACAAAATACAATAATTAGATATTGTCTGGTTTGGATATATTCTCCGATATTCCTGGGTCCATATTTACAAATAACTAACCTTATTTATTGTCATATACAATTATACACCATTTATTGCAAAATTTAATTACTTTCATTACTTTCATTACTTTAATGTGAAGTTTAATTTCGATATTTCTGTTAACCCATTGACATAGTTAAGTTGCCAAGAACCTCGGTATTATTACTGATTCTAAATTTAGATATAAAAATTATACTCGCATCATTCCTCATTTCAGCACTTGCTGTTAACACAAGAACTGAAATACGTTATCGCAAGACTAAATATAAAATCAGCTTGTCATCCGCATCAATCAACGCCTCTGTTTAAAAGATCATTCGTCTTTAATGCCGCGAAGATTCTTAAATTAATTCCTGGCTTCATTAAAGTTTGTACTCACTACTCACTAAAGCATTTTTTTGTTAAGTATGTTTAGATATTGTACTTTATTTTTTATTTGACTTTGTTACAATTGCTCTTTGTAGTGTGTTTCTTTTAATTTAATTTTCTCTTTGTAGTGTGTTAATTTTAGTTTAATTTTCATTCAGTTCTAGTTTAGTGAGAACAGCCTTTGTGGATAATTTCAATAAAATAAGACATCTTAATATAACGTTCAAGGGGAGATCAATATGTACGGTCCCTAACATAGAAGAAAACAAATTGAAGATCGTTTTTTTTTCTACATGATCGCACTGAACGTCGATGCATTTAGTCCAACGATGCTCCAAACTTTGATTCCTTCTTCCTTCTTTCGGTTGCTGTTCCAACCAGTCGTTTACGGCCGTCATCAATTCATGATCGTCGTAATGTCTAGTCCACCAAAGATATTCTATTAATTTTGGAAATAAGAAGAAATCACCAGGGGCCAGGTGTGGTGAATATGCGGGTTGTTCAAACAATTCAAATCCTGCGTTCAGAATAGCGTTCATGGCAACATGGCTTTTGTGGACAGCAGCGTTGTCTTAATGAAACAAAATTCCTTTGTTCGTTTTTCGCCGTCTTTTTTCTTGACACAATCGCGCAATCTTGAAATTAAGTTGGCATAGTGGGAGCCTGTCATTGTATGCCCACGTTCCAAAAATCATAAAAATTCCGTTTGCATACGGTGGCATAACTTTACCAGCGGATGGCAAAACACGAAATTTGCGGTGTGGCGGAGAACCTTGGCGATGCCACTCCATACTTTGTTTCTTCGACTCGGGATAGAAGTGGTGAATCCACGTTTCATCAACAGTGACGAATCGAGAAAGAAATTCATCCACATCTGCTTTAAACTTTGCCAAACCAACCAACCAACCCAACTTGCAGACAACTTTTTAGCCCCAAAATATTTGATAAAATATTTTATATAGTACCATAAGAAAAATGCATAATTTCAGCGAATGATCAGTCGCCTATATGTTATTACCATATCATGTATAGATTAACATTTTCTTGGGTAGTGACAGTCACTGATCGTCCAGCATCCTTCGCATGTTCACATGTTTGTACTTGATGAAACAAACAACCAAAGGTGGATGTTTATAAATTAGTTTCTCAGTAACCTCTATATTCTCATATACCTCCACTCTACATGACATAACCAGAGTTTACACCATATTCAAAAATAATTCGAGATTAATTTCGAATTTGAATTATTCAATTACTCAGTTGTTAAATTCGCATTCACACAAAATGACAAATATTAAGTGAGAGAAAGATGAATCCATTGCATAATTTCATTACGTATGCTGTGTAACCATATACAATATATATAAACTACTCAAAACGAATAAGGAGACATTTGTAAAATATACGGAAATTTTGTTTACATATTATGTATTTAAACAAAATGTTGGAGTTATGTTTTAATTAAAAGTACTCTTTGAGTAGACAACGCGATTGCAACGCATTGATAACGATTTTTTAGGAAAAAATGAAATTATAGTGTTTAAGCTCAAATTGTTTAATTAAAAATAATCAAATTTATTGAAAAAAAAAAACATTTAATAATGGGTATGACTTCCTCTGACCCGGATAACTTCTGCGCAACTACGAGGCATGCTTTCTATTAACTTTCTAATCCTTTCTTGAGGCAGCTGTTCCCATTCCTGGATAAGAATTTCTTCGACCTGTTGGAGATTCTCTATGGGTTGGTGCTCCCGTAGTCGTCTTCCCAATTCGTCCCATAAGTGTTCTATCGGATTTAGGTCCGGACTATTAGATGGCCATTCCATCATATGAATATTGTGGTCGTCAAAGAAATTTCTCACTGTCCTTGCTATGTGAGGTCTAGCGTTATCTTGTTGCAGGATGAAATCGAGTCCCATATTTTCAGCAAAGGGGGTAACATGGGGTTCCACAATGTCTGTTAAATAACCCAGAGCCGTTAATGTTCCTTCTCGAAACACCACTAATTCGGTGCGACCGTTTAAAGATATTCCGCCCTAAACCATAATGGACCCTCCACCAAATGCAACGGTTTCTTGTACAGTGGAGTCTAAATAGCGTTCACCTTGGCGTCCCCACACACGAACTCGGCCATCGTTATGCCCTAGGCAAAACCTGGACTCGTCCGTGAACAGTACGTTACTACACTGTTCCAGAGTCCCGTTGAGATGTACTTGCCCCAAGTTTCGTCGGTCTCTTCTATGCGCTGGTGTTAAACGAGGTACCTTCGCTGGTTTCCTTGCATTCAGCTGAGCTTCATGGAGTCTATTTCGAATGGTTTGATCAGAAATTCTGGTCCCAGTTGCCGCTAATAATTGATTTTGAAGAACTGTCGCGGTAATTCTACATCCGCGAATTGCCCAACGAGTTAATAAACGGTCTTCTCGGGGAGTAGTCGACCTTTCTCGTTGAGGGTAAGGTCGCCTTCGTGTAATGCCATACTCTAAATGCCTAATCCATGCCCTGGATATAGCGCAATGACTTACATTTAACAATTGAGCTACCCATCTTCTTGAATGGCCTTCTTCAATTAATGTCACTGCCTTAGCTATCTGAATAGCATCAAGGTACACTCTTTATAGTATTCTTCTACTCAACACATCATCATTCATGTTTCACACCAGAATTACAACCCAATATTAAAAATAAAGTTCTGGTTAGATTCAAACTTTAAGCGTTTTTTTTTCGTTTTTATGACGCTTTTATTGTTTACTTCACGTAAATGTCAAATAAAAAAGCGGCTACTTGATGGAGAAGTTATATTTAAGAGTACTGATATTGTGACCGAATTGCTTTTAATTTCATAAAGTTTTATGTAAAATAAAGACATATATAGAAGTGTCTCTTTTTTCGTTTTGAGTAGTTTATAAGGGGTAGCCAATAGTCGGTTGAATATATTTTCAATACAAAATCCGAAATCCGACAATTGATTCTTGCAGGTGAACAGTGAACCGATATATTACATACATTATTTTCAATCTGTAGGGGGCGAGATTATTGAAAAAAATAAGAAACTATCAAAAACATGTTTCATTTGCTGAAAGAAACGCAATAAAATATAATCTAGCCTAAAAAATAAAATACAGGTTCACAATGACATAATACACTGATAAATAGGATTGTATCAGTACTGCACAGTATATTTAATAATTAACTTATCGATACTAAATTGCAAACAAGTTTAATAATTACACTACCCGACATTAAAAAAAAAGAATTATAACTGCAGTGAAATCACCTAATCTGAGGTAATTAGGGTCTACTGAATCTATAAACGTCAACAGATTTATTCTAGCACGTCTAGATTTCGAGTTAGGAACAATACGTTACCAGCAATATGCATTAATGGGATTTTTTATTAAAACAAAAGCTTAAAAACCAAAAATAATTTTATTCAAAAATGTTTTATAAATACCAAATAACGTTAACACAGAAAGGACAATTAAGTTCTAGTACATTCCAATACAAAACAAATTTATTTTTTTTCTCTTATGAGGGCTATCGTCTTCCTTTTGGAGAACCCAACAAAAATCACCCATCATCGCATCTCTCCTTGTACCGTCTCTCCATGACGATGATGTCTTGATGGAATCGTTCACCCTGCTCGTCACTGGCAGCACCTAAATTATCGGGAAAATGAACCTTCAGCGACATACTACACCTCAGCTTTTTGTAATTCACCAAAAGATCTTTCACCAATTCTGTATAATTCGAACTTCTTTTATTCCCAAGAAAATTTGCACAAACTTGGGAGAAAGAGGTCCAGGCAGCAAGTTCCAAACTGTTAATTTTTTCCTGGAAATTTTGATCTTTGAACAACTTTCCAATAAATATTCCAACTCAACTTTGGGAATTTACTCCTGAGGTACTCGCCGGCTTTGTCAAATGCTTTCACAAACTGTTTACTTAAACCCAATTTTATGTGCAGTGGCGGAAGAATCACAAGTTTTGGGTCTACTAATGCCTCAAATTTTACGTTATACTTGCCAGGAACAAAGTTGTCTCGTTGCTGCCACTGTTTAACGTTATAATGTGATTGAATAGCACGGCTATCCCAAAGACAGAGAAAACAACAGTACTTGGTAAAACCACCTTGTTATCCAAGCAGGATGGCAACAACCTTAAGATCTCCACAGATTTGTCAAAGATACTGTTTGTACTGAACTAAATTTAAAATTGTCGAGATAGATTCATACGTTTCTTTACTGGTTGTAGATTGGGCCAAGGGAATCGATGGTTTTTTATTACCATTATGTAATAAAACGGCATTTAAACTCGTCTTAGATGAATCTATGAATAGACGCCATTCCCTGGGATTATGGTTAAACCCCAGTTCTTGCATTAAATCATCTATGTTATTACAAAAGCAAAATCCATCTTTGACTTCATAAAAGATACTCAGGTTTTCATGTCGTCTTTTATATATAGATATTCTAGTGTTTTTGTTAAGAAGATTCCACTCTTGTAAGCGTGACCCTAACAGTTGGGCTTGTTCTTTACCTAGGTTCAGGTCACGAACCAAATCGTTTAGTTCAGTTTGTATTATAAGATGTCGTTCCTTAGAAGACTCTGGCACATAAGGCGGATCGTTGTCTAAATTTGAAAAGTTATCTTCGGTTTCTGGTTCAATTTTCTCTACGGCACGATCACATTGCATATTAGTAAGGAGAGATATAGGTTTTGGAGTAGGTAGTTCTGGACAATGTGGAGATGGTTTATTGACAGAAGGCACATCAGGATATTGTACTTGAAAAACCGTAAACTTTCACCAAGCAAAAAATAACAATCAGTTGCATGATTGGTAGGTTCACGCAATGTCATAGGAATTCCAAATTTCATACAAATGTTTTTGCCGTTTGACCACTGTGTTAGGTTGATATAACATGACTTGCAGCAAATTGTTGGAACCCAGTGTTTGTCTTGATGTCTTACGTTGCAACCAAAATATTCTGAATAACACTTTTTTATTAAATTGCTCAGGGTTTTTTTGAGTCCACAGATATAACAAAAATTGTTGGGTGAATTCACACATTTACGAACACTAGACTGTTGCATTTTAAGCACTTTTAACAAACTCAAACTTATTTTAAATACAGAATGACATTATGTCAAACAAAATTTAATCTGAGTGACACAAGCGTACTTGATTTTGCAATTTCTAGTGCGCGGTTTATGCTTTTAAGAGAAAATAATTTACGAGGAATATTATTATATACATAAAAGTTCATGTATGCTATTTTGCAAAGGTGGACGTGATGGAATATAGAAATCGGGTACCAAATGGTTCTAATAAATGAAAGGAATAAGGAATTGTCTTAGTTGGGTCAGTTAGAAAAATCATGTAGGGTAGGGTTATTAGTGACTCCTTTGGGTCTGCTTTGCAGAGCAGTTTTTCAAACGGTTTAATATTAGAAATTGATTCTTTTTCTATGTTTAGCTGAAATTTATATTTTGTCTTGACCGTAAAAATCCAGTTTCGCAAAGGTATGGTGTTGAAAATTGTAATAGTATACGCAATGCTCTTGTTTTCAATGCAGAAAAAATCAGTGCCCAAACTGTTAAGGATTTATTACTAAATTGTCTCTTGATTTCATCACTTGTCGTGAAGTCTATGAAGATGTCTTCTTCGGCAGTTGAGAGTATTTTAAAATACCATTCTAAAATACTTTACCAACATTGCTTGATTTTAATGGTTGCAAAAACAACTTGCGCACGTTCTTCTTCAGCCTTGTAGAGTTTAATACAACCATTCACATTCGCAAATATTTCTAGGTTAATTTTTTTTTGCTTTAAATGTCTGCTCCACAATACCAATTTTCTACAAAAAGCATTTACTTCTTTACGTGCATCCAACATATATACATATGTTATACTATCGATTGTATAAAACTTCTTCGTTATTTTATTCAACCTACATAACATCCTTTGCTATTTCGGTATATTTTGCTACAGGTTTTGAGGGACGATAAATAATATAGTATATTATTATACAAGTTTAGTAAGGCAACGGATGTCGCACGAGTGGTTTGCCCAACCCAATAGAACGAGTGCGACAATATAGCCTTACTAAACGAGTGTAACATACTATTTTTTCTACTTCTTGAAATTTCGCCTGTTCAAGTTTTCGTATTAGACTAGGAACTTCTGCTTAGGTTGGGTTCACTAATATTGACAATTTGTATTAAATTTCAAAATAATTCAATAATAATATAATAATAGCCGTCATAATTTCTGTAATTTGTGTTCAACATGGATGCGGAAAACGCTGAATTTACGTGTACCCCGCTGTACATACGCGAAGCCGCTCAAAAGGCTGTTGAGAATTTGTTGCCGGTAAAATCCAAGAGGATAAGAGGCACGAACATAACCAAACTAAAAGTTACCAAAAACAGTTTAATAATACGACTCATTATTAAACTGTTTTCGATGTAATCATGAGTCCATTATTAACGCAAAGTAGATAAAAGCAATTTATTTTACAGATAATTTATATCTACAAATTATTTTTTATATTAAGTTACACGAATCATTTTCCTGGTAGTTGTTAAATATTGATTTTCGGCTCGACGCGAACTAAATACCTAATAACGTATGTGACAAAAGTTTTGGGAACATTTTTGAAATATAATTATTCAATACTATAATTGCGTTATTTAATTTGGTAAGAAAACGATTCAGTGAAGCTTTAATTATAATTATAATATATCGCATAGCAGTTAGGGGGCCATGGATTTCAATAGTTCGCAATTTTGTGCGAATGCCTCTCATCCACCTTTGGATAGTAAGTGGGTTAAACTCTCGAATTTTTTTGTAGATTCTTCGTCGCAGTTCTTCTTCACATACATCGTCGTAAACTTTTCAACCGAGTAAAGCCCAAAACTCTTCTATATGACGTGCCTGTGGAATATTTGGGGGATATCCTCTTCAAGTACACATGGGATATTTTGTTGCCTTAACCAATCTTGGGTTCTTTTCGCATAATGGCACAATGCCAGATTCGGCCAGAACATAATATTATCATTAACGTGATGCATTTGAACAAAATTCACTAATTTTGGGAGGCCATCTTCGAATATAAATGTCTGTATTTACAGCTTCGCCCATAACGCACCCAAAACTTTGTTATCAGAATATACAAGTCAAGGCACGGGGAATGTCTTACTACTCCAATTCGTAAACCAATCCAATCCTATGATTTTCATAAATAATGCGTGATAATTCTTCACTAAACACTGTCTTTCTGTTTGTTTTAAATAAATAATTTGTTGTGGTGCTACTAAACATTTTTTGTGGATCTTAAACAAACAATGCATTCTTATTTATCTTACCTATACAAATGATATATTAATAATTTTAAGGTATCTTACCTCAGCTGTTTCATCTAATTTCCTGTAGTGGCCTCTCGGACTCGCTTCCGGGGCTTCGGGCTGCTTGTAGCACCGGCCTCTTGGTTGCACACCCCCTCTGACTGACTTTTTGGACTAATTGATCGTCACAGATGACTTTCATCAATATGTATTACTATCTTCTTCTCACATTTTCTGCCTTTGTCCCGAATAGAATTAATACCACAGCAATATGTGTGTTTGCTCCATGGAGTTGAAAATTCAAGGCATTTAGTTTCTCAATGTGTGAACCAAGTAGCTCAAGTTCACCACAAATAAATTATCTCAAAAATTCTCGTCTCCCGTCGGCTTTCCGCTTCCATATAATAACGATCTTGTTGTACTGCACTGTATTTACAAAGTTCAGAAAAGATTCTTGACTGTAAGGATGTAGCATATAATTCAAACGAGGATTAATTTCTTTGGAAGCCATAGGTTCTCTATGGATCATGCAATGTGTACAGATACATTGTGTATATTTTTGTTTCACAAATGCGTGTATAACTACATTGAATTCTTCCAGGACATGGTATTGTATATAATTATTTAATTAAATTAGTTTGTTCAATAATATGTATCCATTGTCATTTTCTCCATTCATCCATTCCTTCGTCTAACAAGAAAAAGCTTGTTCTGAATTGCGCATTTCCATCTATATAATATAAGCTCGGCAGCACCCATTGTCATCTTTAAAAGAACTACCCCATCTCCACCGAGTGGTCCGGCTACCTGGATGCTTTTAAGACCGTGTAACATTGGTTAGTTTATTTGTAACACCTGGCCCTTCCCTAGCCTCACAAACTGACGTCAAAGGTGGGCAACCTTTTAGCGCCGGTTTAGCGTCCCAAACATCGAATAAATCCAGGAATAAAATGACGTGATTTACTTTTCTCCTAAAAACTCCTTTACATTTTTTGCAGTGTCATTTGGTGGTAGGTCTTTTGCGAAGAAAATATCCAGCAAAATTTACAATATATCGTACTTATGTGTACCAGCAGACGACAACCGTTACTTAAAAAGTTCGCAATTTTATTACGTTTGGATCAATAGAACGTCTCTACTTTCTAAGCAATGTAATTATCTTAATATTGCCTTTTAAAAAATGTTTTCACCAGCAGATGTTTAATATCGATATTTCTAGATGCGCCTTCGTTAAGATAGTCTTTTAATTAATAACCAATTTAGAAACTACAGTGTACACAACTTTAAAATTGCCATCGTTTCGAATTAACACTGCCGTGATCTAATAACTCGAGGAACTTCCGCATTTCAAGTTTTAGTTCGAGTACTTTTTAAAGCAAATGTACACAAACGTTATCTATTGTCGGGAACTTACAATATCTGTTCCTTTTTGTGGTCATTTTAATTGAGAAAGTATAAATAAATATACATAAATAATTAAATTAATATTTATAATTGTCAATGGGTTTAATCTGTACTTCTTGGTCTTCGGGTTGTTCGGGGAACATTTCCAAAACGCGGATCTCAACCCGAGGAACAAGAAGCACATAATATATTGATATGATGTAACTAATTTAATTTATTATTATTGTGCTTTTTAATTTATTTTTTTAACTTCAAACAAATTACGCAAACACCCGACAACAAAAATTACTTTAACTAAATTATTACATTTCAATTTTACAAAAAATTGGATTTAATTGAATAAAATTTTTTTCTCAGGGTTCATTTTAAATATTATAATTATTTATAAAATAAATCTCGGGGGTTCATGTGGTGAATAATATAACTTAATTTATAAACTATCTTTAAGAGCTCTTCGGATTTCTTGGTATAACTCCCGGTTGTTTTCCTGGTGTCAATTTCGCAAATCACAACCCTTTTCTTCTTTGTTATCTTATACAATTTAACACTTTAAGTTTTATGAATGGCTTTTCACTTTCTTTTATATTTCACACCTGACAACCGTCATGCTATAACGGTCAAATCGGAACTACTCTAATTGTTTTCTGACGTTTCTTTTATAGCCTTCCATGCCTGGATATGTTTGCACTACATTTTTATCGACATTTACTTTTCCAGAACTTTAAAATCTTCGAAATCTTGCCCAAAATGTTTATTAAACTTAAATTCTTGATCCCACGGCACATTTTCTCTGCCCATACGATTCTGTATTTACCACAATATAAAAATATAGAGCCTTGCAAGATGGTGTCACATTTTGTACTAACGCTACATACTTATTTTGACAACCCATATCCAACCGAAATTTATGTTAATCATATAATTATTGACCAAAATTTTCGTTGAGAATGCGAGATTATTTTGTTTAAAATTTCTAAATAACATAACCGCTACATTGTTCCCTGCCTGCGTTTTATTATTTTCATGTTTTCGTAACTGTTTTCTAATCGCGAAAACTCCTGCTTCCAATCTACTTTCAATTCAATTTAAATCACTATTCAGTTAAAATCTGACAACTATCGACATATATCATTTAAAGTTAAATTTTCATTATCAATTTTACCAAAAACCTACATCCACTGATACATACTCGTATATGTTTATTTTTATAAACTTATGTCTTCTAAACTCGCGAAAATATCGCCGTTCTGAGTATTTTTATATATGTTTTGTGAAACTAGTAAAATAATCTAATTAAGCATAAATTATTTTTAAATAATGTTGCAAAGTTGTGAGAAATTAAATGAAACGTTATTCGCAATGAATCCTCACTAATCGAAATAATTGATTATATTGACAATCACCCACCGTACACTGCAAATGTAACAAATATTTACTTTAGGCCATTCACAACCACAATGCGTCATTATTTTTTTAACGTATAAATATTTGCCGCTTATTTTCATAAAAAATGTCAATAATGTGGTTGTTTGCATTTAGCATTACATAAGATAAGATAAGTTATTGGCATACGTATTGTATTTTCTATCTCCATATTATATCTACAAGCTTCACTACAAATACGAAAACGTGTGCATCTTTTATGGAAATTCTTGTAATACAAACACTGCAAAAAGCTCAAAAAGTTAAACTAAACGAATTATTAAATATTAAAGTGAAGTTATTAATGAGCTATAGAAAACATAATTCACAAGACTTAATTTTTTATTTTGTACTTTGTATTATCTTATTATATCTAGCAAGATATTTTTAAAAATATGGATAGTTTATGCCTCAATCTTAATTAAATGTTTACTTCCATAATACATATTCAGACTGGAACAATTCTACCCCGCTGGGAAAGTTCGAATTAATAAATTATTCTAGGTATTTTAATAGTTATACTTTTTGTTACAGTTTTTAGGCGTGGCCTTCCTATTTATTAAGGTCATATATTTTTTAATTCCAGGTACCTAAAACATGCATGCACGAGATATCAAAAAAAAATTATGGTGGGTGATTATTAAGAAATTATTTATTTACAAAAGTTATTCGTTATTCATGCCATTGATTCAAATACGAATGGGTAGTTGATGAAAATATCGAGAGTACCACAAGTTGGTGTTCTTTCAACCGCCGTTAAACTTACATCGTTCTATTTCTTGCACATTCATCGCGAATCGAAATTTCGATTTTTTAGACTGATGGGCCGGGTACATTTTAGATGCTTCTAATAATGCAATATTATGCTTGACACATTTTTATTTTTATTATTCCGATTGTTATGATATAGATTTTTCTTAATTTTAATTTAAAGAAAATTGTTTTGAAAAGCGAAATAAATTATAACTAACTTTCTTATTTTTGCTATCCACATTTATTGGAAGTTTTGTTTATTATGAATTATTGTGTAGGGTCATGTATTTGTAAACGCTATAACAGAGAATGTATTATTTAATTTTCTATATATACAGTAATTTTATGCTCTATTATATATAGTAAATGTATTTGTGAATGTTGTCATTTTTTTATTTTATACTAATACTTAACTAGTTATATTATATGTCTACGCTATTTTGAAATTAAATTATTGTTGTGACCCAAAAGTTAAGGTTTAATTTTATTGTGAAAAATTTTGTTAAATTCAATACCATTATTCCAATCATCACAAAACATCATTACCAAGGCGCGGTTTTAACATATTTTGCTGAAGCGGCGTTCTGCAAGCATGTGAAAATAAGTTTACGAAACATAAAGTATTTGAAAAAACTTTCATTTTGAATTATTAATAGCAATTACTATTGCATGTTACCACGTTATGAATTGAATACGTTAGACAATAAATTTCCTCTAAATTTCCAGCAACGTACCAACATATAATTTTATTTATTCAGAATGCATTTATCGTTCACTTCATCCTCTATATATTTGTCGTTTCGCGATCATTTTAACCCACGCGGTGCTATAAAACATTTCAAAAAGTAAACAAATAATTTTTATAATTCTAAATACCAGCACACACAAGTAACTTATCATATAAAAAATAATAATAAATAATAAAAACTAAATTTAACGGCTATTATCTCCTTTCTACAATGATGGTTTGAATTCTCGGTAAGTGCCTTAATAAACTCGAAAATTGTATAAATATATTGTATATTTTCTGTTCTCCACCAACCTTTTTCTCACAACAAACTGTTCCACATTCCCAGAATAATCAAATATTGACCCTTAATACAAATTGCCACGTTTAAAAACAAAACTACATTCTTACATAACATTCTGACTACTTATACTCAACCGGAACTTGCTTGTATGTGCTTGTCCATCTCTTCGTTCCAGCTTATCTTGTGCCATCCCCTTTCGTACTTCTGGTCCTATAGTTGTTCCTAGATACTTAAAACAATCTTCCTGGTCTAATAACATGCCCTGCCCTCTATCTATTAACAGCGTTTTGGTTTTCTCATTGATCTCCATATTTCTCTATCGTTAAATGCCCCACCCCATATCTCTAGGTTATGTCGCGTAGGTCAATTCTGTCGTGTAGATTGGAGCCATTCTGTAATAACCAATTTGACTTCGACTTTCTCAATTATGTTTCAACTTGCTTTATATTGTCGACCATTACCAGAATGAACAAACAGGGACTTAATGTAGCACCTTGTCTAACTCGCAAACCCATCTCAAGCTCCTGCGACGTGTTTGTTCTGACGTGATTTCTGTACCTCTTGTATATACATACTTTGGATGCTTCCTATTAAGCTATAACCCACGCTTTTTAAGGACTTTGCATATTACATCTCTCCTTATTTGATCAAATACTTTCGTAGCTGTCTAATTCTCTACAATTGTGTACATCTTTAATTAATTTAAGCGAATCTAGTGGTAATGCGTGACCTATTTCTACGACAGCTACGAAATTATTTTCATACACACGTACAAAAACAATTTAATGAATTCCGACAACGGACCGATACCGCAGTCCAGCTTATTTGAATTGCTTGATTAGTTTTAGGTTTTCCCCGCAGTTAGCACTCATGGCAACAAGGAGTACGGTACACTACACCCCGCTTTACATTTCCTTTAGGGTTAAGAGTATAAATATAGGGTTTTTTATTTGACTTCAGTGTTATCCCACTGGTGATCTAGTGAAGAGAATATCTTCAAAGGTTTTTACCTTAACTAGAAATACTATGTTTAACACTCATCCGTTCAGATTCTACTGAAGATGGCAACGTAGTTGCCGAAATACGTATTTAGATTTGTAAAAATCAAGTGTGGTAAGGGGTTTTTATCTTATAATTGTTATTATAAGTTTTCTCTTTTTTCTTTATAACCAATTCAGTAAGACGAGTCTAAGAAATCCCCAACGGTAATTTAACCACCTCCATAAGCTTGACGGTAAGTCACGTGGTCCTCAAAATAGCGTTCTCCTCAATTTCTCCAAATTGTCACTCTTCCATCTGAGCTATGCAGACGCAATCTGATCTCGTCACTGAATAAACAACGACCCCAATCTTCAACATTCCAATTTTGATGTTGGTGCGCCCACTCTAGCCTTCTTCTTTTGTGGGCTCTGGTCAACAATCGACCTTTTTTAGAAGATCTAGACCTTAAATTTACCTCATGGAGCCATCTTCTTACTGTTTGAGTCGATACTTGAGTACCTGTTGCATTCAATAACTGAATTTGGAGTGTTCTTGCGGTAGAAAATCTATTCCTTCGACACTGAACCGTAATAAAACGGTCCTCCCTGACTGTTGTATTGCGATTTCGCCCTCCATAGTGCCTATGTCGGAAAGATCCAGTATCATGAAAACGCATTCGAACCCTTCTGGTCACATTATGGCTCACATGGAAATGAACAGCTACAGTTCTTAGCGATTCACCAGTCATAAGCATTCCTATAGCTTGGCTCATCTCTTCAATACTTAAACGCCTTAACGGCATCTCTAAAATGCAGTCAACCTCTCTGAAATAAAACTTACTTGAGAAAAGCGCAGTAACTGCACTTATGACAGATAATCATGCAGAACGCCTACGAAGAGTTGTTTACTTTTACCGCATGTTATATAAGTGTGCCAGTTCAAATGTTGACGACAGCAGAATAAAGAACGTGTAATTGTAAAAATTTGTTTGAAGTAATGTTAAACGAATATCGTTATGAAATTTTCCTAATTCCCTACGTACACGCACATCTTGATGAATTTGCTTCTGATAAGATACATCCCCTGAATTTGACAGAACGCGAATCGACCGTGTCTAGCGATCCACCAGTTTGTCTTTGTGGAGCTGTTTCATTAATGTTCGAAACACCCGAGATTAAAGATCAACTTTATATGTTTCTGTCATTTTGACTATTATTTCGTGTATGTGATTTAATTGTAACTGTCCGGGTAAACTGTTAACGGTGGATGAATTAAATACCGACGACAATTCATTCTTTAAAATCGGTGCACCATATAAACTTTTATATTTATATTCAAATAGCTTTTGGACAAAGAACATAAAGGTAGAACGCTTTGTTTTTTTTTCGAAAGGAGAATCGCAATTATATCACCAAACAGTAACTAGTGCTAAAGTATTAGATTTAAACTTACAAAGCTTATCAAATAAATATGAATAATTTGAAGTTCTTTTGGCAACCGTTCAGCCTCCATTTGTATGTTTGCGCGAACTCAATAAATGAACTACATAACACAGTAAACAATGTTATAAAAGAATTTAATATGTGGTGCGTTACAAACCGACTCATACTGAACATTGGAAAATCAGTCTCTTTGGGTTTTTTTTTTAATAGAAAGCCAATCTTCAGCCAATCCAGACAAACACCCAGAACAACAGTTGTCAAACTGGGTTAAATACCAATCATTGATGAACAATTGTCTTGGGAATGCAATATTGACGCTATTTGTAAGAAACTGAACTCTGCGTATTACGCTCTCCTGAACATGAAGCCCTGTCTGGACACAAAGTGCACTAATCACTATATACTATGCATTAGCAGATAGCATATTTCTTACAATATAGCACTGTGGGGCAGGGCACCATGTGAACAGAGGGTGCTGGTATTGCAGAAGTTCATGATATGTCTAATCTTTGACATAGGACCGTTGGACATATGTCTGTATTTAGGGAGCACTCAATTCTGACGGTACCATATGTATACATCCTAAAAATACTTGTATATCTTAAGGCAAACTTTGCACATTTTAACATGACCAGCGGAGGTCACGATTACGAGAATCGAAGACTTGTTAAGAATGTTGATATATAATACTGGTTTTTATGAGAAGTTACCCTATTGCGCTGGCATATCCCTTTTTAATCGGTTACCAGAGAACCATGAGCATATTTAAGAATATACTTAAGATTTTGTTAGTGAACAAATGCTACTATAGGGTTAAGGAATATATGAACGACAGCTTAAATAGTAATAAGACGACATCAAATATGTATGTAACCTTTATAATGACGACCACATCCTGTATGGGCTTTTGTGTAATAAATAAATTAAATGAAATGAAATGAAATCCAGATGCCTGAAACATGTTACAAAAACACCACGTAGGCCATTCTTGATTCAAAGGTAATGAATAAATGTCTGCAAATGCTTAGTTTCTTCGTCAATGACGTTATGATAGCCATTGAACCACTGAACATTAACGTGCGAATTAGCTTTAATCGACGCTCGTTACTATACCGCTTTCGAAGACTATCCTCAAAATTAACAGGTAATGTCCACATCGGGTCGTTTTCAAAAATGTAATAATACAAACTTCTCCACCTACTTTCTCCTTGCTGTTTCTCATAAACAGTGACGACAGTTATGAAAAACAAGTGAAATTTTACTTTTTAACGATAAAATAAGATAAGATAAAACTATTTTCGAATCAGTCTGTGCGATCCATAATATTAAGTACGAACGTAAACACATTTATAATGTATAACAATTTGAAAGTAATGTCGAAAACGCTGAAACCAAGTTTGAATAAACTTGAGCCTACCTGCTCGGTCAACAAACCCTACATCCGACAACAATAGATTTATGGGGGTCTCTTAAAATGTGAGGCAGTCTGACCGTTTTCTAACGTAAATTATCCGAACATTTAGGAATAGGGTAATATTTCGACGTTCGATGTAAATTGCTTATAGAAAACTAGCCAGGATTTTGCTGAGAATTAAATATCAATTTTGTCAAAATTACATGTTATTAAAATAATTGTTGACGTCTCTAATTTATTCCACTTGATTCTTGGTCTTATACATATACTGTATTATATGTTATATATATTTTCTTTGGATTGGTGTAATCGCAACGTATATTTTAATTCCTGTGGTACTAAGGTGTTAGTCGGAGTATCTTTGATGTAGCTGTTAATTAAAATAATTCTTTTCAACATTTTCCCGCCTTTTCCATATCGACGAAATACATCCGCCTATACTCGTAAATCGTCATTTCAAAACCCATAAATTAATTTATATGTAAAGAAAGCGTAATTCTTAAACGCACTGTTACGCTTATCGCACACATTTATGTACGTGTTTAAAGTGGTGCATGTGCCGCATAATTAAAGTTTTTGATAATTTGTTTATCTCGAAGCAGTCGAATACAATGGTGGCCTTTTTACGTTACAAATTGTACTAAGTCGAGTTCAAAGACAGGTCATTCGACAAGTCAAATGATAAAATAATTACGTTCAATAACATGCAGTCACGAAACAGGAAGCCGTTTAAAACTTGATCTGAATTACATGAAAATAGATATTAACACGTCTGCATTCAACAATTGTGAAAATTAACCTTTTTTTATATTTGAAATGGCTGTGTTGTATAATTATGCAATGGATATGTGCAGACTTTCAAGGACTGCAGTGCGGTAAGATAGACCAAACGAATAAACGCATTTAAACATCGCTTTTACACCTCTGAATCACACGTACACGCCGCGTTAAATGAATTTGTTTGATTGCAATTGAGAAATTGTCTGGCCATGAACTAATAACCGTACTAATCAAAGTCGCTTACCTGATAAACTGGTCGATATTAAAATCGAAATGATTAAGAACACAAATACGTTAATCCCTAGACAACTCCCAAAGTCGTATCTTTCTTTTTCTTCCATGTTGAACATTAGCGTTCTTCTTGCACAAACTTTCAACATCATAAAAAGTTTCAGCGTGACGCTGCGCTAAAATCCACTTATCGCAATAACAACAACGGATTTTGTTCACATATCATTCACATTTTTCACCATTCACCGTCTCGTCGAACTCGATTTTTACACAACAAACCATAACGACAGTTGCTAAGTACGAACACCTGTGGCTAGCAATAGGTAAACACACCGTTAACTTTTCAATTTCATTCTTGCTATTATCGGTTACATCTCGTGCCGCTTTACAACTCTCTGGCGCCGACTTGCAATTTATCCGTCATTGTCGATGCCGCTCCGGCAACTTTGCCGAAAGTTTTATTAGACGAGCGCAACTCGTTTACACATAATTCGTGTTTAAAGCCATCCGTCTCCGAACACGTCGCGCGTAAGTTTGCTGAACTGCATGCTATTTCGAAGATTATGCGCATGCGCATGCATCAGGTAAACGTGCATATCCAATCAACTAACCTACGTATGCGTGCTACACCTGGCGGTCAGGTAAGGAACTAATTTAAACTTTAAACTCGCGTAACCATTGCCGCAACATTGCGTTTAAAATAACACGTTTTGAATTGTTATAAATGTCAAAGTTCACTGAAACTTAATACACCAAACAAAATTATCTTAATTCTATATCACACACATGGCTATGTGTATCTGTCGCTTTAATAATGTATAGTGGGCTTAGTGCTGAGTGCTTCACGTTGTTGAAAACTCAAGTAACAATCAAAGGCCTGAGAACTTGTTGTATTTATTACTGTGGAGTATTACATATTATGGCCTGAAGTTTTATTAATTTTACAATAAATTTAGAAGACTAACAGAAATCAATATAAAAACAAACACCACAAACACGAAAGAATACCAATCGAAACTAAAGTAAATCAACTTAATAAAAAGAAAAAAACAAAATCAAAAAATACAACAGAAGATATTACACGTTACAATTAGCTGTACTAAAATAAAAGACAAGAATGCGAAGCTTTAAACCAAAACCATGTAAAATAAAAACAAAGCATAGGAAAACGAAAAACAAAGTTGAATCAAAAGACGAACGGAAAAGAAAATAAAAAACAAAGGTCGAAGGACATTAAAAGAAGGAAAGGACCAGAATTAAAAATAATAAAATAAAGCAAAATATTTAGAGGATGTAATAAAACTATAGAAGAGCGAAATATGATAAAAGAGAACAAAAAAGAAATAAACAAATACACAAAAAAATAAAATAAATTTATAAACAAAATAAATTAAAAGAAAAAATAATCAAGAAAAACCAAACGGAACGACATGAACGGATAACAAATCCAAAACATGGGAAGAAGACGAAATCGACAGTAAATTGGAAAATCCGCACAAGGACGTGTTACAAGCAAAAAATAAACAAGCAAATAAAATTTAAAAAAAAATTTTAAACTTTAAAACGTATAATAAATTATACAGAACAACAATAAATGAAAAACATAATACAATAAAATTACTTAATTTGGCAAAGCACAAAAGAAATGCGCAATATAAATAAAAAAACATTTTAACAGAAACATAGGAAAACGAAAATAAAATGAAAACAAAATACAAAAGAAAAAATGCAAAGCACATTATTATTATTATTAGCATCGCAATGGCAAATAAAAACCAAATAAATCGAAACAAAACGGAAAAATAACAAATGTGGGGCTATAGATCGAAAATGTAGAAGAACGAAAACACAAAAAGCACAATAAAGTGCGACGAAATAAATATAAGTATATAAAAACGAAATTGCCAATGAAATTTTTAAAAAATGGAACTAATGGTACAATTTCGAATTAGAACTAAAAATAACCAAGAAAACAAAACTCCCATAGAAATGCAAACCTAACGTTACGAATTAATAGCAAATCCAAACCAAATGAAAAGAAAACGAAAGCGCGCAAGAAACATTAATTATGAATCAAACTACCAAATACCAAAAAATTATAATAGAATAAATTATACCGAACAAGAATATATATACTATACATACGGACATACAAACAGAAACAATAGAAAAGGAAAATAAAACAAAATAAAAACAATACGCAAATAATTTATGAACCAAATATGACTAGATGACGTATATTAATATAAATAATAGAGAGACCAACGAAATTCAAACTTAACAAAAATCAAAAACGAAACAAAAATGGAAAATACTCAAAAGTTACATAATTTTGTTTAAATCGTATTTTAAAGCAACAAAGATACAAATAAAATATAACGCAATGCAATAAAATCACATAATTTGCAGCAAATGACAAAATTAGGGATAATATATAAAAAAACTCATTTAAAAAATTAGAAATAGTAATAAATAACCACGATAAATCAGTAAATCGAAAAATCGAAACGAAATGGGAAAGTAAACTTATAAGAATGTTTAATTTAAAATATGGAATATAAACTAAACCCAAACGATGCAAAAGTAAATCCTTGGCAGAAACAATGAAACAACTGAATTAAAAACGATTTTTTTATATTTTATTCTTATCTCTTCCTGCTGTGATTTTCAGTGGGTTTTTTTATTTTTACGGTGTGCTATAGACTGTGCTTTTCTTACATTATTCTCGTTTCCAATTTTTCCAGTACATATTTTGGGGTTGTAGAAAAATAAATGAAAACAACATAATAATTATAGAAAGTGCTATTTACGAAACTGCTTAGGACAAATAATTACACTACTGAATGTAACAATGATGATTATAATCGGTAAGCGCAGTTTGCGTTCTACAAAATATAATTTGTTGGAAGCTGGTAGGAAAAAATGTTTAAACCACTACGAACCGAAATATTTACTTGCATCAAGGTGTGCAAAATTGATTAAAGGTTATGATATGTTAGAAATGCTAGGCATCAGAAACAATTATTTGTTTTATTTTTCTAACTCGTAAAATATATTCTTGCTCTTGAAGTAAACGTCCAAGAAAATATTTTATGAAAGCCTTTTTTTATATTTTTTCAATTGGTATTAAACATACCACAACCAAAATGTAAATTTAATTTTAACAAGAAGTCAAAAGTGAAAACTGCTTTACTAATTAAAAATGGTTATCACAACAGAGCAGAAAGCAAAATTTATTGGAATGCTATTTTCGAATAGGGCAAAAAGTTTATGGTGTTTGGCATTATTCCATTCCTGGGAGCTTTACAGATTTCCATGAAGAATATATAATGTGTTTTTTGAGGTTAGAATATCATCAGTAAATACGGTCATTATTGTAGTTTCTTTTGGTTGTGGCTAAAGTAGCTTTAAACACCAATTGAATTTCAGAGCCCTCCTAAATTAGGATTTTTCTTGAACGCACGTTATATTCCTGTATGGTCTGAAAGTTGTATCGATGTTTTGGGTACTAAGGATCCTGCTTACCTTGTACGTGGTTGAAACAACACCGCTGGATGAAGAGACAAAGAAAGTAACTATATCAAGGGAAAAATCATCAAAATGTCCGAGGATATATGGCCTACCGAAGATCCACAAACCTGACATACCGCTACGTCCGATAGTGAACTCAATTGGATCACCAATCCAATCTTTGGCAAGATTTCTAGCAACACAGCTACAACCTTTCGCTGAACAAGCATCATCATAGGTCAAGGACGCAGACAATTTCATCGAAATGCTGAAGAACCTTACTGTTATTGATCGAGTTGCCTTGCGCGTCGTTACAAGCTGCTCATAAACGAACCTTTAACTGGTCATAACAGTTTTCAAAATAATAAATTGGCTGTTAAGAACATTCCTAGCTTTCCGGAAACAAGTTCATACGGTATTGGTTGTTCACATTTAAATTTATGCACATACTCATTTAACGTCAATATAGTTAGCTTGGTAAGCTTCTCGGGCACATGACACGTTTGTCCTTCACTATTTACTCCCATCGTTTTCAAGTCGCTAACATCACATTAAAAATTCCGACGCGTCTGTTAATATTAATTCCCCGCCACCGAAGTTTGACGAAATGCGTTTTACGCCCGTCTCCGATTCTTATCAATTAGTCGTGTAACGTTAGTTGGTAATTAAAAGGGATGTCCACCAACTCACAATAAATAACGTCCAATCGCCAATGTATTGTATAGCTGTTTTACTTTAAGAAAGGTGTGTCATGTGACCACACCATGCGCGTAGGTAAAAACCCAGTGACGTAACATACGTTTTTTTTTGGGTTCACACATCGCGAAGTTTACAAAAAATGTGCACGAAACAAATTGCAGATGTTCCCAGTTATTACTACATTGTCTGGGTGTTACATTGTATTTCTAAAAAGAACTGTTGTTGAATAAATATGGAGTAAAAGCATAAAAACACACACTCCTTAAAATTCTACGTCAATGGTACAAAGATACCGAGTTAAAGTAAAACATCTATAACATAGTTTACAATTGTACGCAACTTCACAATTTCGGTAGAGATAATTCAATTTGTTATTTTCCAAGTTAGATACTTTAAAAAATATTGTGAATAAATAACGAGAAACGTAAAATAAGGAGAAGGGGACAGGAAAACCTGGTTAATAAAACAAAACAAAATAGAAATGTGTTATTATATATAGTTATTTTATTATCATGAAGGAACTTTCAGAAGATCAATGCCAGTTACTTGTTTTAATTCTAAAATATAAGTACAGGGGGCGAATTTGTCAATATAAGTAAGGTAAACGAAACATTTTGTACATTTTAGGAACATTGCACTGTAAAAAGTTATAACTGTATTTTTATGCAACTGTATTTAAATTGATAATAAAGCAAAAACATCACAAATTTAAGAAATGTTCAATATTTAGCCTCTAATTGACCAACCAACTTCTAATTTTGTAATAATGCGAGATACTACTCTTTAAAATCAAATAGAAAGATACGTTGAATAAATTATTTTGTCAATGTCGCTAATATTTTTTTCTAAATTATTCATAGCATTAACGATATCATTTAGAATAATTTAAGAATACTAGATGTACGATTTTTTTGAATACAAGTGTACATTAAAATCTATATTAATCCCTTATCGCAACACTACAAAACTGATAATTATTTGGAGTGCTTTATCTTTTTCTTAAAGCAACATCATGAGCAGCTACAAACATTATCGTTAGTATATTTTACGAAGCAGTATGTCGTACAAAATTGTAAAAGTGACTGAAAATCTTCAATTGGGTGAAGGCCCTCATTGGGACGCAGACACGCAAAGTCTTTATTATGTGGATATTTTTGGAAAGTCAATTCACAAATACACACCTTGTACAGACTTCCATTCTAGGGCGATTATTGGTAATGTATCCATATGAGTAACACAATTGGTATTATTTTTACGTCTATTTAGGCGATAAGAACGTATCGTTGATAGTGCCGGTGGATGGTTCACCTGACAAATTCGTAATCGGTTACGGAAATGAACTAGCTGTGGTCACATGGGACGGAAAGAGTGACAACGTTTCGAATTTTGAAACCATAGTCGAATTGAAAAACACAGAAACGGTCTTACATCGCTGGAACGATGGTAAAGTGGATTCCGCCGGTAGATTGTGGGCAGGTTGCATATCCTTAACCAGCTAATTTCCCTCAATTATCAATAATTTTGTAGGTGTCATGTTTCCAAAGCCAGAGGGGGGATTTTATCCCAAGAAGGGCGTATTGTATGTCCTTCGAAAAGATAAAACGTTAAAGGAGCAGGTTGATCAAGTTACGCTCAGTAATGGCTTGGCTTGGAATGATAAATTAAACAAATTCTATTACATTGATACAGCCGAACGAGTTGTCTATCAATTTGATTACGACAATAACAATTGTGAAATATGTAAGAAAAGATCGATAAACTCACCAAATAAATTTTAACATATTTTACTTAGCGAACCAGCAAATCGTATTTTCGTTCAGCGAGAAGAATGTCAGTGGTGCACCCGACGGTATGACAATTGATAGCGACGGAAATTTGTGGGTTGCATGTTTCGCAGGAAGTAAGGTTATAAAGATTGATCCGAGACAACCAGGAACGATGCTTGAGAGCATCGAAATGCCTGCCGCACAAGTAAGTAGGACATTTCAAATATCAATATGGAAAGTAACCATTTTTTGTAGATAACCTCGGTTGCTTTTGGTGGATCCAATTTGGACGAGCTGTTTGTAACCACCGCCAAAATTAAACTATTTGGAACAAATGCGGCTCCTGAAGGGCCCGAGCACGGAATCACCTATAAAATAACAGGACTTGGCGTGAAGGGTCTGCCGTCCAATAAAATTAAATTGTAAATTTACTCAAATCTATTAAAATTGTATTTCCTATGAAAAAGATGAGATGTAGACATTGTTGGCCCATTAAACATGAAAACTAAGTCGTTTGAAGTGTTATATTATTTTTTTATTAGACGGGTATTTACAGGCTAGAGCCCCGCATCCTAGCTTCAATTTTTCCCTCTTTCGCCAGTGGCGCTCATTTAGTCCTCTCGATTCTATATTTTCTTCAACTTCTACTCTCCATGACCGTCTTGGTCTTCCTCCTTTTCTTCAATTTGACGATATCCAGTTTATCATTTTCTTTGGCCATCTTTCATTCATCATCCGTTGAACATGTCCGAACCATCGAAGCCCCCTTACTACTATGGCTTCACGTGGTACGACATCGGTATTCCTCATTCGGTCCATCATTGTTTTCTGGCAGCATCTCCTCCAGTAGCCCATTTCAGCGACGTTTATTCTCGATTTGCTTCTTTTATTCATAGTCCACAGTTCAGATCCATACGTACCAATACTTTCCACCACCGTCTTATATATTCGGATTTTGGTTCGCTTGGCTATTTGTTGGCTCCATAGAATTTAATTATCTGGTAGCAGCCCAATATTCGATCATTTAATTCCAAAATATGTCTTCACGTATTCTGCTACCGGTTTTTATAACCGCTGTCATTTTAATATAGGCTTTTTATCTATATAGATATCCTTGTTCCTTCATAGCCTTCGACAGATTCCTGAGCGGCACACTGTCATATGCTTTTGTTAAATCGGCAAGCACCACGTGGATTTCCACATTGTCTGTTAGCTTCTTCTCTACGGTTTGTTTGATGGTAAAAACATTATCTATACATGACCTGCCGTCCCTGAACATGCTTTGCTCTTCAATGTCTTGAAAATCTCTTTCAATTCTTTGCTTAATAATCTTTCCATATATTCTAGATATTGAGTTTGTGACGTTGATACCTCGATCATTAGAGCAGTTCCTCTTGTCGCCTTTTTATGAATGTTGCAAATGTAAGCGGTGGTCCACTCCGTTGGTATATCGTGTTCCCTGAGAAACGTGTTAAATATTCGTGCTAACATCTCGAACAGCACATCCGGTCCTACCTTTATTAATTCTATTGGTATGCCTCTTGGGCCAGATGCTTTACCATTCTTCATTCCTTTCGTGGACCTCTTTACTTCTCCTGGGGCAATTTCCTCTACGTCGACTTTACTGTACTCTTCGTCATACTCTCTGCCTTTGTTAAGGTTATCTTGCCTATCCTCCGTCAGCAGGGAATTGCAGTATTTGACCCATGTCCCCATTTTAATTATGTTCATTCTTCCCTTATTCATTGTTATATTATTTTTAACAAAACGAGGAAGGGAATGGTTCAACATATTTCGATTAAAATATAGGTAAAAAAAGTTAGGATTGATGAGCAGAAGCTCATATTTGAAAGCGATTTTGTCAATTACAATGTTGGGCTATGTGCACCTTTAGTTTCAACAGGCTGTCCTGCACGGTTGCGCACCAGTTATTTTTTGATCGCAATGATCGCCCACCGGTTCTTAAAAAAAAAATTCTTCCATATATTATCGAGAATCGCGTTCACAAACGATCTCTACGCCGTAAAAGGATTGATCCCAGCACTCGGCTCGAAAATCAATGATAGTTTTGAGATAAGGTACCATTTTGCTAAAATTGTAAAAAATCACTTCAGAAGCCTATTGAAACCCACTTGGGTGTTGGCCCTTGGATCCTCTCAATAAATATTTCCCTTAATAATTACAGGTCGTAGAAAGTAGGCAAAGTTAAAAAATAACTGTGACGTGTACTAAACTAAACTCTGCAATCTCAAATATATGCCAATCGCTTTTCATTTTTATATTTCATTGTTGCAATTATATCACACCGCGTTGGGTGGTATAATAGATGAAGGGTGCTGGGGAAGAACGACCTAAGTCACGCCAAATGGAATTTGAGAAAAATCAAATTTAAAGTTTCCCAACTAAAAAAAGTACTTCAGACTCATGAAAAAAATATTCAAAAATCAGCATTTGATCAGAAATATATTTATTACAACTCGTACAAAGCAAAATAAGTTTCAGATGACATTTTCCACAATAATTTCAAAATATTCTCTAAAATATACGGACTGATGTCACTTTTTCCTGGCATTAGGCGTCAATCGGTGGGTTATCAACGTATTCGTCCTCACTTTCTTCTGGTTGATTGATGTATGTCAAACGTCTGTAGAAGTCCTTAGCTTCTGGTCTTACAAGGAATGATGTAAGAGCTTGTAAATCGTCCCACTTTGCCTTTTTGATAGGTATCTGGTCAGGGTACAATTTGGTCAACATCAAAGCTGTGTTTGTCTTTATCTTTCTTGATGTGCTTTTCGCAAACAACGGAGATTGTTGGTAAATGCCTGTGAATGTTCCCTTGTGGAAAATCTTGCTGGGGTTTTGTTACAAAACTGGACTGAAGTCGTTTTTCCCCACCTCCCTTCAGATAAGATCGTACGGATTGGTCATTAACAATAGTTAAAAATCTAAGCCAAAGGTAATCAGGGATAAATAAAGCAATCACCAACTATAGGACTAGATGATCATATGTTAAATGAAGTAACAAAAATCAGTAACAAATATCAAATATTTTATTTTTATAATTCTTCAACGAATGTGGTCTATGATAGAACTGCAGCTACGAATTAGAATATAACTGGTTACCAGCTGGTATCTTTGAGATAAAAATTGTTAAAAAATAGAAATATTCTTTCTTTCTTTCTATATTAATCCTTTCATTAGATTATTTAATTGTTCTCTATTCATTGTCATTCTTTTATTATTTTACCTCGACCCGGGTTCAAAAACAACCGTACGTGTTCAACCCAGTGTGCTGACGAGCAGGCCGAGTAAACGTTGCAAAATAATGCCAATTGCTGATTTAACATGTGTAAAGTGTGGGACAGTATCTCAACATATGTCGGTGTCAAAAGATTAAAGTAAGATAGCATGGCTAACGACAAACAAATTATTTGTTGTGGTGAGTACGAGTGTTTATGATTTGTTGAAGGTGATAATCCTGACAGCAGTGTTGATACATTGATAGAGACGGTGCAGGACGACAGTCGCTTAGATAAAACAAAAATAGCCCATTTGACTCAGATCATCCAACATGGACATAATAATAAAAGTGTTAAATGATAACATTGTTGACAAATATCATTAATTAATGCAATATTGAAGACCCCAGGTGCAGCATCACTTGTGATTAATGGGATTGAATACAAAAATATTGAAGAACTGCAAGGTTACATTGCCGACAAAGAAAATACGTACGCAGATAGTACTTAAGATTTAAGAATATTTAAGAATACAACCGAAATAATTGTTCTTCAGGAAACGCAAGTAAATGCGTTGTTTTGGGCATGAGGGCATGATTTATTTTTTATGTTGGACACAATTTTGCGTTAATGAAGTGACCTACCGCCAACTTACATGCCTAATTTCCATGCCCTCCTTTTATACCAAAACAACGTGAACGGCGTGTAAGCAGAGCATTCACTTGCAATTATTGCAACCGCAAGAGATGATTGGACGAGTCACCATATCCTATCGTTGATCAATATAAAAGGGCACCGCCTCTGACTTTTTGGGCTACCCTTATCACTCGCGCTGCAAATGTATGGTCTACAATGGTCAAAAAATAAAAAAATCCCAATGTAACGATCATTGGTAACAAAACTACTGAAACTCTTCGAGCAAAATCCACAAAAGTCAGTTCTTTACATGTTTATCGTATTCACCTGAAAAAGTTGTTAAATTCCTTAAACCATAATTTCCACAAAATGTTTTCATTGAAATCGAAACCTCCGGATTTTTATTCCTCATTCAAAGTCTCGATGAACGGAATTGCAAAAATCATTATCTGGCTTAGTGGAACGTGCGTAAACATTTTTTCATTTTCGCAAGAAACATGTGTGGGTGCAAAGAACCGTAGTACTCTGCATGCCTTTCATCTAAACATTCAGTCGATAAGAAATAAATAGTTGGAGATTGAGGCGTTATTACTGAGTAGTACTTCTGGGATTGGGTCTTTCATTATGCAAAATGATAATCTTGCATCGTATTACTGTAGAGATAAGTTTATACTCGCCGGGGCTGATATTGGACAGGGGTTGGAGTACAAATCGCGTGATAACATAAATTCATGTTCGCTGCAAATTAATGTACTGCGAGGTTGCCGCAGTTGAACTTATGGATATGAATCTTGTAATTATTTCTATATATCGTTCACTGCAGGGAGATAATAACTAGTAACAATGTCCTAAATACTGTTAGGGATAGGTATTTGAATATCATTACACTTCAATCTAAGGTGTAATGCAAACGCCTGCCGAATGCATAATTTTAAGAATTTAATGTTATCTTACCATTTTACCAGACCATAGTAGATAATACAAGACAGGACAATTGTGTTGTTAATATTTTAGTAAATTTTGATAATAATTTTACGCCAGGCTATCCGACCGTCGTGCAGTAACATTAGCACTAATGATTGACTGTTGCAAAAAAAGAAAGTAGCGTTCTGAGCTATCAATGATGAAGGTTATATGGTACTTCATCAAGTTATGAAGAAAATTGAGTGGGACTTTATTAATAACAAAAATTTGAATGTAAATATTAAATTCACTAAGTTTGTGAATCCCATTGATCAGAGTATTGACACATCTTTTTCATGTGTCTGTCATGACTAAAATCCTCCGTCGAGCTGAAAGGAGTCGCATAGGTGTACGATGTTCAAGAATGGGAGAACGGAATTAACCAATCGCCTGGCCAATGGGGAGACCAATATCTCCGGATATTGTATTGTCGTTAAACTCAAGAAGCCCAACGTAAATCTAAAAACTACTATCAAAACGCACCCTTCGTTCTAAAACTCATGTATGCTCATGTGAAAGTCATTCCGATATTATTATTATTATCATAACTGAACCATGGCTGATTATTTCCTTCATTTCACCTTCATGTGATGAGATGTGACAGAAATTTCAATGTGGTTGGTTGTTCTATGGGCGGTGGCGTTCTTATAGGTTTTGCTGTAGGAATTATTTATCAAGTATTAGACACATGTAATATTTCAGGTAATATGGATTTAACAGAAGTGCTTACCATGCAAATGTTCGCTCAACTCTTTTGAGTTCATTTTGGTTGTCACCTATACACCTCCAGATACTTCACTTGCTGATTTAGAACTTTTTACAGAAATGTTGTAGGTTTTTGTGACTAATTATAGGTGATTTTAACCTTTAATAACCAATCCGAAATGGAAGCATCATGATCAACGCAAATGGAAAGCAACTACTTCCTATTTCTACCTCATTGTATTTGACTGCTCAAGCTGTGTAGAGTACAAATCTTCTGGTATAATGTGTATTTGAAATACTCCATTTACTGTACCAAAATGAATCTCAATTTGACAATCCTCATATCGTGGATGCATTTGTAATTGAAATCAGCTATAACCGATCTTGGTTGTATAACTCAGTTTAAAAGTGAAACCTTGAATGGTTGAGTTCGTCTGGGTTCGTTCTTGTGAGTTCCTATGTCACCGTTAACTATATTTTCTGCGATGGATTATATTCATTAGGTTTCGTCCCAATATCTGGTGTTCCTCAAAAGTCCAATTTGGGACCATTACAATTAATTTTATTCATCGATGATCTTCTTGTTTCTCTGACTTGTCATGTATTTGCTTTTGCCGATGACATAACAACTCGTCCATCTCGAATATTATCGAGGCTGAATCCTAGCACGAGAACATTAACATTATTCTATTGGTGTGCCAAATATCAGATGAACATTCCAAAGGCACGTTCTATAGAAGAGTTTTGGTCTTTACTCGGTAGAAAAGTTTACGACGGTGGGTGGGAAGCCAAGAATGAAGAAGAGAACTACGACGAATAATGTTCCAAAAGATTCGAGATTTTAACCCACTTACCGTGCAAAGGCTGATAAGAGACATTCGCACTAAATTGCGAACCATTGAAACCCGTGGCCATTTAGCTGCTATGTGATACATTATAATTATAGTTATAACTTCACTGAATCGTTTTCTGTACTACCAAATTAAATAACAATTATAGTTTGAATATAATATATGAATATAATATATATAATATAATATAATATAACGACTTCGCCGCAGAAAATGGAGATGTTCAAAATGACATATTCATGTATATTTATATATATTAATTACATTACGTCATGTTTTCGAGTAATTTCAGAAAAAAATTATGACCGTGATGTGACGTTTTAGTTAATTATTAACATTTGTAACAAAAGTTTTGGGATAATTGTTGAAATATAATTATTCAAACTATAATTGTTATTTAATTTGGTAGTACAGAAAACGATTCAGTGAAGTTATATCAGCTAATAATACAAATCGCATATTTCCTATAAACCACTACCATGCCTTGTCCTTTAATATCGCCAGGACCCATCATGTGCATGTGACTGTCATTTTCCGTTCAGTGTTCTTCTTAATCGACATTCACATACATTTATTTCCTCTAGCCAATGCTTTACTAGCTCTTTTGCGATCTCTAACCCGTTCACCTGTTTTGCATTTCTTATAAATATAACGTGTGAGCAACGGAATTGTTATTCACGGAGGGCTTTGGAAGTTTATATCTTACATTAATTTTGAGTAATAGAACTACTTGTCGTTACTGACCGGTGAACCAACCCTTTTCTCGGTAACCACCTGACTACTCTTCCACCGCTTCCTTCTTACGTTTTACACTGCCGGTCTCTCTAAACAAGTTAACAAAACGTGAACCGGATCGGCAAAAGTGATCATACGGGATGGCTTCATTTGGGAACACTTCGTGGTAATCTTCAAACGCATCTCTTGACGAATAAGTCCAAACTCCATTAATTTTTCTGCCATTTCTCAGCTAAATTTCTACCATATTTCGCTTTTGTACTTCGTTAAATACGAATCCCATCATTAGAAACTGTTTTTATCTCCAAAAAGTGTTGACAATACTTCAAAAAGTGACAGTTTAAATGAACTATTTTATTGGATTAAAATTACACATTCATGGTACATCTATCTCCCTCTTCCAGGGCCAGCTCTAGAACATAATTCCGTTGCTCTCACATTACTAACATTTAAGTAGAATTTTTAAAATGCCTTCCTCAACGAAAAATGTTTCTCTTCATCTGTGAACTCAACTTCTCTTGTCATCGCATGGTACCATAGTCTTATTCATATCATATGTTATTCTCTGTTCTACTACCCTTTGCTGTGACGATATAAATATTTACTTTCCTTGACGATTCTGTGTGCTCTATATATATCTTCCCAATACACCTTTCAATTTTCTTTATAATATATAGCGTGCGGCAGATCCCCTTACTTCTTTCATTTAAGCAAACTATTCCTCGTCCACAATGATAATTTATTATTCACGTAATTATTACTACGGTCTCCGCAATTAGGGTAAAAAGTTCTCGCACACGAATGCCACCCACATCGATTTTCGAGTGTACTAATTTCCCGATTGTGTGTAAAACAAATAAACTCGTCTAGAGTTGACGTAGATATTTGTCTACTTATATCATTTTATATCTCTATTTAAATCAACAATATTAGAAACCAAAATGTATTAACTAAAACATATCATACATATAGTAATGTACTAACATTCATCTACCTGATAAAGTCACTGTGTGGTGAAACAATTGTTGTAGAATACAATAAATATAGTGAAACTAACTATTGTTTTAATTTGTGATTATGGAGTATCGCCGAAATCTATCCAACCTTTAAAACATACCCATTTAAGTACTCGTGCACAATGTGCATAATAATAAACGTTACATAAGCTTAAGAAACACATAAAGTTGAGCAAATGCAAATTTATATTAGCGTTTACAAGGAGTAAATTATTAACACATTATGTCTGTTTATGCAGTTTATGTTTTAATATGAACTACATTTTGACAAATCGCACCGTTTTTGAGATGGAAAAGTGGCAGTTTTCCACCATCTTGTTACGCACCGCGTGTGTTTGTACCATCGGAAACATATTTAATGTCCTGATAATAAAACCCGTGAGCCTTTCGAACTGTCCGCTTTAACAATCAGCTACCGTGGACCAACCATAAATAAGAAGAATAAGAAGTAATAAATAAATTTATTATTGAAGTTATTATTTTAATTAAAAAATAATAAACGTGAAGAAACAAGAAAAGTTATACAAACTTTTTTAAAACGAATTTGATAATTGGAAGTAAATTTAAAATACTCGGATATTATAGATATATAAGGGCAAAATTCAACCTCACTAACAAAAGAATTTCACACAAAACCAACAAAACAAATTAAATGGAGTAAATTAAAATTGACAAATATGCAATAGGCAATAAATGTTTCGTTTAAATTATTATAATTTTCTTTTTTACTTTCCAAAGTTTTCTATTGCGTTTCTCTATTCGATGGAATTATGTTATGTTGTGATGCGTTGTCATAAATTTTATTAAATTTATAATTCGTTTTGTTCATTTCTTCCTTCATTTTGCTTTATTTTCTATTATTTACTTTCATATTTAATTTGCCTTTGTAATTCTTTTAGTTTCAAACATGTTCAAAAAGAGGTACTGATATACTGATTTACTTGTTGTTCTTATGGTGATTATATTTTCCAGTGGTATGGTAAGTTTGAATCTGAGATGCAAATTAAAACATTAAAAACATATACCAAAAACATTTTTTATATTTAATCTAATCTATCTTTTAAAACTAAATATGATCATTAAACTACATACCTTGCAAATACTGAAAAGTCGATCAGATATTAAATATTGATTCAAAGTTACAAAAACAAAAGTCACACAGGGTGAACAACCCTCGTTCTCTTGACGTCGATATACACCAGCATTAGCCGCAGATGATTTTCTTAAATTATGGCTGTATGTTTGGAAATAGATCAAGAAAATCTGTGTCTAAAATTTCTTGACAACTATCGGTAATCGAAATTCGCAATTTACACGCCTGTACTCATATTTATTAACTGTCGTCGTCTCCGCCTCTCTATAAAAATTGCCCCCCGCGCTGTTTCTAGTGCTCTTCATTGGTTCGTCACAGGGTCCTGCATTGCAGAACGCAACATAGGAAATCCCTCGTAAATTTCGAGGCATTCAAATATTAACTTCCATGTAAGTTTTTTAAGCAACACTTCATGATGGTCCAGCTGAGCATTTTTGCTAAGCTCAGTTCGCAAATAATTTGGAAAATGTGTTCGCTAAATTTTGAAATTTTAAATCAAAACATCATCTCATTAGTCACGGATTTGTCAAAGTTAACCGTAACTGACAACTGGAGAATTGAGTAAATAATTTATACATAGGATACAAAAATAATAAAAATTTAACATCGAATAGAACAATTTCTGCATTTTGAATCATTCAGTCATGATTCAGTTGTGATATCGGAATGACTTTTTTGTATTGCAGTAGAATATATTAAAAATAATTTTTTTTCACTAATAAAGCTCCACTTAATTTTCTTCATAAATTGATGTAGTAGTAGTAGTAGTAGTATTTATTTTACCCCTCTTAAAGTTGACAGTACATAGCAGATAATACATTTCATTACAATATAACACGCATTCAAAAAGTGAAAAGTATACCTGTCTAGCAGTTTGCTTGTCCAGGTGTGAATGACACTGTTCTGATTGCGAAACACCCGGAAGACAGTTTAGGTATCAAGCGGTGCACATGTTCCGACGAGCCTAGCTCGTTGTCAATTGAAAGACCCAGGAACTTCATGTGATCTACTTTTGCTAGAGCCTGACCATTAAGGAATGTATTGAAATTTAATTGTGCATGTTTGTGTTTAAATGTTAATAATCTCGTTTTTTCCAGATTTATACTGATTTTATTTGCGTCGAACCATGACTTTACTATTGCCATCTCAATGTTTATATTTGCTTCTAATGTTTCGAGATTTTTACTGTGCCAGGTTAAAGATGTGTCATCAGCAAACAAAGTAATTTTACATTTTAAATTTAATAGGGCTAGATCGTTTATGAACACCAAGAACAGTATCGGGCCAAGAATGGAACCCTGTGAGACACCACATTCACTATATCCGAATCAACATATGTTTCATCAGTAGCAGCAATCTGAACAAATTGTTTACGATCCGTAAGATAGGACCGGAACCATCCAATCGCTTTGTCACGAAAACCATATTTTTGTAATTTGTTTAAGAGAATAGTATGGTTAACGCAGTCAAAAGCTTTCCGTAAATCACAGAAAATTGTAACTACTATTTCATTAATGTTTATGTTGCTATAGACTTCATCCAGATAATTATATATGGCGTCGCTCGTGTTAGTATTTGCTCTAAATCCATATTGCGAAGGCGATAACAAATTTTGAGATTCTATGAAATTGAGGATTCTTTTTTAACTAAATATTCTATGATTTTAGAGAATGACGATAGCAACGAGATCGGTCTAAAATTGGAAGGTTCATACCCATCACCACCTTTATGAAACGGTATAACTTTTGATAGTTTTAATCGGGTTGGAAATAGCCCACTGAAGAAAGATTCATTTATCAACATAACATATTTAATAGTATTTAGAGGTAAAAAAGCTCTAGTAATCATAACAGAAAAACCGTCAACGCCGGACGAGTGTTTATTTTTTAAAACAGCTATAGTAGTTATAGGTATAGTAGTAATACTTCATGTATATCAGTTGGTCGCAAAAAAAAACAATTTTTGTTTGTATGTTTAACAAATGACATTGGATCTATTTTAGAGTTTATTGTGTATGAAAGCGTCTCCGCAATTGAATAAAAGAAATTATTGAGTTTAATTCCAACAATATATGGATCCACTATCGTTTTATTGTTATCACTTATTAATACTTGATTTCCAGATTTACGTTCGGTAAATGACATTTCGTGGACAAGTTTCCAAGTTTTCTTGGCAATATTACTGGAGTTTCGTAGCCTGATTGATATTGCCATTTTTTTTGTCAATCATATAATTTTCCTTAGGTAATTTTTATATAGTTTATAATAGCTTTGAAACCAGGTCGCCACAAAATGTTTTTTATGTGGTGCAAAGCACGTTTTTAATAGATGTTAGTAAGCCAGTGTCGAAAAATATATCAAATTTCTTATCGATCGCTGTATTAATGGTATACCAAATTTTATTTTCACAATTATTTGTAAAATTTTCAAAATTCCGCCTTTTATAATTACGTCCAAATCTGAACTTGCATTCAGTAGTGGAGGGCATAGTTTCAATTTTACAAAGAATACCCTCATGGTCAGAAAACCCGACCGAAATGGGGTTAGCCGAAATAAATGTTCGCCCTAAGTTATAGCACACAGAGTCAATTATTGATTTGGATGATTTCGTTATTCTTGTAGGTTTACTAATGTGCGTTTTAAGATTATAAGCAGATAATATTTCTTTTAGTTCAAACAACTCCCTCAATGAGTGATTAGAAGAGTTTCCCACATAGTCGATATTAAAATCACCAGTCAAAATTATCCGACCTTGAATTTAGACAAGTTTCTTTAAAAACATTTTAAAACAACCACGTTCCGATCTATAGATACAAATAATATAAATATTGAAATCTATAAAATATGTACAAGAAAACTCAAATTCGAATTCAGCAATAAGATTGTCGTACAGGTTAATATTAATAGTTTTAATCATCTTCAATGCTAAAATAGCCGTACCGCCTCGAGTATGAGTTTTCCTACCGAAAACAGAAGTAGCATAATATTTTTCCAATATAGAAGGTTCAGATTCTCGTATCCAGTGTTCAGCATACGAATGCTGGAAAATTGAAATCCCGAAGTCGCGCATACAGTTCATCAGAATTAAAACCTTGTATGTTAAGGACAAAAAATGACGTCGTTAAACATCACGAAAATCCAACGCACCAGTAGACCTCTGTGTTGAATTGAACAGAACTTCCACATCCACACTCTCATCGTTGGTCCATTAGTATTGTGTATGACGGTAGACATCTGAACATTGATCAAGTTTTCCAGTTGATAAAATTCCAACGCTGATTGCACTTTTGTAACTGTTTACGTGGTTCCAAAATTAGATTAAGGCTTTCGAAAAGTTCAAATACTAATCTAGCTTTTCCTGCGCTAGATAAGTGAAGTCCGTCGTGTGTAAACATTTTTTCATCCGTTAATATTTTATTACTATCTAGCAGCGTTATGTTATAGTTTGCTAATTTCTCATAAATTTGGAAATTCACGGCAAATATAAATTTATTCAGTATACGACGTTTTTTCCAATATAGCACATATATAAATATTACATTAGTAATTGCAGTTATAGCCTTTATTTTATCCATTGATTCGTTGCTTATGCATCTTCCGTTCAAAGCATTGTTTACTCCAGCCATTATCACAACTAGATCATTAAAATTAAAATCATGCAGTAATGTTTCGGTGTCGTCCGCGGATGTGACTATCTCCTAGAAGTAACATTTTTGGTTTGGTTTGTTTTGGGGTTACTATTGTAAGTTTTTTGGGTACTTTACTTATTTTCTCATTTGGTGTTTCCTGAATATCTTCGCATGTTTTATTATTTAACTGCAGATCTATTTTCATGGTTTCAACTAACTCATTCGTTGATTTATTCGAAGGAAAATGCGTCAGTAAATCATGTTTCCTAGTCAATTTACCATTAGTAGTACTCTTAATATACTTATTTAACTTTGTGTTGATATGGTACGTCATCAATTTAGGAAGAAAATCCGTCGTCATTAATAACTCTATTTCCTTAAGTTTGTTGCAACAATCAATAATTCAATTGATAATGTTACTGCACGATGGTCCAATAGCACGGCGTCAAATATTTCTACCTGATAAATAGTATATATATATATATATATATATATATATATATATATATATATATATATATATATATATATTATTTCGCTCATCAATCCATTCATAATTGACCCTCTACACCGGTGAAACTTTTTTTGGCCCAAATTTTATTTCGAAATATATTCAACCATTTCCTTCTTTTGTTAAAAATAATATAACCCTTCAAACGGCTTAGTTTTCATCTTTAAAGGGTCAACAATTTCTACATCTCATCTTTTCCTTAGAATGAAATACAGTTTAATTAGATTTGAGGAAATTTACAATTTAATTTTATTGGACGGCAGACCCGTCACACCAAGTCCTGTAATTTTGTAGGTGATTCCGTGCTCAGGCCCTTCAGGAGCTGCATCTGTGCCAAATTTAATTTTGGCGGTGGTTACAAACAGCTCGTCCAAATTGGATCCACCAAAAGCAACCGAAGTTATCTGCAGAAAATCGTTACTTTCCGCATCGATATTTGAAAGGTTCTACTTACTTGTGCGGCAGGCATTTCGATGCTCTCAAGCATCGTTCCTGGTTGTCTCGGATCAATCTTTATAACCTTGTTACCGCCGAAACACGCAACCCACAAATTTCCGTCGCTATCAATTGTCATACCGTCGGGTGCACCACTGACATTCTTCTCGCTGAACGAAAATGCGATTTGCTGGTTTGCTAAGTAAAGTACGTAAAAATTTGTTTCGTGAGTTTATAGATTTTTCTTACATATTTCACAATTTTTGTTGTCGTAATCAAATTGATAGACAACTCGTTCGATTGTGTCAATGTAATAAAATTTATTTAATTTATCATTCCAAGCTAAGCCATTACTCAGAGTAACTTGATCAACCTGCTGCTTTAACGTTTTATCTCCTCGAAGAGTATACAATACGCCCTTTTTGGGATAAAATCCCCCCTCCGGCTTTGGAAACGCGACACCTACAAAATTATCGACAATTAAGGGAAATTAACTGGCTAAGTATATAGAACCTGCCCACAATCTACCGGCGGAATACACTTTACCATCGTTCCAGCGATGTAAAACCGTTTCTGTGTTTTTCAATTCAACTATGGTTTCAAAATTGGAAACGTTGTCACTCTTTCCGTCCCATATGATTACAGCTAGTTCATTTCCGTAACTGATTACGAATTTGTCAGGTGAACCATCCACCGGCACTATCAACGATACATTTTTGTCGCCTAAATACGCGTGAATATAATACCAATTGTATTACTCATATGGGACATATTACCAATAATGGCCCTGGAATGGAAGTCTGTAGATGGTGTGTATTTGTGTATTGACTTTCCAGAAATATCCACATAATAAAGACTTTGCGTGTCAATGTCCCAATGAGGGCCTTCACCCAATTGAAGATTTTTAGTCACTTTTACAATTTTGTGCGACATACTGCTTCGTCAAATATACTAACGATAATGTTTGTAACAGCAAATTATGTTTCATTAAAAAAAAGATAAAGCACTCCAAATAATTATCAGTTTTGTTGTGTTGCGATAACGGATTAATATAGATTTTTATGTACACTTGTATTCAAAAGAAAATCGTACATCTAGTATTTTTAAATTGTACATGAGACCATTATTTCTAGGAACAATTTAGAAAAAATATTAGTGATAATGCCAAAATAATTTATTCAGCGTATAGTCCTGTCCCATTTTAAAGAGTAGTACCTCACATTATTACAAAATTAGAAAGTGATTGGTCCATTAGAGCTAAATATGGAAAATGTCTTCAATTTGTGTTGTTTTTATATTATTATCAATTTAAAAAAAGTTATATAAAAATGCAATTATTACTTTTTATAGGTCAATGTTCATAAAAAAGGTTCCGTTTATATTACTTAAGTATTGCCAAATTCGCCCCCAGTACTTATACCTTTAAATTAAAACAAGTAACTGGTCTTGATCTTCTCGAACATCCTACATGATAATAAAATAACTATACAAATAACACTAATAGCATTTCTATTTTGTTTTGTTTTATTAACCAGGTTTTTATACCCTTCTCCTTATTTTACATTTATCTTTACGTAAACTGATAATAGTAGTCGTTTCAAATGTTATTTATTCACTATAATATTTTTAAATGGAGCTAACTTTGAAAATAATAAATTAAGTTATCTCCGCCGAAATTTAATGTTGCGTACAATTGTACGACTTTACTATACTTATTGTGACTTTATGGACATCCCTACTAACGTTACATGACTGATTGATAAGACTTGGAGACGGGCGTAAAATCTATTTCGCCAAGCCTCGGTGGCGGGGAATTAACTTTAACAGACGCGTCGGGATTTTTAATGTAATGTTAGCGATTTGAAAACGATAAGAGTAAATGAGTGAAGAACAAAGGTGCCACGTGCCTAAGAAGCTTACCCAACTAACTATATTCACGTTAAATGAGTTTGTGCAAAATGTAGAAGTGAACAACCAATACATAAAGTATCAACTTGCTTCCCGGAAGTTCTTAATAGCAACAAGCCAATTTATAATTTTGAAAACCATTATGACGAGTTAAAGTTTCATTTAAGATCAGCTTGAAACGACGTGTAAGGAAACTTGATCAAAACTAACACTAAAAGAAAAAATACATTAGATATAAGTTGACAACATATTAAATTTAAGTCTAATGATGAATATTGATAAGGATAGGAACCAATAACAAATTAGAGGCACTAGATATGGGACCTTACAGCGTTAGTAGTGAAGAGACACCAAACGTAACTATAAAATTAATGAAAAAGCTAGTGAAAGTCTACAAGACAAGGATAAAACCGTACCCAAGTGATTAAGGAAAGTAATAATATAAGATTAGGCATAAGAACTATAGGCAACCATACATTGATAGATGTACATTAGAATAAGTCATTAGTTGAGTAAGTAATAGATGGTGTACCACGGTGAGAACAAAGTAATTTCAAGAAGTGTGTTTATTAAAAAAAATGTTATTTGTGGAAATATTTTTTTCCGTGTCATACATGAAATTTATTGTTGTTTTAGTTAAGTAGGTTAAGTAAGTATAACTAGAGCATAAATATAATATAACAAACATATTTGTAATAAAGTCGATCGTGCAACACAAACGTGCAAGTATGTCTTACAGATACGACACACTTAATTGTTGATGCGTCGCCATTTAAATTGACTATTTAAACTCACGTCTCAGACCCACACACACTTTTACTGCTGCAGAATTTCAGATGTATTTTCGACCAACTACGCTGGTACTATAAAGACTTGTAATTACTTGTACTTGTAATAACAGTGAGCAACAAAGACCGGTTTGTTGAAAATAAATTTCAGCGAATGAATTAAGGTGATGACAGCTGCTTCCCTCTCAATTGTCTCATCAGACCAATACACATACATTCTCTGAAGTGGCATCAACTCATGCAAACTTAAGTGCCAATTAGTTTGTGTGTGCATATTACAGTTTTTATAGTACCAACTTAATTGGTCCAAAAGACCAATTATGTAGCAGTAAAAGTTCACTCACAAACTCATTGTCACTCATGCATGCATGACTTGGTGCACCTTCAGCGAATGTATGTGTGGGCTCTGATGAGCCCACAAAGGGCGAAACAACTCTCATCACCTTAATACATTTACTGATATTTATTTTCAATAAAGCGGTCTTTATTGCCGATGACTGCAAAATACTTGCAAGTGATAGTGACTTTGTTGTCGGAAAGGCCTCTCCAATTATGTAGCAGTAAAAGTGCGTGGGTCTACATGGAGGCATCACTCACATTTTAAGAATTAAAAAAATTATACAATTTTCAATGATTTTTACATCCTTGTGCTTGAATTTTTACGATTTATAATATTTTTTGCTGGTTTAAGGCATTGAGGCAACGAGTTTTGATGACTCAATTTTATTTTGTGACATTTTCGAATTTTTCGATACACAAGTTATAATGATTTTTATAATTTCTGAATTTGATTTGCTTTTTAACAATCGTTTAATGTGCACTCTCAATTTTTTCAATTTTATTTACTGTTTACGATTTATTTTCAATATTTTTTTCGAATTACTATTATTTTTTCTATTTTAACGATTTTTAACGTCTTATATTCGACTTTTGCCATTTTGTATAATGTATTACGACTATTTTATTCTTCTTTAGTAATTTTAAAGAGGCTGTTTTAAATTGTGAATTTTTAAATCATTTATTCGCCTTTAAAATAGTCATAAAATGAAAAATTTCTGAAACATAAAAAATGTCAACATTAAATTACAATTCTCTTAAAACTATTCAAAATGTATTACCATCGCTTGTGGATTACATTCTATGATGTAAACAATAAATGTTATTGCTTCGAGCATTCTCGGTGCAAACAAATCGCAACATTGAGTCAAGGAGCCTATGAATGAGCATGCCCCAGCAAAGGAGACGATTCAACTTTGACTCAACCATCTTCAAATCTACCTGCCCAACACATTCTTTGCAATAAAATTTCAATATTTTGTAGCACGAACGCATGTAAAGAATGTGCAGTTCGGATAAGTTATCATGGAGTACTATTAATAATAACAGATTAATAAATAATAAAGTATTCGATAGAAGCGTCTCGTTCGAATAAACCTACAACAAAATTCGCTTACCTTACAGGAACGCCGATTTCATATCGCAATCGCCATCCAGAGCGCCAAGATTATCCGAAACACTCCTCCAACACTACATGGTATACACCACACCACGAACGAATAGCACCCCGAATCGTCCATTCCCGACAAAACTTACCTGCTTTGTTTTTTGCGTGACATAGCGCATCGTCATCGTCACGGCGACCTTTGTAATTGTTACCGAATGCACATGGATACGAGGGCTGTCTTTTAAGTTTTGCATATAGAGCTGGAATAAAACAGTAGATAGCTTTTAAAGTCTTTATTGTTTGTCGAAATATTCTCTATGAAGCATGCGCTCGAATCAATTCTGGAAGCAAATATTCCACTCGTTTGTTGGTACAGTCAAAATTACGTTTTTGAAGGTGACTGCTTCTTCTGGATACTGAAACCTTTGATCACGCAGTCCATTCTTGATTTTCGGAAAGGTAAAGAAATCGCTGGGACGCCCAAACAGACGACTGGCGTTTATTTTTCATATGAGTAAATCCACGATTCATGACTGCGTTTAAAGCGGTCTAGAGTTTTTTAACACCAATTGATCCTAGCGTCTTTCTGTTCTTCGGTCAACAGATACGGTATCCAAAGGGACACTAATTTTTTACCGCCAATTCTTCATGCAATTTTTTTAAAAATCGAATTCCTTGAAATACCTAATGATCCTCATTGTCGCGATATGTGTCATGTCGATCTTGCTTGATAAGCTTTGCGTTTTTGGTACACTTACCCTTGCTTGGATCGTCGCTAAGACTCATTTGGCCACGCTTGAAATCTCCATACGAGAAAGAGTCGACTGATGTGGTGCTTCATGGCTGAAAACAGAAACCAACTCGGCAAGGCAGTCTTGTTGAGATAATTGTCTTCAAAAGTTGCAAAAAAATTGCGAAAAGTTTCTCGGTTTAGTTCGAATTTGTTCGAATAACTTTGAAAATTCACTGTAACATATCGTACTGAAACTTTGTATTTAGATGAAGGTTAATTTTTAAAAGTGACATTTGATTAGCTCCGCCTACTATGTCCCTGTATGCAAAACTTAAAAGATAACCCTCGTATAACGCTCTAAACGTAAAAGACGTATATAAATCTGTAGTGATCCGCACTGAAGGACGTTATGGAACGAGGCCAGATAATGGAATTAATGTAGAGAAATTATATGGTCACTAGCTTTCGCAGACGATACTCTGTTATCGTGGAGAATGTTCAATGGACATGAAAAAGATAGTGTATTAACACCATTTTTCGACTGCTCATATAGACGTGAAGTTCATATTGAACCAAAATAAAAGATACTTTGAAGAGACGTGAAATAACTGATGTAGGGAAGTAAAGACAGAAAATCGACAAGTTAAATTACCATTCAATATATTTCTAATGGCTGTGAACGTCGTTTCTAACTTTAGATGCCTTTTGTGATCTTCACCGACAGAAATTGAGTTTTTCCCTGTGCATGTTCAGTGTTTAAATTAGGGCGTAGCTATATCTGATTGTAAAAGTGTGTCATGTTCAATGTAACAGAAAATGATTGCATGTACGAGATGAAAGGAAGAAAATCGTAAGATAAGTTGAAAGTCTGATATACGGCGAATGGTGAGAAAACCATTGCAAGAGTTAAAGGCGGCAAAAAAAATAATGGACGCATGAGAAATGTGCTGATTGATAACCATGAAGTGATATACAGATAAGTTGAAAATGAATGAGAACGCGAAGGGAGGAGATATATTAAAAAATATGAAAAAGGGGTTAGAAATGAGACAATTGATTAATTGCAAAGTCTTAAAGTGCCAAAGAGGTCCTTTTACGATTTAAAAATTAGCCCAATACTAGAATTATGTTATATAGTATATTGATTTTGTTTATCATACAGGGCCCAAGTTACATAGCGCTGCTAATTGGAAAGTCTAGTAACTCGTGAACATTTTCAGATATAACCCGAAAAACGTCCATTAATAGGTAAATAATGTCGCACCATGTTGGCCTCGGGCGAAACCCGCCTTTTCGTTAGTTAAATCGAAAATCGGACAATGGATGGCAGAACAAGTGTCTCCTCTCCAAACTATTACAATTAATACGAGTACCTAACATATTAATAAACTTTAATTTTATATTATTATATTTATTTTTAATGAGTCGTTCATATATGATTTTTATATTTGTACTGTGCGGAGAAAACGAATCCATTGTCTTCTTGTGCATCGAAAATATTTGCAATCATGTAGTGCCGTTGGTCTAGTGTTAGTACTTGATGCATTACAACAACAACGCATCAAAATAATGCAATAGAGAGAAATGTTTGCCAAAGTCAACCCTGATGTTGTATTGCAAAATTTTAACACATAAACAGCTAAATAATCTAAGACTACAGTTAAACTGCAATTAATCAGAATCTAGTCTTGACTAAACTTAACATCAACATCCAGTCTGCCTCTTCCAAAGAATATAATATCCGCGCAACTGGAAGAGGAGTGCGATATAATATTCAAACTAATACATAACTCAAACAGCCTTCTTCCTTTAATAGCACAATGAAGGCTCAAACCAGAAATCATTTCTTTCAGTAGGTACTTCAACTACAAGGAAGTTAAGTGGGCAGGCTTCGCTAATATCGAGATTGGCCAATTTGCCTTAACCAGTATTTAATTCGATGTTACAGTGACATTTTGACGGTTAATATTTGAGTGTTGCGTGTCCGTTATCAGCAAATATAAAAGGAAGACAATTCTCATCAATATTACTACAAAAAAAGAGGTACGTTTTTATCATATTTTTCAATGTATTTATTTGTAATTTTTTAAATAGTTTTATTAATTCTAAGTTCACATATCATTTATTAATTACACTATCCAACATGATTTTTCTAACTGACCCAAATAAGACAATTTCTTATTCCTTTCATTTATTAGAACCATTTGGTACCGGATTTCTATATTCCATCACGTCTACGTTTGCAAAATAGCATACATGAACTTTTATGAAAAAAGGTTTTTTTTTTTTTCTGCGGGAACAAAGATACAGTCGAATGCAAAAAAAGGTAGACAGAAACAGTTTCCTGTAATTGATTTTCCTCAAATTGTTGTTGTATAAATGTGGCTTTTCTCAGTAAGTTTTCTTAATCCATGTGATATTTGACTTATTTATTCAGTAACGGTGGTTCGGGGCTCTAGTTCGGGTACCTACGCTTACGGCTCACCAGTTCACTAAAATATCACTGAAATGACAATACTGACGTTTACATGACATTGCTAATATCAAGTTTGTTCAAGCAGCCGAAAAATTAGTGTCTACTTTTTTTTGCATTCGACTGTATATGAAGGGAAGATTCTTGGGCATACACCCGCATGGAAACACGCAACCGCCGACACGTGTTTCTGACTTATTAGTCGTCATCAGGACTTAATTTGGCTATACCGTCCTGATGACGACTAATAAGTCAGAAACACGTGTTGGCGGTTGCGTGTTTCCATGCGGGTGTATGCCCAAGAATCTTCCCTTCATATGAACTTTTATGTATATAATAATATTCCTCGTAAATTATTTTCTCTTAAAAGCATAAAGCGCGCACTAGAAGTTGCAAAATCGAGTATGCTTGTGTCACTCAGATTAAATTTTGTCTGACATAATGTTATTCTGTATTTAAAATTCGTTTGAGTTTGTTAAAAGTGCTTAAAATGCAACAGTCTAGTGTTCGTAAATGTGTGAATTCTCCCAACAATTTCTGTTATATCTGAGGACTATGTGACAAAGTCTCAAAAAAAACCCTGAGCAATTTAATAGGAAAGTGTTATTTACAATATGTTGGTTGCAACATAAGACATCAAGACAAACACTGGGTTCCAACAATGCTGCAAGTCATTTTATATCAACCTAACACAGTGGTCAAACGGCAAAAACATTTCTATGAAATTTGGAATTCCTATAACATGGCGTAAACCTACCAATCATTTAACTGATTGTTATTTTTGCTTGGTGAAAGTCTACGGTTTTTCAAGAAAGAATAAAAACTCTGTGCAATATCCTGATGTGCCTTCTGTCAATAAACCATCTCCACATTGCCCAGAACTACCTATTCCAAAACCTATATCTCTCCTTACAACTGTTATCGTGCCGTAGAGAAAATTGAACCAGAAACCGAAGGTAACTTTTCAAATTTAGACAACGATCCGTGATATGTGCCAGTGTCTTCTAAGGAACCAAATCTTATAATACAAGCCCAACTGTTAGAGTCACGCTTACAAGAGTGGAATCTTCTTAACAAAAACACTAGAATATCGATATATAAAAGACGACATGAAAACCTGAGTCTCTTTTACGAAGTCAAAGATGGATTATGTTTTTGTTGGGGTTTAACCATAATCCCAGAGAATGGCGTCTATTCATAGATTCATCTAAGGCAAGTTTAAAGGCCGTTTTATTACATAATGGTAATAAAAAACCACCGATTAAATTTAGTTCAGTACAAACAGTATCTTTGGCATATCTGTGGAGATCTTAAGGTTGTTGCCATCCTGCTTGGATTACAAGGAGGTTTTGCCAAGTACTGTTGTTTTCCCTGTCGTTGATATAGCCGTGCTATTCAATCACATTATAATGTTAAACAATGGCAGCAACGAGACACCTTTGTTCCTGGCAAGTATAACGTAAAATTGAGGCATTAGTAAACCCAAAACTTGTAATTCTTCCACCACTACACATAAAATTGGGTTTAATTAAACAGTTTGTGAAAGCATTAGATAAAGACGTCGAGTGTTTTAAGTACCTCAGGAGAAAATTCCGAAAGTTGAGCGACGTCAAAATTCGTGAAGGAATATTTATTGGCCCGCAAATAAGAAAGTTGTTCAAAGATCAAAATTTCCAGGAAAAAAATGAACAGTTTTGAACTCGCTGCCTGGACCTCTCTCCCAAGTTTGTGCAAATTTTCTTGGGAATAAAAGAAGTTCGAATTATACAGAATTGTTGATGTTGTAGAATGTCGCTGAAGGTTCATTTTCTGCACTCTCATCTGGCATCCTTTCCAGAGAATTTAGGTGCCGCCAGTGACGAGCAGGGTGAACGATTCCATCAAGACATCAGCGTCATGAAGAGACGGTACCAGAGGAGATGGGATCCCGCTGAGATGGGGTCCCGCTATGATGGGTGATTTTTGTTGGGTTCTCCAAAAGGAAGACGATAGCCCTCATAAGAGAACACATAAATTTATTATGTATTGGAATGTACCAGAACTTAATTATCCTTTCTGTGTTAACGTTATTTGGTATTTACAAAACATTCAGCAGTTCTTTCTCACCTTCGGTGAAATTACATGATCTATCTCATTTTTTCATGTTTATATAGTACTCTAATTTGTACACACAATTAGAAACAGACAGAACAGTTAATGTCATTATCCAATGAGAAGAGACTAGCGATTAAATAAAGCAATGTTTTCATGTCTAATCTCAAGTTAGCTAAAAACTTAATTAATAATAATAATAATTCCTTAATGCAAGACGTATCAATTTAATTCGGATTATAACTCTCATTAAGTTCGAGTTAAGTTATTGAACCAACGATATTGGCTCGACCGGGCATTAGACATATCTTTATATGAACATGAATGGGAAACTATACAAGGATATGATACCCTTCTTCACTTCATGCTGGAAGATGGATGACAAATCCAGAAAAGTGTATTAGAATATTAGTTATTTATACAAACAATCGGCATTAGCGAAACTAGAAAACAAAGGAAGGAGGTCAAGAAAGCGGGAAGGGATCATATAATGAAGTATTAGCAATTAGAAGAGGGCCGGAAAGCAAAATTGGGAGTGAGCATGTTAGTAACATATGACGGAGTAACATATGCGAGTATATGTAGTAGAAATTTTAAACAGAAAAGGGAAGAAGTTATTGTACTGCTGCATAATGAGTGATATATCAATATGAAATAGTTCTTTTCATTTAAAGGAACGATGATAGGACCACGTATGAAGTAGAAGAAGGAGAAGATGGCAAATATAGCAGCAATCATAAGAGAAGTGAAAGTAGAAATAAGGGTGAACGATCACAGATTAATTATAGCAAACACTAAAATACAAAAATGGTGTTCAGTTGAAATCTGAAAGAAATCGAAAAATTTGAACATAAAGAAGTAAGAGAGGCTTGTGAGATAAAAGTTAAATATTGGAGAAGTGGGCAAAAAGAGGGAAAACTGGCGCTATGCTAATATAGTTGTCACAAGCAAGGAAACGTATACAGAGCAAAGAGTAGATCAAAATAAAAGATAATACGAATGGTGGAACGATGAAGTAAAGAACAAAATAAAGCGAAAGAAGCAAAGCGTGGAAAATGCCCGCAAACGAGAATGTAACAGTACATTAAAAACCAAACTGAGGTAAAGATGGCAGTAAATGAAGTGAAACGGGATACCGTTAAGTACTTCGGGAATAACATGGGAAGCTACAAAGATAATAATAATAATAGAATGATAATAATAGTAATAATAAATCCCATTGAAGGGAGAAAGTTGGATAAAGAAGGAAATATATACGAAGAAGGAAGGAAGAAAGAAATTGAAAATATAACGAAGGATGGGGTAGAAAAAGCTATCCGAAATTAAAAATAGAAATGATTGCGGCGACGATGGGGTATCGCCAGAAATTATTAAATGGGGAAGGGGAAAAGGGCGAAGGAATGTATATGGCTCAGTTGTAAATAAGCAATGAAGGAAGAAACCATACAAATAATAATGCAAATGCACCAAAATGGATCAATGGATGAAGAAAAAAACACTGGGCGATGTGCCTCAGCAGCATTTCAAATGAAGGAGAATACTGGGGAGGAGGGAGGATTAAGAAAAGTACCACGATGACACGTAGAAAACAGGGAATAGGGGCAAATATAAAATCGTCTAAAAACATATACGAGTCTTGTGGAGAAATTAATAAAAAAGAACATTTACACATTAATAGACCTAAAATCAGCGTTCGGGATTGTTAAGAAGAAGAAAGTTGCAAATAGGGGTGTCATAAAATAATAAACATACATAATTGAAAGCATATGTAGAATAATAGTAATAATAGTAATAATGGTGGGTCAAAATGCATTCAGGGAAGAAGAGGACGACACGAAGGATAATAGAAGCGACGAAAAAGCAGAAAACAAAGGGCAGGATATGCGAAATATGAGAAAAAAGGAACAAATCGATAGAGCAAATGAATGAAATGGTAAGGAATCGAGATGATTAGGAGATGTGGTTAAAAACACCAAGAACTCGTAAATTGGCAAAAGGAAAAGAAAAATTAAGCAAATAAAGCATTGCTTTGTAGAGTCTGGTTAGATTCCAATTTCAATGGCAGTTATAAACGACGCGATTTGTAGATGAGGGTAAAAACACCAAGAACACGTAAATTGCCTAAAGGAAAAGAAAAATGAAACAAATAAACCGTTGCTTTGTAGTATGATTAGATTCCAATTTCAATGGCAGTTATAAAGGAACCTGAATTACAATCAAATAAATTGAAGACGGAAAAGGATCGACACGATTTGAAGATGTGTGTAAAAACACCAAGAACTCGTAAATTGGTTAACGGAAAACAAAAATTAAACAAATAAAGCATTGCTTTGTATAATCTAGTTGGATTCCATGTCAAAGCAGAAAATGGAGTAAAAGGGTTGAAATGGCATAAAGATTACAATCAAAGAGATCACTCAAATTAAGCTGATTGAGATGGGGCGAAAGAGATGCACTCCAGCGGTCAGCCAAAACAACCGATTGGTAAGAAGAATTCTTGGAAATTAATAATTTGCTGGCTTATGTTATTCCCATGCAAAGATCAATCAATAAGCTATGTATTGAAAGCAAAAAACCCAAAGGAAGCATCAAAATACCGCAATTAACCAATCTAGACAGTGGTATCGTTTATGGATTGACAAAAAACACAACTAGCTATGACTTTTCAATACTTGCTGGGCCACATTATTGTAGGGCAATGGATGAAAACAATGTGCTTGATTTAGAAAAATGCATATGCATCGACAAATTTAGGCGAAACGTTTTTGTGCGGCAGGCAAATTGCCAGTGTGGTGAAAGAAGCAAGTAAAGTATTACTTTACTCACTTGATACATAAATAATTATTATCAGGACACGGCGATTTGGCAACAGTGTATTGATATTTATATTCGAATATAATTTTGCGATTCCTTGAACAAGTATTTGGGGAAAAAATGTACCTGTTGAGTACTATTACCAGTTTTAATTAAGGCACGCATTTCGTTCACACTTATAACAGTCAGTTTTGACGTGACTTAACGTTTAAATAACGATGCCGATTATAAAGAAAACAGTCCAGAGGCCCGTCGGAATAGATTTTTTAAATATTCGGTGATTTTTTAGCGGTTAAAATGTTTATCACGGTTTACATTGATTTTCTAATAAACTTTTTAATTAAATTTCATTATTTTGTTGTGTAAAAGTGGGATTAAAGTTGTAGTCCTTTCCGTGAATTTTATCGACAAACCATCGACCACACATTATACAGTTAACAAACTGATTTATATTCATGTTACAGCATAAGAGATTATTTCAAGGTAAACACCACAAAATTGAGTACAAGTTGAAAAACTTAATTGCAAATTAATAATCTCGAGAGGCAGTCCCCTTATTGTAAAATATAATAATATGTAATTAATTTTGCGTCCTTCGTTAATAATTTAGAAAAATTTCAATGAACAATTACATTTTAAACTTAGATAAAATGAAAAAACTTTTATAAATATTAAAATCATTAAAATTACAAAAATATATATATATATATATATATATATATATATATATATATATATATATATATATATGTACTTTATTAAAATAAAATTGACGTGAATTTTGCCAATAACCAATCTTAGATTTAGATTAGTTAGATTTATCGAATGGCGCCACATATACGATATTGACATTGACAACAATATTTTTTATATTTAATTCTTGTATTGCTAGGATAGGGCAATGCTTTAATAATATTGCAAATTGCAATAAATTGATTTGCTTCATTTTTATTTGTATATGTATACAGGGTGATAATGATAATGATATGTATACAGGCTCATAATGAACATAAGTCCGCAAATGGACAGTTTTGAAGGTACGAAACATTTTGCGTTTACACTATTTTTTTATTATGTACAAACAAACAATGTAATTTATGAACAAACAATAAAGGCAAAAAGTTACATGAGATGTTCAAAGTGCCTTGCCTCCATTTAAACGGAGACCCGACATCTCCGTGGTATGGACCTTCGAACTCTTTCGAAAAGGCCCACTATGGCGCGGATTCGGTGGCATCTTTGATATACTCATTGCTGCAGCTCCGTGAGATCATTTACATTCGTATCGTACACTAACATTTTCAAATATCCCTAAAGAATGAAGTCAATGGGGTTTTAATCTGGCGATCTTGCATGCCATGATACGGTCTAACGTGTTCTGCAGAAAGTTCATAACAAGCAGCGCCTGTCAATCGGTTTGGTAAAACAACCAAGCCTAGTAACCTGTCGCCCAAAAGATCCATCCAAATGTTCAATGAAAAACGTACCTGATGTCTGGATTCTATAATAGCATGGGGATTTTTTTCGGCTACAGTTGCGTATTGTGACAAAAATCATATATCCGAAATCGTTCATTTTCGGACCCATGTTCATTAAAACTTTTCGGAATATTTTGAGCGATACTATCCCCTTGTGTAGTATTAGTACAGAAATCTATCACTTTTTGTTGTTTTGAGGGTAACTTTTGTTTTAGGGCCCCGATACTTTTGAAACTCCTCAGGGGTATATATGAAGTGATTACAAAGATTTTCATATATGTGATGTAATTTGCTTATTTCACCGGGCTCAATTTGTTAAAATCACCAATTCCTACTATTTTTCATGTGTTTTGTGTTGTTTTTCAATGGCATTTTCGTTTCTTGTAACGTTTTGTTGATTAGTTCACGATGTATACTTTACGATACCATAGTCGAAAATGATTTTTTGTAGTTTTTCGCGTTTTCTTCGATATTTTTCCGCGAATGTTTACTAGTGTTGTGTTTCAGATATGGGTAGAACAGTGGGTAACCGCTCTGAGTCCGCCAGTCCATCATCCGTGACCATCTCAACGGCACCAAGAACAAGCACATCGCCGTCATCTCCGGTCTATAGCCCTGTACCATCGCGAAAATCATCACATTTTATCAGAAGGAGGGCAAGACCATACTACTAAAAATCGTAAGTATGCATCGTGAACTACACCAGTACGGTGAGAAGCAAATTACCTCATCACATATATAAAAAAGAATTTAATCACTTGTTACATAGCCATGAGAAGTTTCAAAAGTATCGGGGCCCTACAACAAAAGTTATTCTCAAAAAACCAAAAAGTGATAGATTACTGGCTGCTACTATATGCTTTACAGTCCTTGTTTTAAAAGTCCATTCATTAGAATTAAACTCTTATCAAACCACAATTCCTTTACATTTTTATTAAATTTGACCTCTCCATAGAAATTCTGTATTCTCATCAATATTATTCCAAATCCTGTTCAATTTATTATGTCATTGGTGTTCTACTTGGAACCTGATCTTGCTCCATGTTTCTATAGAATTAATATCTGGGCTACAAGCTTCCCAATTCATTACAGTAACATTAACTTCTGTAAATATCTCCGCAGCCCATATCCTTATGTTAAAGTCTATGTCAAAGTCGCTTATGAAAAATTCGTTTGCAGTGAACAGCAATTATCCCTCCAAATGCAAAAATGTTATAAAAAATATTATCTCATAACTGAAGTAATGGGATCCAAAAGGAGAACATTTAGAAACGATGAGGGCTAAGAGTTAACTCTAAATTGTAATGTGAAGTTTTTGCTTTTATGCTACATTGAGGCTGACGAATTTTGGAACAAAATAATTGGGAATGGTCAGCCTTATCAAAAACACGAGGCAGTCTGAAATATTCTACAATAACTTTATATTGATGAATTGAAGGATTTCTATCAAATTATTTCAGATTGAAATTTACCCTTACAATCAAATTTAAATAAACTTTACAATTTGTCATATGAACAAGATACCTGTTAAAAATGTCATTTCTATTAAATTTGCAAGTTATTTATAATAATTCTGCATCTCCCCCAATCCATAGGTTTTATTTGCTAACCACTCTCATAAGTTAATGTTTTTAAATGTTGTAGTCTATTTTTTTCATGTACCAGCATACGAACAACATAGCATGTTTAAATTCTTCTAATACAATTAAATTTGGCTTACACAAGAGCAACTGGACATTACCAGTAAAAATAAAGGGTTTTTCAGCAAGAACTTTGTTTTCCAACGGGAGCATATTGAATAACATAACAGTTTTGACATTTTACTTTACTACATATCAGTAGTAGAAGCTTCAAGAATTGCATCAATGAATTCAATTTCCCTCGAAAATCGCATTAAAATATTAAAAATCCACTATGAAAATCTGTAAAAGCTACATTTCGTAAAGTTCGTAATATTTTCGGTCAACATAATCGTTCTTTTGAGACCGCGATTAAGAGTTTGGTCAATAAAATTGAGTCGACTGGCTCGCTACATAATGTGCCAACACTAACTAATGTTCGATGACGACAGCGCATTCAAGTAGAAACATCGCAGCCGTGAGCCGCAGTGTTGAAGACAATCCGAATTTGTCAATTCCTTGACATTCTCAACAATTAGGGCTATCCACAACGAATTTTCCATTAAGGATTAGGCTTTGAAATGCTGGAAATGCGGTTACGGTGAATGGATCACACTATCGAGAGATGTTTAAAACTAAATTTTGGCCTATTATCGATATTATTGACATGTGGTTTCAACTGGATGGTGTCACTTAGTACACAGCCTAAAAACTCAAAATCAGTTATGTGATTAACGAAATAGACCCACCATTTTGCCAAAATGTGAGAAAATTTTGATAAAAGAATCGACACCTCTATGCTTGGTCGTGGTGGACATCTGTCCGATATAATTTTTTAGTTATAATTGCCAAACCTTAGTGCCTTTTCACACACAGCCGGTGCCGGGTAGTCGGTACCGACTATGTATGAAAGCTCTCATAAGACTCAATACACTTGCCACCGGGCAGTCGGTACCGACTGTCCGGGACCGGCTGTGTGTGAAAAGGCACTTTCCAATACAATAAAAAATTCAAAATAATTTTCATCAAAATTCTTTGTTTTATTTGGTTTTGAAAAACAAAGTTCTTGTTGAAAAATCCTGTACAATGTCAGGATTCCTGTAATGTGTACACATCGCAAAACCGCATGTTGACAAGGATGGCACGATGTATTACTTGTTGCTCCGGCATGAAAGCCACGTTTAAATTTGCCATTATTGCCAGCCCAGTTTTATCTTTAACACAGACTACCACTGCCTTGATGTTCATCAGACATTTACAATATTGATGTTGCTCAATTAAACGCAGTGTGCGTCTGTCACCAACTATATTTACAATTCCACAATTACACAGTATCAAAAACTAATAATACACAGGCTTGTTAATAAACGTTTATATTTTAAATATTTTTACATTAGAAGAAAAATCCTAATATTTTTCCTCCGAGATGCTTCCTTCTGGCCTCTTCGTGATCCATAATACCACCACTTGTTGTTAACACGACATATCTAAAACACCAAATAAATTTAACACTATTATTTATGGAGAACAGATATAGAGTAACATTTGAATTTGAATTAAGATTTAGCATATATACAATTTCATTATTGTTGCTATGAACATTTCTACACATTTGTCACGAATTTCGATATTTCCTCAGGGGCTAAACTGAACGCATATGTTATATCTACAATAACGACTGTTGAAAACTCGATCTGAAAATTGCAAACTAAAGTCAATGGGGTGTTTATGTTTGTCACCGCAGAATACACATCTCAAACTTGTGTGAAGTAATCACTGAATTATTTTCTCACATTACTTTAAAGGACGAAAAAAATTATTGCTGTAAAAGTTCTTACGTGACTACTTGTTTAACGAATGATTTATGTCTCATTTGAATCAATATTGTACTCATAACACACGATAGTGATGTTTTCTGATCAAAAGTTGATTGACATCAAACATGCAAAAGAAATATTAAACTGGCCAGCTGTCAAGTGTTCTCTGTGGGCTGCTTTAAACTAATCACAGTAATATACATCAACTGCAGCACATACACATTGTACGAGAAATTACAAGCATATTTGAAATGATTTGAACTTCAATAAATTTAATAAATAAAATTAAACACCAGATAGTTGCCCCAATTAAGCAGAAAAGCAATGAACACCTTTAAAAAATAAGAGATTACAATTCTTGACAGACTATACCTTATGATAAACTCTACACTGTCTGATATGCCACAAATCAATGTAACACACAAATGAATTATTAATATAATTAATGCATAATAACAAATTATATTACATTAACAAATTAATCATAATATTAAATCCAGCCCAAACAATTGTTTATAAACGCGATTTTATGAACAGTCCATTTTTTTAAATTACTTAATCCACATTCCGACGTCACACTAAGGAACAGTAAGACACTAAAACGTTACTTTAATTCAAATATATGTTAATTTTTGTGTAGGCTGTAAAATGTCTATTTAGAACGACATTCGCATATTAAGTCAATTATATATTGCTCCTGTACTTCAATTTGAATCATTTGACAACATCATAAACGTCAAAAAACATAATCTTACCCAAATTGACGAGACGGAAGCAAATTGTTCGTCCACTTCTCAATATGCGTGATTGGAACGTCAAATCTTGGAGAAATAACACCACACTTGTTTAATCTTCCAGTCAAATTCACCACAATCTTTCCACTTCTGTGGTCGTCAACTATTTCGAACTCTCCGATGTAACCGTGTTTCATCATCACCGTTAAAAACTTAACAATTACTTTAGAGCATGGTCTGATTAGTACCTGCCTTTTGCCACGCTTTTCTGCATTGTTTATGGATTTGAGAGCATCACTTAGAACATTCATACGCACCATGGCTGAAACAAAACATTACATTTTTAGGTTATGTTTTGGAAATATCGAATGTGGCAAAAATTAAATAAATAAGTAAAGAAAGTATGTATTTGGAAGAACACGGCTGTGCCTGAACCTTCAATCACGTATTGGTAATACAGAAATAATTTAAATATTGACGTTTATGAGTAATAAACAATGTTGAGAACATCTTGTAAACGGTCACACTTTTTGAATTATTTTCACTATAACGTCTATAAATACACACAACTGCAAGTCGATTACACTTCGTACATTACTTATTTCACCATTTAATGCCTAGATGATCGTAAAATACGTAAATTACCTGCGATTTATTTTGTGTTTACCGAAGTACCATTCACGTTGCGGCAACACAGGAAAAAGGAAGTTGGTTCGGGTTTTTACCGGTAGAGTTGCAAATTCTCGATGTTTAAAACACCGCCAATTTTGAAATTAAAATTGTTTGGGCAAAGCAAGCTGACATGTCCCGTATCTTATATTGATTAGAATTGACTCAGCCGGAACCAATTTACATTGTCCAGATCTGTTAAAGAAAATATTTTTAAATCCGCCCATCAATAGATATTTGCGGTCATAGTAGTGGAGCTATTAATGCAAACACTCACTACAAACTTACGTACTGATTACAAGAGTATAAATATTTTCAAAAAATATTATATACAGCGTAAAAATTACATTAACAATTGTCGTTGAATATTTGATAAATAATTGTGCAATTTTGAAATCCATTTGCAATAAGCATGTTAATTTTACACAAATTGTCGAAAAAGTGTGCTTCTGCATGTGGGAAACTTTAACTGCTCAAAACATTTTAAAAAATTTAAAAAGCTGCAGTGGTCTGCACTGAACTTTCTTATACTTAATTGTACTGCATTTTTCGAAAAATTGAAATGAAAGTTGTTTAATATTTCAATATCTACAACTTTTATAAGAATATTGTTTTCGATAACTCATACCGATTCCACGCTATATACAAAAATTAAATTTAAAATTTCACAGATCTAGCTACAATCGTTTGTACGCTAGAGTGCGCACAAGCAGACAGACATACACACACAGATGTCATTCCGAAAATGGTCAGAATCGATTCAGGGGACTTCAAAACGTGTATATCCGTTGAAATCTCGAATTGATTCCTATACTTAATTATACAAAAAGTATAAGAAAGTAAAAATCTGCAGTAACCCGCACTTAACTTTCTTATCCTGAGATAAATTTTGAGGAAACTGATGGGACTCTAGTTGTCAGTGTAGTGAATGACAAACCATGTCATTGGCGCCGTTTACTTGCGGTTACCTTTATCAAAGACTTTGAACTTACAACAATACAAGTTTAGTACAACTGCTTACATTTTCATAGCGTTGAACATTTCTGGTTTTGAGCCTGAAAATACGATTTGTGGACAGCATTGATTTTCTATTACCATTTGAATAAAACTGCTGCAGAATCACATCGAATGCCTGTCAAAGCTTACGGTGAGCATGCTCATGGCAAATTAGTGCTTTGTGGTTTAAAAAATTGCGATTTTGACGCAAGAAACGACGAACGTGAGAGACCATTGAGAAGTTTGAATTGCAAGCGTTGTTGGATAAGGATGATGCTCAAACACAACAACTCGCTGATCAATTAAATGTCGCAAGAAGCCGTCTCCATTCGGAAGACAATGCTCGGTGTTTAGTGGGTTAGAAGGGTGCTATCTATTATGTGCTGCTAAAACCAGGCAAAACTGTTAATACAAAGCGCTACCGACAACAAATAATGGATTTGAACCAATCATTTCATACAAAATGACCAGAATACAAAGTGATTTTAATTCATGATAATGCACCATCGCACACAGCAAAACCGGTCAAGGAAATAATTGAGGCGTTTAGTTAGCAAATACTTTTGCATGAGGCTTACTATTAGACTGTGCTCCATCCCATTACTACTTCTTTGCATTGCTGGGATACGCACTTGATGTGGAGCCTCTCACTTCTTTACAAAAATGGCTTGATTGGTTTAAGAGTAAGTTTTCTTTGCATGGCATCCACAAATTACCACAGAGATGGGAAAAATGTGTAGTTAGCCTTAGCAATACTTCGAATAAAATATTTTTTACCATTTTCATACAATAAATGTGTATTTTCTATAACAAAATCTGGTTTCATATTTACAGATCTGGTACATAATTGTACACTATATCAGCACATTTTTATTTCAATGATATACAACTCGTACAATGCAAACATGTTAGAACAATAGACAATTTAATAAACATCAAACATCAAATTAGGGAAAAATACGGATTGGTAAGAAGTACTAACGACACAATATAATTTAATGCTATCTTGTATTTAATGTTTCTATACAAATTACAAAATAAAAAGTTAAAAACAAGTATTTGCAAATGAATTTATTACTAAACTTATGAAAATACGTATATTATATACAATATGTAGCTTAATATGTAAACCATGTATAGAGGAAATAAACTTGACCAATAAAAAGTGAAATAACATGTATTACACTCAAATATTTACTAACATTTTAAAACTTCAAATTTATTCCCCATATAGGCTAAAATGTTATTTTTAACACTATTACATCTTTATTGTGTTTATAAGCACCTTAAGAAAACGTAATATTATGTAAATAAAAAATCAGGTATATGAAAAGATTTACACATAGTTGTGCTAAAAACTTTGGCAACGTATATCTCGCACCAACTAAATCAAAACACATGCGAATAGTCTTTTTTTATTATTTTGGCTCGCATGAGTAAACTATCTTACTTTATCGGATGTGTGTAAAACCTTAACCACCAAAAAACCAAAAGCGGTAGCTGCTGCCAAACCCAATCCCGCTTTCCACCATGTTGTTGTATCTGTTGGGAGTAAACCAAATTCACGGAGATTCCTTAAAATATAGAAAAATAATTTATTTAAAACGTCAGTATAGCATCAAGAACACATAGTTTTAGTTCATGCAGCAGTACATATGTGAATGTACTCGTTATTAATGTAAAAACAAATTAAAGCCTTATACTAAAACATTACAACAATGTATGTACTTTCAATTTCAATTGTCAAATACATTTTGTAATGTTTTTCATATTATTTCAAATATGTACAGTATCCATCCCATATCCTTTAAAACTTATCCACAACCACTTATTCATAGCTAAGAAATAAAATACGATGTGCAAATGCGAAAAAAATACATGCGGTGCTTCAAAATAAATTATGAGAGTACAAAAACATGCTCAAAGTATAATAAGAACTTATTACTATATGATAATTATAGTGAAAAAACCTATTAGACCTACGTATACTGCAAGGTTGCCAATAGTATAAATTTCGCACACTTTAATTGCGTAAATTTTCAAAATTAAGAATACAATTTTGTTAATTAGAAAATCAGCAAATACATGTTAGGTAGATATCATACATTCCTAGTATAGTAAAGTAGCAACCTGTAAAATTGATTAAACCATTCCGATGGTTGTGGTCGCAACAATAACATATTGACCATACGACGTAAGGGACTGCAAAACAAAATACATGTATCAAATTAAGTAATTCCAATATAATACGCAAATTAATTCTTTTAAATGGTATAGTAATTTATATATCTATTCCAATGGTTCTTTCCTCAAAAAAAGGGAAATGGAACTAATTGTAAGAGACAAAATTTATACTGATGATAAATACTATTTAAAAAATTCATGAATACATAGATAATTATATAAATATATAAAAGAAATATGCCAGCCTGAACATGAAAAATAAAAATAAGTAGTAGTTGAACTCAATTAATACAGTAGAGAGTATCCTAAGATGATCACTACAGCGATTTCATTAAAAACAAACCTGTGTTTGTAGAACAAGATCCAAGCTGGTTGAAAACGACTAAGAAAAAATGTTATTTAATACTCAGCCTTCTATATGCAATTTTATTTAAAATGTAGATTTTCATAATTCAACACAACAAACTGTAATAAAATCTAGATACTTACGGAAAGGCTGCCATTGTCGCCAATTTAACAAAAACATCCTTTCTGAGATGTCCTTTAATACTAAACTGTTGCGGGGGAAGGATCCTATATTTTTGACAAAACGTCACCGGCTGCAGCAAATATTCTTGTCTCACTTCTTCCAAGTCAGTTTTACTGGCAAGAATTAGGACAGGAATTTTACTTTCGGCAAAGTATTTCTGAAATCTGTACTTCAACAACAATACAAATAAAAATGTGCACTCACAATGTAAATACGCGCAATGTATTCGAATGACTTTGGATTGTTAAAGTCATAAACCAAGCAAGCAACATCGCACTGGACCTCGTGCGGAAGTAAAGGATCAGACACATTTCTTACATTAATATCTCTAAGCACCATAATTTTCTCTTGTCCGTATACCTGCACCATATTCACTGTACAATTAGGAGTACCTGTAGTTTCAAGTCTTGGATTTTTTTGCTACAAAATTATGTTTGTCATTAATTTTATGATACAAGTATAAATTACAACAAACTATGAACAAAAATTGCCGAAAAGTATAGGTCATTTGTAGAACATTAAAATAATGTTGTAATAATATTATAATAAGTAATACTCATAAAGATATTTGTTCCATACAAAAATCTCGTAAAAAATGTTTGAAATGTTATATTAAGGGGTCATATGAAGTTAGAGATCTGGGATTCTTCGTAAGTTGCGTGCAGTTAAAAGAAAAAAAAATTCAATCCGAACACAGCGGAACCTAGTGAAAGAGTTACAAAATCACTAAGTTCAACAGCTAAAAAATTAAAACGAGACATAGAAGATGATGTGCCTGAAGATAATCGTGTTGAACATAGAATAATAAAATTTATTTTTGTGTTTATGGCCATTTCGAGTCTCGTAAAGTGCAAAAAGTGTAATGGCGATGTGAAATTTCAGACAGCGAGCACACGTGGTCTGGGATTTAAAATTGTCATATCATGTGATGGTTGTGTTAACGAGAACATTCCCTCGTGTTCTTTTACAGGACATTCCTATGAAATAAATAAATTGACGATTCATATTTCTAATGAGACTAGGAATAGGATATGAAGGAATGCGAACATTTTGTGGTCTAATGGCCACTGTTGAAGCAAATATCAGATACTAGTAAAACTGTCGCAGAATTTTTGCTTCAAAAAGCTGTGGATGAGGATAAAGAAGAAACATCAAAAGCTGAAAATAAGGAAACAAATAAATTGACTGTATCTAGAGATGGAACATGGCAAAAGCGTGGCTTTACATCTTTGTTTGGAGTTTCATCCAATGGTTATTTTACTGAAAAAATTCTTGATTTAAATATAAAGAGTAGCTATTGTAAGCAATTGTGTGAATATTTGAAATCCGAAAAAAAAATACTGCTGAATTTGAAGAATGGATTGAAACGCATAAAGATGAGTGATCACAAGGGGTCTTCTGAAAAAATGGAGGTCGACGGAATTGTGGAAATTTTCAAGTAGTCCGAAACGAAATATGGAGTTAAATATACTAACTGTATTGGAGATGGTGACTCCAAACCTAATTCTGAAGTATACAGTACAGAAACGGATGGGGAGTCGATTACGCACATTGCAAACTAACAGTGAAGACAAATTAACTGCCTACTACGACTTAGCTATATTCATTGGGAAATATGAAAACTGCGATATGGGCAACATTCTATCACTCAACTGATGAAAAACCACATCAGGAGAGGTGCCCGAAAGAATCTTGGTGTTCGTATCAACGCGCTCAAGCTAATGGGGAACTTGTTTCTTACGAGCAAGATTATCTACAGTTACCTCCCATTCTCATAATTGCTGCATATGTTGCTGCTTGTATATTCAATGAAGGTAGACACACATTGTTGCTGATCATGAATACACTTTGCATGAGTTGTGGACCCAATTCTCACCTTTACACAGAAAGAACAGATTCTCAGTGTACAGACGTAGCCGAAAATAGCGCACAGACAACGGCAAATAGATATTCTGGAAACTTCAACATCGGCAGAAGCCCTGTTTTATGGGCTAGGAATTGGTAAGTATATTTGATTAGTATAAGGTGACCAACTATACTCATTTACTGAGTTTTGTACTCTTTTTTCGCAAACCGTACTCTTTTCAAATCATGTACTCTGAAAGTACTCATTTGTATAATTTTATACTCATTTATATTTCTAAAACATATTTTTAGATTATTTTATTTCAATGTTATTAATTAAATATTTAAAATTATTTTGACAGTGATTTGAATTTCACGCGCACATATAGCTGCCGTTTCCGGCACAATTGAGAGGCCGTATTATGTACCTGGAGAGATAGATAGATACTAGAGACGTCTTTTTCACAACGTCAAAATTACATTTGTGAAAAGATATATATATATATATATATATGAAAATTTAAAAGTTTTAATAGAAATTTCCTTATGTTGTCCAGGCACTAATGCTGCTGTTGAAAGGGTATTTTCACTAGGGAATGATTATTGGAGCAGTGAGAAGTCGCAACTTTCTGTAAAAACATTATCTGCCGTCTTAACAGTCAAATTTAATATGCAAAATGAAAGTTGGTCGGATGTGGCTACATTATTAGACGAACATCCTCATTTAGCAAAAAAATCCACTCCGAAGAAAAATATGTTTTTTAAAGAAAATAAAGTTCTTATCGTTTTTTCTTCTTTTTTTCACCTATGAAATACTTGCAAAGTGTACTCTTTTTGAACAAAAAATAGTTGGTCACCTTAGATTAGTATTTCTATATATAAAAGTGTAAAATCAAGTGTTATTTGGAAAACTTTTTCAAAAATTTTCAAAAATTTATAACTCAAAAACTATGAGCTTTAGCAAGATTTCATAGAGAATACTTTCATTTGTAAATTTCCCAAAATATTAAAAAAAGGTAATTCATCCCGAAAAACTACAATTTTTTGAAAAATTGTTTAAACAATTGCTATGAACAATTGAATGCTCGACTTTTCGGCAAAAATATTCAGATTCAGTAGATCAAAATACATACATTGAAGCTCACTATTAAAGTTTAAAACTATAAAAAAAAAACAAATAAATAGTGACCACTGGTAGACAATAACAAACACCATTGAATTGATAGTGCTCTTTAAAAAAAGTATAACTTGCCTCTGTAGCAGATCTTATAAAACTTCTGCAAAAACTAGATTTTCCAGAACCCATAGGGCCAAGCACATGGCACTGATACACATTTCTGCTGGACTGTTTTTTCGCCATATCCAACCTTTTCTCTCTTGTCACTAAGTAGAAATAAAAATCCTGATTCAAATTATTTACAAAAATACAACTTACCTTGCACAGCAGAAACTTGCGATTCATTTTCGTAAATATTATATCCCAGATACGCAAGGTATTCAAACGTTCTCGATAGATCCAAAAGGGTCATCAGTGCCCACTGGCACATGTAACCCTGGAACGTAACCCAACCTTTTTCATTTGTCGGCACCATGGCACTAACATCCGGTCCCCATGGTGGCGTCGGACATGTTGAAAACAGTTCATCAAATTCTGAAGGTGACAGTGCGTGATCTTTATCTTTGTCGAATCTTTCAAATACATGACTTAAAAATTGATGACCCTTATGTGACAATTCCGTCGTACATCCACTTGGCACTTTTAAACTGCAATAATGTTAGAATTTTCGAATTTTGGGCAACAAAAATTCATATTACATATTACTATACGGTTTTATAGTAAAACTACTGGGTTTAAGCATAATACCACCCACATGTTAAAGAACTTTAATTGATCAAAACCATGTTGAAGCAATTTTGTGTCTGGCAGGCCATAAAATAAATGTTCATGCATTGCCAATCACTACTTGAATGTAATAACAGATGTGTTACTTACGTTGGAAATAAATAATCCTTGGCCATATTAAGATTATCGTTGTATCCAAATTTCCGTAGAACAGTCCATGTCGTTTCATTTCTACCACGTTGTATAAACAAACTATGTAAGTACAAGAAACCTTTCAATGTGACACAATTGTGACTAACTCCGTCTTCAAGATTTTTCCTTAATACTGCCTTAACATCATCTAATACTTGTGGTTGCAGCGGTGCATTAAAACAACGGCTTTGAAAATTATTAAGTTCCATATCGTTTAACAAACCATCACAATCTATGTCACAAATCTTGAATATTCTTATTAAAGCTTTTTTGCACGCGTCTGTTAACTGGAAATAAAGAAATAAATAAAATTAAAATCAGTCGATAGTGCTTGTTCGCTTATGAGTGATTTCAATGTACTTACACACTTGCATTGATGCAATTTATGTACATACGATTATAAAATTGTTTTAATTTTAAGTGATGAGAAACAAACGGATGACAAAGTGTTAGTGCAGCCTTACATTAAATATAAACTCTGAATAAACAGACAAAAATTATGTACTTTATGAAGATAATTTGGAATTGCAATCAGTGGCGGTTTCTATATAGGAGCACATGAGCACATGAACCCCCTAAACAAATCCTTGATTACAAACTAATAAAATAAACAAATCCTCGACTACAAAGTAATAAAATGTATTACTCGATCTTAATACATTCGTGAAATATAACGCACACAATCGTAACGACGCCCTTTCCATAAATCGCATTGGTACGGTACACGTTCAAAAACTGCACAAATGCCCGAAGTAGGTGTGACTATGTTGATATTGTCGGTGTCTAGCGGGATAAAGGATGAGGAGGTGGGGAGGGGCACGGCTATTTCCATATGAGCAGTGCACAAATTTAGTGTGCTCTTGTCTGTGCTCTAGGTTCACGTTAAAGTTTTGTCTATGGACGTTCAGATATCGTATTTTACATAAGAATTATGAATGAGATCAGTTTAACTGTGCAATATTTTAATTCATTTAGTTGTGAACAAAAAATTCAAATTAAAAATGTGGACAGACCAACACTAGAACTTAATTTGACACAAACTACAAAGGGCAAATCTTTACAAGAAAATTTAAGAATGACATTTACAAAAAAAATTATTGGATTTGTGGGTGCAGCGTTAGTAACAGTTTGTTTTGCTTCGCTTGCTTGTTATTTTGTTGGTGCTGCAGAATGGTCTTGGTCAAAAACTGGATTGATGGATCCGGGTCATTTGGCCCCAAAAATAAAAAAAACATGAGAATGCTCAAGCTTACATTAATGCCCAATTAGAGATGAAGCTGCTGAGAAAACTAGATATACGACAACAACTTGACAGCGCATACAGACAAAATATTCAACAAAATGAACAAGAAAAAATAGATGTGTTCTTCCAAAAATTATTTATTGCATAAAGTTTTGCGTGGCTTTTGAGCTGGCACTTTGAGGTCACGATGAAACGAAAGATTCCTCTAATCCCGGAATTAATAAATATCTAATAAATTTCAGTTCGGAATCAAGAAGTGCGAGTATTTTTTTCTAATTTAAGTGACATCGAAAATTATTTTTCTCATTCGCCGCAAATAGTAGCAATTTTAGATGAAATAGTGATGAAATAGTGAAATACCGACCCGGTATAAAATACACGCAGCCATAACATGTTCTGAGAATGCTATTTACAAAGGAAGATAATATAGAGACAATTGAAAGTGAAATTGCTGAAAATTATACTGTTCAGACTAAAAGGCGTCGTAAACATGAAAATCCATATATTTCAAAAACTGTTGCAGCCAAGGAAGTTTGTGATACTATAATCACCCATGTAAAAGAAAGATTTTCATTTACCAAACATTTGAATTTGAATGCCTCCATTCTGTTTGCGGCAGACAGATTTCCACAAATGGAAAAAAATTTCCTATTGAACATTTAACAGCTACAGTAGAGGCATACCCATTTGTTGATAAAGTTCGCCTGCAGACAGAGTTAGAATTAATTTATGGACCAGATTTTAGGAACATAAGTGGTGCTAGTCATCTGTTGAAATTCATAACAGATAATAACCTGCAAGATATATTTTCTGCCACCTTTGCTCTCTTACAAATTTTAATAACTATTCCAATAACCACAGCTGAAGCGGAACGAAGTTTTTCAACATTAAAGCGAATAAAAACATTCTTGCGAAGTTCTTGAATCAAGGAAGACTGACACGGCCTTAGCAATGTTATCTATCGAAAAGCAATTTATACATTTGCCCGACTTCAACGAAGCTGTTATAAATAAGTGTGCCGAGACAAAAACAGGAAAATCGACTTTACTTTCAAGCAGTGTAATACAGATTACACATTAAGCGTGAAAAGTGAATCTAATAAATGATAGTTACCTACACATGACATGTAAGTTTTTTTATACGATTTTAGTTTAAAATTTGCATGTTCTTGACTTTGTGAACACCCTACGCTTCCGACCACGAGCCGCCACTGATTGCAATTGCTTAACTTCAGTTCTTATGGTTACGCTTACACACATTGTGATCGAGTACTTATATATATTTATAACATTTTGTTTATAATTTTAAATCGCAGTCTCCTTCAATTCATTATTGTTATGTAATTTACCTCCAGTACAACTTACATCTGAATTTTCTACTGAATATATTGGTCCCGTAGGATGTAAAACAGCCTTCTGGGCATAATAAAACATTTCCGATATATTTTTTAAGGTTTTTGCGGAACATTCTATGCAAGTTTCAATTTCGGAAAATTCTTCCATTATCGAAAACACTCCCTAAAACATGATACGAATAATAATAAATCAAATCGTGAAAATGTTACTTTACATCTATTGTAGAATAGTCAACCAAGTCGATTTTATTCCCAACTAGAACGACAGGACACGATCCATCGGGGTGACTAAGTTTTATTAATGGCAACCAGTACGAAGATATTCTGTCAATGGAATCATCATCGTCGACAGAATACACTACACATATAACACTAGCGTGCTTAATTTGTTCGTTTAATTCTTCATCTGATTGATCTGCAGACGAATAATCAACTATGTTCGTCGGTACTTGTTCTGGAGTGACGTCGGCAGGTATAGTAATTTCTTCGGCTTTAGTTGGTACATTTTCTGGAAATTCTTCACTAACTAATGATAAAATAAGAGACGTCTTCCCCACACCTTGGTCACCTACTAATAAAATACGCACGCTGCGTTTTTGGAGCGTTCTGACAACCATCCTCCTGCAATTGAGGTTATGTAAAGAAATATGCGAAATCTTAAATAAATATATATAAATATATATACAAAAGCTTTCCTTACAATGGAGAAGCAAAACATGATTTATTGTGGCTGATATTACTGTAACTAGAAAAAAAAAACTGAGCGGACATATTTCTTAGTCCTTACCTTTGAAAATATTTCACAGTTACACTATAAAATGCAATTATAATGTAAAGTGTCGTTCAACCATCTCACATCTTCCTCAACTATTAAGTAACACACATCAATGACGTTGTAAATCACAAAATATCATGTTTTTACAACCAAAGGGTCTTCCATTCACGAACGTAACGTCAAAGTCAAACTGATGTATTAGATGGGCGCGTTGCAACAAATTAATATGTGACGAGCTGTCGACGATGTACAAAAATTCCGCTACGATGTGCAAGCTTCTGATAAAAACATGTATACCTTGTTTAAAAATTAATTTTCAAGAGTGTTTAATTCATTTACGTAGTTGGGTGTTTCAGGTGCATGCACCCATCTCTATGACTCTCCCGCGTCGATATGTTAAACGCTTCTAAAATTAACGTTATGTAAAATAGTAAAGTCTCTATTTTGTAACTACAATTCGTAAAAGTTATTGTTAAAAATAGAATGTTTATTTGTTTACTTCACGCAATCTCGTTAATTATGAACTTAATTATTAACTCGACTCGGAAAACGTGTAACGTCTTAAAATACTTTTTGAAATTTATAGTTTGCGTTACGTACATTTATTACTTTTGCGGTTTGTCGTTATTATTGTTTCTTGTTTAATTGTTATCAATGGCCTAGCCTAGACTAGAGCGGCATAAACTTTAACGTTTATAAAAAAACATTCCATAAACTAAACTAGAAGTCAATATTTATCATTTACCGCAACAGCGAAATAATACAATGGATTAACGAGATTCTATAATGATTCTTAAATTTATCCTTGATTTTGATGAAATCTTTTTTGTTACAACTTTAACAACAAAGATTCTATCGAAGACCCACAGATCGTTGGGTAGGTATGTATCGATATTTAATCTTTAATGTCGTTCCGCGCACGTGTTTTTACCAAATTATATCAGTATCTTGAGAAATTCGCAAACAAAACCAACAAATTGATATAATCATGTGTTATGTATGTTTAGAGATTAAAAAAGCAGATAAGATAGTTAAGTTTGCGATTAAAAGAGAATCATTGTGAAAACAACTACATTCCCATTCGTTATGAAGAGATGTAGCAATGTAATATTTAACGGGGGTGGAATGTTAAAGATGCCACTATATGAGTTAGAACAATACTTACAAGTTTCCTTGAGCATTCATAAATCATGTTAACGACTTATTTACCAACTTATTCTTTCAAGATTTTAAGATTAAATATCAATAGGTATAAATAGAAATGATTGTTTATATCTCTACATATTTGTTTTAAACGTAAATATTATTATAGTCGATATCCAAAACCACGTAATATTTACGATGTATTAAATCTACTTGATCTTTCAGATAGAAAAATACCTTGCACGATAATATGATACACCGCATTTATTCATGACATATAGTTATCGTAAAGGGTCACCGCAGGTGCATTTAATGCAAACAGATTTACACATTCCTTTATATTCTTCATGGCGTAAAATGGGTTGATGGTGGAATCTGGGCCAACCACACCATCCAAAGAGACAAATTGCATATTTTCTTCGATCAATACACTCTTATATTTCGCGTAGATTGATTAGGCATGTAAGAAAATCTTTAATTAGAACGACATCTGCGATATTGAATATTTGTTCCTAGTGTACATGCTGTATATATATGAGACACATGGAACACGTTAATTACATATTGAAACGCTGGAATATTAAATTCAAAAGTATCAATTTCTTTAGAGAAATTGTTATAGGTTAGTTACTTCTGACAGCCACAGCAACTGTAACTGCGGACGTTACAAAAGGAGGATTTTAGAGGGTGAGATTTAACAGTTTGCCCAGCTCCAGTTTTGTCTCACCAAAGACTGTGAACCTGATTTTGTCCCCGGCGGGACAGGCACACATAACATGCTCTGCTGTCTCCTCAATTTCACAGCATAGTCGGCAGTCAGTGGCCTCAGCCACTCCCAGCCTATGCATATGATGCATATGCCCAGTAGCCAGGGTTGTGAGAGTGCGCAGGTCTTTCCTACCCAAGCCTAACAGTGTCCTGGTATGTGCAGCAGATGGGCCCTTCAGTACTATCTTGGAATGTCTCATTCCCTGGTACTCTTGCCAGTATTCAAGTATCTTGTGCTCTATCCAGCTCTTATTCGAGCTTCTGGCCAGGGCTCTTGTAATCCCAAGAGCCGGTTCTCGACCAATAAATTCCCGGTTAGCCCCACTCTTTGCCAGGGAATCGGCTGGTTCGTTTCCCTCTATTCCAAAGTATCCGGGTATCCAGACCAGGCTAAGCTTGTTGACTCTCCCTAATTGAGAGAGCACTACAACATACATTGATTGTCAGCAAACACTTGCTGCTGTTCTGCTGACAGAAATTTTTTTATTGTCCTGTGCTGCCGAGGGCTTTTTAATAACTCTCTCGTTTCACATTTCAATGGCATAGATTCTGCCTGTTCAATCGATGCATGCTTGCCAAGGCTGAATTCTAGTTCAGTCCTTGGTTTGCGGTAGAACACTCCAGCCCTTACTCCTGCAGTTGTCCGAGAGCCATCCGTAAACCAGCTTGAATCTGGCTGTAACAGGGCGACTTGATTACGCTCCCATTCGTCTCTAGTAGGACTTTGTGTAGACATTGTATCAGCCCTCATACCCAGGATGTCATCTGCTTCAATGTCGGTCGACAGCCTGTTCCGTATGAAGGCCAATGTCTGCAGCCTTTGCATCTCCGCATTGTGAAAATGATGTGTTGCCTTCCTGGCCTCACTTTGCAGCAAAATATGCAAAGGAGGGAGATCCAATAACACTTCCATTGCCACTGACGGAGTGATGCTTAGAACCCCAGTTACCAATATGCTGGCCATTCTCTGCAGGCTGGCCAGAATGGCATTTTCCGCTTCTTTGTTATGTTACACTGCCTGACATAGTTTATAGAATATTTGACCCCCTATTTTGGTAACTACATGACTGGTGGTCTTTCTGTTCCATATCCCTTATTGAATATGGATGTATGTTGAAAATTGATGGCAAAATCTACCGTCAATCTATTTTATTCCTTCATCATTAGTTTTTCATAATCCATGGTTGTCACAAAACATTATGTTTCTACATAATCTCAAATTTGTGATGTGCGATGAGCCACATTGCAATAAAATCTGGTCACTACACAGAGCATATAAGAAATTTTAAAACTCAATAGAAATTATATAGAATAGAATTTTTTGCAGTTGGAATTTATATCTATAAAATAAATTTATCACAATTTAGATTTTTAATACACAACTAGGTAACAAAATGACCTAATAGTTTCATTAAAAAATTTCTACTGTAAAAATACCAGAAAAGATAATACAAACTTCAAAAAATAAATTATTTTATTACATGAAAATATTTAAAAGTATTTTAACTAAAACTAAATTTTTATTATACTCTTATTTTACATTTTTTGTAAGTAACAAATTATAAATTCTATTCAAAATATAACATGTGTAGTTATATATATGTCATAGTGAAATTTTTATAACTGTATTCTTCAATGATCATGTTGTCTTCGTCCTCATGTACTACACTGTCAGTAGGAATACCAATTTTACTAGAAACTGGTTCCGAGGTTTTAGACTTATCACCAACGGGCAATTTAAATATTTAAAAGTATTTTAGCTAAAACTAAACTCTTACTTTACATTTTTTGCAAGAAACAAATAATAATACTGATATTTAACACTTAACAATAATAGATAGTTATAAGTAACAAATTATAAATTCTATTCAAATATAACATGTGTAGTTACATATATATATATATATATATGTCATAGTGACATTTATTCACTGTATTCTTCAATGATCGTGTTGTCTTCGTCTTCATGTACTACACCGTCAGTAGGAATACCAATTTTACTAGAAACTGGTTCCGAGGTTTTAGACTTATCGCCACCGGGCAATTTAAATATTTAAATGTATTTTAGCTAAAACTAAACTCTTATTTTACATTTTTTGCAAGAAACAAATAATAATACTGATATTTAACACTTAACAATAATAGATAGTTATAAGTAACAAATTATAAATTCTATTCAAATATAACATGTGTAGTTATATATATATATATATATATATATATATATATATATATATATATATATATATATATATGTCATAGTGACATTTATTCACTGTATTCTTCAATGATCGTGTTGTCTTCGTCTTCATGTACTACACTGTCAGTAGGAATACTAATTTTACTAGAAACTGGTTCAGAGGTTTCAGACTTATCACCAACGGGCAATTTAACTATGAGAATATCGTATTAATAAACAATGTGTGTTAATAATTAATGGACATACCATATTTCCTAGTTGCTTTTTTAAAAACCTTAAGCCGAAATACAAAATTTCTTACATATTTGTTGTCCGCAAACTTTTCTTTACTTCCCTCATTGAGGTAATTCAATCTGAAACAAATACTCAAATTATATCAATGCTATTTGTGGTGCATATAACCAAGAAAGTAATAAACATTTTTTTGTTCTCATCGACATTTTTCATTTCTTCGTCCCAATCTAAATGATATTTGATGTTTTTTAAAATGTTAATTTGAAACAGATGTAACGATATTTGAACATTATTAACACAACACATTCACTTATCTTAATCAATGAAATGAGTTCACTAAATTCTAATTAATGCTAAAATAATACTTACATATTATTCTTTTCTTGAACCCTCAAGCGAGGGCAGAATAATTCTATAAAACTTAAAAATGGAAGCTTTCCCTCATCTTTTAAGGCAAACGTGATACCCATTTCTACAATTCGTGTTACATCTCCATAAGCTACAAATAAAGAGAACTGCACCGTCAATTTCTAAAACAAAACGTATAGTAAAAGGGATTAATTAAATATTATATATACCAACTTTCAAGTCCATTGATTCGGAACTTTCAGCATCGTTAACGTCACTTAAATTAATAAACTCGGCCTGCAATGTAGACAAAATAACAATGGCGAGTACAGTAGTATCTATAATTCTTAGTTGTTGTAATGTTTGATCCAACAAATTTTTATACTTAATATTGAATTTATAATAATAACGGAGCACTTTTGTAAGAACATTCAATGGAAGCATTCTATTCAATGCTGCTTGCAAGAATTTTGCAAGCATTTTTTGACCATAACTGTCGGGTACTAAAAAACAGAATAAAATTATGATTAATTGGTGTTAATCAGCACAAATAATATTTTTTGTGTTATATATTAGGTTGTACACTAAACAGATTTAATGGTTGCAGAGTTCACAATCAACTAAATAATTTTGTTATGAATTTAAATAATGCTTATTTCATTTAATATAATTTTGTCAACTCTTAACCACGTAACTACATGCATATCTAATAGGGAACTGTAATTTGTAATTATGTTCTTTAACAAACGAACATTCTCAGTGGATATTATAATCATACAAAGCTGTGTAACAGTTTGGACAGCACACGAACCCTGTTGGGAATGATAATTGTATTCACATCTGATATGATTTCAAGTTTATATCTGGACAAACTAACGTTAATTTGAATTTACCTGAAAGTTGGAAAACATTTTTATTCAAAAAGTTAATCATACAATTTATTTCCGCTTCTTGTTTAACGGACAGTTTCAGTGTCGCCAACTTTGAATTAATCCTTATGGGTCCTTCAATTTCGCTCTCAATTTTTGCGTGCAAGTCACAAATACATTCGAAAGCCTAAAACATAACAACTTAACTTAACACTTTCGTGTTGGTTTAACTCACTTGGGTTTCAAATAAATGTGATTTGGCCTTTTTTAAGTATTTAAAACAAATATTTAAATATTCGTCCAATTTACGAATAAACTGCTGCATTGTTTCTTCCATTATATTTGGTTCATTGTCTGCCTCTATCAAGTTTTTCAACTGCCACGCAAGATAGTGGCGGCCACATACCAAATCATACCCCAATATTTTTTCATTCGATTTTTTAATATTTGGAGGCAAGCATGAAAATAGTCCAAAAGACCATTCAACAGACATGTAATGTTCATAAATAATGGATATTTTCATAAGATTAGTTTCAAATGATGTCACATGCTGTTCTGACGAATCGGGCTGTAAAACATGCTCAAGATAATTTTCAAATTTATTGATTGTATATTCTGCAATCATTTGTAGTTGGTAAGATGCTTGATTTCTTAATGGGCACAAAGTGTCGATGTTTAACACTAATACTTTCACTATCATTGCCAGCAAATCATTACAGTCACTATTTAAAAAACGTTTTGAAAGTAACTCGAATATATTGAATACATCCTGTAAAAGTAAATTTAGAAATTGTGGAAAAAAATTATAACAATTTACCTACCTCTTTATATTTTAATAATATTGGATCATTATAATCAAAAACTAATGCAATTTCTAACAGATTTTTCAAAGACCTTTCATCATACACATGTTCAATTAATGATGTTAAAGCAGGGATAAATATACACATTATCGCCCTGTTTTTATTTAAATCTATTTCACCTAGAAAATATAAATTAATATTTCTAACTTAATTATTCTCAATATCTGTGTAGTGACAATGTGAATTTTTTCAGATAATTACTGCTTTTAATCACAAATGTTGGTAACAAAAATTCACATTAGACATCTACCCATCAACATTGTTTACAAAAGTCATAAAACTCTTTAAAAAGTCTTTACTTTAATATCATTACACTGCAGGGACTTACAGTTTACGTATTTATATCTAAACACATTACCCCATCACATCATTTCCAATACTATTAGTAAATTTACTTGTAGTACCTTTTCTGTAATTGTTGCGAAGAAATTTAGCTTTTCCTGTTATTACTTGAACAACTGTATTAGACAGGATCTCCAACAGAATAATTTGATCATTTGAACTTAACATGGCATCCCTAAACAACATTTTAATTATAGTCTCAAATTCTTGAAGCTCTTGGGCACAATCAACTAAAGACTCCACCAGTAACGGTATATGTTCGCCCATCTAAAATTATTCCAGTATTTATCACATGATATGGCATGCAGCAAAACTTACACGTGGCATATAGCTGAATTTTACAATATTTCTGATTACAGTTACCGCATTGTCATCTTGTTGATGACGTATGTATGTTATTAAAAAATTCCCAGCCGCTGCAGCCAATGGATAATGTTTGTTATATACCATTTTACATAAGTTGTCAATTATCAGTTTTGTTACGTCATTTCGATATCTAAAAGCGACAGTCACAACTACATATGTCACCACACAATGTCAATACTTACATCCTTAATGAACATGTTATCACGTCAACGGCAACAACTGCCACATGGTAGTCGATATCAAATATTGTTCTACCAATTGTACGCAAAATCTTCATCATTGAAACTTGTAGATATTTCGATAAGTTATCTAGCCTGACTAATTTTTTAAATGCTTGCAGTGCAGATAGGCGAACGTTTTTTCGCTGTGAAGAGAGGAAGCATTATTTGAATCTATAATATTGTTATGAAATATTTTACCATATCAATTAAATATTCCAGAAGAACAGATATAGCCATTTCATTCAAAAATATGGTTGGGTTCACAATCATTAAGTTACACATGTTTTCCGCACAAACTTTGCGCATGTCTTCCAATCTTGAATCATGTACGCAACTGAAAATTGTTATAAAAGTATATTAGCAAAGATTTGGCACAATACTAAAAATAATTACATTCAGATTAGGTTCAGTTGACTAGTTTGCTTTCACAAACCTGTTTGTTTTGTGAAATGTCACATCAAACATTCAAGGAATATTAGCATCTTAGATTATGTAAAATTAGAGAAAATGAGTGCAGCTTTAGTATACCATTAATAACAGACTCACCAATTTTTTAAAACTACATTATACAGAAATTTCAGCGATTTTTTTAAAATGCCAATTTTTTCAACAAATTTTTCTATTAACTTATTTATATGGCGAGACTTTTTGCCTGTACTTAAAAATTGTTGTTCTTGAGTTTTCTTTTCATTTTCTGCTTCTTGTAAAATTTCTGTGCAAGCTACCGCAAACTTTAGGGCTAGAATAAAGGAATTATTATTACATTAAAAATCTTGGGCAAAGAACACAAAAAATTGGTAGAACATGAAGTGGGTCACATCCATTTCTCCACTTTTAATCGTGGAAAAATATACGAATTGATGAATGGAAATGTATCAACTCAAAGTGATACATATTATTGGCAAAATGTTCAAAACAATTAGCTAATGAGTTTAGATTAATACAAACCTAATATAACTCCAGTGTGCTTCAGAGCAAGGACTTTAGTAAAAGACATAAGCTTGATAAAGCGAAAGATTTCTGGAAATGCACATGTTTCCGTAATTAAATTGTGAGTATCAGAAAGTTTAACCAATTTATCAATAAATTTGTAAATAGCACTGTGGGCCTTCAAACTCCAATTTGATTTTGTTGCCAATAAATAGTTATAATTCTAAAAAAAGTTCTATTAGTGCCAGAAGCCGTATCGTATATGTTTAAGTTTTACAGTTAAAACATCTGGGCAATTTTCTTCCGTTTCCATGTATCTACTAATTTCATTAAAGTTTGTTCCGTTTTCTTTGTACCATTTACTAACATCAAATGTGTGATAACTAGCTACATCAACAAAAAATTGTATAATGAATACCATTGATTCTCTTGTATCACGTCGATATAAATTTATCCAGTGATATGCAACATCCTATCGACAATACATATATTAAAAACAATTGGAATAATCGTGTGGTACTTACTTCAACATTTTCTTCGTCTGATATTACACGATAGAAACACAGTTGTTCGTCAGTAGGCGTAAAAGCTCGTCGATCTATAGTATCCGCCTTCTTAGTAGGTTTCCTAAATGTTTGATCTGAAATAATGTGGAGTGTTAAAAACCAATAAACAGAATCTAATACCAAAATCACTCTTACCTGTCTCGGTAACAGAAGCTGTAGTTTCACTTAACGACAAATTACAAACTAGTTCTGAAATGTTATTCCTTTTTGTTACGGAAGCAGTACTTCCCACTAAAGTGTTAGAGCAAGTCGAGGATCCTTCTATTTCAGAGAGACTCGACACATCTGAACTTATTATACTTCCCGCGTTAGAATGATTTGGAGTGCTTGTTACATAGACACTTGATTCTGGGTTGGTCGTCATTATAACTTTGTTATTTAACGCAATGGTTTGCACACAATTATCACAAATCGTCCGCAATTACAACGCAATACGCACTACAAAAATTAGATTCGCACTCGCATATGCAATGTACATTTAAAATAAGGTAATAGGCTTACCAAGAGACGCCACCAAATATAACATTGTAACGAATTCTTCGTTCCGTTGTTTCTAATTTGGAACAAAAAACGCGTCGTTTCTATTGGTTCTGGATGTGTAGCCATTGCCAATACACACATATAAAACTATTTTCCCCTAACGAACACCAAATTCAAACTTTTAATTATTATAACTGATATTAACGATTTTATTCGTAATTATTAAACACGAGACACAATATATTTGATGATTTGAGAATCAATACTTGACTGGGACGCCAGTCCTTGTTGATATTAACCATCCCAAATGAAATTGTTGCATTTCTGCCTGGTATACGATAATAAATAAATATTGTCACTACTCAAATACGTAGTTTTGAATTTTTAATCATATTTAACAAAAAATCATTATTTTGTATGTTGGACATCATTTTTATTTTCACACAACCACAACAAGTTACAAAATGCGCAAGAAACCGTGGCACACTTGTAATCCAAAAAGTAACGTTCCGTGAATGTATCGCATATTTTGCACAGTGTGTCCCTTATTTCCTTTCGTTGTGTCACATTAAAGCGTACCGAGTAATAAATAAAATTCTTTCCATATTCTTCACTGCAACTGTCAACTGTCATAATAACACTTCGCCTGGGATCTGGGAAGTATACATGCATCCTCATTACGTGTTTTCGACTGGCGACCACAAAATTCGCGATCTTTGGGTCCAAAACAAACTTCAGTCATTTTAATTTACTGTGACTGTGAGGATCGGAATATGTGCAACAACGTTACAGTGAGTTAATTTTATTCGCAATTATTTCATTATATATTTCTGCCTGAAATTTGCGATGAAAAAATAATGATTATGCTGTCTAAAAAGACCTAAAAGTTTTTTTATTTTTACTTTCTTATACTTATGTAAGGAAGTAAAAATCTACAGTGGTTCACACTGAACTTTTACTCTTACATTTAAATAAATTTCCCACAAACTGACGTGATCAGGATGACAGGCGAAATCGGGAACGCTTCGTGAATACGTTCCTATTGGTTATGTATATCTGACAGTCACGGCAACTGTGATTGCGCCTGCCCTGCGATCGCGCCCGGAAATATTTATCGTACTTGCTAGGACTGCAAACAATTTTTCAACAGCGACACACACACACACAAACAAACGCGCGCGCACACGCAAACGCACGCACGTACACGCACATGATTCCATGCTCTAGATAGAATTCACAGAAGATTCTTGAAGTTTCTATCGTTCAAGGCTGACAGAACATATCTCGTTTTCCTACACGAGGGACAGTCAATCAGGATAGTTTCTTTGGAACATACTTCACTATATAATAATGCTGAATAACAGCTATCAAAAGTCTCGTTTAATGTTCCAAAGTTATCGGCTTGACATACCTCTATCTTTTATCTTCCGGTGACTAGAACCAACATACTGAAGTGACCTCCCATTACAATCATGTGCCGCTATGCTGACCGACGTTTTCATGACATTTTTCTTTAAGAAAGAACACCGTTTCCTTCTGTTATATATTTATCGTTTTTTTTTGTTTAACAATTGTTATTTTATTTTTATATTTAGTTGCGTCTTCTTTAGTTTACATAAATTATATTTTAATTTGTGTATGTTTTGATATATAATTTTTTTTCTTAATTATTATCCTATAATTGGTGGATAACTGGTGGAATAAAGAATATTATATTATTATTATTATTAAAAATGACCGTATCAATTTATCAATTCAACATCAAGGAGTATTTCTGCTACTTTAGTAAATTTCATTACTCATTATGTTGAAAAAGCATGCAAGGTTATCAGGGAGGTCATCAGCAGTAGCTGAATGCTATGTTGAAGATTTAATAGGAAGCAAATCAATTATTGGAGAGAATATTACCCAACTATCCATGCAGAAACGAACATGAATGTAGAAAAGATTGCAACAAAAGTGCCGTATTAATCGAGGACTTTTCTAGTTTTAGTATTAATGTTTACAATTATCATTATATTCTTAAATAATAATTCATTCATTTAGAATAAATTAGTAGTAGATTTCAAAAACTTGGAACACTTCAGTAGGCAGCATAAATTAATAGCATAATTTTCACTTGACTATTATTCATTGTTAATACTTTGGATATTATATATAAAACCAGTCCATTATGGCCTTGAGCCTAATAATAAACAATAAGGTAATGCACGTTGATTTATACTTATACCAACAAAAATGCAGAATGGGGCCATTTACCATTTAGTTAAACTTTAATGCTACTTCACTGTGGTGAATCTTTAAAATTAAATACGTAATTAGAAAAAGAACTACTGAACTAATATCACCTAACAAGTATTTTATAATTTTTTCGTGAATAACTAAAGACAGAATGCGGTTGGATCAATTGTTATGAAAATCTGAGCTTATTCTTCAAAACACAAATGGTTTTTCGTTTTAAATATATTGTAGACACTACATATGTTTCGCCAACACTGTGGCGAAATACAGATACATGAAAACAAATACAAAAGTATATGCCTTAATACTAAAACAGAAATTGAAAGAGAGGTGTACTACAAGTTTAGATTAAGTAGGAGCAATTGTTAACAGCCACTTCATGATTCAAAACGATACCTATTTTATTAAATATATTGATTTCTAAACTTTCTAATGAATTTAGTTTTTCACATTTTCTCTCAGTATGTAGTACTTCAAATTTGTTCTTGAATTTATATTACAAACAATTGTTAGCAAAAGTAGAGGTTTCCGGTTTTATTCGTGTTGTAGCTTCTTATCGTGTTCTTTGGTTTCCAATGACCTCCCTGTCTGTCCTATGTAGACTTTTTACGTTCTTCGCACATCAACTTATAAACACCAGAGTTCAACTTTCTGTTATTTTTAATAAAATTTTATATACTTGTAATCTAAAATCTATTATTAGATTTTATAATCACAAGTTAATTTTTCATCACTTAAAATAATTTAAGTTTTAGTATTGGTGTATACAATATTTAAATTAAGTCGAAAGTTAATAAAATATCAAAAAAGGTATACAGGCGAATAAAAAATACTACAAACTTTTATATCAATAATGGCTTATTTTCACATCATGCAGTCAACGTTATTATTTAATGAGATGGCGTTAAAAGGTAAAAAGTTAAGAAAAAAGGATTTAACAACAGTTTATGATTGCTGTTTATTTAAGTTAAATCACTGGTAGGTACATATTTACAGTAGAGTTTCAATATAAAAATATATAAATATCAATATTCTATTAAATTAAAAAAAAAAAAACGATAAATTAACATACAGAACCATATCATACACATTTTGCGACAATATCAGTTACGAAAACTACGACGGAATATAAAAAATATTTATGTATTAGTGAGTTTTTGGATTTAATCTACTACGAACGTGTGAACTAAGAGATAGTACAAATAAATTATAGAATAAGTCATTTGTCATTCTAGAGACACGTAAATCACATATAAAATCGATTGGAATGAGTGGAATGGAATGATTGGTTCATTTAAATGATTTCACTAACGTCGTCCCTTTGCTCCCTCAGAATGGTGTCTATCGTTTTGTACACATTTTCTGGCAGGTGGTCAAGCAACATCCGTGGCATGATTTTCAACTCCATGAAATCTTCAGCCGCCGCCCAACGGATTTCATAAGTTGGTCCACCTGTGCCAGCTTTCCTGTTTACATAAAGGATCGTTTTTATTAATAAAAATATTTGTAAGTTTTCAGCTGGTTGTTTTTTAATTACTGAAATTAAACAGTTCCCTGTGTTGTGTTTTTAAGTTATAAGCAATATTTTTGTGAATAAAATGTTTATTATTTTATGTATTGTTTATTTTAGAAAACACGGGGCAATTATTGCTCAATAATTTTCAGTTTTAAAAAAAGAGTAAAAGAGAATAGACTGCATTTTTGTTACCTTTCAGCTTTGGTTTTTTTCCTACATATGATATGTAATATTCTTCCTGGTGTAAAGAGTCTCGTTTTCGAAAACCTCCTTACGCCAATGTCTCTCGACAATAAAGCTGCTTCCTGAAACACAAGAACATTGTATTTCATTTAATAATACTTCTAATTGTGTACCGTCGAAGCAGCTACAGTTGGTACCGGCCTTCTGCCAAGAAGTGGGGATGACCCTGGTGTGGTGGCTGAATCGTCTCTCCACGTAGATTCCAAATCACCCGTTGGAACGCCAAACAGTGCATAACCGAACCCATTGAGTAAAATGCGATACTGAAAGTAAAAATAAATTAGTACAAGGAAATATACAATGCACCACTTAAGTAGCATCAGATTTATTGTTTGAATAATTCACAGTCGCCCAACAGGATTGACCAATTACAATACTCACTCTGATAACTTAGTTAAGATTATCATTAGAAATTGTTAGTATATGTTTATGGTTAAAAATGTGACAAATTTAATTTCATAAATGTAGAACTTTTTCAAAAATTGTTTATTCGTTACAAAGAACATACATATGTATGGCTCATATCAAATACAATACGATGAAAAATCTAGCGTTGCCGAACATATACCGAGTGATAACCACCAAACCTGGCCATAGTATCCATGTTTCAACAAAATATATGAGTTGTTGTTGTTGTTGACATATTTTCGTTTAATATCATGTTGACACCTTATTGAAAGTTTATGAAATTGCGTTATAACTCGTGCTATAAGTTGCGTTATAAACATGAACTATTCAATTGAAGAAAGGGTGTTCATCGTTCAATCCTTTTACTCTGGCAATAGTCTAAGAAGAGTGAAAGATTTATTTTCTGTAAAATTCAATCACCGACCTACACCGTCGAAATCTACAATAAATAATTGCATTAGAAAATTTAAGGAAACTGGTAGTGTTACAACAAAGTCCAGAGGAGGCAATAAAAGATACTTCGATAATACTTTAGAAGAAATGGTTTTGGGAATGATAACCGCGGACTCTATGAGTAGCACAACAACTATTGCGGAAAACTGCAATGTAACCTCCACAGCGGTATGTAAAATTCTACATAAACATAATTATCATCCGTACAAACTTCAATGCCATCAATCTTTGATGTTGACCTAGAAAGTAGAATTACTTTTTGCGAAGAAATGCAGGAAAGGGCAAACCAATACAGACATTTTCTGAATTCTATTTGTTTCACCGATTAATGTACATTCACATTAAATAATGAGGCAAACACCCAGAACACTCGATATTGGTCTCAAGTGAATCCGCGAATAAATTTAATTACCATACCCTCATAAAATTAATATTTGGGCTGGTATTTATAATAATAAAATAATTGGGCCTTTTGAGATAGTAGGAAATTTAAATTCGCAAACATATTTAGACCTTTTGACAAATGAGGTAGGTCCTGCACTTGAAGAAGTTGCACATGAAGGAGGTTTGGTACCAGCATGACGGCTGTCCTGCGCATTTGGTGTGAATGTGAGAGAATGAGCCTATGTGTGCACGTGGAGCCGACATTTTTCTCGGGACGTATAAATAACACGTTTCGTTTAGTTTAATCAATTTCTTTATTATTTACCTTGCATTATTTAAAAATACAAGTAAACAGGCAAATTTGTATTTTGTATAGGTTTGTGTTGTGTCGCCAATGTACCTGTAATTTCATTTCATTCATTTTCATTTTTTCTTTGTTTGTTACATAAATACTCAAGAAATAATTCATTGCTAGGGGTGTTTTGTAACGCAAATTTTCTTAGTCAACAATTGTAAATCTCGTAGGTAGTTGTGAGGTACATCCCACATACTTTTAGTTGCTGCTGTATCTACATTGGAACAAGTGAACTCTCAGCGTCGAAAACCATCGATCCAGGTTAGGTAGGGAGCCGATTTGGGTCCCGCTCCGCTTTCGAGGCTGTGGATGACCGTGGGATCAAGGGGTCTGGTAAGAATATCAACCATTCCCAGAAACAACAACGAAAGTGAGCGGGTGGTAGCTAAACAGTTACTCCATCACCATCAGAGTCTAGCTTCCAATGCTGCACGCATCGAGCTAGAACTCACATACCTTCACCAACCTTATTGACAGCAAGACACTATCGTGACCAAACCTGCGTTTTATTCGTTGTACCAATCCTTGCTTTTAAGCGAGATTTACTTTCAGAAATTCTACGCCACGCTGCCTTCGCAAAACCCGAGGCAGATCGTGACAGAAACCGAGATGCTCACAACGTATAAACCGGAGGGACTCGGAGGGAGAATCCTTCGTCAAAACAATCATGCACAAATACGTTGACAAAAAAATATCGGATTAGCTAAAAAAATCCACAGCAACGTGTGCAATCAAAAATAGCTCTAGGACAACCACAAGTGACAGCGAATCAGACGCGCGCCGTTAGACGAGCTATAGCTCTCGAACTAGAGAGTACTCTGAAAAGTCCTCTCACAGGCTCATTTCCGAGACCCTTTAGATTTTGAAATTGTCAAGGTGTAAGTCCCCCTTAAATAAAGTAACACTGGATATATTTCTAACAAGGTTAAAGGGTTATGCAGCAATGAAAACTAACAACCTAACAAAGTAAGAAGTATAAAAATAGAGGATAAGCCATGTTAAATTGTGCGAATCGGCTTACTATCTGCGAGCATTATTGAAGGAGCAACAGCTGAATAAAAAGTAGTAATACAATACGTGTCCTGTTCATATTATAAATATAAATTGAATTTATAATATGCGTTTAAGTGAAGTAAAAGCAATAAATTAGAGTAACTTGTTTCTGGGTCAACATGTGACTAATAAAATCCAATTGCATATTCACTACCGTCAAAAATTAAAAACATAAATTTTATATTAAATATCGGATGTTTGTAATCAATTACAACGTCTATGATTAACTATTCCGATGATGATATCTACTTACAAAAGTAAATATTTTCATTAATATCCACGTCATGCTCTGTGATGGTGAAGATATTGTTTAGCGATTGCACAGTAGAGGAACGTGTAAAAATTTAAAATTGGTATATTCTTGTTTACTCCATTATTTTTGAATGCGTGTATAACATTGTAATGTACAGTTGGTTTCAAAAAAATCGAGTACACTTCATAGGCATGATTTTGAAAATTTTTTACAATTTAAAATTGTCTGTTTGGATTTAGGTTATATACTCAGTGACATATAAACTGCACCACCTAGAAGGGGTGGGAATTTTTGGACCAAATTTGGCAGAAACATTGGACTAGTCTAAGGTAACAATTGATTAAAATTTGATAAAGAAAACACCTATTTCTGATACACTCATTGACCCGTCTTAGCATTGATTCTAGCAGGTGATCAATGTCTTCTTGGGGTATGACATCCCAAGCAGCCTGTACTTCATTCCGTAGAGCTTCTATTGTCAACGGTGGGTTCGGTAGATTCATCAATCTTCTACCCATCATGTCCGACACGTGCTCAATGGGCGACAAATCGGGAGATCTTGGCGGCCAAGGCAAAAGATTAACATTGGCCTCTGCAAAGAAGTCAAGAGAAACCCTTGCTACGTGAGGTCGTGCATTATCTTGCTGGACCCCTGCTGGGTCTTCCAGCCCTCGAAGATATGGAAGAACATGTGGTTCTACCACTTCGTCAATGTAGCGTCGGGCGGTCATACTGCCCCTAATGAAGAGCAAGGGTGACCTCCTGCCGTAAGCAATAGCACCATCAACCCCACAGTTCGGTGAACATGCTTCGCAATCGAAAAATCTGGATTGCACCTTTCTCCACGTCTTCGTCTAACAGTCATCCGACCATCATGCATTCCTAAACAAAATCGCGATTCGTCACTAAAGACAACTCGATGCCACTCCAAGTTCCATTGAAGTTTTTCCGTGCACCAGGCCAAACGTTCCTGGTGATGTTGAGCAGTAGCACAAGATGTGGGCGGTAAGACAGCAAGCCAAAGGTTCTTATTCGACGATAAACTGTTCGCAAACCTATCGGACGACCTTGTTCACCTAACCATTGATCAGCTATTGATCTAGTTGTAGAGAATAGGTCTCTCAATGCCATTAGTCTTAAGCGGCGATCTTGACGTTCATTGGTTCGTCTTTGAGCCCCAGTGCCTCTTCTCCGACGTTCAACCCCATGTTTAGACCACGCTTGATAAACACGCATTATTGTTGAGTGGTGCCGTCCCAAACGGTTGCCGATTTCTCTAAACGAAAAACCTGCTTCTCGTAAACCAACAATCCGCCCTCGATCAAAGTCACTCAACTGCTGGTAAACTTGAGGTCTCCTTCCTCTAGGCATCTTTAAACACTTGAAACACTTTAAACTAATGAACGGGATCCGAAAAAGTGGAACAAATTCAAAAAATGACTCGATAATTGCTTGTCTATCACCGCTTCTAAAAAATGACACAAACATCAAAAATCCTATGACTACTTGATGATTGGGTTTCAAATTTTAATCAACTATTTCCCTGGACTAGTCCACTATTCCTGCAAAATTTGGTCCAAAAATTCCCACCCCTTCTAGGTGGTGCAGTTTATATGTCACTGAGTATATTTTATGTCATATTTTGACAACAAATGCACGTAGCTTTCAGAAAATCAAATACGGGATGCATGTGTAGGTACCAGATTGTTAAAATGAACTCTATATAAGCTAGAATTGCAACCAAGTGAAAACAAGATAATGAATTAATCATTTAATTTTTATTAAAAACTCGGAACCATAATCGAATACTTAATATTTTGTTATAGCTCCATTTGCTTGAAGCAAATTTTCAAGTCTTCTAGGCATAGAATTGATTAAAGTAAGCCATAGATTTTCATCGTGACTTAATTCTTGCCACGATTCTTGAACAGCTTCCCACAGTTGGTTGGCATTTTGAGGGGAAAAGTCTCTTCTGTAAATGTTTTTAACGAGTAAACCACAAACATTCTCATTCGGGTTTATGTTAGTGCTTCTTGAAGGCCAAGGAAGAAGCTCAATATTATTATTAACAAACCATTCCCTGATTATTGCTGCATTGTGAACTGGACAATTATTTTGTTGGTAGACAAAATTATTGTTCCCGTATAGTTGGGTTACCGATGGCAGCATATCTTCCAATATTCTTACATAAGTTTGACTGTTAAAACGCCCTTCAATCCGCCAAGCAACACCTGGACCTTGAACGTACATCCAAGCCCACACGTTAATTGAAAATCTTCCCGATCTGTTATCCGAAGTAACATATTTTTCTTGAAATCAACAATTATCTGGACCAGAATTTCAGGAATGAAACATTTTTTCATCAGTAAAAATTACACTGTTCCAAAATTGTCTTGGCCGGTGCACATAATTTAGACAAAAAAAATTCGTGCCTGCTTATGTTCTTCAGTTAACAGTACTTTCTTAGCGCTTGACCGGTTCCGTAAGTCCGAATATTTTATCCTATGATGAACTGTAGCCCGTGAACCAGGAAAATTAGTTGGCAAAATGGTTTCTCTTGCTACATCAAAGGGATTTTCCCTGAAATGATTTAATAAGGCTTCATCTTCTTCGACGGTGGAAATTTTTCGACGCCCTGACCTCTATTGAGACCATTGCAAGAGGTCTCCTCATGTTCCCATCTGCTTTTTACCCTTTGGACGGTACTTTTCGCCAAATGGCAATGCCGCGCTACTGATCTAATAGACCAACCTTCTTCTAATTTAGAGAGAATAAAAATTTTGTAAGGTTCGCTCAACTTTGACATTTTATTTGTTATTGTTACATCGACAGTACTGATTTACTCCACTGAAAGAAACTGTACTCGATTTCATTGAAACCAACTGTACATTGTCTGTGATTTCGCGAATAGAATTTAAATAATGATGCTGTACAATGTTACCGCGCGCATCCGCTAATGCATTTTCTATTTTCTAGGTCAGACGTAAGAATTTTTGGTTAATTGCAACCTACAAACTGCAATTTGCGAATGGATACAAATAAGAAACGTTATTAGAGTAGCAAGATTTCTATAAACGGATGTAAAGTAACTTGCAACATTCCAATCTATATGTATTAAGTTCCATTTTAAGCGTGTAGATTAGTTTCATATTTAATTATTGGCATACATGTATCAAGTTCCATTTTAAACGTATAGATTAGTTTCAATGAATTAATAAAAGAAAGCTAGATATCCTCACCATCATTCCAATAAATTAATATCGCGGGAAACGGACTGAAAAATCAACAACAACAAATCAAACTCTAATAATTTAAATACATAAATATAAAACCTAAATATAGCTTGTAAACAAATCAAGAGCGTTATATAAAACATGTTTGTTCGACTTACCTTCGGCAGTCTACTCGCATGAAGAGTTTGTATGATTCCGGTTCTGACGTTCTCGATACTGTCAACGCCGAGACGCATCACAAAGTCGTCACCAACACCGACGGTAAAAATGAAAGGCTCCGTCAGTCTCGCCGCCTCTCGACTGAGTACACCTGCTGAATGGGTAAATGCCGTTAAAATCTGGGGCGAGTTTAAAAAAGTATCTTTTTAGTTTATTAGCCATTTTCAAGTTTTGTATGTTTTTCATGAGGGCAGGACTAAGATACATCTAAGATGCACAGCAAGAATTTCGGGGAAACATAACAAATTGGAATAGATCAAAAATTAACAGTTATTTCAATATTTTTGTGCACAATTACCTGGTGTTGCAAATGCATATACTTTTAGATCGTAGTACTTTGGTCTCATCTTCAGCGCCAGCAATGCGGCAACACCTGCGCCCAAACTGTGTCCCGTGAGGACCAAACCGTATTCGGGATACATTGCCAGGGCTTTGTCGATAATTCCCACTTCCCTAAGGCGCTTAGCCACGTAGTTGGCGCCAATGGTCATTCCTTTGTGCGCCATGGTGTCCGGGGGTAGTCCTTCTGCCTCGAATCGTTCCGAGCTTGCAGTCAAATCAGTAAAAACGTCACGTAACGAAATTGAACCGCGAATGGCGATTACTATATTCGATGTTTTGTGATCGGCTATCACGCAAAATGGCAACTGAAAGAAAAACGAACAAATATGTAGCGCAACACAAGATACATTGAAGTCAACTGCGCCCGAGTTATATATACATCTTTTATTAAAATATCTTTTGATATATTGTGTCGATCTTGAGGAAGGGTATATGGGGCAGGGACAATTATGTCACAGTTTTACACTCTATAGTTTTAAGTTGACCGCGTCTTGAATATACTTTGCCATGCACGACGAAAGAATTTTTTGCGTTATTTCGGTTAAGAGTTACCTCGTTCGGTATCAGATGACGTAGAAGGTTTGTTAATCCGTCAAATTTCGCCCTTTACCCACTTTGGATTAATTATTAAAAATCTTATTTGTTTCTTCTTACTTACGACATTAAAGATTCCTTAGCAACTCATTTTGCGTTGGAAAGCTCCATAAAGTCACTTGGTGATTTTAAAAGCACTGATTGTAATAATTTTATGCTAATGCATATTTTACGTATTCCGTTTAAATACGAATTCGCGCCTAATAGTTAACAAAATAAAGTTGACAAGAAAGTTATTTACCACATCATAATTGTGGTTATAATAATTTGAAAGTAATATCCAAAAAATTATTAACCAAGTGATATTTTCAATACCGCCACTAGTTTAAAATTGGCAAGAAATTGTTTTTGTTATGTTATGTTATGTCATTCAAATAACTAATAAGTTTTTTGTGCAAACATGTTTTTTACGCGTAATTCATATTCATATCATTAATCATTGATTAATTATATTTTCTGACAAACTACACTAAATAACGCGCAGAAATACTAATATTGTATAACCCGACTTATACAATTGTAGATTGTCGAATTTTTAATTCACATTTTCAAAATTCATTCAATTTCAAAATTCATTTAAAATGCGCAACTACTTTGCAAAAGCTCTCTTCCAGATCATAAAGGCCATTTAATGTTCTGCCGATCTAACTAAAAAAAATTGTCCATATAACAAAAAGTTTGACATTTAACGTAAACTAACCACTGCTATACCCCATTCCTTTCCCACGAGAGTTTCAGGTAAAAAAATGCCACCGCCCAGCGATTATTTACTTACCTGCACATGTATGTTACAGACATAAAAAGTCGTGCATTCCCTCAACTAGTAATTTTACTGCTGATTGCTATATATTCTAAACTTTAACGCTGAGATCGGAAAATGCCCACTCAAGAATTACAACTACCAATTTTTGTATACAATTTTCACAAACAAATCTAATTGCTATTATACCAATATACCAATGTATATATATACCAACATGTAAGCCGCAATTGGTACACTAGTTGATTGTACTTGTTGTACAAGAAAGTTTTTATCAAAATCGCAAAAACTGCTAACTACATTTTCTAATTTTTCTGATTAAATCATCTAAAACCATAATTGCATCATTGCATAAATTCATCATTTGATTTACAAGTAACGTAACCTCGGAATTTGAAATTTACGCTTAAATTTACTATTACAATAACTCTCAAATTAGTGAAAACAGAGCCGTCGACAGACTACATCTCGCCCTGAGGTAAACAATTAAATATCACGCATTACATTATAAGACAAACATTAGAAAATCTTCAGTTACCATTGACTTTTTATTGTAAGAGAAACATTCTAAACAGTAGCATAGATTACATCCTGATAAATAAAACACTCATATGTATCAACTATTTAAAGCTGTAAAATTAAATTGTAGGTTACGTCCTCCACCGTCGGTATATTCTAGATCAACAAAGCTGAACTTGTAATAAGTAAGTTGAAAGTATAAGGATGAGAATTAGGGGGTAGAAAGGCAGAATCTGAATTGATAGTGAAACCTAAAATGATGAAAACATTGGCGCATACGAAGGCCGACATTGATCTTTCATTTGTAGTTAACTTGACATACTAAATTGTCAAATTGGTGTTTTTGTGATACAGATAAAAATTAAATAAACCATCAAATGTAGAATGAAGATAGATACCTTTAAATGTAAATGACATTTATCTGGATGCTTGAGGTGCCGCGTCGCATAAAGTTCAACAATGATATGTAAAGGAATCTTGTTTAAAAAATATATCGAAACTTGCTGCTCATAATCATAAGTTGGCAAATATGCATTTCACATATATCCATAAAATTGAAATTAGTGTGGTGCGCTATAAAAATTATCAGAAACCATTAAGTATTATCAAATGATCAAATGAATTGTTGAAGATAAGAAACATAAAGAAGCAAACTAACAAGAATGACCACATGGAATTTGTAGTGGAGATTGTGGAAGATATGGAAATGTATTGTATGGATTTGGTGGCACTGCAAGAAGATGGGATGTTGAAGGAGTGCTGATATGTACTATTCTGGAGAGAACAAATACAGGAAGAGTAGAACATGATTTATCATGAGAGGAGAAATGAAAAAAAAGGTAATAGAGTTTATAACAACCAATGGAAGGCTCTCATATATAATGTTACAGGGTAAATGTAACAACATATCAATAGTGAAAAAAGATTCTGACAACAAAGGGAACGAAGAGCTGTATAAAGAAATCGAAGACATGCCACAAAATAGCGATAGCAATACAAAGAAATTTTATTTAAATATAAGGCTGCAATAAACTAAAGTCAAATTACTAGAAAGTGAATAAAAAAAACGAAAATAGATATGTTGAATACGATTGGGTAAATCAAAAAGTATATAAGTAATATGTAAATTCTAGTTTCAATCAGTTTCTGAAAAATTTATTTTTCATTTGGGTGACTTTAAAGTTTAATGTGAAAGCTGAATGAATTATACTCAGTGACATATAAACTGCACCACCTAGAAGGGGTGGGAATTTTTGGACCAAATTTGGCAGAAACATTGGACTAGTCTAAGGTAACAATTGATTAAAATTTGATAAAGAAAACACTTCATCTTTTTGATTTTTCTTTAATAATGTGTTGGTCCGCCCCTATTTCTGATACACTCATTGACCCGCTTTGGCATTGATTCCAGCAGGTAATCAATGTCTTCTTGGGGTATGGCATCCCAAGCAGCCTGTACTTCATGCCGTAGAGCTACTTTGTCAACGGTGGGTTCGGTAGATTCCTTAATCTTCTACCCATCATGTCCCACACGTGCTCAATGGGCGACAAATCGGGAGATCTTGTCGGCCAAGGCAAAAGATTAGCATCGGCCTCTTCAAAGAAGTCAAGAGAAACCCTTGCTACGTGAGGTCGTGCATTATCTTGCTGGAAAAGTGGGTCTTCCAGCCCTCGAAGATATGGAAGAACATGTGGTTCTACCACTTCGTCAATGTAGCGTCGGGCGGTCATACTGCCCCGAATGAAGAGCAAGGGTGACCTACTGCCGTAAGCAATAGCACCCCACACCATCAACCCCACAGTTCGGCGAACATGTCCCGCAATCGAAAAATCAGGATTGCGCCTTTCTCCACGTCTTCGTCTAACAGTCATCCGACCATCATGCATTCCTAAACAAAATCGCGATTTGTCACTAAAGACAACTCGATGCCACTCCAAGTTCCATTGAAGTCTTTCCGTGCACCAGGCCAAACGTTCCTGGCGATGTTGAGCAGTGAGGAGTAGCACAAGATGTGGGCGGTAAGACAAAGGTTCTTATTCGATGATAAACTGTTCGCAAGCCTAACCATTGATCAGCTATTGATCTAGTTGTAGAGAATCGGTCTCTCAATGCCATTAGTCTTAAGCGGCGATCTTGACGTTCATTGGTTCGTCTTTGAGCCCCAGTGCCTCTTCTCCGACGTTCAACCCTATGTTCAGACCACGCTTGATAAACAAGCATTATTGTTGAGTGGTGCCGTCCCAAGCGGTGGCCGATTTCTCTAAAAGTCAAAGTCACTCAACTGCTGGTAAACTCGAGGTCTCCTTCCTCTAGGCATCATTAAACACTTGAAACACTTTAAACTAAAGAACGGGATCCGAAAAAGTGGAACAAATTCAGAAAATGACTCGATAATTGCTTGTCTCCTCTAAAAAATGACACAAACGTCAAAAATCCCATGACTACTTGATGATTAGGTTTCACATTTTAATCAACTATTTCCCTGGACTAGTCCACTATTCCTGCCAAATTTGGTCCAAAAATTCCCACCCCTTCTAGGTGGTGCAGTTTATATGTCACTGAGTATAATATAACTAACAAGAAATTTATACACAGCAGAGAATTTTATATTTTTTCGTTAGTTTTAAATTTCGTGAGTTGACTTACTTAATACTTACAGTTTGGTGTTTCATGCTCTTTATAGTTCATTTAATTACATATCACATACTCTGATTAGGCGCTGACTTAAAAAAATGGATATAATAATGCCCTTTGATACATTTTTACATCCACATTTTTATTAATCCTTATTTTAGGACACATGTCATATAACTATACACATGCGAAAATAATTTATTTCTACATAATTTTGGAATTTGATTTGTTAAGTTTGCGTGACTTTGGTATTAAAAGTACAATTCGATGTTTTCACTTCGTAAGTTTCTTTGTGAAAATGTTGCCACATATAATAACCTATTTACATGAAACTGTAGAATACTGTAAAATATTCACTTTCAGGCTGTTTCATGCTCCTTTTCCACATTCACTTACATAGTAACCAGCAATATGTCATATTTTATTTATAGTTTAAAAACAGTAGCATAAAAATAACAAAATCTATTTACAGTAATATTTTCAAAAATGTGTCGCAATTGTTTCACGGTGATCTGAGCATAACTACCATATAGCACTACATTAATTACATTCCATTGTAGATGCATACGAAATATTATAATTCCAGAAAAGTGAAATGAATATCAGTAAATTAGCAATTAGCAATTAACAAGATTAAGCATAAAATATAGAATTCTTATTTGAATCCATTCATCTTTTGAATAATACATTACAGGTAAATATAACTAAACGTCCATAGCATATTTAAAATATAAGTTTATTGTATTGTAATCAAGCAGGTATGACCAGAAGGACACAATATACCACCACAGCTATGGCACTTTTTCACACCATTTTGTAAACAATAGCTTAAAAATACTAATATTAATAAATAAAAATTAAAAGAATTTCTAAATAGAACAAAAAACTTTAAAAAGAGAAATATATGAAAATATTAAACATACAAAGTAATAAATAAGTGTGGGAAGCAAAATATATTAATAAAACACTAAATATGCTTATCTAATTATTTTGTTTAGTTCACGAAGAACGCAAATTACTCGTATTATTCAAAGCATCGGAGTATTTCGCAAATATAATTAAACTATGATTTATAAACATCGTTGATGATGTTTTTATTGCTGTGACAAATTGCTCATGTACATGTGATTAAATCTGCTAGTCTTAACGCAATCGATTGCCATTTTAGCGATTTAAACAATTGCATTTACGTAAATAATTTAAAACATTTTTTTATTATTAACTATTGTAGCGTGGATCATGCAATTGATGATGAAAAACAAATGAAGATTGTTTCGTAACATAGACCCAAACGTTATGCGATGTAGATGCCATGCAACGAGAAATGCGTGTAGATAATTGACATACATACGAGTATAACTGCTAATTGAACTTCACTGTTTTACAACTAGAACGGAAAGTAAAAATCAGCGGACGCAAGGCACAATTTCTATATATTCAGCATAGTTTCTATTTAATTGAATCAAATATGAATAATAAAAATAAATAATAAATACTAATTTAACTTATTTGGATTTTAGTCAGAGAGAATGCACAAAAAATGTTTAAACGTATGTTATAATTGGGGTCTTGCAATCACTGTAATGATGAAAAAATTCTCACTTTTCATTTATGAAGTAAGATTTTCTCTTGATCGTACATTTTAAGCCTGTATGCTTTTTGCCTTTTTACTCCTAGAGTTTTCCTTCTATTTTTTTTTAAGATTGTATTCAACTTCGATAGTTTTGCTCGCTTTTGATTTGCTTTTAAATTGTTTTTCTATAGAGTTTTACTTTTATATGTGTTCGATCTTTCTTTCATCTTCTCTTCTCTTGTACTTAGATTATCTTTATCGTAAAGTTTTCACGTTAGCAGCCTTCGTTAATTGTCTAGTATTTTTTCCTTATGTTCTTTCGTTTTATCGTTGTTTTGCTTCAGTATTTTCTCTTTATATTTTCCTTTATTTTCAGTTTGTTTGTCAATTGGTATGTTGTTGTATTTTACTTTCGGCGTTTAATTGGAGTTTGTCTAAGTGTTTATGTGCTGTTTTCGCGTTTATTTGTATACTTTTGTTTTAATGTTGTTTTGACGATGCTATTAGTTTTTTTATTATTGGATTTCTTTGGTCTTTTAAATTTAAAGGATACGATCTTTTGCTCATTTTATTTTCTTACTTGTTATTGCTTAGTTCGCCCTTTTTGCAAAATAAAATGCTTTTGACGATAATCACAACCTTTTAACAGAATTACTGTACGCCACTGTGTCTCAGCAATTACATATGTTTGGGATTGCAACAACAAATTAAGGATTATTTACTACATTTAACTAACAATTTTTCGAGGAAGTTGACAAGAAGTTGTCAATTTTGTTTCTCTACTCAATGCCATGACTGTCTAGTTGGGCTTTGTAATCAGAAACAGCATTATTTTTATTCCGGAGCCCGTCAAACGTTCGGTCTCAACTTGAATATACTTTCATTATCTGGTCCTACATATACAGTAGTACTTTTCTTAAATATTTGCATTTTAAACATATCTTTGTCATAATCAGCAATTATGTTCGCGTCAATAACATGCAATACAATTAAACATATTTTGCTCATATTCATTCGTTTGCTTCTAACAATATATTTCAAAATACGACATACAGTAAACATAAAATTGCACTTACCTCAAACACGTGGTTTCTGAACGAGGCGAATAGTATATCCTGTTCTCTAATTTTTGATATGTATTTAACTCCGGCCAGGTGACATAGACAGCAGTTGTCATCAGTTACCATCGTAGTCTTTGGTCGAAAACAAGAACAACACGTGACCTCCTTTAAAAGTCTGAACACACCCGTAACGCAGTACCGGTATAGTACAAATGGCCATCCATACGCAGCCATCGACAGTCGCAAAAAATGTCTGGCGTTTTCTAAATTCATCCATCTGGGAGCCAGCGAGAAGATCCTATTCAAATCTGAAAATGACAGAATACCAGTGAAATTATTTCTTAATGTGTAAAATTTGATTCGATAATAATTGACATCAGATCATCTCTTTCAAGCTGGAACGTATGGCATGAACTTCTACTATAAATACACGATATAGATGAAAAAGAGATCAAATTCAAAAATGGCTATGATACCTTATTGAAATGTTATGGAGCAATGAAATTGAGAAAAAATACGAACAGAAGAAATTTATGATGACATGAAATGCAGCAGAAGATATGGATGCGATGATAATATCCGCAGGGCATCATGCTTGGACACAGTAAGAAGTGAATAGAAAGATGGGTATAGAAGGAATTACGAATTACGAATTACTGATCAGGAGTGCCTGAAGCAACTAATCCAAAAGAATCGGAGATGACAGATCGAAAGAAGAGGAGAAGGAGACGTAGACCAAGAACAGCAAAGGTGGAAGGGACAAGACAATCAATCAGTGAGAGAAACTTTATAAAAGACGATTAGAGGAACAGATCCCCGTTTGTTTATTTCGAAAATGTGGAATCAAGAGTGTCCAGACTCATTTAAACAATTATATGCACCGGGATAACCAATCAAATCGATTAAAAATTACGTGATCAATAAGTAAACACTATGTAATGATAGCGCGCGATATAACTTCAGTTCAAATTCAGTACTATTAGTAGTAGTTAATTGCACTTGTACTTTTGATTTTGATAATTTGATTTCGCCTCATTATGCCGTACAGTTTAAACAGTTATTTCGGTCGAAATGTTCCAATGTGGCGGCCTAAAAAAGCTTAAAATACGATCTGGGACACATTGTCAATACATATAAGGAGCCTATAACCCCCCGGCCTCTTTTACAACTTTTGTTTGTATTTAATTGGCACGGATTTTTTTCATATTGCAATATGAAATGCGTACAAGTATGTGGGAAATATTTCTAATTGATTTCAATGCGTAATATCAAAATTGTATGCGTAAAACTTGCTTTTATCTTCTACCTCAGCTTGAGGAAGGAATGGTCCTGCTAGCACTTTGGTTCTAACCAGCCAACATAAATTCATTGCGTTTTCTTCTAATGAATTTGCATCGCTTGAAATACACAAGAATTTGAGATGTTACCTTTTTCTGTGGTGACAACCTACCTTAATACGTCAGAAATACAACATTTAGTGCAAAATGTGAAACCGTAAAAACACAATCCGTTGGACGAAATGATTATCTTATGATTAACTATATAATAAAGAAAGGCCAATCCCCATGCAATGAAAAAAATGTAAACATACATATTGGGTGTAGGTTTGAAGCAAGTATGCATCATGAGCCAAATTATGTTTAATGAAGTTTTGGACGAAGTGATTAAAAATGGTGGGACTTATAAGATGGAATTTTAGAGGATTGGAGTAGACGACATTTTGGAATTGTTAGGAAAAAAATAATTCGCCATGTCCAAATGCCAAAGTAGTCAGAAAAGTGGTCCACCACTATTCACCTACTGAAGCGCATCTTAGATAACAGAAAACCACAAAAAAAGAAAATCATAAACATAGAAATGAGGTTCATAAGTAAAATAAAAGGAAAAATAAGAAATGATTGAGTAATATGTGAAATATGTAATGCAATGGTTATGGTATGAAACTAGAGTTGTGAAAAATAAACAGGATGTGGAAGGATGGATAAGGAAGGATATGGAAGAAAGGATATGGAGTGAAGGATATGGATATGGATAAGGATATGACTTCATCAAGGATTAAAAACGATTAAAGAAACACAACTTAGAATTTTAACTTAACCAATGCAAAAACATGCTCGCATCGTTTGATGTAAGTCACTGGTTACTAATACTAAAGTCCAATCTCAGCGACGCCGACTGTATAATTGGTGTATATTTATTCGCTGTGTTGAGATTCTACATAAAAAATGAACACATTCATAAACAGCAACACAATAAATTAGAAACTTACGCGTCCAAAACTGTCAAATCTGATGACTATCCCCACCGTAAGTGTGTAGTGTTCTAAGAACCGTTATCTAATATTTTCAATTTAAATGATGTGAACGGAGCTTTTAAGTGTTTTTATGAACTTTTCACTTTCACAATAGTTTTCCACTGGTTAAAAGTTTAACAGCAAAGGCGCGTGATATAAATTTGCTCCATTCTGAAATCTGAAACTAGAGCCTGAGCTACACTATATGATGCCTTAAATTGAGAATACCTGGATATTCTCAATTTAAAGAAGAACTCATATAATGTAGCTCAGTCGATAGTGCAAGTCCCCGAGTTTCTGATTTCAGAATTGACCAATTTTATATCACGCGTCCTTGATGATGTACATTTAACCACTGGAAATCTATTGTCAAAGTGAAACATTCATGGAAGCACTTAAAAGCTCCGTTCACATAATTTAAATTGAAAACGTTACCCATTTAAATTTACTAAAAAGTACAAAAAATCATTCCTAAGCAGAGCTGAATCTAATTTCGAATTTAACTAATAAGAAATAAAAAATAGTAACAATGTTACTTAACCCAGAATACGTCTGTCCTAAATGTACTTATTTCCGATACCAGTAATCGCTGCTTTATTTACTCCACCGCGTATGAGGCTTTATACGGCATCTACACATAATATTTTACATAAGATTTCGTCCGTATTTTTGAAAAAATGAATTTAGCCAATTTTCAATTACAAGGTTTCATTGCCGTTGTATGAAATAAAATAACATTCCTTACCTGTGGTATATATTGGTTCATCATCGGATAGCATTGTTATCCTTCTCATTTCCCTGGTCTCCTTCTTCTGCTTAACTCTCAGAAGTACGCATCCCGCAAGCACATCCGAAGGAACAAGATCCGTACTTCTGAAGAGGGCACTGAGAAGAGCAGCCACTTGCTGGAAGGCCTCGTGACCGTGTTCGTCGGACCGCACCCAACAGAAGGCCCAACGGAATCGCCTCTGCCAGATACTGGTGACTTTCCTGTGTCTCAGGGATTCGCCGGCACTCGGCGTTTCCTGCACTTCGTGATACCTTCTCGAGCCCAACGGATCGAAAACTAACGCCAGGCCGAATATCGCAAGCCCGAACAACGCCCAGTTAAAAATCACTAATGCTGAAATAACAAAGAAAACTTTTTGAATTTGTTGATGTTTAGCGACAATAATAAATCAAATCAGTAAAGCATTACTATTCTAGTGACCGAACTTAGGTAAGAAAAACGAAAAGTTTGTGCCTTATCGTTGCCATATCAGCTTTAGAAAAGTTCAGCATAATGTCACAAAATCTCTAATTATAGAAACTAAAATGTAATACAGATATGAAGTTGTGAAATAATGTCTGAAGCAAGTGATCATAACATATTTTCGTTATTTTAAAGTATCGTTGAAAAGTTGCTGCAAAACACGAAAGGAAAAGTTTTGAAAGAATTTCGATATTTTTACATCTCTTCTGTGACGAAAACACGTATCCCATATAACAGCCTATAAAAAAACACATGGATAGATATTTTTAGATTCTTGTTTAATATTACTTCTCGCATTCCCATTAATCATTTGTAATTATGAATTATGAAAGAAAATGTTAACAAAAAGAAAGACATTTATGAGCATAAGACACATGGATTTAGATTTTTACAGACTTGCGGTGTCACAACAATCGCCTAAGAATATGAGGCTGAAATGTTTAAAAAAACTTGCCAGTGGAGATAAAAAGCGAGATTTTAGAACATTTGAAAGACTTTGGTTTGATTTTTGCAATGAATATTTTGTGAACGGGGTAGCCCGACGTCTTAATTCATCCCGAATCAGGACACATCTGCGTAAATTAAATGAAAAGACGAAAAATCGAAGAGATTTCCAGGAACATTAGATGGCCTTGCGTTCGGAGACCTAAGAATCTTTTTTCCACTGGGATAGCATAGCCGATTCCTACATTTTGTTACTTAATTCGCATGGTTCTCCCGGTTTATCCCATTAATCGCGGATAACCACTCAACGTTTATTTCAGAGCAAAATTGTTATTTGATTAGCTCGAACTGGTGAAACGGTGAACGGAAAGCAGCCGTTTAATTCGTCAAATTAGACTGAACATTCGAATGTACTTTTAGTTTCAACAAAACAATTAGGTGTAATTTAAGTACAAAATTAGAATTAAATCAGGTACATTAATATATACTCAGTGACATATAAACTACACCACCTAGAAGCGGTGGAAATTTTTGGACCAAATTTGGCAGAAACATTGGACTAGTCTTAGGTAACAATCGATTAAAATTTGATAGAGAAAACACTTCATCTTTTTGATTTTTCTTTAATAATGTGTTGGTCCGCCCCTATTTCTGATACACTCATTGACCCGCCTTGGCATTGATTCCAGCAGGTGATCAATGTCTTCTTGGGGTATGGCATCCCAAGCAGCCTGTACGTCATACCGTAGAGTTTCTATTATCAACGGTGGGTTCGGTAGATTCCTCAATCTTCTACCCATCATGTCCCACACGTGCTCAATGGGCGACAAATCGGGAGATCTTGGCGGCCAAGGCAAAAGATTAACATCGGCCTCTTCAAAAAAGTCAAGAGAAACCCTTAGTACGTGAGGTCGTGCATTATCTTGCTGGAAAAGTGGGTCTTCCAGCCCTCGAAGATATGGAAGAACATGTGGTTTTACCACTTCGTCAATGTAGCGTCGGGCGGTCATACTGCCCCGAATGAAGAGCAAGGGTGACCTACTGCCGTAAGCTATAGCACCCCACACCATCAACCCCACAGTTCGGTGAACATGCCTCGCAATCGAAAAATCAGGATTGCGCCTTTCTCCACGTCTTCGTCTAACAGTCATCCGACCATCATGCATTCCTAAACAAAATCGCGATTCGTCACTAAAGACAACTCGATGCCACTCCAAGTTCCATTGAAGTCTTTCCGTGCACCAGGCCAAACGTTCCTAGCGATGTTGAGCAGTGAGGGGTAGCACAAGATGTGGGCGGTAAGACAGCAAGCCAAAGGTTCTTATTCGACGATAAACTGTTCGCAAGCCTATCAGACGACCTTGTTCACCTAACCATTGATCAGCTATTGAACTAGTTGTAGAGAATCCGTCTCTCAAGGCCATTAGTCTTAAGCGGCGATCTTGACGTTCATTGGTTCGTCTTTGAGCCCCAGTGCCTCTTCTCCGACGTTCAACCCCATGTTCAGACCACGCTTGATAAACACGCATTATTGTTGAGTGGTGCCGTTCCAAACGGTTACCGATTTCTCGAAACAAAAAACCTGCTTCTCGTAAACCAACAATCCGTCCTCGGTCAAAGTCACTTAACTGGTAAACTTGAGGTCTCCTTCCTCTAGGCATCATTAAACACTTGAAACACTGTAAACTAACGAACGGGATCCGAAAAAGTGGATCAAATTCAAAAAATGACTCGATAATTGCTTGTCTATCACCACCTCTAAAAAATGACACAAACGTCAAAAATCTCATGACTACTTGATGATTGGGTTTCAAATTTTTAGTCAACTATTTCCCTGGACTAGTCCACTATTCCTGCCAAACTTGGTCCAAAAATTCCCACCCCTTCTAGGTGGTGCAGTTTATATGTCACTGAGTGTATATAAAGGTTACAAATGGAATATGATTTTTCTTGCGAAACTTAATATTATCATTATTAGAAATTACATTTTTAATCATAAAACTAAAAGAAAACAAGGAGAAAAAACTGCCCTTGATTCCTTTTTAAAACACCAGTTACCCATTGATTTTAACTTATCAAACAATAGTAAACGTACAGAACCAACATAACTCCAAAATTATCATAAAAAAAATCATTTCTTACGTCATTCTTTCTAATCCCTTTCTAATGTCTAATCCCAAATTGGCGGTAAGAGGGTTTTAAAACGTCTGTTTGATATTCCTTGCGTACATTATTGCAACCCACGACGCGCGAATTTAAAGAAAATAAAAAACTATTGACTTCTAATAATAGAAGTTTCGACTTAATTAATTCTTCACATCATCGGCTAAATTACGTAATTTAGCTTTAACGCAGATTTTTACTTTCTTATACTTTATGTATAAGTAAGTATAGGATCATGAAAATTTTCGGGATTTTAATGGACATACGCGTTTTGAGGTCCCCTGCATCGATTCCGAATGACGTATGTGTGGCTGTGTCTGTATGCGCTTTCTCGTCCAAACGACTATAGCTAGAGTTACGAAACTTTAAACTTAAGATTTGTATATAGCACAAAAGAGAACGTCCTATTTTGAAAACAATACCTCAACTGGAAGTGATTGTTTACTCTTATCATCGTTTTCGTTATCTCGAAAACGGTACGAATTACCAAAAAATATTATAATAGTTAAAGATATTGAAATTTTAAACAACTTTTTTTTTTCTAAAAATGTAATATAACTAAGTATAAGAAAGTACAGTGCGGACCGCTGAAAATTTTTTTACTTGAAACAGAATATTTTAATTCCCCTTCTTTTGAACTAACTAACGTTACTCTGGACGAGTCCAGAGGCTCCGCTCGCCCCGTGGACCTCCTTTTTTGATTTCTCGTTTGCGCGACCTATCCCGATGTTAACTAACTTAGTGAAAATCATATTTTCATCACTCTAACGAAGCGGGGGAAATTTGGCACCCCATTCAATAGTTTGTTTTATGCCTTCCATTGGCGATATTAAACTGGATTCCAGCTGCCCACGTTGTTTTTTACTTGCCGACTAATTTAAACGCCAAATCAGTGGTCGTGTTATTCGGAAGTTTATTTACAGGCAGGAAATGTTATATTTATTTATAAACTGATAATCTCGTTTGTGATACTTTGTTCTTTTCACACGGACGAGTCATCGATTTGCTATCATGGGTTGATTTTATGAACGCATGTTATTGCTTTACCGAAGATATTACGAAAATATCGCTAGGTTACTGTCTAATTTTCTTTCGTTCTGCAAATATAATTTATGTAACAGGACCGGAATTAATAAAGTTTTCTTTTTATTTTTTTAATTTATTTAAATCTGTGAACAATTTACTGACGGTCTACAATTTTATAGCAAACAATCAAATGTTATGAGATATATTAATTAATTAATTATGCACATCGATGATATAACTATGTATACATATATTTAATGATGAATAACCTATAGGTTGTAGGTTGTAAATGTTCCAAAACACGAATCGATATAGTTGGTGTGACATTAGGTAGAGAGGTACCTTGGTAAGATATGGCTTTATTAAATGAATTCAATTGTATTTTTTTTTTGTTAATATCACCCTTACCTCCGCTACTATTACATTTTTAATCAGCTGCGTGATTCAATTTATGTATGACAGCAAATTGAACCACTTATTTTTACGAAAATGGGACAAATTAAGTATCGAGCAGTAATTAATTTTGTAATTAAAAAGCATGAAGAAATCAAAGACAAATTAAATGAAGGTTATGACGTCTCTACACATTCGTTAGCAATAATAAAATATTATACAGCTGAATTTAAACGTGGTCGTACGAACATCTTTGTTGAAGATCGTCTAGGTCGTCAAAATGTGGTCACCAAACTAGACATGATTGATAAAATACACAATATCGTATAGAATGAGCGCAGAACGGAAGTGGATATAGTGCACATATTGAGATCTTACAAGAAAATTTGCACAAAAGAAAGCTATCCGAGCTATACAGCATACGGTGACCTATAAATTATTAACACAACCACTATTTCACAATAATAGAATAATATGTATTCTAGATGTACATTTCGAAAGCACTGCTTTCATCTTCAGTAGAATTCAAAACGTCTCAAAATTAATAAAAGGACATAAATGACAAAAATTACGTAGTGCATTATTCAACGGAGACAAATCTGTGTTTAACAATTTTAATTGAAATTTATTCATAAAATAGCTTCATACATGTCCTGTGTTAACAAAATGATTAGCTAACGCAGAACTACCAAAATCACGATTTTTAATACATAATTTGTGCTCCTTAAATCTAATTTCTAAATTCCTCGTTTGTCCTATGTAACATAAATTACAAAAACTACAATTAATTTGGTATATACCAGACTTTTTAATGAAATGTTCTTTATTAATGTTATTATTAAGGTAATTTTTTAAAGTATTATTGTTTGAAAAAGCCGGAGTTAATTTAAATTTCTTATACTGGGTGTCCTGCGTGGACATCACTTAACCACATATTCCTGGTTCGCAAATAAGACGATTTAACAAAACTTATCTATATGCAATTACGTTTCGTTTAGCTAGTATACTGCTTCAAAGTTCTTTCAAGAAAAAATTATTTTGTCCATAACGACAGATCGCTTGGATCGATTTGGATAATATTCGATATTGTACTCCTCGCGGATGTAGGTCATCTTTTAAGGTGATATTAGTTATTATCAGTAGACCATTAGTGTACGAAACAATGGTAACCCGGCATAAACCAGTCAAAAACTTTTTAATGTGAAGGCCAATAACTTTCAAAAAAATAGTTTCAGAAAGAGGCGTTCAATAGTATTTTTTTTGTTAGTTTGTAATTGATGATATCTGTTAAGGTTTAGACACAAAAAAATAAAATCTTAGGGACCGCGCACTGCATTTCTTAAAGCAAATGTAATCTAGCAGTATGATATTCTAAGAAATAAATGACAATAAGGCAATTTCTTATGATATTTATTAGTAACAAGTATATACTTTATTAGATCTACAGTAAATGCTCAATGTGACCACCATCTTCCTGGATACAAAGGTTGATTCGACGCAAAAAATTGAATCGCAAATATTTAAATCTGGTGAACGAGGTGCCCATTTTTCAGGAGCATCATCTCCTCTGTCTATCCATTTGCTAGGAAACTGTACATGAAGATGATTCCGAACGTCCAATGTAAAATGAGGTGGTGCTCCATCGTGTAGACATGTCGCACAAGTCTAAGTAATTCTCTCCATTTAAACGATTTGGTAAAATGACAGGGCATATGACGAAACTGCCGATTATCCCTACCCATACATTCATTCTAAACTCATGTTGAAAGTGGCGTTGCTTGCAGACATGTGGATTTTCAATTGCATACACATGTTCGTTGTGCAAATTTGTCATACCCCTCCTTGTGAAGGACGCCTCATCAGTGAAGAGAATTTTCGTATGAAAATTGACATCTTCAGCTCTTCTTTCTTGTATGAATCTACAAAACTCAAGACGCGCGATGGTATCAGCTGGCAAAAGCTCCTGGACGTTTTGTATATGGTAAGGATATAGCAATTGTTCTTTAAGAACTCCATGAACAACATTCTTTGAAACGCCTGTTTGCAATGCTAAGCATCGACTACTTATTTCTGGATTTTCTTCTACTATTTCCAGAATTTCTTCCTTAATCCTGGGGGTGCGAATTGTACGAGCACGTCCACGATCAGCTGTGCTCGGTGCAAATTTTCCCGTTTCGCGAAGGCGTCTTTCAATGTTTCCAAAAGTTTTATGATTGGGCACGCGACGATTTTGAAACCTTTCGTTGTACACTCTAACACTTCTGCGACAATTTCCTTCGCAACATCCTAAAACCATCAACATATCTGTTTGCTCAGCGTTAGTGTAGTTTACAGCCATTATTAAGGAAATAACGAAGACTATTAACTGCTAAAAATCACTAGCTAACACCAACAGAAATTTGAGACACTTCACAATTGATAAACAATAGCTACTGTCATTAAAAGTATGCTTACTTTTCACTAATACATATCATATCTTCATTTATTTCTTAGAATATCATACTGCTAGATTACATTTGTTTTAAGAAATGCAGTGCGCGGTCCCTCTGATTTAATTTTTTTGTGTCAGATATCATCAATTACAAAGTAACAGAAAAAAATACTATTGAACGCCTCTTTCTGAAACTATTTTTTTGAAAGTTATTGGCCTTCACATTAAAAAGTTTTTGACTGGTTTATGCCGGGTTACCATTGTTTCGTACACAAATGGTCTACTGATAATAACTAATATCACCTTAAAAGATGACCTACATCCGTGAGGTGTACAATACCGAATAATATCCAAATCGATACAAGCGTTCTGTCGTTATGGACAAAATATTTTTTTCTTGAAAGAACTTTGAAGCAGTATACTAGCTAAACGAAACGTAATTGCATATAGATAAGTTTAGTTAAATCGTCTTATTTTCGAACCAGGAATCTGTGGTTAAGTGATGTCCCCGCATTTTAGGGACAGCCTGTATAGATTCGATAGACAATTTTGCCAAAAAGGGTGGAAAGTTAACTTAAAGAACTTTTTATTAACATTTGTAACCACAATTGGAGTTAAAATGGTCAATGAATTGATAGAAAACTTTTGTCTATATTTATTGTAAATTTTAGTAGTAAAAACATCATTATATCCATTAATTTTGCCTATTTCATAAATGAATTTCAATTCTTTCTCAAAGTTACATTTTGACAGGGGTAAACTAAATAGACGATAAAAAAGGCTATGAAAAGCTGATTTTTTATATTTATGTGACCATAGTTCGGGAATATAATTATTTGTGTGTGTTTCTTTTCTATAAATATCAAATTCAATAGATTTATTAACTATACTAATTTTTAAATCTACGAACGATAGACTTTTATCAATTCCAAGTTCATAAGTAAATTTTATTGTTTCGTATTGACGGTTCAAAAAATTAACAAAAGTCTCCAAATCAAAGTTTTTATCTATTATGGCAAAAATGTCGTCTACATAACGAAACCATATTTTTGGAAAAACCACGTTCTTGGATAATTATATTCCCAATAGTTCGGTCACTTTTCATAAATATAAAAAATCAGCTTTTCATAGCCCTTTTTATCGTCTATTTAGTTTACCCCTGTCAAAATTTAACTTTCAGAAAGAATTGAAATTCCTTTATGAAATAGGCAAAATTAATGGATATAATGATGTTTTTATTACTAACATTTACAATAAATATAGACAAACGTTTTCTATCAATTCATTGACTACTTTAACTCCAATTGTGGTTACAAATGTTAATAAAAAGTTCTTTAAGTTAACTGTCCACCCTTTTTGGCAAAATTTTCTATCGAATCTATATAAGAAATTTAAATTAACTCCGGCTTTTTCAAACAATAATACTTTAAAAAATTACCTTAATAATAACATTAATAAAGAACATTTCATTAAAAAGTCTTTGTAATTTATGTTACATAGGACAAACGAGAAGGAATTTAGAAATTAGATTTAAGGAGCACAAATTATGTATTAAAAATCGTGATTTTGGAGTTCTGCGTTAGCTAATCATTTTGTTAACACAGGACATTCATTTACTATAAATGATATAAAATTATTAAAACATTGTCAAAATTGTTATTTAAGCATGTGTTAAGCTATTTTTATGAAAAAATTTCAATTAAAATTATTAAATACAGATTTGTCTCCGTTGGATTATGCATTACTTGATCTTGTTAAATATATGTAATTATTTTTCTTTAACTACGTAATTTTTGTCATTTATGTCATTTTATTAATTTTGAGACGTTTTGAATTCTACTGAAGATGAAAGCAGTGCTTTCGAAATGTACATCTAGAATACATATTATTCTATTATTGTGAAGTAGTGGTTGTGTTAATAATTTATATTACAATTTCACAAGGTCATTCAATTAATTATACGGTGACCTGTTTGGCGATGTATTAGCAGGATTCAAAAGAATTTCTGCACCGATTCAAAACTACACGCAAGTGACGAAGAAACAGTCGAATTAATGGCGCCGAACACAACAAAAGGTATTCCATCAGCTAAAGATGTTATGGTTAGGAAAACGTTGAACTAAGTGGATCTAAAAAGACTACGTGTTATGTGAAAAAACTTTTTTCCAATTCGGTGTATAATGCCCTCGTACATGAGCATGAGCATGTCTTCTACACGGTGAGAGTTTCAATGGTTGCCATATATTTTATACTAAATAACACATACTAATTTCGGCAACAATTGATTGGCCCTCAACAACTCAAGTAATGGCCGAGAAGAAAATTTATTGACGAAGCCAAGTAGTATTAGATTGGCCTTCATACAATTTAGGCTTAACCAGTTGCAATCTAGGAACGATGTTCAACATATGATTCAATCCATATAAGACACAAACTACGAATTCCATATGAAGGAAGTATCCTCAGTACCACGTGGCGATCATATACCTACTTCGAGATCATGGCTTTAATCAGTTAATCAGTCAATTATAACTATAGTCAACTATACAGAAATATAGATTTTTACATATTCCCCATTAACCATGTAAGACATTGAAATATTTTCAGTAAGTGGCTGAAAAGTGACCCCAGAAACTTCATTAAACAGATTTTATAAATATTTGCAGTTTTATGACGGTATTGACGTAACTGCAAAGTGCTATAAAATTATTATACTGGTAATCCCTAATACATATAGATATATTTGGAGCCTAATTAATGGGCATTGTTTGGGACCGAGAAAACTCATTAAAATAATTTAATTGCTTAAATGTTTTATTATGAGATCCACTTTCTCAAACCCATAAACAAAATTTAATTGTTGAGATAATTACTGCGATTATCTACCTTCATAACATTCCTCATAAAGTTATAAAGTCCTAATAGCATTTAAATTCATTCTTGGCTGGATATCTGTAAAAATCGCTATTAATAGAACTGTTGCTCGTTAATCGACGAAAGATGTAGCAAAAATTTGCATATTTATATTTGCTTTGCATTCGCGTCATTTGTATTTTTTAAGTGGTTAATTTTGTTTCGCTGTAAAGTTTTATTTGATTATAGGTTTTTAAATTTTATAGTTTTAAATAATATTGTTTTATCATTGACGTCGTACACGTACATTATTTAGATTGCACACCTACATTAAAGATATATAGAAAATTGAGAAAGAGTTTAATTCGTTCAATTTAATTTAATTCGATGGTTCACAATGACGTTGTTATGTTGTTTCTACCTGTAGAAGAAACGTTTAGTTTAAATCACCGTGCATATTATTTGGTGAGAATGAACCAACAATGGCCTAAGATTGAATGTTTGATTTGAAGTTCATTGCCAGCGTTTAATATTCACATGAACAATTCATTTTGTACGCCCGTGAACAGTAGTGACTAAGTCATGGTGCAGGAGATACGTACTTTTCGCTATTAATTGCGATCAAGAGCACACAATAAAATTTTAACAAATTTCAACAATACAATTTAAAAATTCTAAAAGTTAAAAAATGCCAAACAACGTATTATTAATTCCAAACCTGTAAAAAATTATATTAACTTGTGTTTATATAATTATTTATTATACAATTGCAGAACTTATTTATTATATATTTGTGTGTCAATATATTAAATATTTGCAATATTTATAGAACTTATATATTTCATTTTTACCACAGATGGGACGATTCTCGACAACGTCACATTAACGATTAACTGGCCATTTTAGTATATCAACGATAATATATATATTGAAAATGATGTATAAGGCGACGAAAGCTGTTTCGCCGTCTATGGGCTCATCAGACCACCACGCATACATCCGCTGACAAAGGGTTTGTGTTAGCATTTATTTATTTATTCAATTCAGAAACATACACGAACAACATACTTACATGTATCTATACAGTAAATGGACACAATCTAAATGAGAAATTTACAAAAGAGAAAAGTAAAAACATAATATTCCTATCTATTCCAACGTTAATTGTGGAAATACATTACAGATCTCGCAATTTTTAAAACTCCTTGTACGATATACCAAAAATCTCAATTAATTTATACTATTTATATTATACAAAACATGCAGGCCTCATTAGCTGGTGACGAGAAATGTAATGTTACATCCATTGGCGGAACAGGTCATAATGTCCACGTGTCTCCTTTCTCTATAGAGTTTGATACATTCATAAATCTTTATATCAATAATATGTATATTGACAGGACCGACAGTGGCCGATAATTATTTACCAAATTTGCTTCGCTTCTAATAGTTCTATGCAGGGTGTGTAAATATCATCTGTCAGGTAGGATTGATTTTTTTGGTTTAAGTTTTTTTCTTATCTTTATCAATTGTTATTTGAAAAGTTGATGTTTGTTCTCTTTCTAATATATATATACCAAAAATGATTCACATGTTCGATAAGGATACTTCAATATATCGCTACAATAATTATTGTAGGCGTGGTGTATTTTCAGTTCGCGTTCAGTTTAAACGCAAACTGAACGCGAACTGAAATACAAAATACACCACGCCTACAATAATTATTGTAGCGATATATTGAAGTATCCTTATCGCTAAGAACCCTACTCTTATAAGATATTCAAATCACCAGTTCACCCCGATACTTCTTCCAAAAAGCACCAGCAAAAGCAAAAGAATTTTTATAAATTTGCTAGATTATCTCTTAATGAAGTTGTTATTTGATCTATGAGACATATGCTAAGGTGTTTCCCGTAAATTTCATTATAGCAGCTGAAGTCTTGAAGTATTTTGCTCGTCTATACAAAATTTTGGATTTTGGTTTTAGAGAAGCCTGTGATCATAGTTTTCTTGTATATCCCTTTGCTGCTGTCGACCACGCAATTGAGCCGTACGTACGCGCCGGCCTTACATAGAATGACCTTGTAAAGAATATTTGTGTTCTTGGTGCTAAATGGTTATTGTTGAATAGTGGTGTTATTCTTGTCTTTATTCCTCTGCAGATTTCTTCCATCTGCCTCCTCTAAGTCATATTGTTATCAATGCACATATGGTCCATCTTTAATATTTTCCACTGGAATCTTTAGTCTGTAGTTGATGAGTCTTGGGGGGAGGGACCCCTGTGTAAGCCGCGACGATAGTTCCTTGTCTCTTTTTATTGACAAGTCGATTGACCCAACCTAACCAAACACAATCCAACCCAATCCAACGAGAAAATCCCACTATAAAATTTCCACCCAAACCAATCCAAGCAAATAAAACAATTGAATTAAACTAAGGTAAATCAAAGGGAATGCGACTTTGCTTCCGTTGAATTTTGTTTCAGTTATGTTGAATTTGGTAGAAAGCATATGTTTTATTAATTTGCGACGTTACTTGGTGCAAAGTTTGCTTCGATTGGATTTGATTTTAATTTTGTTGGATTAAATTCTGTGTTTTGTGTTGAGATGTCCAGCTCAAAAATTTCTGCAAATGTGTTTAGCTTAACTTTCTTTTATATATGACGAAATATTGAGTGCACAGTTAGTTAGTTACAATGAATTGTTTCAATTTTGTTGAATTTCGTCCCGTTGGATTGGGTTGAAAATATATTGCATGTTGAAATTACTTTCGTTGTAAAGTTGCTTCGTTTCTTGTAGATAGGAGTGGGTTGGGTTTTGTTGGGTTGGGCATATCAACCTCCAACGCGAAATTTCATCGTAGCGACTATGCCAATATCTTTGAAATGTATGGTCTGGTCTTGTTAGTCGACGATCTCAATGCGAAACACGAACATCGGTCGTGCTGGACGGCGAACGATTTTGTTAAGAAAATGTACAGTACGTCGTGGTGCACCATCCGCCAGGACCGATTTATAATTGCACGATAACCACGCCGGACATCATGGGTCTGGTTGGAGTACAAAATATGTCAGAACTAAGCCCGGATCATAACCCAATCCAAACCATTGGAGGAGATCCCTTGAACCTTGACGGAGTAACAACTGACGCGGCAATTGACGAGCTGGCGATTGAAGTAGCAATTATAATCAGGCCATTTACACCTGATAGATGGCTGCCCCCTCACATAAAGGAACAAGTTCGCGGTAGGAAAACAGCGAAAAAGAAAGACGCAAGGACACTCGACACTTTGGACAGGATAGTGGCAAATGCTGAAAATAGATAACTTCGCGCAAGAACCGCAAATTTTCAAAACTCCAAATGAAGCGACAAAGTGAAGAGTATAAACACCACACAACACTTTGAAAAGCAATGAAGGAAATCGGAAGAAATAGTGACGTCGAAAATGCGGAGAAAAAGCTTTGGGGAAGACCAAAACAGCAAGGTCCATAACATTGTGGAATGTGCCCTGGAGAGAAAAAGGGTTCCCTACGCCCAGTGTTGTCTGAGGAGGTGATACAATCAAATCACAAATGAGGCGATAAGAAACTCGCCAAAGAAATCATATACCAAAAAACAAATGTTATCCGGCTTGGGTAAAATTGCAAAAAGGGTTACACTGGCAAGATTGAGAAAGGAGATAGGTGAAAATAAGATCATCCAGGACGAATAAAATTATTTCAAGGAGCAGCACTCAGCGCTGTTGTAGGTACTATGACTCATCCTTAGTGGTTTCTGTGATAAGGAAATAACATCAGCAATATTCCTGGATGTACAGCATGCTTTTGACAAAGTATGGCACTATGGCTTACAGGCAAAAATCTTAAAACATGTCTTATATGTTAACTTATCGCCTTATATCTGGCACAAAGAACCACTAAGGTCCGCGTACAAAAGGCGCTTTCATCAATGAGACCCGTAAGAACAGGAGCACTACAAGGAACGATATTGGAACCTGAATTGTTTACAGTTTTCTTGGCGGATTTTCCCCGCGGAGGTTATTATTTTCGCCGACGACATAGCCCTGTATCCTTCATCCAGAAATGCGAACATAAACATCCATAGACTCCAGAGTGAGTCGACGCCATTGAATAGTGGTGTACCACGTGGAAAGTCACTCCAATGAACCTAAATGTGTAGCGATCAGATTCAACCACAAGACCGGACCATCGACGGACCACATCCACGTCAGTGATAGAATATTGCCATGGAGCGACGAGTATCTTGGAGTAACACTTGATAAAAAGATGACCTGAAAGAGCCAGGCAGATACGATATGTTACAAAATAAAAGGAGCGACTGCGCTACTGTGCCCCAATAGCAAGCTCGACATGAAGAACAAAAAACTCTTTCATACTCAACTTCTACGAAAAACCTACGGAGCACCAGTCTGGTCGTCGGCGCCGCAAACGTACACGCGAAAAATTGAGATACTGAGATACTTCCAGGAACATATTAATGAAATAAACAGAAACATCCTTGATAAAGCTAGTGAACACGAAAATACGACGATAAAACGGTATCCATGAATTACATCTCCAGAGACCCAATACGAAACGTGAGACGACCAAGAGATACAGTTGAGGAAAGAAGAAAACCTCCGAACCCTAAATCGCAAACAAAAACCACCTCTGTAAAAGAAGAGGGGCAAAGAACAATAGTTCGTCTCTACAAACTGACGAAGCCCACAGCAGAGCAAAAAGTTATTCAAATTTAGTTTTTTTTCATATGAAATTCTTTGTTTTCATGCAATTTATTATGTCACCAAGATAAACAGGATAATGCTTTCGAGCATTTTTGTATCGATATCTACACAAATTGATCTAATACCACAAAATGCACTATAGAAACATGCGAGAGCGGTGTTTTTATCACAGCATTCTGTGACACTGCTCCAATCACTGGAATGTAACAGGTTATACAATAGTATGAAATCAACTTTCTTATAGTTGTACTTCATGTGACTGCAATCTGCTTTATTTGTACAATTTAAGTCGTATTTATTATTAATAGATAATCGCAATACTCGATGGTGATTACGAGGGGCAATTCCACTGTAGTACTAGATCATACTAAATCAATAATTCTGCCACTGGAATTTAATACATTGTTGTATGAGATTAGATTACAGGTGTTACCATATGCAAAAACACAATTAATTCAATTAATATTATTAAAATGATTACATTATGACTTGACACAATATCCCCCAAATGCTCATAAACTTCTACGTAATTAAGATACAAATTTAAACTTGAGTTCGGCTGAGAGCATATTGTACTAATTAGAAACGGTTTTCCACGTATATTAGCCTTCAAAAAGATTTTTTAGAAATCAGTTATTATATTAATTTCTCAAGATACAAACTTCTTTTTTCATAAGGACAGCCGCACCTCTATAATATCGCTCTATAATATAACTAAATAAAAGAAACGCCATGTGATAACAATAACACAATTAGATCCAATAATCAAAACATTGTAAAATTTTGGATCAAGGCAATTAAATCCAACTGAATAGCAACAACTAAATATATGTCAACAATGAAACATTGTGAGGCTATTAAGGGAAATATTAATAAATCAAAAATTTAACTTTTCAGGGTCAAACACGATCCTTGGATGCTCATCAAATGCTCGACCGTGTTGAGAACATATTTTTTATGTTGTTTATTCCTGTTGTCGACCCTTGGATGCACCCTCCTATTTATTGACCAAACATTCTTATTGCCCAGCACCGCCCATACATGTTTTATGAAACCATACATGTCCCGAGTCAAGCCTCGACAACAACTAGTTTCGTTTGCTTCAGATTTTTCAGACTTTGCTGTCGATATTTATATTAAGTAAATTTAACTATTGGTTGTTTTCCGCACTATGCGTTTAAATCTATTTTCAGCTTGGAAAATAGATGAAACTTGTATATTTTCGTTTACGTCACATCTACTCCACGCATTCGTAAGTTATTAGGCCGGTAGTACTGTTGAGCGTCCACATTATTTCTCAACAATACGATTTCTTGTTCAGGTACTTTGATCGTCTCATCGTGCTCAATTTGTGTTTCCTGCAACTGCATTATACCTGTTTATGACAAAATTTTTCATTTCTGCGACCTTTCTAAGTGACTTGCATTTTGTGACGGTTAATGTATTTAGTGTATTTTAACGTTACACACGAATAAAATTTTGAAAACGTTACGTACTGTCAGGTCGTCAACAATGAAATTTGTAGAAAAACTGCAAAGTTGGTTGATAACTTACAAATATTAGGAATTATTTTATTCATCAAAGTATGCACCCATATTGTTTATATAATTTTGCCATTTAAGCGGTGGGTTGTTCGGTGCTATAAAACCCTCGCAGACGAGTCTGTGGATTCCTGAAAGGCCAGTTTTACAGCATTAATCGAATTTTAATTCTTTTCCGATTAAAAAGTTGTCCAAACTGCGGAAGAACTGTGGTAGTGGAGGATGATGAAGATGTTCCAACTCCAATTCCTGTAGTTTTGCCACCGCTACAATCTAGACTGTTTTTCTTTAAGTTTTTGCATCATTTCGTCCAGTTGGTTGCGGTATATTTCTGCTGTGATCTACGAGCCAGATTTCATGAAATCACAATGGGCTACACCATCAAACACAATCATCTAGTGTGTTTTGGTGATTCATTCTTGTCTAACCCAAGAGAGTTTGCGATTCTCATATTGGATCAATTTCTCATCACAAGTGAGAATTCGATTCAAAAATGGATCAGATTTTTTGACGAGAAAGCAACATGAAGCAAGCTACCAAACGCTGTTGCTTCTGTTTTTCATTCAGTTCATGTGGAACCCATTTATACAACTTTTTAGTATTGCTTATTTGCTAACACCGAACTTCAACGATAATTCACAGGCATTCTGAGATGGTGAAACTCAACGTTGACATTTCGTTGGTGGCTCATTTGTGAGACCATAGTTACCTGTACGAAATTTGTCGAACCAATTTGGTAGCGTGGTCTGCGTTGCCGTAGTTCCACGTAAGAACTCATATATCATAACAATTCGAATACAGGAAGTATATGAAGAATGTCGAGAGCAATACGATTTCCAACCCTAAGTATTTCTGGCCCTTTTCTCGAAAAAAGGGGGAACTGGTAAAATGGACCTGACGAGTCGAACACCATCCACACCCGCTTTACCGATGCTGTAGTTAAATCGATAAGCTGTTTACGTATAGAAGAGTCCGTAGTCCTTAAAAATATTTGTAAGCTGTACGTTAGTAAAGGACGCGGTTCCGATGGGATCCCGAGCCTCTTTATAAAAGCCTGTAGTGCCCAATGGTGTGGTCCTTGTCCCTTGATAATGGAATATTTCCAATCAAATGGAAGAAATATCATGTAATCCCCATATTTAAAACATGAAATAATAATAAAGAATCTATGTAACATATTCCTAAAAATTAATTATTTTGCTGGATGAAGGTTTTATGTACACAGAATTTCCTTCAGTTAGTTTAAATTTGATTCTAATGAAAAACAGTTGATTTAAAATTTGATGAAGGATCTATGTATGCTCGAGGTTATCAGTCAGTGAATGGTTAGAGCGTCTATGTTCATAGTAGCGTACATAAACATCCTTCATCAGTGACGAAACAGAAATATTTTCTGGTTCACCTGTCACATGAAGCCTTAAAGTTAGGTTATGTATATAATAAATTAGTCGCATTGTGTACTGTAAAGTGAACGCAGTGTAGAGTATAGGAATTTAATTAATATTATTAATGCATTATGTGTTTTATTAGTTGTAATCCTTTTGATTGTAAGTGAAATATTGGAAGTGAGGGCCAGAAAATAAGAATTAGTTGTAACCAGTTTTAATTTTATTAGTGATATTAACTATATTGCATAATATGTCGACAAGGAGTAAACTTTTAATTGAAATAGCAAGAAAAAATTAAACGCTGTTGCAGGTAAGTCGCTACGCTTTACTTTATTTTTTTCTGTAAAATATACGTACTTAGATAATATAAAAGAAACAGGTTAGCAAGTCATATATTTTGCTTTTATAATAGAAGTAATAATAATAATCAAAAATAAATAATTTTTATTGTCACTTTATACAGATGATTCTCCTGGAACTTCTACCGACAAGAAATACTCTCTGCATAGCGCAGAAGATGTCATATCAAAAAATATGATGATGAATTTAAAAGAAGATTACCAATTAGACTAATGAAAAACACCTACCCCAGTTCTGGAATTCTGGTTCTTTGAATGTGAACCGCCTAAGTTTTCTGAACATATTTCAATAGCTTGTTTTTTTAGTTAGTTATTTATTCACACAATAATTGAGACAATATTAGATAATACCGTCTTTTTAAGACTTTCTTTTCGGATTTTTCTCCTAATGGTTTTTCTGATGAATACTCTCCAAACACTTCAGCAGAAGACAGCAGAAGATTCAGAAAGTGAGATCTCAGAAGAAGACAGCAATAATTTGCAACCAGGTACTCCACCTGAGGATATATAAAAAGATAGAAATGTGATTATCTCACACAAAACTGCAGAAGATACCTATAACATTGAAAATTTACCAGATCCAAATAAAACCGAAATCGGAGAGCTGAAGATTGCTGCAGTAAAAAGAAGTTGTTCAGTTTACATAAAAAACTTCAAGGGCACGTCAGAGACGGCCAGAAATATGGAAAAGAAAACGATCGGCTACATTAAGAGAAAGCGGGCAGCGTTATATATCACAAAATGGAAAGCTAAAATTGTGTAAAGTCCCAGAATTAGAATCATTACGTAAGAAAAACTACTGCAGACTTAAATGCAACGACCAGTTTGATGAGAGTCATAGAAAAGACGTTTTCCGCAAGTATTATGCTCTACATAAAGGCTAAAAACGCATTGCTTTTTAAAGCAATTTCAGTGAAACCTATCAAAAGACAGGAAAAATATTTCGAAACCAAAAGTATCTTCATTCAAGTATACATTGACCAATAAGCAGAGTTATTACTGTATGTAAGAAATATGAAAGTTCAAATAATACAGCAAAAACTACATTCTGGTACTTCTGCTCCATCTCCAGATAAAAGAGGTCGTCATGAAACAAGACCACATAAAATCTCAACTCAAGTTAGTGATGCCATCAAAGCGCATATACAATCATTCCTTCCAGAACAGTCACGCTATTCAAGAAATCGCAGTGTTAATAAAAAGTATTTATCTCCTCTTTTGAATATATCTAGAATGCATAAATTGTACTTGGAGCACTGCAAAGACAATAAGCTGCCTAAAACCTATTTGGTTTCAAAGAGCTTTTGCAAATTTTTTTCACATCATTTCAACTTATCTTTCGCCCAGCCTAGGAGTGACACATGCAGTACCTGCGATGCTGGCCTAAACAGTGCAGAACATACAGAAAACTACAAATATGCATTTGAGCAGCAAAAACGAGAATTTTCGCATACCAATACTGAAGTATGCTATTTAACAATGGACCTTCAACAAACGACATCGAAAGCATTCTACCTCCGTCAAATGTGGTTCTATGATTTTGGAGTGCACACTATTACGTCTTCTGGTGATAAGTCCTACTTTTTAACATGGACATCATTGCTACCAAAGGCAGTTTGGAGATAGGCAGTTGTCTTCATACATCTATACAAATTTTGAATGGTGAGAAACCTTATCATCTGGTCTGATTCTTGTTCTGGGCAAAATAAGAATTTTAACATAACATGCCTTTACCTGATTTATAAAAGACATGTTAAGATAATAGATCATAAGTTTGCAGACGTTGGTCATTCATTTATAGATTCTGGCAGAGTTTGGGCGCATCGAGAAAAAGTTGAAGAAAATTGAAACACTTTATACCCCTGACCAATATCGTGATGTCATAAAATCTACTAGTAATAAAAAATTTGTTGTCGTTAATATGGAATCATTTAAAATTAATACCAGAAATAGCGACAAAACTGTATTTAATCAATAAAAAGAAAACTACTTTAGAAGAAAAAATAAGTTTGCGGGACACTGTAAAGTGCATCCGTGTGGAAGAATATGGGAGCAAGTTAAACAAAAAAAAAGAAGAACGGTGTAGTAATTAAGAAAAACATATTTTTTTCAATATTAGAAAATTTGCTATAAACTATAAACATAAACCCATAATCCAATTTGTGGTGTAGTTTTTTGGATATTTTATTAGTTGATAAAAGATCTATGTACCTTTGAATTTCTCTTTCTTAAAAACTATGAAACATTTAGTGTTTATAACTTGTAAAATAGATTTAGTAATAAAATCTGATCCAATAAAAAAGAACCAATCAAAAAACTTTGAACTCATTTATCTCGTATTCCTTTGCATGATACATAGACCCTTCATCCACTTGTGTCTTTTTCAATTATTTCAACTTTGTCAACTTTCCCTAAAATATTTGAATCAATTCTTCACGACTACTTATTTATATCAATAAAAAGTTCAATAATATCTGAACAGCATGATTTTTATGCATCCAGACCTGTCGAGACAAATCTGTCAGAGTGCGCAGATTTTATTCTGAAAACCATCGATAAGCGTATTTAGGTGGATGCCATGTACACCGAGTTCAGCAAAGCATTCGATAAAATCAATCATAATATTCTTTTGCACAAATTGGCTGTGGTTGGTGCCATGCCAGTCTGCTTCGTAGGATTGGCTCTTACATGTCTGAGATATTTTCAAGCAGTCACAGGAAACGGTTTGTCATAGGAATTTTCTAGTATCCCTCAGGGGTCCTACTTGGGTCCTTTCATACCATCGCCAACGATAGCTACTTCAAACTAATCCTAACATTGACAGGCTTGTGGAATATTTCGAAAAAAACCAACTGTCTATAAACTCGAATAAATGTTACCAAATTGCAGTGACGTGCAACAACAACAAAATATCTTTCAATTGCAAGATACAGAAAAATTTCATTACATCAGTTGATCAAATTAGGGACCTGGGAGTTACCTTTGACTCTAAAATGATATTTGATGTACATATCAATAATTCAGTTAATAATACATTCAGAATGCTCGGTTTCATAATTCGTACGTGCCGTCACTTCAACTTCGTTCATGCTCTAAACGTGCTATATTTTGACCACACAAACATGGCTTCGTGCAGGGTCATTTACAAACGTACTAATACGAAATACCGTGCACAGAGACCAAAAAAATGCGGCATACGGCACTGGATGTTACGTTTGTTACGTTCATCTAGGTACTGATTATTGACGCAATTTGCTATTGATTGGAAACGATTGCGTGTTGTTTCATATGAATATACGCAAAACATGCAAGTATAATTACATAATATCCGCTTTTATGGCGTAACTGCCCTCCCCTTTAAATAACAAGGTCCCCTTTGGATATTGTGTCGTACTATTACTCAAGACAGGGGATGGCAGGTACAGTCTCCCAATTCATAATGCATAGATTTCAACTACTCCTCAACTACTCAACTACTAGCATATGTGTTATTCGACTAGTTACAGAGAGAAGGAGGTGTGTGTCTAGTAATAGCACTTGTGTTAAATGTACCAAAAATAAATACTCGATTGTACATGAAACATTGACGTTTTACTTTACACATAAAGAATCGAAACTTGTATGTATTTGGTATTGTTATAACCGCTGCCACCACTGTTATGACCGAGCGATCATCATTCCCACAATTGTTATGATCGACGGACCAACGCTACCACCATTGTTATAACCGCTACCACCACAGTAATTTAACTGGCTCGAATTTGTATTTTCACTTTGTTGCAGGAATAAATCACCTTACAATCTTTAAACTATTTAATAATAGTAACGATAAATTTCAAATTCTAATGTTCTACTTGTATGTACGAGAAATAATCTCAATATAACAATCGTAGGTCTGAATATCTTATATATAATAATAATCTCTAACTATATCTAATCTAATAATCTTAATGCCTGACTGTATATAATCTAATAATCTTAATAATCTGACTATATCTGATCTAATAATAATAATGTAATGTAATCTAATGTCGAATTCTGACATAATTCTCGCTTCTAATAGGTGCCTATTATCTAAATGGGGGTGCGATTTTTGTATGTTCAATAGTTACGGAGTTTTCTAAATATTATGGGTGGAACTATTTTCACTGACTGCGGTCTTCTGAGAAAGTGAAATTGATACATTAAAGATTTATGCTTGGACGTTTGTTTATTGCTGTCCATTTTATGATTTCCAAAATATAATATTACAAGTTCGTCTTAAACGATGTTTATGTATGTACCGGAAACGCCAGAGTTCATTTTATAGGGCTTCATATAGCAAACACTTTGAGGCCATCCAAATACCGCATTCACGAGCCCTTCTAATGTGTCGGGCGAATATTGCTTTTATTCGACGGTTATTTATTCTCGGAAGGGTTTTATTACTACCGGCGTATGACAAATATACTTATGTTTCTAACAAATGTATGTATACAATTTATATGTGGAGGGCCGAGATCACAACAGTATATTACCTCCCTATTCGCAACATGTAAACACGGATGTAGCTTCGATGCCTCGTGAAAAACGTCAGGCATGTATACATTAAATACATGACAAACTATCACTTTGTTTAGTTCGTGCATCCACCACCACCATGACGAAATTTTATTTTAAAAGTTAAAATTTTATTATGAGCTTTTTCAACGAATTTAATTTTTATTATTATTATACTAATTTTGGGGGTTTAGTTTACTGGATTTCAAACATTAGTTCGGCCATATAATACATAAATACAGAATAATAAAGTAACGTATTTATACCCTCTAATAATATTTAATTAATTTCTTACCTTCAATAACGGTTCGAGAAAAATGCCCCTCGTACGGACACACTACGAGATCACCACAAAATGCCCACATAGTGCCGAAAACATTTAGCACCGTTTCCGGTAGAATGAGGAATAGTTTAACTAATAAAATAGGGGCCACGTGACGCCTTGCTTCCGTATCGGTGATGGAGCCTTGCGCACTTCTGTTAATTAACGCCACCAGCACCAAAATTACAATGCTGAGGAGGGTCATCATGCCAATGATGTAGGTGCGGACATACTGTCCACCTTCTGAGCATTCCCATGTCGATTCGAAGTATTTCACATGTACTACTGCTATAAGAATCAGCCTGAAAGAAAAAAAAGAGAAATATTAATTTTATTAACTTATTGAATATAGATGATGATGGTATGCTTTTAACACGAACTTGAATAAATTGTTATGAAGAAAATAATTTAAAACCATTAAACTAAAGGCCCTCCTAGAAAATTTCAATCAAATATTTTAATTTCAAGATATCTTCTAAATATATTTTTCCTGAAATAAGCCCTATGCAAAATTATTGTAACAGACGATGAAGAAACAATGTTAGAACAACAAAGTTACAACAAGACGAATATGAAAACTTCAAGTTATCAAATATCGGTAAACATATTAAACTTAAACCTATTCAATTCATTGGCAACTTTAATTATAAAATTTGCTAGTCATTATTACATAGGAGCTATTTGAAAATTTACTCGGAAATATTATATATGACCTCTTGATGTCCAAATAATAGCAGGCTACATTTAATCAAGGCCGGGCAGGCGCACAAAGTATTAGCCAGCACCGTAAAAATATTTTTAGTTACGAATGCAGGACGTTTCGCCAGCCAATTTCTTATGTTGCACAATCACTATAAAAAGTGGGAATATCCCGCAACATGGGTCGCAGTAATTTATCGAAATATTGTAGAGATAATAATAATAATAATAATAATATTTATTCCCCTAAAATACAAAGTTACAAAAAATATATTCTATTTACAATTTCTTTACATACCTTTATAATTAATAATTATTAAGTAGTTTCAAGAAAATACATAACAACTATCAACAATTATCTATCATATATATTGCGAATATAACGATGCTTATTTCGAAAATGAATCTGAATGGTGAACCATGATAATATAACTTTACTACTTACAAAATTTACAATTAATATATATCTCTACTAGTAACTATTTGTGTATAATCTTATTGCAACAATTCACATTTTCGACGTTTTTTGCCATTCTAGTATAATTTCACAAATGCGTGGGGATAGATAGTCGTAGCATCTCTGTCCGATTGTTTTAGCACTATTTGGCTACCCCAGCAACTGATCTGCTTTTCGTGTTCAGAGGTGTCATTCTTAATGTTATATTTCAGTATACATGAGCAGAATAGCTGTCTAAGAACACTTTACTTATTCTTTACAGTTCTCCAGATGAGTAAGTATAATGTTTTTGATAAATTATTTCAAAAATATATTTTTGTAAAAAAGTAGTGCTATTCACATAGCAGTCAGGAAAAACCAAAAAGTACCCGATTTTAACGATTCCTAACCGATGGTCGTCTTTACAATCTCCTACACTGTTCACTTCGACTGAACGTAATCTACTGTATTGAGCACCATGGATATTTTTATTTTTTAAATATTTCTTTGGAATCTTGAGTTTTTGTATACTCTGTTATCTCAGTAATTAGATATCGCAAAAAGGCGTTCAATGAAATCTCAAATTATGTTCATCTCGACAAATATATTAGAATTATATTTGACTAATTATTTAATCAGTTAAGGCAAGTTAAAACTTTGTATAATTTTCGGCGACTACACATATAAGCTCATTCTTTCTCGACAAGACACAATAGTAGGAAAGTCGAAAAAAGTGGCAAAATTCAACTTGTGTTTGCGTTATATGTTATTGTAATTTTTTGGGGTATACTTCAAAGCATGTAAAAATTAAGCTTGTTGTTGCAGATTATTCCTTACGGTTATTCGGCGTAGCTGAAAAGTTGATTTGTTCATCTAAGGTACAAAATTGTGTTGAATTATTGCTTTTGAATGCAATTTTAAGTGACGTATTTTCGATATTAGAAAAGAGGATTTTTAAAAATTTAAAGAATGGAGAATAAAGGTATTGGTAAGCATGTTTTTGATCATATAATGATCAAATATTTGTTATATTAATAAAAGATTACCAAACTTGTTCAAGCAATTTTTGTTAAAATAGCAAGAATGATGTCTTGAGAGTTTGTTTTATTAATATAAACTTGCGCTTCTTTGCGCTTTCTGAGAAATGGATTGTTTTCCAGGACAAGGCAGTTTTCACACACTGAATTATGTGAAATATGGATGAAAGAAGATAATGAAAAAAGAAAGCAACAAGTTATTTATGCCTGTTTCATGGATAAAATTGGATATGGAAATATTGAAGATGAAAATTTGCAAGATTTTATGGAAAAAGCACATATATTTTGCATTAAAGTGAAATCAAAATTTGAAAAATGCCAAAGGAGAGATTCCAGCAAAAATATTCTTATTGGCTTAATGGTGATCTAATAATCAATTTCAAATATATTTCAATGAACGCTAATATAATAGCACGTACTATCTAGTGCTGGACGGAAGAAACTTCCATTCTCAGAAAAGTCAGAACGCGAACAGAAAAATGAGGCAAAGCGTTTGTCATCATCAACAGGTGATGAAACCGCTCTATTGCTTCGTACAGCATCTGCATCTGCTCGTAAGCGTAGCAACAAAGACTTAGCTGTAGTTTTTTAAAGAATCAATGAAAAGCTTGTATATGATTTAGATACTTATTAAGATACAAAATGAGCCAAGATCATACGGAACTATTTTTCCTCAGTAACAATCCATCAACAAAAAACAGTTTATACTTATTCACCATGATACATACAAGTAGTAACTGTCTTGCCATGGATAATACTTCTATACTTAATGATACTAGTAAATCAAATACATTGCAGATTACAGACATTATTACAAAATATAAATTATTTAATGATCATCAAGAAGATAACAATTACCTACCAGACTTGACCGATCTTTCAACTTACGTTGTGCCCTCAAATGCATCTTCACCAACACACAAAACTAATGAAAAATTAATATATCCATCAAATGATGTTATAAAAATATGTGCAAGTGTAATTTGTAGGAAAGTGTTGAAGGCAACAAAAAATAAATCCCCTGTGATGAAAATCATTTTAAATCGTATGGTTAACATAGTGTTTTGTGATACATTTACAAATTTAAAGCATCACATATTAAACTTGGAATTTGAAAATAATTATATTATATAATTAAAGAAAGAAATAGTCCAGTTAAATAACTTATATCGGTGCCTAGTAGTGATTGCGCCAGAGCAAAGCATACAAATTTCAATTCTTTTTTACAGAGGTACTGTTTGATATATTAACCCTGATTTGCAAATCTCATATTGAAGATGATCTATAATTATTATTATAGTTTTTCGACTTGCTATAATTAACTGTTAATAAATTATAATCGAACATTTTTTTATAATTTCTAAATATTTGCATATACTGTTGACTGTAACCCAAAACTTTTTGGTAGAGTTTAAGCTTTTGTTGATTTGTTTCTTATAATAATCCATTTTTCCCTTTTTTATTATTTGATTTAGTTTGTTCCTATAGGTTTTATACTCTAATTCTAGATTCTGTTTAGATGGTTCCATTTGTATAACTTTATACATTTCGTGCATAAAGCATTCATAGTGGCTTAATTAGTTATTCAATTCTTGATTCAATATATATGTAAAATGTAATATATACATAGCAGTAATTATAATTAATTTATTATGAGTGAAATATTAACTTTTAATACTACTTAACTTCACTATTTTCAAAATTTGATATGTATAGGCAAGGTCAAATTTCACTAAAATTCCATCATTTTCGTTCATATCACCTTTATTGTGTAGTAATTCATATCGATATGTTTTGTATAAACCAGTATCAAAAATTTACCAACTTATTACATCAACGTTTCTATAAATAGATTTAGGAATATATTCAACTCATCTATATTTTTGATGCACCACGTATATGGTTATGAAAAATTTTAAATTGTTTTGATGTACTATTTTGGTATATTACTCAATGTTATCAATTATACAAGGTTCAGTTGGTTCGCCTTTGTAAATTTTAATGTAAGGATCCATTTATGACGATTATTAATTGTGAATTATTGATGTTATTACCTGCCTTTTACTATTGCTGCGTAGTAGTTTGCCTTGTGAATGGTCTTTGAAATGTTGATTTTTGCTTTGGAATATTTCTGTTTCTTGATTCCTTATCAGTCATCTTTTCAATTTTGTAGCTCCATCATTTTCATCGCCAATAAACGCATTTATATGGGTTTCACTCAGCTGTTCAGCTACACATGTCTTGTCGTCGTAGCTTATATGCTTTAATGTATTCTTTGATATTATGATAATTTTAATATTTAATTTCTTTTCTTTGTATCTCTTTATGTAAGACCGATATTCCTGATCCTTTTATCTTCTTGCACCTTTTGAGAACTTTGTTTTCCCAGTATGATACCAACTGGACGATTATTGGTTCCTTGTTTTCTGTTTATGTTTATCGTTTATCGTTCATTATATCAAGTACAATATCTATCAGATTTTTATTTCTTGTATCCAGTCAGAATATTATAATATTATTCTTAAGACTTTGCACTTTTTATCCTGATCTGTTTGTTATTTTCCAACTACTCCCGCTTCCTTACTTTCTCTGTAATTATTTGCTTACCGTCTTGTATTTCCCTTTCAATATTTCAGTTTGCTTATCATTTAAGTCTTGCATTGTTTTAAACGTTCGAAATTTTCACTCATTATGACAATAAATATTATATATTTGTTTTTTCACCGCTGCGATATGGAGTTGCACGCCGAACACATATCAATATTTCTTCAGAGACCGGTAACGCGGAATATCCCTAATGTTTTTTAATATAATTTGTTTATTCCAAGTTAGTTTTTTCCACTATTTTTATTTCATAAATTCCCTACCACTATATGTACTTATATGCCCAATTATTTATTTTCCAATTTTAACAGCCCCAATTTCACACATGATGGCTGGAAATATTTGAATTTTATAGTAAAATTTGGGCATTCAGCTACCGAAATATCATAAATTTGCCACAATAAATTGAATGAAAGTGATTATATGAAAAACAGCTGTGAAATCAAATTAAGAAATTAAAATTCCTCCGTATATAATTATTTACTCGAGGTGTTACATAGTAAACTTCACTTAATAACATCATATTTCTACGGCTATTAAATATATGTCTTTATGGTATGTACATAATTAAGTAATTTATGGTTTAATGGTTTTTTTGTGTATGCTCATAATCGATACCAGTAATTTCGGTAGCCCATAGACAACATTTAATGGCATCAAATCGTTGCAAAGGCAAAAAATGTTCAAAAAAGTCAGTGGAGGTGTCATGGTTACGAGGTTTATGACGGCGTATTTTTTTATTGGCCTCGTATAATTTAATGTTACATTAGGAACTTTTTTTAGCAATGCTCATTATGACGATTTAACGTGGGAAGATACGTAGAATCTTTTGGATGCTTTATTTATTAAATATAATAATAAATGCGAAATATTGACTCAATGTGCATATCGATAATCCTATCGCCTAGGAAGTTGAAAAAGTGTCTATTTTACACAGTGAAAGTTGAAATTATGCACTCTTTCTCGTTTTCACGTTTTTTTTTATATAAAACAAAAAGGTATTTCAATACTAACGGGATGCGGGATGCACTGCTGTTGCTGCTTCAAGTGGATGCACTGATAGCATTGTACATAACAAATATATGCCATTTTCACTAAAAGCAGTTAATGTGTGATAAAAATCCAAATAGATGTTATTTCCGGTGTGAAACATATAGGTACCATGACAACATTGAACACTGGTGCCGCTACGAAAACATCATTCGGACTTCGTATATTGACGAACGCGAGGTTATTACTTCGAACCAGCAGCCGAGCTTTAATTTAACGAGTGTTTTGAAGACAACTTTTAATTAATTCCGTTAAGTTAATCGTTTGTCTTTTGAATTCACATTGAAGTAGTGTACTTAACCTAATTGTTGTGGTAAATTAACCTAATTTTTGTGCATTCCGTGCTTACTTTTGTTTCTGAACTAACGATGAAGTAATTCTTTCTTGTTTATATGTCAATATAATGCCTGGTCATCTTTGATCATTGTTTAACTTATTAGTCGGTGTCGCAAACTATGGATGCGCATTTTTGTTTTGTTGATTTGAGCCTGGCTCTTGCGTAGTCAGTTCGGACAAATTGTTTTAATCTATCGCAAGGCGATTGTCCATGTTTATTGTATGTATGTTTATTTCATTCCTTCGACGTTTAGGTCTACGACGATTAGCTAATCATTAAGGGTACTGGACTAGGTAAATTTAATTTGTTTATTATTTTATTTTGGTGTAACATTAACTTCCTTGTTGTTGTTCGAGGTCTCAATTTATTTTGTATTTAATAATATAGCGCTTTTGGGAAGGACTAGTTGTATCCGGCGCCGACTTTATAATTATTGCATTTCTTTTAATAAATGTTGGCGAATAGTTTGAAGCTACAACGTATTTTATTTATTTCAACTCGCTCCGATACGAGGCACACTGACATTATCTGGCACTTTCCACTGAATTTAACCGAGGCACATTCAGCCAGATATCAGCATACATTGAACATATTTCACCAAAAGTATTTTCTAACAAGAAAATACATGGGCCAGTCATGCACGCCTTTACCTCCTTGTATTAATTTTACGAGCGCCACGCTCAAGAAGGGTGTTCGAGGTAATACCCGGTCAAATGATTTTATGACTTGCACTATATTTTCCAAAATAACAACTCGCATTTCTTGTAGCAGTCACGCCTAGACTTATTTCATATTGTCACAGCATTATGGCTGGGCATCATTGTATAAAACCGCTTTACCAAAATCGTCAATTTACAACTGTCAATGTCACAACGTCAAGATTGTGTACAAAAACGATTACCTAATTACCCATACCCATTACCGAATATAGTGCAAAAAACGGTTCTCAGTAATCATTGTGACAGACATGAAATTTCCCGGTTTCCACCGGGCTGTAATGCCGTCTCGTAAGAAAGGATGGGCAATCGGTGCATTCTTGTTAATTCCCGATTTAGTGAAGATTTCTGAAATCTTCCACAGTGACCGATGGAGTTATATATTGAAAAACCTGACCCCCACGGAGGGCTTTCTGTGGAAGGTCGTAAAGGAGCTAAGACGAAACTTTTCCAAAGGAGACAAAAATACTCCCATACAGGGGAGAATGGAATCATTTATAACGCTGTTGGCAAGGTGGGAGCCGACACCGTAGAAAGAAACTTTTCCGAGCTTGCTGATGACCATAATGACACATTCGTGGAGGAAACATAAACAGTGATGAGAAAAACGGTACCCGACTCAAGTACCATGGCCCACTACATCAACGCAGTTTTCAGGTTGGCCCACTTCTCTGCTGACTGGAAACAGCCAATGTGATAATGATATCCAAACCGGGAAATAATACTATCTTCCCACATAATTATAGAAAAACAGTCTGGCTTGGGAAAGATTTAGGAGAGGACAATACAACATCGTGCTGGATGAGCTGTACAGCTTAAGAAAAATGCACTCAACAGCCTTGCAAGTATTTAGATTATACGAAGCCATCCTGAATGGCAACACCGGCCTTATTGTTGGATATTAGCTGAGCATTTGAAGGAATTTTCTAAGAAAAATGAAATGACTCAGAAATTAACACCAATATGATCTCACGTATCGCCTCATATTTCCATGCATGTTAGTTAGGGTGGACCCGAAACTATCAACGAACAGACCAGCTGTGGTGGGCGTCCTTCAGGGCTCTATATTGCGGCCAGAACTATTCATTACGTACATGGCAAGGAACGGAAATGGCCATCTCCGCAGATGATACGGTAGTGTACACCTCCTCTATGAAAGAAAACCTAGTAAGCTTCAGATTCCAGAGCGCAATTGCGGAATGGTGTGATAAATAGAAAATAGTCCTCAATGAAGATAAATACGATCGGTCCACCAGCGAACTTAATAAGCGTTGAAGACGGGAGACTCCCCTGGAGATAGCAGATTGTATATCTAGGAGTAGCACTAGATAACAAACTAAACGTAGAAAGATCACGATGGCCACGTACATACTTGACCTGATTCTGAACCAAAATAGCCAGCTCAATATGAAAAACAAAAGACCAGGTATTACATACTGTGCATGCAAAAACTAGAGGTGCTCCAGAATAACATGATTGAAGGAGCATTCAGGAGGACCCCAAGGAGACCAATGTGAACATCTTCGATAAAGCATGCGAACACAACAACGCTTCAATTAAACGCTAAAACTGAGGTAAGAAGTAAGGCCTCTACCCGCCATACAACCCGATACCCCTGATATGCAAGAGGGATTCATCAAGATAAGAAGGCCCAGGAAAAAATGGCCTTAGGACACGATGAAGCTCATCGTCAGTCTAAAGTAGGTACCGGTACTCAGCATCGAGTAACTACTCTTCGAGAGGGCGTCATTCCAAAATACGTACAACAGTACAGCAAATGGCTATCAAGCACACCGGACGATTGTTCGACGAATTTCGACAAACAGTTTCTAGCACAACAACGGAAACCAGCAGATACATCATTCACAAAAGTGTAAATTGCAATTGTAAATAACAGTGTAAAAAAAAGTGTACAACGGTAAAATAGTCTTTTCTGGAACCAAGTCAGGTCGAACGATTCAACAAAACCCAGACAATAGCGGCCGTATGGCGTAAATCCGTGAGCGAGAGGCGTATTCGAAATTCTCGACAACTTTATAAATCGCTACGAGTCGACCATCACCAATTCAAGTCCCTACGTTTACGTCGCGACAACTGGTGATCAGTGACTAATAGTTCAAAACAGTTTAATTTAAATTAATTTACTTTATACAGTTAAAATAATGTAACTGTATAACAATGTTTGAGTCCATTAGCTTAATTTATTGATCATATATATTTTGAAAACATTTATTGTCTTTATATTAAATTTTAGAATATTCCATTTTTTTTATTTTACAATTGACTATATCTTTCTAAAACCGTTATATGATTCCGAAGCGCATCGGTTTTGGCTTTGGTGACGTCCTTCTTAACATTTTTAGAAGACACAAACTCCCCACCCTTGCTGTGGAGACAACACCACAGTCAGATAGGCTAGTACATGGACATCCCTCTTAACAATTTCGTTTCTGGAGTTCCTTAGCGTCACATCATTTACGTCACAATTTAGAAGGTATTTATTAACTATTATAAATTGTAAATTTTATTTACTAAATATTTCCTTGGATTATTACCATTCGATGTACTAACACAAAATTCATATCAACGCTAACCAAAACCAGAATATAAATTCATTCATTCATTCATTCGACATTCCACAGTCGCGTTCAAGGCAAGGTTCAGAAAACGAAGAGGAGAACGCCACAACCTGGAGTTTGCGATAGAACGGCATGTGCATCGCATTGTTGGGGTAATGGTAAGGGGTGTCATTGCCTGGAAGCAGGTCACCTCTAGTCTTTTTTAGAGGCAATATGAATGCTCAGCGCTAGATCCATGAGATTGTAGAGCGCCATCTGCTACCCTATCTTGCGACCTTGCCAAATCCCATATTCCAGCAAGATAACGCCCGTCCTCACGTAGCTCGCGTCAGTATAGACTCCTTTCAAGCTGCCAACGTTAATCTTTTGCCATGGCCCTCCCCTTCACCTGGCCCATCACCAATTGAACATGTTTGGGATGTGATGGGTAGGCGACTCACCAATGTAGCCAATTCTCTGCAGACGTTCGATGCTCTGAGACATAAGGTACAAGTAGCCTGGGATGTGGTGCCTCAAGGAGATATCGACCACCTGATTAGATCCATGCCTAGACGGCTCAATGAGTGTACGCGGCTTCGAGGTGGTCAAACACACTATTAATAAAAACTCGTTTGTCTTTTGTTTTTTTAACTTGAATTTTCAATCGATTGTTCCTCTATGGTAGCCGACTATGTGGTGTTAAAATTATTAAAAAATTCTAACTCTTTCTTGGTGTTCGGATTTCTATTTAGTACAAATATCAGTGCAAAACATACCTAAATCAAAATGATTTACGTACTTTTTTCTACTGCAGAAAATAAAATAAGTCAGTTTCATCAGGTCGCGTGAGAGATAATTAGAAATGGACTACAACGAAGGAGGGGAAACAGGGGGATAGAACACGAAAACTTGTTTGGTGGTAGCTTTTAACAATTCAATTACACTTCAGTTGTCCCAAGTTGACACAACAGTTTATTTTTTATAATAGAATTTCCAGAAGAATTTAGTTGGGGTTTTTGAAGAGAACTTCCCACGCCCAGCAAAAGACTACGTCAGTTTACACGGCGGGACAATGGACGAACGATCAAAAGCGACGTTGTGAGATATTACAACGGACATCTAAAGAGGGAACATGTAGACAATGAGAATTTATTTTACGTATATATTATATATAATATATTAGCAATTGTTATAATCGCATTGACTCGACAACAATTTATGAATAATTTTGCAAAGGTGACATTTTATATATAAATGTAATTAAATCCTTATTGAGCCATACTTGGGTTGGTTCGTTTTTATTTTTGTCCCACACAAAACAATCATACAGTTATAGTTAGGCATTATTAAAGATGCAATTTTACAGTTATCTCTGGAATTTAGAGCAAATTTAACAACTAAGTTCGAAACCCACATACCGTGTATTCTGTATATCTTTCAGTTTATTATTGAACGTATAGCGTTAAATGTGGTCATACGAAAAAGAAAACATCAAAGGTAATGTCTTCACAGAGTTTCCCGTTGCCCGCCAGAGCGTGACTCATCAGATATGCACATGTAATTTAATGGTTGTTTATGTAGATAAAATATTTTCTAATTCCAACTCAGATGTTGTGACAGTATGTATTTGTATCACGTTCCAGAGTCATATTACAATAAGTAAACGTATCGCTGTAGTGAAACATTTGTAAATAATTTGTAATAGCTTTACTAGTAAGTATTACGCCATTCAGGAGTGTCACAACACGACAAATAAATGAATTGGCGTTACTCTTTATTTTGTATTTTATTTTTCGTTCTTGTGTCACTGTATTCGATTTCAAACTTGCATGCATTTCATTTTATATTTTATGTGATTTTAAAGCTGCGTTGCGCTTTACTGTAACTTGCAATTATGTTGTATTCGCATTAATTTTATTTGATTTTGGTATCTTTTTTTCCATCGTTCATATTTGAGGAGCTCCACTTCACAATGCAGCAATTATCGAATGATCGAAATGTTTACACCACCAACTACTTATTGATATCAATAGTTTTATAAATCGTTTGAAAAGGCGGACAGATTTTTTAAAATTTAATAGTTTTTAATAGTTTTATTCTCTTCTTGAATCCGATTATATTTTAAATTGATTTTATAATATTTCGAAAGCTTTTCATTAAATTATCGTTTTTATTGTTTTTTTTTTTCTTTCGAACTATCCAACTTGTCTCACTATGTAACTACGCACTTATATAATTGGTATAATTACAACGATTATATATAGTAGACGAATCCGGTTCGAAATTTTTTGTATATAAAATCTAGACGATAACTTGTTTTGGTGAAAAAATTATGAAATGATTTGTCATTTAAAATAATTTTAATGGTCGTCGTTTTGAAGCATTTTTATAATGACGTTCGGCTTAAAAATGATGCACGAGTACAATGGCAATCGTCGAAATTATGCTATTATGCTAACGACCAATTGTTAAAGTTTCTGATTTGTTTGACCCAAGCAAAATTGGCGTGTGGTATTATTTAATGAATAATTCAATCAAGATATTCATTATACATCTTTATCATACGCACGTTGTTAAAAAGTTCAAAAAGGTTTGTTGCTACGCGATTACACAAAGGAGTTCATGTTATATTAATTTTTGCTTTCTCCATACTCAAGAAGTATACACGTAGTACGCCCTTCTAGTAGCACAGGTTCAAAAGAATGGGCTGCGTTGTCGGCGTAATGTTCCAATGTGCAACGCAAAACGTTGCCATAGGTCTGCAAAAGCTCAACGGACGACACATCCATCCAGTTTTTATTCTATGCACGATTTGCATTTCGACTGCTGCTCTCACACCGCATTGAAATTTTAAATATTTGTATAGTTTTGCATTGCAGGAATATTTATTTCATTAATAAATATATTGAACCGTCAGTGCTCTCAGTGGAATTATGAGTGGAATTTTTGTTGGTACTTACTTTGATAATTTTTCTAATTGGTTGGATGCCAGCTGTTTCTCGGTTCGTATATGGGTCATGAACTCTTTCTCACGTAGGTTGTTTGGTTTAATGATAACCAATCAAAGTGATATTACTTTTGAAAATTAAATTGTTTTTTTATTAAAAATCCTTTTTGACAAACAATAAAATATTTAATTAATTTAACTGGTAATAGTGATCGCAATACAAAACGAGAAACTTATTTCTAATACTCTCAATTCTGTATGTGTAGTTTTACTTATGTTCGGCACGTGACGTTTCCTTGTATTTTATGAATTATTGTTAACTTCGTGTTCTTCAACAAATATTGTCAAATATTCATCGGCTTTCTCGTTCAATACATTCAGACGTAACGTGATGTTTCTACCCACTCGTTGTTTATTTTTTGTTACTAACGCCACTTTTCACGGCAATTTAAATATATTGTTTTTGGCCTCCCGAGATGTAAAAATTGGAACTATGCACCGTTCGTGTCACATGTAACTTTGTTTTTACGACGACTGAGCGTTTTCCCGCATAGTATGCGGTAAAGTAAATAATCCTTCTTTTTAAACTCCAGAGACGTAGGAAAAATGCAAAATTTTGAAATTATGAAGCCGATGTTCAGGAGAACGGGATATATTAATTTTTAATTCAATAAGTATAATAAAATTTAAATATTAATTTAATATTAAATTAGTCCAAACACTCCGCTGGGCATCGTGTTTAAGATATAAATTTCATGCAGCAAAATGCAATTCGATTATACATTCGATTATAAATAGCTAATAATAAACGTACCTACCTAATAACAATTAACTTTTATACAATTATTTAAATGTAACAAATTCAAATCTGTCATAAACAATGCAATGTTGCCAACTTGAATAAATAAAATACATAGGTATAAAAAGATGACTTATTAATTTAAAATAAAATTATTGGCCAAAAAATTTATTTTACAGCGCTCAAACGAAGCCGTCGCGCTGTAAAATTGAACTTCCCGCATTCGACTGTAAATAACTATTATATCATTAAAACATTTACAATTATTATGTTTAACTACATACGAAGATTTAGGACTATTACAATATATTATAAAATATAGAATTGTTTCGAATTGACATTTCACTCCGGGTAATGTTACAAAACATGAAACGTTATACTCTTATTTGCCTACTCATACGTGTGTAATAACTTATTTCAATGTTGTAAATTGTCAGCGAACTTTTGGTTATTTATTTTTATAAATAACAACAATCGTAACATAAGAATATGTAATAAACATATATCTGCAACAGCAAAGCCAAGAAAATAATAATCGTGTTATTTTACCATTCGGATTAAGGGACGAAGTGAATACTAAAATGTTACCGAAATAATTGATCAAAACAACAGGAGAACTACGAAAAAAATCAAACAAGTCCGAGGCTTCTTTTGATGAAGAAAATAGTGCACAGTTAAACCAATTTATGATAATGCTGCTAAATTGCATTACATTATTAATAAGTTTAATTTGAAAATAATTATTGGTTTTTAGATTACAACGCATATAAAATTATACGTCTGTAAAAACTTAACCAACCTTGAGCCTATTTAGTTCATTGGAGCAAAACCTTTTAGATTTTGCAATTTTTCCGAGATTTTGATCGGCAAACTCGTATCTACGAAGTTGAATTTCAAGTTCGTGGTAAACTTCTCGAGGAAAGAACGCTCACGTGCGTGCACAGTTACATACAACGCCCAACACGTATTCGCTCACCGTTGCATTTAATGAACATCGAAGGTGTGATTTAATAAAAACCTAGCACAAACAAACCAACAACTTTCTCCTTGGATAATTAAATTTGTGCTCGAATAATGAATCATCAAAATTTATTGTGTCATACACACATGATTACTTATTATTCCCAATGTTGGTTACGTGAGTAAATAATATATATTTTTGTAAAAGCGACTAATGTGAATTACTCAAATATTAGTGTAGCAATAAATTCGTTGAATGAATGCTCGCGAGATAAGTGATTTAACACTGGCAATTTTTTACTATACTATTAACACACACACATAATGAGTACATTGTTGGATTATCAAATATTTCTGTAACATATTAGTGACACATCCGTCCCTTTATCAAATACAATTGTAATGTGTACTAAAATAAACGTATTGGAGAACTAGCAAAATCAAGTTACACTATTATCGTTTGACTTTAACATTTTTGATCCCAAAAATATCGCCTTCCCGTATCCGTCCTAACTAACTAACTAGACTTGCGTATGTTGTTGACATCTGGCAAGTTTTTCTGGCAAATTTGGCTTGCTGATTTATCAAAATTTAGAGTACGTGATACAAAGCCGATTTCATAGTTAGATGTATCCAGCATTTTGCTGATTCTAAAGATGAAAAATCACAACATAACTACTGTAATTAACTAACTATAAAACAAAACAGGAGTCAAAGCTGTGATTTTCCATCTCAACAACGAGCATAATGCTGGGTAAATCTAGATACGTAATGGATGCAAGAATAGTTGCTTTCAGAAAAACTTTACGTGCAAAATTACTAAATAAGGTATAACCAAGTTGGATGAATAAAAACTAACCAATAAAGTATTTTAAAGCTCTTTGGTGCTATGCGGACTATTTGAAGCAATTCGTAGGAGGGCAAGCTAATAAAAAAGGTACCTGACCATGAAAGGGGTTAAAGGTTCTTACGAGGCCTGTTCAACAAATACGTAAATTGTTTAAATTGCGCGAGCCCAGTTGGTTTCAGGAAAATGCGCTTGGTGTCGCCATCTGCGTAAAGTTCAGCAGATTACGAGACAGTGATTGCGAATAGCATTACTGGTTGATTAGCTACGCAGTTGTTTGTGAAGTGTGTTTTTTTCATTTGTCGGATTTTAGAATGAGTGATTTGAACCAGCAAAGAGTTGCTGTGAAATTTTGTGCTAAACTCGGTAAATCAGGAAGTGAAATTTTTGACATGCTCAAGACGGCTTACGGCTTACATAGCGAGTTACTATGAAGCGTGGCATGGACGTTTTAAAGATAGTCGTCAGTCGATTGAAGATCATGAGCGTCGTGGACGTCCTTCCACATCAACTGACGACTCACACGTCGATAAAATCAACACCCTGGTTCGGGTCTGACCATCAGAGAGCTTGGTGAAGAGTATGGGATATCAGTTGGATCATGTTACGAGATTTTGACCGTGTTGCTGCGGAATTTGTTTTACGCCTGATCACGTACGAGCAAAAAGTCCATCGCGCCCAGGTTTGTTAGGAATTGTTTCAATATTCAGAAGAAGATGATCTTGTCGAGGATCATAACTGGTAATGAATCTTGGGTTGGGTGTTATGACATCGAAACAAAGGTTCAATCGTCCCAGTGGATAGGAAAAAGGGCAAAAAAAGCCCGCCAAGTTCGTTCAAATGTGAAGGTGATGTTGACAGTTTTCTTTGATGCCCAGGGCGTAGTCCACCACGAGTACCTCCCCCAAGGCTCCACAGTGAACCAGACTTACTACATTCTCAAACGTCTGCAGGACGCTATCCGGCGGAAAAGGCCAGAAATGTGGAAGAGTCGTGACTGGTTTTTTTCGTCACGACAACGCTCCAGCCCATTCAGCCCTCCGAACTAGTGAATTTTTGACCAAACACTCGATCACTGTTCTTCCCCACCCACCCTACTCACCTGACCTCGCTCCTGCTGATTTCTTCTTGTTGCCCAAACTTAAAAGACCTTTGAAAGGAAGAAGATTTGAGACCATGCCCGACATTCAGGCAAATGTGACGAAGGAGCTGAAGGACATCACAAAAGAAGGGTAACATGACTGTTTCCAACAATGGAAACGCCATTGGGATACGTGTGTGCGTCGGGAAGGTGAGTACTTTTAAGGGCACTCAGACATGTAACTTCTAACTAAAGTACATTTTGTTTTATGACGTCTATGTTTTTTTGAACAGGCGTAGTTACTTCTATTTTTCAATATAATCTTGTTGTACATTTTTTATATTTAGCAATTGACGAAACATTTTTTTCTTGCACTACAAAAAACTCTCAATAGCCCACGTTACTTCGCCGTTTAGAAATCTTTGCCCCCTCAACTTCATGAACAGAAAAAAGTCACAGGGTGCTCTCAAGGCCTTCATATTATCCTGGACAACAGCATTGTGCATTGGTATATTGTCATGCAAAAGCAGAATTCAATTTTTGAATTTTCCTTTGCATTTTTCCATTATTGCCTATAGCAATTTGCGTAAAATATCATCAGCATAGCAATATCGACTATTGTGTGAATTTTCTGACAGTGTATGGAAAATAATAATTTAATACAAATATTTTTTCACATCCTCCTTAATAGTTAGGTACCTTTTTATCAGCTTGAACCGACATAAGTAAGACAATTATATTCGATGATATTGAATAAAATTCCATTGATGATGTCTGTTAATATAAGAATCAATATATTTCGATTTTTTGATTATTTAGATGGTTCAGTTGGGTTATGACGTTATAAATTTATTGTTTCTTCCAATTTGTACCCTTTTGGTGAATTTTTTTACAACTTCGCGTCTAATTAAAATTTCCTCCTCCCCCCTCCCTTACAATTAAATATACTTACTTTTGATGTGGTGGGTTGGGATATAACGATATAAATTATTGTCACTTTTGTTGACTCCTCCAACCCTAATTTAATTGGATTTGGTTATAACGTACATACATACATCGACGGTATTTTTCATTTATCTGATTTCTTACAACTTCGTATGTTATCTACACCGTCCCCCACTATCTGGAGTAAGAATTTAGCTTCTTCCATTTTTTTTTTGAATTTTGTAAGATCGTGAGACCGTTCGTGTTAGTAATTTTGTTATAATACATAATCTTCGATGGAGGTAATTTTGTGTGTACGCACGTATAATTAGCCCCCTCTCCAATTTCCTTCGTATCTAAACATATTAACTTATCAGTTCGCAGTATTTTTATTTTCATTGTTCACAATGAGCAATACTTGGAATTTCCGAACTGTGTTAAATTTCCGATGCCATTGTGTGTGGCGCCCTTTTTGTAATAAGTTCTCCAATATCTATAATTATTGGCCTTGTGCGTTGTCAATTGGCGATGAGTTGATGTTAAACACGAAATTATATTGTCAGTATAAGTACTCGTACAAATAAATATCAATTCATCAGTCATATCAACACAGTCATGTCAACTTGAATTAAAGGGAGGAATGATAAATAAGTGACTGAACAGCTTTACTTTCATTGTCCAATACATCGCCCAGGCACCAATATATAACACAGAATTTGAAGGAGAAGCAACAACGATGGAAGCGGTAAAAAGGGCAAACAATACAGAAATTCAATGAAGAAAAAAGTACCTTGACCTCGCCTTGTATTGACAAGGTTTCATGCACTCACAAAACAATATTGCAAGAACAACGCGGTTGAATAATTAGCTTGCATATTGGTACTATACAATGCCCAATGTCAACATGTAATGTTGTTGGTACAGGGCCAGTATCGCCAGCTAGTGATCCTAGGCGCGGGTTCAAATTTAGGTAGTACAGAAAACGATTGAATGAAGCTTTAACTATAATTATAATGTATCACATCGCAGCTAAAGGGCCATGGGTTTCAATGGCTCGCAATTTGGTACGAATGTCTCTCATCAGTCTTTGTACGGTAAGTGGGTTAAATACCTTTCCACAATTCTGACTTGTAGGACACTTTGTAAAACTTTGTAAACACAAATGTATTGTCAAACTGCGGGAAAAACTTGACATAATCAATATCGAATGGTAAGTTCATTGCTTTATTTTTAACAGGAAAAAATTATGCGAAAAATTTTCTTTTGTTACTTTTGTTACATACGTTATGTTTGAGCTATTGTGGAGTATATACAATCTAACAATGTGATTTTCATTAACTTGAGTGGCTGGAACGAGGTCTCTGTTCGTTCGTATCGATCTCATTCCTATTACATAATAATAAATAAAAATATAAAATAATTACTTTAAAATATGAGGTAGTTTTAGAAATCCAAATGTTTCTGCACGACCACAAACAACTACGAAACAATTATTCATGTTCATACATTTCCTTTATAACAAGCCACGGTATCGTAAACTAATTTGTACCTTGCTTGTCCTACGTAAAATACTAAGTTTATTGGAAAGTCAAATAGGGAACTTCTGTATAATTCATATAACAATCATTTATATTATTATATTATTGCAAAAACAATTATTAAACGTCATCAGTGAAATTTGTATTTCACCGAACATTGTATGACGATTCGTGACATCGGTACTTTATAAATTCAGTCGATTTTTCGTTAATATAATTCTATTAACCCGTTTTAAAATTGCTATTCTTGATTTTCATGTAGGAACCTATGAATTGTATTAACATGCCTTAACAATTTATTAATTCCCGAAAATATATTAAAATAGGTACAGTTTGCATGCATTACCTATTAATCAACTATCGAAAATTGATTGCAATGCGTCACATTTCGCTTTTATTTCATATTTGCATTGGTGTAACATAATCACTAGGTACGGCGAATGTAATGTTAATATGAAGGATATTTATTTGTTTAAACGCAGAATTACGTTTATTATAATTCAATCGGAGACATGCATGCTTAACATGACAAGCATTACTCATTGATTTATTACTAATGTAGTTTCGTATTTTTTTTTGCACGATTTACAATTCCCAGAAATGGCGATTAAATTTAACCATTAACAGTGGTAAACATAGATAATTAAATTAAAAGTATTTATTACTAGTATGCATTTGAGGCATAAAATAACTTTTGGTTCGGTAATTGAAAGGATAATGGAAAAAAACTGTGTTCGAATTATTTACCTTTATATGACGAATATTTTATTACTGTATTTGTGAAGCGATTTAATTTAATTTTAATGACAAGTGCCATTTGAGCAATTATTATTTCATTTCGATATATATCATATATATATATATATATATATATATATATATATATATATATATATATATACCATAAAATAAAATTAACACGTTACCAAAGCTATATGTGATATCTTATAATTTGCATATTTCATTTTTATTATTAATAATGAAAGAAACAGTAATAAAAACCAATAATTGTACAAATATTGTCAACAGTGTACGACGGTAGATAAACTTAACTAACTTTGAAATATTTCTTAATGGAAATTGTGTTTTCGATTTATATATGGCAAGAGCTTGACGTCACTGCAAACATACCTACTGGTGAATTATTGAAATACTACTACAGAAATCTTAAAAGTTTGCCACTTATTCAAAAGATTCACATAGTCTATGAAAAATGTTGAGATCCACAAGTAGGTGTTGTTAATTCCATTGGCGTCGCTTTCCTAAAGAATGATTCTAGTTTTCACAAACACCGTTGTTTTTGAAACTTATGTCTTCTACTTCACCAAACCACCACTGTCCATCATAGACACCAGTGTCCTTTTTCTCAGTGGTAGAAGCACAACTATTGACACGTGAAAGTCCACACTCGCCAGATTTTGATGTCAAAAGGACCTCGTGATACTTTCGGAAACTGGAATACATCTTGAAATCCCCTATTTATTACAATTGGTTCACAGCTGGAACATGAGCTACAAGACAGATGCGATCTGTCTTGTAGCTCATGTTCACGATAAACAACTTCTTCACTTTTTACATGAATATAAGTTATTTCCTTTATGTTATCGCAACAAAAGTAGGACATATCCTCAACAATGCAATGCTTCTTTGTATGGGTAGTTCCTCCCACTCACATTCATCTGAATCCTCAACTATGTATGAGATGGCTTCTTCTTGGCATTCGGCACTCTTGTCCATCATGCAGTAGTAGTTATTTGAATCAAATACCCATATATCAATGAGGTCTTTGTAATCTGCCTTTACTTTAGCCCCTGTGATCATGAGCTATACATTTTGATCATGTAGACAAACACAAACTGTGTGAATCCCATCAGCTCCTGCTAAAATACACAACTTGGGCTTTAAATCACAAATGTTGATCTTCCTATTATATAACGGGGATATTTCCCTTTAACGCAACGTGCATGCACGTTTAAATTAATTTTACTGTCTTCTTAACATCTTTTTTCCAAGGGTATGTTCTACTATCAACTTCATAAAATCTGCCACAGTGTCCTCTGAAATTCCATCTCCTTTTTCTAACTTTCAAAGATGACCTTGCTCTTTGGCCAGTTCTCTGGTTAGTTTAACAAGTTGACCAAAACATTGAATTCTGATGTTATATTTTAACGAGACAATGAACTGGGGACTAAGCTAAGGATTTATATTGTATTTTTTTTTGAGAGCCACAGCACATATTTGTTTCAGCTTTTCAATTCATTTACATCTCATTTACATCTTCTACAATAAATCAAAAGAGTTTTCTAAATTGTTCCTCCCTGTTTCAGACACTGTGTCTGCTAAGTTTTCTTACTTTGAAGCAGACGATAAACTTAGCAGGCTAGAAACAACATCTACCTTTGCTAAGTTTTCAGCATGTCAGAGATATGAAATAGCATCACCCTGAGTAAAGTTTTCACTATCTTCAGTTACAAGCGCATATATTTTACAGTAACGATTTGCCTGGTACTCGATTAAGAGGTTGCTGTTTCTTTTTGAAAACATAGGCCCGTTTAATTTCTTGTAACGCTTTTGAAATGAATTTCTTGTGTCTTTGGCCTGCATGTCTGACCAAAAAGATGACAATATTTTCTCTTCTCCATATGAACTAATATCATTTATACACTTTTATGACACTAAGCGTCAATCACAATGTGTTTAACAATGTCACTTGAGAACCACCTTACCATGTAGCATTAGCCAGAAAACTAACTGACTAGAAAGGGGACAGTTCACTCCACAGATGCTGCATGTGTGGGCTGACTTGTCTGGACAGGAAGGACAAGCCTAGACATGTATCTGCAGCCATAAATATGCTCAAACAGTTCAGGCTATACATGTGATTGTTTTTTCATCTTTTTTCTTACTTATAATATTGAAATAGAAAATTTCAGAAATTTTCAAAATTTCCTCAAATGTGCAAAATTAAAATGCCCAAAACCTTCATATGCAATTGAAAATCGGCGATGATGTGAAAATTAAACAGTTTGCAAAAATATATAAAAAAATATTTTCAATTATATACTCAAGAACTGTTTTTTTTTAAAGCCAGGTACATACTTTTGTATACATATTTTTCAATTATTTTAAAAATACAATTTCTGTCAAATGAAAGACATATTTTCTTAATTGGCAAAAGAGCAAAATTTACAGAAAAATTCTACAAAATGTTGTAAAAACGTTTAAATTTTATGTCAAATCCCCCCCCCCCTCCCATCTAGAAAACGTCATATAATATTCCAAATTTTCTAAAATGCTAAAGGTATAGATGAGTAAAAGTTAAAGAAAATTTTTCAAATTGACAAATTTAAAATTTCAAAAAAAAAATTGTTTACTAAAATTTGAATAAAAGTTCTATAAAAAAAGTCAATAATGTAACCATGAAAATGTATTGTGCAAAATAAAAAAAAATTAAAATCATCGAAAATACTACAAATTTGCCTAAAAGTAACAAAATAAATTGCTAAAACGCCTAAAACGCATACCATGACCTAATTAATAATATTTAAATTTCAGAAAAAAATCTAAATTATAGAAAATGCTAAAAAAATTAAATTGCCAGACAAGTTAAAATGTAAAAAACTTATTTTTTTTTTTAAATTAATCACCAGTTGCATAGAAACTTAAAAGATATATAACATTGGCTTAAAACGCTACAAACAAACAACAAATGCAAAAAAATATTCATAAACATTTGGAAAAAATGAACAAACATGTCAAAAATTTCAAAAAAGTTTGAAGATAAAATATTTCCTTAGATGTCAAAAAATGATGTCAATATTACCACACAAAACCAAAAATTGAAACACTGCAAATGTTACAAAAATGCCCTAATTGTCTAAAATACAAAAAAAATATTTTTGAAAATTTTTAAGCCGAAAAAATATTGAAAGGGAAGCCTATATGTAAACAATTTAAATTTCAATAATACAACTGTCAAAAACGTCTTAATTGTGTAATATGCAAACAATTTAAAAATTATCGAAAATTGTACACATATAGGGCTACAAAAATTACATTTTTTAAAAAATGGTCAAGCAACCATTTATATTATCTGGATTGCTTAAGATGGATTAATCGAACACGAACCATCAAACTAAATATAAAAATACAAAAAATATGAACTAAATTTGACATTTCTCGATCAACATAGATTTTTGAGTAATATTCTTATTACAGCTACGGCTTAAAATTGTAAAATTGCAAATTGTCACAAAGGGAATGAGGATTCTTGCAGCTTTTGAACTCAGAGTTCGATATTCATTTTTGATTGATATACCAAACGCTGTTAAATCGGAAGAAGCACATTTTGGTTGTTATCACAAGTGAGTTCACTTCTTCCTGCACGGAAATTTCTCGACATTGTCTTCCTCAACGTATTTTGCAAACCAGTCGGTGGGATTTGAGAAGTGTTCCTTGAAAAGGGACAGCAAGTCTTGTGAAATAACGACTTTATTAAAGGCCACTTATTTGTCCAATTCAGGGAAATAATGTAGATCGCCATCCTCATTGATTCTTATTACCCACAATTGCAGCTCTTCCCTAAACACCGCAACCTCTTCCAATACAAATATCCAGACACAGATTCAAGGCATTCAACTTGTCACATATATCGCAAAAATACGATAGTTTCAGCAAAAGATCGTATTCGGCAAAGTACCTTGATTTTCCATGACCTTCCTCTTGTAGAAAAATCTGGCTTTCAGTGGCCTAGTTTTTATATAGTTTACTAAGTCTACGACACGTTAAAATACCAAGTCGAATTAAATGGTCATCAACTTGAGCTGCCCTATGGATGATACAATGGGCCCACATAGCATGCGGTGGTTTAATGGTTTAGTTTTATAGGCTCCTGCAATCCTCCATAGCGACTAGACATTGAGCGAGGTCCATCAGTACACATGCCCTTTTCCCAATCCAAATCATTTTCGGTTATAAACTTGTTAAGCATCTCCAATAAGTCTTGAGCATTTGAGCTTCCAATAAAGATTTTGCAGAACAAAAGGTCGTCAGTGATAATATTATCAGTAGCCTAATCAAGTTACAGACCAAATTCCGTGCCTTTCATTTACTGTATTAATTAATCGTCGAGATCATAAGCTACATGCTGGATTCTTCCACTAATAGTGTTGGAGAAATGCACCTCAAAAGTTTATATTCACATCGATTCTCCCAGCATAACGTTAACCATGTCAAGACTAGCCGGTAGAATATGCTCTTCTGCGATGATGGAGGTTTTTGCAATTCACCACTCACTACACGACCTTAAGATGCACGCAGTACGTTGCTTGGTACCCAAGCTTCTTTAATAAACACGTTTTTTTTTCTTTGGTAAATCGTGTAACTTCCTGCTAAAGAATTCGGGCGATTTTAAAACCATGTTTGAGTTATTGGTCTCGAGATGACGCTTTAGCTTACTTGGGCATATATAACTCAACACACTGCGGCTCTCTTCACTGTTTACTTTTATTGACGTAAATCCAACATTGAAGGTATCCCCGTGTCTTTGCTACCCCACCACTTGTCGATGCTATCATATGAATTATCGACTTGCTTATTTAATCAAAATCATCATAAAACCATCCCATCTACTTAGAACTTTCGCGAAACTTCGACAATGTCTGATAGTATGCTATCTACTAGAAAGTTATATAAACTTCACGTTCCATATCTTTTGATAAGCGACGGAAACGATCTAGTCTAGATGTTCAAGAAAGTCCCATTAGCTTCGATGTCGTTCCGAAAGGTTCATTCTAGAATATAGAATATTCCAGACGTTCGCAGAGGCATTGAACTATGATATTATTATATTTTTTAGTTGTACTTTGTGAATTCTATTACAAATCACATTTAAGGCACCTATTTTGTTTACACCCCTATATTTCTAGTCCCCCCTGGCAATTTAACAACGCAGTTCATTACCAGCGAACCAAATAGAAATATGTTGTGTGCATGCGTATGTGTGCGAAAACACGACACGTTCTGTTAATACGAATGTTATGTCAATATTTTCTATTATTTTGTTTATATTTACATTTTATATCCAATGTCCAATCGTGTGTACATGACTATATCTACAGCCGTATTTTAATTGTCTTTAGTATGTCAGGATCGTGTTTTAAGAATTTACTTTATTTTCAACATTTCTAATATTTTTCAGAAATATTTGAAGTGACAAATGATGAAATTTACTACAAACAATATGTAAACTGAAAACGCCCGAAAATTAACGGTCTCTTAAAACACATAATTCAAGAACATGATGAAATTAAAATGATGTCAAGGAGATCGAACATACCATACTTGTTCAGTTTTTTGCCATATTTCATTACAAATATGTAAATTTACTTGTTTTTAAATTGTAGACATAATATTTTACGTAAGTTATTGATATTGTTAAGTCGACTGAAAATTATTTAACTGACGTCATTGGTTTGTTTGGTTTACATCTTAATAAATAGTATATGTTTACACTTTAAGCGGTTTCCTTGTTGTAAATCCAACCTGCTTTTTTATAAATTCTTTCTGTCTCAACTAACAAAATAACATTTCACAATTACAACTCCCGGCCAGAAATAGTTGCCAATGAAACTAATTAAACAAAAAGCTCGCGTAACGCGGATATTTTTATAGAAATACATATTTTCAGTATTTAATTATTTTATCTAAAATTCATACGAATATTTATTTGGCAATATATCAATTTGGCGATGGGTGAGTTGACAATTATTTTGCTCCAACCCTTTTATTATTACCATTAAATAAGTAATTGAAATAAAATGCCACCTAACACACGTAATAAAAATAATTAATTTGTTATAATTGTAATTGCATCATTTCTTATTTTTGTCCAGTAGTTGCTAATAGTATATATAATATATATATATATACACGAAAGATGGTCTAATCTTACACCTCAATGGTGTAGTGAACATTAATTAAAACAGGTCCATGAAGACTAACTGGTGGATCGCTAGACAATATTGTTTCTGGGTTATTACCCTTCGTCAGTAGCGATTACCAAGAACCTTAGTTGTTGAAATACCTTTACATGTAGTGGCCATCAAAACTTCTTGGCGCGAGCCAATCACTCCTAATGAACCACTGACAACAGAACACTGACAAGACGATACCTTGTCTAACACCTCGCGGCGAGTAAACAAGACGACTGTCAAATGTCCAGTGTCAACATATAAAAGGATTGCTGCAATTACACCATTGAGGTGTAAGATTAGACCATCTTTCGTGTAAATTTTACATTTTTCTGTCATATTTGACAAGACACATTTTCAATTTGAATTGTTTTTGAACTTAATTGCAGCAATCCTTTTATATGTTGACACTGGACATTTGACAGTCGTCTTGTTTACTCGCCGCGAGGTGTTAGACAAGGTATCGTCTTGTCAGTGTTCTGTTGTCAGTGGTTCATTAGGAGTGATTGGCTCGCGCCAAGAAGTTTTGATGGCCACTACATGTAAAGGTATTTCAACAACTAAGGTTCTTGGTAATCGCTACTGACGAAGGGTAATAACCCAGAAACAATATTGTCTAGCGATCCACCAGTTAGTCTTCATGGACCTGTTTTAATTAATGTTCACTACACCATTGAGGTGTAAGATTAGACCATCTTTCGTGTAAATTTTACATTTTTCTGTCATATTTGACAAGACACATTTTCAATTTGAATTGTTTTTGAACTTAATTGCAGCAATCCTTTTATATGTTGACACTGGACATTTGACAGTCGTCTTGTTTACTCGCCGCGAGGTGTTAGACAAGGTATCGTCTTGTCAGTGTTCTGTTGTCAGTGGTTCATTAGGAGTGATTGGCTCGCGCCAAGAAGTTTTGATGGCCACTACATGTAAAGGTATTTCAACAACTAAGGTTCTTGGTAATCGCTACTGACGAAGGGTAATAACCCAGAAACAATATTGTCTAGCGATCCACCAGTTAGTCTTCATGGACCTGTTTTAATTAATGTTCACTACACCATTGAGGTGTAAGATTAGACCATCTTTCGTGTAAATTTTACATTTTTCTGTCATATTTGACAAGACACATTTTCAATATATATATATACTATAATATAATATAATATATAATAATCTCTTCTAATAACCAATAATGGTGAGCATCGAAACGTGGACATACTGTATAGTCTTTATAATTATATTCGATTTACTTTCCGCAACTATCTGCTATAATTCATTTGGCAATTTATTACTTGAATGGCGCTCATAAAATATCAAATCATTCGCCAAAAATACTCTTGAATGTAAAGCATGCTTTTTAGTTTTTTTAGTTAGGTCTTTAGTTTCTGGATTTTTTAAGAATCAGGTCACATTGTTGTGCATATATATTGGACGCAACTTTAGAGCTCGTGACTTTTTCCTACACATATTTTTTATTGCAGCAATTTTTGACCTACCATTCTAAAACGAACAAAACCCCTGGATCGGCTGTTCGATGCTTAAATGCTGCACCGTGTAACGATTTTGACGCCTATGGATATAAATAAACAAACGTCGATTAAACTAACATTAAATAATTTCAAATGAAAACCTACGTTAATGGCAAATAAACAGCATATGTGAAGTGAAACAGTACGCACATCATTACATTATATAACATTCCGTTTTGTTATATGTTATAAAGGTTGAGGGAATTATTTCAAATAATGGACTTGTACAATGGCCTGCGAGATCATCCTACCTTACCCCCCTTGACTTTTATTTGTGGAATGCCACAAAAGACGAAAAGTATTTAATTTCGAATGAACAGAACATCGGGAAATTTTAGAACAAAAAGTGCTGGATGTGTGATCATTAAACGAAAACACACTACCTAGAGTTAGGTAACTCTGTTAATACGAGGTGTCAAAAGTGTGTTCAGAATGGCCGCCATATTGAACTGTTTCTTTAAGCGAATCTGAACTCTTAACTTCATCCTTCTCTTAACGTATTAGAGTTAAATTTATTTTACATGTTTATATCTCTCGTATAAATAAAGGTTTATTATGCATAGTGTACATTACGAAAAGGTATTTTTAAGGACTATCTAACTAGTCGAAAATAAAAAAAAATTTCTACATGTTATGCAATGATTTTGTATCAGAAACCTGGTTAACTGAGAGACTCTATGCAAATGAACTATTTGCACAGGAATATGTAGTTTATCATGAGGTCCGTAAAATTCATCGCGGTGGTGGAGTTTTGGTTGCCATAAAGAAACGATGTCTCTGCGAAAGGATTTCGCTAAAATATGGCAGTCGTGTTGAAGTGAAATGTGTTAAAATTAAAACTGACACTACTTAGTTAACAATAATTGTGATTATATATATTCCACCTCAATTTTGTGCCGATGAATTCTTGAACTTGTTTGTTTACATGAACGTTAATTGATGTTTAAAATATTTTTTCCTTATTGGTGATTTTAATATTTCTGAACTTCAACAGTACTACAGTGAAACAATTTCATCGTATTAATCTAGATTGTTATTGCCCTTCTTAAATATTTCAAATTTATAATATTAATAATTCAAATTCTGAAACGCAACGAGCAAATTTTAGATCTCGTAATTGCATCTGACAAGATTAGTTGTTTAGTTCAACAAAATTATGATTCACTTGTGCCTCAAGACACACATCATCCTGCTCTTGTTGTTGATCTTAGCGTTTGTGCCATTCTGCAGACGAAGTTTCAGTTATCAAATGATTTCATATTATGATTTTAAATGCCCTAATTTTCGTGAACTTTATAATTGAATGTGTACCACTAACTTGAGCTTTTTAGATGAGTTCATTAACGTTGATGAAATGTGTGTTGCATTTTATATGAAAATTTATTCCCATCTTAATAAAACTGTGCCAATAAAAAAGAGGCGTAATAGTAAATATCCTTCTTGGTTCAATAGAGAAGTAATTCGAAATGAAAGAACATTATTTGAAAACGTATAAATTTTTACACGTATAGTAATCATGAAAATTTTCGACCTCGAGATTTTAACGGATATACATGTTTTGAGGATCCCTGAATCGATTCTGGCTATCACCGTTTTTCATATTTCGAAAACTGTATTAGAAAATATGGTCCCTATAGATTAAAGATATTGAAATTTTAAACAACTTTTTAAAAAGTTTTTTCGAATAATGGAGTAGATTTTTTTATGCATTATATCGGTGTGATGAGGCGTAAGATTAAATCGGGCATTTGAGTTGCGCATTATGAGTTTATTCGCACTGTGGAAGACAAAATGTTACCTAATCCATAACAGCAGTCGTCTACCCAGTTCTATGACGTGATAATAATACGAGTATTCGTATCGTTAATGTATTTGCTACATATTCGTATCCTTCGGTCTATTCAACTCGCCCCCGAGCATCGGAGGCGTTATAATCAAGAAATAAGTGTAAATAATTTATACTTGTCATCCATAAGTGAAAATGATATTAAGTAGACATATAGGCATCTTGAGAATAATATTACGATGGGTCCAGATACGGATCCCGCATTCTTCGTTAAAGATTGTATTTCTGTTTTATTGAAGTCATTGTTAAGATTGTACAATCAAATATTACAAAAACACACATTCCCTAGTTGTTGGAAGCTTATATCTAACCCATTTTAAAAAAGTATAAGCCACGTTCAAAATTATTTCCAATTTCGCAAAAATGTTTGTGATTATCTTACATACGTAAAGCCAATGAGAACTGCCTCCCAACATGGATTCATGGAGATCAACAACTACCAAGCTCTGTTGCTTTACGCAATATATTTCAGAAGCTCTTTATTCGAAATGCCATGCTGATGTTATTTATACAGATCTAATAAAAGCTTTCAATCTTTTGAAAGCTTTCATTACATCATGCATTATGAGCTCATTATAGACTCCGATTTGGCATCTCTGATAACTTAAGTTTATTGTTACAAAGCTACCTACATAACAGGAGAACTTATGTGGAGATAGACAATGTTAAATCCTCATAGTTTCCAACTGCTAGTGGTGTACCGCAAGGTTCCAAGCTAGGCCCATTATTATTCTTCAGATTCGCAAATGATATAACTGGGTTTTTGCAATGCTTTAAATTAATCTACGCAGGATGTGTAATATTATTGGGAATATTGAGAACTGTAGAATATTGAAAATTAATGTCAATAACGAAGAACTTCTTCGAGAGTCTTCGCCGATTTTATATGTGGAACTTTCAACAATATAAATTCTGACGATGAACTTTGAAACGAATTTTGGTTATATATTTCTACCATAAAAACAATATTGGTTTGCAACATTGAATATGTACAATGTTTTCTCCGATCTCTTTTCCTGGTGTTTTCAATATTATGTTATTATTTTATATTATCGCTACTGTTTGAACTTTGTTACTGACGTTATTAATAATAACATAACAAAAAATAAGTTTATTTAGTTTAGTATAATTGAATAAATTATGTATATTTTTCTGTATATACTGTTGTTACGTTCTAAATTGCGTCCGCTGTTGGGTTATCAATAAATTATAATTATAATTATTATTATTATGTTTCACCATGAACTTATCATAAACATAAATACTACTTTAATTTATTTGCTGTTAATAAACCAACAATTGTTAGCCGACAACTAACATTTTGAGTGTACATCGTTCGATTTGGAATAATGAAAAAATCGCGTAGGTGTGAGTATACATCGAATGCCGGTTTTAATCAGCGAAGCGAGTAGTATATGTAACTACGTGCACAAGTGCACACCAATAAAATTAAATTTGCAAATATACGAACATGAAAGTGACGATGTAATATTTCATATGTCACACATTGAAATAAATTTAAAAAGCTTCGTTTCAATAAATTTTGTGTCCGATAAGCGGGAGTAGGTCGACCAAAGTGTCAGTTTTAAATAACGTCTAATGCCGATAAGTTAATAAACACATACATTAATATTAGTTCACAATATATCTTTGATTTAATGATAATAATACAGCGTATAAATAATACAATGTTGTAACACTTCGAAATTGTTGTAATGTAATTCTTTTATTGTTTAAGAATGTTAGTAAATTATTATTATTATCATCGTTTATAAGAATTATTATTATTGTTAAATCTGGTAAATATTGTCAATTAATATCAGCGTATTTTTTTGTTAACTCTACAACGTCATTACTTTGGTTATAAGTCAATAGTGATAGTCAATAGTATGAAAGTGAGCATATATTTCGATTCATTTCATTTAGTGTATATTTTATTAAAATCTGATGACAAATAATAATGGTACAGTTTTGCTGGTTTATACATATTCCCAAATTTGAGGTGCCCAAAAATATTTTTAAAAATCGTTGGATACCTCGACGAAATTAATAATTCTCTCGCAATTTGAAAAGTGATACTAATTTTGATAATTAGAAAAGTTAGGAAAACGTCAGAGGTAGAAATGATAAATTGACCGTTATTAAATATGAAAAAGGCATGCCAATGGTAGGTAATTTAGTGAAGATAATATCTTCAAAGATAACACGTTAGCTAGAAATACTAAGTTTAACACTTTTCTTTTTTAGCTTTCTACTGAAGAAATAGATTTGTTAAATTAAGTACAGTAGGATTTGTTACATTTATATTTTTTACTTTTAAGTTGTTTTAACGTCAGAGGTAAACAAAATGAACTTCGTATTCTGGAAAAATTATAATTTCTAAAATTATGTAACTGAAGTTTCAAACTAAATGAGCAATATATATGCATAAGTCATAGATTGCGTGACAATGTCGAGATAAACCCGTACTTATTATGAAATCAATACCTTATACTAGATTTCACTGCGGGAAACACAATCTTACGACCAACACGCTATACAAAGATAATTTAAATCAGTATATGGCTATAAATTCAAGAATGCAGTAGGACTAGGTCATCGTACACTTTATAACCGTACGACAATTTTCTAATCGTGGTAAATTGCTACGGCAAATAACTATGTTTGTATTTTCTAATAGATATCCGTTGGCACACCACGTCAACAATTTAAGGCACTACTTTAATTTTTGACCTTACATCATACGAAAATATTTAAACACGAAATATTTTGTCAGTTATTATATAATATGAGTCTAGTGCACAACCAGCTAAGTTGTGGTGAAAGAAAGATTACGCAGAATCAGGCTTTCTATTGTCGTAATTTTTCTTTTTCTGGTATTTGTAAATATAATGTAATGTTTAAACATATTTATGATGTGCTGTATCGAAATCAAATTTCCGAGCAAGTGTTCGTACCAATCGTCGAAACACACAAAGGTGTCGTGAGTTAAAGTAGAGTTTATTTCAAGATAATTATATTAAATGAAATATCCACATCGTTGCATTAAATACAAACAAAAGGATTTAACTTAAGAGAAAAAGGTTCGTGGAGTTTAAAAATGATCCAACGTAAACGCTTCTGGCAAGATAGGAAGACGAACATTTAATTAAATATGAATGTTTTTGGTTATGTCAAAAATAAAAAAGTTTATATAATTTATGAGTTTATTAAGGCAAAACACCATTGTAGAAAGGAGAAAATAGCCGTTAAATTTATATATATTTATAACAAAAATTTGAAAAGAATAAGGAATAATAAAAATTTGTAAAAAAAAACCTATCGTCGGTAAAAAGTCTAACAAAACCAATTTCGATCAGATCATTCTTGGTGAGACTATTTAAGGAATGTTAATTTTAAGTGTCATTTTGCCAGATATACCCTTCACGTCGCTTGGAAAAACATTTAATAAAAACGATCTAGTAAATGGCGTGTTTTTGAAAGAGAATTGACAAGTAACGATGTATGCACGTCAACTATAAAGTGAAGTGATTAAACTTTAACAAGAAATAACGAAGTATAGTACAGTGTTATTTCAAGTGTTACTACCAGGAAGCAATCGTAAATGTATAACAAAATTGATACCCCCTCCATCTGGAAATATCATGCTTTGGATCAGTCTTAAATAGAAATAAAGAAGAACTTTAAAAAGTCTTTCGATTTAATCATTTCACCAGACGAACCCGCGATATATATTAAAATTTTAAATAAAAAGAATCCTGAAAAATTAGTATTAAAATATCAAAAACGGAAATATTAGATTTAATAAAGTTTTGTATTAAAAGAAATAATAATAATAACAATTTATAATGTTTTTAATAAAATTTAATATTTTTAAATTTTGTTAATAACGTAAATTTACATTTACATTTCAAATATCATCCGTAGAAAAACTTATTTTATGTACGATGAGAAGCAAGTACCGACTTTAGAAAGTTCATGTTTGAGGTTGATTAGTGATGACACAGAAATAACTGCATCCGAAACAACGTTGTGGAGATTCTTAAAGAGAAATGGTTCTGGATTTGTGACAGTTGATAATCTGCAAGCTATACTGTTATCAATAAACTTATAAGTAACTTATAAGTAAGTATCAATGAAAACATAGAGCGCAAAATATAAATATTTATTATTCAGATAACATGGTTTTGTGAAGAAGAAGGTGGGTTGATGTATCCAAGAAATGCAAGCTTCATGTTCCCTTGATAAGGGGAAAACGAATAATAATTTAAAACTGTGATTCGATATGGTTGGATCGATGAGCAAAAATATAAACAAATGCAGTAACCGATAACCTGTTTCAAATACATTGCTGCAAAAATTACCACGAAAACAGTGTTATTGTTATTGATATTGATCCATATCATTCCAGATTAATTAAAACAATTCCAAACAGCACCAATAATAAGGAAAAAATCAAGACAAAAAGTACCTTTTCTTTGAAGAAAATTATGCAAAAAAGAGCTATGTGGTAGACAACATCACGAAAAATATGAACAGGCTTTATGAACAGTTTTACCATTACTTCCATATTATTGCACGTTCAATTAATATTGGCACACCTAAAAACGAGTATTAGGAAACAGAATACCAGTCCCAACCTAAGTGATAAAGCAATATAAACTATTCAAATGTAATTGAGAAAATGCTACGAAACATGTCATCACTAAAGAAGATATATATAGACATTAATTATGATAAACAAATATGTGTGTTGAAGTCGTTTATAAATTTAAACATTGATAATAGTGAAAGTGATACTTCCTAGTATACAGTATGGAAACTACTTGGAATAAATTCAGCAATTTCAAAACGAATAAAACAGGTCAATTTTTATTTTAATCTGCGCTGATTTTTACTTACTGCAACTATTTGTGACGTCGTTGAGAGTTGTGATGCTATATTTTTAATATAATTGAAGATAGTATTATTAAAAACCCTTTCAGTGAACCCATGCTAGTTAACTCAATTTTCAACACTTCTTGAAATGTTTAGATTTTCATGTTCCTACAACAACAATTATTTTTGATGAAAGAGAGATTACTAATTTTCCTGTACTCTAAAGTCGCCACAATCCCTCATTTAAAATCAACAATCTTGATTAAGTTTGTAACAAACATGATATATTTAGCGGAGTATCTTAGGATTTAAATTTTCATAACGTGATCGGACATGGAGACAGATGCAGGTAGTAAGTTCCAAGATAGGCACCCCGAAGAACCCCACCATTTCACAAGGAACCGTGTCGCAAATTATCGCACAGTTTACAGAACTTGGTCATGTGAAACCTTTGCAGAGATAGAGTACTTTTGTTCCTGACGACACCATAATAAACGTTCTCCTCAGTAGTGCAGAAAATCCAACATCTACGTTGTACGCAAAGTACTTTTCGAAAATATAGCGTTAGCCATACAAACGAAAATTGTTTTAAAAAGGAGAAGCTTCATCCCTATAAACTTCAATGCGTTCAATAGTTAACAGACGATGATCAGGACCGCCGCGCCGTCTTCAATTTTGTGAGCAAATGACGTATTTCTTGGATATAAATTAAATTTCTTTAAACAACATATAGTTTTCTAGTAAATATTGTAGTAAATATTACATTTACTATAAATGGAGAAGTGAACCTTCAGAATAGTAGGTAATAGGCTGCCACAAATCGTCACCGGATGCGCGTTCGCCAATCCAACCCAACCCTATTCAAATCAAGTAAACCCGATTTAACATTGTGAAGAAAGTCTACATTGAGTTGGGATGGCTTGGGGTAATGGAAACGGAATACATTTCGCGAGCAGTATTTAGTGCATTTGTGTGAATTTTTTTACTCAGCGAATTTGCAACTACGACGAGTTTATTTAAAAACGCCATCCAATGAAAGTTAAAATAAGTTAACTGAGAAGCAGATTTGTTGGGTTAGGTTGGATTAGGTCGACTTATAATGGTTAACTAAGAAACGATCACAACAACAAGTTGTGAATTACATCCGACTCTGGACGAGTTTTTATTCACGAAGCTATCCAATAAAAATGTATGTAATGCTGAATTACCAACAAACATATTTTTTAGGTTGGGTTGGGTTGAGTTGCTTTGGCTACCATTCCAGTTGGACGACTCAAATCCAAGAATTATTAAATTCGATCATTTTTCGACATATTTTTTCCATAATAAAAATTGTATCGATTTGCTAGACATTTTAACTGCGATATCACGTATTAACGTAATGCACATATTGGTCAGAAGTGTTAAAAAAAAAATTACCCATTGATACCGAAATTAATATTTTTAATAAGATAGCTTAACCTAGTTATTATTCGTATGAAAATATACAGGAGGTTAAATTGTAAGATTTTTAAGTTGTTTTTACATTTAGCACGAATACTTTCCCGTACTAAATCATAGCTTGTTAAATGAAATCGTTGTTCTTCTAGATTATTTCTGTCCTTCCAATTATCCGAAGAACGTTTTGCACTGAATTAACATTTACAAAAAAGGAGAAGTTGGAAAATGTTTCTCAACTTCCCAAAAATTATATATAATTTATACAAATACAAACATTTGATACACTTTATTTTACACGATATGGCATTATCTAGTCCACCTATAAAGTTTTCATGCAGTTACAAATAAAAATAACAAATTAGTCATGATTCCTTTGAGATAATTTCTGTCGTTTCAAAAATAGTTGAACGTCGATAAATATAAGTTGATGAAATTAATTAGGATTAAAAAGCATATCAATCATTTAATAATATACATAGTGTTCTATTAAACAAACATTACTGTGTTTCTGGAATTGTAAGAAATAGGACTAACAGAGTAACGGAGAAAGAAAACATCGTATTACAAGAAGTAGTATTACAAGCCTAGGCCATACTAGGCCCCATTTTTATTGTTAGGAATCTTACCGGAGAAACATATCTACATCTTCTAAGGAAGGAACTTGTTCCAGCCTTAGCAGCTTTATATCCAGATCCTCAAGATCCAGATATACCTCGGAACACATTATGGATTCAGCAAAATGGACTAACAGCTCACTATTCCTTTTGTTTTCGTCAGTATTTTCCAAATATATTTATTGGAAGAGGAAAGGAATCATAAAATGGCCAGCCAGATGACCTGATCAAACTTTATAAACAAAATCTTACATTTATATGATTTGAAAGAACGTATCCGAACGGAAATTAGAAAGTATTAGATATGAAACTCCAAAAACTATGTTAAAGAAGAGTTTTATTTTATATTAGGACAACAAATTAATTGCGAACACTTTGAGCGTTTGCTGCGTTAGTAACGAATCTTAGGTTGTTTATAATGTAATTTAATAAATTGTTGGTCTTTTTTGTGATGTTAACGTACAGTATTTTTTTGTTACACAAAATGTGATTGTTTCAAAAACTGTTGCTGTTTATCCAAAAGTAAAAAAAATATTGTATTGCATTAAAAAATAGATGACGTCATGAACCAGTGAAACAACTTAAAATAAGTATTATGAAAAATAAAACTGTTTCAGCGTTTTCGACAAATGCCATTAGTTTTGAAATTAATGAATTTGTTCCGTTAGTGGTGTATTAAAATGTTGATCGGAGTCGTTTGAAATATTAATTAAGTTATGTTCAACATGAAAATATATTGTAATATTTAATATCTCAACGCTCAAGCCCGTAGGGCCCGTACGCTCAAGCATACGCATTTTTATCATATTACACTCGTCACTATTATGGCATTTTCTGAAATATGAACATGAATAATAATAAACAACGTTTTAGAAAAGAATAACCATTAATTAATTAGTAATTATGAATCCAAAATGTTCACAATATATATCTTCCCACGAAAGACATCGCTATCCAAATCTGGTCTGAATTAAAAGAGCAAGATTATATTTTTGACGCTCTAAAATATTTTACGAATATGAAATGCCATGGAGCATGCCGAAGCACAGGTTGGGTGCCCGATGACTTTCCAATGGGAAAGTACATTTAATATGGATAATTGTGTGTGCCATTCTTTATTACATCATAGGTTATTTTTCTTTGGAATTTGTCTTTATATGTTCCGCAAAACTGAAAGAAAATTAGAATAAATTGTTTAGAGAAGAATCACAACAAATTGTTTATTTAAGGACCATAACAAATTATTTATTTGATACTCAAGCACATTGTTTATTCAAGGACCATAGCGAATTGTTTATTTAAGAACCATAACAAATTCTTTATTTAAGGTAAATAGGCACAAATTGTTTATTCTTGCGAACGTGTATGCGCGGAAAACATAGCTGGACCGGTTTCCGAATCGGAATGGCAAGGCACTCCTTACGAGAACATTGTATATTCTGATAACAATTGTTTGTTTTTGTCTGGATTAGGCACAGGTATTTAGTTGGCGGCAAACCGAAAATCGATATTCAAAAACTCATGAACATGTGTAATTTGACTAAGTAAAATAAAATTGTAAATATAAAATTAAATTGATGTCAAGGAAATTGTTATATTATTTACCCTTACCCAAAATCTGTAATAAAAGAATCAAGTATAAGAGTTTATAAAATCGAAAAATAACAGAGCACGTCCAATAAAAAAAATCTCCCGTTGATTATTAGTGTTTTTTAGGCGATGAGCGTAGGTCGGTTTGAGTTTACAGGCAAATATAACTTTCATGTTTACATTTTACTACATCATGTTGCTCGCTGGTTTCGCTATTACATCAATTGCTAAATGTAAAATACGTTCAAAGACACGCGTGCCAAAATTCCTTGCCGATGTTTTTTTTTTATTTTTTTACCTTACAAACATAACGTTGCAAAATAACAAAAAAGTTTAAAATCTACATGAAAAATCTGCACTGAACTTTCTTATATTAACAAAAATTTCCAATAAATTGGGACAGTCTCAGGTAAGTACATTTTTCGAAAAAACTTTTTAAATAAAAGTGAAATTTTAATATCTTTTACAAGAACATTTTTCCAACAACTCGTACTGTTTTCGATATATGGAAAACGATGAGGGTAAACAATGACTTCCGCTTAAGATATTGCTTTCAATATGTTTTCGTCCTCTGTGTGTAGTTGGCTGACCTCTTTTTTTGATTATTAATTTAATTTAGTACGAATTAATTGAATAAAATTAAGTCCGATAAAATATGCACAGTTGATGATCAAATTAATACAAACGGTTATTTTTTCTGATGCAATATGTTTTATATTACAATCTTATATTTCACATGCAACTCCATATAGAACACAATGTAATATCGATATATCTATAATCCATAAAAATATTAATATATCGAGTTAAGCATATTGTTTTCGCTACCAATATTTTCGATATATATTTTTTTTAATATCGCGGATTCCTAATTGATAAACGGTACGAGATATGATACAATTGCACGTAAATAATATTGTAGAGAATGCACTAAAATAAAATCAACGACGGCGAGCGTTCAAAGTTGGACTTCTGCTTTTTAGTGCGTCGCTAAGTTTCTTCGATGCAAACGACAAAATTGCGCGTAGATGAAGTTGTAGAGAATTAAATTGCCTAACGGAAACTCTATAATAATATCTAATATAATATATCTATCTATTACAGTTTAGAAATGGGGTGCGTTCTACTTCGCAACTAAACCAACTAACCAACGTATAAATAAATAATTTCGGGCTTTGGCCTCTTCCCGCATCTAAACTATAACAGCTAGATACCTAAATTCTCATATAACATGGAGTAATTACAAAAAGGAGTACAAAAACGATACGGGAAGGAAACAAAACGAGGATAGCGAGAAACAGATCAGGAACTAACACATAGCATAGAAGAATGGAAGAAAATGGAATCGGTTATTCTAAGGGTAACCGAAAAAACGTTCCCACTTCATATACATACATCAGAAGAAAGAAAAGTGGTGGGACGAAGACGCCGGAATAATACCAATCTTAAAAAAGGGAGTTGAAACACAATGTCATAATTACATAGTGATATCCCTGTTAAACGTGATCTACAAGACGATAGCGACATTAGTAAAAATAAAACTAGAATGAATAGTGGAACCACAGATAGGCGAATACCAAGCAGGTTTCAGGAAAGGCAGAGGCACAACCGATCAAATTTTTATGTTGATGGAAGTACTAGCAACCCGTTACGCATAAAAAATTAAAGCAGTCGTAATACTTATAGATTTGAAGAAGGGATACGACTCAGTAAAAAGAAGTAGACTGGTGGAAATAATGAAAGAATTCGGCATAATCACGAAGTTGGGAAAATTAGTGAACATGATACTAAAGAAAACCAGAAGCAAGATAAGTTTAAAAAACAAACGTCAGAAGATCTTGAAATCAGAACCGTACTTAGACAAGTGGGCCGCTACACATTATTATTTAACATGGCACTAGAAAAATTTATGAGAGAGAAAAAATTGAACAGAGAAGGGCACATACTGTACAAATGTCACCAAGTGATAGGCCATGCAGATGACGTGGTCGCTATAAGTAGAAACCAGGACCAGAAGAAACAGTAATGAAAATGGTAGAAGCAGGACACACAATTAGAAGTGAATATAAAGTTGGGCAAAATGTAATTTGAAGAAGTAGAGGAGTTTGTATGTTTGGGGGCAAGAATATTGAACAAGTGTGAGAAGGAAAAATAGATCGATGCAATGTTAAGTAAAACAAACAGATGTGCGCGAGCGGTGAACTACTTAATAAGAACAAAACAATACTAAGACCAACAGCAACGCATGGATGCGAGACATGGGTGCTAAACAAGGGTACACATGAAACAGTAAACACATGGGAAAGGAAGATAATTAGAAGAATATTGGGAGGAAAGAAGACGGAAGACGGATATCTAAGAAGGTCAAATGAAGAGATATATGAAATCTTCGGGAATATCAGGGTGCTTTTTAACGCGAGGCTGGCGTGTCTACTTCGCTGGTTTCTAGATAGTAAATAATAATAAATTTGCGATAGCGGTGATCTCACTAGTGATCCTTCAATTTACTTGTACCACTGGTTATTATACATGAAGCAAGTGTTCTTGGGACAATGTTGGGCTAATCCTATTATTTGGTTAGCAGGTTTGTGCTTATATTCGATTACTTCGATGGCCTCCGAATAAAAAAGATTACATTATGATTCCTTGGTGAGAGGTTCAAATAATAAAAGTGCGTGTAGAACATCATAAACATTGTAACTAAAGGAAAGAAAATCATTCAAATTGAATACAAAAGTGAAATTATTAACGATCCAACACTACCGTGTCAGTTATTCAACCACAATTTTGCAAATTACTGCTGTATGTATGTAATATCACAAGGGTCTGTTTTGGTCCCTTTCTATTCGTGCTTTTGCTTTGTAGACTGGTGTAACAAGATTGGATTGAGCCTAAATGGCATTTCTCGGTATTGTGTAATAAATTGTGTTCAGCACAACATAATATTCTGTGGAACTTATTATGATTTCAATAGTGATTTTATTTTACAAAATATATACGACTTATATTTTCATTGAACAGATTAGGTAGGTACTTGTGAGTCTGTGTTTATGAAAAATGAAATAATGACATTTCCTTCCATATATCTGTACGAATGTGCCTTATTTGCAGGGAGGAACATTGACTCATTAATTCACATCAAGGTATCAATAAAGTATACGAGGCACGTCAGGCTAAAAAAAAAATAAGTGTCCAAAGGACCCCAAGTAGAGATTGATGAAATATCTAAATACAAAAGTTATAAAAGAGCTGTATTTTGCATCTGGTTGTTTTTATTCAATTTAATTTTATTTTTTGATTAATTGTTCGTTTGTCTATCATTGTCAAGGTACACTGACTTACTATCAATAACTTACAAATGTGTTACCTACTTATTTCAGCTCTAAAATAGTAATAAACTACAATTTATGAACTACTAATAACGTTTTTATTAACAAGAAAAACTAAATTACAGTAATTTCAGTTACTACAGTAGTGACTTGATAAATTTTGACACTTAAAAAATGATTGACATAAATGCACGATGGGAGCTGCGACAATCATTTTAAAATCCTTGATCACCCTTGACCGAGGTAATTTTTGATATCACGGTATATTTTTTATTGAGAAGCCCTAACTAGTTATTATGTACGAATTATATACAAAGCTTTATCTCCAACTGCGAAACCTTAAAAATTACTTTTCATTATGTATTCAATTCAATTTGTCATTGAAAATTGTCAGACTTTAGTAGTGTGCCTTAGTGTGTCACTATGGCAGGCAGCGGTTTTACTTTAGTTTTATTGACTAGTCAATAATTATGTAGATTATTCATTCTAAATAGTGAAATAATCGAGTCGTTATTGTGCAGGATGAACGTCTGCAAGATTGTCTATTTTCTGCACAGAAGAGGATGGACCTGGTTACTGAGACACAAGTGTACGTTGAATGAGGTTCTGCAGGTGTCAAAAAAAGGCGTCTTGTAGTCTGGCAAACTGACTCGTAAAATTCTCGATATGGTGTTTTGTAGTGATCATCACAAGGCGCCAAATAAAATTAACATAAACTATTGTAACAATTTATCGAAAATAATAAAAGTCTCGCTCATTTAAACGCAAACATTATTAGATACATTAGTTCAGAATTCGAAGTTTGTATCATTTGCATACATTTACATGTTTTGGAAATTTAGAGCACTGTCCATGACAATCTGTATATGTACAGTTGAGAAATCAACAGTTAGGAAGTACAAAATCAGTTGTCTACGAAACTGCACTCATCGGTTTCGCCGCTCAGGTCAAAATTATTTTAATAATGTGAAATCACGTTTGTGTTTGACTAGTGTCAAAATTAACACTACGAAATCGAAATGAAAAGTAATAGAAGTAATAGTGTCGTTATTTAAAATAAAATGGCATAATTTGATGTTGAACTGAAATTGCAATTTAAACCTTAATATTTTGATACGAGGGGAGATCAGTATTTACGGTCCCTAACATAGAAGGAAAGAAATTGAAGAAATATCAAACATTTATTTTTCTACATAATCTCCCTGAACGTCGATACATTTGGCCCAACGATGCTCCAAATCTTTGATTCTTCTGGAAAAAAATCTTTTGGTTAATATTTACGGTCATCACATCATTATCGTCGTAATATCTGGTCCCCCAGATATTCTTTTAACTTTGGAAATAAAAGGAAATCACAAAGAGCCGGGTCTCGTGAATATGCGGGGAAACAATTCAAATCTTGCGTTCAGAATAGCGCTCATGGCAATATAGCTCTTGTCGATAAGAGCGTTGTCTTGATGAAACAGAATTCCTTTGTTCAATTTTCTCCGTCTTTTTTCCTTGACAAAATCACGCAATCTAGAAATTAAGTTAGCATAGTAGGAGCCTGTTATTGTATGTACACGATCCAAAAAATCAAATTGTTCCGTCTGAGTTCCAAAAATTGTGGCCATAACTTTACCAGCCGATGGCTGGTAAATGGCTACTCTATACTTCGTTGCTTCGACTCAGGATCGAAGTGGTGAACCCACGTTTCATCAACAGTGACGAATCGAAAAAGAAATTCATCCGGATCTGCTTTAAACTTTGCCAAACTGGTTTCAGAATGCAATACTCGAGAACGTTTCTGATCAGGTGTCAACATTGGTGGGACCCAACGTGCAGACAACTTTTTTAGCCCCAAAATATTTGTTAAAATATTTTCTATAGTACCATAAGAAAAATTCGTAATTTCATCTAACCGGCAAATGGTCAGTCGTCTATCAATCATTACCATACCGTGTATACGATTAACATTTCTTGGTTAGTGACAGTCACTGGTCGTCCAGCACCCTTCCCATGTTCACATGTTTGTCTTCCCAGTTTAAATTCTAGAGACATATTTTTCACGACTTGGTAAGAAACAGCACCCTCACCTAATACACCTACCATGTCTTTATGAATTTATTCTGGCGACAACCCTTTCTTTTACAAGTATTTTATAACTGCACGAACCTCTGATTTTCCATTTTTAGAATTTCTCTAAACTTGTCTACTTAAATTCTAAATTATTTGAACAGGTAGCAAGTGGCAAAACTACAATTGAACCAACGTAACAACAAATGATTAATACTTTAATGTGTCAAATTGATTCAACGCCTACTATCAGGGACGCTAAATAATTATCTCCCCTCGTAAATGTGAATTGTTTATTCATTTGAAATTATAAATACCATTATCCCCTCTTCAGGTTATGTGGAATGGGATGGTATTTATAATCGCAAATGCTTAAGTTTTTGAACAATAATTGTAAAGAATAAACAGTATAAATCTTGCCATTTCACCACATTATTTCCTGAGTATAATTCAAAATCATATCTTACAACCTCAATTTGTGTCTGTATATCATTTCAGTAACGATTACCATCAAAGTAAAATTGACAAGTAATATAAATGTAATTTGTAAAGTGTAAATTTTCATATTAAATCCTGGTAATACGTACTGGGATATCTGCACGCGTTTTTGTTTGAAATCCTCATCAGGCCACATTAATTCTGCTCAATAACTCCTGATTTTAGAATCGTTAGATGATCTTTGTATTCATTGGACGTGGGATGAAAAACCAATAGCACACGTCAATGAATATGTTAGGTAGTTAGTTCGACTTCCGGCACACATACGCCATAATAATTATGAGAACGGATTGGTCATTATAAAGTTTAATTTTACATTTTCTTCGTTAAATTTCTAAATCCATCAATATATACGTTAAACATAACATATGCAAAATACATTTCTGAATTTATACCACCATTTATTTTTTATCAAACACATGCCACAAATGTTATATTCCAAGCATGTTATTTTATTTAATTTCATTTATTTTTATTGTCAATTGATCGTTGAGATATAGATATTCTCAAAATAAATAATACACACACTACCAATAGAGATAACACACACAATACAAACAAATAAACAATTAGTCAAAGTTATATTATACGTTTTGTAATCGGGCATTTTAGCAATCTCGGTAGGTAAGACATTCAAAACTTTAAGAAATGCATAATACGGGCTTCTTTCATACGAAGAGGTTCTCCGCTTGGGAACACTTATTTTTTAGCCTGACATGCCTCATATACTTTATTGACATCTTGATTGAGATTGAATGAGTCAAGGTTCACCCCTGCAAATAAAAGACATCCGTGGATATACAGGGACTTGACACTTATTTTATTTTTCCTAAACACAGGCTCACAAGTATCTAATGAAAATATAATTCGTAGATTTTTTTTTCATAAAAGCTTTGTTGAAATCATAAGATGTTGCCCAGAGCATTCCATAAGAGATTCAATGTTTGCACTAAATCTCAATTTGTTTAATTTTGCAACGCAGATATAAGGCATTTCCAGTTTAGATTGTCATCAATGTTGCAGCCAACGAACTTCATACTATTCCTGACAGCAATTGATTGACCCTTCAACCACACGAGCAGTGACTCACTAAAAAAATTATTGACAGGATCAAAGAATATTAAATGGGGTTTCACACAATTTAGGCTCAATCCATTCCCGTCACAACCAGTGTGACATAACGGATGTAAAATTTGAACCACACGTTGAGAGTTCGCTCATATTCAACCCAAATATGATAACCAAGGTATCGACTGCAAACTGATTGACATCATTTGAGCTATAGTACGAAGTCATTAACGAAAGCACGAATAGAAAGGGTCCAAATTGGTTCTGAGAGATGTAGACACCAAGATGTTAAACACATATGCATATGCTACACGTTCTAAGAACATCGTTTTGCTTTCAGCAGTTTTTAAGTTAGTAATTGGCGATATATTGATTCGGTTGTTCGCAACTTCGAACTTGCAAAATGCTGATCGAATAGCTGATAACACTGTTGGGTCGTTAACAATTTCACTATTGTGTTCAATTTGAATGATATTCTATTCCTTTAGTTAGAATGTTTATGATGTTGCACACGCACTTTTATTATTTGAATCTCTCATCAAAGATTCATAATGTAATCTTTTTGATGCCGTTGAAATGTTTTTTTCGTAAACAATAGTCAATCCGGCATATAATACCCCTTTTATAGAAACCGTGAAGATATCTTAACTCATCTAATACATACCGCACCTCAGGATTGATTCAGGTGTTTCGGTGCCTTTTTTTTTAATTGCCAACGGAAAATCAAGTTCAAAATAATACTAAAATACTGAATGATTCTCAGAGAAGTCATTGATGTTCCATTCGTAATAAAATCTGTAATATTCGGGCAGCTAAATATTCTATTAGTAAATTTGTTAAGTATAGAAAGTTAAAACAAGAGATTAATTGGGCAAAATGATCTGAAATGCCTGCGTTTACTGTATTCGAATTGTATGAATACTCTAGTCACTCTAGTAGCGGCGGATATTGTAAAATGAATTTCATTAATACTAATTATACCACGAAACTGGTTAGTCACTGTATTCACCTTAAACAAGTCAATGTTAAAGTCACCAAATAGTAATACAGTATTATGGTTTAAACCAAATTCCAGCTTAATAAAGAATTTGCCCACGCATCCAGATGGAAATCTGTATAGTGAAACCACCGTTCGTCAGCAGCGAATATTCAAATTACTTTTCAGTTAGGGTGACGCCAAACTTTCCGCGATATCAAGGTCAGTTCTAGAAAATATACCAGTCCCTCCACCTATACTTGATTTTCGACAAAAGCTACTTACTAATTTAAACTTATTCAATGCAAAAATGATTCACATTCGCCTTCTGCAACCAGGTGATGCAAAACACATTTGGAAAAATGTCGTATCAAAGTACGCCAATTTGGATAGATTTATTGCGAACACTTTGTACGCTTATATGGATTATGATTATGTTGTAACAGCACAGTCTAAAATATTTTATATTTGAAACAGTTTAAACGCAAACGTTGATGATTCAAACATTTTTTGTCCTAACTCGAAATAAAATTGAATTCAAGTTGTCGTTGTTACAATACAATAAGTTAAGTAGTTCAGTGCTAGTACATTTATAATGAATACTTTCTTACTAATTTACAAGAATTCGGACATGTTGCTGCTTACATACTCTAGCGAAACTTGATTTATATGGCTCATATGTTGCAGTAATTACTATGCACTTACATTTGAAATATATGAAAATAAATTACATTCTGAAGCCTCGTTCTGTCGCAACGAAGCAACTTTCGAAGTCTACTTATTAATATACAAAATCTTTAAAAAAATAAGCATATATATATTAAGCAATAATAATTTATTAAAAAGGACCCGAAAAGCAAGATTTAGCACACGTTATCAATCACTATTATTGCCTGTCAATCTTAGTAAACACTTCGTGGCTAGAGAAACGGAAAATATAAAGTTTTCCATTCAATTATAACTTTACAAGTTTCAATTATTTAAATCGCGTATACATTGTCGTGAATTCGAGTACGTAATAAAAATATTAAAGTAGTGATCAAAGTACTTCTACAGTTTTCAGAGAAGCCTTTCTGAACATATTTGAGAGCGTTTATGTACTTACCACAGTATCCTAACTGAAATTTCAAATAGTCCTGGAATTACGAGGTCATCCGAGGCGGCTAACCATTTTCTTCCGAAAAGTCGAAGAGCCGGCATAACTCGCCTTTGACACTTGAAACAAACACAAAATTAATTTATTATACAATGAGTAGCACGTGTCGCGAAGCAATGTACGATATGTTAAAATGCAATTAAAAAATAATGCCGTTTATCGAGCTTTATTTACCATGTGTCGTATTGTTTGTTGTTTTTGTAGTCAATTTTGCTTTATCTAGCGCACGTAGCACAACACATGGCCCACTGAGTGGAATCCTAGTGGAAATTACTAGCAATTAAAATCAAAGTAACGACGAAACAAAAATTCAATTAACTTTGACTCATTTACAGCACTGGTCATGCAACATAATTGAGTACAACTTGCAGAACAGGTTTAGCGTATTTGACTTAATTTCACATTATTTTCCAATATGCGAAATTTGTATGGGTGGCCATTTCAATGACATATCAATTTCAACAAAGGCCGTTACGCGAGTGTACATTGAGCGATTTCAAATTGTATAAATGAAGTTGAGAAAGGCGAAGGGCAAAAGGGTGACTAAAAGTGCTCAAGTGAGTATTTCAAGGCATCAACTTCGATAGTCTACATTTTAGAAGTTCAAAATAGGTTGGTTTCTGCGAAAGACAATACATAATGCAATACTAGAGACATATGAAACAAATCAAATAGGGCATGTTGTAATTTTCAAATATAGGTTTAGTGGCATCAAAATGTAATAATTTCATCGACAAAATGCGAACATGATAATTTGTACATATATATAAATGTATCGATAAAACAACAATGAAGTTATCATTCTGTAGTGAAAGCGAAAATGGAAATCTATGTGTTCCAATTAAATTATAACCGATCCTAGAAGGATCGACCAATTCTTGAAGATGAATATGAAAACTGGTATGGCTGGGATGTCTAAGATGAAATGAGTGACAAATAGAACAAAAAAACTGCCTGAAACTTGGAACTATACTGCAAGGATAATGAGTGGCTTGGGGACGTAGAAGAGGATTTAAGGGTCATCGGCGATATTGAAGAAGATTATGCGTGTGTGTTGCAAAACATCCTTTACGTGATCAATCACTTCGTTCTGTATCAATCGTGACTTCAAAGTGGCTCAGAGGAAGTTCGGAATGTTCATTTACATCGCTCTTAATACATTTCAACCAATTAATTTAATTTATTTTCGATGTCACTCACAAACAGTAATTACAGTAACTTTGCATATACCAAACTGTACAAGTCGTAAATATTTGTATAAATATTGCATATAATTCTACCAACGAAATAATTTGAGTGCACGGAAACTCACTTCGAAACCAAAAATAAAGGAACTAATTTGAAATGAACAAAGCCTTAAAAGCAACATGTGGGGAGCTCAAAAATATGACTTTGTTTGATTTTTACGATACCCAGTGAATGTAATAGAAAATATACTTATATGTAGTAATAAATGATAATAAATGATTTTAAAATTACAATATAGTAATTCGAAGTTATGAACATAAGAATAATTTCTACAATACAATTTAAAGTTCAAGACGAACTTGAAAATTGCAGACAACGATAAATAATTCTCCAAAGTCCGAAATCAATGTGATGGTAATGATGTAGACCACTTATATAATATCTAACATGTTTACATTACCCAAAACTCGTATTATATTATACTCAGTTGCACTCAGGACCAACCTCCAACATTTCTGAACTCGAAGTAAGCTTAAAATTATTAATCCCCGTCGTTTTAATACTTTATTTGACATTTCGCTGAAAAACATCTCTATAATTGGCCGATAAAAAACTCAGTGCTAATTGGTTTATTCCCCACGAATTTTACATTTATTGGTGCTAAAAATTATGGCGAATTTGACGTGGGATATTTCATAACCCATTTAAATTCATGGTCTCATTGATAGGTACGATTTTCCACATTTGTGCGTTTTTGATAAAATGTTTATGGTTCAGATGCGAAGTTGTGTTGTGTGTGTATGAACCATTTCGTCTATTGACGAATCAACGTTGTATGTTTATTATTAAAGATGTATAATTGCAATGATGGTGTGTAGGCCAATACCCTTGGTCCTTCCAGGTTCATTATAAGCGGATGCTACAATATATACACGAATACTTCCTGTCAACGTGACTTAAAATCACCGAAGAGCTAAATTGCATGGAGAAAATACGATGCATCTACCCATTGGCAAGAGCAGATGAGCTTCTTTTAAAATATTCGACGATTGTTTTTTATTATATCACCAATTGCATGAAGTCCACTTTGCACAATGAAACTAACAGTATGTGCGAAATATGGAAAATGTTTCGAGCTGCATAATAGAATGGCCGCCGTTATATTAGTAGCATTATCATTATCTGTGTATAACAATTTTATTTTCAATATTAATATTTCGTGCAGTACTTTTTAAGCTGCTTGAAATATTATATGCTTTCAAAAAAAGGTGTATATAATATGCAGAATCCAGCTTATAATTGTTAATAAAAGGAGCGGTTCAAGCAACAAAACTCACGTTATTGATGGAAATCCATGTATCCGTTGTTAAAAAGTATATATATTTCAATTTAGATTTCACAATTTCTAAATGTTCCAAATACGTTGGCGGGAGAGAATATCCTGGATATAATATTGTCATAAATTTCGTAAATTCTTTATCTTCCACTAAAGAGAAACGGCGATATTCTTTTACAATCACTCTCACTAGCTGCATGTCAAAAGATTTTGATTTTATTGACAAAATCGGTCTTGATGATATATATTCAGCAATGTTTGACTGGTGAGGAATTTTATGGTATGTTTTAGAAGTGTGGAGCTGATTGATGAATGTAGGTATAGATCTAGTTGATACAGAAGTGGTTTCATTATCAGTTCTTTGTCCCCGCTAGGGGGCACCAGTTGAACCCTTGAGATTAGCGAACTAACGTACCCTGCGCGTGTCGGGTGCGATGGCTTATAACCTTATAAGGGCCACAGCCCGAGACAGATACTCCGGCGTCGAAACTCGACGAGTGGCAGAGATTGGTACAACAGGGGTCGGGGTCCCGCAGACTGCGCTCCGTCCCGACTGAAACGCAGTGGCAGAGGCTGAAAGCTCGCATGCTGAGCGAGAGACTGGTAGACTCTCGACGAGTGAGCTCGGGTACTAACATGCAGAATTGGTACAGAGTTTATAGTCTCTCGCCTATACCAGAAGGGGCACCGGGATTGTAACTGGTGTCGACTGGTAGAGTTCGCTTCGGCGTTCCTGCGCTGTCTATCAACCGCGAATTGTAGCCGTGTTAATAAGCCCGAAGGGTAGGTGTAGCGCGTAAAATTAAAACCGGATGATTGATCAGTTATTTGTGGTTCCACTTGCATTGTCTCTGGTTGTGTATTTAAAGTAATTAGCTGATGTTTTGACTATAAATGTATTCTCAAATTTCCGAGTAAACCGGCGGAGTACCTTACAATTTTAATACAGTATTTACATTTTAGTTTACTTTGCGACTGACCCTCCCACGAGTGGGTAATACACCTATTATGGCGCTTCAAATTGTACTTCGTTTTTGACGCTATATAACAAATCTTTTTGCGACTGAAAATAAGTGGAATTCGGCCTTGCGATTGGTTCTCGGACGTTGTTCGCGTTGTCGAACGTGGATTTGCCGATAGTCGTGTTGTGACATTTCAAATATCAAACATGTGTTCCGGCAACGGCGCATTTAGCGCCCTATTCAAAAAACATCTTTATAGTTTGGGCAGTTTTTACTTATGGATGTTTATTTGCACTCGATCAGGTACGATTTCACGCGTGCACAAGGTAACAACTTCCTATACAGTTCAAATTAATCGACTCAGCCGTTTGATTGGTTCACGACGCTTTCAGACAACGCCGTCGGTCAAACGTCATGTTCCATATTCGTGGATGTGAAAAGTACTGCCACACAAGTGCAACGGAAGCAGCAAAAAACGAACGATCGTCAAGTATTGTTTACAAATTTAGTACAGGTTTCGCCGTGTCGACATTTCATAATGATCTATGTGCGAGTTCCATATGACTTACAAATACACATACAAATTGCGCATTATAAATATTCGGTGAGAAAATGTTTAATCAATTGATAAATTAGGTAGTAGAGCTTAGTTTGAATTCGTCGTATCTTCCATACATCAACAGACAGAGTCGTATAAGTCGTATATGTGAAATTTCAAATGTCAAACGCGCATTTGATGTGCAGGAGTGAAGGTTGACTTCAGTGCAATGTGTAATGGATTCGATTAACTTCGATTATTAGAGGCTCCTGGCAATTGATCGCGACTACTGGTTGTGTTGCGTGGCTATCTGTGTCACTAACTGTCAGATTTAGACGAAAATTTATTAAAACGTACAATCGCTCGACATGTAAAGCTGGCAAAAACATACAAACGCCAATAAAACTGTGCTTTTGTCGACATGTAGTCCGTCAGGAATTAGGTAATTTTTTTAATAAAAATTGTGAATGTGACAGTTATAATTTTGATTGGCAGTTGAGAAGCTGACAAAATGTTAGATGTAACAGTCTTATATGCCCATAGACTGGACGTTTTTCACAGCAAAATGTATCGTAATAGTGTGGGCATTATTAGCAAATTTCGATTGAAGGCAAAATGTCAAACTTAGCTCAAATTAATTGCATCTTAATTCAAAAATTAAATCATTGAAAAAATACATCAAAATTCATTTCCATAAATATCAAATTCTGAAGAATAGTTCGAAACATTAATTTTGACGCTTAAGAAAGTTACATTTTATTATTTTCAAGTGCAAGTGAAGTTTATACCGCCATTCTGGGAATTAACAGCATTAACAATTATATGTATCAAGTGATGTAGCCCAAGACTTCGGTCAAATCAACATTTTAATTTGGCTGATTAATATTTAATGCATTGTGTGCCAAAAGTCTGTTTTCGTTTCATGCAATAATTTATCGTAACTACATAAATGCAAGATAATATAAACATAAATTTCTATTGTTCTTCTAAATTGAAATTATTTCAGTAATTGTTATGAATTCATAACCCAACAATTATCTGAACTACACATGTCGAACATCTTGAAAACAATGGAAAAACTTCAAAAACAGGTATAACAGATTATATATTTTGTAAAAATAATACATAATTTCGAAACCAATTACAGAACCCAAAGATATTTAAAAATCGAGAAACGCAAAAATTTGGGAGAATGCCATAATTTTCAAATACGCAATTTGTAATGTAAAAGTATAAGCGGAAAAATAAAAAAAAAACAAATAGAGAAGAAACAAGTCAATTGGATAGGTAAATAACTGAAACAAAACCTTAATCAAACAAAATGTCACTTAGCGCAAACATGAAAAAGCCAACAATAGTAAATTGGAGACTGTGGTTGGCAAATAAATTGAAACAAACTTACCCTTACCACATAGTATTTTATTAACACTAGATGTACATTTCGACAACTAATTTGTCATCTTCATCAGTATACAGCAGCGTGGTAAGGGTAAGTTTGTTTCAATTTATGAAAAATTTATATATAAATTTACATATAATTATATAAAAATTATTAGGTGTCAATTGTTTTTAACTCCTTTATTAATAAAAATTATTTAATTAGATTTTGTGTAAATTGTTGACATTTACATGTTCCAAACAAAGATATGAACATATTTTCACATTCTACGTTAATATGAAATTTGTTTGTCTTTACAACTAATCAATCCCTATCAAGTATCCAGATAGAGTAGTTTCAGGCTGTAAAGGACATGTACGTCATGAACAAGTTGCGCGGCGGGAAAAGTCCAGTAGCTCGAACTGGTATTTCAGGCGGACGCGAAGCAAATGCAAGCGCGTTCTACAAAACTCGCGGCACTGCTTTGACAATCACCCCCGTTTTGTGGTAATGGACTGTTCCAAACCAAAAAGCTGTTAGTGCGCATAGCCACGCCTATGTCCTTTATATTTTAAATCATCTCTACTACAAAGCTATCTGCCTATCTGTAATAGTTCAGAAATGGTAATCGTTCGAAATTGGAGATTGGATTTTTCGAATAATGTGGGGCAGTATGCTATATGACGCTACGAAACATGATATGATAGCAGATAATAAACCTCATTTCAAATTTTAGTTTTTTAATTGTAGAAATTTCAGTCATTGATTAAATTTTTATTAAAATATTTATTAAATATTTATTCGCTTAGTTCAAGAAAAATGGCGGCATTCTCTCTCAGAAAGGTGTGCGTCGATTAAGTTAAAATTTAGCATTGACATAGCTGGAAAGAAGATTTACCACATCGCCTATGAAAAAAATGTCTGCCAAGTTGAAACAAAATGGCGGGAATGTGTGCAGAAATTAAACTGAAATTTTCTATTAACATAATTGGACATTGCAAATTAAATTATTGTAAAAACTACCGCTATCGGACTACTCATTCATAAAAACTTAGTTTACCTAGTTTCCGAATAAAGTAGTAGTAGAATAAATATTGTCCAAATTATATAAACTTTGTTAAATTTTGCTTCCAAATCATATATTTATAAATTGTTACTAAGCATTCAACGATAGACTAAATACCTGTGTGTTAAAAAAATATTCCAGGTTTATTAGGTTTTTACTAATAATAATATTCGGGGTGGTGCCTAAAAGAAAAAGAAACCGTCATACCATAACAAAATAAATAAAAATTATAATATTCTGTTGCCGTGTCCGTTTGCATGTGGTGGCCAAATGTACAAATTTTAGGACTACTTTCTTATACTGTTTGGTCCTATTACTCTCAAAAAAAATAAATGCTCGCTAAAATGGACTTACTTTTAAATTGAAATTAATCCAATTAACCAATTTGTTTTGCAAAGCACCACTGTCAACTCTAATGAATTTGTCATTATTTTTATATAATACTCTTTACATTCACAATGCAAAATAGTTGTGTGTGTGTATTATTATTTGATTTACGAATAAGTTATTTATTTGGGTACGAGTATAGTTTAATACATTTCTATTAGTATTATTTTTAAAATGGTGTATGATGATGTACCTTTGTTGCAAAATATTATCATTAAGTTATGCATGCATGCACGAGGCGAATGCTTTGGAGCGTCTGATCATATCATTTCGCTGCTCGTAGCGCACACGTAACGAAAGAACGAACTAGTGAAAAAGATAAAATAACAAGTTCGTTTAAGTGATACAGTTCACTTGAACTATGTCACCAAAATGATCTAGAATGCCCATCACTACTTGGTAGTGTATTTCGAAACCATGCAAAATTGACGAGGATCAGAAAACACAATGCAGAACTAATTATACTAAACATTTGTCGCGAATATTAGTAAAAGATTTTAGATTATTGGTAGAAAGTAAATGCAACAATGGTACAACGAAGCGAGAAAAGGAACAGGCGTGGCAGGATATCGCGTATCGCACGAGAGTAGTCCGATCTGCTGACTACGTAAAGCTTACGAGAATAAAAAAAATTACAGATTGCAGTCGCCAGCGAGAAACTTGCAATTTCCAACGCAGCTGGTGGTATTGAGTCGAATTTGCCAAACCCATTGGATTTAATGACAAACAACCGTGTATGACAATGAATGCATGTTTGGGGGCTTAGAATAACTGAACCGGAAATACCACCTCAAGAAAGCAGGATGTCTCCATTGCACGGTGAAGTAGCAGGTGATCCTTGCTGTTTAATGAGTTTGCAGGTACTTTGTATTTTGTGATGTTCTCAATTAACGTTGAACGACGTTTGCTCGATTGAACCCATTTAAAATCACCGGTTAGTAAGAAATTGAAGCCATCACCTTCTACCACAAAATTGTTCCAGAGGCGACGACCTACGATGAAGCAGTACACAGTTGGCAGATGTGAATATGGAATCGTGTATCGTAGACCCTGGCCATCGCGTCACAACATTTAAAAATGTTTATAGACAAGTAACCCTTCCTATTCCGGAATTTCTACATCATCGCCACCTACGATAATATGTGATGTTTTCTATTTGTATGAATTTTTAAGTTTCACCAGGTGGCAAAACCTGCTATATCATAAAATTTCCTCTGCATCAGTAAAACCTCTTTACGAGTTGTAGGAAATTTTATGTGTCTTTCGTACAACCCGGGAACTGCTTCCGATACCCTTTTTACGATTCTATATTCACTTGATGTATGCACCGACGCCACAGCAATTGCGAGTAAATGTTTACCGGCCCTATAGTATATCAGTGCCACTAGCAATTGATTTATCGAAGGAACAGAATTATTTCTAAAATCAACTTTATCATACACCTGAGAATTTTAAGTGAATGTTAAACATGCATGTCTAACATTCATAAGGAAATTCAAGTATTCCATTTAGTTTAAGATATTCATCACGGTTTCTTTCGTTAATCTAAATCGTTTAAAAAATGACAAATCATCCATAATGTGGAAATATTCATTTTTGTTGTGCACTTGTTTCGATAAAACCCGTGATTGACTATTTAAAAAACTTCCAAATCATCTTCAAATAGTTCATTGTCAAACAAATCCATTAGCGTAAATACAAATATAGCTTGACAGTTACACCAACTTTTTACATTAAGTAGCAATTAAGCGGACATATTTTCAAGCTTAAGATAAGAGGCTCGCACGAAAACGAAAAAGACTCACTTAAACAACTGCGCAATGGAACTAAAATTTTAAGGGACAAATAACTACTACGTACAAGTCGTACAAACGGGCGAACATTAGGTTGTAAGAATATATTTTAAATTCGAAACTTATAGGACTTCAAGAAAGTGTTTATAGGAATAATGTAAAACAGAAAATATTTAAATCTGGGCTTGAAGAAGGTGTTAATTTAGAACCAGTCTTATACTTGAGACTTACACAAGTGCGCAATAGAAATTACTTAAAATTAACTGAAAAAATTAAATGCAAATAATTTAGTCAATATGCATGACAATGCAATGCAAGTGCTTCTTTACATGAAATAAATGGCTGTAAAGCACATCGATTAATGTCGTTCTTGTTTCATTTTGTCTACAAAGTCACACACACAATGGCATTTCATTACTGTTTGTCGATTACATGAACTTTAATTTCCCTTTATCAATATCAAATAAATGCAATTAAAAGAATCGATGCGTTAATTAAAAATAAAAACGCGGGTGATGTGATTAGAGCTCGCTCGCGATTTAGGCCTGGTGGTTAGTCTTGACATTTTTAGCTCATAAAAAATAAGTTAAGCTGAAACGCAATATGTTCTTCAGAGCAACATAATATTGATAGAAATTTATCAATTTCCTTATTCTCAAGAACTATCATTTCATTATAACGTTGCGTCAATATTTGAATAATTGGATACGTGAGATGTGTTGAATACACTTACACAAGATGATATATTACGACAAATATTTTATATTATTCACACCTTCCAGATCATTCCGGATCCTGCGAATAACATTGAATTAATAGTAGTGCTAATATGAATTTTACATAAGGATTTCCTGTTGTAACACTTCATCAAAAACACAGATCGTTAAATAAGAAAACCGGTTCAGATTAACTCCAAGAAAACTGACGACTAAGTGACACGCAAATTATGTGTAAATTTTATTCTAGGATAATATAATAGATCATAATAAAAAATATCGACGAAAATAATCTCCTGTAACATAAAATTGATTAATGACGTAATTTGAAAAACACTTCATTGGAAACACTGAGTCATTTAAGCATCGGACAATTCAACAGGCAGAAGTCTATGCCATTGAAATGTGCGCGAGAGAGCTATTAAAAAGCCGTCGGCGGCACAGGACATTTTTTTCTGACAGGAGAACAGCTCTTCAAGTCTTTGCTGACAATCAATGTACGTTGATGTCGACCAGAGACTGCCGCGCAGTGCTCTCTCAATTAGTGTGAACCAACAAGGTTAGTTGGTCGGTATACCCGAACACGCTGGAACAAAGGGAAACGAGGCAGCCGATCCCTGCCAAAGAGCGGAGCTAACCAGGAATTTATTTGCCCAGAAACGGCTCTTGGGATCACAAGAGTCCTTCCTAGAAGCTCAAATAAGAACTGGATGGAGCACAAGGTACTTGAATACTAGCAGGAGTGCCAGGGAATGAAACATTACCAAACAGTTACTCGTTCGCTGTGAAAAATGTGAATTCCAGAAAGTATTTCAGCTCTAATTTCCACATTTCAATAAATTTAAGACGTATGAAGACTAAGAAGTCGTATGCATTATATGATATAATTGTAAGCAGAATGTCCATTAAATTAAAATAAATTATTTGGAAAATAAATTTGTTAATCTTTTGAAATTGTTCTTTTCTTTTCTTTCTCTGTTATTCATTTTTCATACTTGTGCATGTTAATATAAATTTAAACAGAGATATAGTAATTACTTCATTACTTAATTACTTGGTTAATATATTATTTAAATTTGTCTTGATTTTAATATAATAGTTACAGATATAAAAATACAATTATCTAAATTGATATCACTGAAAATCTAGCACCAATTATACATTGCAATTTCTTTCATTAACCTTCACTATTAATAAATATTTTCTCTGTCCTATAAAATAGTTGACGCTGTTGATGTTGCACTGTATTAATGTTATATTTTTTATGTATTTGGTGTGAACAAAAGAACATATACTTCAGTGTTTACCACTGAAATAAGAAGCATAAATGCAAAGCATCCTGTAAAAAAGTGTGCGGTGCAGGTTATAGAATTTGCTACCTGTATCATGGCGATCCTCGAATGCAAGAATTGACTCACCCTCGGATAAGAAGCATGCAGAAGGTAGAGCAGCGGTTATTTGTATTTAAATTAGTAAACCGAGTAGTACACACAATCAACAATACAACTGGCTGCATCAAATAAGTCAAGCAAAAAAAAAATGAAATGCTGCAATTGATCACCTGGTCCTAGTCACAACAACAAACCAACACAAAATAATAATTGCAAAAATAATTACTTTAAGGAAAGTGAATTCGTTATTTACATAAACAATATGAATAAATAGAAAGAGATTTACGACCTTTCCCCAAAATGCAAAATAGGCAATACATAATTAGTTTGTATTATATTCATACATGTAGGTTAACAGATACAGTGCGCTCAGAAATCAGCAGGGTACGTCTGTTATTACATGTACTCACAGAAATAATGTCCCTGTAGTAAAACAAGCGAACAGTTCGATCTATCTCCTTTAAAAACCAGATACCGGTCATAAAATGCAAATATGTATTACGGTCGCATTTACCCGGGGTTTGGCATTGCGTTTAACAATACTTAGATTTTCTTTAATGAAAAACCGTAAATATGTGTTAGTTTGTATTAAAAATGTTTGCCTTGATTTATTTATTATTTTTGAAATCATTTCATCTATTACGTAAATACAAATATAATTACATATGATAATTCCGTGAAACCTTTCAGATGTTGGGTAAATTTACACACCATGGAAATATACAAAATATATGTCTCGCACACTTTTCTAACCATTCATTTCATTTGTCCTTTTGTGAAGAATGCTAAAATTATTTCCATCACCGTACTAGGGGTGATTTAAATGGTTTAAGCTGTAGCCAATTAGTACATTGGCTAGAGCTTAAAATATTTCTGTTCTTAAGCATACAGTGATTGACATCAAAGTAAAACATATGAACGTAAATTGCATATTACTTTGCATTTAAACTATATCTTGTACTCCTAATATTTGTTTTTCTGATTGCATAATGTCATCACTTGCTTCAATTGCTACATGCATTTTGCATTCGTATATAACATAGATACTGAATATAGTTTTGTCGTAAAACTAGAATGTTTCTTAGATAAAGTATATTCTTCACTATAACGACGGTAGGAAATCCGGGTTGATCAGTATACAAACTTACCTAGATCAAAATATAAAACCCAGTTACTTGTTATGAAATAAGAATTTGAGAGATTGAAAAAACTGTTAACATTCTGTTGAAAGTCACACACGATATTAATGAATACGAATTAGATATTCCTTTAATGAAGTTTTCTAATAAACGCAAATAGGATCAGTTTTTGTTTAAAATTATTATTATTATTATTAACTTCTCCTTCCTCTGATATCATTCCAACTGTTAAAAAATTGTAATTGGATATTCAAAACATAGAAATATGTATATTTTCGTCTATTTTAAATATTTCTTTGAATTATTTATTTATTCTAATTTCATATATCGCAAGTAATTATTTTATTAAATTATTCTTAATTGTAATACAATATACACTTATAACAAACCGTACGGAAGTACACAAATCGAATAAAATCTTATATAGTTTACATATTGTTCACTTCGCGCCTAATTATGAATAATAAAATTATTGCAACTTATGCAATGACGATGCATTTTTTTGTATACACGGGAACTTTACAGTATTCGTCCAATATTTAATTCATAATAATGAAACTTTGTCCAACGGATATTTTTAATTAGAAATGTTTGACTAGATTTCTAAAAATGTATCAGTAATTTGAAATATATCTCAAAAGTACACACGTAGAAAAGCTACTCTTGTCGTGTTCGTATAGAGTGACAAAAAGCAACTAAATGCTTGCGCCTGAGGTTTAAAACATGAGGTTCCGAAATGATTTAGAAGCGCTGCTGCAAGAAGTACCACATAAAAATGCACTTTTTTAATTAAATTGTGACATATATTTTTCTCAAAGAATAATATTATAGGCAACCTATACAAATTAATATTTTGTGTAATATCCATTGCTTCCAATGCATTCGTTTAGGCGATTTCTCATTGATTAAACGGTGTTGCTGCAGAACTTTGTGCCTCGGAGTCTCTCCCATGCCCTGTTAACATGATTTGTCAGCTGCTGCATTGTTCTTTCCCTGACACCGAATCCAGACACATCCTCCCAAGACTATTGCCCTATTGCCGCCCACATTTCCTCTATGGGGTTCATATCCGGAGATTTTGCCGGCCAATCCAACAATTCAATATCGTTTTGATCATCAAACCAATTCATAACTGCTGCCGATGTATGTATAGGACAGTTGTCCTGTACAAAACTGATCACCTCAATTTCATCTTCTGGGTAGACAATTCTCGCTGAAGGGATCACTATATCTTCAAGTATTCCAATGTACCGCTGCGAATTGAAGCGTGGGGACAAAACATGTATTAATTCACCGGGGCCGGCAGCTGTCGTCCACCCCCAAAATCCGGCTGTTATGCGACCGCTTGTTGAATTTGGCCTAACATCTTCCCGAATATATCGGGTGTTGTTCTTTCGCCGTAACACTACAGGAGCATCTTGCGAAGATGAAAAAGTTTTTTCATCCCCAAAAATCTGCCAATCCCTGTCGAAGCGAACCCTAGCTGCAGCATATGCCTCGAACAGTTCAATTTTCCGGGCAGGCTGTCCGGCGTGGTAACCACTTTCACGCAGACGTCTCCTTACTGTCATGGTGGAGCAATTCAAATGTAATTCCTCCCTTATTCTGACACCTGTAATGAATGGGCTATTCTCAACCGCCCTCACGATGACACCATCCTCAAGTGGTGTCATTATGCGGCGGACACCCGTTCTGATGGTCTCCAAACGCCGATCACCTACGTTTTGCCCCCGTTGCACCCAACGACGAACTTGTTTTACCTGTACATTATTAATCTTTGTAACATTTGCATATTAGGTCAGCATAAAACAATCATTGTCAAATAAATAACTACATATTCGTTCACTGCAGGGTAACACAACACTGTTTTGCAATTTAGAATTTTTACTTAATGATAAATATTTATTATTTATGCACTAACCAGAAGCAAACCAAGATATTTATTTAAGGAATTCCATGTGGGAATATCATATACGATGATTTTCTCCTGTCCAGCGAAACACGTATAAATAAAAAAGTTTCCAGCAGTAAACAAAAATGTTTTAAATCACAATCTTGCGTTGGTTTTTATAATGTGGAATATTTGGAATATTTTAAAAACAAGCCGAATGAAGTTTTTTTTTCAACAAACCATCTGCTAATGGTCCGAAAAAGTATACGCGCCAATACCAATAAGATAATTGTATTTGAAAGAAAACGAGTAATTGGTATAAAATGGGGTGAAAGTAATTAAAACAAGTTGTGAGTATACTATATACTTTGTATAATAATATTTTGACTTAAAGTGAAAGTAAAATTTCAACAATTTTATGTTCATTGTCCTAATGTTTTAATAACATTTGTAGATTTTTCACAATGAGTACATTTAATATACATCTTTTTCCTTACAGTATTCTAAAAATCACTATCACTGTCTCACTATCAATGTTACATAATACTTAAAAGTGTATGTCTCATTTGAACAAACTAATTAAATTATTCTATCAGAAAAAGTTAATAATTAAAGGAAATATAACAATTTGATTCGAGTCGATGTATGCTGAAGAACTGCAAAATTGAAATTAGTATGGGCACCTACTTAGTTCGGCGATTGGTCAATATCACGTTACATTACTTGCTGTGTAAGCATGGAATCGTTCTAATTGCATTTATTTAATTCTATGCACTACTCTTATTATTCTTCAAAAAACGATGAAATTAATGTCTACAAAAATGTATAAGATTTCATATATCACATTTTAAATGCAAACGAATATATATTCACGATTATACGAATATCTAAATTGTTATTTTTAATGCGATCGCAGTTGGGGTAGTAGCGTATTTGCATTTTATGATAGGCCGCCCGGTGTATGTTCTTTAAAGGGGACAGTTCGAACCGCTCGCTTGTTTTATTACAGGGACATCTTCTCTGTTTGTAATTGTACGTGCAGATCCAAAATCTCCAGCCATCAGAGTAAATATTACGTCAGGCGTTGTTTCGACAACCAATGATATGAATGAAACGCATACGAGACTAGCGACGTTGAAACGAATTGTAGATCAAGTCAGACATACACGGATACGTTATTATTTTAAAGTATCGCAGTGATTAAATTATCAACAATGAATCAGCAACAAAGCTTTCGTTTCACTTAGCCGAGATCAAAAAAAATCAAGCAAATATAACTGCAATTTACAACAAACCAATATTTATTATTTGTTCAAATTAGAGATTTCGTCCAGAAATGCACTCCAAAAATGCCCAAGAACGAAAAACGCATTTGAACCTCACTTAGGCCACTTGAAACAAACATCCCCAAATCAAACTTGTATCAATGCTTCGCCACATGAGTTTTACAACCATTGAAAATACAGGTTCAACGCCTAATGTTGTGTAACTTAATTAATTGTTTGTGTCCACTGACGTTTACCTATCTTTGTAATGTCTGTAATTTTTCTTGCTTAGTGAAATATAGATCAAATTTGGAAATGATTAATTTTTTCATCAAAGAAAATACTGTGTTTATATTAGTCACAAATTGGTAGACGTTGAAAGTAATAAACAGAAAAAAAATATTTACACTCACACTAACCCTACCTGCCCAAAATTGTATTTCCATTCGTTATTTCACATCAGGTGACTTTGATCACCTACATTTATATTCTTTAAATACTATTTACTTTCAAAAATGATTTATGATAAATTATTAAATAATTCATTTTGATTTATGTCTAGACCTATAATTGTTTGTAGAAAAGCAAAGTCCGTAAATCATATTATAAATCACTTTTTAACCACATATATACGTAACTGTGGAATAAATGTCTGTTACATTAGACGTTCTTGGTTACATGTTTGGGTTTCCCCTTAAATAATGTCGAACAAGTATGGACAACCTTATATTCATTTATATATGCACACATATTTACATTTCACCTGACATTCAATTAAACTTTCTCTGAACCATACCCTAATAAATTAATCCGTTTACAATTTATGTTACATAAATATATTACGCATTATGTGCATAGTAGTGCATGTATTAATTGTCTAAAATAATAAATCATATTTATTACGTCTTCCGGTTTCTTTCTCTTTGTTTACATAATCGCCGCGATATTAGCAATAAAACAGTTGTTGACAATAGTGATTAAGAGTCGAATGTTACACGTGTTACACGTAAATAACTGAAGAGAATATATTATCATTTTTTCTTACCTATAAAGTAGGCAATAATTATGTTTTTTTGCTTCACATGACAAGGTGAAGTTTTTTCGTTAAACGTAAAGTTATAACTAACTAAATAATACTAAAATAATTGCCTACAGAATGTTTATAAGCAGGGGTCGTATTGACTTAATCGGGTCAGTTGCTCGGATATGGTCTTTATGGTCTGAAGAAGATATTCCAGAGGCGCCGTCCTGCTGGAAGACCCGCCCGAAGAAGCAACGCACGTGAAGCCCGACTCCTTAGGCGGATGGCTACCAGGGATCAAACAACAAGATCGATTGCTGTGGATTCGATGAGAGCTTTGAACCGACACTTGTCGATGGCAACTGTTTACAGAAGGATTTCTTCCTTTGGGTTACATTCATACCGTCCTTACCTTCGGCTTCCATTAACACCTTCCCATAAAGCAGCCAGACTTGCATGGTGTCAAGAACGGCAAGGGTGGGTTCATCAATGGAATGACATCGTCTTCAGTGATGAATCAAGATTTTGTTTATGGGTGAATGATGGTCGTAGAAGGGTGCGGCGACATCGAGGGGAAATACGGAATTTGGAGTTCACTCAAAGACGACACACAGCCTTGACACCTGGGGTTATGGTTTGGGGGGCGATATGTGCTGGACGAAGGTCACCCCTTACGTTCATATCAGGCACTAACCTAAGAAGGTTCCTGGATCAGGTTGGATTGCAGATTTTGCCGTGGCCTGCACGGTTACCGGACTTGTCGCCGATTGAACATGTCTGGAATATGATGGGTCTGGATGAACTTCGACACCATCTACAGGTTGCATGGAACTAGATACCTCAGGAGAACATCGACCACTTAATAGATAGCATGGTTAGAAGAATGCATGCAGAGCTGCGCGTGAGGATGCAACCCACTACTAGCTTTTTCTTGAAAAATCTTAAGGGTGGGTTCATCAATGGAATGACATCGTCTTCAGTGATGAATCAAGATTTTGTTTATGGGTGAATGATGGTCGTAGAAGGGTGCGGCGACATCGAGGGGAAATACGGAATTTGGAGTTCACTCAAAGACGACACACAGCCTTGACACCTGGGGTTATGGTTTGGGGGGCGATATGTGCTGGACGAAGGTCACACCTTACGTTCATACCAGGCACTAACCTAAGAAGGTTCCTGGAGCAGGTTGGATTGCAGATTTTGCCGTGGCCTGCACGGTTACCGGACTTGTCGCCGATTGAACATGTCTGGAATATGATGGGTCTGGATGAACTTCGACACCATCTACAGGTTGCATGGAACTAGATACCTCAGGAGAACATCGACCACTTAATAGATAGCATGAGGATGCAACCCACTACTAGCTTTTTCTTGAAAAATCTTAATTTTTGTTTTGTTTTTTCAACTAAACTTTCATCGTTTCTTAGTTAGATAATAAAGCATTATTTTACCGAAGTTTCAAAATTGTAGGCTAATTCTTAATGGGCGGTGTATTTCATATGAAAGTGAGCATATTTAATAATAGTAACGATACATTTCAAATTGTAATGTTCTACTTGTACGAGAAAGAATCTGAATATAACAATCGTACTCTAAATATCGTATATATAATAATGATCTTTGACTATATCTAATTTAATAATCTTAATGTAACAATAATATCTGACTGTATCTGATCTAATAATCTTAATGTAATGTAATGGCTGAGTATATGCAATCTAATGTCTAATCTTAATGTTAATGTTGAATTCTTACATAATTCTCGCTTATAATAGGTTAAACCACGCCTATTATCTACATGTGGTTGCGATTTTTGGATGTTCATTGGTTAAAGCGTTTTCTAAATATTAGGGGTGGAACTATTTGACTTTGACTGCCGGCTTCTGAGAAAGTGAAATTGATACATTAAGAGGGTATTACTCTCTAGAAAATTCGAAAACTGGATTATTTTTTTGCATCTTATTATAGTCTGGGGTTCTGAGAATGCGTCTCGAAAATATTAATTTGAAATTCCTAGAGATACAAAGGCTTAGGCTGCGGCGTGTTGGGTTCAGCCATATCAGTGCTGAAATGCCAAATGTATGGCAAACTTTGAACGCTTTTTCTCGGAACCACATTTTTCAAGGCGGGCGCACGTTTTTCTCAAAGCTATTAAACTGATTGACTTGCGGTTTGGCACACATATTGAAGGAACCTTCACTTATGGTTGGAACTAGTATTATTTTGATAGCTTGAATATTTCAGTCCCAATCTGATGTTTTGGTTGAAAATTTCGCAAAAATAATTCCTAAAAATTACTTTCAAAATACGCTTCTAGAGAGTAATATCCCATTAAAGATTTATGCTTGGACGTTTGTGTATTGCTGTCCATTTTAATGATTTCCAAAATATAATACTACAAGTTCGTCTTAAACGATGTTTATGTATGTACCGGAAACGTTCATTTTATGGGGCTTCATGTGGTACACACCATCCAACCATCCACCATGAACCTTTGTAATGTGTCGGGCGAATATTACTTCTGTTCGACGGTTATTTATTCTTCGGAAAAGTTTTATTACTACCGGCCTATGACAAATATACTTATGTTTCTAACTAAATGTATTTACAATTTATATGTGGAGGGCTGAAATCACAATATAGTCAACGATCACTATCTCTATAATCAAAACACTGTTATTATACAGTACCTATTACATTGGCGCGCGTTCATGTTCATGTGGGACAGTACAGTAAAATGCCCAAGTTGGATGCCAATTAAAACTGTAAGCTCTATCTAATGGAAATTGCGTTGGAGGTACTAAATTGTTTGCGAAATAAAACAGTTATTGAATGTTGAAATATTCTTGGAAACTCATAAAAGTTCTATTTACAGTGGCCGGAAATATGACAATGTCTTTCAGTTTTCATATACAATGATTTTAATAATTATAACAGTAATTATTATATGTATATGCACTACAGGCCGTGAAGGCATTAAGCTCGGTGAACAATTTTATTCCATTAATTTCTATTTCTCGTTTTCTCCTTCCATTTTGGGATCTTCATAGTTTTTAGATCTTGCTTTACACGTTTCATGGTCTGCTTTTACTCATTTTTCCAATTAGGACTATGTTTAGGACCATTTTTTGATAATCCATTTATGGCTATTCTTTCTATATGCCCTATCCACCTTAGTCGCTGGGCTTTTATAACGGATGATATCTTTGCCTTTTTGTACATAATGCCTGGTTCTTTATTTGTTCTTCTTCGCTGTCTTCTGTGTTTATTTCACAGTATATAGCTCTTAGTATTTTCTTGACAATCTATCAAGGGCATCCTCATCTGCTTGCTATAGTGACCATGTCTCACAGGCATACGTCACGATGGCGTTGTAACGGTTGTTCAGTATTCCATACCTCTTGTTACCTTTCGCAATTCTGACTTTCATTTCCTGTTCCTAGTATCATTTTTCTTGACTCCCAAGTATAGGAACTCTTTTACTTGCCAAGCTCATATTCCATTCCATCGTTATTTGCAGTTTTTCATCTGCTGATTTTTCGGTTTCGCCCATTACCATATTTTGGTATTTGGTTGGTTTACTTCTAGTCCGAAAAGGTTTGCTTCCTTTTCCAATTTTTTGTGATCCTCTTTAATTCCGTTTTCGTTTTTGCTATGAGTGTAAGTCGTGCGCATATATCAGACATTGATGCTCGTTGTTGTATATTGTCCCTTCCATAATTCCATATAATTTACTGCTTTTAATTATGCTTTCCACAACCAGGTTGAAGAGTCTAGTAGAAAGAGTCACCTTGCATCATGTCATTTAGCACCACAAATGCTGTTGATTTGTCGTCACTTCAGATCACTTTATTTTGCGTTTTATTGAGTGTCATAGTTGTTAGGGTATTTGAAGTATTCTTCATTGTACATTTGTTCTCTATTTACTCTATATCACAGGTTTGTTTGTAATCAATTTGTCAAATTTGGTCATTTATATTGTTTCTCCTGAAACCTGCCTGATATTCCCCCGGACAGCTTCTGTAACATTGCTTAATGTTTCCTTTGTTGTGCCCAGTAATACAATACGTCTATAGTTTTTACTTAAAGATTTGTCACCTATTTTATGCAAAGGGCAGCGCGGTTACCCATTGTTCGGCCATTTGTTTTTTCTCCCATAAGCTCACATATTCACTCAGTTAAGCGAACTCTTTCTGGTTTGATCATTTCTGCTGATACTTACACTTTTATTACATTTTAGGTATTTGATTATTTTTGTGACTTTCGTTCTTTTGTTAATACTTCTATATCTTCCTCTTCCCCTGTGGTATTGTAAACTGTTTTCTCTTGATGTTCCGTATTTCCCGTGATTATTGTACTTCATCAGTGGGTTCCTTCCACATTTCTATTATTTGCGTCGATGCACGCAGTGAGACTCCCCCTGGTTTTGAAATGGATATTTCTGCTATGGTAATCTTTTTGTGTCTTTTTTTCTTGGTAAAATACTCGGATTTCTTTATTCTGAAATTTTTCCTGAATCGTTATGAGTTTTTCTGATTGTACAATCTTTTATCTTCCCATAGATGCTCTTCGATTGTTTCCTATTTATTGTGTTGTTATTCACTAATTCTTGTTTTATTTTCTTTTTCTCTTCTACTATCTCTACACACCGGGATCGTGTTTACTGTATACTCCTATTGTTGATCGGTATATTTCTTCTTTCACAATCTTTGCATTGTAATCTCCAATCATTATTTTCATTTAACTTCTAGTTATTCGTAAATATGTAGTTTCTTCCTTCTTCTTTTTCTTCTGAGGAGGCGTGGGCATTGATTATACTGTTGTTCTTCTCTTCACAAACGTACAACACATAACCTTTCTGATGTTCGTTTGAAACCTTAACTTATAATTGTTTTGTACCATAAAGCCAGCTCTTAGCCTTTTCCACCACTTTAAAAAAATCCATAGCTTTTTTGTCTACAATACTAGCCCTAATTGTTATGTTTCTTATATTTTCTAATTTCCCGTATTAATTCTTTAAGATGCCCTGGCGTAAAAGTGCCCCTTGCATTCCAGATGCCCATAAAAAATCCCTACAATTTAATTTTCCCGTGTTCTTTGTCCTCCTGGCCGTCCTTAAAATACAGGGTGTAAAAAAAGTGTCCCAAACTTTGAGGGCTGATAGTATGGCCCAAAATACATATGGGTCCGCAAATGAACGGTTTCGGAGATACGTTTTTTCTTATTTCTACGATACGCATCTTTTAAACGAGATTCCAAATGCAACAAATGTGGTGCTCCGGCGCATTTTTCGATTGCCGTTAGAGAGTATTTACACGGAACTTTTCGACAAAGATGCGCAGGAAGGGGCGGACCTATATCATGACTTGCAAGATCGCCCGATTTAATCCCCTTTGATTACTTTCTTTAGGGATATTTGAAAATGTTATTACACGCTACGCCTGTAAATGATCTCCCGGAGCAACGAGCATATCAAGGATGCCACCGAATCCGAGCCACTGTAGGTCTTTTCGAAAGAGTTCGAAAGTCCACGCCACCTAGAGGTGGTGTAAGTGGTGTAAACGCAAAATGTTTCGTATCTCCGAAACCGTCCATTTGCGGACCCATATTCATTAAGACTTTTCGGCATATTTTGCGCCATACTATCAGCCTTCAAAGTCTGTGACATTTTTTAACACCCTGTATATTCCCTCTGATGAATATTCCGGACCCCACACCTGGTTGGCAACAATTAGTTGTTTGTAACCTATCGCAATCGCTTTCCCTTTGCCTTTCTCATCAGTAGCTTGGATCTGTATTATGTTTTCTATCCTGTGACCTGCTTTATTTAGATCATCCTCTATATAGATATTTGTACCTTGCAATTTAGTTTTATTCGTCATCACCTTCCGTTTCTCCTCGAAATTTTGGCGCATTAATCACGTTGCGCTGACTTCTTATTGTGCATACTATACTTAATCTCCATTTTCAGTCCTAATTTGCTTTCAAAGAACATGTGGGCTTCCATTTTCCTGTCCTGGAAGGTTGTTCCCTTTACCACACATCCTGTCTATATAGTAATAACATTAATATTAACTTTATTGCCGGGCAAGCTCAAAATTAAAAATGATTCAGAGAAACACATTGCAATATTAATTACAACCATTTCAACTTAAATTAATTCTATATAATCTTCATTGGTCTAATTGAAGTATATTACGACACATTTTTGTTTTCCAGCCCCCCTCGTATAAATGTGTGTAAGTTATACTCGCTTACGCTTTAAAAATGTGGAGACCATTTAAAATGATATCAAAGAAACAGTGACTATGTTTATTTAACAACTGAAGATATAAATTATTATAATTTAAGAGTTTATTTGGGAACTGAATCTAAACATATAATATGCAATGTTTATAATAATCTCATTTACAACTCAAACCGGTATCTAATACATAGCGTCGGAATTAACAGGCGTACCTATTGGAACAGTTTACAAACGTCTTGTGTGGTGTTCAACAATGAGAAAGCAGATGCGATTCTTCAAGTAAGATTTCGTTTTGAAAAGTAGATATATACAACATTCCAAAGTTTATATAGGAATATTCAAGAACAAAACAATGGTTTCAGCCAAATCATGATCAGCATGAACACAGAAACTTCGATGCGAACATTTAAAAAGTATAACAAAATTCAGATCGTTTTATTTGCTATGCGGAAAAAAACACGGATTGTTAGCTTCCAGAGGAGAGAGAATAATAATTTCACAATGGGGCTCTGAAAATGGTTAGGTTGGTGAATGCTATTATCTGCAAGAAACATCAAACACAGCTACCTTGATTACCATGAACATATGACTGAAACTTATTTTTAAAAAACGGTTTCAAGAAGCATCGTACTTCGTAATGTACTTCATATTTAGTTTTTTGAACAAAGGAGGTGCTACTGAATAATACATTGGAATAACAAAAACGATGGAAAATGATTATAAGCCCGACACACATCTGCAAATCCATCATTAATTAAGCTCCATCTGTTTTAATTGACCTGTTTTTATAAAAGTTAGAAAATCATCGTAAATATCTTCATCTTAAATCGTTTCAGTCACACGAATCATCGTCAATAATTTTTCGTTAGCCATCACATCAGAAAATATCATAAGAATAAAAACACACAACTGGTCGGCCCCTACCTGTTATATCGGTCATAACTCTACTGTAATATATGAGTATTCCATATCATTTTTGTTCTATATCATTAGCTATAACTTCAACTCGTAAGACGAGACAACCGAAACTCTTTGAAAGCAGATATGATCACCATTTCATTCTTGAAGTTTCCAAAAGAAAGTATCTCCTGCTTCGAGAAATGCATTTTTTGAGCTTCGGGTGTATGTGGCAGAATGCAAATGACCTGTTGCAGCTTTTAAAAAATAATAATAAAACAAAATCTAATTAATAAAAACGGACCATCAAACAATTTTCTTAATGACCGATTAGATACTACCTGACCCCCCCCCCTGTTAAATTTATTTTCATAATGTTAAGTTAATGAAAAATTAATTAGCCACACGTGTCTGTATAAGAGGAACAATCCTCAAACATTTTTATTTGGAATTGTGAAAATCTTAAACAGTTGTGTTAGACGGCCTTAATAATAGGTTTTGGATTCATTGCTATGCACTCGCTTCAAACCGAGATTTGATTTGAGTCCAAAATTGCAGCAAAAATAAAAACATATTATATTAACAAAAGTTACTTTATTTTGATACATCACGAGCTCATCAATGTTTAAATGTCGGAAGAATTCAAAGCCCGCTATAACTTTCTGATCACAATAGAACGTGGGTTTTTTTTAGTATAAAGTTCAGACAACTTATTGGTATAATACTGAAACATCGTTGTTTAGCGCCATGAAAAAGTTCCTCACAAAGGATGTTCTTTTCTTATTTTTATTTCAATGAAATTATTTGTTTTTCTTAGTTTGCTCAGCAATTGTTGTTTGTAATTATCATTGCACATTAAGAATACTGAACAACTTTTTCTTATTTCTTATTTTATATGAATTGAAAGAACGATGTTTACATATTTAATGTGAATGTAACTAATAGCGTTTTATGCAATTTGATGCAATTGCTCTTACATATACCAATAAGAATTCTTGTAATGATATTACTCAATAACAAACTAAATCAATCAAGGATTATTTATTATAAATTATGAGTATAAATAGAATCTACATAAGCGCGTTAAGTTATTAACGGGATCGCGATCGACCACTGCTCTAAAGGATGTGTTAAGTTTGCTTCTCGGCATAAAACTTTTCCCAAAATACGTTTATGTTTACATTTCCTTTATAGCATTTTGATCAAAACATTTCATTTAGACGGATATACTTAATTTTATTGGTGTCTGGAACTTTGGATCTTCTTTAGGGCCCAGTATACAATATCTTCATTTCAAAATTCATATCTCCACGAGATCTTTTAGATACTATTAACATTCCGAAAACATGTTCGTATTTCTGTTTAATTTTTTCAACTTTGAATATTTCGAACAGATGTAATAAACATTTTACATCTATTACCATAAATCCTCAACATATTATAAATGAAAGGAAAGTGAAATCAATAAGTGAAATCAATACAACTCAATAAGTTTAAAAAAAACTGCGAAGGTGCGCAACTATAAACCAATAAGCTTTCAAATATTTCACCAAATTATAACACACAAATTATAACAAACAATGAACGTGCAATTACATTGTATACATCAGAAATTTAAAGTACACTCATAAATCATATGTGCTACGTTTAATGCTGGTGGATGTAGTCGAATGGTGAGAATGTAGTTTGCTACTTGTCACGGGGACGAAACTAGGACAGGCATATTATTTGGCAATAAATCGGTCGTACCCACGAGGTGGACTAATCTACCTGTTCATCTAAGGATCGCCTCATACGGTAGGCCGGTTGACTGTGAAGCGGGATCCCAGAACGTGGGAAAGGCCTACTTGAGACCTAAGAGCGGTGCGCTCGTACCCTACAAGCTCGTTGATTCACTGTGCAATCAGTTATTGGCTAGACTAACGAGGAAAAATAGTTACATCGGAAGAATTAAAAGTTTTCCTTACAACACGACGACATTTTTTCCGAATAAGCAGAAACATTTTTTTCCACCGCGATAAGTTTTTTTTTACCTTTAGAAACGCTAACATTGCAAGTTTTTGTGCAAAGAATAATTCTGTATATATTTTCTACTAAGCTCCACAACAAATTTCGTCAAGTTCCAGTGCTTATATAAATTTTGTGCATAAGTAGTACAACATTAAATTTTTGATGAATTGTGTGATCAATCTGTGCAAGTCATGCAACTTCTGCGATTGTTGGTAAGGTGGCCTGGTGAGCTTAAATATAGATCGAAACAGCTGTCATCACCTTAATACAGTCGCTGAAATTTATTTTCAGATATGTAACAAGTAGTTTTAATACTGTGAAATACAAGGAAATATGTATTAGAATTCTTGAAACTATCAAAATAATAATGTACTGAAACTGATGGGTAATTGGAACAAGATGGCCAAATTATTGATTTATTATTTTAAGCATATGTTTGGCATGGAAAAGAAAGATAAGTATAACAAATATTCAATAAACGGTTAGTCTTTCTAAATACATTGTCGATTAAAAATTAATTTAAAAAAAAATATTATTATATAAGTTATAAGAGACACACGACAATTTAAGTACAAAGTAAAATGTAATTCCACTTACACATTTGTAAATCTCCAACAAACACCATCAATTTTTCACTACGTTGCTATTTCCTCTATTTTCATAATAAATGTCCCACGAATTTCCTCCACATTGTTAATTTCCGCAAACTTATACTCTATACACTTAAATTAGTAACTAGATTAATGGGGATCCGGTTCTCAGTGCCTGAAAAAATCGACGAAAATGAGTCCCGCTTTGCTACATTTTCGTACGAAGCGGCATCAGGGCTGCTCATTTAGCGCACCTTGGAAATGCCAAAGGGCACCCCGCACGTATAGATTTGCTTCGTATCTCTACACTGACCCGGGCTACTATGATTTTACAGCGCAGGTTCGTAGCTGGGTCAATGTTTCTGGGGTTAAGGTCAGTCGTGTTTCCGTTTACGCTCCTGTCGTATTGGCGAATGCAACGTGCATATTGCACAGAGTTAAACATCAATTTATTATATTGTAATAAATGATAAGGATGGTGATTAAATTCAAATGTAGATGAAATTCGACGTTGTAGGTTTTAATGGTGGCAAAAATTTTGCAACAAACACGATTTAAAATATTTAAATCACTTAGGCACGTAAATAACTTTATTAAAAATATATTATTATTAAAAATTGAAATGCATTGTAATTAACAGTTAGTGTTTAGTTTAAAGCAAGTGATGTTGGAAACTATTAAAAGTGATCTTAAATTCTAAAAACATCATCATTTTAATATGCGAAAATTTACTTAAGTGCATGATGCTTTTTATTAGGGGTTGTTTCTAATTACTGAACGCGTCGATATTTGCTCGAATGTGGTGTAATAACTGGGTTATTATACAATTACATCAAACGTTTGAATCAAACTTAATGTATGTCCAATAAGTATATCAAGTACATGACACACATCGCGATACTAGAAACGTATTCAAAAAAATACACAACAAAATTGCAACGTAAATGATTTCCGGATATAAGTATGGGCTACATCGAGTAGGATTAATTAGTATGGAATCACGCTTAGATAAATAATCAATACACATCGATATGACGAGGCACCTCGGTCCACGGTCACGGTCCCGCAAGTCCGCACATTCCATCTACAAATATGCAACGCCTGTTATTTGTTTATTATTAATTAAAGTACGTTCGTTACAAGTTCACGGCAATCCTAGCAAGTCCGAGTTTATCAGCGAACCAGATAACTTCAATCCATCACATGGCCAGAAAAAATTAATTTTTTGCTGCGCCATCATCATGGCAGAAGATTACTTCAGCTTATCACATGACGATTATGTCAGTTCACCACAATAGTGTTTCGTAGATCTACGAGTTTCGTAGATCTATACATAGGCAAATTAATTATAGTTCCACCAAAAATGGCAATCCAACCAGAATGAATTTTCTAGTTGCAGGCTGGATGGTTATTGTAGCGACGTTGTAAGTAAGATTGGCTTTCCCTGAGCGGAAGTATCAATTTGCTTACATCGAGGTCCTTATATTGAGCTAGTACAATACAATCATCAAGTGTTAATATTAAGTTTGAGTCATTAGCGATTTCAATGATAAATTGATTGTGGTTTTTAAATATGAAAAAATGTATAAATAAAAATTTACAAATGTAATAAACTCTACCACACTTGATTTTAACCAATCTATGCGTATTACGGCAAATAAGTTGCCATCTTCAGTACAAACCTTAAAAAACAAAAAAAAACTTAAACGAACCTAAAAAAGTAAATAAAGAAAGAAAGTGTTAAACTCAGTATTTCTAGCTAAGGTGTTGCCTTTGAACAACACTGACCATGTGAACGTTACACTACACGCCTGATTATGTTTCTTGCTAGATTTACGAGTATAAATTAAGGTACTTTTTAATTTCAAGTTTAGTGAAGAGGATATCTTCAAAGGCAACACCTTTGCTAGAAATACTAAGTTTAACACTTTTATTTCTTTATTTAGGTTTGTTAGGTATTTTGTTTTTTTATATATTTTTTAAGGGTTTTAGTGAAGATGGCAATTTAATTGCGGCAATACGTACATACATAAATTTGTGTAAATCATTCTTAACGGCCCCTCATTTGTTTCTTTAAACAGGGTCCTCATTATTTCCCTAAAATTATTCAGATTTTATTATAAATCCATTTTGAAAACGTTTCATGTTAATTATTTATATTTACGCTAGTTATCTAATGGGAATGCTTCTTGTGAAGATGGTGATAAAATCACGTAAAAATTGGCAATGTATTGAGGATTAAGGTGTGTCATAAATAAACAACTTGGTAATTTTTCTGACGGGGTATTTTTGTATTATAAAATTTTAACTTCATTGAGATTTTTACGGATTAAGCAAGCAGTTAAATTAAATTATATATCATATTATTATATAGTATTGCTCGTAAATGATTATTAAGTAACACCGTTTTATTTTGACATTTGCCTAAAATATGTGATTATGTTTCATATGTGACAATTCATTCCGATTTGTTCATTTCGCTTTATATATTAGTTTCTGAGCAAAATTAAGACAAAATTTACACTTGCAATTTGAAGAATTCCCCGGATACGTCAAAAAATCTCATTCGTTGAAATTACCTACCACAAGATATTTTACCTGCAGAAACCGATACGACGTGTCGCCAAGTTTAAGAACGGCCTATTATCAAATCTAAAGTGCCAACACAAATAAAATCAAGTACTTATCCCGAGACATCTTCCAAATCCACATCTACCAAAGGTTGTTATGTCTCGCCATGTTTTTCGATCTTTTACCAATATATTCGCATCTTCCCTGTAACATCCTTCCCTGCCAGTGTTCTGCGAATTCCTGCATTCCATTAGTCCTCGATCTACCTCTCACCATTCTTCCATCTGTTTTCATTTCCCACATTGTTTTCATTTGTCGATCACCTTTCATCCTTGTCATATATCCATACATTGCTGTGTTTCGATTTTCTCAATTTCTCTAATTAATTCACTTACTATCTTATCTCTTATTGTTACCCCTCAATTTTTCACAAGATCTTCATCTCTGTAGCTTGTATTTTTCTTATGTATATTTCTGTCATGCGTGATGAATAGGTGGGGACTTATTGCGCCTTGTCTCCCTTCTCGGTTTTAAACTTTTCCGTGGCATTTCCTCCGATTCTTACTACATTTATGCCCGGTTTCACAAACGCTAATCGGTCGATAACGGCTTGTTAACCAATCGTGAAAAGTTTGCCGATTCGTTATCGAGTCTTTAATCCATCGTCAAATATTTGACGATGGACAGGACAAATACATTTGGTATTTGACGATGGATTAAAGACTCGATAACGAATCGGCAAACTTTTGAATATTCGTTAACAAGCCGTTAACGACCGATTTGCGTTTGTGAAACCGGGCATAAAAGTTACAGCGTACATACATTATATCATTTCAAAGATTTTCTCATTTACTTCTCTTGTTCTAAACACCCTACATATGTCTTCTCTTTGTACAGTGTCAAAGGCACGTGTATTTTTTTATAATTGCCGTAATATGAAGATATAATCCTGGGTTGACCTGTTTCCTTTAATTCATGATTTGATGTCAAAAAAAGTGGCCTATAATTGTTATGTTAATCTGTTTTCTATTATTCTTTCCAAAAAATGTTATAAGGTATACATAATAGAGATATACCTCTGTAGTCACTGCACATCATTTTATCCCTATTTTATAAATAGGTGCCAGTGTTGCTCTCTTCCAGTCTTGAGGGATTTCCTTGGTGTCCCACACGATCTGCATCATTTTTATATGAGTTTTAATCCTTCTTTACCCAAATATTTTATTATTTCCGGGATTATGTCGTGTATCCCTGGTACCATTTCTCCTTCTGTTTTGTCTTCTTCCTGTTCTCGGTTTTCTTTTTTCCTCTTCCACTCCTTCTTGTCATTTGATGATTAGTATTTTCTATGTCCATTAGGTCCGTATAATACTACCTCCATCTGACAAGTATTTCTGTTCTATTTGAAGTAGGGCTTCCTTCCTTGTCCTTTATGTTGGATTCTTTCTTTCTTTGAACTTCTTAATACCCGGCGAAGCACCTCAGAGTTTTCTCACCAAATTCTTGCCATAACCGCTTGTTTGCCTCTTTTACCATTTTTATCACTTTTTCTCTTTATCTTTGTGTTTCCCTAAATAAGTTTTCCATAGCGTTTTTTTTTCTTCTTCTTTTTTGACCTCTTTAATTGTTTAGTTCCACTATGCCGTTTGTTTCCTTCTGTTTGTAAATCCACTCCACATTCTTATATCCATATACTTAACTTCTTGTGAGTCTTTATTTTTCTTCCTAATTCGAGTTGAAATTTTGTTCTATTTATTTGTTGTTGTAATTTTTAACTTTTCTAACTTAGCTACTCATTGGTTATGGTTTTGGTTTATAATTGTTTCAGTTTGATTTCAACTAAGTGATGGTCACTTTCTATATCACTTCATCTTTTTATTTTGACGTCAATTAACTTTGATTTATTAAATCTATAAATGTCTTTATGATCAAACTGTGTATTACCTTCTATTAAGTCATTCAATATACAGAAGCCAATGATCCTTTATTCATTCTTCTTTTTTATAAGTTCATCGAATTTGCCAATTGATTCTTCTGGGTAATTGCCTACCCTACCATTTAGGTCTCCGATAATTATCAGCGAGCCCGTTTTCCCTACTACTTCAAAATTCATCTAATTCCTAATTGTTCTGTAAGTAATTGGTGTTGTAATAGTATATTAAAATACAAGTTCGAGAAAGCATCGATTCAAGCACGCGTTTGAAATTCCGATACGATCCGCGTAGCGCAGTGGTTGCTTGCCATTGTCCCATTCCCACATCACACCATTTATGATCAGTTTGTGATATCCCGCTTTTATTTTATTTCCCTTGTTTCTCTCTTCCTTGTCCTTTTTTTCTGACATATTACTGGATTTATTTTTCAGTCAGGTCGTCATTTATAAATACTCTGTCTTCGTTGAAGTATTTTTTCCTCTACATTTTCCACGAACACGTTTTGTTTCCCATCATTTCTACATTCTTTATGTTTGTTTCTGGCTTCAGAACCCATAACATAAAGTTCCCATCGCTTTTTTAGCATTCAGTTATCGCTAAGTTCTATATTCATCCCTGCCATAATCATGTATATCGCTTCTTTCTCTCTCAAAACGTTCTCATCTAGTTTAATTTGGTTATTCATTTTCTTATTTTCCTTAATAATATTATCCATTTTTTCTTCATATTTTTCTAGATTCTTTTTGACTACTCCGATTTCTGACTTTATATCGTTGATTTCCTTCATCATACTTTCAAACATCTCTTGAATCTTCTCCATTCTTGGTAGTCTGATTTGTCTTTAACTGGGGTTCTTATAGTTAGTTTATTGTTTCTGAATACCTGCTCTTCTCTTTTTGTCTTCGGATCGACAGTCTCCGTTGTCGATAGGTCTGCATTCATTACCCTTTGTTAAATCTATTTAGACAATTTCACTAATTTTTCCCATTTATTTTCTGCATTCTACCCATTTTTAGTTTAAGACGTCTATTTCTTTTTATTTTTCTGTTCACAAAAATGCGGCACAAAAAATTTCCACACCGAACCTTTCGTGATATTGCTCGATGATATCGAGTATTTTTATCGCCGATTTCTTGCAAACGTCCAGTCTCGTTGCCTGTCATAACTCAACTCATAAAATCAAGTAATTAACTTTAAATTCAAAAATTATTTAATCAATGTTCATGGCATTGTGAAGAATGATTAATATCAATATTGTATTGTTACTCTCTGTTTATTTCGTTTCAATATTATTATAGATTTGAGCTTAATTACTTGAATTCTTTATGTTGAGACTTGGAATTTGACAGTATGGCATTGATTTGTATGAACATCTGCTTGCGATGGATGAAATCATAACATGAGCTAAACGAAAGTTCAAGAGTCCAAGAGGACACGCACCTTTTTGCACATGCAACCTGTTTGATGTTCATGTTTGTAATATTCAATGCATGATTAACTATACCATATATATCAACCATTGAAATATAGTTTAATTACGAATGCGGTTTGATTATAAAGCTACACTGGTTGAACAATGCTTGGTAATTGCCTATCAAATTATTAATTTAAATATTAAATTCAATATAAAATTTTAATGCATGTAAATCAATTGCGAATGTACGCTAAATAATTGTGTATTTAATAATTATACCGCAGCTGAAGTCAATTATATTCATTAGTTTCATTTAAAACTTGTTTTCCATTTCTTTTAATTTGTAGTGCGAACGTTACAAATTATCGTCGTTATTAGTTTTTAAAAGCTATCAATTAATGGTAGGTACGCAAACATATTCCTCTAAACGTGGTGGACAAATCTTCGTTAATGAAACTAATTCTACTCTTCATTGTTCACAATGTTTTCATAACTGTGTTATCAGGTGTAGTTTAGTGTGTTATTATTATTATTATTATTATTATTATTGGTGTTGTATATTTTCGTTTCGTTAACTCAACATTAATTCATTACTATTGTCCCATATATACAAAGTTTTCATCCATAACTTGCGCATAGTTACTTGCATAATTCGAAAATAAAAATAGAACCAATTGCATTATTAATTTTTTGCCATTGCGTGACAATTTTCATTCGCATAAGCGTGACGTGCAGCACTCAATTTCTGTTTTCTAATTATCACATTCGTTATTATTCTTATTACTTTATGACGAAACTACAAATAATATATACCATATGAATATACGTGGGCAAGGCGATCATTATTCGCACTTTTGCAACAATTTGCTTTCGTAGCCCAAACACGCAAACACTACCCTATGCCCCCAAAAAACAAACAGCAAACAATGTTCCGTACTAGGAGCCAGCAATGGACGTTCGACGTTCTCCTGCTTATTGCTTACGTTTAATATATTAATAAACATTAACTGAAACAAAGAAATATGCAGATATTTTTTGAATACATGAAAATAAGTAATTACGTATAGTCCAAGTGCCTGGACAGCACAGCCCAATCAGTTATTGCCCAATTGAAGTTAAACGTGCATTTTGTAAAATTAATTTTTAGAGAACTTGTGGAATGCTTGATACTAATATTTTCTTGCTTTTCTTGTATTGGCAAGTATTCGTTGTTGAAGGATTGATTCATGTACTGTTGTAGTGAGTAGATGTGATCGCATACGGTGGTTGTTGTTTGAATATGTGCAAACTGGAAATTGCATACTTTAAAGAGTCAATTCATTTACGTCAACATACTAAATATTGTTACAAGGGAACAGCTTCAAGATATCCTGAGCAATGAAAGCTTCCTTTCTAAATTAAATGACAAATTGCTCGAAATTTGAATCGGAACAAACAAACTTTTGAAATACTAAGATACGAAAATATGCGCCTAAACACCAAACTGAACAGTACAACCGCAGAAATAACATTCGAATGTATGGCATCAAAGAAAATAATAACGAGGATGTGAAAAAAAAGGTAATTGATATTTCAACCACAAAACCACGTGTCATCATTATAGTATTCCGGGGCTACAGTGACCGAAGAACTGTGATTACCAAGGAAAAATTGCTGAAGGGTACCGATTAACATTTATGAAAACTTCACGAAACACCGATACGATTTGCTAAATGTATGCTGGAAAAAAATTAGACAATAAGATGTGGATTTTTAATGGTAAAATTCATGGTATTTCCAATAACAAAAGAATTACTATTATCAATTGACGATGAGTGGAGAATCGTTCCGTACAAACACAAAATATACAGGAATTTTAATAATTTCTATTATAACTTGTTTTATACTGATCTTATTAACTTACTTATTAATATAATAGTTGATTTCGACGACATTTATACCAAGCTAGTCACACTTAATGAACAGATAGTAGCATCTTCGTAATGATCATGGCCCTTTGAGGACAACGACATTTTCAAAAGCGAGAACGCCTTGCTTGACAGATAATATAAAACTTTTGCAATCATTAAGAGACAAAGCTCTGGCAAAATTTAAGAGAACTAAGAAAATTGAGCATTGGAACTACTATAAATCCGTCCGTAACTATATAACATCGGTTGTTAAACTAAAAAAAAAAGCATATTTAGAATATCGTATACGTTACGTATAACTGTCCAACTCTATGGAAAAGTTTGAAACAGATAAATATATAAAATAAAATTGAAAATAAGGTATTGCCATCTGAACTTGGTGATGTTATTTAGTAATAGACATGATCCCGATACCTTAAAATTTTACAGTCGTCTTGTTTAGTCTCCGCTAGGTGTTAGACAAGGTATCGTCTTGTCAGTGTTCTGTTGTCAGGAGTGATTGGCTCGCGCCAAGAAGTTTTGATGGCCACTACATGTAAAGGTATTTCAACAACTAAGGTTCTTGGTAATCGCTACTGACGAAGGGTAATAACCCAGAAACAATATTGTCTAGCGATCCATGGACCTGTTTTAATTAATGTTCACTACACCATTGAGGTGTAAGATTAGTCCATCTTTCGTGTAAACAATAGCACTGTAAAGCAGGGAATTAATTAGTCATCAATTTAATTTTGTTGAAACTACTGAGAATGAAATACTAAATATTTTGAGTAACATTAAGTCTAAAGCTGTTGTGTCAGATAATATTAATATAATTGCCTTGTACTTCTGTTGTCCATTCTTACTTCCCTTCCTTTTACATATTTTTAACTTCTGTCTTGCAAACAGTATATTTCCAAATGCATGGAAACATTTTCATGGCATTCCTATTCCGAATGTTAGCGAACCTACGGAATTAAAACAATAAAAACCATCACAACCAGAAAATCACGGTCAAACAAATTAGGATTCACCTAAACTTATTTAATATCCATTAATAGGGCTTTCGAAAGAATGATAGTTGTAATGTATCATTTCTTGCTGTACAGATGATATCATAAGAAACTGATTTAGTCCTTATATATTGCTTTATGCTATTTTGCACCATATAGTATTTACCAGTTGTGCTGCTAATATGGTGTACAACTGCCTTTCTAACAGGCAACATTATGATACATTCTCAGAGCACATCGTATGGCGTAGGGGTTGATTCTTGCACCATTACTTTATATTATTTTTACATGTAATTGAAGTTATTCTCTAAAAAGTGACTAATTGATAACTATGCAGATGAACGGAACTATATTACTCTTTCAACAGTGGACTTCTAATCATATCCAAAAATTACAAAATTCATGTAACGTATGTAACACAAGTTTTGGGAACATTTTTGAAATATAATTATTCAAACTATAATTGTTTTATTTCATTTGGTAGAACAGAAAACGATTCAGTGAAGCTTTAACTATAATTATAATGTATCACATAGGAACTAAAGGGTTTCAATGGTTCGTAATTTGGTGCGAATACCTCCCATCAGCTTTTGGACGGTAAGTGGATTAAACTGTCGAATCTTTTCGTAGATTCTTCATCGTAGTTCTTCATTTTTTGCATCCCACCCACCGTCGTAAACTTTTCTACCCAGTAAAGCCCAAAACTGTTCTATATGACGTGCGTGTGGAACATTCGGGGTTTATCCTCTTTAGGTACACATGAGATATTGTGTTGCCTTAATCAATCTTGGGTTCAGAACATAATATTATCATTAACATGATGCGTTTGAATAACATTCACTAATTTGGGGAGGCATCTTCGAATATAAATGTCTGCATTTACAGCTTCGCCCCTAACTCGCCCAACATAAGGTCTTGAAAAACCAGCTTCCGAAATTACGCACCGCACCAGTACCTTGTCCTCAAATTTCGCTTACGTCATAAGGAACTCGATGTTGTTTGTAAGGTCTGTCAAGCTGGCACCCCCACACACTCAAAATCCAAATTTGACTATGCAGGAATTATGTGCTAATTATGTGCCGCAATCGCGATTTTTGTGCTCGAAGCGGTCATAGAAAAAATCGAATTTGAAAAGTGGGGGTGCTAACTTGATGTCAAGCTAGCACCCACCCATCTAAAAAATTGGAAAGGAAAGATCTGGTTATCGCTATAATTATGTGCTATTTATGTGCTTTCCAAATACCCTGGAGAGAACTTGCGTACTCAACACCCTTGGCGAAAAAATCACCCTAACAGTAAGAGCCGCAAGAGGTAAAATCTATACTAAACGAGCACAAAAATTCTAACCTACACTGAAACGTTGCAATAATTATGTACTCTCAAGATATCGTACTACCGATTTTTGTGCTCGCACCCTTGTCCGAAAAATTCACCCCTAATAGTTGGAGGCATAAGAGGTAGAATCTATACTGAACGAGCACAAAAATTTTGAACCATGCTAAAACGTTGCAATAATTATGTCCTCTCAAGATATCATACTCCCGATTTTTGTGGTCGTTCGGTATAGATTCTACCTCTTATGACTCCAACTATTAGTGGTGAATTTATGGCACAAGGGTGCGAGCACAAAAATCGGGAGTATGATATCTTGAGAGCACATAATTATTGCAACGTTTTAGCATTGGTTAAAATTTTTGTGCTCGTTCGGTATAGATTCTACCTCTTACGGCTCCAACTATTAGGGGTCAATTTTTCGGACAAGGGTGCGAGCTCAAAACTCGGTAGTACGATATCTTGAGAGCACATAATTATTGCAACGTTTTAGCATTGGTTAAAATTTTTGTGCTCGTTCGGTATAGATTCTACCTCTTACGGCTCCAACTATTAGGGGTCAATTTCTCGGACAAGGGTGCGAGCTCAAAAATCGGTAGTACGATATCTTGAGAGCACATAATTATTGCAACGTTTCAGTATAGGTTAGAATTTTTGTGCTCGTTTAGTATAGATTTTACCTCTTGCGGCTCTTACTGTTAGGGTGATTTTTTCGCCAAGGGTGTTGAGTTAGCAAGTTCTCTCCAGGGTATTTGGAAAGCACATAAATAGCACATAATTATAGCGATAACCAGATCTCTCCTTTCCAATTTTTTAGATGGGTGGGTGCTAGCTTGACATCAAGTTAGCACCCCCACTTTTCAAATTCGATTTTTTCTATGACCGCTTCGAGCACAAAAATCGCGATTGCGGCACATAATTAGCACATAAAGAGCACATAATTCCGGCATAGTCAAATTTGGATTTTGAGTTTGTGGGGGTGCCAGCTTGACAGACCTTTGTTAGTATAAGAGCTTTCGTTTCCTCTTATTTCGGAGTTAGACAATGTAAAATATTTTTCGTCATTTAACATTATCGTGGCATTGTTTCTGAAATATTCTAATCAAAATTGTCTGCAGCATCTGGGAACCTTCTCTAATTGAGCAGCCGTGTATTTTGGACATTAGTTCTGCTAATTCCCCTCTCGGCTGTCATATGGGAAATGTGAAATTTTCTGCCTAATCTTCTCGTTGAAACTCTTTTTTTATTTCTTGCATATTCAATGATGTTCTGAAGCCTTGCATGATCCAAAACTCGAGTACGAGTAAGATTGATAGACGGCAAACCTTCCTTACATTCCTCAATGAAACAGTAATCTTTGTCTCAGAAATATTTTGGTTTCTATAAATGGCTTCAATACAATACCAAATTGTAAATACCTTTCCGCATTTCTAACTTGTAGGACATTTTGTAAAATTTTGAAACACAAATGTATTGTCAAACTGCAGGAGAAGCTTTACAGGTTGCTCTATTGCTTTATTTTTAATAGGAAAAAATAATACGAAAAATTTTCCCAAAACATTTTTACTACGTTATTCGTTTAATATTTGGGATAAGAAAATATGAACACGTTTCCCAAGAATTGTCAAACTTTCGATGGCTGAATATGAACAATAGGCAATGATGCACATGACGTCATTTTCATTGCATTATACTACATAAATGTCCAACTTATTTAAATTATATTCTCACAGTTAGGACTGAGGTGCATAATGTTAATATTACAAATCGTAGCTTAATTGGCCCACATAAGAGTAGTCTTTTCGAAAAGTCATTTAATTTTTAAATTTATGAGGTACACAAGAATGTATGCCACTTACTGAAATAATTATCAGTAAATACCTTTAAGAAGGCATATTACCGTTTCATTTTATCGGTGCAAAATCATTCATTGACTGAATTTTCATTTTTGTATAGCGATCAGTGAAATTTTGCATAACAATGTTGGCTAGCAATTTGTGTTTATTTACACTTTATTTTATATATCTTATATTATTTTTTGGGGTTAAGTGTAAAAGCAGAGAGGCAATTTATTAAGTCGACGACCTTTCACGATTTCCTAGCCTGAAGTCGATGGTGTTTCAAATTGCTGTATTGTGTGTGCAATTTTATGTCAAACTTTTTTCTTCGATAATCGACTTCCAGGCACCGTAGAGTTTTAAAATGGTTACGTCAACCAATATCAACAATAGTTGCGGAAGATCGGCGAAAGCAGTCTTCAGTATATATAATTCGTGGTTTAGCAATTTTAAATATTTAATGTCTTTGGCAATGTTTCCAAGCTTATTCAGGAACCCAATTCAGTGAAATTAGTGACTTTCATGATATACTTCATCACTTCTACATGCAACGATTAGGCCCATAACTAATGCGACATATAATAGAAATAGTAAATAATAATTATTTACCATTATATAGCTATATTAAACTTACTTTTGTAGCTAAATGTTTCGGCTGGCGTTTCATTAAAAAAAAGATGTTTTGTGTAGAGATCGTTGACTTCTTGGGCCTATAGCGGTCGGACTGTAGCTTAACTTATGCTTTAAGTTTTAAAGATTTGGGCAACATCTATATTTTCATGCATACTAAAATTCGTTCTACACATTTACTATTGTGTCCATAAGGTACGACTTTTGAATTTCTTCATCATATCGCCAAAATAAGCCATTAAGATGTACTCGGATAACGTTTGATTCTTTTTCTAATCCAAAAGGAAATTGTGATCGTATTGATACATTTTATTGCATGATTCCGGTAATAAACTTACAGTTGGTTACATTGCCGCTTCTGTGATCTGGAGGTGTCAATTAGCACTATCACTTTCCATATTAATTATTAGATTTACAAAAGATTTAAAATGTAGTTACTTGTAAATTCATTTTCGCTCGCTTAATAAATATATTTCAATGTTGTCCTAGAAAATAGTACTTTTTAATATATGTATAGCCAGTTTAGAGGCAGAACTCACAGGTGTAGACGCGTGTTATTGTGTTTTGAATGCGATTTTTAGGTCATAACAAGTGCATAAAAACATCGAAAGTAGCTAAAAGCGAAGAATTTGTGACACATAAGGAGTGGAAGTATTAACACAAAAGATGAAAGCAAGGCAGGATAAGTAAATAAATAATAAAAAAGGAGTGGTATCGATACATACGAACTGCTCGAAAGGTTAAATTGGGGTCATATTTGGCGCCGGTAGATTTTTAAAATTATGCATTACAAAAAAATTATTATATTCTTCAAGTACACAAACTGTAATAACAATAATTTTAATGAAATAATTCATGAACATTTATTAATTATTTTTAAAAAGTAATCCATTTTTATCAATTCGAGTTTGCAAGATTCTTAAAATGTTCCTGAAAAACTGGTGGGATGGGTATTAAACACATAATACCTTTATATTTTTCTTCCGCTAGTGGTCTAGTGGTGGTGTATAATGGAGGTAATTTAATATTTCCGTATATTTGTGGCCTTTCTCTTTTAGGTGAAAGATCCAAAACGTGGAATTTAGAATCATCTAAAGAAGTTTTATAGAACATGTTATAAGGTTCATTTTTCAAGAATCTCATCCATTGAATTTGCAGTCAAGAGACAGATTCGCCCGCAGTATTTTTTACTGTTCTTGTTCTAGATTCTTCTAGTGATTTCGTTGAAATAAAATCCGGCTTCGATATTCGTTTTATCGAAAATGTATTTCTTCTACTACACTTTTCTATAAATTCATAATAATGCTCAGAGATGTATAAGAAATTTTCTTTTTTATTTTAATTTCTATCAACCCAAAATCACGGTCATTCGGTAGAAAGGAATGTCCCGATACCAAAAATGTGTGGTCTACCGTTTCAATATTATTATTTGATGCCTGAGCAATTTTCATCCATGTCGATGCTACTTTAATGTTACGATTTTGCCCTGAACAAGCATCACTGTAAGCTATCACGTGTTTTTGAGTAGTTATATCCTCCATATGCGCTAAAATGCATGATGCTACTTCCTGTGCACCTATTGAAGCTGTAGTTTCATGCCAAACATAGATCTTGACATTGTCATCATGGAAATTATGGAAACTTCAGTTGTATACATAACGTGAGAGCAACGGAATTATGTTCTAGAGTTGGCCCTGGAAGAGAGAGATAGACATACCATGAATGTGTAATTTTAATCCAATAAAATAGTTCATTTAAACTGTCACTGTGAAGTATTGTAAAACAGTTTTTATTGAAATTTTAACACCATTTGTGAACATGTTCCACGACGACGAACTACAGCAAGGTTATTTCCAGCAAGATGACGCCCGTGCACACACGACTTTTGAAAACATTAGTTTTCTGAGGCAATTCGTTACATATTACATCATTAGTTTAAATACAGTGACAATTTGGCCTCCGAGGTCATGTGATATCACCCCCTGTGACATTTTCTTATGGCCACATTTGAAAAAACTATTTTCAAAACTCCTGTTGCTGATCTAGGCGATCTACAAGAACGAATTACTAACGCAATTGAAGAAATTAATAACACTCACGTGGATACTTCATAATGTTGTTGATTCCGTTAAAAGAATAGTTACATTGTGTAGAGATGTTTGATAATTACTACTGGTTGTCATGATTAAATTGTATTATTTAAAATTTTATTTCTAACATAACCTCAGTTTTTACAGCTTTACCAGCAATTTGATTTAATCTAAATTTAAGTTGCCGGGAAAAGGGTTGGTACACCTGTTAGTAACGGCGAGTAGTTCTATTACTCAAAATTACAAAAAAATTAAAGACATACGCGAAAACTTCCAAAGCCCTCCCTGAATCACAATTCCGTTGCTCACACGTTACATATTTCACTTATAATAGGCTAACGAAACAGACAGTTTAGGATACGGAAGTGCTTTTTGCAAATCAAATGATGATAATATTCCCTGGAAATTTCTTTTGCTTTTTTGAGGTACTCTTCAAGACAGTTCCAAGCTCGTTCGGCATTTTGTAAGTGTACATCATAACTTTCTCCAAGATGTATTATTGCATACTCCGAGTTTTCCCTTCAGTAAATCGCTTTTTCGATGAGCATGGAAATTTAAGTTAAATTCAGTATTGGTATGTAGATCCATTACTTAACAAAAGATTGGTTATTTTCGTCACATTTCTCTATATTACGGGCTATACATTTTACGAATATCTAAATCAGCACTCAAATATTTGTAGTGCCATATTAGTCCCATATGCTGGGAAACTTAAAATATGTACTGGTACAGCTTTTATCTTAATTTCATCTGCTTTCGCGAAGATCAAGGGATCTCCCTACGACCATCAGTTCCAGGTGTTTCAACATTCATAGCACGAGTTAACCGCCCTATTGAAATTTTATAGGTGTTTAAAAAGAAGCTCCTGCAAACCGACACTTCTGACTTATTATTTTTTGACAGAAAATACTTGTAGCTGCATTTTCTCATAGGTCTTTCAAAAGTTCTGGGTTTTCTGGTTTTATTAGTCCATCATGAACTGTAGTACACAGATATAGATTCTGGGTTTCAAAATTTTTTAGTTTCCAGAAATTATCAAAATTAGATTTTCTTTCGTTATATTCTACGCGATCTAAACATTTTATTGAGCAAAACAATGCTTATTTTCAAAAATTTTGGCACTCACAACTTTGATTTTTTGTTGTTTATTCTTCGCTATTATTTCTCTTAATTTTTGTGCGTAACTACCTTTATTTCTTGCCCGCTTTCATTTCTTATCTTTTTCTATCTGTACTATTTCTATTGTTTTACCTTGCACCATTTCTGAGGTTTCTAAATTTACAGTGAAGTATTGGTATAATTCATCTGAAGATGAAGATTAAGATGAATCGTACTCTTTTCCATTTCTTGTATTACGTGGACTTATTATAACTGCAGATCATATTATATCCGAATAATAATAAACATATTCACATAATAAGTACGTTGTCATTAACTTACCTGAACTGCTGTCTATTGACATAGTGTTGTCATTTATTGGCTTAATATATAATTTATATATTTCCTTTAAATTTTTAACTTAGACCACTTTCATAACTATGGGCGCCTATATGTTATGGTATATTTTTGATTTCTCTGTTTAAAATGCATTTACAACAATTAAAAACAATAAAAAAACCACAATTATTAATTATTAACCTAATTGCTCTAGCAATTACGTAATTTTTGTAATTGTAAAAACGATATAGATAAAAAACCTAATTGCAATTACAAATGTGTTGCAGGTAAATATATATACTTTAAAAAATGACTTCAAAACATTTATTTACAATAATTCGGAAAAAACAAAACATCATATGTTACGGTTGTGTTTTACCTAAGACATTTATTATATTATTCTGTATCGAAGATTACATATTTTACGCGTATTTACTTATATTAAGGATGAGTATATTTATGAAAACGTTGTAGAGGTTTATTGCTTTCTCCCATACTACATTAGCCCTGGCGGTGGGGTTGTTTACGGAAAGGAAGTATTCATCGTTAGTCTACGAACATTATCAGTCTTGCTCTCACAGGGGCGTACGGCGGTGGTGTTTGTCGCAGTAGTTGCGTATTATTGTGATATTTGTATTATGGTCATTGGTGTGAACAATGACTAGTATTATTGGGGGTTATCGAGACGTATTAATGACAACTGCTTTGAGTACGTTATAGTTGCGCGAGTAACGTAAACATATACTTGACTTGCATTGGGCTGTGTGAGAAGGATAGCAATTATATTAATAGGCGCCACTTATTAAGGGTGCAGTAGTTTCGATCGACGGGCGCTCTCTAGTATTCTGGTTATAGTGTGCATCTTGCACTCCGTATAATTAACATGCAGTTTTATGCATCGCTCCCAATCATCGATGTAATTAATCTATTCTCCGCTCAAATTTTCGACCTCTTGAAAGGGACTTACAAAAAAACTAGAGCAGATTTCGATATGAATTTTCGATACATGAGTTTTTGTAAATGTCAATGTTGACTCCCAAGACCTGGAGATGGCCTTGACAGCGCCTCTGTCGAAAGTGTAGGGTCAAACGATGTACAGCAGTAGTGTCCAACCGGTAGCTCACGACCTATATTTTAGGCGCCCGCAAACAAAAAGATGGACAGAAGAATTCTTAGTATCGAATTGGAAAATTTACAGCGTAAAGTTTACATTTACACTATAATTCACATTCCGTTGCTACGTTGAATGCGAGCGAGGCCAAGGTGTGCGGACAGCGGTGGGAGGAAGACGCTGCTGCCCTTCAGGCCCCGATAGCATTAAATTTGCGAGGGTAGTGTCACATATATATATCGCGTTTGTATTACTAGTTATGTAATTAGTGATTTCGTTCGATAAACGCTTCGCCTGTTAACATGGGCGGTGAACCAGGGTCGTCGAAGAAAAAGAAAACCTATCATTTCAATAGCGAATGGAAGGATGAATTTATATTTAAGAGTGTCAACGACAAAGCTATTTGCCTACTGTGTAACGCTTCAGTAGTTGTACTGAAGAGGTCGAACATCGAACGTCACCACAAAAGTCTCCACGGCGATTTCAAATGTTCACAATTTAATATTTTTTTACATTCTGGCGTGTCACAAAAACCATACTCTGACGGAGCTAGTCAAGGAAGCTATGCTGGTCATGGCAGAATTTCTGTTTGACGATTCTCAAAAGAAAAACAACATAATCTCAGCAATAAAAAAAAAGTGCCGTTGTCTAGAAATACGGTAGCACGAAGAGTTGATGACCAAATAAAAAGTGACTTGAACAAATGCGAGTAATTTTCCTTACAAATCGATGAATCGACAGATGTTACTGACTCTCCGCAGCTATTAGTGTTCATCAGAATAATTTTTTCTGATGATAAAGATGCACTGTTTGCCAATCTGACGTAGGAAACTTGTACTCGAGGGCAAGACATATACATCGCAGTGAAAAAGGTGATTACTGAAGAGAATGTTCCCATACAAAATCTTGTGGCTATCACCACCGACAGAGCGCCTGCTATGATGGACGAAACAATGGATTTGTTAGATTATGTGAGAAGGATGCAGATTTTCCCAAATTTAATTCTTATCACTGTGTCATACATCAGGAAAATCTGATCGCAAAAACTCTTAACCTTGCCCATGTAATGAGCGTGGTCGTTCGTATTCTGAATTTTATTCGCGGATGATCGTTGAACCATCGACTTTTCAAAGTTTTGCTTGATGAATTGGAAAGTAAATATGGTGACATAGTCTACTACGCTGATGTACGGTGGCTGAGTCAAGGTAAAGTGCTGACAAGGTTTGTAGCATTGATGACAGAAATAAATATATTCCTTAAATCCAAGGACACTTATGAAGAAAACCTCGATAATAATGTATGGCTCTCCGACTTAGAATTTTTGACTGCAAAACTAAATGATCTTAATACAACTTTGCGAGGAAGGGAAAACACATATCAGAAATGACGAGTGCAATCTCATCGTTCATGGAGAAAAATCGATGTATGGAAGGGGCAATTGGCGGAGAAAGACTTTCAACATTTCCCTTCGTTTGCTCTGCTTTTGGACTCGGAATTTCTTGCGGAGTACAATCCAGCACGTGGAGGAAAAGTTTCACCAGCTTCGATCGGAATTCGAAAAGCGATTCATGAATATGTTTTCTATGGAACATGTGTTTATTTTTGCCAAAAATCCATTCATGAATCACAATGTGTTTCATTGGTTTCATTAATGGAAACACTTTGTTTTATCAATAAAGCGGAAGTCAAACTAGAAATTATTACACTTCACAGTGATATCATACTCAAAAGCACAGACAATGAAATCGATGCACTTTTTAAGATCATGGACCCCGTCAAATACAAAATCGTTCGCAATTGTGCACTCTGCGTCAAAGCGTTTTTCGGGTCAACACATCTATGCGAACAGGCTATTTCACAACTAAAAGTTGTAAAGAACAAATACAGAAACGTGTTGACTGACGAGCATGTCAAAAATAGCATGCACAACAGAGCAATACAAACCCGATTTTGTGAAATCAAGTACCACATTAAATTTATGTTACTGTATGTATTACGTTCCTATTATTTTTGTCACAATTTAACGAATATGCTTTATATATATAGATTCCTTTATTTTAAATAGCTGTATAAATTTTAATTGAAAATTAAAATTACATTTGTTTATTTGTTACACGTCCCTAAAAAGTTTTTTCGGGCTCATCTGCTATTCCGAAACAGAAAGGATTAGTCCAAAAAAACTTTAACTTTAACTTTATTTTAGGGACTTGTAACAAAAATAGCTATATAAAGATCAGTTAGTAGAATATGTATAGTATATAATAAAGAATGTAAGAAGAGTAAGATGAGGCTTGAGCAGTTAAGATTGAAGTTAAACTTCAAAGTAGCCCTTGGTACGAAATCAGTTGGACACCACTGGTGTACAGGATTGTGTCCACCCTAGTTATCGGAAATAAAAAATTCAACAATGCTTTAATAGTTCAAAATTACGATTTTTCGCGAAATGGCGAAAATTTTCCAAAAAAGTCAAATTTTTACTGTTTTCCGTCCCATTCGAAGCTGTCAAAAATCAGCAAAACGAAATTTCCAAAACTGAACGATCGGTACCTTGGTAAGTGTTTCCTGTGAATTAAAAAAAAATCATCGCGATACGTTCAGTTGTTCTCCCCTAATGGTGCATACTGTTTTAAAAATGTAACTCTGGGAAAACGCGTTTGAAGTCGAGCTGTTCGCAACATATAGAACTGTTTAAAACTGAGGGACTCGGATAATCCTTCCGTCAAAACAATCATGGACAAATTGACAAAATTCATTCACAGCAACGTGTGCAATCATAAATAGCGCTAGGACAACCTTTCAATCGTCAAGGTGTAAGTCCCCCTTAACACATATGAAGAACATCATGTTCTAATACATCTATTTCGCTCGAAAAGAATCGGGATTTAAAAATTCCAATTACCATAAGAGGAATGTCAGTTTTCACCTGCAAAACACTCAATCTAATAATATGAGTGGGAGTGCGACTTGGTAAAGTGCGCCTTTTTTCAGTATATTTTACCATTTATTTTCTAAATAGCTACCATGTAACTACATATGTGCGTTTGGTTTTTCGATTTTATTAAAAATTCATGCGAAAGTTTGACAATGGTAGAGATACTATTTGTAAGATTTGCTTTAGATATCATTCAATAGCTAAACCATCACAGATAATTATTATTGTTCTACGAGATTATAGTTTTACAATGCAGATAATAATAATGTCAAAAATAAAACATTTAATATAACTTAATGATAATTAAAATTTTCGATAAATCATACATCAGCGCATATACTATGCGGCTTTGAATTACAACATAAATTCGATTCTACAATTATTTTGCAGTATTTCCATTAGTCAGTAGGGGCACTATTAGATAATGGACAAATTAAAATGGATCTAATCATTATTTATGTTGCCAGTCATATAAAATATAATTAATAATAATATCGCGAAAAGTGATTTATACCAGTTTTGAACTTTCGCTCAACTGCTAAAAGATTTTAATAATATCTTACAGGTTCATTTTTATATAATTACCACACAAACTCGTTAAATTTTATCGTTTATATCAATTATTTCGCCATGTAGCATAAATGGTACGAATTATGTCTCGCCGGTTTTTATGCATCGTACTTGACGCCATTTAGACGTCGTAATTAAGAATAAATCTACATAAAAGATAGAACTCGCGTAATTCAGATGGAAACAAGTATACGTAACCGTTGGGAAATATACTTTGTTAAGCTATGTATACTTCAGTCAAAGCAGGGGAAAACAAACGAACGGATCTTTTATTAATGCTACGTTGGCCAAATATTTCATCCAAAAACTTCAAACAATTGTTTATTTTTATTCGCAAAAGTTTTATGGTACTAAAATTTCCTTTTCAATAAATGTTATTATACAAGCATTAAACTCGGTCGAGTTTTAACGGTAAAACAAGTGGCAAAATCTCGTGGAACGTCGAACTTTTTTGGCTTTTTTGCGAGTATCTCTAATACATCGGTAATCCGCTTTTTGCTGCAAGACATTGATCCTTTCTTTTGTGCGGTGAATCGTCGGCCTTTTGCTGGATATAAATAGGAAATATTGCCATTCAATTAGCGGCATATTTTTTCGGAGATATTTTCCGCCACTCGCTATAACGGTTAATTACTAACAGCCGCGTAAATAAGGGGAAGTTCAGGGACAGGACAAGCTGTCGAACAAAGTAACGAAAAAATATAAAAAACAATTTTATGTCTTTTACGTTCAAAAAAACGCTTACGCGGCAGTAAATGAGAATTAATGGTGTTGCTGTGTAAAAAAATTGACAATTCACGAAAATAAAATCATTATATATTCATTATAATAGTTTTAACTATTCTGCAATTCGGTGGCTTGCAGGAAATGTAACAGGAAAATTAAGAGTACCAATGCGACACAGGATATTGATTAGAGATGAAATAGTTAGAAATAGATGTAAAATAATAGTGAACAGCGATATTTTTGACAATAAGTAGACAAAAAAGCAATTTTTAAGCAATCGTCACTCGCCTTTTAACAAAACTTTGCTGTCGATCCAAAATAGAAAATTCTGGCTCGGAAATATGAAGGATCCAATATCTTCAATATCAGATTCAATTGAAGATTGAAGAAAATTGAATTAGGTAAACCAAGCAATATCTGTAAATCTTTATAAACGAAAATGGAGAACAGCTACATACATACATGAAGATACCAGATTATTATAGGGTATGTGGGACCATTACAAAAAACAGCATATGTGTAAAACAGACTCCCCAGAAATTCGGGCTATTGCTATGAGATGTCCTACAGAAGAATAGGCAAGATTATGGAGCTCGATGAATTATATAATTATATTATTAATAGCTACGATAGAGCAGCATCAGCAATATCTAAAAAGGATTACTCACAAAACCATAATAGCATCCAAAGATAGGGATGGGCTATTCTAAAATTAGATAGAAATAGTAAAATAAAAAACATTTATTATATAGTGCTAGAAATATCCATAGAGATTATTACAACGAATATATTATTGGTAAGAGCACAATTAAGACGTGAGTTTTAATTTGCGAAAACAAATCATTTTTTACTGCATTGTTATCGTCAAGCTTTTAACGATGCCCACTTGATTGTTGTCACCTGCCAGACAGGACCGGAAAAATTATTACGAGCAAATAAATATCCCTAACCAAACCCCTACCGAGGCCTTCTCCAGTATATACAAATTGAAGGGCCCCTAGGTTTGAAAATAGTGTCCCTGTTATTTTTGTGTAATCCTCTAAAAACTTTCAAAAATGACAAAAACTAGGAAAAAGAACGAGAAGTGGAGAAGAATATGCCACATCAAACGAGATCAGACGTACAAGAACTACAAAAATCAATGCATTTTTTAACAGAAAAATTTAAACAAATGCAAAAAGAATACAAAGATTTTTTTAAAAATGCTAAAAGCATGTAATAAAGAAAGACAAAATCAAAAATAATATAATAACAACAGGAAAAGAATGAAAAACATATAACAAAAATACGTATAACACAATATTGGCACTAACTGAAACCTAGCTATATAACACCTACAGAAGAACACCTCTACCAACTAATAGGTTATAGCGCAGAATATAGCTGAAAAAAAATACGTGGAGGAGGAATTGACTTATATTATATTTTATAAAAGACGCATCATGTGAAGTATTCACAAACACGACAATAAAAGAAATAGAGATATTAAAAATATTACTCACCACTGAGAAAACAACCCTAACACTAGTATAAAAACCACTAAAAGTAACTATCGCCAATGTAAAACATGTCCTAAAGAATAATATAACTAACAGAAAAAAGACCACATGATAGTTGGAGACTTCAATTTAAATATTGCTGAGAATAATACAACAAGAATACATAAATGCATTCATGGAAAATAGCTATAGATTTATAAACAAAAAAAAATATATACACGGAAAAATAAAACCGAAAACAATACAATAATAAAATATATATTATAACGAACAGAAAAGAAGTGATTAAAAAAATAAAAATAATACGCACCGATATCTCAGATCATAATGCAATCTTAACAGAAATAAGACAATACCAAAAAACAAAACCAAAGTTTAAAGCTTACGAAATCACAAAAACTGACCATAAGGAGACATCACAAGAAATGCAAAAATATATGCAATAAATAACCATGAAGAGTTATCACGTAAATTAGAACATACAACAACAAATCAGATGAAAACAAAACTAAAAATGGCTGTCCCTGGATAAGAAATTAAATGCTAGTTCACATTAAGGCAAGAAATCAACTCTACGAAATACATAAAAAAATTCAAACAACGAAATATTAAAAATAACTTAATACAAAATAAAAAAGCTACTACCATGATAATTAAACATGCAAAACAGGAATACTACAAAGGAGAAATGCAAAGGGAATAAAGAAAAATTTGGAATGTAATAAAAAAGGATAGGTTCAACACCAAAACCAGCAATACACGAATGAAATTGAAGAAATAGAAAGAGAAAATAAAAAGAAAACAAGAAATGCAAAAGGAATAGTAAAAGAAGTCACCTATTACTTCGCAAATATATGAAAAAAGCAGGCAGAAATATAAATTACGGAATCAAATATAAAACAGTCGACAACGAAAACATGACGACAAATTGAAACAGCAACATTTGAGCTAATCAATGATGATGAAATACGCAAAATAATACAAAAATGAAATCATAAATTACCAGGATTTGACAAAATAATAAATAGTCTAATAAAAGAAAACAGAACAACAGAACAGAACAAACATAAACAACACAAATGAAATAAGTAGAAAGTAGATCACAATATGCAAAGTACGAAATACCTCAAGGATGAAATCTACCGACAACTCTATATATACTATACACGAAAGACCTATTCGAAATTAAGTTAAATAGAAGATTGTATAGATACGTCGTCTACATCAGCATTTATTCCAACAAAGATAAAAAAGATATACAGATACAAATTATGACGATCTAAAAGAAATTTGATGTTCATTGTAGAACAAGCTATTTAGCGTAAATGAACATAAAACATAAAATATAATCTTCAGTAACAACGACGAATGGAAATGGACATAAAAATTAAAGGATAAACTATTATTATTAGGGACTCTCTCTCTAGGACTCTACACTACTACTACAGAATAATCTCAAATGGGACAATTGCGTCAAGAAAATTATAACAAAACAACACTAAAACAATAGCAACAGTAACAAAAATCCGAAACTTATTACCAGAATCTTGGAGATGACAAATATATCACTCTCCTTTCGCCTCAATTATTAATTGTCTAATAGATATATGAGGAGACACAAGTCAAGCAAATCTATCTAAACTACAACGACAACAAAACAAGATACTTAAAATCTTTTATATACCTTAAACCGAAGAACACCCAATAAAGAAATATACCAAAAAACACAAGAACTTGATATAAAAAAACAAATAATTCTAAATAACCACTTAACGATATACAAAATCGAGTATTTCAAAATAAAAATAAATATAAAACTAAAAAGAAGTAAAGGAATTCATAATCATAAAACAAGAAGCATGTCATATATCAGAACACAAAAGTTTAAAACTACATGATCACGTAGGCACTTAAAACAAAACTGATCAGAAAATACTACCAAATAGATCAAAACATAAGAAACCTCAAACTAAAAATCAGAAACCAATTACTAAACGAACTAAAACAAACATCACAAAAAAACTAATGTACCCTCGTTACCGATAGTCCAAGATAGCATTCATGAATCTAATTAATATCTAATATAAATCTATTAAACAACAGTCGCAATGCCAATACACAAGAAAGGATAGCATAAACAAGTATATAGTCATTTTGGTGCTACACTCGATGGAAAAATACTTGGCAGAGAAATCAACACCAGTTTCAAAGGAACAAAAGTACAGTTTCTCTGTTAGTGCAATTCTCAGGTATCAACAAAAATCTGAATGATAATTCAGCAAATTCGGTACATTCAGTAAAATCAGTAAATCCAGTACATTCAGTAATTTTAACATCAACCTTTATTAACCTTTCGGATACAACATTCCTCCTTTTTATCCGAAAATCCGATGTTAATGTTAATAACAGATCCGATAAAAGAATAATAGTAGTAGAAGCAGAAATCGCGTTTAGAAAAATTCAAGAACCCCTCCTTCCGAAAGTATTAATTTCAACATTCCCCCATTTCAATTATAAAATGAATCAAGTCAAAAATTTCAAATAATGAACTGACGGCGACAAAAGCCGACAAATCTAATTCAATAGTCATTTTAAAATGTAATCGATAATAAAGTAATAATAGTAAAATAAGACCCAATAACGCTATATCAATCAAAAATTAAGATTAGTTAGACGACACACAATTTTTTTCTAAATCTGACATCAAATTAAAAATATATGAACCCTATTGCTCGAAGACTTTACCGCTTAATAAAAAAACTCACAAACCAGATCTGCATATTAGACCAGTACTATCATCTATCAATAGTCCATCGCGAACACTAGGATTAAACTAAATTTTCTTTTTAAAAATATACAAATGTTTACTTTTAAATAAGCTATAAAAATTCACTGCTCCTATCACAACAGTTCAATAAACACTCCAAAAAATGTAAATTAGTATCGTTTGACGTCACGAGTTTCCAAATATTTGGAACATATGGTTTAGCATTATTCAGCATATACTAGACAAAACAGTCAAATACCCTACTACACATTCAGAACTTTATAATGCATTTGAAACGTATTCAACTCAAAATTATTTTCAATGTATCAATCATTTTTATCAGCAAACTGCAGGTTTAGCAATGAGGTCGCCTTTTAGCCCTTTGCTAGGTAGCAGATGTATTCATGTCAACTGTCGAGGACAAAATATACAATTTAGGCTTTACCAAAAAACATGTCACGACATTGGTACGTGGATGATGTAATTGCGTGTTTAGCGGCACACACGTCAACTTGATCAATTTCTGAATATAATTAATAGCATAGACATGAACATTAAATTTATACTGGAAACAGAGAACAAAATAGAATTCAATATATTCAGAAAACCCACCAACCGCAATTCTACAACTCCTTTCAAATCCAATCATACCATGTTACATAAACTAGCCGTTTATCATGCTACGGCACATGGAGCACAGAAACCATAGCACACATTGTTCGACAAAAAATCAACAAATCGCGTGCGGATCAAGTTGCAAATATTTTAATTAATGATAAAGATAAAATCAATCCCTTAAAGAAATCTGGTGTTTATGAAATCTCATCTTCCGAATTCAACAGCGGGTATGTAGGACAAACTGGGCGATAAACTGAATATTTTAAAGCGTTTAGATTAAATTTGGATATAAGTACATTTGCAAATCATATTATAAATTGTAATCATACATTTGCCGAAAGTAGTAAAATAATAATGTAAAAAGGCACTAAGCTTAATATGTTAGAAGCCACCGAAATTCACAAAATACATTGGTTATTCTCTCGTTAATCTGTTGAACGAGCAAAAGGCCGCAATATAAATCACCACTTTTTAAATCCCTGTAGATCATTATCATTATCTGTGGTATAAACGTAGTCACGTATTCTATATCATCATTAAACGCTACAAATAATCTGAAGGAGCTGACAAATGGACACAATAATTAAATTTGTCAGTGATACGTTTTCAAGCTTAGCGGCCAAGATCTAAAAACATCTTACTGTCCAATCTTTTGGATAATTTATTTTTGTTAAGAACTAAATTCATTCATTATTATTATTCTTATGTTAGTCATTCTTTCTCCGTTGTTCGTGGGTTGTTAATTTGTTATACTAAGGTTACATTTGTATTTTGTTTTTTAAAGGTAACAAATAAATAAATTCCGGTATAAGCATCGGGTGCAGATAAGGTTGCCTCCGTTGTTTTGGGCACACAGATGTGGAACACGGTAATGGGATACAGGTATTAAAATCTAAATAAAAGTAGGAAGTTATTTTTGCCACGGGGGAACATTGGTGCCATTTTATATCAAATTCGCTCGTCATATTTAGAGTTGATGGCTAATTCTATAGTTTGTACAAGAGTTATTAGAAATGTTTTTGTGACTTACGTCACAAACGGATTTGTGATATAAAAATATATTTTAAATGTAAATGCGCCATGAAAATTAATGACGAATTCCTTCCAAAACTACGCCACATATCGCAAGGACGATAATGCATAAGAAAAAACAAAACGCATCTCGTCATGTTTATTGAACTAGTTACCCTGAAACTGTTTCATTCAACCATGTGTCGGTTACAAATGTCGCATTAACGCACATTATAATAAAATCAACAAGTTATACCTTACCGTACCGCAAATTAATTTTATTTATGCATAGATGTGTAATTCGTTTGCATAATTCTAAACGGCAAACTAGAAAAATTACCATTGTTTACGGAAGGCGACGTCATACGATTCGTGAATACGTACGCACCTTCACTAAATAAATGTGGAACTAAAATTTTCAAATATTGACAATCTTGACACGACTGTATAATATTTCGCGGAAATACCTCTTGCGCACATTCGTCAATTAAAAAGCACCTTCGTCGAAAATGGGAACACATACTTATTTTCAAATTATATTTAATGGCGTATAATTATAGGTACGTTTTGTAATTATCTCGATCATATTTTTGTGTGATCAAAACAACATAATCTGTGTTCGGTAATGATAATTTAAATAGGTTTATTGACGACGCTTTAGTACGTTCCACTGTAACTTAGCATCCTTGACCGTCAGCAGTAGCGTATCTACATATTGTAAGTTCTGTTTCTCATTAAAGTAAAACTGCAAAAAAGTACCCGACTTTAGCGATTTCCAGCCGTTGATCGTCTTTTTTTTTCTCCCACATCGTAAAAAAATGTGGAACTTCGACTGGACGTAATCAAGTAGTCGTCGTATCGAGCACCGCCGGGTATTTTTACTTTTAAAATACTTCATGTACTTTTTTCATCTTGAGTTTTTGTATACTCTGTTGTTTCGGTAATTAGATATTGCACGAAAGCGAAATACAATTCAATGGAATCTCACATTATATTCATCTCGACCAATATATTGCAATTATATTTTACCAGGTATTTAATTAATTAAGAAAAGTTAAATCTTGGTATAATTCCCGCCAACTAAGTTACGCATATCTTGATAGTGCCCGCATTTAAAATAAATCTTATACAACCAAATTATGGCATAATGAAAAACAATACTCAAGTAAACAAATTTTAATCTCACAACCGTATAGACGATAAAATGCCAAAGCATTGTAGTATAGTATAGTACAGTACAGTATAGTATAGTATAGTATAGTATAGTCAAGCAAGTAATTACTAATGTTAGACATTTTTTTCAAGAACGAAAAGATAACAATGGGCCAACTATTGTAGTAAAGAAAGTCGTAGAAAGAACGGTTAAAGCTGTCGGAGTCTCCAGAAGGACTGTTCAGAGAATAAGTAATGAACACCGAAGTGAAGATGGAGTAAATGATCTTAAACCAAACCGGTGACAGAAAAGAATGGAATGTGATGAATTTTTGCAAGGCGTCATAAGGAGAAAGATTTTTAACTTTTATATGGAAAGGAAATTTCCAACTGTAAAAATGTACTCTCAAATTGCTAACGAAGTGCAAGATTTGCACCAATTGTCCCAGAGAACTTGTGTAGATGGTTAAAGATGGTTAAAAATAATAAACCCAGTCTTAATGGAACACCATCTTCAAAGATACAGAAATGACATAGGGAGAATCTTCTATACAGATGAAACTTGGTGTGGTGCAAATCATGCTCGGCAGTTTGGATGGGTCGAACACGTAATTCCAGAAAATAGGGATACATTTGATCATTATCGTGGTGGAGTTCAACAAGTAAATGGGTATAGGGCGGTATAAAGCGGCTATCAGGTGCAGTACGAAGAATAATTACTTTACATATAGGTAGCGAGGATGGATTTTCGGAAAGATGCCGTAAATGTTTTATAAACATTTCGAGGAAAAATCTATTATTGTGATACATTGAGGCCCTTATCATACAATGCAGGATCTAGTCCTGCTCATAGAAACCCTACATCAGCTTGGAAGAAAGATGACGTGATTGCGTGGTTATTGAAAAAAAAGAGGTGGCACATGGAATTACGTATTTTTCGAAATTAACTATAGTTACACAATAATTACTATTATCTAAACTACAGTAGCGGCCATTGGAGTATGATATTTGTGTTTTTTTTTCGCATAACTTTTTCTATAGCCATCCAAACTTCATGAAACTTGGTAGGATAATACACAATCGTGTTTCACACCATCTTGAACAGCCTTGGGTTGGGTTGGGTTGGGTTGGGTTGGGTTGGGTTGGGTTGGGTTGGGTTGGGTTGGGTTGGGTTGGGTTGGGTTGGGTTGGGATTGACAAACTTCACCATCCCTGGTGCTCGAATTCGTAAAAACCACAAAACCCACATTTTTATACTTTTAGGTTATTATTTATTATTACTTTTCAGCTTGTTTTCTCTTCGTTTCTTTTGTTTAAGGTGAGACGTGCTGGACTTACAGTACCTGAAAAAATTGTGCGACTGGAATATGACAGACTACCGTATACCCTATGAGCGAAACGAAACGGTGCAATTTTTTTTCTTTCTTTTCGTTGTATTTTTGTTAAATTGGTAGTTTTGCCTTTTGCTTTCACCTTTCGGATAAGGCCGAAAGGAAGTTCCGATCTCTCAAACACGGCCATATAAGCCATCATCAGTGGACGCAAGCACCGCATCACCCAACGTGCACTGGCTGCTCAATTCAATGTCGGGCAATCAGCCATCTCCGAGCTCCTCAAGAGGCCAAGCAGACCAGAATCAACAAGAAGAAGATCCGAGGAATGCGTCCGCGTGTATCCTCACGTGTCACGGACAGGAATATCGTTCGACTGAGCTCTGACAACCCTCGCTCCACCGCCCCTGATATCCGAACCGAGATTGCATCGTCAACGGAGCCGACCTCGTCGGTGCGTACCATTTGCAGAAGGCTACAGGCGGCAGGACTCAACGGAAGAACCCCTGTCAAGAAGTCTCTAATCTCCGAGAAGAAGTGCTATGAATATGTGTATCATAAGAAAGTGTTCTATCAAAGATAATGTACCAAGATCGCAAAAGGTAAGAGGCCTCACAAATGGTACTGTCCAGGCCATAGGGATAAACGACAGCGTTTGATTTCGTGGTGTAGGACATAACCATGCACTTTAAAGTATTCAGAGAAAGCTTATTTTTATTGCACCAATGAGAGATTTTGTTTAATTCAGTCATAAGCGCAGCACAGTCAGCAATACATTATATTCTGCGGTAAATTTCGTATCATCGGCATAGAGTAAGTTCGATGCCAGCATATAGTCAACAATGTCGTTGATAAAGATGATGAATAGTAGGTGCCCGAGAAACGAACACTGGAGAACTCTCGAAGTAGCAACAAATGATATAGATGCAAATCTCTCAAAGACAACAAAATATTTTCTGAGGCAAAGGTAAGATGCAAGAAATGTTAAAAGTGGATAGGAAAAGCCAATATCTGAAACCTATTTTAATAATAAACTGTGATCCATTAAGTCAAACGTTTTCGAAAAGTTTGTATAGATAACATCCACTTGCGAACCCTCGTCAATAACCTGTGCTATGAATTGCGTGACGCAAAACAGGTTAGAGGAGGTTGATCTACCCTACCTAAAACCACGCTGCGCATCAGATAGCAGTCCACTAATGGGATGGAGTTGCTCAAAAAAGCACACTTCGAAAACTTTGGCAAAATTACATATACAAGCTATTGGTCCATAGTTTGAGATATTATTTCTTGCACCCTTATTGAAAACTGCAGTTAGCCTGGCAAATCTCCAGACTTCCGGGTAGCTAGCAGTACTAACAGAGAGGGTAAAAATGTATAATAGAGAGAGAAATAGAGAATAGAGAAATATGCCAATTTGGACAGTATTCGTTAGTTCATACACTGTTCCTGGAAACAGTATGTCAACAAATATGTGATTTGTATCAAATGAATAGTGTTTTTTATATGACTATTAAAATTATTTACAACAATAAATATTACATTAACATTATCACACAATTAAATTATTATTTACGTCTGTTACAAAAATAGAATAAATAAAGCAGGGAAAATAATCCAGAAAAGTTTTAGGGCGGTCCTGCCGAATAACTCGTGTCGCTGATACGCCTTATCCCTAGCGGGGAAACATGCGCCTAGAATAGAACAATTTTTAACTCGCTCTATTCTAGTATTTTTAATATACTGGTCGAGATAAACATAATTTGAGAATTCTATTGAATAGTACCCCGCTTTCGTGCGATATCTAATTACTGAGATAACAGAGTATACAAAAACTCAAGATTCCCAAAAAGTACATGAAATATGTACAAAGTAAAAATACCCGCCTGTGCTTGATAAGATGGACTACGTCCAGTAGGAGTTTCACATTTTTCTTGTGAACGGTGTAGAAGAAAAATATGTAAAGGCGACCAGCCCCAGCGGCTAGAAAATCGCGTACTTTTTTGTACTTCTTTAACTTTTGTCGAATATTCTGATTCCATTGTATTATTGAAAATAAATCTTGTTAATTATTTTTGAACATTAATTTGAAAACTATACTTATTCAGTTACCTACAACAAATTTATAATATAATTAAATAAACTTAATTATTATTAAAATGTGTATGGTATCGTTTTTAGAATTACGAAAATTATGTCATTGCCAGAGCTCGAACTTGTTGGATTTAGCTCCCTCATTAATATTTATTTATTGCGTTTTTTTCTTTGTTTTTAATTATTGTAAATGCATGTTTAATACTATGATTTGTAAATAAGTATTTGTATATGTCACGGAGAACTTCATATATATACTTTCAAGTTTTTTTCAAAATCATTGTAAAAAAAGTGTTGTTTATTACAATGCAATTCTTATTTTTCGAATGTTTGATATTTGTTACTATAACTATAATTAAGAAAAATACTTTTTTACTTAAGCTTTTTGAATGACACTTGCGCACTGCAAAATTGGCAGAAACTATACTCCAAGCTGTCCTTGTACACTCATTTTTCGACTATTTCGTGGCATGAAAAAAATACGACAAGAAACAGTGTCTGTCGTAGGTGTTTACAATCAATTTATCAACAATGATTAAATGTGAATGTTGCAAAAAAACTGTCCTACAGCGGGTTTCGCACTAAATTGCGGTAAATTGTTTTTCGCTATTTCTTTGGTAATACCTCGTGACATTTATTTTCGTGGCTATACTTCGGACGGGGTATATTTTTCGATTGTTAGAGTTTCTACGTTTTATATTTATATTTTTATTTATTTATATTAATTTTATATTTCTAATCTTATCGTTTCATATTCAGTGTTAATAACTCTGGTTTAAAAATTCAACCTGTAACGGTCGGCAACAAAGAGTCGGTGTTGTGATCTCAGCCCTCCACATATAAATTGTAAATACATTTGGTTAGAAACATAAGAATATTTGTCATAGGCCGATAGTAATAAAACCCTCCCGAAGAATAAATAACCGTCGAACAAAAGTAATATTCGCCCGACACATTACAAGGGTTCATGAATGCGATAGTTGGATGGCTTCAGAGTATGTGCCATATGTAGCCCCATAAAATGAAATGGCGTTTCCGGTACATACATAAACATCATTTAAAACGAACTTGAAATATTGTATTTTGGAGATGATAAAACGGACAGCAATAAACAAACGTCCAAGCATATTGTAAAACTAAGTTGTAAACCTTTAATGTATCAATTTCACTTATAAAGTAATAGTAATTGAAAATAGTTAAAACCCATAAGATTTAGAAAACGCATTAACCAATAAACATCCAAAAATCGCATCCGCATTTAGTTAATAGGCGGGCTTTAATCTATTATAAGCCAGAAATATGTAAGATTTAGACATTATTATTAGATTAGATATAGTTTCAGATTATTATTATATTCATACGATATTCAGACATTGTCATTGTAACATTACATTAGACATTAGTATATTCAGATTATTTATCGTTAGCATTATTAAATAATTTAAAGATTGCAAGGTGTTTTATTGGTGCAAATAAAGTGAACAATACAAATTCGAGCGAGTTAAATTACCGGTGCCTAAGTAAGATCGCTCGATCATAATAATGGTGGCAGCGTTGGTCCTTCGATCATAATTATGGTCCCACGATCATAACACTTATGGCAGCGATGGTCGCTCGGTCATAACAGTGATGGCAGCGGATATAAAATCGGTGACGCTCGCGTCGCGAAGCGAAAAACGTTTATTATTGAAAAAGGAAACATATTTGTGGAATACACCAAATGATTCTAATTGATTTGCACATAACGGGGGTCTAAGCTAAAGCGGGCTACTCACACGCCTGCCGCAGGGGCAATCTAGGGTATAAAAGTGGGGATGCCTCCTTAATTGTGATGTGTATAGGCAAGCAGGGGCAATTTTGTAACACGACTCGAATTGCCCCTGCCGCCGTGCGCCCTAGATTGCCCCTGCGGCAGGCGTGTGAGTAGCCCGCTTTAAGAAAACATCAAATTTAAAATCAACGTATCTATATTTTACAATTCTTGAGAAATATATAGAAATCTGAAATCTAAAAACATTGCCATATTGAAAGATATACCCATGGCATTTCTCTTTATGTAAGACAGTAAAAATATAATTGCAGACGTATAACTAAACAATAATTTGTAGATTGCAGACGCATTGAAATAATGATTTGCACAATACATTACACACTAGTCAATTATTATGTATGGGTTTAATATAGGCCATGCAGAGTCCGTACGGTAATAATATTGAAAAAATATTAGTATGAGAATCACATTGTTTGCATTTTCTATAAAAAAATGTTTATTTCAATAGTATGTTAACCGTTCTGAGACTCGGAGTCTAATTATAATGTACATTGTTTATTATTTTTTCTCGTGATTCGATAATATCCTCAATCTAAATGTTTACATGGATAGCAACAACATTTTTACTAAAATGATCTCAAACCACATCGTGTTACAGGTGTGTTTTATTTATGGCATTTATGTATATAGTATTCTATATCAAGTATTATGTATTTATCAAGATTTTAGCTCAGTAAATATTTTAGATTAGTTTGATTAGTGCATTTGATATTTCAAGTGTTTATTCATCTCATACATATGATATACAATAAATCAATTACATATTGTTTGCGCGACATGAACGAATGAACTTGTGTGTACTCGACTCGTGGCGAGTTCCAAGTTCGACGAGAATTTTGAGTACGTCTCACGTATTTTACGCCGCTGATGAGCGCCGCTATTGCCTGGGCTTTATTATAACGTTCGAAGGCTTGTTGCAGAATAAACGCCTTTAATTTTGTACACTATTTATTACCACTTATTATTATATTATTATTATTATACTATTTTATAATTACAGTTCGCAATCTTGCGATGCGTTAGCTTGTTCGCTACTTGTACTAGTGTGTGTGATTAATACTTAAGTGAATAACACTGTTGTGTTACTACTCGAGTGATTCTGATGTTTATAATAATAAAGTTCGCTTGTAACACTGGTGGGAATGAAATGCGCCTACTTTGGTGCAAGGCGGTATTAGACGAAGAACTCGTCCTGATTGACCAGAAAACGAATTTAATCGTGAAGAAGGAAAGGGATGCTTTGCCCGACATTTGGTTCACCGATTCTAAAAGGATTAGAAAATCTAATTTCCCGAGAGTGTCTGCCATATAATAATTTAAATTACCATGTTTAATGGCTTATTTACAACTGCAGGCTTGAATGATGAAGCGATGAATTTAGCGGTCGTATAATGACGGGTTTTGTGAAAGGGGATTTATGCGATAAATGACGGGTCGAATTGTGTTGCAATAATTAAATGTTGACTGAAAAGATTTTGCGTGGATAAAAATTACTTATGTTGTTCATCGTATTTTTTTTTGCTGCGACGTCATTCTTCAAATGGGATTTATTAATCCGTCGACATGCGGTAACTCTTGAGCCTGGGAAGTTAGTTTCTCGTATCGCATGTCTCATAATATGAAATGGATTTTGTTCCAAATGTTGTAAAAGAGCGTTATCTTCCTCTTCAGTAGAAACCCATCATTTAAATATTCAATAATACGTACTCGTTCAATAATTTTCACGGACGGCATTTCGAAATTACTTGCTGTAACAAGTGTCAAAGTGACATTTCTTGTATCCATGATGATTTGATATTTTTTACATCCGCTGCACACAACCCTAAAGTAACTGTACAGCACTTTTTTGAACATGACAGTACATAACGATAACTATACCTTGTTTTAAAACTAGGAGGAGCAAATTGAAAAGCCATATTTACACTGAAACTGAAGCTGACGCGAAACTTGTATTGGGTACATTATCCATATTTTAAAATATATACATTATTTACTTTTCGAATTACGAAAAAAGCAATTACGAGCACAAAACTGTTAACTGAAATGCAACCGCTTGGAATAGCTGATATGTCGAAACATCGGCAACTTAGCATTATGTAAAACATAGTCGGCTTTCGCAAATTACAGGTGTAGGTTTTTGCGCGGCAAATTTAAATCACTCCTCCTAGTTTAAAAACAGAGTATAGTTCGGCTCAAAAATTGGTATTGGGCAATATTGAGAAAACATCGACCGTAAATTACCCATACTAATCACGATCTGTCATCTTCTATCGACGGTGGAGAAGAATCAAATTCTATTTTACTTTCAGTTTTTAAAAGTAACTAACAGCGAAAAAGTGTAAATTTTTCAGCGACCGGTTATTTGTCACTACAATTTTTGATATTCTTGCATTGTCAACCATAAATAAATATAGAGAAACATTTCAAAAAATAATATCAATGCCTTGAACATTTTAATTGCCAAAAGTGTATCGGTAATTTTATCAACGTACTATTATGAACGTAAATAAAGACGAATGGAAATCCAAAACAATAATTTTAATATTCAAACAATCAGTGTTAACATATTATTAAAGGTCAATATTTTCCCAAATCTTACTATGAATATGAAAGCGCTTTTCACTCTTTGATTATTGAGCTGGTGTGTAGCGTTGGTCCCATGGTGCGCCGTGCATTTTTATCACGAACTACTTCAGTAGAAGCCTCTTGACAAATATTATTAATTCGTCTTATCTAGTACGATTGAATGCACGGAAGAACATGGACAACACATAATTAATTGGTTTCCTCAAAGCTACATAAACAACAAAAATAATCTCGATACAATAATTCTATTCTACTGCACGTTCTTATATTCACCTTTCGAAAGAAACATCTCACATTAACTTTAACATGTATTACTTTTACACATTGTAACCATATTAAAGTTCACAACCAGCAAACAACAACAGTATTAAAATTCTATTTTTTACAATTATAATTTTAATTAACTTTGTGATACTTAGACAAATTTGAATACGTAAATAAATGGTAGGTTGCTGAAAGAAACTTTCGAACAAAAATTGTTAATGTAAAATTTAAATCTTCAATTTACTACAACTCATACCGATTTCGAGATATACGAAAAGTTACCATCTTTTCGTATATCTCGTAATAAACCCTCACTTCTGGTTTATACATACACTGCCTTTTAAATAACATAGACCACCCCCAAGCACTGAACGTAGAATGATGAAACTTGGTAAAAATATCTAGTGTATGTAGAAAAATAAATGATTACATTTTTAAGAAAAACCGATAACATTTAATGATTAAAAAGTTAATAATTAATTACATCTCCACGGAAATTATATTATTCATATTCTCTTGAGGTACCTCATCCCAGGCTATCTGTAACTGTTGACGCAGCTCCTCTAAGGTATTGGGAGGATGGGATAAACGCAGCAATCTTCTTTCCATCATATACCATACATGTTCAATGTTCAATCTTGGAGGCCTGGGCAACATATTGATGTTGTTTTCTTCTAGGAAGACATGTAATGTCAACATGAGCAGTATGAAGCCGCGCATTATCTTGCTGGAAAGCTGCTCCTGGAATGTTTTGTAGTAATGGCACGACAACTGGTTCCAACTCTGAATCAATGTAACGTCTGGCGTTTAGTGTGCCCGGAATGAATGCCAGGCGAGATCTTCGTCCATATCGTATTGCCCCCCATACCATAACTCCCGGCGTTCTGGTTCGGGTCGTCCGCGGTCCACATCTACAAGAGTTGATAGGTTTTTGACGCTGCGTGTCTCCGAGATCGTTACCAAACCACGGTTCAAATGGCTCACCTGTATGCGCTCAAACAATTAGACGAAAATTGGTAGCGACTGGTTTGAATGGATATAGGCCGAATCGAGTACCTAGACTTACACGACAGCGCAAGCAACGCAGATTGGAGTTTAGTAGAACACTAAAAATTGGGAAGAACGTGATTGTAGACGAGTTCTCTTCTCGGATGAATCACGAATTTCTTTGAGATCACCGGATGGACGCCATATAGTCTGGAGAAAGCAAAGGAAGAGATATTCTCCAGCCATCGTCGTTCCACATGAAATTTTTTGGGTAGGGTCTGTTTTGGTTTGGGCGGGCATTCCGTTAGAGGCAAAAACTGAGCTTTTCATTCTTCATGAACGATCGTTAAATGCCAAACAATTACATTAGGGATATTCTTGCAGAGTACGTTGTTTCTTTTGCACCATTTGTAGGGCAAGAGTTCTTGTTAATGGAGGATAATGCAAAACACCACACCGATAGATGCGTCATGCTGTAGCTATTCATTCGGAAGACGTGTTAGACCTCGTCCGGTGCGTCCAGAAACACTACAAGAATTAAGAGTGGCACTTGTAGAAGAATGGGATGGCATTGATCAAAATGTGACACTTAATTCAAGGTATGCCTCGACGAATTCAGGCATTGGTGGATGTTCGCGGAGGTAACACTCGTTACTGATACCAAGGTGATACCAGAAAACCTTAGTAAATTTAAGATAATCTCTTCTTGCGTTTTTCATTTATTGTTCTTTTTTCTGTATTCTGTGTTTTTCTTATTTCTACTTGTTATTAAAATCTTTTTTGGTACAGTTCATAATTTATTGACCAATTAAATGAATTAAGTAAAAAATATTTGTTTTCAGTAAATTAAAGTGGTGATAATTCCAATTTAGTTGGTGCATTTTTTGTATGATAGTGTATATATATAGATGGATTATTATCTATTTTCTATATAAACCTCGTCGTTGCCATGTGAGTTACTAGATTTGTGAGATCAAATGATGCACGTATACTGTTTTGATTCCTAATCTTAAAATTAATTGATGATTGATAAACATTGATAAGTTAAGTAGTATATAAATTTAATGAACCAGTAAACAAATATCGCTTTATTTAAAATTAATAACATATGCTAACAACGACCGGTAAAATATAAGCACAGGACAATTTTTCCATTACCTGCAGAAGGTCACAACATAATTGTATATAAATGTAGTATATAAATTTTTATTAATTTCTGTTAAATTGTACATAGGGGGAAGGGGTAAGGCAGTTACGCTGGGCCTATGTTTATAAATGGTAATAACTCACGGACTAAAGAACATAACAATAAATATTATCTTAAAATTCCTATATGATGTATGTTGTGCTACATTAAAAATGTAAAGAAATATTACTCTGATTTTTCACTTATTCGGTATACGAATACGTTTCTAGTATCAATTAAACCGTAATTGAAAATAAAAAAAAAAAAATTTTCGTGGTGTTAAACAATCACATACATGTTGTAAACGAATTCCATTCTATTTGTCATTCATAAGCTGTCAAGTAAGTAAAAATACCTTATACCATAATACCAATTACTGTTTTCAAACCTTTTTGATAACAAAATTGATAACCAACATGACCAAGTTTAGTAATATAAATATTGATAATATATACGAAGAAACATGTATTTCATTCTCGTCTGAAACTCCCCCCCCCCTCTCCTCCCCGCATACTTTGAAGTATACTTTTAATACCTACTGATACTTTAAAAAACGCAGTGAATTAGTTGCAATCAAAATTAGGCTTTTGATTGAGTTTAATGAAGAACGAATTAGAAATAATCCATCCTGGTATCAATAACGTGAAGCCAGGTTGAAAGATCATTGATGATCTTGAATTTCAAAGAATTCGAATCAACAAAGAATGTGAGGAAATTGCCAATACAATTATTTATATGTATGTACCTACGGTCCTGATTCTAAAGTTGACATTAACCGAGAGACTTCTCTGTAAAAGAACTAATAAAAAGAACATGTTACTTAGAGCAGAGTTTATGTCTATGATATTAATTTAATTTATTTTTATCGTTTGTTGTGTGCATGGGAAGTATAATTATGGATTTGGTTTATTACATAAAATAACACGTAAGTACTTGGCTCGATAAATGAGTATTTCCAGTAACGCATTACGTTGATGTCTCATTCATTACTCGCAGAAATACATAACAATATTTCTCCATTATAATAACAATATCACTCATCGTAACACATAATTAAAAATAGTTTGCTTCATTCTATGTCATAATTACGAAATACAAATCATCATTTCCAGATCGAACATCTGCAGCAGCGCGTATGATCTAAATAAATAAACATCTGTTAAAAAATCACTTTTCTTTTTTTTAATAATCGCACGTGTTCAAAGCAAACTAGGATTCCGGTTCTTTCAACAACAAATCCAATCAACTTTCTAATGGCCGTAATAATCTATCTTTCTATATAATATACGAACGTTTAACTAACACGAAGAATAAAGAGGCTACCATTATCGTTATTCATCAAGAATTACTCATAGTCATTTGTTAGGACTTTTGCGTCTTCGCAATCATAAATCTTCATTTCTATCAATTAGATTAGCTTTCTCAGAAATTGCAGTACCATTAAACAATTGCAGATTAATAACTTTGAATACAATTAACGCAAAAACTAGTAATTAATTACGTAAGATTAATTGCAAATTTATTTTAAATTGTGTCGTTACGTTAACTTTATTGATTACCTAATTACTTTTGTCGAATGTCAATAGTAGGTCCAGAATCGCAGCCGCTGACCTACACTAAATGTCAATTGACAACCAAATATGCAGAAAGTTGGTTTACGCGAGAAATGCACACGTCTGGTAATAATAAATACCAATGATACCGTACTTTCGGGTGAGCAAATAATTTATTGCTGAACATTCAATTAATAATAGTAATTATGCAGCAAGTACCATTGACAATATCGATAATATCGTAGACGAATTGAACTTTATTTATCAATGTTAGTAAATTTTCATTTTCATTTCTAAAAAAATATATTGCGTGCGTTTATATCTGTTATAGTCTTGCACATAATTTAGAAGAGAAGATTCTTGAAAAATATAATAAAGAATGTTAATTGTGTGGTCAGTCGAATTAATAAAGACAATTTGAAATCTAACCATTTATCAAACACGTCCACAATTAGAGGCGTAGTTTATGCAAATTACTTATAAGGTGCGGTAAGAGAAATGAGACTAACATACCGTATCACAGTGTACGGACAAACATTAAATAGTAGTAGTATTTCCTGGTTTTAATAAATATTTGCATGTATTGTACCAACTTGCATACGACGAGAGACCCTGAAGTGGGAAGTGATCAAGTTTCCCAATCAAAGAAGGTTCGACGAGACGAATAGTAAATTTTGAAAATCAAACCCAAAATTGTATTTTAAAACGTTTCCAAATACACATCTTCAAACTATTAACGAAAGTATTTAACACACCAATTAATTTAAAGCATTCATTGTTTAAAATCACTAAAAATCTTCATAATTTCATCGTTTAATGGAAAGTACGACTCTGTAAAAGATTATCAAATGGTGATTCAAATCCGGTTAATTTTCCAAGAGGCTAGACAAACACTTGTGGCAAACCCTCAAGGCAAACTAGATGTAAGGCCAGTAAATCGATGAATAGATGTTTTTCGTTGCACGTGCTGGCCGCTTATAAACGAGTACATCACGTCAAACATGCCATGTACTTCACGTTCATTGGTTTCGCTTGCCATCAACTCAATTGTTCTAGCTTTCTTATTGGTTGAGTCGCAAATATCAAAAGTGATTTATTTATGTCAATAGCTCTCAATACATTTATTTCATCATAATGTGATGAATGTTTACGACAGGTTATAAGGAGAAAAAATGTTAACTTTTATGTGGAAACGAAATTTTCAACTGTAAAGGAATTGTACTTTCAAATTATTACCAAAGTGCCAGAAATCAAATAATGGACCAATGTTAACGGAACATCCTCACGTTGCTGCTCAAATATGTAATTTCTTGACTTCTCTTCAAAGATACAGAAATCAAGGATGGAAAATCTGCTATAAAGACGAAACCTGGTATTGTGCAAATCATGTTCGGCAGTTTGGATGGGTTGAAAATGTAAATCCAGAAAATAGGGATACATTTGACCATAATTATTTTACATATACGAAAAAATAAATTTCAGAATTAACGATGTATTGAATGTCAGGAAGTTTTGAATAATGTTTCAACGGAGATATGGTAAAATTGTGAATTTATAGACAAAATTACCATTTATGGTTAACTTCGAAGAAGATGGCGATGGTCGGACGAATCAAGTGATTATGACGAAGTGGTATAATGACATTCATATTGAGGATACTCACTTTCGTCACTGCATTACAGACGATGATACACAAGATAACAATTCCGTTACGACTGAAGCTTCTAGCATAACCAACCCTGTTCAAAATGTGAGTGACATATTCGACACAGACAATACCAATCGTACCTTAGGTCGAGAAATAATCCAAACAACTACTATGGTAAATAATACCAATATACCGAATATTATGAATATGCCGATATGGACAGTATTCGTTAGTTCATACACTGTTGCTAAAAATGGAAAAATGGAAATGGAATATGTGATTTGTATCAAATGAATAGTGACGCAATTAAATAATTAGTTACTCCTGTTACAAAAATAAAATACGCGAAGCAGGGCAAATAATCCAGAAAAGTTTTTGTACGGCGAAACTACTAGTGTCGCAGGTATAGCTTACCCCTTGCGGGGAAACGCCTGTAGAATATTGCAATTTTTAACTTGCTGTCAAAAATGAAATACTTGATAAAATTTAATTTTACTATATTGGTCGAGATAAACATCATTTGAGAATTCTATTAAATTGTACCCCGTTTTCCTACGATCTAATTACTGAAACTACAAAAACTACAGGTTCCAAAAAAAGTACATGAAATATTTAAAAAGTAAACATATCCATCGGTGCTCGATATGATGGATTAAGGTCGCTAGATATAATAAACTAACGCGATTCATAAGGCCCATGTGTTAGACAAAGACAAACTGGTAATTGAGCCAAAATGTCCGTCTGACAAGTTTGACGAGGCTTGACATTTGTCGTGTGGTATTAGTTGCGTGGGAAAAATGCCGGGGTGTTGCATAACATATTGTAAGAATACGTCTGAAAAAGGCTTCCGGTTATTTAGAGTGGTAACTGAACACAAAAATTTGGTTGCGATTTATCGAAAGGTCCGATTTACCGGATAGAGGGGTTATTTGTGTGGTTATATTTGTTGTAGTTTCTAAACATGTAGGTACCATATGTGTCGTGATATCTTAAAGCAACTACGTAGGTACAATCAAAAACTAGAATAATTAGTAACTTTTTGCCAAGTTCACTTCAGTGATGAACAATTTGCTTCTAATCGCCAAGATGGGAGGAGATTAAAACACAACGCAGTACCTACATTATTTGGATCCACATGTGTGCAAGATGGAGTTCCTAAAGCGTCACAGCCAATCTGGAATTCAAAGTCCTGATTCAGGTTATCAGGATATTCTGCATGAAGAAACTTTGGACCCTGAAGCTGTAATCGAACTAAACTGTGAAAATAGTAACAATCAGGTTCGTGACTCCAACATGCAGGAGATTGCTGACAATTGATTCATTAAAAAAAAGCGCATCAAGGCACTTTTGCAAGAAAACAGAAACTTGAAAAAGAAAACATTTTATGAAAATCAATTAAAACATCTGGAGGTGGGTACGCACAAGGGCTTTATGTGGAGTGATGAAACGATTGAAAAAGCGATGCAGCTATATGGTGCTTGTGGTGCTAAAGGCTATGAAACAATATGCTCACAAAACTTGCCCTATCCAAGTATCCGCACAATCCAAGAGCGACTACAAGGTTTGAAGTTTCGACCAGCCATTGTTCATGACGTATTCAACATTCTTAAACAGAAAGTAAGATGAAAGTGAGATTTGTAACTCAATATTAAAATGGTTATCTGCAGGTCGAATTGTTTACAGAAACGGAGCGACATGCAACGCTATTAATTGATGAAATGGCTATCAAAGAAGGACTTCAGTATGATAATTCTCTAAGTGCTGCTATTCAACAACCAACAATGAAGCTTGCAGGTGACAAAGATAGCAGTCAGGAATATGCTTCACATGCATTGGTCTTTTTGCTTACTGGAGTTAGTACTCGTTGGAAGCAAACTATTGCATATGAGTTTACTGCTTCATCATATTCTGCTACTGAAATACGTTCATTATTAAAAAAGCATTTACAATGGGCATTATGATCAAAGCTGTGGTATCAGATATGGGACCCCAAAACAGAAGTGTCTGGAGGTTATTTGGTATTAATTCTGAAATTAAGAACTATACACCACATCCATGTGATGAGCTGAGCAAAAGCTATATATAACGCCCTATCCAATGCATATATTTAAAAATATCTGCGGTGCCTTAACTACCGGTAACATGTTTGAGGTAGCAGAGTTAATTGTCAAGCAACATAATATGCCCTCTAACTCTGTTTCAATACAGCCCGTACAAAAAGTCTGTGAGTTGGATAAATCTGATACATTAAAACTGTGTACCAAGTTGAAGGAAAGTACGCTACATCCAACACATTTTCAAAAAATGAATGTGCGACTTAGTGCTAGTGTGTTGAATTCAGATGTAGCAGCAGCAATATCGTTTCATGTAAACCAAAATATTTTGGACAAAAGTTATGAAACTACGGCTTGGTTTTTACGAATCATGCATAAATGGTTCAAATATATGACAGGACGCTATTACTATTTATTCACTCTGTAATGGAAACTTTTACAAAGATCAATGTTAAGAAAGGTTGGAAACCATATCAAACATATTCATTGTGTAGTCAAACTGCTCTTGATTTCCAGAAGGAATATCTGGAGAGCTATGGGTTTAAATTCGTTTTATGAAGTAGACTGTATCAAGATGCTATTGAAAACGTGTTTTCCCAAATTAGAAGTCGCACTTCAACGCCAGATGCCAAACAGTTTAAAACTTCATTAAGATTGGTATCACTGTCACAAATGTGAAACATTCAAATTATTTTCAGAGCACATGTAACATCGTATTGTCGTTCGTTAAAGCTTCACACAGATCTATCCCAGAATCACTCCACCAACAACAGTGCAAACGCAGAAAACAATGAGGTCTAGAGATTTCCATTTACACACTTATACATAATGGCTATTTATGTAACAAGTACATGATATAGGTCTTTATTGGACGAGCCCTATGAGTTATGGACGAGCGAGCTTGCGAGCGAGTCTGATAAATAGGGCGAGTCCAAAAAGCCAGATTATGTACGAGTTACATACATAGCTTTATGTTTGACTCGCAATGAAAGATTTTTTCTTCAATTCTTATTTGTGAGAAACTTTAATAATCTTCATCATACCTACTTACAAAGTAGATAGGTATGCATTCGCCATTGTCATAGTTACGTAGTTGTCGAAAATATATATTTTGACAAGTGTGTGAAACTGCTAATGATTATTAATTTATCGATTCTGACTTAAACATGCATCTAAGAGAACCTACGGTGGCTTCGGACGACGTAAAGGAAACGGCGCTTCATACTTTTGGCAATCAAATCTAAATCTCTATATGTTTACAGAGATTACCGTATGTGGTGTTCTAAGAACACATATTTTGAAATAATTTGACACTGACAGGAGTCCAAATTACTTTATCATTATGGACTAGTCCAATAAAATACCACTTTATGTCCTATAAGTGATGTCATAAAACAACTGATTACGGTCGAGTCAAACATAAATTTATAAATAGTAACAATTGTGCCTGCATAAAACGACTGGTGACAAATAACGACTATACATCTATCCAGAAGTTAAGCCTGTTTACCAAAGTAAAGGAATTTAAAGAAAATATGCTTGTATTTCCATCACTTGCATTTTACAACTATATTTACAGCTGTGAATTAGCCTTTAGAGTTAACGAAAATTCTTTTTCTAGTAACAATATAGAACATTTAGTTCATATATGTGTAACAAAGTCTAAACCGAATGTACCTAACTATCACAACATTGTAGAAAAAGTTACGTGTTTTTTTTTTAAATATACACTACACTTTTCACTCAAAGACAAATCATTGCAAACGAAAAGCAAGGAATTCAAAAGTAGCCGTAGTATTGCAATGCGCAATTTGGTTGAAAAGTTGAACTAATTTCTGTTTATTGCCTTGTAAACGTTGTATTACAAAATTAACAATTCTTACGTCTTCTTGTTTTACTTTCCTTTGCCAGTAAAATACTTTCTGAGGGCCATAATAGTTGGGTACCTGACAATGCTTTCCAACTGTTGTCCAACTTCAAATTTCGCGGTGCCCGAACGGAGCCGAAATGGCCACTATTCGCGTAACTTGGTTATATCTAGCGACTTTATGATGGACTGCATCCAATCGAAGTTGCACTTCTTTAATGATTGCTTAAAGTAACTTACGAAGAAATGATTGCTGGTTGTAACAATGTTTATTTAATTTTTTTTCGTCAAGCCATTTCTTTGATATATGCCTTCGAACACAGCCGCCTATTACTTTGACACCAATAGTAATGATTACCAGTTTCAGAAGTTAGGTGGTATTTACTAGCTCCTGGCGACACAATCAATGAACATGCATTCATAATTGGCTTATATTTATTTTTCAATTTCATTATTGATTACGCTCATTATTGCATAATGTAATCTAACTATTTGCGGCACGCAAATAGTTATGCACGTGCCGTTTTTTACTTGAATTCACCGACAGCCAAGGATTGCATTATTATTATTAGAATATAGGACCAACTACTGACTTTTGAATATATATATATATTTATTATTTATGTGTGGTATTGTACTTAAAATACGATGATTTTCTTCTTCTTCGCAGACAATAATTCTAAACAAAATAGTGAACCAAAATATATTTATAGCTTAATTCGATGCTCTAAATCAACAAAACGCTAAGAATTATGATCGATGTATACGTATTACAAATAGTAAACAAATAATAGATGCTATTACATTTAATTATGTGAATGAAAGACAGCCATGATGATTTTATTTCTTTTTTAATTGAGGCGTAGAAAGAAATTATCGTTTCATATGACTTTACACGTTGAAAATATTCATGTAAATGTAAAATAATGGAATAAGCGAAACTATATATTTGAATGAACGGAATACATCCCTGCCCGGAAATATGCAATTGTGCCAAAATTTGATCTGGCGATCTCGCGTATTAGTGGAGATAACGAGCACTTACCAAATTAACACTCGTTGATAGTAATGATGAGATTTTTAGTTATATTAATTCAGTGTTTCCCAAATTTAACTAAAGCGTGACCGCTTTTTGTTAAAAATATTGTTCGCGACCGTTCAATTCCCCCTACTCCTCCCTCAACTAGCTGCTAGGAACTAGTAGTTCTTCTACCGGATTATCATTTACAATAAAAATAAATAATAAAAAATCGACTGCATATTGTACATCGCGATATCTTTGTGTTTGTGTCTATAATACTTACTGTACTTTTCCACGATATTTGCGATAGCTCTACTCGCTACTAGATGGTACTCTTGAACGTTCTCGAACCCTCGCTTTGCTATATATAAGCAGCGAAATGCATTAACTGCAATGAGACTTCAGTTCCAAACAGCACGTCATGTTAATTTCAGTATAGTAAATATTTCACATTTACCTATTACCGTCTACGATAAATTACAAATTATGGATAAGCTTCTAAAAAGAACTGTAGAACCGTCTACGTGTGAGTGGCGGCAATAAAATGAAAAAAAGACTACATTATTTGTGGAGAAGTTTTGTCAAAAGAAAGCAGGAAGCCATCAAATCTACTTCGACATTTAAATAGCAAACACCAATATAAAAAAAAACCCCCGTGGATTTTTTTGAAAGAAGCTGAACTTTCTTCACAAGCAGCAAGATACTTTTTCGTTGACAACCGACACAATTGCTGAAAAACTTAATGTTTGGTGAAAAAGAGGCTACAAAGTTAAAAACAATACATCTGTCAAATAATACTATGCTAAGAAGAATTAGCGATATGGCAGAAGATATTCAAACACAGGTTGTGCAAAATCTTAATAAATACTTCTCTTTACAAATGGACGAATCCATAAATATATCAAGTTGTGCCCAATTTACTATGTTCGTAAGATATGATACAAATAATGTTTCTGCCAAATTTGGTCCAAAAATTCCCACCCCTTCTAGGTGGTGCAGTTTATATGTCACTGAGTATATGTGGTTTATTTGAAAATCTTCTTTATCACACACTCAGGTGGCTTTCAAGGACAATGTCTTAAAAAGAAAACTTCACTTAAGAGCAGAGCTTTTAATATATTTGCAAGATGCGCAAGTCCCCATATGAAAGTCAATTTTCTGGTCCTCGTTGGCATCTGAAGCTAGGCTTCCTTGCTGATATTTTCGAACAATTCAATATTTTGAACAGTAGTATACAAGGTCACTACCATTACAGTCACAGATAAAAGGGATTTATAAGAAAAAATTGATTTATGGTCGGCTTTAATTGCCAAAAAACAGTTCGATTTATTCCAGTGCATTCAGGAAATTATGGAAGATGTATCCAATTATAGAGTTACAAATTTAGAAGAAGTTTATCGATTGATAGTGATTATTTTCCAGAAGAAATTCAAAATAGTTACCACAGTTACAGATGGATACTGAATCTGTTTTAGACGATTCCTTTCAACATGTCAAAATACCAATAAACATGAAAGAAAAACTTATTGAAATATCAAGTGATGGAATCTTGAAGTTTGACGGACGAGTTTTAGATCAAAAGAATGCAGGAATACCCTCAGTTGGCGAATAAAGCTATTAAATGTTTGGTTCCATTTGTAACACCATATTTATGCGCGTTAAGTTTCTCATTTATGACTGCCATCAGAACAAAAGTGAGAAATCGCCACATATTTGGAAACAATATAATATATATAACAATATAATTATATGTGTCTCAAATACAAAGCCTAGATTTATAAGACTGGTTTCAGAAAAACAGGCGCATGGGTCCCATTAACATTAAAATATGTAACTTTATTTTTCTCTTTATTTTTACGGACTGTGCCCGTGCCTTTAGTTTGACCATAGTTTCGTTGATTTGCCGCATTTATTATGAGTTTCTTCTTGCTTGTTGTAACTGTTAGGACCTTTAGAATGCCACGAGTTCGAATACGTGCAAATTTTCATCAAGTTATGCCTTGAACGAGGACGAATTGTCGGGATGACGATCAGACTTGTCAGGAAGAACAGATAGAAGTTCGTCGTAGAGGTACTGGACGACGAAGAGTGACGCAAGAGCGAAAAGATCGGCTCTTAAGGGGAAATGCAGTTAGAGACCCGGAAGAACCATCACGAGCCGTTGGAATAAATTGGATAAGAGCAATTGGCCATACGGTATCCATGAGCACGATTTATCACCGAATACGCACGTTTGGACTATGGTATATATATTCTTATCGTCATTATTTTCCTCTTCCTCTAACACGAGAACATAAAGCCATTAGACTTCACTGGTGCCAGGACAGACGATATTGGGTTCCTGATTGGAATGAGATCTTCTTCAGCGACGAATCAAGATTTTGCTTATGGCACTCTGACGGACTTTCGAGGCAGGTCAGAGGCAAAATTTACAATTTGTTCAACATCGTCATACGGCTTTAACTCCTGGTGTTACGGTATGGGGGCAATACGCTATGGAAAAAGATCTCGTCTGGTATTCGTTCCGGGCACACTAAGCGCCAGACGTTACATTGATTCAGTGTTGGAACCAGTTGTTGTGCCATTACTACAAAACCTTTCAGGAACAGCCTTCCAGCAAGATAAGGCGCGGCCTCATACTGCTCATGTAACATCAGCCTTCCTAGAAGAAAACAACATCAATATGTTGCCCTGGTCTGGACACCAGACTTATCCCCCATGTCTGGGATATGATGGAAAGAAGATTGCGGCGTTTACCCCAACCTCCCAATACCTTAGAGGAGTTGCGTTAACAGTTACAGATAGCCTGGGATGAAGTACCTCATCATCAATAATCTAATTTCCAGTATGCGCAAAAGGGTTGCTGAGTGCATAACAGTACGTGAGGATGTAACTCATTATTAAATTTTTAATCATTAAGTGTTATCAGTTTTTCTAAAAATGTAATCATTTGTTTTTCTGCGTGCACCAAGTTTCGTCATTCTACGTTCAGTGGTTCGGAGTTGTCTATTTTATTTGAAAGGTAGTGTATTTTGCAAATTTCTGGCGAACCCCTAATACTGCATTAATTCATATTCGATATATTTACAAAAACGCACATTGTTGTTTTTAATTGTTAGTGCTCCTATTTGTAAAAATTTTATTTGAAAGGCAGTGTATTTTGCAAATTCCTGGAGAACCCCTAGCTCACCGCAACCCACAGGGGGACGCGACCCACACTTTGGGAAACACTGCATTAATTTATATTCGATATATTTACAAAAACGCACATTGTTGTTTTTAATTGTTAGCGCTCCTATTTGTAAAAATTTACAAAAACGTAAACCTATTTTAAAAATAAAATGAGTTTGATTAATAACGAGGTTCATCAATAAATTCTTAATTACATAACTATCTTCCGTAATTGACATAATAAACTTTGAAAAAAGTTTCATCAACTTTCCCATTTCTCACGGGCGCCATACTTGTTTGATACAATAAAATACGCATTTTTATAAACATATATTGCCGCATAACATACGTATTAAGTTATTGGAAATGTTTTTTTTTGCAATTCAGCAAAATTGCAAAATCTCCACCAATAAGCGAGATCCTCATTGCCAGAGTCGAATTTGATGCAATCTGTGTTATGACTTAAAATTGTATTCAACACGTAAAAAAATTAACCAATTGATTTTGATTGTCGTAGCCAAATCATACCTAAAATGTTTTGGATATGCATATGAATGCGATTGTAATAATCACGATTCGTAATTGTACGCGATCAAATTTCTAAACCATGTGAAGTATGTAGATATGTACAGCTTAAAAATATCAAGATAAACATGAAACACAGCGACACTAGTAAACAAATAATCCTCTCGAAAAAATGCCAAGCGAAAAATATCAAATAATTAATTAACAATTCAAATTGTTGTAAATTAATTACATACAAAATATTAAAAATATTTCGCGTTGATATAATTATCTAATCAGATTTCTCTCATAAAAAATTTCACCCGTCTAACATCTAATCCTATAACTGAACTGGTTACATTTCTAATTATATTAACGTTTCCTACCTGAGACGAAACAGACGTCCAGAAACTTCACCTAAGTAAATCCACACACCGACACATTTCAAACACACAACACTTATTTATGTATGTACATATATTCAACGCGCGTAAGCTAAATGTTAAATCTGCGACGACTATTTCCGAACAAATCAACCCACAGCACTACCTACCGCCTGCCACCTGTTCGACTAAATCGAATAAAAAGCTAATAGAGGTAATCCCCACCACCGGAGATCAAGAACTGCCACGAGATGCGCATACTTGAGGCCCCTACCTGCGATCCAATCCTCGAACCACCTGGGTTTTCAATTATCAACATCGCCTGACATTTAGATTACTAAATGTACGCTCTACGACGGCACACAAATAATGAAAGCCTGGAGCTTTCGAGAAAACTACAATTATATTATAATTTAGAAATTAAAGGGCAATATTAATGTTCATGAATTTAATTTGTTGCTGAGAACAAGTTCTTACATGACAACTTTTTACAAAATAAATTGTTCGACGGCATATAAGGTAGAATTTTTTTTATGAAACTGTTATGTATAAACATTTTCTTTAAATTTCTTAAACGCTGTAGTAATTATTGATTAGTTTGTAATATAATTGTAGTTGTAGGAACTGGAAGTTGAAAGAAACTTAAATTAAAACAATGTTTAGTGTTACGAAACTTTTTCACCCGTTACAATGGGAAAACTTTATTTAAAAAATATTTTCAAATAAATGCAGAATTAATTTACTACGGATCTGCGCGCTGCCTATTAAACTTGTTAATTGATTATATGCACACGCTCATCAAAAGACTATTCCGGAAAATGTACTACTAATATTTATGTTAAACAAAATTTGTTTACAAAAATTACGAATGAATCAAATAGAAAAATCCTGGAACTAACTAGAGAACCAGAGCGACAACCATATACCGAATAATTCTCGGAGGAATATAATCTCGCACCAACAATCAAAAGTTCATTGCTAATCGGCGAGCCAACGAATAAAGAATTCCAGCTGCGTGAATATTTAATATCGAAATGTGTCTGAGAAGTATGGGAGTTTGAAACGGATTCCTGACGATTTGAAATACAAGAGAAATGCATATTCACATGCGCAATTACTTTGACAGAAAAAAGGAACACACACATCGAAAATCAATTAAAAATTATGACTGCGAAAACCACTTAATGAAAATGATTTTTTAAATAATTAATTAAAAGTTATGACATATTGAACGACTTGACGACTTGACATAACACATTGCTGCGCTATCTCGATTGTAACTTTTTTGCTTCACCGATTATATAGATATAACAGATCTTCAGAAACTTGAAAGTTATTAGAATATAATTGTATTAATAAAATTATTAATAGGAAATTCTACTTGACTGTTTTCTATTCAATTTTAGACACGTCAGCAAAGGCCTTGCGAGATGGCCGGAAGATCGTGTCTTTCTTGATGCCAAATCAAATAAACTTATCGTCATGTGAAAGAAAATGTTATAAACGAAATTAAAAACAATTACAAAAGTTAAATGTCTAACTAAATTTCTTGTGTTCATTACGTAAACGGTAACTGTGTAATTAAATTAAACTTTCGTTTAAAAACACGAAATTGAGACCAACAATTAATTATTGAATGAACAAATAATCAACTTACATCAATAAACATCATGTATGTAAACTAAATCACAAATAAATTACGTCAAAAAAATTGGACAGCTGTCAAAATTAACCAACTAACATAAAATTTGTGTTTATGCAAAATTAATTCATCGATACTTATCTGTAGCTGTAATGTGTAATAAATTCAGAATATTATAGAAATAAATCACTGTCTTTCTTTTAATATGCATTAAAATAAAGTAATTTTGACATTGTATAACTTTTCAAACTTAAATTCGTACTCCTTAACACCAGGTAAAATTTTGTGCGTTTCACTATATAATATATATAATAAATCGCTATATTAATTCGATTGATACTTTGGCAAGCGTCATCTGTTGTAATTTAAGTTTAGGTTTAAGGGGGACTTGACACCTTGACGATTTCAAGGTGTCAGGCACCCTTGGCCCAAGAAAAGCTACGCGAACTCATATATTTGTAAGTGTAAACACTTGTTTTACCCCTATTTGCAAATAGTTATTAACGGTATCGTGTGTTATTTTCATTTTCTTTTCAAAATACCACTATCTACATTTCCATAATCATTCTAAGAATATGTTATATGGTATTGAAATATGAATGAAATATCTTTCTTAATATATATAGGTACATCATCAAAAGAAAGTTCAAAACGATTAAAATTAGTAGACATTACTACTTGCAATGAGTTATACAGTGCCACCAAGCTTACAAAAGCCCCGGAAAATATGTGAACTAATTTCGTAAACAAACGATGCAGACCAATCACATGCGATATTTCCTTAATGTACATTCACAAACAAAACAGTGGTTTGTTTTCGTTTTGATATGTGTTAAACATTTTCCAAGTATTATTCTTATTGTTTAAAGTTTAATTGTGGTCAACTGCGTTATTAAAAATCGTACGGTACTCATCGTCGAATATTTATGCAGCTGATACAGATTGTTGTTAGGTTATGTTCGTGAATTGTCGCGTGAATCGCCGAAATACCTTTGGACCTGAATGTACTTTCCTAACATGCAGCTCCCCACACACGCCCTCTCTTGTAAGCTTAGTACTACAGTATGAATTCATTAAATTATAATTATTGTTCATCACATTGGGAACAAATGTGGTATACCAATCTTCTATTATATGTAAAATAGTTATACAAACATGAAAACTTGTGTAAATAGTAACATCAAGCAGTATAACTATAGTAGCTAATTTTAAACATTTTAATTACCTATGAAATGAAACACCATGTCAGCTTTACAGCTTTATTAAGAATATACATATTTACAAATATATACACTAACATTTTTTTAAGATTTCAGGCACTGGAGTTTGCTAATTGGAAGATGATTAATTAAATTGTGACTAGTAATAAAAACATAATTATGCAAAAATTATACGTTAATTAGAAATACAAAAAAGAATAACTCAGCATATTTGTTTCCAAATTGTAGAAAAATGTAACAGCAAAAATCATTATTTAATAGTTGGAAATAAATATACCGTATTAATCATGTTCAAATACATCTACCATCTTTAAATGACCGTGTACATAAGAAAAAATATCTCCAATGAATGTACTTGTGTAGTGTACGACAATTTAAAGATAACATCTAACACATTCATTGTTTGCACACAACCATTTCCAATGATAAAATAACTACAAGATAAAAAATGAAGCAAGAACAATAAATAATGTTAAAGCTTAATAAAAATTAATAGGAAACTTCAAGAACACAAATTAAATACTTAGTTCATATTCTTAAAGGGGTGGCACAGCAGTGTAACATTGATATTTCATATAGCATAACAAACCTAGTATACGTAAATTTAACTGCTTCAACTTGAAATTTAGTCAAATCCTACGCTACTGTGTCAGAAATTAAAGTAATAAGTACCTAGAATATTACATTATACGCTAATAATGCTTACGTCGATATATTAAATTTGGTTTTTAAAACTTCTCGTGTGAAATGTTAACAAGTGAATCGTTTTATATTAGAACTAATTAATATTTAGTAATCTTACAATATTTCTCGAATTCAATCAATTATATTGGAAACCGTTTATGAAATTTGTAGTTAAGACAGCAAAACTCAAAAGCTGCCTGAAGTTACTGTCTCCACATCAAACATATTGCTTCAAATGCTAAATATTTCAAATCACAAATTTATGTTGAAATACATTCTATTTTTGATTAGTTCGAGGATCCATTAATTTCTTACATTGCAAATAAAATCAACATTAACAATATAACGATAACTCGGGAATAAAACGTACTCAATATTTCTTTCGATAAATACTTCACAATACTTTTCATTTAACAGTCTTATTGTGCACTTAAACCCAACATGCAATTAAAATGTAGTAAATTACAACGCAGAATGCAGTACTACCTATGAACGATGGTCTGCAAACAATCGTTCAGAACATGAAAATAATTTTAAAAACCTGTTCAAAATATACAACAAAACATTGATATACAACCACAGCCAGATGACTAATGATATTATAAGAGACCTCCTATTTTTTCTGAGGATTAATAAACACTTCTGTTTTGTAAATATAAACAATTTGTTGATAAAATTGTTAACAAGGTTATTATTGTGTCAATTGTCATAAATGCATAATTATTTGTGATTCAACAATAAACCAAACGATTACAATATAAGTATTACATTACTGTTAAAATAAGGTTTATAATAAAAATGCGATATTATAAGAAAAATTATAGATTATATCAAAGAACTACTAAAAAGATAGCATATAATTGTAAAAATACTATATATGATAAAAGGATATTCAACCTAATAGTATATAATTAGTTAAAATTGCATTTCCTTTTCACACTAAGTTATAACAAATGTAGAATTAAATAACACTTGGTCATATGAATATTTGATATATTTGATTCAACTATCACAGTGGTAATGATTTTTAATTTTAATTCATTCGCTGACAAAAACGTTACTCCTGAAGATAACAAACCTAATGATTATTTCTTTGTGCACAGTACCAAATCAAATCCATTATGTAAAATGCACATTGTGCTAGTAGAATCTAATAATAATTCCAAATAAAATTAAAAAAAATATTCGAACGAAAAACACTTCATGTTCGAGACCAATTGAAAAACAAGCAATCGACAGTATGGGTTAATATTTTGCAGCCCTAAAAAAGATACATGGAGGTCACCTCTTAAGAGGCGGTTGAAATCAAAGTAGTACATATGAAGTCAATTTTGTTATGCATGTATATCCTCACCCAATTCACAATTCAGTACGTTGAATTGAAATAAACTTGTTTTGAATCATAGAATTCAAGATAATCGGGTTCAGGCCCAAACTAATGTTTTGTGCTCGCACATGTGATTTTTCACAATATTATGATATCGTTCATCGTTCCTTGCTAGAATATGTCCAATCAAACAATTCTTTATAAAAATCTCTTGAACGAACATAATTACAAAATTGTTTCTACAAAATGGCAGGTAGACAATTGCATTAACTTATAATTGACAACTTCAAATATATATTGTGCATATCTGTACAAAAATTACCTACATAGTTGGGACAGGCGGTAAATAAAATTATTTTGCAAATTCTGCCGTAAGAAATATTTCTTATGAAATTGACTCGTGTAGTAACATAATACAAATGTGCTAGGTATGTTCGTAAAAAACGGGTAACTTATGTTCATTCCCATACAGACTATTAATTTTCGGACAGAATTTTATACAAATGTTAGAATTGCCCATGTGCGTGAACAAACCTAGTATAATTATCAGGGTGCCATACGTTTTTGCAAACTATAACAAATCTACACAAAATAAGAAATTAGTCAATAACCTAAAAATTTGAAAATATTAAGCGCCAAAAACTTAATCTTAGTTTCATAATTCTATTTCCATAAGAGTTTCAGCGGAAGGAATAAAATGTAAAACACTAACATTATAAAATAATAATATTTGTACCTATATTATCATAAAATGTTGGGACCATTCATATGATCGTAACTGAGGATAAGATTATTGCTTAATGTAACACATTTTGTTCAAACAATATCAAACAATATTTTCATTTCAAATTATGCCACTCTAACAGATAAAGTAAGAGAAAGATTTTTATTATGGCTATTAAAGATTTGAATTACTTATACTATTTCCATTTACAGCCAAAAATCGCTGGTGCAAGGTTGATTAATGAATTAATAATATACACAATTTGATGAACACCGTGCATTTAACATGCAATCTTAGACAGCAAAATCTGTGGTTATAAAACATGGTTTAAATAATTTATCACACAAGCTAGCTATAAGAAGCAAATAAGGGCAAATGATATATTTGTATTATTTATAAGCAGTATATGACATTTTCATAAATTCTAACATTAAATCGGTTTAAGTACAACGCCAATGAAAAGATTATATGCCCAACAAACAAAGTTTAACTGAGCATTTTAATTTACATGCACCTTTATATTTCACAATGTCAATACTCTTTCGTATTTCACTATGTTTATTTAATCTCTTGCAAATTTTACCTGATAACGGTCACACTACACCTTTATATACTACAAGACTGAATAACCTTTAACTTAGAAGAACTGGTAATCACATGTTATGCTGATGATATGACAAAATATATTTTCAAATGTCCCGATTGCACATTTTTGAGCAACAAAACAGCTATATACATTTTTGCTAGCACGCCGACGAATCCCATAAACGACTGTTCAGTTGTATGTGATTGGGTGGTAGTGGTGCCTGCTGCTTGTTACCAACTATAAACAAAAATCTCACGTAACTTCTAAAAGTCAACTCTATTACTGCCAGAGTTGCAATGTCGATCTACAAAGTCGGTTTAGTCGCACAAAGATAGGTGAAGTTAGTTGTGATTTGTGAATACCATGCAAAAAGATGAATCATGCAGAACTTCCTTTTAGTTGTAGAAAGGTTCTAAAGAAAGAAAAAGATACATAAGTAAAATTGCAAAATAAAAGTAATAAAACTAACGCTTTGAACTCAAACGCCAGACTCGGTTGTCCAGAGTCTGCTGAATAATATAGTCTGAGTATAAAGAGTTAACTATGAATCAAATAGTGACTCAAGATGTTATAAAAGTATATTAAAATAAAGCAAATAAAGCAAACATCATCCAAACTCTTATATGAATGTAACAAATATAGAAAACAATTTATTATGTCACATTGTAAGCATTTGACAATACTGTCATACATACAATTGATCTAAATAAATTGCTACCTGGCGTGCAGTCAAGATGTAAATAAGCGACAAAAGAAAAGTGTAAATAATATTAGATGCATAATGATAAAAATGACAAAAAAATCTAGTTGATTTCATGATAGAGCGAAATGTAAAGCTTTTAAAATCATTGAATGAAAATAATTCAAAAATTTACTCTTTATTGAAAATATCTTATTTCTACCATATGCAATTATATATACAAATGCTAGTTAAACTCTATATGAGATATTTCAGTGTGTTCGTTTTAATTCAACTACCAACTAAACTTGTAAATAAATTTGATAGTTTTAATAAAGTAAACGAAAACACTGATTACTAAATCAACTCAATGCTAAATATTGTCTAAACAGTATATTATTTTCATTATCGAAACAGAGTCCAGTACTAATATTTTGTCTTCTAGATAACTCAATTGTTACCTTCAAAAATTTATTTTTATGTTTAATTGTAACAAATTTCACAAAATCAAGACTTAATATGCACATCTGTTTCGATCATGAATGGCGTTTACTTAACATAAACTAAAAATACGGACCTTGTTTGCTCGAATAATTCTTTGGAAATCCACGAAATACATCAGGTCTTGGAAATTCGTTGACATCGTGAAAGTGATTGGCAAATTTAACTTCAAAGTCTGTTGGGGATGACGTTCGCCGACCAGCAGCAGCATCTTTAATTGAAGAATTTCTCGGAGGTGGTGGAGGAGCATTTCCATTTGAATTTACAGGTATCTAAATAAAGAACGAAATAATACAAACTTTACTACAACAATAAAGCTCATGCATTTTCGGATGCATGTGCTTCATGTGCTTAGGACATGAACAATTTTTAGATTTTAAATTGGTGTAGTTTACTTTGTCTAATACAAGAGGCAAATTCATTGAGAGCATCAAAATTCCATGTGGGATGGGCATAGAAAAGTTGATTCTTTTTTAACCTTGAACTATACTGGAATAAAAAATGTTCTGACCACTGATTTTGTAGGTCTACATCTTAAAACGTAGCTAATGGGTTATAATCAAATTAATTTTACTTAATTGTTAAATTTTATAATTTTGCAAAAATGCATTAATATACAGCAAAATGTGCAAAACCTACAGTGGTCCGCACTTTCTTATAAGTAAATAAATTCCCAGCGAACTGCTGCAGTCATGATGACAAGTACATTTTTCGAAAGAACTTTCCAAATAAAACTTGCTTAAAATTTCAATACCTTTAACTTTTATAAGAACAATAGATTCGATACATGTACCGTTTTCGAGATATTGAAAAAGGTGTAAAAAAAAAGAGTAAACTATAATTTCCGAATTGAGATATTACTTTCAAAATAGGAGATTTTCTTCGACGTTATAAACAAATTGTTGTGTTTTACAAATTAAAAATGCATAAATAAATTTAATTGCATACAATGATGATAATCTTAACATGTATTCCTGCTAAACACACTTGCAACTTAAATAAACAAAGTATTAGGCACAGAAAATTTAATTAAATATTTTATGACACCGAACACAAAACCGAATTTACACCAGATTATCTTAATCTGTTTATTGGACATCAATGGGACTAAGCAGGTAAAGATTTTATGGTATCCCCTCTCTCCGTACCCTATTTGGTTATTGAAAATGCTTTATTGGGATTTTAGTTTCTCTTTAAATGTTATTGTGACAAATTGTACAATAAGTGAATAAAAGTACTCGAAATGCCCTGTGGTAAATCGATAAGTGTTATTAAACATTCCAGCATAATAAGATTGCACAAAGAAGGTTATGCCAGTAGGCAAATCGGTGAAAGCCTTAATCTACCGGTGTCGGTACATCATTCACCGATATCAAGATACAACTGCTTTGGAAGACCGTGACCGTCCAGGTCCATCACGAATCACCACCCCCGCAGATGATCATCTTCTACAATTAATAAACAAATGAAACCGCAGTCAAACGGTACCAGAAATAGCAAGCGAATTCAAACGCCAAGGTTGGATATTTTGATGAGAAAAATCTTTAAGAAATAAAATAGCTTCTTTTTATTTTTCGTTAGATTGTAATAATAGTTATCCATTTGAATAATAAATTTATTTTTTTAGTAGTAGTTGCCTTTTATTTTTGGATTTCTTAAGCTTTTATTACTTGGCCAAACCTTCGTGGGCGGTAGTGTATGTTTGTATTTTCATTCTTAATTGACAAGTAAATAATATTTATTAATTTGAAAAGATATTAAAAAAAAATAAACTACTTAGTTACAACGTACCACTAAGTAAACGAAAATGTGTCACACACACACAGTTGCTAACTAAGCTCTGTGTTATTAAATGCGATTATAGGAATAAATTTCTATGTTACATTTACATAAATATAAATTAGTGTAAACAAATATGTTCCAATATATTACTTACAGCAGGTGGTGCTCTTGAAGGTACTTGAGGTGCTGTTCTATGTGGTGGTAATGGCGGAGCATGAATAGGAGGCTGCACAACCGGAGGTGGAGGTGGTGCATGGCCAGGATGTTTAACCATATTTATTTTGCTTGGCGGAGGAGGTGTCGAAGGGCTGTGGTGGTGAGGTACTGAGGGTGGTGGGGCCTTCGGTCGCTCACTTATCGCTGGCCTTGTTTTTGGTTGGTATATACTGCTCAAACTTTCTGTAAGACCAGGAGGGAAATTTTTCATGGTTCCAAACTTCGAAAAATTAGCATTAACACACTCTGGGCTTTGGGGGGAAGGTGACCTGGGAGTTTTCATGCTTTGCGTTCGGCTCACTGGCTTTCCATTTATTGACAACTTTTTAGGTTTTCCTACAATGAATTTTTATGTTGCTCTCAATGAATAATTGCACTATAAAATACAGAACAGACTATTTCAAATTTAAGGTGATACAGACCGTTTAGTGTCGGTGGTTTCGGAGCTAAATTGGGTTTTCCAAAATTAAGTTTCGACGGCAAGTTGTTGTGTGAAGAATCTGTGCAGTCCGATCTATCGTACGATCGTAAATTTGTATCACTAGTTGCTTTTTTATGCAACGAACTACTATTAGATTCTAAACTAATAGAATGAATACTTGAATTATGGCGTATTGCGTTAGAGCCACCATTCCTCACAGCCATTTGCGGTCTTTTGGGCTTTGAAAAATCATCTGTATTCTGTAAAAGCAAATACATAATTGTTGAAATATTTATTTTTAATTTATAAACATGACATATAACTTATATGTAACAATTTTTAGTAAAAAATTGTTCCACATCTTTTATTACAAGCAAATTATAATAGAAAACGTATTTCGTACACACAGGGCTGAATAAACAAAATTAATTATCATACATATAAGGTGTTTATAAATATTCGTAATTACATATGAAAAATACCTTCCCTATAAAACATTAAATAGGCAGACTTGGCAAATTGTATCAAACAATTTACATCTCTACATATTCATGGAAGATCAATAAATATTTCATAATCAAATCATTTTTAGAATTCATTACTCGTGAAAAGGAGAGCACATAACACAAAGCACAGATTTTTTCATCTTATAGCATTTTCATATCCAGATTGGTTTTTTTACATGGCCATTCTAAATGTTGAATTGTAAGATTTAAACCTCTTTCTGGTGTTAATAATGTTAATGCCTAACTTATTAGAGTCTGAATTGGTATATATGATTGTAAATAGTAATTTAACCAAAAAATTGTAAATAGAGAATCTCCATTTACAATTTACTGATATCTTAGGATGCTCGTGGACGAAAGTCTTTCAGTGAGCTAATTGTTTAGTTACACAGTAGATACCTACTGCGTCATATGAGGGTATAGAAGCAAAATGCAACATGACACACTTGAACCCAGATGAGATTTATACACCATAATGTTGGCCTCGATATCTACAAGTGCAAAAATAGTACTTCGAGTATGAATGGTAATGTATAATGGTAAACATTTATAAATATACAAGTTGATTTTTTCAATTAGACATTAGCTTACATTTTGCTTTCAATATGGAAGTGCACAGACATTCCAACTCCGATGATTCATTTGGCTTTGGCACTTTTACTCTTTATAGATGGATTATATAGTATGTTTACTATAAATGTATATTATTTTACATAAATTATGCATGAAAACACTTACACTTATATTTCTAATTGGTGCTGGAGGAGGTGGCCCTCTATTTCTACTATCACTCGCCATCTGCTTCTTCAGTTCTTTTTGAGTGATGGCAAAACTTTTCTGGTGTTGCAAAGGCGCGTCCGGTGTTCTTTGATTATTACTTTGACTATTATTATTATTACTTCCTATATGATTTATTGAACCACCTAACAAAAAAATATATTATTCATGAAAATGCTACATTGTCGTCTAATCTTTGATTGAACAAGTAAATTTGAATTTATAATGTAAGCAACAGTGTATAATTTAGTTTTTATGCAAATAATTCATTATTTACTTAATTTGTTCGTATTATTACTATTAGATCAACAACAAGTATCATTTATTTATTACAGATTTTATGTTAATTTTAATGGAATAAGTATTCTCTACGCCAAAATCTGTTCAATGCTATTTAAAAATATATATCAATGACAACACTGTAAATAATAATAACAAAAACAATAAAAAAGTGTTTGTTAATATGCATGATGTGACAAATTTTGTTAAAACCTATGAAACATAAAAAAAAATATTACATTTGTTGGAATACACATGAATAATATCTAATCTAATAACTGCACCTTTCCTGGCAAGCACAAATATTTATTTGCAACTAAAATTTACAATAAGATAGTATGATCAAATATCCTAAACAAAATAAATACAAAAATTTATAAATATGATTAAATATAATCAACATCAGTATCATAAAAAGGTTTAAGCATTTCGAGGACCAAATAAATATTAGAAAAGCTACATCAACAATTTTCATTGGCGAGGAATTTAGTTGACACACTTGCAGGAAGTTGCACATATTGTGTTTACAGTCAAGATGTATTGTATTGCAAATAAACTACGTGCCAAAAAAATTCTTGAGTCACAAAGCTGAAATTTTTAGAAGTAATTTGTATTTATTTCAGTAGTAAATCATAACACAACAGACAAACTAAACATTATGTGATTCCATTCATCGATCCCACATTGTCTTTCTTGGCAACGGTCTTTTGTGACGTTTCGTCAAAGAAAGACGTCGTAAAGGTCGGTGTTAGTGGAGATTAAAAGATGAAATTCGTTGGTACATAGTTCTCAGAACTCTCATCCAGTGAACACTAATTGCAGCCGAAGTACGAGATCTGTCTCTAAAAGTCATTTGTCTAAGGCGGCGATCTTCACGTTCGTTAGTCGCTCGAGGACGTCCGCTTCCTGGACGACGATGTTGATTATGTTCTTCAGACCACGCAATTCATGCTCGAAGCACTGTTGAAGGATTTCGATTCAATCTTCAACCAATTTCACGAAACGGAATACTTACCTCGTGCATGCCAACAATTCGCCCTCTTTCAAAGTCAGACAATTGGTTAAACTGCGGTCTTCTTCCTATTCTAGGCATTGTTAACAATTGAAGAATCAACATTCACTCACCAAATGGCATTTATTTTGAGATAGAATTTATAACTCTCCTATTACAAATTGTCTGTTCACAGCAAAAAAACTATTTAAAAACTTGCAGTTCTTTGCGTATCGATATGATTTTTTTATCACTGACTTTTTACATGCGGCCAGTTGTTTTGTTAAAATTCCAGCTTGGTAACTCATCTTTCTCAAGGTGTTGCAATTTTTTTGGCACATAGTGTTTTATGATCCATAAAATATGTAGGATCACTAGTACTTCATACAAAACTAAATGTAACTAATGAGTACATATTAGTGTTGGTACTCCAAAAATTCTTAAATTGTACCATAGCCCTCAGCAATAAATAGAGAAAACTGAGAGATTGTTTTGCTCGCATTGTTCTAAGTTTATATTGAACAATATTAATTATGGAGCTTGAGGCTCTAATGGATGTATAAATCAAGAAGTTCATTGACACATTATATTATTACCATCTTTGCCTCAATCATTCGTACATAAATTAGCAACTTTTTTTTGAATCCACCAAAGCAATGTCTCATTGAACATATTGGGGCACATTGCAACAAAATAAATATTATGGTCTGCGTATCCCTAACATCTATATGAACTTTGAGCAGTTGATTGAGGAATTAAGTGGAGGTATAAATTGCCAAATAATGAAGATTATTCGCAAGCGAGTTAATGTGGTTGCTCAATTAAAATTTGGAAAAGTTGTAATAAACATAAACGTTAATTTTCTCTTATTTGTACATGCCCAAAGGGAAATGAAAGAATAGAATTATTGCATTACCATTTCAGATAAACAATAATAAATAAATCATATTAAGGTTAACAAATTTTCCTTAGAACAGTTTGAATCTCTGAAATATAAAGAACGATATAATTATTGTAATTGATCCACTATAATTCAATATCACTAAAAACTGTTGCTTACAATATGATGAAAAATAAAAGTGTATATACTACCTAAATTTCGTCCAGTGGGTTTTAATTTTGGTATACCATCTGGGAAAAGAGCTCCTAAACCATTGGTCATAGGTGACGCCGATGAAGGTACTCTCTCAGAAACACTAGTGTTACTACTAGAACTGCTGGTTATGTTTGATACTTTGGCTAAAAAATAAGGATTTGTTCATATTGTTATAATTATAAATTTACTACATTAAAATTAAAAATGTAGTATTTAATATATATTAACAATCATACACAAGTTTATTATAATGATGTAATGTGTATTATTAATTTATTTATCCAAATACACAATTCTGCAGTGGTCTATTAGAATCAAAATTTCGCTAAATCATAAAGAAAACGTTAAAACATTCAGAGTTTTTTATGGTCAATGGCATTATTTACTGGTGAGTGAAAATGAAATGATTTATAAAAGCTTATTCAAAAATTTGCTTACAAATTCAAAAATAAATAAAGAATCTTTTTAAATCGCAAGAATTAGAAGAAACCAACATTAAATGTGCTAAAAAGTTTAAACATCATGTCACTGTGACAAGTTATCTTGTCAAAGCAGTGGCGGTAGAACATACAGACATGTCAATCCCCTAGCGACCAAATTTTAGATTTTTGAATAATTGTCCAAAAATATCTAGTGTGAGTGTGAACAACTACTTTCCGATATTTAGGATAGGGTGGAATCTATTTCACCTGTAGCTGCGAAACCTAGCACTGGCCCCTTGTGTATTTGAATGACATTTGAATGACATCATGTTAAAAAGATTTGTTTTTACTTATACACTCCGCAAAATAATTATCGCAACATCTGAATTTTTTGAGGCTGCGACCATTTAAACGTACCGTTTTGTATTAAATTTATAATGTGACCTTTTTGTCGTTGTCCTAATGACATCTAAACGAAATACCAAAAAAACATGCCTGCTTTTTTTGATAAGTGTAGGAAACGTGCAGTAAAGAGCATTTGAAATATTGTAGTTTGTTAGTCAGATCGGGTCAATTTTTGATTAAAGATATGAATGAGCGTTTAGGAGCTAGAAATGTAATAACTCATGTTCCTGCTCAAGGTCCATTTCTCACCAGAGAGCAGCGGGTAGCCCAATTACAGTTCGCATGTGAACACGCCGATTGGGGCATAAACACTGGGCGTCATCATTTCTGATGAGTCTAGGTTTGCTTTATGGGCTTCTGACAGACGTGCGCCCGTGTACAGACGACCTGGTGAACGTTATACTGTCTGTAACTTCCGTCTACGTGTCCCTTTTGGTGTAGGGTCCGTCATGATGTGGAGAGGCATTTCTTTACAGGGCCATACAGCATTGATACCATTACCTGGGGGCTAGATTAACAGCAGCTAGATATGTTACTGACATTTTAGAAGAACCTTTGTTGGAGAAAATTCTGTTTTTATGCACGACAATGCACGACTCCACATAGCAGGAATTGTACAGCAATATTTGCAGGAAGTTCAATTCCCAGTATTAAGGTGGCCTGTACGAAGCCCAGAAATGAATCCTATCGAGCATGTCTGGGACCACCTAGAACAAGGTTTAAAACGGCACCAGTGGGCATTCCTTAACCTTGAAGAACTCGAAGATGTACTTTTACAAGAATGGGAAAATGTTTCACAAGACTATGTTGCCGAGCTCAATCGCAGTATGCCAAGGAGGATAGAAGCTGTAATTCAAGCCTGGGATGGAAATACCAGATACTAGTGCCATTTTACAAAAGTATTTATTACTTTGCAATTTTGAACAGTATTTTTTTGTTATTTTCTGCATTATGTGAGTTGACCATGCTGTTAATTATCTTTTATGTTTTTTCAGGACCTAACATTTGTAAGTAGAATAGCTTAGAGGTTCAGAAATGACATTTTCTGGAAGAAAATTGGTGTTGCGACAATTATTTTGCGGTGTATATTTCATAGTGTATGAAATTGCCCATCCTTATGTTAATGATTAAGTTGTGAGAAATAAAACTTTATGGAAATGAGTACATTCAAAAAATAAATCAACTGAATAATGATTAATTTTTAAAAACTATAAATTACTAATGGAGATAATTTTAAGTAAATTTAAACTTTGATAGTAACATTACTTTTTGGCTTCATTTGATTTACAAAAAACCTCGTCTGGAATATTCTGTGTTCCATATATTGTCAACAAAACAAACAGTTATCATAGATAGTCGTCATATTTTGAATTTGGGAATAATAATATAATATATAACATAACATAACATATAATAAATATGTAATTTTTTAAATGAAACCAATAATGAAATAATTACAATGTACGATAGTAAACTTTAACAGTAGCTCGTTATAAAATTCCAGCCTCGGCTTCATCGTCACTTCGTCCAAATACAATCTCAACTCGCTACTATAAAAATTTGTTTACTGCACTTATAACGTAAATTATTATTGCAGGTAATTAATAAAGGACCCTAAATTGTTAAACGTTCGTTTTGTTAGCAATAATTCCTTTCTTTGAAATTTGTAGCTAAAGACCTGTTAATAAAACTAAAAGTTAGAATTAAAATTTAAAATAGGACATTTCCTCAACTCTGGATCTGTTGTCTTCAGGTTAACTAAAAATAATTAATTTGTCATGGATTATTTTTTAATTTACTTGAAGAAGTCAATATATATCCACAGTTCTCCAAACGTCATATTTTTTATTTTAATTGCAATTTTAGTGTTATTGATCACCTTGAATAGAGATAAATGGAAATCCAAAACAATTATTTTATTATCAGTAACACTTGTATCAAATGAGATTAATCGAGTTATTATGATGTTTTCTATCAACATAAGTAGATATTGAAAATAGAATTAATTAATTTTCAAATACTTACCCGATATCATAGGTACACTTTTGTCAACTGTTACAGTTTTCTTTAATTTTGCTCCTTTCCGTATTGAATTCAGCAATGCACCCCTATCGTCCGATCCACCTTTCATAGGAGGTGGTGGCATGAATGTCGGGGGTGGAGGTGGCCCCGCAGGTGGCGGTGGAGGACCAGGCATTTTCAAATGAGCTTAATCTGTCAACCCTGTTCATTAATATTCACATCATACAACATCCAAGTAATTGAATACAAAATAAAACATTTTCAAGTGATCATTTTTAATCCATACAAGGTAGCCAAGGCTGTATTTTTTGAGTGTCATTGCAAAATAAATTAAGTAATGTAACGTACGTATATCAAAATATTCAAAGTATGTTCGTTGCGACCGTAAAAAATATCGGTAATGTATTCGTACTAATATGTAGGTTGACAACGTACACTCACCTAAAATAAATTAATGGATAATCCTAAGCAGCACACGTGCTTTTTTTTCTATCACATAACATCACTCATATTTAATTTGCAAACTCAATCGCGTCTAGTTAAACCTGCGTTTCGATAAATCTAAAAACTTTCTCCGATAACTTCTTGACTCAGACATTCAATGGCGGTACACATTAATTGCACATGCGCACGCCAGTATTCGATGAGAACTCGCTCATTTTTTAATGCAAATACATATAAGCTACAGTGGTATGGAAATATTTATCACAATTTCATATTATAATGAGTAATCTAATATGATTCATTAAACAGACGTTTATTCTATAAACACTAACGATATTAACACTGCGTATTGTTGAGCATTTTTTGGCGAACTCAAAAAGGATGTTTAAATTATTGACACATCCTCTGATATTTGATTACCTTATATAGGACAAACATGTAAAGCAAACAAAGGTAGACGACGTAACATCCCCTCTGTGTGGTATTTTTAAACAACGTAAATACCACCACATTGCTTTTAAAATAGGGACCTCCTAAACTGGTACGAAAATAGGTACATATTTTAATTTTAAAAAATGTCCTTTTCGTACACACACTATTAAAGCCTTCGTTGAATTCAGTGTATTTTTTGTATTAAAAATAATATAGTATATATAGCCATTATAACCAGTTGCCTGTACAATAGATATTCATTATGGGTTATTTATGCACCTAATAGAGTTAACATTATAGCAAATATAAAACCTTTAAAAAATGATAGTTCTAAGACGTTAGTGTGAAATAATTAATTACTCTACTATAGAAAGCTATTGCACTATTGCACTAAACTACTACTACTAATCAAATTAAATGTATATAAATAATTTAATGTAATTTTAATCCAATAAAATAGTTCATTTAAACTGTCACTTTTTGAAGTATGTATTGTAAAACAATTTTTAATGACATTTTAACACCATTTATGAACATGTTGCACGTCAAAGGAAGAGTGACATTGTGATGTCGGTGGTGGCCATATAACTCATCTTATTTGATAATTACTATTGGTTGTCATGATTAATAGTATTTTGTGTACCAAGGCCAAAAAGTACTGTTTTTTCGTCCGAGTTTTCTTTACGACCGAGGCGTAGCCGAGGTCGGAAAGCAAACGAGGACGAAAAAACACTTTTTGGCCGTGGTGCACAAATAATTTTTTAGGCGACCCTCATATAATTTTCAAATTTGTTGCAACATTTACTTCTAATTTATTGACATAGTCATTTATGACAACTGAACAATTGTACATATTTGTGACACCTTCAGACATGTTTATGTTTTCTTTGTCTACATTCGAAGTTATTTATAAACAATAATTACCCAATAATGAGTTAAAAAGTCTATCACCAACACGTATTTACTAATGTAAACAAGATGTACAGTTTGACACTAACGGCAATGTGGTTATTTTTATACAATTTCGGTAACTGTCGGTAGATGGCGCCACCCTATTGCGGACGAAAAATGAAAGCGGACGAAAAACGATTACTTTTCGTCCGCGTTTGACGACTGAAATTTCAATTTTTCGTGTCGGTCGCCTAAAAAATGTATTATTTAAAATTTTATTGCCAACATAACCTCCGTTTTTACAGCTTTGCCTGCAGTTTGATTTAATCTAAATTTAAGTTACCGGTAAAAGGGTTGGTACACCTGTTAGTAACGGCGAGTAGATCTATTACTCAAAATTAATCTAAGGCATATGCGAAAACTTCCAAAGCCCTCCCTGAATCACAATTCCGTTGCTCACACGTTATATAGATAAAATAGGGTTCAGGGTACAGGTCCCTGCTCGGGCGCCTACCTCCGCATGGGGCAATTGAAGGGTGGATTGAGTAGCCTAACAGTTGTCACTGCCGGTCTCAAGCCCGGGTAAAGGAGGAGGGTTTTAGAGGTGGGCCAGCTCCCCACCCTATGTAAAATCTTATTACGAATAATCCTAGCACCCAGCCTCGGAATATGGAGGAAGTAAAATAGAAACGACAAGCCACACGAAAAAGGGCACTGCATATAGATATGTGGAATATACAAGGTCTAAGAAGTAAAAGAGATGAAGTTCCAATCTGATATTGCAATTCTCACACCAAAAGAAGGGAAATGGAAGTGAAGACATCGGTGAATATATTCATCTTTACAGCGGCGTCGAAAAAGCAAAAAGGGCAGGCGTTTCTGTCCTGCTTAGAAAAGCATTGGCAAGTGCATTAAGAGCTAGGAGCCAATAAACGAAAGAATCCTGATAGTTCACCTACAGTACAAAGGATGTGAAATTGCTATAATAGGCACATATGCCCCGAATGATGACTCAAGAGACGGCGCAAAGGACAAGTACTTTGAAGAGCTGATACAGCAAATCCAGAAAATAAACAGTCAATGGGACATCAAACTGATTGGGGATATTAATGGTCGAACTAGAAAAGAAAATAAGAATGATATTAGTAGGCAGGTATGGAAAGGAGGTGGTGAACGATAATGGACTAAGAAGGCTAATTGAAATATACCAGCAATATTCACAAATTCACGTGGTCCCAACCAACTCGCAATATTCACAAGTTCACGTGGTCCCAACCAACTCGGCAACTATAGTCAGTTATCGTGTGCAAACAGAATTAAAAAATACAAGTAGAAGATGTAAGGGTTCAACGAGGAGCAGAATGCGGTACAGATCACTACATACTTCGTTCAAGGGTTTATTTTCCGTACTATCTCAACGAATGTCAAAGCAGTAATTCGCTGACAGACGGTGAACCTAAGATAATAAGCTCACACAAAGTCAACTTTGTCTACTTTCGACCAAATTCCTTTACAAATTAAGTAAAAAGCTTAGCGAAATGCACTGTTCATCTGGCATACGCATGTATAAGGACTTGATGCTGAGAATTAAAGAAGCAGCTGAGGAAGCCCTGGGACCGGTCGAACAAAATAAAGAGAAACTTCCAAAGTGGTGGAACAAGGAAGTTAAAGGAAAAATACATGAGAAGAAACTACTGTACCAAAAGTGGCTATCCGCTAAAGATTCAGAAAACAGAAAACAGTATACAATGGCAAACAAGGAAGCAAAGAAATGCGTAGCTGAGCAAAAAATAGAATATGGGGCATAATAATATGTATGGAATAGTATGTGAGCGGATCGAAAAATAGGTAGGCGAAACCAGATCATCGGAAACATAGAAGGTAATCAAAGAATTCCGAACAAACACAATGAATAAGGGAAGAATGGGAATAATTAAAATGGAGACATGGGTGAAACGCTACAACGCCTTGCTGACGGAGGTAGCCAAGATATCCTTAACAAAAACAGAGACTATGACGAGGAGTACAGTATACTCGACGAAGAAACACGATATACCAACGGAGTGGACCACCGCCTACATTTACAACAAAAAAAGGTGACAAGAGGAACTGCTCTAATTATCGAGGTATCAACGTCACAAATTCAATATCTAGAATATATGCAAAGATTATTAAGCAGAGAATTGAAAACAAATTTGCAGACTTTGAAGAGCACAGCGGGTTCAGAGCCGGCAGGTCATGTATAGATTATGCCTTTACCATCAAACCGTAGAGAACAGGCTAGCACACAATATGGAAACCCATCGATTTAACAAAAGCATATGCCAGTGTGCCGCTCTGGAATCTGTGCAGTGCTATGAAGGAACAAGGTATAAGGGATATTCACATACATGCAGTTAAAAGCCTACATCAAAATATGTTAAAAAACCGGTAGCAAAATAACTGAAGACATACATATCACCAAACATCTCAAACAAGGGTGCAGTATCGTCCCTACTTTATTCAAGATTTATATAAAACAAGCCCTAACAAAATGGCGGGAAAAATGCCAAAATATGGGGATCCAAATAGAAGACGACAAACTGTTTACCTTGCACTTTGCGAACGACCGAGTTATATTGGCAGAAGACGAAATGGACGCAGAATATATGCTTCGGAAATTATATGAAGAATATAATAATTGGGGGCTTTCAATAAATTCCAATAAATCGAAATAATTGGTCAAACGACTTGTCAATCGAAGGGATGAATATAAAAAACACCAAAGCTTATAAGTATCTTGGAATGAAATTATCGAATACCGGAGACAATAATAATAAAACAGCAGCATGATTGGGCGAATAAGAGCTGCTACTAGATGGTGTTCTATATAAGGCGATGGTGGAAAGTATTAGTACGCATGGAGCCGAACTGTGGACTATGAATAATGGAAGCAAATCGAAAATAAACGCCGCTGAAATGAACTACTGGAGGAGATGCTGCCAGAAAACAAGGATGGACCGAGTGAGGAATACCGATATCGTAAAGGAAATGGGAATACAGATTAACACACTTGAAACCATAGAAGTAAGGAGGCTACGATGGTTCGGACATGTTCATCGGATAACGAATGAAAGATGGCCAAAGAAAATGATAAACTGGATACCGTCAAATCGAAGAAAACGAGGAAGACCAAGACGGTCATGGAGATCAGAAGTCGAAGAAAATATGGAATCAAGAGGACTAGATGAGGGCGACTGGCGAAAGAGGGAAAAATGGAAGCTAGGATGTGGGAAACGGCTCTAGGCTGTAAATACCCGCCTAATAAAAAAATAAAAATAAATATAATATTGAAACTTAATAATAGCTAATCAAATTTATAACATAGCTGTAGACAGGCCCGGATTTAGAGATCCAGAGCCCCTAGGCACTTGACATTTGGACCCCCACATCTCGAAGCTATTTTGGGATTTTAGCAAATTAAATGCACTAGTACAGAACATATAATTTTTAATCGACTTTATTTATAGAATTATACGACGAACTTTCTTCTGTGCAAAAGAACGAATGACGTGATCATAGTCAATTGACTGCATTATTTCTAACCCTATGTAAATTACAGAGAGTGAATTGAGCCTGTTCTCTCCTGTTAGATCTTAAGTAATTCTTTACTCTCATTAGCGCTGAAAACGACCGTTCTGCTGAGCAGTTTGTCGCTGGTGTATACTATACATCAGCATTCGGAGCGTAATTCCCACGTTTGGATAAATGTCCAAAAAGCCGTTTTACGATATGTGTTTGTATAGCTTCAGTGACGATAACTCCATAACTTCATCATTCGACGACAAATGAGCTTGCACAGCTTGCAGGTGCAGACAGGTTTTCGTTTTTGACAAGTAGGGCGGAACCCCAAAATATGAAATTCGAATTCGAAAAGTTTTGGTCAATCATACCTATTGTAAACTCAATCCGGGGACATATATTCATGAAAATGTTAAAATAGCTATTTATAGTTGCAAATGAACTGCTACATTGTATCTGAAGCTATGAAACTTTAACTTTGTATATAGCAAAAAAAAATCATATTTTGAAAGCAATATCTCAACCAGAAGTGATCGTTTATCTTATCACCGTTTTCCTTATCTCGAAAACGGTAAGTTATCGAAAAAAATTTTCTTATAAAAGTTCATTACTTGTTATAACTTTTTTACATACGACATACATAATAAATTTACTAATAGAATATTTAGCTCGTCGAATATTACAGAATTTGTTACGATATTGTCGAAAGAAGCATGGAATGGCCTCTCTGAGAACCACTCTGCAAATTATGATGCTTTTTTAATGTATTCTTACTATTCTTTTCAAGTTGCTTTTCCGTTGGCTAGGATTACTGTTAAGAAGTACGGAAATACCTGGGTTACTCGTGAAGTGAGGTAAGCATCACATTAGTTAAGATATCTTCACAGCTTCTGTAAAAGAGGTATTATATCCAGGGTTGACTATTGTTGGCGGAAACAACATTTTAACAAGTTGGGTTTCGAATCAAAAAGATTGCATTATGATTCCTTGATAGCAGGTTCAAATAATAAAAGTAAGTGCGTGTGGATCATCATGAACAATGAAACTAAAGCCCATAAAGGAAAAAAAGGAATCCAACAGTGTTGTGTCAATTATTCAGTCAACATTTTGCAACAGTAACTTTGAACAACTCAATCAATAATAACTTCTTCTGATTTCAGTTTTTATTCTACAAAAAAATATATAGGAATCATATTTTCAATGAACAGATTACATACTTGTGAGACTGTGTTTAGGAAAAATAAAATAATGACACTTCCTTCCCTGTATCTCTACGAATGTGCCTTATTTGCAGTGAAAAAACTCAATTCATTCACTCTCAATCGAGATATCAATAAAGTATATGAGACACGCTAGGCAAAATTAGTGTTCCCAAGCATAGAACCTCACTCTACGAGAGAAGCCCCTATTATTCGTCTCTCAAAGTTTTCAATAGCTTGCCTACAGAGATTGCTAAAGTGCCTGACTTTAAAAATTATAAAAAAGGCTCTTAACCCTTTAACTACGGGAATATATTCATAAAGATGCTAGCCCAAACGCGAAAAAAAAATTCTGTAAATAATAGTAATAAAAACATTAAGTAAGTATATAACAAGCAAATATTTATTTTATAGAGAAAAATATGCGTATAAATATGATCAGGATAATGATAAAGAACATGCACATCATACATCGCACTCACTGCATGCCCATTATGGCCGTATTTGAGTGTAATGAGTGATTTTTACATATAAATGGAAGATACTATACTACAATACGTACAGATAAAACTATTCTGATAATAAAATATAACATTTTCAAAAAATTTTCTTGTATGGTATATTTTATAGCATTCATCAATACAAAGTCCTACTTTACATTCAGGACACCAAGTTGTTACAAATTCTCGTTTTCTTACAACTTTCGTCTCAGGGGAGATATCGCTACTCCTACTGAGCGCTTCCCCCGGGTGGCGGATGGGGGACCCCGCCTTTGCAATGACGGGTTGGCCTGAATATATTGAATAAGGGCCCGTGGACCAACAGATGAACCCAAGCCAAGGTGGAGGTATCGTGCCGATGGCTGAATGGCGAGGGGTTGATAAAAATGCTCGGCCTTAACGATGCATCCTGCCCGGCTGGCTGTCGTGGCCAAAGGCCTGCACAAGGATAAACGATGCCGGCGGAGGACTGCATCTTGCAAGCTTCGCCGCTAAACCAGACATTTCCTGGAAGCCTAGGCGGAAAGGTAATGGGGGGTGGGGTCATGACTTAACCGTCTTGGTCAAGAGGAGTTAACCTCAATAAAAATCCTAAATCCTAAGGTGGGGGGCCAGGCTGAAGGGATGCATGGCTGGTTAGAAGTCCAGTTCCACTGGTTCCAACTCCGGAATACCGGGCGACCTTCCGGAGTATTAGCCTTATCATGGTATGCGGGGCTCTGCTATGATGGACCATTTCTTCCCTTGCTACTCGTGGGACCCTTATGGCCGATGAGCATGTTTGTAACCCAAACGAGACGGGTATAATCCTCGATCCTTGGCTTGCCGAGGAAAATATAGAGATTGGGATTGAACCCACTCCTGTATCTCCACCAACAACCCCTGTACAGAACCAAGAGGCGCCATTGCCCCTGGAAATTGTGGAGGAGAAGGTGGTGGAGAGCTCGAGTGCCGAAATAACCCTGAAAGGGGGCGTAGAGGCACGGAGCCACAATAGACTGGGCGGAGCCGCAAGGAAACGCCTCAGACGTCTACTCAAGGGCGGAATGGAATACCAAACTGCCCTGAGTACAGTGCTGGAGCGGCGGGTGACGAAGAGGGTGGAAGAGGGGGATCAGACCTCCACGGAAGCCCTCGCATCATCTAAGCGGCTCCATTCGGACGACAGCACACCCGAACAGCAGGCTAAAAAGCATTGCAGGGAGGATGATGCTGAGGCTGCAAAAAAGTCATATAGTGCAGCGGCGGAGGGCGTAAGGGTGGGAGTAATCCTGGCTCTCCCCGAGGCAATATGACAAATGAGCAGCTCAGAACCCTTCGGAAAGCGATTCTGAACACAGTCGCTGACCAGGAAGGATCTGCTGGTGCGGTTCCAAGGCTGTTCTTTTCGGCCTGGATGGCTCCTAATGACCTGTGCTGGCGAGCAAAGTGGCTTGAAGGTATAATTATTAACCTCAAGCCGTGGGAGGGCGCTGAGCTCAAAACGGTACGGGATGCTGAGCTACCTAAACCTCATGTCTGTGTGGCATTCATTCCTGATGATGAGCCTGAAGAGAGGCTCACACAGGAGGTGGTGCTCACGAGACTGAGAGTTAGCAACTGGAGTCTGCTTACGGCAGAGTGGGTTGTACTGCACCGTGAAGCGTCAGGCCCCGGGCAGACATGGACATTTTCAACTGATGAGGTGTCCATGAAAGCTCTTGAGCCCATGGACTTTAGCCCTTCTTTGGCTTCGGTCAGATTCTATTCCGTCGAAGGGGAAGCGGACGGGTCAGGACACAAGTGCTGCAACTCCTGGGCCCTCCAGCGGAACACCGGCAACGGTGAAAGGTCGAGCTAAAGCGACCTCCAAAAATGTGCCGATGCAGCTTACAGGCCAACGGGTTACACCCGCGGGTCAGGCCACAAAGGCAAAACCCCTGGGGAGGGACTAATTGTTAATAACGTTAGTTCCGAACCAACCTTTGTTACGAAAAATCGTAAGGAGGTACTGGACATAACGTTCAGCTCAAATTATTTGAGCAGCAAGATACTTGACTGGAAAGTATCTACTGTGCCCTCATGCGCAGACCATAGAAATATTCAATTTAGTATTGAAGTAGGTCCCCGACCTATAGTGGGATATCGCGATCCTAAGAAAACGGATTGGGACGGATACAGGCGTTCCCTCCGTGAACTTACGGGAAACGTGATCACTACAATGAATAATTGTGGATAGATTGAGATAGCCGCGGACCAAGTAAGGGAGGCGGTTGTCTCTGCCTATCATGAACATTGTCCACTCAGGAAGAAGAAAGACAATAGGAACGTCTCTTGGTGGAACCATCAATTAGGAAAAAGAAGAAGAGAAGTCCGACAACTGTTTAATCGGGCTAAAGAAACAGGCAACTAGGACCTTTATAGAAGCACTCTAACGGACTACAATAAGGAAGTACGCAGGACCAAAAGAGAATCTTGGAGGAGGTTCTGCGAGAGGGTAAACGATACCCCTAGCAACGCACGCATTCACAAGATTCTATCCAGAGAGCCGACACAGATGCTAGGGGCGATAAAACGACCAGATGGCACATTTACGAACTGAGAAAAAGAAACGTTAGAGATTCTGGCCCAAACTCACTTCCCTGATTGCCTGCTTCTGAGCGATGAAGTAACCATCTGCCCGGCCCCCATGTGTCGAAACAAACGACCAAAAAAGAGGACTGGGGGACGCTGAAAAAAGTCGTCTCATATGAGACGGTTAGCTGGGCGGTTAAGTCCTTCCAACCGTTCAAGTCACCGGGAGGGGATGGTATCCTACCGGTACTACTGAAACAAGGACGGGAGACATTGATCCCGCACCTTGTCAGATTATTCAGAGCTAGTCTAGCATGGAATTATATTTCATCCAGCTGGACGGAGGTGAGGGTGGTATACATACCAAAGGTGGGACGAGTAGACCCACACCCAAAATCCTTCAGACCCATTAGCCTGATGTCCTTCATTCTGAAGACCTTAGAAAAGGTGGTTGATGGGTATATACGGAGAGAAGTACTAGCTACTAATCCCCTGAATGTCCATCAGTATGCCTATCAAAAAGGCAAATCACCAGACCTGGCGCTGAACAACCTTGTCGGAAAGATTACCCAATCCCTAGTGCAAAGGGATTGCGGTGGCTGCCTTCCTTGACATAGAAGGAGCGCTCAACGCAGCACTACCTTTATCCCTCTGTAAAGCTGTTGCAGCGAGAGGGGTGGCCCTATGGTGGCTGACTGGATAGGAGCTATGCTCAAGTCCAGAACAATGACCACATCATTGTGTGGAGAAACAGTAAGATTTAGGGCGGTAAGAGGCTGCCCACAAGGAGGGGTTCTTTCCCCCCTACTGTGAACTCTTCTAGTGGACGACCTACTTGCCATTGTCAGCAGTTTGGAGGTCGACATACAGGCCTTTGCTGATGATACTGCAAGAAGCGCTAAATATCATACAATGCTGGTGCGAGGGGGAGCAATTAGCCATAAACCCTTGTAAAACAGTTATTGTTCCATTCACCAACAGGAGGAAGTTTGAGAATCTCAACCAACCCACACTGAAAGGTGAAATGATACCATTGGCGGAGGAGGCAAAATATCTAGGGGTGACACTAGATAGAAAGCTCAACTGGAACTCCCATATCTAAAAAACGGCACAAAAGGCTAGACAAGCACTTTGGATGTGCCGAAGAATCTGTGGGAAAACGTGGGGATTAGTCCCAAAGCAAATGTACTGGCTATACGTGGTGGTTATTAGACCAATCATCACGTATGGCTGTATTGTCTGGTGGACGGCCTCCTCACGAAGGACAGCCAGAGTAAAACTGGCAAGCCTGCAGAGAATGGCCAGCATATCGGTTACTGGGGCGTTAAGCACCACGCCATCAGCTGCCTTGGAAGTGCTACTGGATCTTCCTCATTTGCATATTTTGCTGCAAGGTGAGGCCAGGAAGGCAACACATCGATTTCATAATGCGGAGATGCAAAGGCCGCAGACATTGGCCTTCATGCGGAATGGGCTGTCGACCGACATTGAAGCGGATTTCATCCTGGGTATGAGGGCTAATACAATGTCTACAATATACAGCTTCGGACTGCCTTACAAAGTCATAGTTCCCTGTAGAGACGAATGGGAGCGTAATCAAGTCGCCCTGTTACAGGCAGATTCCAGCTGGTTCAGTCTTGGTAAGCATGCATCGATCCAACAGACAGAAGTCTATGCCATTGAAATGTGCGCAAGAGAGCTATTAAAAAGCTCTCGGCAGCACAGGACGATAAAAAAAAATTCCGATAGCAGAACAGCACTGTAAGTCCTTGCTGACAATCAATGTACATTGATGTCGGCCAGGGACTGCCGCGCAGTGCTCTCTCAATTAGGGAGAGTCAACAAGATTAGCCTGGTCTGGATACCCGGACACGCTGGAATAGAGGGAAACGAAGCCGCCGATTCCCAGGCAAAGAGCGGGGCTAACCGAAAACTTATTGGTCCACAACCTGCTCTTGGGATTACAAGAGCCCTGGCCAGAAGTTCGAATAAGAGCTGGATGGAGCACAAGGTACTGGAAAACTGGCAGGAGTGCCAGGGAATGAGATATTCCAAGACAGTACTAAAGGGCCCATCTGCAGCACGTACCAGGATACTGTTAGGTTTGGGCAGGAAAGACCTGCGAACTCTGACAGCCCTGGTTACTGGACATAGCCGACTAAGGCATCATATGCATAGGCTCGGAATGGCTGAGGCCACTGAGTGTAGACTATGCTATGAAATGGAAGAAACAACAGAGCACGTTATGTGTGCCTGCCCCGCCGGGGATAAAATCAGGTTCACAGTCTTTGGTAAGATAAAACTGGAGCTGGGAGAACTTGACGGAATCTCACCCACTAAAATCCTCCTTTATTTAAAGAGAATGCGAATGGAGGGTCAACTATAATTAGTTGTGAGCCACAATAGACCCTTGCGGTCGCAGTGGAGGGGCGATAAACGCCCTACTCAATTATAACTAACTAACTACACCTTTCGTGCTACGTAAAATAAAGCGCGTATATTTTTATAACAATTATCGTTGATCACCTCTTAAATCTCGACTTTATGTGATAAAATAAATAAATATATGTCTGTAGCCAAAGCCCAGACAAAGTGCAAAAAACAATATAATCGTCAATAAACGTTCTCCAGAACGTAGCACATATTCAAATCACTTATTGACGACACCCGTGTCTCATGAAAGTTACGTATGATCGTCTATTGACGTCGCCCGTAGTTAAAGGGTTAAACTGTATTTTGCATCTCGCAGTCCACTCGTTTTTGACTAATTATTTGTCTGTATTGCAACTGTTATCGATATTGATATTGTGTGTGCGTGTATATTATGCACTATGTATTTTGTCAATGTCTGTATCTAATGAGATCAATTGACAATAAAAATTTATTATTATTATTATTATTATTATTATTACACTGGACATATTCGATATAAGTACAAAAATAGTACAGCAGTGGCTTGTGACATTCTATTGCCTTTACATGATGTAGTAAATGCTTGATTTGAAAATGAAATATTTCCGCAGGGTGTTTGAAAAAATCGCGATACGAATATTTTCTTGTAGAAGATGCATTTTATGAACATCAAATACATACTTTAAATAGGTCGTTTATTAGTATGCACGTTATTTATATTTACGTGCAAGCTAGTTGCTATCATTTTTATACAATCTGTCAGTTAATATTAAAAATTATACTCACACTAGACCGTCAAGGTCCAATTACTACGAATAGAGTAGAAACCAAAATTGGTTCACTTAAATTAGAATTGGAGGCTTCGACACTTAGGGTAAGAGAAGCTTCGGACAATCTCAAAGAATTAACAATGAGCTGGTGAAGCAACTCATCGCCGGCATGGATCAGCTTCGATACTAGGCTTTGCTCGGTCAATGATTTGCGTGGCATTGAAATATTTGGGTATCAAGTATAAATTGAGTCGCTATAACAATCTTTCAATCATTTTGTAACATGCGTAGAAAAATTGTATTTTTGTATTTATAATATTAATACGTGTACATTTGATTAAATAGATATTCAACAAACTTTGCCTTATAATGACATACCAAACTAATGAAGAATTAAACTGAGCTAATTATAACTTAGGGACCGAGCATGACCATGTAAATTGGCCCATTTTATGTGCAGTAAATTAATTTAAAAACCTATTTTCACCCATGCTGTCTATTGGAACTTGCAAGACGATTTAAGCAGCACGTGTAATGGAATCAATAAACATACACACTGTGCTTCTAACTGACCTAAAACGTTTCAAATCATGTTTACCAAGCAATGCAATTCTTAATTATGACACAAAAGAGCCATAAGTCAACTTAAATACGCCTGTTTAATACAAATAACACAATTTAAATATAGCCACATCTGCCCTTAACTAGCTCATTAATACATACTAAAGAAAAAGAGAGTATATATATATGTGTTTTATATATTTAAGTTTTTTTGCAAAAAGCGCTACAGTAAATGACTCTAGAATAAATCCACGCTGTACAGAAAGTGCCTTGAAAATTCGTTTTTAATCTATTTATATTATGCAGATATTTATATGTAACAAACATTTAAATTATTGAGATTGTGACTCCTGGGAGTTTTTGTACACATTCTCTAAAGCATTTGTAATTAATCGCACATCTCCTTCAATCGTTTTGGCCCAATTTTCAACGTCACCTATTTCCTTCAGAGCACTACTAAAAGTTTCAACTATGCTCAACCACTGTTGTGTTTGTTTTGAAAAATTCGTTGCACTGATATGCAATTGCTTTGCTTCTGCATCTAAACGTTTCTGATTGAGGTAAGCTTGAGCCACCCTAAAATCAAAAAAAAATCCGTCAATGCATTTAGACCATAGAATAATCAACATAAACTTTTACCCGACATTTAAATGATCTACTAATGCTTGAGTCAAATCGCTTGCAGCTGCACAAGCTTCCTTTCTTTTCAATTCTAAAAGCCGAATGTTACAATCACTTAAATGACTATACAATATATTACCTTGCGTTTCTTTTGAAGCTACTTGTTTTGCATTATGTTCTTTCACCATTGAGGACAGCATTTTTAAACGAAAAACAGCAAATGCTCTAAACAACGTAGGATAAGAAATACTCTTTTCAGATCAATTTTATATTATCTTGCACCAGAAAAAGGAATCCACAGTATATGAAGCTATCAATATGTTTCGTTTGGCAGTTCGAATTCAGTCCTAGAACTAGTTTGGATTTCGGAAAACGGAGTCGTCCTGGTTAGAAGTGTCAAATGTTGTTGGATTCTCAAGCGATGATACAGTATCACCTTCACTTTTATCTATCACAATTTGCTGTTACTTTGTAATTGTCGAGACAACTGTAATTGTTAAATTTCACATCCATATTTTATAGTGCCAATCGTGAACAACAAATCAAAAAGGAACTACAATTTATTAAAACGTAACCTCACAAATACGAAATTTCGCAATTATTGTTATTATGGATGAATTTATGAAAATGAATTGGTACGTATACAGAAATATTTATATTAATTAAGCATACCATTTTATTTTTACAGGAAAATAGAGGGTCCCCATGAATTGGAGCACGGACCAGAATTTATTCCAGAAGATAAAATTAGTGATTCCTATATTTATTTGAATTTTTCGCAGGATTTTAAAGTGAATACAAAAAATCCTCGAAATTCGAACAAATCGCAAACAAGGATACCTGGAATCAAGTTAAAAAGTAGCGAACCATCATGCCTCGATAAATCAGAACATGATATGTGCCTGAAAGCAATTGATATGTTACAAATTTGTAAAAACGCTGTTAATCCGTATGATCAAAGCTGTATACAATTATATAATGTATGAATTAATATTTAAACATTGAATCTTTATAACTTTAAAATTTTTAGAATGTTCAAAGTAAAATAGTGAGTGAACAGTCAAAATATCTTAAGGTTGCCAAAGAACAATATATGAAGAATCTAAACAAATTTAAAATACGACCTAACTTGAATAGATACGCTGAATATGTTTGGAAGGAAAAATGGAATCGTCGTTTAGATTATGCTCAGCTGTACAAAGAAATTGATATGTTTTCGTATTCGTATGATGAAAATGAACCGTCGATGGAGATGACAAACATACAGAATGTTTTAGAATTAGTATGTCAATCTTAATATCTTTTAACAATGTTCTCATACTATTTTATGTTATAGGGAACTCTTGCAAAATTTATGCCTCCTAGTTTATTGACAACTTTCAAGTTAAAAATACAGTCGTTACCCAAGCAAACAAACGACCTTTATAATTCAAAACTAACTGGTAATACAAAGCTACATAGTTTTTTCATCGTTCTAAATTTTCAAATTCGTCTTTAGTTAGTCAAGACACCAATTGTAATAGGATAATTGAAACCAATAATGTTGACATTATAATCTCCTCGAGTGGGTTGAAACGTCTCTTGGATTTTACTAATGTAAATAATGGTTGGACTATTCCTGTTGTTGTTAAAGAAATTAATGTCACACGTGGTGAGTAAAATTAATTTTACATTGACTGTATCCCTGCACATTCAATGTTGAAAATCTGAACATGAACATTAAATCTAATCTCATAGCAAGATGAATCAACGTGTTTATTGTGAAGTAACATTTCCATTGATGCATTTGTTAGAAGAGATGTTCAATTGATTAACACGTTGACTGCCCAACATGAGATAACTCGTATTAGCGCTCTTCAGGAAGCCCCATACGAGTTTCTCATAGTTTCTTGACTTGCCACTTTTGCGCCGCTACGAATGAGTTCGCAGTTTATAAGTGTAAATATAAATGAATGGCCTCCTGGAAGGAAATAAACAATCAAGTTTAGCTTATATGAATAGAAATTTGATTGAAAATTAACCAAAAATATACATTCAAGGTTTATTTATTAGTTAACAGAAAAAGAATATATTTATTGTTTGTGATAAATTTTAAAACAATCATGAACACAAAGAGCAGGCTTCTCTTCACAGACTGGACAGAAATAACATGTTTCCAAGTGTTTTTGAGCTCTTGTACAAACTCAACAAGACTTTGTCGGCCGTTGTTTCTTTGCAGTATGGGGAATACTTTGCAAATAATGGAGATCGCCCAATTTAAATTTTTTAGCTGAAGTTGAAAGTTTGTGTCCATTATATATATATATATTTATATATCTTAAATTAAAAATGTATCTTGTCAAATCTGACAGCAAAATGTAAAATTTACACGAAAGATGGTCTAATCTTACACCTCAATGGTGTAGTGAACATTAATTAAACAGGTCCATGAAGACTAACTGGTGGATCGCTAGACAATATTGTTTCTGGGTTATTACCCTTCGTCAGTAGCGATTACCAAGAACCTTAGTTGTTGAATACCTTTACATGTAGTGGCCATCAAAACTTCTTGGCGCGAGCCAATCACTCCTAACGAACCACTCACAGCAGAACACTGACGAGACGATACCTTGTCTAACACCTTGCGGAGACTAAACAAGAGACGACTGTCAAACATTCATTGAGGTGTAAGATTAGACCATCTTTCGTGTAAATTTTACATTTTGCTGTCAGATTTGACAAGATACATTTTTAATTTGAATTGTTTTTGAACTTAATTGCAGCAATCCTTTTATATGTTGACACTGGACGTTTGACAGTCGTCTCTTGTTTAGTCTCCGCAAGGTGTTAGACAAGGTATCGTTTCGTCAGTGTTCTGCTGTCAGTGGTTCGTTAGGAGTGATTGGCTCGCGCCAAGAAGTTTTGATGGCCACTACATGTAAAGGTATTTCAACAACTAAGGTTCTTGGTAATCGCTACTGACGAAGGGTAATAACCCAGAAACAATATTGTCTAGCGATCCACCAGTTAGTCTTCATGGACCTGTTTAATTAATGTTCACTACACCATTGAGGTGTAAGATTAGACCATCTTTCGTGTATATATATATCTACATATATCTCAATAATATGTAATGTAACTTTTTTTGGCCACGTAATTGTCTTTCGAAGAGCTGTGTAGCGTATGTTAGCATTTGATTTGATCGGTTAATGCCAGACATTCCATTGTTGTAGTGGCGAATTATATTCGGTTTCAGTAAAATCTTTTTATTTCTACACCATAACATCATTGATTCGTCGATACAAATATTTTTATTTGGCACATAGTTTTGGTGCATAATATTGAAGAATAGGTCGCACCTTGTATAGTCTATCGGAAGATGGCATTGAGTTATCAACTAAATGAAAATAGCGTAGTAACAATTGAAATCCCGGCTCATATATGATCGCCAAAACATTACATTATACATTTTGTTTGTACTCCAATAATGTTCTGTTGTAGGAAAAGAACAAGTTCCCATTTGTCCAATAAAAACCTTCATTTCAGCAGTGTCAACGTCTTTCCAACATGATAGCCTTTTAGATTTTGTTAGACTTGCATATTTTGCAATTTCTTGTGCAGCATACAAATTCGTTTGTTCGACCAGTAATGCAAGAAAATCGTTGAAAACAAATAAGTCCATAAGGCTTTTGCACTGTGAAATTTGCCGCATCCAATTTCAAACCATTATTTTCTTGAAAAATAAATATTTCTGGATTTTGTTGATTTTGTGTCCACAAATTATCATTGATATTTGATGTGGTTGCATGAGGACGACTTCATTATAATCGATTTGGCTTCTCGAACCGGAATCCGAAAAGTGCCGTGGCAGTCAACGTGTTAAAGAGAATGTATATGAAAGAAAGACAACTGCAAACCACGTTGTAAGGAGAAATAATTGTTGGGAATAACCACACCTGCAATTTTGGATGTGGATATAACAGAATTACTTCATCACAATCAAAGCTAGGAATGAAATTATATTGGATTTTTTTTTAATAAAGCAACTGTGGATTAGCAGAACTATTGCAATGTTCTAAACTTTACTTATTATCAATAACTTTTAGCAGTAACTTGTTGTACAGAGTTCAAAATTCAGCCAAAGATTATTCCAGTCAGGATTCAGCCTCATTCGTTTCTGTTGTGACTCCTCGAGTGTAGAATAAAATCAGTATTTATTACAGAACAGAACAAATCAAACAATTCACAATTAATAATTTAAAATATTAAACATAATAAACAGCAGCTTAAATGTGAAAGCATCTAAATTGCTCGTGCAGGTTGACCCATCAATTTTCATAGAAATTATAAAATATTTGTTATAGATTTTTCCATCAACACAAAATTAATTACTTTTAATGTGAGATAAAATGCAGTATTCATGTTTTTTACTATCTTGCTTAGCCTGATATATTTGGACAATTTGTTATATTCCTGTTATGATTAGAAGCACATGCAACGCATTTAAAAAAAATATTCTTTCCACGTTCGTATTAATTTCCGTGCTCTTCTGCAGATGCTGGTTCAACTTTTAAAAAAAATGTATGTTTTATCGATAAACCAATGCCAAAACAGAACCCTGACATAGAAGATTTCAATAAATTTTGTACGAAATTGTTGTTGAAGACAAGTTTCTGCAATGAAGCAGCCTTCAGGTAAGAAATGTATTTAAATTGTATTATACTTATATGAGTTTATGGATTTTCAGTTTTCCAAATAATGATACAAAAGTACCTAAAATGAAGAATGAAAATGAATCCGTTACTAGTGTTAAAACAGAGATAGACGACTCTGATGTTATGAAGGAAAATGGTACGAATGGTACCCAACTTTTTCATAAATTAATTTTCCTTTTATTATAGTGAAAACTAATAATATAATACACCACAATGTGTCATACAGAATTTGGAATTTATTTCCAAAGGATGCGCAGTCTGAACTTATGAAGGCAAAACACACTCCCCATAGTGTTAAAGTGCTTGTGCGGTGCAAGCTCGATGCTTGTGAGGTAAATATGTAGATATGATCACTCTTGGAATCAATTTATAGGATTTTGGATATTAGTTTAAAAGTCGATGCAGCAAATATTGCAACTTATAATTTTCCTTCCTCCTATGATCATTTTTACTAGGTTTCACCCAAATAGAGTATAATGTTAATAGAGACTACGCGATCTTGTTATAACTAATAAAGTTCTGCTTGTAATTGATATTTTTGACAGTTAAATTATATAGACTTCTATACATTATGCTATTTTACACACAACAAATAGTTATTTTTACACGACCTCTACCGAAACTAATGAATATCATCGTAGTAACCTACTTCAGAAAACTGGCAATACCACATGGCGTGCAATATTATATCACACTAGTGTGATATTTTTGACAAGTACGACCAACTACAGCTCAACGCACACCATCTGGCATATTTTGTACAAATGACACAGAAAAAGGATTGACTCTACTAAATATTCACTGTGGTACACCGGGCCTTTACACAGTTTCGTAACTATCTGCCATTACGGCTTCTTGGTTGAAGTTACGTCGAATATTAGTCAGCTGCTGTGTGAAATGACCTTAATATATTAAAATGAAGTTTCTGTTTTACCGACTAACTGACTTGAGCATTCTAACGTCACTTTCTCAGGTTTTTTTTAAATACATTTGAGGTCGTGTAAAAAATAGTGTTCATAACTTGCTCGAAAGTGTTATATCGTCTGCTCGTGAGGTTTCTATATATATAAAATAACTATTTCATAACAAGTGTCGAAAGTAAGTTATATCGTGCGAGTGAGAATGTTGAATGTTCAGCAGACGATATAACACTTTCGAGCGAGTTATGAACACTATTTTTTACACGACCTCAAATATAAATTAAATAAATTAAAAAACCTGGGAAAGTGACGTTAGAATGCTCAAGTCCATTAGTCAGTAAAACAGAAACTTCATTTTAATATATTAAGGTCATTTCACACAGCAGCTGACTAATATTTGACGGAACTTCAACCAGCAAGCCCTAATGGCAGGTAATTATGAAACTGTGTAAAGGCCCGGTGTACCACAGTGAATATTTAGTAGAGTCAATCTTTTTTCTGTGTCATTTGTACAAAATGTGCGTATCACACTAGTGTGATATAATATCACACGCCATGTGGTATTGACAGTTTTCTGAAGTAGGTTACTACGATGATATTCATTAGTTTCGGTAGAGGTCGTGTAAAAATATTTTAAAAAGACATTAGTGTGACTACACTCAATAAATTTGTATAATAATGATGATCGCTTACCGACTGTTATTGTTGCATTTATATAATAATTTAATTATTACAGTATATTAAACTGTTTCCCAATAAATTGTAGCTAATTTGGCCATCACAATTTGTATACAGATTTTTAGAATAAATTACAATTTGCAAACTCCAATTTCTTAATTTATTCAAATTTCCAGCATGTTCATTTCAAGTTGAAGAAGCATTTGTAAATTAATGCATAAAAATATTTTTCCTAAGTTATACCCTTGTTATTTCTGTGCCAATTATACAGAATTAATAGGTTTGAAAACTTGTTGTAGGCTTCAAAAACTGGTGCTTTGCAACCCATTATGATATCACCAAAAGTTGAGTATCAGTTGGAATATGGAGGAAGTGTTCCTACAAAAACTGACTTGGTAAATGAATGGGCGTCGCTTTACTTTCGACCATTTTCTCAGTTATATAGAGGTACGTTTTCCCAGTGTCCAATGTTGCGCATGTTTCACAAATCTGTTTTAGTACGAACTCATCACAATAATTACGAAGTCGTCATGTTAGAATCATGTAATCTAAACAAGATTAATAATGAAGCTCAGGTTCGTTACGAATATAAACTGCATTTGGGACTTGGTGTATTGTATAAAGTTTTCATTGAACTAAAAAAACTGACACCTGGACGTTACTTATTACGTCATTTACCAAAGCATGGACCTTTTATGTCTTTATGGGAAGAGACAAATGAAAAGTAAGTTATCTGCATGTACTATGCGTTTAAAAAATACCTACACTTTAAAACGTGATATATTTGGAAAGTTGTATCAATCTAGTCCAATGTGGTGTAAAATATTTTTGACTTGAGTAAACTGTTACAACAAAAGTTAACAGTTATTTATTGTATAGAATGCTACTGTAGAGGTGGCTAATGAATTGTAAATGAATAAGAAATAAATTATTTCTGTGTTCTTGAAAAAGTATATGTTTCATACATATAGAACAATCTTCAAAACAGTCACTCTAATTTTTAACATGTAATACATTTTGGAATTTCTGACAATTTTGACAATATTGATAATCACAACTTTTTAGTTTGTTAGTTGGCATTTTCACTATATTTTAATTTTGCAAAATTTTATTATTTTGGAAATTTTGAATTTATTTTTTCATACTCCAACTTGGTTGGAATTTTACACAGCTTTCGCATTTTAGATAAGTTTCTAATTTTCACTATGAGACCTTTTTGTAAAATTTCACAATTCTGATATTTTTAGAATTTTGAATTTATTAAAACATAACAATTTTATACCCTGACAATTGATCTTTTTGCCAGCATAAACCATTACGAACTAAAAAGGATATCAAAATCCTAAAGGAGGACAAACAACGCAAAAGAATTAATGAGATAAATGGTGAAATAAAAAGTTCAGAATTAAAAGAACAAATACGTCGGAAGCCATACAAAGAAATTCAAAAATAACAAATTTAGAACAATAACTGGTCGGCAAATGAAATGCATCAATATCAATAAACAACAAGTCAAATGGAAACAAGATTTTGGTGGAAATTAGTCGACGAAAGGACTATTTGCATTAAATATGAAAGATAACTTCAAGGATAACAAAAAATTGTTTATGGAACAATAAAAAAAAACCTATTGAATTAAAAATATTAATAATGATGTGAAGATGGGGAATATTTTGAGTAATAAACAGACACCAGGCGAAGCACTAAACAACAATAACCATAGATATTTTACAGGAAGCTAATAGGCAAACCATGAGCAAAATGCAAGGTAAAATTATGAAAAAGAAAAGATGTCATTGCAGTAGAAATGATTGAGTATATAGGGAAACAGGAAACTAAGCATTTCGGGCTTGAATGAACGAAATTCATAAAAGTAGCAAAGGGTTGGGTTGGAATGATATGAATGGTTGGAATGGTTTGAGTTGGGTTGGGCTGGATCCATTCTACCACTATAAAAGAAATGATACAAAAAGATTGACTTCTGTTTAATAACTTTAGCGCTTTAACAAATGCATTGCTACTAATTATATTGAATATTGCATGAATGAGAATTGCAGGAGGTATGTTTTGCGGAATAGGGATGAGAGAGAGAGAGAGTATCTTGTTGTATTTATATCAATGTATCTTGCTTGAAGTCCTATTCTGTTCATTGAAAACCCAGTTGTGGACGAATATTTGCTTATATTTTTTTGTTATGAATCATAAAAAAATGCAACTAGAATCACTTCTAAGATATTTATGAGATTGTCTTATTGACTTACCTTTAAATCTGTCACCCTTAGGGTAATAAAGGGATTTTGCAAATAAATAGTAATCAAGTATCAATTTTTAGATATGCTTTAGCACAATCATTTTTTGCAAATTATGTGAGGCGAAGTGAGGTTTTAGATTGCGTGTGATTCTTCAAGTTAGTATTTTTCATACGGTGTATTTTGGTGAAAGTGGATTTTATGTCTTAAATTTGCATCAGAAATATAATTAGCTGCAAAAAGAATTTTATTTGTATTAATGAATTGCAAATAGAAATTTCTCATGTATTCTTCCTTAACAATCGACTTGTTTTACAGTACAACAAATGTGTATAATTTCCATTCTGACTGTGATGTAAACAATTTTAAGCCAATACCAAAGGTAGAAAGAAATTGGTGTCCAATAGATGTCAAGCTGATCTTGCCAATTCATAGAGAATTACGCAGAATGCCTGGGATGTTCAGGCCTTGTGAAATAGGTGCAAATAAACCTATTAGGAATAAAGGTAATAATATTTGTTAATAACCGGGTAATTTGTTTCTTCTGATAACAACTGTTATTCTAAACAACCTATTTTTTTTCTATTTTTAAATCATAACTATGAAAATGGTATAAAATGTATTTCAAACTTATGGTAAGTATACTAAATAAAATAGGTTATATACTGATTATTGGTTTTGGTCATAGTTTCAAATTGAGTAATATATGAAAGTCTACATCATAAATAATAACATTATTATAAAAATTGATGATTAGTATACTGGCCGCAAGTGAAATCTGAACACCCCGAAAAAATGATTTTATTAAAATGAATTTTTGGTTAAATACCAGGGGCACCGTCCCTAACAAACGATTAAAGTTTCATATGATTCGGACAATCTTTGAAAAATTAAGTTGAAAAAGAAATTGAGGTTTTTTGCAAACTTGTTATGTTAGTGTGGTTCCATCATGCCTCGTCGATGACAGCAACGAAACGTTACATAATTAACCCCATTTGAAAGGGATTGTATTGTGGAACAGGGGGAACATGGTACTTCGTATCGTGTAATCGCTGCAGCTATGGGCGTAGTGTGCCTACCATGATGGCAACATAGCAAGCAAGTGACGGAGGGCGAACACAGCGAGCTAGAAACACAGGAGCATCCAGAAGAAGTACCGAACAGCAAGATCGTCTTCTTCCATTAATGGCCCTAAGAGAAAGGCAGAGGTCTGATGATTGGTTTGCAGCTATAAGAACGCCCATTTGGCTTCGCACCATTTACCACAGAATACGCTCAATGGGCCTCGTCCACGTCTCATCCACCCCTTAACACCTCTTCACCGTCGTCAGCATCTTGACTGGAGCAATGAACGCAGGAACTGGGGAAATGAATGGCATCACATTGCATTTTCTGACAAATCTAGATTCCGTTTGGGGAATCATGATGGTACAGGACGGGTCAGGTGATGACGAGTTTGTTGTTGAGCTTCACATCCACACTACCATCGGACTTATGGTTTGGGGAGCTATTGCTTTTGGTATTAAATCTCCTCTGATCGTGCACAATGACACATGCGTGTTGTGTCAATGATGTATCAAGGCCCGTTGTTCTTCCATATGTAAGAGGGATTGGAGATGGTGTTTTTCAGCAAGATAATGCCCGCCTAATATTGCGTAAACCTCTATGATGTTCTTAGAAGAGGAGCATATACCCACCTTACATTGGCCACCTCGGTCGCCAGATTTATTGCCCATCAAAAAAGTGTGGGATTGAATGGGTATATCCACATTAAGAATTTGCCGCAGCCCCCGACGACTTTAGATGAATGTAAAGAATGGTTGAGACCATTACTATGTGGTAAACCATATTAATAACGAAATAAATCACTGACACTGTTTTTATTTCGTTACTTTAGATGAACTTCGTCATGCAGTTGAATATGCTTGTAACCTTAGAGTACATGAACAATCAGATTGATAGCCTCCCTCATCAACTGCAGGAGTGCACTTCACTTGCGGCCAGTATATATAAACTTATGTGGTATTATGAGCGATTTTCATTTTTGATATAAAATTCAGCCGTTTTCATTATGGTGACTTCAGCTTAGAGTTTTTAATAATTCATTACTTGCAAAATTTATTGTGAACTTATGTTTGATTTAATATATGTTTGTTTTTAGGTAAATTCTCTAAAATGAAAGGAAATAAGAAACTGCCAAAGAAAAATAATAAAACATGTATTGATATAGATGCGGAAAAATTGTAACGAACCTACCAATAAATAATTTAAGACAATATTTTTGTGTATTTTTTATTCACATTAGAGAGAAATTAACAGAAAATCACATTTACATTAGTAGCAAACACTTGAAAGAATCAGTGAAAGAGTAAGCATTTATGTCATGGCAAATATATATATAGCACAAAACGTAACAAATTCGATCTTAAACAAGTCACACTGTAAAAAAAATACGTTTGTGGATTATCGTAGTTCAAATTTAGTTTTACACTTTACTTTCAAAAATGTCGACAGACATGATTTTTCATTTATATACAAGACATTTCAGACATGCTTCGATGCCAATTATAAATTACTAAATTGCCTAAAATTTCTATACGTAGTTGTATGCAAATATTGTCGATTTAAATCCACATCTGTAATACTTTTTTTATTAGAAGCATATATTTAGTTTGCACAATTGATTTCTTAATAGTATTAAAAATGCATAAAAAAGTTATACAACCGCAATATTTTGCATCAAAGCCCGGACATAAAACAAAACACAAGTTCGATAAAGAAATTTATTCTATTTTTTTATAAGTTCACACTGTTAATAAACCCAATCCTAGTTACGTTAATTTTATATATATATGTACATCAAATTACTGTTAATTAAACAAAGACATGAAATTGATTTAAATTAAAAATAAAACGGAATTAAGAACAATATGTATAATCATTTTAAAAGTAGGAAAAAATACAGTCTGCATTATTTAATAAGATTAATTTACAACTATACTTAAAACCTATGACAATTTCTTAGCTTTCTGATACAATGTATCCACAACTTTACTCATACTTTGTATTGTTTCTAAAGCCATTTCGTATGTCTTATCTACGGGAGTTTCTTCAAAAACTATGAGAACACCTAAAACAAAAGAAATTGTATAAAAAAAACAAGTTAAAATAAAAACATTTTAAGTAAATATATTACCTTCCCCTTGATCTAATATACCATGAAACTTCGCATCCAAGATCATTTGTGATAATTTCTTCTCCACTTGAGGCATGGGTAGTTTAATAGTTTTTGCTATGTAGTCCACTTCCACTCTAGAATAAGGCTCAATAATGCGACACAAATTCTGTTCCAACATATTATCGTAGAGCGTGCCCAAGTGAGCACGAACTATAACGTCGTCTTCCAATTCGTGTTTAAACTGTTTAACGGCCATCTGAAAATCGGCTAGAGATCTTTTATGTGAAGCTTGTGCAACACTTTTCATAGCTTCTATGTCCTTTCCTGCGTATTTAATCGCAAGTTTCCCGCTAACAATTTGTTGGACGTCTTCTGGATTGTTGAGCATAATTTTTGATAGTAACATGTACTTAAGAGCTGTTAATGCTTTTGGAGATTCTACGCTATCAAATCCTTCAAACGCTTCATAAAAGTACGAATATGCCGTTTTAAAATCCTTTTCATCGGCGGCATGCAAAATTCCCGATTGTAAATCCAAAGATGCTTGCATCTTCGGTGGGCAATAAATAGCATTTGCTGTAGTGCGAGCAGACGTTAGAGCAGCACGAGCCTTTTGTAAATTACTGAGTGCATGATACGTTTTACTTTCTAACAATTGTACTTCGACTAGTAAATTTTTATCATCCAACTTTTTTAATTCCTTTAAAAGTATAGAACCTAACTGGAGAGCTTCCGCAAACATACCTGTATCGAAATATAAAGCGATAAGTCGTGCTTCTAACGACTGTCGAAGAAAAGTCCTGCGTTCCTCTTTCGCCCATTCTATACATTCTTTACACAATTGCACTTCGATTCCTATACCCGCTTCTAGATCCAGGAAAAAGTCCACGAGAGATCTCACCAATTTTGCAGCTTTTGCTTTACTTATCAAACTAAGGAACGGCCTAGTAGCTTTGATAAGGTCCGCAAGTTCTTTGGCCTTTCCCTCTTTTTTGTATCTTTCTCCCAAATTAAGAATATCCTGTTCTTTCGTTTTAATATCTTCATCGTTATCTTCATCTTCTTCACCACGTTTAATTTTATTTAAAAGCTGTATATCTTTCTCCCGATTTGAATCGGAAACAGATTGAGCTCGCTCAAATAACATTGCGCCAGCCATGTTGCAAATCTAGAAAAGCACTGTCATCAGACCGACATGTTAGGTTGAACGATACCAGAAGTTCTAAAATTAATTTCGACTTTTCATAAAATTGCGCACTAAAAATATTTTGTTAATAGATGACTAGACACAAATGATTACAACGTAGAAAATGTATTTAAAGATGTACGTCTCGTGTTCAGAACATTTTATAAAAAGTGGCGGGAAAATCATTTATTCGATCTACGTAATTGTTAGTAGATAAATTGTGTGTGAATATAGTCTTGTTATTTTAAGTATTAATTGCTGAAATATATTTACCTTTAAACGACTTTTTTATGACATGTAATTTTTTTTTGACATTCAAATAAGAACAAAAAGAGAAACCGGAAACATGTATGTCTTTCTTACAATTTAAAATTCGACCAATCCCGAACCGTTACAAACAAACGAAGTTCCGCCATTTGCATCGGAGTCATCATCACCGTCTTATTTGCTAGAAGGGAGAGCTTGAGTTGACGCGTGCTTCGATTCGAATCTTTAGGTGAAAATTCTTTAGTTGAACTTTTTAGTACTTTCTTTTTAAACCATGAGTGATAGAGAGGTAAGTGGTACGTTCTATTTTTGTGTAGTGTGATAAAAATAGCTTGACTTAGGAGTCATGAGTTTTCATTGAACGCCGGCCGTTTTACCACGCTTCCCTTTTGATAGGCATGCATTACTTTGCGTTTAACGCTCAAGCATTTACGACCCGTACGTATCTATTCGTAAAGTGTTTCGTTTGCGTTACGTGCATCGGCATTTCATTTAAATTCAATCGATTTCAAAAATTGTTTCGTTTCCAGGGAAGCCGTTCCCCCATAGGGCATAAGCAAATGAATGACCGTGACCATTCCCCTCACGGACGCCGGGAAGAATCGCCAAGAAATCACAAAGCAAAGAGTTATTCAAGGTTAGATTTTATTTATTGTTTAAAACTAACCTATAATATTGTGAGTGCACATGCATGCTAATTTATGCTGAAGATGTATACAGTGAAATAATAATCGCAGTATTAAACATTATGTGTGAAACTACAAAAATGATTTCATGTATCTCGATAACATGTTACCACGATAGCAACATTGATGTCTTAAACGAAATAAACCAAAAATATGCAAGTACGCGTAACTTTAAAACTGTTTCTGTTTATGTAAAATTTTAACCTAAAACCTAACTTGATATGATCTTTGAACTTCATTGGTGAGGTAATATGAAAATTGTATTGTATCGATGCAAATTTTACATTAATTCTAGCAAACAATGCCAATTTTATAGTTAGAATTGATAGAACTATAAGAATGAATTTTAAATTTGGATTAATAGAAAGAGATCAAAATTAAATCTTTTTCGCTGCGAGAAAGAACTCTAATCAATGGCATTGTTCTGTTTTTTAGAATTAATTAACTAAAAAAAGTTGTTGTATTTATTTGGGTTTGATAATGGGAATTTATAGTCATAATCTTGTCAAACAAAGTGAAACTTAAAAAGTATCATTTTAATATAAATCATTAATACATGCTAGGGCAACAATTATGCTGGATTAAATTATGACAGAACAATTGTTAAATACAAAGTCAATTCATCAAGTGATTATCATTCTCTAGTTCAGAGATTCCCAAACTATTTTGGGCAAGAGACCCCTTTTCCAAAATGAACTGATACCGTAGACCCCCACAGTCAATTTAAAAAAATTGTGGTTTGTTAATGGCCAGTTTCTGAAAGAAATTCTTATGTGAGCCTTAGTTAGTTAGTGAGCGTTAACTAACTGGTTCCTTAGTTTAACGAGTCCATTAAATTACATTCGGTTTCTGAAAGCGATCTCTAGTTAACTATTGAATCCGCTAGCTAACGCCAGGAGGCAGTCTAAACTATTAAAGAATATTGAATATAAATGAATTTGCCACTCAGAATTTACTTTTCACGCAAGGTAATCAACATACAATACGGTGACACTAACTTAACAATTTATCGAAAAGTAATAGAAACGATATCACATATGATACGTTTGCATTTGTTAACACAACTGCGCAAGCGTCATATATTCAACTGTCCATAATGCTGCGGTAACTTAACGTAACGACATCGCTGAGTTAAACACATATTCAGCATTTCGAAAAGCCGTTTTCCTGTTTTATCCAACAGTTAAACTAACTGGCTCATTAAACTCGCTTTCAGAAACCGTGCATAAGTAAGTAAACTTGACATCATTTTCTCATTAAAATTTAACTAAATAAATAGACATAAAATTCAGTAAATATCAAATGAAATTAATAATTATTAATACAAACTATGTAGAGTAGGTAATTATTAAAAAAAAAAAAACATTAAAATCGCAAAGTAAAGATGAAAAAATAAAAAAGTTAGTGTGATGGATGAACCTGGGGACTTTCTACCAATCTAGCTAAATCTGGTTCAATATTGGTGAGTTGCAGCCTTAAATCTCCGCGTTCATTGATTTTCAAACAGTTTCTTTGTTTTGTCAAAATGTTTGTAATCACACTGAAGTTTTTTTCGACTAGGTATGATGATGGAAAAGCGATAAGGTATTTTCCAGCAATATTCCACAATGCAGGATACTGTGTTTCAGTGTTGCCCTGCAACCAGAACTTCTGGTAGCCTTGGTTGAACTTCTGCTTAAGCTCCTCGTCTGTGCTGATGGTGATCAACTCTTCTTGCATTATCAGATTGGCTTCGTCCATGGCTGTGATATTGTACGGATTTATTATCCATTGAGGAATTTGTAAATTGAGGAGATCCTCAAACCTCTTAGTAAAATCCTTGTGTAATGCCTCCAAGTGAGTGACATATGACGAAATAATATCGTGAACTGTGAATATTCTTTTCTGCTTAAATTTTGTTTACGAGTATAAAGGATAAGTTTACCCACAAAGGCCAATATTATTTTGTTTTAATCAAGTTGAGATCGTCACCCTGCAGCTGCAATTTAACTTTGTTAAACATACCAAAGATATCAGTCAAGTAATAAACAATTTACAATTGTTCAAAGAATTGCTTCGAATCTTGTTGACAGCATTTATAACATAATCTAAAGAATGGTGCAATTTTTTGCTGCTAAATGCTGTCTGTGAATCATGGAGTGAATGAATGAATGGTACTGGACCTCAGGTAGTTGTCGCTTTAAGTGAACTATAAAACCACGATGATGACCAACCATAGATGGTGCACCATCAGTCGCAACAGAAACAATGTTCTTCCATTTTTTGTCAGCATGTACTCTTAATAAATATGTATTTAATTAAAAAACAATAATAAAATCAACAAAATCAGTTTTTGTTTATGTCGACCCCTGTGAAACCGATATCGACCACTTTGGGAATCCCTGCTCTAGTTGTTAAATAAATATACTACTGCTTTGATATTGAATTTTTTACTAATTCTAACATTTGACCATTTTCACTTATGAAATACAGTAGATTCCCGGAATAATCCTGATTTAATTCAAGTTAGGTGTAAATTTAAGTTGCTGAGAGGTTGTCGTAGAGGAAAGCAGAGATGATGATGAAATTTGTAGTTTTTCACATACCTATGTTAAAAATGTAACTTTTGTAACACGTAAATTTATAGTTAAACAATATAAAAACATTATCTATCTCACTTTATACGTTATATGCATATCTTCTCATTTAATGTTCATATAATGTTCCATATATATTATATAAATGACTCAGTTAGCCTCATGAAATGTGGTAAAATGATTTAGAACTGATATATTTTGCATGATGCAACCCATTCATATTCCTATATAATTGTAAGTTAAATATTAAGGAAACTGTTTATTATACTATAGATGCCATTATATTAATTTTTTTCGTTGCATTACTGCCACCTAACCAATAATGTTGCAAGAAAACTTAAAAATTTGCTAATTTGACGATTTCACCAAATTGATAGAAAAATTACCATCCATAATTCATAAGTTAAGTAAATAGACAAATTTTCAAATTGCAAATGTTCCCGATATACACAACCATAAACACAATTGCACTTGTGAACATAAGAGCTATATAAGGATCATCACTCGATTTTAAATTAAAATAGTGGTATGTCATAAATGACAATAAATAATTCGATGTACTTCGATTAAACTAAATATACAGGAGTAATATACAACTTAATAATAATAATAAGTCAAAGTTTGTTAAACCTGAGTTAAACCTAAATGAATACAATTTTAGGACATGTTATTTGGTTTTATATTAATTTAAGATGGATCTGTATAAGTCGATATAGATATATTAATTATAGTACTGAATAAATAAGACAAAATTTGAGACACCACCAAAAATGTGCAATAAGTCATTTTTTAGATTTATCAGAAATGTGTGATATTTAGTAAAAAAAAAAAAGTTCTGGGTGAATACTGGATGTTTATTATTCCAAAATTTTGAACATCTGTGTAAACAAATTACAAATGAAGCCCATCTGTTCTTAACATTCCCTTTTTTTGTTCAATTTGAATCCCTGTTATAAAGAAGATAATATATGCAGATTTATAGTGCAACGATAAATTGATGTAAAGATGTATTGATAAATTAGAAATCTTTCACAAATATTTTTGAAAACTAAACAACTAGAATCAGTAATACAATTTCCACATTATTAATTACTTCACAACGACTCGCAATTAAGTATATAATTCAATTCAGCATAATTTTCCACAATGTTTGTCATTACACAAGTGATATCTCCCTTAATAATAGAGATAATAAACTGAAACAAAAATGAAATTTTATATATCATTTCTACACCCATTATTCGTCAAGAACTATTTTTTAATAATAATATAATATAACAATATATCAATTCAATTTCAGTATCTCTATTGCACTCTTGCCCCCCTCCTCCTCCTTCCTGGTCTCCTTCTCTCCTCACCCACTTCTGTTCCTCCCTGTCCTCTCCCATCTTTCTCCCAACTCTCGCCTTATCTGCAACGTAATCGCCTTTGCCTTGGTTTTACCTCGCTCCTTCTCATGCCCTCTTCACTCGTCCCCATTAACTTTCTAGCAACTCCCCCTCCCCCTTTGCTCCTAATATCCTTCTCCAATCTCTACCCATTTCTTTTTCCGCCTTGCTCCACCCCATTTCCTCGCATTCTTCAGACCAGTGCTTCCATTCGCCTCTTCTTCTTCCACATGCTATGCACCACTTGTACTCTTCCTCCATCCAGTACTTGTTCTGCGTCTCTTCATTCCCGCATCTGTACCTAGCTACTATCTCTTCCTCTTCTATCGTTTTGCTTCCTACTAGGTATCTTGGTCTCCTCCTGTACACCTGAAGCTCCTTGTATCTCTCATTGTATCTTGCTTTCCTTATTTTCCCTTCTCTCGCTTGTGATTCCACCTGTGACCATCGCTCCACTAACTCCCTCTCCAACTGCTTCCCTTCCTCTCTCTTCCTTTCTACCTCCTCCACCGACATTCCCGGCTTCTCTACATTCTTCTTCTTGCTATTTCCCACTTTGATAGCCCTCTTCCCGTTCTCTCCCTCTTCTCTAGCCCCTCCACTACTCTCTTCCCTCTTTCACTGCCATCTCATAGAGTACCACCCGCCTCTACCGCTATCCTCTCCGTCCCCGTCTCTTGTCTCACTATATAGTCGGGCGTCGACCTTTCCAGGTATAACGCACTTTTCAGTTGCCTTATATGTGCCGTCTCTATTATTTTCTGCTCCTTCACCCCGTACATCAGTATGCTCCAGACACATACGTTCCATATCCTCATTGACTCCTCGAATTTCCCTTTCCTCTTTCCCCACAAACAGCCCCTCAACCCCTCCTACGCCTTCTTGCAGATGTGTTGTATGTGCCTCTCAGTTGCCTTCCCTCTCCTTTCCATCTCACTTGCACTTCTTTTCTTTTCCCTCCTTTTTTCCTGAATACCGTCACCTTACTCTTCTTCGTATTCAGTTCTAGTTCTAGTTTTAATATAATAATAATGAAGCATCAACCTACAAAAATGTAATCTAAATCAGACAAATTGTTCAGAATAAATTGACATGAAATATACAGTGCCTTTTTGATGGTCGCTTAATGTTGCCCAGAAATGCAACTAACCTGTATTCTTCAATTGTAACGGTTAATTTGACGAATTCATACTATAGCACAAATTCTTTTCATGTCCTGCATTAAAATTGGTGCTATCAAAAATATGTAAAAATCTTATAAAACAACTTGAAGAATCAAAAATTGTTTCTTTTTTACTTCATTTGTCAATTTAATGCACTAATCAATCAATCAGCATTCATAGTTGAAGTAATAGTCACCATGTTTACATATTTCACCTGTTGCTGAGATTGGTAAGCACACTTACTCGGATGCCAGTCGATAACCATAACATTTTTCGTGCTAAGAATCAAATAGTAATTATATTACTTAGGGATTAGGCTTTGATGACATCGATATTCTTTCCTTATCAGATTTTCTTTTTGTGGGATATTACAATCTGCGATTTATTTTGACAAAATATTGAAAAATAAATCTCTTTTCAGGAAGTGAAGCATAAAGATTACAAGTACTCTGTAGTTGTTATTTGCTTGGCGAGGTGATTGATAGATTTGCCAACCATCAATGCTGAGAGATTTCTTGTGTGTTGTCTTTAGTTTTGTTATCCTGTGTTTAACAGAAATACATTTGTTTACTACATAGTCCACATCCATTAATTTATGTGTTTTTAGTTTGCATTTGTTCTGTGGTGTAAACTTAACTTTACAATATATACTCATAGAAATGTCATTTCACGCGTTTTAGACATATAACCCATAATAATAGGCAATAATTAATAATTATGCAATGTGAGTGGGTTAGTTACGATGGCGATGTTGAATCTCTATAACAGTCAATATCTGTCGATTGTTTGTTTGGATGTGTCCACAAGTCCATCGAAGCAAGTTTCGAGCTTGCATTAATGGGGATGGTGAAGTGTAAAATGCAAAATACTTAACTTATCTAGATCGATATCGATGCCGATACAAAGAGGAAATCCAGCGTAATAATTAATTAACAATGATAACCCATGAAAAGGAACTGCTTTCATCAAGGTTGAGAAGACACATTCACCTTCTTTTATCTTTAGGAGTCCGAGCCGTTCACGAAAAATGTCATATAGAGAGGGTGAACGTGATAGGGAGAGGCGCAGGGATGGTGATAGAGATGGTCGTAGATATAGGTGAGTTCCCGAGATCTATATTTACATCCTTTGAACATTTTCCCATTTTCCTAATTTTGGACTTAAGCGATTGTCTGGGTTATCACTATGTGTCTTTAGTATTATGTTTTTATTTGTAATTTTCAATCCAAAAAAATTATTAAGACATTTTCATAAACATGGTAAACTTTGAAATAACCGATTACATATCCAGGACCGAGTAGAGCATAATATTTATTTATATTTTCTATTGACAAATTATTTACAAGTCGTTTTGGTTTATTTTATACCTGCACATCATCAATATTACACATTTCCTTCTTGTTTATTAGTTGTTAAGTTCACTAGCCCATATTGAGCAATTTTGAGAAAATATTGTCTATTTATTCAACATTAATTGCTATGAATTATTTTACTTCCTAATTAATTTAATATATTTGGTGTTGGTTTTCATTTACTTGGTGTTGATGATATTAACAACCGTTACATTTTAAACGTAATAGAAAGCAAAAACATGTTCAAGATAATGTACGTTAATTTTTATGGATGCATCATTGAAAAGTTAAAATTTAAGTGTAATCAAAGCACATTGTAGGCACATATGTGAAACAAGCGTGATAACTATAGTACAAAGTTGTCATGTTCTGTTGACCGTTGCAGGTCCCATAGTCGGTCGCGCTCAGACAGACGTTACAAGTCCTCTCGATACTCTCGCAGCCGCTCTCGCTCGGGAGGTTATGGCCGACGATCTCACTCACATAGCCCTATGTCTAGTCGCAGGCGTCACATGGGCACTCGTGATAATCCAAAGCCCTCTCGTTGCCTGGGCGTGTTTGGTCTAAGTGTCTACACAACTGAAGACGAACTCTATCATATCTTCTCCAAATATGGTCCAGTTGAACGGGTTCAAGTAGTCATTGATGCCAAAGTATGTATATTTTCATCTTTTTTTGTAGCTATGTTTTACATCACTTTGAACAAATTATCCCACTTTTAGCATAACATTTATTCTGATAAACAAAGATATAAATATAATTATTTATTAGTATCTTTTAATTTTGATTAAATCTTGTGTATGATGAAGAAAACATCTAAGTGCGATAATTGTGACCTTAGAATAATTTATTGGCAATCATAAAAATTAGTAGTAACAAAATATGTGATATAACTTGCTATTCCATCCAATAATTTATTTGTCATTTATAACAGCTGAAATACACAACTGTAATATAATTGTATGGAATGTCCTATTGTGTTCAACAGTATTGAACAAGAACAGTGGTTTGTTCTTTTTGGCTCTCAGTTTTCGATTTACTTGCCATTTCTAAAGCTAGATCTGCTACAATTTTCGGCTGCACCAAATTAATAAGTCCTTACATCACCAAACAGCACAGCACCATTTATATTATGCGAGATGTGTTCATCAGTGTCAAGTGGTCACGATAGCTAATGCAGTCTTCATATATTTGTCTTATATGTATTACTTTATTATTATAGCTATAGTATCAAAGTTGAATAACAACATAAATGTTAAGAGCAAAAGTCCTGTGATTTGAGAGAATTTTATTCATATTGTAAAGTTCTTGATGAACACAGGTAAATTATAACCAGAGTCCCGTGCTGACATATGCAGCACCAGTATGCTCAGCCCCGTTTACTCTTGGAACATTTTTGAAATAAATATACTTTTGCAGCAAACAATACTTTTCAATATACTAATAATGCGAGTTATATATTTATAGACTGGCAGATCAAGAGGTTTTTCATTTGTATACTTTGAAAGTACAGAAGACGCAAAAGTTGCAAAGGACCAGTGCACAGGAATGAAAATAAATGGAAAAAGTATTAGGGTGGATTATTCTATCACTGAAAGAGCACACACACCTACACCTGGAATATACATGGGAAAACCAACGTAGTAAGTCCTTCCATTAATGTTCCGACCCACAATCAATCTAGCGATGTGCACGCCTTTATTATTGGTTGCGCATCAGATTGAATTGGAATATTAAGTTTTTTGCAGGAAGATATGGATAAAAGTTGTTAAGTGAAAACTTCTATCAAAGGCATCACTGCACATGAATTTGTTTATTTATTGATATATTAGTTAACAGAGTTGGTGAAGTAAAACTACTTGAAATAAATCAATTTCAAACATCTTTGTTGTAAGTAACGGATTCTTCATTTTTAGCGTCAGCAGTGATAAATGGGATCGTCGTGGTAGAGACAGGGACAGAGAGTAAGCAATTTATATAATTTGTAATAGAGTTAATAATACTATTTTTTTTTACCATGAAGTACAATTGAAAACTTACAACATTAAATATATCAAATTCCTGAATCGTAAAAGTCAAAATTAACTGCTGATATTTTTAAACTTTAATTGTATTTAATACTAAAAGGTCTCATTATTTGATGCTCTATGTCTTGATTTTATCACACTTATTACTGATGTAATTTTTCAGGGATTACTATGGTGGCGGATATAGAGGCTCAAAATATAGCCACCGTAGATCACCTTCACCATATTATAGGCGCCGTCGATATGATCGATCCAGATCTAGATCATATTCACCTCGTAAGTACATATTCTGATTGGAAAAATTATGATAGAAATGTACAAGTTGAAATTCTCCATAACTATTTTTGTGGTCATTCGTTAGCTGTCTTCTTTATTTACAAAAAAACGTTTCTTTTGCCAAATTTCTGGTGCTGATTTGTGTATTATTTAATTTTTGTCGCCAAATGTTTAGTTTACTTTGCTTTCGATGTTCGCATTATACATTGGGGACGATTATATTTGCAATGAAACTTCTCCGATAATTTACACAAACAACAACCGAATCAGTGCCAATTTAAACATGAGTAGATAGAATACAATAAAAAAATTCGCAACAAATATGTGATTAATTTTTTTGTTAATTCGTGTTTATTCTAATTCTACAGGTCGGTATTAATCTTCCTGGATGGTCCCTTCATTAATATTAAATGGATAAATATTAGATGTACTTGTTTTAGGAGAGTTTGCAACATTTATTTTTATCTAATCAGTTTCGTTTCAAAATGGTGTAAACTCTTTTTGATTTATTTTGATTTTTTTGATACCATACAATTTTTCTAACTTGTATATGTGTGTACGATGACGATGTAACATAGGCTAAAAGTAAATGTATGATTTGATATAAAGTGAACGACGGCCGTATGTTACAATTTTATTAATGACAGATTACTTTAAAGAAGAAACGTTAAAAAAAGTTTTAAATGTTTTATTTTTTCTTATCTAATGTGAGAATTTCGCTGATTTAGTTTGATTTGTAATTAAGGTCAGTTTTAGTGTAAGATTGATTTAGATTATAAAATTTTATGTGAATCCTTATAGGTAAGCCATTAATAAATATTTCGTTCAACACTAATATTGTTTTCCTTTGTTTAAAAAGGGTTAAGAACACGTGGTATTGGATGAAATTGAAGTTTGTTTAAGAAATTGAATTTTCAAGTTTCCTTTTACTGAAGCAATTTTCTCTAAGAATGTCACCTCAGAATATTGAAAAAACAAGAGAATTGAAAATGTTCTTTAGAAGAATTTTTTGCAACTCTCTTGAAGAATGAATGTAGATTTTTTGTTGAAGACATCAGACCCGTAAATTTGAATTGAAAACAAGAGTACAGCTCTCCTCCAATCAAGTCTGATGAAAATCTCAATTAAATTTTACAAAATTTTCGTAATTTTTCGACATAGGTCACAGGATAACGTGAGAATTGCACTGGATGTCGGCCCGGCCCCTAATTACATATTTTCATTTACAATTTACTTTAGGGACATGATGTGTTAATAAATTGATGATCGTATAATTGACTTTGTATTCAATCCTTCACTATCCTTCAACTTTGTTTGCTGTTTGCAAATAAAGTACTAGTTTTATTTTGTTACACATGTAGTAGCAATTTAAGAATAGCTTGTGTGAAATATACAGATTTTTGTTGGATGCAACAACCATAAAATTTAACTGGTACAAATACAAACAGCAAACTAGAACTAAAGAACTATCAACATAGATAAACTTTTTCCAATTCCTATTAATGCTCATTTTGTATATTAAATCTCATTAAAATAACAGTTTAATCAAAAGTATGAATAAAATGTTTACCGCACACTATTCACATTGCTATCGACAACATGAACAAAATAGGAAAAAATTGTATGATGGACATGAATAATTTTCCAATGTTATTCATGTTGTAAATAGCAACGTGAATAAAGTGTTGCGGTAAACATTTTATCCATTCTTTTGATTAAACTGTTGTTTTAATAATGAAATTTAATATACAAAATGAGCATTTTATTAATAGGAATTGGAAAAAATACTTTATCTACCTTTACTGTTAAAGTATTACTTCATTTTTCGTTGCAGTTGGGTACAAAGCATACTTTGACATGTGCTATAGAAAATGTATAAACTTTTCCCGATATTATTTATTACTAATTAATTAAATATCCTACTTTCCAGACAGGTGCATAGGCAACACTAAATACGTTCTTTGCTAATGCGCATACATTGAAATCGTAGAATCGCCCTCACACTCATGTTACTATCCTTTCAGGACTGAAAGGCAATTCATTTACATATTACGATTATTATTAAAAACAAAATACTGTACAAATTAAAAAAAATTAATCTGCATAGATTTCAATTCCTGTCAATACTTATCGATGTACGCATTCTGTACAATTCTAATTACTACAATAATAAATAGTAAGTTAAATTATATCGAATTGCTTTTAGAGAATACTTACTAAAAGAACACTTACCAAAAGTTGTAAAAAAATGGAATGATATGATTCACAGGATAATGTTTAACTTAAATATATTTGTTTTTTCTGCCTTAAATTTATGTATAACTTACAATAGAGAAAAGAAATATGAGCTAGCCAGGAATATTAAAGTTTAAATATTCCTAAAGGTATTGAATTTATTTGACTACCAACCGGCTTACCTACAACGAAAAGTTTTGTTCTAAATATTAAGTTAATATAACAGTTAAGAATTTAACACTCATTCATTTATTATTCTAAGTCATTTATGATGATCCATTGTTGAGATATGTGTAAAAACATGTATTTCTGTTTTTGCTTTTGCACTAATTTTGGCCGTCTGGAAACAATCTCGCAGCAGTTTTTTGTTAACTGCTTGACAAAATATTTCGATAAATAAAGTTTCTATTTTGTATGGGCGCCACTTTAGATTTTGATTTTTTTTTTTATTTGATTTTGATCATAAAATACCTGATTTTTGCTGATTGCAGTAATGTAAATATGTAAACAATTTCATACATGCTTAGGAAGAAATAATAAAAAATGGAAATGGTTAGCGTGAGTATCGTGGATTTGCAGAAACATAAAATGATTAACAATTTCGACAAACAAGAAATTCGTGTATTTTATTATTGTAATAGAAATACACAAATGGGACGGATAACATATTTACAAGTGAATCCAAGAAAACAACTATTTTCTCATAATTTGATGGAAAGTTACTTCACTGGATTCTTCACCAATCCTAATATAGAAGCAAAAATCTTTTACTTCCGCACGAGAAATAATCAAGATCAGATAGCCCACTGGGTTGTATTATTGTACGACAATGTCCGCGTCCAGCGAATGTAACCATTGAATGTTGTTGAATATATTTTTTAAAAGTAATTCAAAAGAATAGAGTGTAACTTTGTGCTTACAACATTAGAAATAATTAAACAATAAAGATAATCAGAAAAGTATGAGAAAATCTGTGAGCGACAACCGCAATGTCAAAAGATTTATTTTGTTCTAGCTCGACGATGTTGATATTGTGACCACTTACAGGGGAGATATCAATATTTATGGTCTCTAACATTGAAACAAACAAATTGCAAAAATATCAACCGTTTATTTTTTTAAATAATCTCCCTGAACGTTAATGCATTTGGCCCAATGATGCTCCAAACCTTTGAATCCTCTGGAAAAAAATTCTTTTGGTTGCTATTCATTTAAGGCCGTCATCACTTCATTATCATCATAATATCTGGTCCCCCGAAGATATTCTTTTAATTTTGGAAATTAAAAAAAATCACTAGGGGCGAGGTCTGGTGAATATGCAGGATGTTCAAACAATTCAAATCCTGCGTTCAGTAGGACAATTATCATGACCGTGTAGTGTAAAGGTGCACTCATCAGAAAACAAAACATGTTCTAATTGGATCACATTCTTATCTAACATCATTTGTTCACAAAAATACCTTTTCCTATCAAAATGGTCTTCCATGAGCTCCTGAGTATCATTTTATAGGGATGCATTTTATTTTCTTTTAATGTTTGAATAACGATAAATGGCTAAAATCGAACATTGTGGCTGCTTGTCGACTAGAAGAATGTGGGTTTTCCTCAAACTCAAGCATAATATCAAATTTGGTATCATCACTTATTGCATTGGCAGCTGATTTTTTTATCTGCCTTACATGTCCAAGTTTGTGAAACTGCTTTTCTATTTCACTAATTATCCCTTGGGATATAGGCGGCAAATTTGGAAATTTTTATCAAATAAACGAGCAACTTCCGTGTATTATATCCATATCCAATCATCTGTAGAATTGTTATTTTGTGCATTTCTGATAAATGAACCACTTTTCTGATATGCAGTTAATGAAATTCAAACGACTATAACACTTACAATTAAACTGTCATGCAGGCACACAATTTGGTAAGGCCAGGCGATTTAAACAAAAGTATTTATAGCTTTTGTTTATTTCATATCAGTAAAAAGGAACGCTGAAGTAGTTTTTTCTTACTTTCTCAAGACCTAAATGGGAAATAATTATTGAATGTGTTGTAGAGAATTTCTGTAATCAAACAATTTTCTTTTTGTAATGTTAATTTTTGCAATAAATCTGAAAACACTGAAGATAGTTATAAGACATTGAACATCAAATATGTCTAGAAGTATCAAAAAATGGTATAATATACAGGGTGTTGCATTTAAAATAAGAAAGTTGGTGTTGGCCTCTCTTACATGACACACCCCGTATAAAAAGTTTTTGTTAAAAAAATCCGCAACTAAAAATACCCATCGACGTGTCTGAGCCTTTTTTCGAATACGCCCCCATTTATTTATTATCGAACTTATTCCATTTGGTTGATACACACTGTATATAAACATTTGTACGGTCGTCGCCAAAAAAATCGGGTACACTTACATAGATCTAGTGGCAATATTTTAAGGTTTTCGTATTGTGTAAAACGTCCCATGCATGTTTCGACATTCGATGACAGCGAACAATGTGACAGTTAATTTACATGCACCCCTTACGTATTATTCTAAAAGTAGAGTTTACATTGGGAAAACATAGGTGTACCAGATTTTTTTGACGACAATTGTACATGGATGTATTCACAATTCTTCATAGAATTCAATCGTAAAAATATACAGAGTCTTTAAATTTAAACAAAGTTTATGTCGCCCCCCGCATACGAACCGCCCATGTCGGCTTAAAATATTTTTAGGATATGAACCTTGGCACCATCTACATCTGCATATACATTCGGAAAATTTGAAAATCAAAATTTTTAAATTGAAAAATTTGAAAATCAAATTTTTAATTTGAAAACCAAAGTTTTTAAATTCGGAAAATTTAGAAATGTCGAAAGGGAACTTTGTCAGATCGTTGAGACACCTGTATATATTTCTTTTTGACTTTATACGTGTTATTTTAATGAAGAAATATTTTTTTATATAAATATAACAATCATTTCTTTAAACATGACTTTTTATGATCTTCAATCGTTTTCTTTATACATACAATACAATAATAATAATAATACAATAAAGTATTAAAACATGTTAGATTGCATCATTAAATGTAACAATTCTTAATAATGGCGACAGCCTTCATAGTTTGGAACGAAGTATTGACAGCTTCAGATCAATGTAACCGTTTCCTTCTATAACAGCATTTTATAAGGATTTTATGCACCAAAAGGTGCCGACTTGCATGCGAATCCATGAAAGAAAGTATTAATTAATATATTTTCAGATTTTTTTGGAGACCAATTAAATATTTGATAATTGATTGGTTTAGCAATAAATCTAAATTTATGAATTTATATCTGTTGTTTTTAGAATTATTAGGCATTTAAATAATTTTCATTTACATAATAATATTTGGGATAATAATCTAGTGAACTTTAGATAGTCATTATTATTATTATTATCAAGTTTACTATTTTTCATAGTATACAGAGTGTAACAAACTTTGAGGGCTGATAGTATGGCCTAAAATATGTCGAAAAGTCATGTCAATTAACATGGGTCTACAAATGGACCGTTTCGGACATTTTTTTATTTTCACAATACGCATGTGTGACATCATCCAAATCCATCGCATTCAGACATCGTTTTTCATTGAACATTTTGATGGGTATTTTGTACGACAGGTTACTAGGACCGGTTGTTTTACCAAACCGATTAACAGGCACTGCTTATCTGAACTTTCCACAGAACACACGGTAATTTTTTAGACGAGATTCATTTGAACCAAAAGCAACAAATGTGGCTACAGCACGCTAGTGCTCCTGCGCGTTTTTCGATTACCGTTAGAGAATATTTACAAACGAACGAACTTTTGGATGAAGGAAGATGCGTAGGCAAGGGCCACCTGTATCATGGCCTGCAACCTACTTGATTTCTTTCTTTAGGGATATTTGAAAATGTTAGTGTACGCTACACCTATAAATGATCTCACGGAGCTGCAGCAACGAGTATATCAAGGATGCCATCAAATCCGAGCCACTGTGGTGGGTCTTTTCGAAAGAGTTCGAAGGTCAATGCCACACAGATGACAGCCCTGACTTGAAATGGTGGGAGGGCACTTTGAAGATCTCATTTGACTTTTTGCCTTTATTATTTATTCATAAATTACATTGTTTGTTTGAACATAATAAAAAAGTGGTTGTAAACGGAAAATATTTCGTATCTCCAAAACCGTCCTTTTGCGGACCCATGTTCTTACCCCTTTTCGGCATATTTTGGGCCTTACTATCAGCCCTTAAAGTTTGTGACACTTTTTTTAAACACCTTGTATACAGGACCGCATACTACGACAAATTACGCTCCCTTGCGAGTGCTGTAAATATTAGGCTGATTAAAATTCCATTCTCAAGCAATTCTTTTTACTTTCTTATACTTTATGTATATACACAATTTGCAGATTGCACGAACAATACAGACTGTGTATCCCACCACAATCAACAAGAATGTTACAGCTACAATATATAGAATAAGTAGATGGTACACATGGAATTGTCGGATGACTTAAATAAATCAAAAATAGTAATAAGGTATCTTGTTTGTGTGTTTCCAAAATAATACCTTAAAAAACATAAAATTTAATAATAAAAAATGTAAATTTTTTGAAAAAGTTATTTATTTATTTATTTATTCATTCATATATATATGAGTATCTACAGTTACAGAAAGTATATTCCAAATAGTACTAAAAACTATGCATGAATGAGTACAGTAATACCATAAATGAATAACTAATAGTAGTAATTATTCATATATGGTAATACATTAGAATTTAACAGAAGAAAGAAATCCCTTTTCGAGTTACAACATAAACTAAGACACATTAGTCTATCCTATTAATGTGCGGTGATAACGAAGGTGAAATGTATCTAAAGAGCGCGAATGGAAGGATGGAACGCGAAAGGAGAAATGTGATGGTAGCTCTGGACTGTCCATTTCACCGTGGACTAGTTGAAAGCCAATTTTTAGGATCGACTTCAGTCTCCTGCCTTCCAGCGACTTAATACCCAGCAATCTTAACCTCTCAGGATAATCATAGCACTTCCTGTCAATATTAATTTTGAACAGATGAAAGTTCACCATTTTTCGTTGTACTCTTTCGATCCTATTTATGTGGCTATTGTCATGGGGTGACAGCAGTATTCTAATATTGACCTCGCTAAAGAATTAAATAGAAATATAATGGACATAATGTTAGTGAAATCGCTACATGAACGTTTAATGAAACCATATAATTTTAGAGATTTATTAACCATAAGATTAATGTGGAGATTGAATGTGAGTCTGGAATCAAACGTAATGGCCAAATCAACCATATGGTCAACTCTCTCCACCAGATTATCACCCAGATCATAATTAGAAGTTGTTGGGTTCAACTTCAAAGTCATATTATTATTTACACACCAATTTATAATAGCATTCACTTCTGTCTGTACAAGTTGACCGACAAGCTGTCCGCCAGGGACAGCATAGAGCGGACAATCTTAAGATCATCTGCATACGCTAGGTATTTGCAATGAAGAAATGATTGGTATAAGTTATTAATAAAAAATAAAAACAGGATAGGGGCTAAATTACTTCTTGAGGCACACCTGATATAGCATGTATAGGTGTCGATTCATCCCTACACGAGGTAGACATTTTTATAATTTGGATGCGGTTTGTTAGGTACGATTTGAGCCATGAAATAAGTGTGCCCCCTATGCCATGTCAGGAGAGTTTTTCGATTAGTAGTGTGTGGTGGACTTTGTCAAAAGCTTTGAAAAAATCAATGTAGATGGGATCCACTTGAGACCCCATTTTCAGAGCACCATTAATGAATTGTATAAATTGAAGCAAGTTTGTCTGAGTGCTCCGGCCAGCACAAAAAAAGTATTATATTATGAAAAGAATTATAAATGGCTTCAGGGAGGGACTACACCGAAACAAATTTCATAAAAATCCACTAGATTGTAAGCTTCGCAACGAAACATTAAAAACCATCGGTGATGTTTAGGGATGCGATATTTGATTCACGTTGCTTTGGCATAATAAGAGCCCATTGAAACTTGGCATTTAAGTTGGTAGTAGTCTGTTTAATTAGCTCATGTTTTTTTCTAAATTTGAGGTTATACATATCGTCAATGTCATTCATTGTTGTTTTACTACTTTGCAATGGACGGAACTAACCGTTTTTTGTGAATACGGGGTATTGATTGAAACCTTGGGCATTGTTTAGTTCAATTGTCATTTTCTAAGCGGGCGGTGGTAATGACCAACCAATTACTTTCCAAAAATATGGAAGTTAGTTGTTAATGATCTGAATACTTTTTACGTATGTTGGAAGTATTCACTACATCTTTTGTACCCAATTTCGTATACCCCACAAAAAACACGGGTATATGCCCCTTGTTGGCGACACTGTATACATAAAATATAATATTGCGAAATATTTTACAAGTAGACTTCGAACTGCATAAACTTTGCACTCTAATAATAACCTAAAAGTATCACGTAATATTCTTAAAATTTAAATCAGGTACAACTATCAATTGTCGTTTTTTAAAAAATATAATTGTCATTGTTTAGTCATCTGCATCAATATTACATCAGCATACTGTGAACTTTGAGATTCGAGTTTTATACATTCAAAATATGATATTTTTTACCCACGTGGGCTGATACTGCGTGAGTAGTATCTGAAATAAAGTTTAAGTTGTATGTGAAGATTATCAGTTCAGTTATTCTACAATATCAGGCAACATGTTCTTGCTGAGGCGCGGAACTACCAAGCTAAGTGAAAGTGTGAGATACATTTCAATTCAACGCAATTGCCAGGAAATAAAAATACCAATGTCCGGTGGTCTTATTAGTGGAAAATGGTGGGGTCCAGAGGATAAACGTCCCATTGTTGCGTTTCATGGATGGCAGGTACATTCATTCAAATACCTTTAACCTTATTTTTTGTATTTTGTAATTGCAGGATAACTGTGGAACGTTTGATACTTTAATTCCGTATCTACCGCCGCATATACCAGTATTGGCACTAGATTCCCCAGGTCATGGCCATTCCTATCAACTCCCGGCGGGAATTCCATACCATAACATAAATCAAGTCATTTTGATGAAATCATTAATGCAGTATTTTGGCTGGAAGAAATTATCATTAATGGGTCATTCCATGGGAGCAATAATCTCATACATGTACGGATATTTATTTCCAAACGATATGGACTTTTTAATTTGCATCGATGGATTACATCCCCTTATAAACCCTAAAAAAATGGACAGAGTTGCGAAAAGTGTAGAACAATTTATCAAGTATGATGCATTAAACACTGACAAAAATGAACCCCCAAGTTATACATACGAAGAAATGGCAATGAGGCTTCATTTAGGAACGAGGAAATCTATATCTTTAGAATCGGCCAAATACCTCTTAGCGCGAAATATTGCTCCTTCTAAGAATCACCCGGGCAAGTTTTATTTTAAAAGGGACGCAAGGTTAAAAGTGGGCCCCCTTGAGAGTCAAGACCCGTTGGAGCTCATAAGGTGTGCATCAAAAGTCACTTTCCCGATATTTATTAGTAAGGCGAACGATAGTCCATTTTTTGGCAACGAAACTATTTTCAAAGAAGTATACGAGATTATAAATAAATCTAGTAAAGATTGCCAGTTTCATCAAATTCCTGGGTCGCATCACGTTCATTTGAATCAACCTGAAATTATAGAAGGAATAATCAATGATTTCATTAGAAAACATGACATTGACGATAGATCTGATGGTGGTATGAAACCAGAAATTAAAGTTAAGGATGACAGATATTCAGTATTTGATGTTGAAGAATTGAAAGCAGTAAAATTATAACGTTATAGTAAAATTAGCTTGATTTTTATTTCTTGATATTCGAATGTGTGTATATTAACTCAACTTTACATTCCTAACTTGATTGTTATATTTATTAATTTATTAAAATGCAATTAAAAATAAACTGTTGTGAAATGCTTTTTATGTTGTTTGTGTACATGAACTTAAAAAAGACAATGTCGAGGAATTTGCGTGGATGCAAGATCCTTTTCGTGCTCAAGCTCCACTAGAATTCACTCCACAGGAAGAAGAGTCTAATTGAACATTGCAAGTGTTAGCAGCCTTAAATCTCCGCGTTCGTTGATTTTCAAACGGTTTCTTCGTTTTGTCAAAATGTTTGTAACCACACTGAAGCCTTTTTCGAGTAGGTATGATGATGGAAAAGCGATGAGGTATTTTTCCACATTGTGAATGGAGGATACTGTGTTTCAATGTTACGCTGCAACCAGAACTTCTGCTTAAGCTCCTCATCTGTGCTGATGGTGATCAACTCTTCTTACATTATCACATTGGCATCTTCCATGGCTGTGATGTACGGATTTATTATCCATTGAGGAATTTGTAAATTGAGGAGATCCTCAAACCTCTTAGTAAAATCCTTGTGTAATGCGTCCAAGTGATATGACAAAATAGCATTTCTGGTAATTTTGGCAAATGCGGAAACTGTGAATATTCTTTTCTGCTTAAATTTTGTTTATAGGACTACTCATAAAGGCGGATATTATTGATTTTGTTTTGTTGTTGACATCGTCACCCTGCAGCTGCAAATTAACTTAGTATCATCATACCAAAGATATCAGTCAACTAATAAATATCTATTTTACAATTGTTCCGATTTTCTTTCAAATTCAAATCTTTTTCTAAAAAGATTTTGAGTTTCTAAAAACTCCAACTCAGATTAAAAAGTAGCTGAAAATCTTTCTAAGTGTGATAAAAATATCCTCAAAAATCTGAGTCCTAGATTGCACCATTCTTTACAATATGTTATAAATGCTGTCAACAAGATTCGAGGCAATTCTTTAATCTCTGGGTTATTTGCTCTATGTGAGGAAAAGGACAAAGTCTAAAGTTCGCTGTGTACTTTAGTGTGTAGCAGTAACCGAGTAAAGACTTTGTCCTTTTCCTCACATAGAGCAAATAACCCAGAGATCAAAGAATTGCCTCGAATCTTGTTGACAGCATTTATAACATATTGTAAAGAATGGTGCAATCTAGGACTCAGATTTTTGAGGATATCACGCCTAGGTACTGTATATTTTTTAGGTATGCTCACAAACTTACTCATTGATAAACTTGGATATAGTCACAATTTGTATTAGGTACGAATCAGCCTAAAAAACGAAAACAAAGAAAACTGAACATTTATAATTTTAGGTAACAACTTTTCCAGAGTAATTTCAAAAAATACTTAGAAAAATATTAAAACGTTTTTTGGTACTTGTATCCTGTTGCTTTTTCATAAACTGCAGAAATGTATGGTTACGCTATTAACGCGCGTAGGTAACTAAGCACTTTGTAAATTCTTTTTCAATCACTTTATTTAACCATGTAATCACTTTGTAATCTTTTGAAATAAATTAGTAGATGAGTGTATTATCACTCAAGCTCAAACTAATTTCAAAACGCAAATGAACTTTCAACCTAAGTGCAAGCTTGTTATATAGTAAAATATCAGGAGCATGTTTGGACTTGAACTTCATCATGATTTCGTTCGTGTTAAATCGCGTATATGCGTCAAATACAGAGCAAGTCAAAACGTGCCTGAAAAACTTATATGCTCGAACTCATTATCTTGCACGAACTTGTCTACGCTTATTGACTTGTACGAACTTATGCACGCCTATTGCTATGTTGAGTTTTTTAAAAGTACAACAATGATACTTAGTTGGTACAAATTTCAAATAAGAATCTGTGTTGATTCATAGGGGTTGATTTTTAAAACTGACCCCAATATATCGACACCTGATTTATAGTATAGGTATTATTGGCATTTTGTCCCTTTCTCCTTCGGCCGCTTTCTGTTTTCCTTGGTTCTTTCTTCCTCCTGTTGTTCCAATACCCTCTTTTTCCTGCGCTCCTCCTTCTTCCCCATTATTGTGTGAATCTCTAGTCCCCGTCCGCCTTCTCCCATATTCCTTCTCCAGTCTTTCCCTATCTTCTTTTCTTCCTCACTCTGTTTCATTTCCTTGCATTCTCCTACCCAATGATCCCATTCATCCCATTCTTCTCCACAAAAATTACACCTCCTGTAACTCTCTTCCATCAATACTTGTTGGCTTTCTCTTCACTTCCGCACCTGAATCTTGTTAATGTTCATTCTTCTTCTACCGATCTTGTTCCCCCTAAGTATGTTGGTATTCTCCACTGTACTTTTATGTTTTTGTATTTAGTGATATACCCCGCAGTCCTGATTTTCGTACATCTTTCGTCTACAATCTTTCCAATTGGATGGTCCTGTTCCCTTGCTCTCCCTTTTCCTTGGTTACTCTAATACCGACTTAACTAGTCTCTGTTCTGGCCTACCCCTCGCTACCATCTCACACCTCACTGCCCTTGTCCCTGCCTCTACACCCAACCTTTCGCTCCCTGTCTCCTGCCTAACTATGTAATCTGGAGTTGATCTCTCCAGATTCAATATCCTTTTTATTTGGCCTGTGTGCCCCTCCAATCTTTTCCCTTCTTTCCAACCCCACACTTCTGCCCCGTACAACAGAATGCTCTTTATGCATATATTCCACGACTTCATTGTCTCTTGGAAATTCCCTCTCCTCTTTCCTCACATATTCCTCCTCAATCCTTCCTCCGCTAACCTCGCCTTTCTGCATGCATAAATTATTTGTCATTCTCCGCTGTTATTTTCTCTCCTAGATACATCCACTACTTCACCTGCTCTATTATGTCTCCTTTCCATGTCACCTTTACTTCCCTCCTCGTCCCTCCTCCTTTCTTGAACACCATTATTTTCCTTGTATTCAGCTCCAACCCTCTTCTGTCCGTGAATCCTTCTAACCTTTTCGCCATCCCTTTTATCCCCTACTCCATCTCCGCCAATAAATCTATGTCGTCCGCGAACGCCAACGACTATATCTTTGCAATGCTATTAGAGGCATTTCTAGAATTGAAACTGTCAATTTGACAATTTAAAAGTTTAATTGACAATTTTAAATTGTTAAATTGACAGCTTCAATTCTAGAAAACCAAATTAAAAATGCCTCTAACAGCATTGCAAAAACATTATATTTTCTATTCAAGCAAATTAACATTAAGGAAAGAAAATATTTTTTATTTCCTTAACTTTTACTTTCTCAAATCCACGCAAAAAAAACAATATTTTTGCAATGCTGTTAGAGGCATTTTTAATTTGGTTTTCTAGAATTGAAGCTGTCAATTTAACAATTTAAAATTGTCAATTAAACTTTTAAATTGTCAAATTGACTTTCAAAAATATTTAATTATTGTTCGTGTACAATGCACATGCTAGGGCATTTAGGCCTAATTACGTCTCTGAATATATATAATTTTCCTACTACGATCTTTAAAATCAACAAGTGGTCTGGTGGGAAAATGTGTGTCAATCGAGAAAGTAAGGATTGTTGCATCTGCAACCAGCAATACATTTACGATACAAAAAATGACCTGTGCCACGTTATTAAAATATTTAATAATATGTTTGGTCCTATTGTGTATTTTGTCTATAAATAAAGCTCAACAACCTACTGTGCCATGGTACGAAAATCTACCAGCTGTGGCCATGGATTACAAAGTTCACATAGATCCTGGAAAAGAAGACTGTTATTTTCAATATGTTAATCCTGGTGCAACATTTTACGTTAGTTTTCAAGTAAGTTCACATGTTCGTTCATTTTTTTATTATATCCTCATACACATTTTCAAATTCAAGTTTTAACTTGACATTTCGTATTATTCTACATTGATCTGATGTGATAAAAAATAACTTTTTTATAACCTGGTAAAATTTGTATCTGGAGAGTAAAAGTTGTATTGGTTATTTATCCTATCATTACTTCTGTAATAGGTTGTTAGAGGTGGAGATGGAATGGCTGGTTTTGCTATAAGACATCCCTCCGGCCAAATCGTGCACCCGTATCAATGGAAACCCAGTAGCGAATACCAAGATGAACGTTCAACCGGAGGTTATTATTCCGTTTGTATAGACAATCAATTTTCTAGGTTTGCTGCAAAATTGGTCAATCTTTACATAACTGTTGTTAGATACGATCAATGGGATAAATATGCTAAAGAACTCGAAGAAATTAACATGAACATGGAAAACTTCACTGTAAGTGAAAAGATTTAAAGTTGCTCACTTATTTCAGTTTTTCTTTTGTTGTTTTTAGACCGGCATTATTACTGTAGAGAAGAACATAAATGAAATGTTGCAGTATCAATATCATTCAAGAGGAAGAGAAGCAAGAGATTATAATTTATTAGAGGACAATAACAGATATGTGGTCCGTTGGTCGATCGCACAGATATGTATTGTTATTTTTACTACTTCCGTTCAGGTATATTTTGTTAGGAAGTTATTCGATATTAAGACTGGTTATAGTAGAGCGAGAATATAAACTTTCGTAGTCTTATATACATGTGAGATTATTAGGTTCATAAATTTGTGCTAATTTATGACAGATTGTAGAATAATTTTACTTTCATTGACTGCTTAACTGATCTGAAACTATACATTTATATAATTAAGTCATATAAAATTTTTTGTATCTGAAATAAACTACGAATCTTGATTAATTTTAATTACTATCCGTACTTGATTTTTTTATATGATTTTGTGTAATAAAACATTTGTGTCACAAAAACCTGTTATTTTTCTAATGGTATACATTTTTATAATTTCTAAAATAAACAGTCACATCTGGGAAGTGTTTTCAAAATGATAATTTTATTGGCAACAGCACATACATAATAGTGCTTATCTACAACCTGAAATCATTCAGAGTGATGGTAAAATAAAATAATGAATCATTTGCCACAAAAGCATTAGTATGTTGTACTACTTCACATGACGTTGGAACATGTGGGTAATATGTCTATCCACATAAATAAATAAAGTCATTGGTAAGTGCTGTACATTTTACTCCTTATATCAGCATACATGATAATACGTTTGTGCTAGTAATGTGTATTGAGATTGACAACATGATTGTACTAATTTTTAGCATTCAATTTGAAATTCATTAATCATACGAATTTGAAATAATTGGAATAATTTCTAAGTTGTACCAGTTATTTACAATATTGCATTTATAAAATTGTAAGGTAAATTAATTTGCCTTTATGGAGCACAAAATTAAGTGTTGTGAAAATGAAGATTGTATTCCAAAATATGATGATGAAATTTTTGAATACTTACGTGTAGGTCATATACAATGGAACTAAAAGTTTTATAAATAAATAAGTGTCGATAAGATAAGATTGTAACACATTTTAGAGAAAGAAAATTTCTTAATGTGATAGGAATCAACACACCAAAAGACATTAAGATTGATAAATATTGGATTTAAATGCCAGTAGTGGCTTGCTAATGCTATTACTTTCAAATCATGTGCTAACATTTAAATAATAAAACTACTTTGTATTTTCATTTTATAAAAATGATTTCTTCACTGTTGTAGAATTATTATGCTGTATGTGTACAAGCATTACAATATATAATAGTACATATAGTATTAGCACTGGCTCCAAGTTATTTCAATAAATAAAAGAAAAGATCGACTTATAAATGATACCCCAAATCATAACCCCTTATCTTTCAGTAGTACATTGAAAATTCTGATATTTATGATTTGACGCCATTGAGTCGCCTCTCAAAACTCTCAGGGTGATGATATCGAGTGAGTGGCAGACGCGGATAGTGATACCTGATGCCAAAACATATTCGTCATAAGTGGTTTGATATAAGAACATTCTTACTACCAACTATTTGTGAAGTTGTAAAACAGTGTCGGAGCAGAAAAACAAAGAGCTTGACCGTTACACTCTGGTGGTTTTAGGATATTCTGATCCAGGTCTAGGACTAGTTATTCCTTATTCTGAGACCATCTAGACCAACAATTAAAGAGTATAGTAACCTGCACATGTGAAATTGCTTCAAATTATTACCGAAATTTAAAAGATATATTGAGTCGTTGATGTTCAATAAAAATAGTGGTAAACTTATATTAATAGTAAAAATAGTTTGATAAATTAATTTGAAGAAAGTAAAACTAGGTGGCTAAGGATGTGATAGATACGAAATAATTCTAAATAGAGCAGATTTGTACCTGTAAGATAGGACGAAAAATAAAACTACAAATGTCAAGGTTGCCTTCAGAATACTGGTAGTTATTGGAATGTCTTGCCATCTGGCTGATTTATATTAAATAAAATTAGATTTGATGTTGCTGCCTTGGTAGTCTGGTTAAAGTAGAAATTTCAATTTACAATAATTTGCATAGAGCTGAAAATTGGTACAGATCTTGGGAACACTTACAAATAAAATATCAAAAATCCCCATCGATTGGAAAAAGTGGTTTATAGGAAAACGCATTTAAAGTTTCATAAACACTTTAATCCTTGGAAATTTTGTTTACCATTCCTGCACCATATTATTTGGCAATCCAGGTCGATGTTCGCATCCTCGTCTTCCTTCCAATACACTTTTAAGAATATTCGGATATTGAAAATCCTAGTGGTTTTACCCCTTAAAGCAGGAAGAAAGCGAATCCCGTTTGTGATGATGTCTTATGGAGAACAGTCAATATTTTTAAATACATTTGCACAATGAATTTAACCATGTTTTTCAAACAATTTAAATACTGTTGTTTTACACCTTTTGAAAAATACCGATTTAATATCACAGCGAGCATGTAAAAATAAGATATGATTTTGACATTTTGGATAAGCAGGTAAACTTTTAGATGAATCTGTTGGTTGTTCGGCTTTCCCGGGTTTCAAAAAGTAAATAATCAAACATGCGATAATTGTATTTGTTGTATTGCATTATTCTATTGCTATTTCAATTATGAGACATTAATAATTTGTAATTTGCATGTATAAGTTACACAAACCAATATTTTTACTTGTATTAAACATCCAATGATGTGTATATTATTGTTTGTGTGTACATTTGTATTATTGTTTTCGATGATTTAGAATCGCGATTTCTCAGGAATGGTGATTCTTAGAAAAAAAAGTATAAGAACAATTTTTAACTTCATGTCTACAACTTTTGTCTGACTTATTTTTATGACAAATTCCCGCACACTATAAAAACAATGGATACCAGACAATAGCGTTCCGAATATCAGAAAAATAATACGTCGTCTTCAAAAATGCATCTTCCTGCGAAAAAAGTCTCTTCTTCCGGCGAAATTGTTAAGTGAAGTAAATAACTGATTGAAAGCTAAAGAAATTGGCGTTTTACAAAATTAATTCAAAATGAATCAAGAAAATCCCTTTAGAACCAAATCTGAAGGTGAGATTGATGAATTAATCAATCAACAGAAATCTCAGAATACCGTCAATTCTCAAAAATCTATTTGGAATCAGTTTTGCAACTTTTGCGAAGTTATGAATTACAAATTGGAAAAAGATAAGCAAGACAATTTGCTAACAACGGCTAAAATATTGCAGCAAAAATATTATAATGAGTACAATCAAACCTTCAATCCGTTTACTGATGTTGAATTTCAAACCACAAAAAATACGAAGAGAAAGGTCCTTCAGCATCAATCTGAAAGACATAAGATGATTGTGGCTGCTTTAAATATCGAGGAATTTAACAAAATGATAGACAGCTGGGACGAATAAACCCCTGAATGGCTGCTCTTATATCTTTGGAACTTGCTTGGCGAGGCAACGAGAGAGTATGTTGTTTGACCCAATATTTTAAATTAGTGAAGCGACGGAAATTTATGTAGGATTGAATACAACAGCCTGTTTACAAAAACATGTCAAGGCGGTGATCGAAAATGTGCAGATAAGAAATGGGTGGTATTCATATTTTGTTATTTCTCTTATAATTATTTAATTAATTTAAATTTAAGGCTGATACCGAATATAAATCAACCGGCTAAATGTCCTGTGCGATTGTACCACAAATTAATAGAAAAAACAACTAACAATATTACCACCGACCGATTATTTGGCACCACGAATCCACATTGGACAAAAGTGGATCGACTTAGTTTAAGAACAGTCCAGTTGGCAAATATACGTTTTCCAAGTGGAACAAGCTGTCTGCTGAAAAAAGTGGTGTGGATACGAAACAAAGAAAGATTACCAACTATAGTAGTAGATCAACAATTGTTTCTCATATGGTCAAAATTAGTGTCCAAGAACAAGAATTAATTAAAATTAGTGGACATAACAGTGAATCTTTACTTAACCCATATCTACAAGTTAATAAACATCATTCGAATATTGTAAACAAAATTAGGTCACAATCGTCAGTAGGCGACAATGATTCATTTTCAAATGCACCTGTAGCTTCCAACACTGATGCCCGGTTTCACAAACACTAATCGGTCGTTAACAGCGTGTTAACGAATCGTCAAAAGTTTGATGATTCATTAACGAGTCTTTAGTCAATTGTCAAATATTTGATGATTGATTACCTTGACGAACCGTTAAAAGCAAAATTACCATTGTTTTGGATTTCACATACATTAACTAGTCTTTAAATGCTCATTAACTAATTCATCATTTGACAATTGTTTGTGAAACCGGGCATGAGTGTTGTTTTCCTTTAATTTAATACTTATCTAATAAATTTGTTTTCTCCATGAATATGTTGTTTGTGGATTATTTTGATCATAATAGATTCAAAGTTTGTGACTTTAGGCAATTGTTGCCAAGCAAGGAAGTCTTGTTACATTATAATTGATAAAAATTACCGGAAAAATTCAAAAAACCTATATTTTTACTTTTGAGCTTGAATATTTTTTTTTGCAGACGTGGGATCGATGGGGATTTTTGATACTTTATTTGTAATAGTGTTTCCAAGATCTGTACCAATTTTCAGCTCTATGTGAATTATTACACCCTTAACCACTACTTTGACCGGACTATTTGCGCAGGGCTCATCCAATAGTTATAGTGAAAATAAACATTTTCAAAAACCGTAATATGTTTCCTTCTTTATTTCAATTTGCTCACGGCCCCCATTTAGTGTCATAACGCCACCCTAGGGGCACCCCACTGGCTGAAAGTCGCTGAGCTATCGGCTTGACATATAACCAGCAGTGATCCCATATTCGAACCGCCGCTGGCGCCTTCTCCTCAAGTCGCTGGCCAAAAGTGGTAAAAGTGGGGACGGCGTCGGGCTGCGCCGAAACAGTTCGGCGGGGTTCGCCTCGCGAAACGGGAAACTTGCTTTCGGCCCAGCTCGACTACCGTCCCCACTTTTACCACTTTTTTGAGGGGAAGTGCTGGCGGCGGTTCGAATATGGGACCACTGATAACCAGGTGCCACACATCGCGGTATTCGCGATAGTGTAGGACGAGGCACTCTGTCATGCTTTTTAACCCTAACCTATTGTCAGTAAATTGCTGCGAGTCAAAAGGGTATGACTTAATCTCGGCATTGCTCATACTCATACATAATCGCACTCGCCAAACCTCGTGGTGTATGTCGGTTTACATACATTTTGTTACGTCACATAACTTTTTTTGTACAATTGGACAGAAATAAATGGTACAAAACGGTACAAAATTTTAAGTGCACTAGTACTTATGTCTTATGATTAAGAATCTGACCAAAATAATCTACAAATATATGAATGTTTTGTTATAAAAATATCCCAATTAAAAGTACACGCAAGTATGTAGGCACACATTCAAAAATGAAAGTTAATTGTTTTTAAAATGTCTAGTTTCTTTCGCATGAATTGTGATTCAGGGAGGGCTTTGGAAGTTTTCGCGTATGTCTTAGATTAATTTTGAGTAATAGATCTACAGCTCTTCTTAACAAACATGAGAGTCGGAAAATATGCGAACTACAAAAATTTTATTTAAAATATTTTAAGCGGGAAAATATTCAACCAATCACGTTCAACTATACTGGTTTGGTACATTCTGAATCAGAAGTAAAAGTAATAAAATCTGCACTAGACAGTAGTTGACAGATTTTATGGTATGTATTTTTTTATAAGCGTATTTTGTAATAGCATAGCTAATTTCTTCATTTCTTTATTAAACTTTAAATTGTGACAAAATGTTATTGCAGCACTACCTTTTAAATTTGCCGCCAAAATACCTTTTAACCTGAATGTACGTTGAAAAGCAATGCCGCTCTCGCCACGCCCCCTCGGATGTCATGTTTGCTAAGGTGAGCTGTACTCGCCGTTACTAACAGGTGTACCAACCCTTTTACCGGTAACTTAAATTTAGATGAAATCAAACTGCATGCAAAACTGTAAAAACTGAGGTTATGTTGGCAGTAAAATTTTAAATAATACATTTTAATCATGACAACCAATAGTAATTATCAAATAAGATGAGTTATATGGCCACCACCGACATCACAATGTAACTCTTCCTTTGACGTCGTGCAACACGTTCATAAATGGTGTTAAAATTTCATTAAAAACTGTTTTACAATACTTCAAAAAGTGACAGTTTAAATGAACTATTTTATTGGATTAAAATTACATATTCATTGTATGTCTATCTCCCTCTTCCAGGGCCAACTCTAAAACATAATTCCGTTGCTCTCACGTTACAATGTGAACCCACCGATTTGTATTATTAATTAATTAACGATTGGATAAAGCACCATTGTATTTGAAATGTATAAATATCATGACGTATTGTTAGTGTATTTGAAAACAAGCATTATATATTATGTATATTATACATTATGCAAGTTTTGATTGCACAAGAACTTGCATAATGTATACGCAGCATAATTCTTAGTAATTTAGCATGTGGCAGCAATTTGGCAACTGGCAATACTGATGTATAGCCAACTGTAGTTCCATATAAATATTCTTACTTCTATGTGTACAGCTTGATAAAAAAAAGGTTGGACAATCATGAGCTTGTTTCACAATGTGTTGTAAGTTTATTTTATTTCTACGTACACAGCTATAGATACATAAAAGTGAGGTTAAGTAGTTGTTTCCATCAATTAAAGATGATGGTAGATGCAGGAAGCCTATGACGTTTGCCAAACGTAGAGTTCTAGACAAAAAATTCCATTTCCTTCAGTAGAATAATGTGTAGTATAGGTGATGACCACATCGAAGATAATAACATCGAAAAATGTATGCCTGTGAAACCAAAATTTGAATCGTAAGTTCTTTCAACCAGTACCTGCTCCATACATCTTTGCAATTTTCAGAAATGTAAGGAATTGTAACAAATGCAAAGAGCGAGTTCCACAAGTAGTTTTACGAAATAAGGATGCTTATTGCAAAACTTGCTTTCTACAAGGAACTGTTCACAAGTTTAGAGGACTACTGGGTAAACATCATATTTTAGACAAAAACGATCACATTCTTGTAGCACATGCTGGCGGTCATCAAAGTACCGCTCTCTTACATTTCTTACGGACAGGATTGGATGTGTCCACAAAAAAAAGATTAACGATTGAACCAGTTGTTTTGTTTATCGAACGTAAGCAATATGAAATGTGCAAACAATTATGAATTTGATAATTTATAGGAAATTATGATCTACCGTTAATGGAGCGACGAGAAATTTTAAGAAAAATTTCCCATGAAGCCCAAAAATGCAATTTTCCATTGTATTTCGTGTCGTTTGTGGAATGCATCGTCAAAGGTATAACCGTTTTGCAAACAGACTTTGAAAATTTTATATTAAATGGAAACGATAAAGAAAAACTATTGCAGGTTTTAAATCGAAAAGTAAATTTGACGATGGTTGAAGAAATAACTAGAATTTTTGAGTAAGTATGGAGAGTTTTGCAAAAAAAATATTAAGCATACAAATTTCAGAAAGAACATAATGGTTGATGCTGCTAAACAATTAAATTGTAAAAGTGTTTTTACAACCGAACTTGCTGTAGATATAGCTTCAAATATGTTAACAAATGTTTCACTAGGTAGAGGATCACATTTGCCCCTTGATGTTGTAAGTATTTTGAGATCACTTTGATTGTTTCTTCATTAGGCCCATCTTTTTAGGGGATATGTGATTCGAGAGATCCTGCAGTAAAAATTATAAGACCGTTGCGACTATTTGAAATAAAGGAACTTGCACTTTATAATTTCTTTAATAATTTAGAAGCTGTAATGTTTACACCAATAAAACGGAACCCCTACTCGAGTGTGCAAAACTTAATGAAAGATTTTGTCAATAATTTACAAATAAATTATCCGGCTACTATTACAACTGTAGTTAGGACAGGGGATAAATTGACAACAGATAAAAATATTGCAGGAAATAAAAAATGCACCTTGTGTAACGTAAGTGTTCATAATTTTAATTTGCTAATGTAATACTAAAAATGATTATAGGCTCCAATAGAGAACGAATCAGAAAACGTTAGTTCGGCTGAATCGACCAACTTCTCCCATTGGTTATCAACACAAACACCCGACTACAACCTATCTCCTGAAGATCGATACAAAGAAGTTATTGTAAATTTTAATCAATCAAATAATAGTAAATTTTGTTTTACGTGTAACAGAATATCGACGTGTTTAATAAAGCAATAAATTTTAAATGTTTTATTGCATATTTTTCGTTAAATAAAGTTATGTAATATATACATTGTACAAATTGTATTTAAATTATATGAGAAGGACGTGAAAAATACTTAAACCGGTTTGAATATCATTTCATTGGAATTTGCGACGGTAGCTTTCCCTGAACATGTTCCCAAGCAGACACGCTCCGTTCATAAAATTCGATTTGTCTGTTCACGAAGTCTAGCAAAATTTTTTTAAGACATTGTTGTTTCTCATTTTGCCATTGTTCCAAATCACTACGCAGTTGCTCATTTGCACATTCCAGATTGTCTTGATTCATTTCAGCTTTTTTCACTAATTGAGGAATGAAAGAACCTAAAAAACTACGCGTTAGTCTATGTTGACGAATCTTGTACTATAAGGACCTAATTTTTCCAGTTTATCATCACAGCTAGGTTGTCTCCATAACGAAAAGCCAGATGATTGTAGACTTGTATTTTGAGATGCAGCAATTAACTAGAAATAATAAATAATATGTACGTTTCTCTCTCTATAACTGAAGTGTGATATACACACAAAAGCTTCAATTATGATACGATTAACACTTCGAAAATGTTCTTCTTTTGAACAGACTGTATATAACACAGGAACTGCGTAAATTCATTTAATTAATTCATTTGATTTAATACTTACTTTGTCTTTTTCAATTCGTTTCTTGCTCAATTCATCAATAGATGTTTCATACGACGATTGGTAAGCCTCTCTTTTCTGTAAAGTTTCTTGAACTACCTCGATGTATGTCACAAATTCCCGTATGGGACTCCCTATTGAATTAGCATAACCGGAAATAAGATTACTTTGCGCGTTTGCTGTTTTTTCCACAGCATTTGAAATGCTTTGTAATACAAAACCCAACTCCGGCTCTGTTGCTGTCCATGTTGCGAATATGGGATAGAAATACTGCAGTTCCGAAACCAGATCTTGTCGTTCTTTGTTGATGCGATTTGAAATTTTCTCCAGTGATACCAGCTTATCAGTTAGCGTTCCCAAATACAATTTTATTTTATCAAATTCGAGATGTCGATACTTCAGATTCGAGTAAGTAGAAACATTCGACGAATTTTTCACCTTTTCAGAATTCGTTCGTTGTTTTCTGTGTAAATTAAATTCCTACGAAGTGTCGATTTACAATTTCGTCTTATTTGGTTTCGCACTTACCGTCTGGTTTGCCGTTAGAAAAACTTTAAAATGGTGGTTGCAACTTAATATTGGATGTTGAACGATTCTTGATACAAATATATTGAGAGCCTTCATTCGCACAAATATAAAGTCTTTCGAATATCTGTCCAATTGTCCAACAAGTGAATGTTTTCCTGGCAATGGCTGAAAATGTAATGCAGTGAATAAATTCAACAGGAACATTAAAGCGCCTTACAGGAACTATGCAAAATGGATGGAACTCGTTTAGTTTTTGTCGTAACCATAAGAAGTCGTTGTACCTTCGTCTCACAATATACTCATTGTCTGTGAATTCAATTCGTGCTACTTTTGTTATAATACGGAATGTAATGTACGTTTCTAATGTATCTAAATGCTTTTGTGGGTTATCTATTTTGACGCATAGGTCGGAATTTTCTTCCATATTTAATTCAGATAAATTTTCTATATCTTGAATAGTAGAAAAACTTTCTATACTTGGAGATTGTACCTAAAATTATTTCATTATTTATGTGCACACAGTTGATAATAACATATACCAATGAACTTTCAATTGTAGATGCGTTACTGATTGTAGATAGATCATTTTCTTTGTGTTGTTTTAAAAGTGCAGATATTTCTTTATTTTCAGTGGTGACATCCAAGACTGCGGAATTATTACAGGCGATGCTGGCCATTGTGTAAATACGTAATTTATCAAACTAGGTTATAAACTGGTCCGACTGGTCGATAAATACGACGCCTAATGTTAATTCTGATTTATACTATTGATTTTTTTTTCAAAACAACCTATTCTATTATTTAGCTTACATTTTTTCAAGAAAATGAATAAACTATTACAAGATTTTAGATGTATTAGGATAATTCCAAGTAATTCTGTAATTATAGTCATGTCAGTGGCGTGCGTAGTGTGCCTACAGGGAAAATTTTTGGCGCGAATCGAAATAACTAAAATCAGCATTTCCAATTTATAAAATTGTTCAAAACTGCATTTGTCTGCTATTTGTTTTTTTGCAAATACCTACATTGAAACAATTTTATTAGCTTTTAGACATTATTTATTTGTTGGATAAAATTCTGTATCAGTTATATTTATTTTACTACAAGGAAACCGCGTTCTTAATAAAAATAAAAAAAATAAATTGCTATGAAATTTATTGCGTTATAGAGAATATTGAGACGACAATGCTGGAAATAATTTATGCAATGAAAAACGATGTGTAGAATATTAAATAAGTACAGAAATTGGTGATAAGTGAAATTGAAAAAAATACGAGAATTAAAAGCAAGGACTAGTATAATATTGTGTTTAAATACAAGAAAGTTAACGAAACCACAATACCAAACCGTTGGGCGCTTAATTATATCATCTAAAATAATAATAGTTTTTGCTAATGGTTGTTGCTAAATAAATTTAATTGAAAATATGTTGCTATTGATTTTTAGATTGGTGTTGTAATTGTTAAAGAATTTTTTACTCAAAAGATATTGAGTTGAAATATAGAAGCTCAGCAAATTCAGCATATGTATATGTAGTCTATTAATATATAATTTTTTACTTGTTTCTACACATCAGTTAGCGATCTTCAGTTACCCCCAAACGTTTTCTTTCGAAATATCTATTTAGCACTGATTTGTTTCGTACTTTCTCATTTAATTTGGTTAACTTGATTTTAAGTAAAAAAAACCCTTAGGTGTATCGGATGCAAAAGTTAGAAGAGTTAGAATAACGTACTTTATTAAGGTATCAAATCAAATTTGAGTCATAGATTGCGAAAATCAAGTACTTCAAGTACTTCGGAACAACATCGATGTTGAAAATTGGCTACAAAATACTTCAACCATCGAAATTTAGATTGATTAATTACAAAACAATAAAACACTGCACTAGTGTAAGGTTTTAAATCAAATTTGAAGCCCATATATTAAACTGAGCAAAAATATGGTGATACCAAAATTCAAACAATGATAAATATCTTGTATCGTGAACTAACAGTTGTTTCGAAATATTAAAGTTCGTTACAATAAACTTTAATAATTTTTAAAAACGCTTTAGACTAAAATTTGAATAGAATTATATACGGACAAAAAGAGTTGAAACAACGTATCATTTCGTGGTTTTAGATCGACTGTAAGCCACATTCTTGCAAATAACCAATATTAAAACTTTATGATCAATATCCTTCTGAAATAAATTGATAGAGGTACCAATTTATAAAAAGTGTGTTTGTTATCAAATAATTCATATTTGATTTGATTAGATACCAAACACACTTTTGTTCAAACCAACTATTATGATCTGGATACAGTGTTTGTTTTAGTATTTGTTGATATTTTTGTAATGACAAGATAATATCTTCGCTTCGTACACTTTTCTAATCACCCTTATTATATGCGTTTCCTTGCTGCTTTAATTGTTGTTCGTATGATTTTCTAATGAAACAACGTAAACCACTCGAACTTATTAAATACAGCAGCCAAACGTAAACCAACCAAATGTCAAAATTAAAAGCATTTGTTTGCATTTTTCGCAGTTTCGTTGAATGGGTACTTGGTTCGATTGGGTTATCAAAACAATTTTGTTAAGATGGACGTTACATTCGACAATGTGAATATTTTGCGTAATTTTAATGTTATTTTGACAATTGATATTATTTTCCGATAGGTTTGAAGTGTTTATGCCTTTGCTTCATATTTTAATTGTTGATTGGCACGCATTTCTAACAAATCGTTGTCTGATTTTTTTGCCTTCTTTGGCACAGTTTTCTAATAAAGCGTCATAAATCACCAACAATTGTTTTTGGAATACGAACGCAAACTAATGTCAAAATTAAATTTGTTGTGTTTATACAATTTTTGTACTCAATTTTTATATTGGAAGCGTTGATTTGGGTGGGTTGGATTGAACTGAGGTTAGAACATTCTTCGTTAAGGTAGCGAATGTATTTGCCAATTTGGACATTTTCGCATTGTTTGCTTTTTGTGCAAGTTTGGGAATATTGTTATATATTTTTTAAATAAAAATCACTTTTCGGTAGATTTTGTCATTTTTTAATATTTCTTGATACACTTTCTAAGAAAAATCGCAAATCACTCTAAATTTGCGATCCACCTACCATTTCACAACTAACTATTTTACGTCAATAATGGGCGATGGCATTGTATAGTATAATAGGTTATTTTAAAACTATACCTCCCCCCTCTAAATTTAAGAGATGAAATGGGCTATTCACAAGGTCGTCGGCAAAGAGCTATTTCGGGATTGGGGTGGCACCTCCAAAAGGTAGAGGTCTATTTTTATTATAGTATAGTGGAGCACTCACACTTGCAAATCTATTCATGGGAAATTAATTAACGCTTCTAGCTAACGTTTGGTTGGTTTTTGAATTAATACTTCAGATGACTTGATTGAACCAGAATTTACACTAACCAATTTTGACTGTCCAACGAATGATCGTAAATGTAAAAATGTTGAAAATGTGAACTCAACTCAACTCAAATACAATTTTAAATTATCAAATTGACAGTTTAAATTCTAGAAAACCAAGTGCACCCAATAGCATTGCAAAAACATGTTATTTTATAACGACTTGATGAGGGAATATCACTACGAGCCATTGTAGACAAACTCCATGTCAGCAAGAGATTGAAAATATTTAGGAGCGTGTGAAAAAATTTATTTTTAAGAACGATTTTCCACCACAAAATATTCGCGAGTTGGAACAAAAATTCCTGAAGCTTGGCGAACTATAACACAAGACTTGACCAGGCAATTAGTGTCGATTGCAAAATATAGACTCAAATGGCAGAATAACAAAATATTAAAGATTGAGTTTATTTTTTCAATATATCATCCGTTTGTTATAGCTAGTACATAACTTTGATTTCAAGGCAAATAATTAAATAGTTTTCTCCAAATTTCTTTTGGCAGTTTTGCAACAGGTATTTATTTTCACCGATTTAACTTCTGTTCATATTTAGAGCAATGTAAAAATTATTTTGATCAATGACTTTGATTATGAATGCTACAATCACAAAGTCGAATCCATCAAATGGGGTTTTAATTGCATGTGCAGGAATAGCATTAAAACATTATATTTCCACTTATATTTTATATTTTCCATATACAGGTATATCTCAAACCAAGGAAAGTTTACAATATCCTATATATGCAAATTGAAAGTACACAAATTAAACGTTTAAATAAATCTTGAGTATGTCATGTAAATTAACACTATAAAAAAATATATAATTATTATACATAAATTGCATGAAACTCGGCACATATAACTAAATAATAAATATAATTTCAGTAATTATAAATAAATAGATATTCAAGAGCATTAAAATACTATTTAACATCACTATTTCTCCCATTAAAATTGATTTGATCACAAAAACATCTTTTTTAAAAGTATATATATTTACAAGCTATGTCGAATAACTAAATTATGAATATAATTTAGAAACATGAAAGTTAAAAGCTTAGTCTCAAATAAGTTTTTTCTTCTAAGTTTATAAACGGAATGTTGCTGAAGACGTGCAATGTTGTAAAATTATCTGGCAAACATATTCTGCTGACTTGCATCGTTTTCAAAATCACTCCAAGCATTATTCATTTCCATAAATATTAATCTTGCTATGTTCTCATTTTCCGTTCCCGCTTGCTACAAGAACATTCATAAATACAGAGTGTATTTAATTTTTATCATACTACCACACCTTATCTGGATGTACAGCCAAACATGCTTTCCTATAAGCTTTCTTAACGTCAGCTGCAGAAACCAATTGATGCATGTCACATTTATTCCACTTTGCTCCGTCCCAAACAACAGTGTGCAAGGAACATAAGAGTGCTCTAATATTGTGCTTTTTACCTTCCACCTAAAGTAATAAAATTATTACAAATACAACCACCTAAAGCCACATACTTACCCATTCCATAATTTTTAATTTATCTGGATCCATATCTCTAACCAGTTCTTCTTTCCTCATATCATTAATTGTTCTTGGCATATTTTCCTTTTTTGCAGCAAACTGATACCCTTGTGATCCTAACAGATCGCCAAATATATCTTGTGGGCCGAACTTCATTTTGGGGTCATTTTTATTTAGAACAGTTTCAAAATGAGATCTGCTATAGTCAGGTCTGTTATCTACTGGTGATTTTGCGAAATGCTGAGGTGTAGTTGCAGGACCAGCTGTTGAACAATGCTGAGGTGTAGTCGGAGGTGCCTTATGAGGTGAATTCGATTCGTTCGTAGATAAGTTTGGAGTCGAAGTGGATGTCCAGTTGGCATTCAAATTACCTATTTAAAAAGTATAATTTCACTTTGCACATATTTATTTACTCCAACAATGTTAATGGAAAAAGATGATTACCTAATCCAGAGAAAAAATCTTTAGGTTGCTCTTGATACTCAGTTTTATTACCATTATTTGGCACACTTGGGGTAACTGGTATAGATGAATTATCTCCATCACTCCATTCTCTAACAAAATTATTAGAACTTGTGCCAAATGGATCGAATGGGTCGTTAGCGGATTTTTCAGTGACTTTGCTTGCTGGATTATGAAATATTTGTTGACCAGTGCTCGATGATTTAAAATTACCAAATGTATTGGTTGGACCTGATAAATTACTAAGTAAATCAAAGTTAGAGCTTGGCGATTTCTTCGGTGTAGAATTTGTAGGATTCGAAAATGAATTTAAATTTAATAGGTCAACAGCTTCTTCAAGTAATTGAGGCTCTGTGTACTCTTGTGACTACAAAATTAGTACTTATAAAAGTAACATGACTCAATATTTATCATTACAATAATTTCTGCTTCCGAATCACTGCTATCTTTTCCACCAAAATTCAAATGAGGAGGTTGTGGCAAAGGAGGAGGTGGAGGTCTTGAAGGCCTGTCACTTATTAATGGTGATCTTGGTTTTGATACGGATTTGCTGACTAAAAAATGTAATTTAAATGCATACATAACACATTACTGTAAATTTACCAAAATTGTCAACAGTCTCTTCCTTCTCAATTTGCGATGAGAAAACTGTATTCATGCATCTTATAGTTTTATCAGTCATCCAAGGAGCAGGTTGAGATGGTTGTTTCTCGGAATCAGAAACAAAGACGCTCACTGATAGCACAAATCTTTCTTGGAAGTGATCATGACCATCAGCTACTTCATCTAACTCAGATCTAAAATTATTAATTATTTCAATAAAAACTGTTAATGCCGACGTAATTATTACTGTAATTAATTTAGAATTTACTTCATACATACTTAGTAAATCTTAGGCAAGTCTCTTCCTCCGATATAAAACCTGTATGAAACTGTAGCTGGCAAATTTTAATTCCCGTAGCTTTGCCTTGACTCATTACACCTCCCAAAATATTTCGAGCATGATAAACAACTATGCAAACATCTCCGCAAATATTCACGTTTAGTTGTAAAATACACTAAAATTTATATATACACAACATTTCTGCTTCAAATTCATGTTTTCAATAAATACCTTTCCATCAGTTATGTTAAACACTCTTATCCTTTCGTAATCTTGCATAGTTGATATAATACAACGGTTGTCACTGTACACTTCGACGTAAGGGCGACAACCATCTCTACAAATGAAGCAGTTTTATAGTTCCTATGGTCTAATGTTAATATTCAATTAGTACCTAATCTTTGTAAATAACGGTACTGGTTGCATTTGCAAAGAAACTAACGTAACCGGTTTATAGTGTGGATAAATCGGCGGGTTTCGGATTACGTCGGCCAAGTAATACAGATATCTTAATTCTGAAGCCCTCATGTTTGGTGGTATGCGTTTAACTGCAAACATTTGCAGAGCATCTTCTGGAACTTCGTACAATCCCGAATACATTAAGAGAGCGCATGTCAAGGTAGATGATGTTGCCTTACCATCCTAATGATTATAATCAATGTAAATTCAGAAATGAATATGAAAAGGAAACTTACTGAGCAGTGAATTACACAAACATTTCTGCTATCTCCAGCTAAATACTGGTACATATCTTCGCATAATTGGTAAAGTGAGTTCAATAAAGGTGCTTTAAAATGTTCAGGATAAGCGAATCCACAATCTACAATTCTAGCTTGCCCAAATTTAGAATGGTATGTTCGACCTGATAAATTGTACACAGAATACTTAGAATTAGGGTGTCTTGTGTCTAGGAACACTTTCACATCATCTATATGATTTGTTCTATATGCTGACTCAATTCCTTCAGATGGGTACGGCATAACAATTATTCTAGATGTAATGTAACTTATATCTAAATCGCTACGGGCTATGGATCTGCAACAAAGTCGTCATTACATATTAATCAAAAAATATATTAAAAATAAATAAATGTCAAATTAAAAACTTACTGTTGCATTGTCTGCATCACCTTTGAACTTGTGTCTTTTAAATTCTTTAGGAAGCTACCAGCACCACCTTTTATTGAAGAAAAAAGACCACCACTTGAAACCTTTGGATCCGACTGTCTGGTTTGTTGTGGCGGTGCGGGTCTATGAGGAATCTGACTTGAATTTTGTGGCACCTAGAAAATAATGTATATTCCTATTATTTTTTGACAGAATTCAGCATGAGCATGTTTACTATATAATAATAATAATAATAATAATACATAATTTATTTCCCAACAGAAAATCATTCCATATACAGGACAAAACTAAATAACAGACATTATAAAACAAAAAATTGGAAATATGACTATAACTATAACTGTGTTAACAATAATAGTAAGAGGTGAAACATAATACATAATATGGATACCAGATCAGCGCTGCATATTCCAACCGTGAACGAACTAGAGAAAAATATAGTGATATCAATCAAATATAAAGCCCAACACATCTGCCTGGCTGCAGATGTCATACGAATAATGTGATTCACAAAGGTTAATTTGCTATCAAACACAACTCCTAAATCCCTAACACTATCACAGCGTAAAAGTAATTGAATTTAAAGTATAAAGAAAGTGAATAGGATCCAGTTTACGAGTGAATGACGTTACTTTACATTTAGAGATGTTTAAGTCTAGATTGTTGGACTCACACCAATTGTTGATAGAATTCAAGTCCGATTGTAACCTATGACAGTCATTCATATTCCTGATTCGACAGTATGTTTTTAAGTCATCTGCAAAGAGTAATTTCTCACAAGTAATGAAAAGTTTTAAATATAAGCGAACCTAGGTTCGACCCTTGTGGGACCCCAGAAAAAGCGAGAAAGACAGGTGAAGAATGACCATTAAAGGATACATAATGACGCCTGGACTCCAGGTAGGCTTCAAAAAAAGTAATCAATGATTCGCTAAAACCTACCGATCTCAGTTTATAAGGAATGATGTTATGATCGATGAGATCAAAACTTCGAGAAGTCGGTATATGCAACATTTACTTGACCCTTGGTATCTAACGAGCATGAAACATATTTACTAAACACAGCTAAATTCGATACAGTGAACCTTTTTTCCATGAATCCATGTTGACAGGGAGACATAAGGTTTTTAACATACGGGTAGATGCAGGAATACAAACATGACCGAAGACCTTTGCAAAGTTTGACAATATCGCAATAGGTCGATAGTTAGTTATGTTGGCTGCATCGCCCGACTTTAAAAATAGGAGTAATCCTCGCCAATTTAAATGAATCAGGAAAAGTAGAGGTTTTAAGAGCCAGATTAAATAGTTTATAGCATTGGAGAATCAACAGTATAATTAACATTGAGATACATAAGAATTACATTGGTACATTCTTTATCTGTTTGAACACGAATGGTCTTAGATGAGGTATTGTCCTCAACAATGCCATATATAATTAAGTTCTGTTTTCTCTTATTTCGATCAACTCCTCGAAGACCCCACCATCCACAGTTACTTTATTCGTAGGAGTGGGTTGAAGATTTTTTAACTCTGCCACTCCATGTTTTAATACAACAATAGCGACTTTTAACTTATTCACATTATTACCAACAGTAGCACAATTATTGCATGTCCAGCTGAGGCTGCGTTCCTGATAATTCTTACTTCGGATGTATTAAGTTCAACACAAGTATGATTAAAGTGTTTCTTACATATAGAGCAACAACCAAGTTGTGTTCCTCCACCAATGTTCCGCAGCAACTATAGGCAACGTTCGGTGACATCGAGTGCAGTTTTAGTATTATGTACTTCGTTAAAAATGCAAAGAAGAAATACTGCGTTGATAAGACCAGTCGTGTCTGTGCCTTTAAAAAATCACTCGAAACCTTCAACTGCTAATGAAAAAATGATTTTCTGAAGAACAAAAAACTTAACACGGCACTAAATGTCTAAACAAATGAAACGAATACACGGTTTACTCAGTACTCGGAAACAAATTACAATTTGTTTATTGTTCATCAGTACACTACTGTCTCTCAGCAATACGCTGCTATAAGTTTGACGTGGAGAACTTAACTTTTTCTCTATGCATCACAACACTTGTACTGGGAGCCACATTTTATACGTTGTTAACGAAACATTGACACACGCACACATGTTTCATGTCGAAATCACAACTGTGTTACTGTTCATCAAAGAACATATTTGAACCCTAAATTTAACCAAAAGCTCTCTCGAGATCAAAAACATAACTATTGATTAATCAAGTACTTCGTCAACTAATATTATACAACCTTATGTATGCTCTAAAAACAGGGTAATTTCATGAATATTACTACATTTCATCCACAACTTTTTTAACAGAAATATATATATAAACAATTTTAAAAAATATGAAAAGTGTTGGTAATGTTCCTAAATGTTTTTTTTTTATACAAAAATTATAGTTACTGGTGGAGGCGGTCTTGATGGTTGATGAACTGGTGAAGGTTGAGCTGGTCGAATAGGCGGGGCTCTCATTCCATTCGATTTACTGGTATCAGCAGGAATGATTTCATTGATGTCGGCTAGTTCTTTAATATCCAATGGCGCTCTAAGGTTAAAACCATTTGATTCGGCTATAGCTGCAACGCGTTCCAGTAATGCAGAAATGTCAAATCTTTTCTCGGGATCCACTTGAAAACAACCTCCTAAAATCAATTGAAAATTTAAATGAAATGGAATTGTTTTTATTATGCGGGTGGTGTGAGAAAAATACTTATTCGAAATTTTAAATGAAAAAAGAAAATAAAACGTTTCTATACTTTAAAGAGCATTAATCATATGAATGTTATCAGAGATAATAAATCCAAGATTAAATAAGACATTCTGTGGTTTTATCATTAATTTCGTTTATGTTTTGATTTAAAGAAAAAAATTGCACAATAGTTTCGTTGAACTCATACAAGAAACACAAACACAGATTAATTTACGCTAGGTAAGTTGTTTAAAATATATATTTTGTGTGACTTTCAATACAAGGAAGAAGCAGAATAATTGGTCAAATCACGTGAACACCCACAGTGTCCATAATTTAGTTCAGAATAAATTTTATATTATACATCAATCAGTTCATTGGACTATAAGTTTAGATGTCTACATTACTAGATAGTGATGTCTACAAGAATAATATAAAAATCATAGTGCATCAGATGAGTGACGCAAGTGAATAAATGATTTCAAACTTTTTGGACAAATATAGGCCAGTTCAAATTCCGCACAAAACTAATCATTATAAAAAAACTCGCTCTTTAATATACAAAACATATGTTAATTTACAAGCACATTCTATTATTAATGTTATGATAAAAGATATTGAATTACATACGTATTTCTTGATAACATATTGGTTAATGTTTATTAAATAATTGCATATTTGCATTTGAAAGGCAGCAAGTACCAACTTACGTATAATATCATGGAAGCATAAATATTTTGGATCAGGAGGAAGTGTGTAGTTAGCATTTATTATTCTAAGTTTAGCACTATCTTCAAATGGATGTTTCATATAACAAAGGGTGTACAGAATGCATCCCAATGCCCATATGTCTACAGGAGATCCAACAAAAAAATTGTTCCAAGTATCGACCATTTCTGGCGCTCTATACATTGGTGTTGTAAATCTAGCCATCTAAAAATAATATAATTTTACTTATTGAATTTTACTGAAACTTAAACATACGTTGTCTTCTAAGGTTGACCTTTGATTAGCTGTCCAAGACATATCGGGCCTATATACTTCAGTTGTAGCCGATCCGAAATCACATAATTTAATCATTCCGTCACCTGTAATGAGCAAATTTTCTATCTTTAAGTCTCGATGTATAACAGGTTCCGGTTGAGAGTGCATGAATGCAACTGCTTTGCAAGTCTGATAGAAGATCCGACATATTGTCTCAGGATCAAATGCCGTACTTTGAGATTGTAACAGTCCTATCAATGATCCACCTACAAAAAAATTATTAACACAATTTTACCTGTAGCACTGTCGAGAAACAAACCTGTACAAAGTTCTGTTACTACTAGAAATTCATGTTGACCATGTGATGTATGCGCTTTGTCTATGTAAGAGGCCGATAAATATTGAATAATATTAGCATGACCAGCTAATTTTTTAAGAATGCTGATTTCTTGCATAACGTTTTTCTTTGCTTCTTCATCTGCAGCAAGTAGCCTCTGAAATTAGTTTTGCTACCATATTTGAAAATAACTGATAACCAGCTTACCTTTAAAGCATAATCATTTCCCGTGGACACATCCTGTGCTACAAAAACTACTGCAAAACCACCTAAAAATCAACAATTAACAATTTAAATAAGAAAATCAATATTTGTCAGTTACCTTCAGCAATAATACTTTTTATTCGTAATTTTATGTTTGATATTTCTATATTCTGGCCAACAAAGCTATTTTCACTTTGTACGGTGGTTGGGGTGCTAAAATAGCCAAATGCCGATTGAAAAATCCCACTCATTTTAATTTTACTGTGTGAGCACCAGCATATTTTGACTTCTCTGCTATTATTAAGATGGGACTTTTAAATTTATATGTTGGCCATGCGATTCGAATTGCCAAATGACTGAAACAAATTTAGTGGATTGGCATCCCTGAGCAATTGAGTTCTTGTTAACTGTAAAATTAATTTCTTTAGATTAGCTGTCAAATAAAAAATGGTAGTTTCATGTCAAAGTTCGACATGAACGTATCAAAAATACATCCCCCTTAGCAAACATGAGAGTCGGAAAATATGCGAACTACAACAATTTTATTTAAAACATTTTAAGCGGGAAAATATTCAACCAATCACGCTCAAGTACACTGGTTTGGTACATTCAGAATTAGACGTAAACTACTATTGAAAATATTAAAAATAAATATATACCGTGATATCAAAAATTATCTTGGTGAAAGATTGTCATGGAATGTAAAACGGTTGTCTTAGCTTAAATCATACTTTTTAAATAATTCTGTCATCTAACAGCTGACAGCATCTGACAGCAATAATCAATAACTTTTACCTATTTATTGCAGCTATAAAATAGTAATGAACTACAAGTAATGAAATACTAATAACGTTTTTATTAACAAGAAAAACTAAATTACAGTAATTGTTGGAAATGTCACAATGACTCAAAAAATGATTGACATAAATGTACGATGGGAGCTGCGACAATCATTTTAAAATCCATGACCACCCTTGACCAAGGTAATTTTAGATATCACAGTATATGTAGGGCAAGTTCAAAACCTGTGGGGAAAGTGGAATATTTTAATGCGTTTTATTTTTTTATTTACACTAAAAACAGCATCTTCAATAAATGTGCAACAATGAACACAATTGCGACGAGCTCGCGAACATATGCACCGATTGAGCTGACATTTTGCATTCACATAGCTGGAACATCGACGTTACACATCACCTATAAAAATGATCTGAATATTGAAACAAAAAAAACGACGTGCTTTCTTGTGAACATATGCACCGATTAAGTTGAGATTTTGTTACGTTGGGTTGGGTTAGGTTGAGACACGCATTTCGTACATGAACTTTAAAAACGTATCCGCCATCTTGAAATAAGGTGCCTGGTTTCCATCTCACAAAACGATTGGACTACTTGAGCTGAAATTATGCAGTTTTGCATTGACATGCAGCGGAAATACTGACTTCATACATAGGCTACAAAAATTAATCAACAGTTTTGAGAATTAAACGAAATCACAAACAGTCATAAATCAGCATAAAACGCCATACAAAACATTCGGAAGCAACATAAATAAACTTAAAGAAAGTGGTAACATTTTTCTTTATTCAGATAATAAAGTAGGATTATAATTTGTAATGGAAAACTGATGGGTTGGTTAAACAATTAATAGACGTTACGAAATGTCACACTTTTCGCACCTGGTGATGAAATAGCTATTAATGCAACCAGTTCAGTTGGGGAACGAGCGAAGCGAGTAGCTCAGGTTGAATGTGCAATGCGTTGTATTTCTTGCTGAATAGTCTTTTTGTGAGGCTAACTCAAACAAGTTTTTGTTCCAAAGAGGTTAAATAATTTCAGACGCTCATAATAAACACTCCAGGCTACTTGCCTTGCCTTGAACGACGACTGTGGAATGTCGAATGGAATAGTGTCGTCTTTAGTGACGAGTTCCGGTTTTGCTTGGCCATGCATGATGGTCGGGCAAGGGTCATTGCCTATGGAAGCAGGTCACCTCTAGTCTTTGTTAGAGGCAACATCAATACCTGAATGTATGTTGAAAAGCCGTACCGCTCTGGCCAGGTAAATATATAAAATCGGCGGACATAGTAGTATAAGTACACCTAATATTTTAAATTGACAGTTTCAGTTCTAGAAAATTTAAAAATGCAAAAACAAACAGCATTGCAAAAACATGTTATTTTACAACGACTTGAATTTTCGACTGTTTTGTGCCAGTTATTTATATCACCGATTGTACATTTGACAAATCCCATTCAAATCCAACTATATATAGCCCTGCTGACTTTCTGATACTATTGGCAACACTGAATTCAAACCTAACAATATTCTTATTTAGTACCTGAACTGTCAATTGATGTCATCTTGGAATTTGACATGATTAGCTTGTTTGTAAAAGTGGAAGAAGACTACAGATATTTGCAAATCCTTATTCCTTTGCGTGCATACGTTTTGATTATTGATAAAAGTTCTTAGTGACAAAGCAGCAGAAACATATTCCAGTATCGATATTGAACCAATAAGTTCTTGTAATGACTTAAAAAGATAACGTAGCATGTCGAACGTAAGCGATTTGAAACCAGTACTTCCCAAAAACGGGCAACTGCTGATAGAAGATACAGAATATTTGGTGTTATGCAAACCACGTTTAATTCCTTTGAAAAGTTACACTTTAGAAAAATTGGAAAAAATGCAACGAGAAGCTCAAAAAGTTTTAGAGGAACAACCCAAACAAGAAAATATTGATAATTAATTTTTTTATTACTAGTCAATAATGCATTACGGACCTCTGGTTTCTAAACTATTGGTTTCATTTGTTATAGCATCGGTTGTGTTATACCGTTATGGCAATTGGTTTCGTCATCGTGTAATAGTGACGTTGGCAGTATTGTTAGCTTGGTATTTTAGTTTTTCGATAATATTTGCACTTCCATTGGATGTAATATCGGTACGTACTTATTTATTTTAAACAAATCTATTGAAAGGCAATTTTGTTATTTTAGACAGTTTTTCGGCAATGTACTGAAGAAAATATACATTACAATGATACGGAAATTAGTGACTTAACTCGAAATGAAACTATCACCTGCATAGAGCCTTGGAGTAATGTTCCAGAACAAGTGTTTCCTAATTTATGGAGGACTGTCTATTGGTCCATGCAATGTCTTACATGGTTTGTTTGTTTTCTTTAAATAAGTTTGTTTTTACATACAATATTTTCTTTATAGGCTTGTTATGCCCATGATGCAGTCATATACAAAAGCCGGTGATTTTACTATTAAAGGAAAATTAAAATCTGCCTTGATCGATAATGCTATATATTATGGTTCCTATTTGCTTATTTGTGGAATATTGCTTATATATTTAGCGCTGAAACCGGGCATTGATTTAGATTGGTTTGTTCAGATTAATTTTACATTGTATATTAATAAGTGAATATTTTTTAGGCCTAAATTAAAAGCTATTGCTTCTTCGGCTAGTAATACATGGGGTTTATTCTTGCTAGTGTTGTTATTAGGATATGCATTGGTAGAAGTTCCGAGAAGTTTATGGAGGAATTCTTATCATCCATATGTATTGAACCATGCGTATTTTAAAGCCGCTAAACTTAGTTCTGATAAAGCAGAAGCAGAAGAGAGTGTTGACGACGTTTTAGAGGTATGAATGATTATATCATTGTAGTGTTGATCACAGTATGATCAAGTAATAACTTTTAGTCACTGCAAGCTATGTCTTTAGCAATTAGACCTGGGCATCAACTGCATCCACATTTAGAAACAATTTTACAAAAAATTCCCATCGAGTTAAAAGACAGAATGAGTAGGAGATTATTACCCGATGATGCATCCACTGATTGCCCAAGTGAAAAAGCTTTTGTTAGAATACATAAACACGTAAGTTTTATGTAGAATTAAAGTGGTTAGTTTTAGTTTGTTGTTGCAGGTAATAAAATCCTTGCAAGTATTACAACGAACAGAGACACAATGGAATATCCTTGTCGAAAAAATATTCGCTTTGGAAGATACCTTGAAAAACCTAAATTCTCGTGATCGGACGTTCAAACATAGTTTCGAAAAGTCAAGGAGCAAATTCAACAGGTTCTTTTACAGTTCTATTATCGGTGAGGATTAGCTTTTGTACCTGAGCAAAATTTAAGGGCTTTGTTGTAGAATGGTACTGGAAGTGTTTTTTGTCTAGTTATACTAAAAAACTTCTTGCGGTACTGGCAGGGGCTTTGTCTGTAGCAGTAGTGTGGTCGGAAGTCACGTTCTTTAATAAACAGCCTGTACTTTCAATATTTGCCATAATTGTGGATGTATCGAAAGCTCATTATGACTATTTCACTATAGAGGTAATGTGCCTTTAACGTTTGTTAAAGTTAAGTATATTTATCTTTTTTCAGGTATTATCTACCGTTGTTATTTTATACTTGTGTTATTGTGCATATTCAACCATTCTTAAAATACGAGTGTTGAATTTGTATTATTTAGCACCGCACCACCAAACGAATGAGTACAGTTTAATATTTTCCGGAATGATGTTGAGTCGCTTGACTCCCCCACTGTGTTTGAATTTTTTGGGATTAATACACATGGACAGTCACATAATTAAAAAGCAGGTTTTGGAGACTCATTATACACAGGTAATCACCACACATCATTGAACATGGACAGTCTGTTGGTTGTTTGATATGATCGAGAATCAAGGAAACGGTAACGCAATAAAGAAGCTTAGCCCAAGTGGTCGGCTCATTGAAAAAAGTAAAAGACTAAATTTGACAACAATGTAAAAATATATTAGCTATTCAAAGAATTAAAAAGTATTAAAGTAAAAGAAGGAACTAAAATACAATGAATCCTATGACACTGCTCATTAAAGAATAATAAATAAAATAGATTAATTTGCCAATTTTACATTTCATAATTCATGTCTACAAAATGATACAAATTATAAAAAAGGCTGAATTTGTAAAAATTCGGCTTCTTGATGTTGATGGCCCTTTAACCATTTTTGAATATCTGGTTTAATTTGCAGAAAAGGTTCAAAAAGGATGAAATTTTATAACCAGACGATTGGTTTCGAAACCATAATACAACTGTTCTTGATTGTCCAAATTTTAGCCCAGATCTGAACCCCATTAAGAATTTGTGGGCATCTTAATAAAAAAATTCAATATTGACAAGTAAGGCCACATAATAGAGATGTGCTTTTGGCTGTAATAACCACTGCATGGAATGATAATCCCTTAGATTATTTCAGAAATCTTTGCCTTACCATGCCCAATCGTAGTTATTGAAGCTAACAGAGGCATGACAAAATATTAAATTTATTGTTCTATCGTGTTATTTTTTATTAACACATTCACTGACACGTCAAAAGCATGTGATGCGTCAGGTGTCACTCGGATTTCCTTTTCTGTTCGCTCTCAAAGTGCCCATAACATATGTTTTATTCTCTAATAAATCCTTTCCCAATTTTACATTATTGTAAAAATTATCCATATAAATTGAATGCCCAACACATAATTTTTCAGCGCTTCCTATACAATTAGTTTGAGGGATAACCCATTCGGTTTAAAAGGACGTACAGCTTTATGCCGAACTTGTGACTTTTACCTTTGATGTATTGGCGGAATTTTAATCTTCTGTGCCGTAGCCCCATAGATTCGACAATGGATAATTCCTTGCGCGGATAATAAATAATCTGGATGCTATTGTTGAAAAAGTTGACAAGTAGTAGTAGTAGTATTTTTTCCATTTGTATGCGAGTATGGTTTTCCATACCTTCAACATGCAATGCCCTCAATATCAGTAAAAAACGGTTTCGGCTCATAAATGTTATAAAAGTTGAAAAGTTAAACAAATAGTGTTTTTTCCAGTAGTCGTTTATTCTGTTTAGGCGAATGGTATCCATATGAAACAATAGTCCAAGAAACTTTTTCATTTCATCAACAGTTATGTCCTTGCAACAACTAATCCTTGATTCATCTCCTTCACTTTTACACAGTAATTCCACAGCATGTGCGTTAGATTTGGTACAAAGAATGTTATAAAACTCTTCTGTTGCTAGTAAGTTGAAATAATGAAATGGCTCTGTTCCCACTACGTTGACACCTGAAACTCCTGTAAATGGGATGTTAGTTTTGGGCATCTCATGGTCTGACCATTGTGAAGTACTAGCAACCGGTGTATCTGGTGGTGAAGATGTTGGCTCTATATCCTCTTCAGAGTCGCTACTAGGATTAAATGATCGTTGTCATTTTCATTTACGAAGGGATCAATCTTAATCTGATTTTTCGATTATAACAAGGAGTTATTCATCTGTTAGTCTTTTATGCCTGTTGTGTCATATTTAACTTTTTTTATCTGGGGTTCATTCTCCTTTGATGACCCAAGACTTTGTTCCATAGCAAACCGTAATAAAACAATATACGAATATGCACACATCATGTGCCCGGCAACGCGCCTGGCGAGGTTATCTAACCAGTCGACTCATATTAGGTGATATCTATATTCATATTAAGAAAAACTTATTGTTATATACTATGTTAATGTTAAGCATCCAAGCATTAATGTATATAAGCAAAATACAATACTTACGCTTTAAAGCGCCACAACACAAATAATTAACTAAAACAATCGTTATTTTAAAAGCACAGGCAAGAACTGGAAACCACATGCTTCGTACGATAACTGAAGTAAGTGCCCTTCCACATATTCATACAATTTAACCCATGAACATGAACACCATTCCGTTGTACATGTGAACGCATCGGGCACGTTGAGGGCAACAAATGTGTTAGTGTCAGAATCGAGTAACTGCAACTGTGTTAAAAGATAATATTGACAAGTTGTGTTCTTTTTGCAAGTTCAGCTCTTTTTTAGTTCATTGCATTTTATATGCATAAATAATACTATTACGGTAGTTACCATATGCTATTTTTCAAATTTCAATTGATATGATGATATATTACAATGGACAAATATGTGATACATTGAATAGTTAAAAAGCAAGGGCTTAACAAATCAATTAATCCAAAGATTTTAATATAGTAGGGTTGTGCAAAAGAGTGCTATGTGTGATTTTCATAATTGCTGCTTCTTTCGGTTGTCTTAAAGTTGTGGAGTAAGGTCTTTGCATTCTTTGTTTTGGAACAAACACCTTAGACTATTTTCATTTTTATGTGCTGGTTCGTTGCGCCCGAATGAGATAATGGGAACATTGAATGCAGTATATTTTGATAAAATTCCATTAATTGGTAAATTCTGATCGAAACAAGAAAATTATGATCTATCTTTTCAGTAGTGTTACAGCAAAGTATTTTCAAGTTCAAGACGTGTCTAAGCTTTTATCAAATTCCGTTTGATTAATTAAGTCACATATATAATCGTTTCCTTTTTACTATAAGCTGTTTTCTAATGTCTTGATCGTAAGTAGTATTGTAAATGCAATGTAATGTAAATTCTTATTATATAAGGGAGATATTTTAAGTAGTTTGGCCATATGAGACTGGTATAATACCATAGTTAAATGTTACGTCTTTGTAGATAATGGGACATATGGATGTGATCGCTATTATTTCCGATGGTTTTAATGTATATTTTCCGATGGCCATATTAGCGTTTTGCTTAGCTACGTATTTTAGTGTGGGATCTAGAATTTTGTCAATGCTGGGATTTCATCAGTTTTTAGGTGATGATGAAATGACTACAGATCTCATAAATGAAGGAAGGGAACTAATTAAAAGAGGTAAGTATTCATTTGTTAATTTCGACATACATCATTTTATTTTCATGTCTTTTAAAGTTAGAAACAAATAATATATTAAAATGAAATAGTATGTATATTTTTGAACATTTTCACAATTCTATAGTAAGTGACTAAAATAATCAAACTTAATATATTCCTACATAAAACTTTCTGATATGTACAGAAAAGCGCAAACGCCAACGTGCAGAAGAATCTGTGTCTCGTAGGAGAGAATTTCAAGATAGGTTTCCTACTAGCCGGTTCCGTGTAAGAAATAGCACAGATACAAGTAAGCATCTTTAACTTTACTGTAAGTAAAAAATTCTAATTGAATCTTTCCTGTAGTTCGTCCGATAAATCATGATGAAATTAACGAATCTACGAGAGCTACTTTATTGAGGAACACCGATAATATGGACTCTTATGATGGCACAAGGTACCAACTAGATGAAGTAGATACAAGATTCCCACCTGATTTATCTCAAGATATCGACGCTAGGTTTGGAATTAGTACCCGTAATATTATAAATGAAAGGTATAATAGTTCCACGGAACTGGAGCCCACGTTTCAGGAAACTTATCAATTAGATTCAAACTACAGAAATAGAGTTGGTTTGCCACCTAGAGGTATTTTTGACGATGTTTAGGTAGTTTGTTTTCAAAATGTGATTTCGTATGTTATAATATAAACTGTTATTGTTTTGATATTAAATGTTGAATATCTTAAGTTAATAGATAAATTAAATAGAAAATTGTAGTACAAAATAAAACTTTAGATTATTTGCTTACAGAAGATCCAACATGTTTATTAGTAATAGTTAAAAGTAAATGTATTACTGTTCTCATTTATTTTTTTTATCGATAGAAAATGAGTACTGGTAAAGAAAGGTAGTAGGCAAAAATTATTTAAACATTCCAAATTATGCTTAATTTATATTAATTAGTTTGATGTGATGTAACTTTTACAATTCATTTAATATTTTAGTATTAGTGACAAAGAAACTTAATTATTGTATGTATTTTGTATTTTTAATCCAATTGTATAAAATATTCGTGTATTTAACGCTCACTGTACTATATTAATAATTGAAATACAAATGCCACATTTGCGAGGCATGGATGAGCAAAATTTTATTGTGTATGTAGATATTTATTTAGATTTGTTAATCTTGTTATAATTTATAATCACTATTAAAGTATTAAAGAAAGTTAAAAATCAATCACCAACCAACCGAACCCCATAATTACATGTTATATTAATTAATATAACACAATATCATAATATTTTGTGTAATAAAACAACAATGTACCTTCCAAACCGAACAACAGGTATCTGCTTATGTAATAAACATTTTTGATCTCAAAATATTAATACATAGCTGATAAGGAGCAAAATATTTACTAAAAAATTTATTGTGTAAATTGAGCACAACTAATTATTTGCTACAATGAGTCATCCAAATATAGGTGTGAGTGCATAACAGAGAAGATATTTGCATTTGGTTATGCTAAATAATTGAGAAAAATGTTATGGTTAGTCCAAATTAATCTAAATGAAAAAATAGAAATGTTACATTTATTTATTAAGTTTTATTAACTTTGATCCTAATGTTATATTAGTTTGTATCATGTTATTAAAAATTATTGTTATTGTATAATTGCTTTTTTACCGTAAAGATTTTTATTTTATTTATGGAAATATGTAATAAAAAATTTGAAAAACAGCATGATTGTATTATTGAATAACTGTAGAAATAAGACAAAAATCGTAATTGTAAAGTTGAATTACTTATGTGACATACAGGAAATTAAGTTTCCAAATGGAAGTCTAACATGTGTGATCGTTTTTACATTTATTGTGTAAAAAAGAAGGGCCTGAACAATTTCAGTTCAGTCATTAGAATGCATGATATACAAGGGGAGATCATTAATTAGTGTGTCTGACATAGTAAGTCAACGAGTGATGTTGAATCAATTTGAGACATTAAAGTGTTAATCATTTGTTGTTACATTGGTTCAGTTGTAGTTTTCTCACTTCTTACCTGTTCAAATAATTTAGAATTTAATTAGACAAGTTTAGAAAAATTCTAAAAATGGAAAAATCAGACGTTCGCGCTGTTATAAAATACTTGTAAATGAAAGGATTGTCGCCAAAAGAAATTCATGAAGACATGGTAGGTGTATAAGGTGAGGTTTCAGTTTCTTACCAAGTCGTGAAAAATATGACTCTAGAATTTAAATTGGGAAGACAAACATGTGAACATGCAAAGGGTGCTGGACGACCAGTGACTGTCACTATCCAAGAAAATGTTAATCGTATACACGATATTGTAATGACAGATAGACGACTGAGCATTCGCCGGATAGCTGCTAAAATTAGGAATTTTTATATATTTTGGGGCTAAAAAAGTTGTCTGCATGTTGATCCCACGAAAGTCGACACCTGATCAGAAACGTTCTAGATTATTGCATTCTGAAGGCAGTTTGGCAAAGTTTAAAGCAGATCCGGATGAATTTCTTTCTTGATTCGTCACTGTTGATGAAACGTGGGTTCATCACTTGGATCCTGAGTCGAAGCAACAAAGTATGGAGTGGCACCGCTATCCGCTGGTAAAGTTATGGCCACAATTTTTTGGGATGCAGAAGGAATTTTGATGACTGATTTTTTGGAACGTGGACATACAATAACAGGCTGCTACTATGCTAATTTAATTTCAACATTGCGCGATTTTGTCAAGGAAAAAAGACGGGAAAAATTGAACAAAGGAATTCTGTTTCATCAAAACAACACTCCTGTCCACAAAAGCCATGTTGCCATGAGCGCTATTCTAAACGCAGAATTAGAATTGTTTGAACATCCCGCATATTCACCAGACCTAGCCCCTAGTGATTTCTTTTATTTCCAAAATTACAAGAATATCTTCGGGGGACCAGATATTACGACGATAATGAAGTGATGACGGTTGTAAATGATTTTTTTTTCCAGAGGAATCAAAGGTTTGGAGCATTGTTGTACCCCCTCTGTACAAAAGTGATTTTTTCAATTTTTTTCCCTAGAAATCGCGAAATATATTGCAATAGGGACTAAAATAGTGTATTCTGATCATTAGAAGAAAAAACAAATATCATTTTTTTTGACGGTCGAAAACTACGTTTTTTCCAAAGGGTACCTACCCCATTTGTATAAAAAGTGATTTTTTTCAACCTTTTTTCCTAGAAATTGCGAAATATATTACAATTAACGTTGCAGGGACTAAAATAGTGTATTCGACGTTCAGAGAAATTATGTAGAAAAATAAACGTTTGATATTTCTTCAATTTGTTTCCTTCTATGTTACACCTTTATGCCTGTCACAACACAGGCATAAAGGTGGATAAAAATTCGTGTCACAAATTGCCACCAATTTGTGGACACAAACCTCAATTTGCTTGTCTGAAACACTAAATGTGTAACAAATGGATTTTGATGGGTGTGCTTAAGTTATTATTTTCGTTTGATATTTTTAATAAAAGATCGCAATGTATCAAGTTCTTAAATATTTTATTTTTTACATAATACAGAGGTCTCAGATGCCAATGACTACAGAGATATAAAATCATAATAAACATTTGGAATGTATTTACAAGATGTGATTATTACTGACTGAAACTTTAAAAATTATACATAGCCAATACTATTTATTCTTATTTATATTTTAAGGCACATTTTTTACATATTTGCATGTTATTTTATTTCTCTTCTTATTAATACGAATATAACTCGTACACTAATTAAAACAATGTACAAATCACCTTTGAATGTGCATACAATAATAATACGTTTCTAACTTTAATGTACAATTTACCAATTTCCCAAGCTGTACACTCTTATTTTATAAATATTTTATTATTATTATATTTATAATTATTGAACATTACTAAAATAACCCAGCACCCAGAAATGAGCATTTTATTACTTTACATAATTATACATACATGTGCATCATACTTAAAATTATATAATATACGAATAAAAAGTACTAAAAATTTATATATTACCAATATAAAAATAAAATGTCGTAAACATAAAACTCTATATAACATTGATATAACTAAAATTGATTTAAACACCAAAGCAATGTTGTTATTGCATACAAATTTAAATTGACAGTACTAAGTATTCATTAATAATTTTCACTTATCTTTGGACATAAATAAAAACCAGTCACGAATCATCAAATCCACTTTCAATATCTGCAGCTTGTCTTTAGAAATTTAAAAAAATGATTGATCAGTACGAAAATTTACAAAACCGTCAACTTTGATCATTTGGATGTTGGAAAAAGTTGGTTATTTGTTGGCATAAGACCGGAGTTTATACCTAGTGGTGGAAAGGGTTGAGCGTTAAAATTAAGCTGAGTACCAAATCCTGGATTGGAAATGCTCGGCGGTATTATTGGGCGAGGTTGATTCGTAGGAGATGTCGGAGTACTCGCCAACTGATTCATACTAGGAGCTGTTTCTTGTTTACTTTGTCTACTCGTTAGAAGGTTGTCTAAATTTATATTCAAGCTTCCGGAATTTGTCCAAGTTGCTCCTACATTGATTTGTTTTGCTTCATTTAAATAATCCATTGGTTTGGAATTGGAAGACATTGGTTGAAGTACCTGGGCTGGCATTGGATTTAAAACCGGTCCTACGGGAAATAAGTTTTAATAATAACTCTATTATATGCGGTGAAATATTATGTAAGTTTATAGCCATCTCAAGCAGCAATTTAATTCAATTGATTCAATTGAAATTAGGAATAACTTTTAACATACATAATAAGATGAAAAAGGCATACATATACTTTTAATAATTTATTATTATTCATAATACAATATGCCTAGATACACAACAAAATTACTTAAATACACTTAACTTATAGGTTTACTATGTAAAAGAAGTATGTGCCCTAATCATACACAGAAATAATAGTCAGATAAAAAATTAATTTAAATTTTAGCAACTTAAACATAGCCTAGGTGTACAACCGAATACATTTTGATTTGACACACAGAGTAAATTTCACTAAGGTTCCTCAAAAGCCGTTAGATGCACAGTAGATTAATAAATCAATTTTCCGAATCCACTTTTAATATATGTTCCATTAAACACATGACGTGAGTTGCTAGCATTCTACACTCAGAATTTGGTTCACCTTTCGAAATATTAGGGCTCAACAAATCTCCCAGCCACAAACGAATATCCAAGAGTTCATCAATACAATCGGATAAAAGTATCCCAGTTGGGACGTTCACAATGACAGACGCTATTAAATTGAGAATAGCAATCCTCACCTTAGCTTCCCTGTGGAACCTAAGAAACCAAGATAGACTAAATAATTCTTTTCCCATTTTCGGCGCTAGCAGGCAATTTTGCGCTGAACACATAATTACGGCTAAAGTTTGTAGAAATTGCAATAAAAGGATATTGTCGACATCATGTTTGACAACCGAAATTGAAAAGCTTTTTCCGAAACCATGCAACAGAGGATAGAAAAAATGGCCAGCAACACGTGCAAACTCATTTCTCTGCAGAAATTCGAATCGTTTGTGCTTAATGAAACGTCGCGTCTTGGTTTCTAGCCGTTGACGTATTATTTCCTCTGCAGATTCCACGTCGGGCTTCTTGGATTTCTTTTCATTTGTTTTAACAGGTGGTTTCAAGCTTGACAAAACTTTCGCGGCTTCGCTTAAAATTTCAAGCATAAACATTCGATGACTTACGGAATATGTGCCGCTTTCAGCGTGGAACTCTTTGCATAAGTACTCAGCGTAATTTGACGGATAAACACATGTTATAGCTATGCAACTTTGAAAAACCAACGTGTCGAAATTATCGACATAAAAGTTTGGAACGAGTGTGACCAATATCTCTAAAATCTCTAGTCCTATTGAAACATCGTCGTTTGGTAATTGTTGCATTACGAGTTTTTCGCAGTTCTCTAGACTAAGTGTGAACACATCGGCGTCTTGCGTTTCCAGTAAACCATCTCTCAAATCTCGCAAGTAAACAGGTGGGGGCTTCTCTGATGCAATTCTATCATTTGATATATCATACGGTTCCAAGTCATCATCGGAATCTAATTCAAAGTTAGTGTTGTCGATTATGGTAATTAAGTCGTTTTTCGTTTTTATGGACTGCACGACAACTTCATTTCCTAAGTCTTTTTCAGTTACTTTGCTTCTAAACTTTCGCTCTGGTGGAGTATAGTTCGGTGAATTTTCTTCAAAAATATTTCCTTTTAAATCGTTAATAAGATCATCAATGTTAAGTAGTGCTTTTTCTGGAAGTGGCATTTCAGAAGTATCTAAAGATCGCAGATGATAAACTAACTGCTTGTTTTCAGTTTTAAACGAGTCGTACTCGAAAATCAACTCGATACCAATTTTGTGTTTACTTAAACGGTTAATAATTATTTCACCGGTAGCCATACCAATCACGCGAATACTTTCTATGCTTGATTCCAGATGAAATGGAAGTCCTAAATAAATCTTATCTTGTATCTTTATCCAATATTCGTCAGAGGTTTCGCTTTTCATTAACAGTTTTGTTGCAATTATCGTAAGTACGGAAATATATAAATGATGTTCAACACTTGTATGTTGAATCGCTGATTTGTTGGACCATGTGGTTACTAAATTGATTAACAACATTTGTAAGCTGCTTACTGATGATTTATGCAGGTACAGCATTAGATTATAAATTAGGTTTAATTCTTTATAATCAAAATATGAAAGCAAAGGGATTTTTGTACACAATATGTATTTCCAATTGGAAGTTTTAATTAAATCTGAACTAAGAATGGAATTAATATCGACATATTTAGGATTTAAACTTTGCAAGGACACAATGGCAAATATTTCAATGGCAGATTTATGTAAATGTAATAATATTTGTCCGACGATGTCCTTGTATTCATTCCCATTATTACATAGAAAAGCAAATACATTAATCATGTTAACAATATCAGATGATTGATAACATTCATTGTAACTTACAAGAATTTTACTTAGTAATAAAGAAAAGTTATTATAATTAATTTTACATGTAAACTTAGGATATTTGTGTGTTATTATTGAGAACAATTCTAGTAATTTCAGTACGTTACATATTAAGAATTTACACATAATTTTAGTTGTATAAAACGTAGGTGTATTTCCTTCCAGAATGTTAGCAACTTTGCTAGGTAAAGACACCAATATCTGTACTATATTTTCGTACCTAACACCAACATCATTTTGTTGCACATCTGAGATATTGCTATAATTCAATAAATGAAACACCAGCAGTTCAAAGAATACATCTGATTGTAACAATGACTTTAACATCTCCAATGTTGGAATTTTTACATGAGAACTTTGAGTTCTTAAATTATCAATCAAAACAACGAGCGATTCATACAAAAAATTCACATTTGGAATAACAAATAGCTGTTTGACGCATCCAAAGTTTTTAGAATTTTCGCCAGGAAAATTATCGTCGAACTTATTTATTAACAGATTCAAGACACGTGGATAACAGTTACGTATAATCTTGTCGTGCTTCATGATGTCTTCAAAATTCAATCGTTCAATGATGTTTTCGTATCCTGGCAATTGGCGCAAAATATTATCGATAAATTCCAATATAACTTCGACGTCCTTGCACGATTTGATTTTAGGCATTTTCGTCAAAACATTGGCGAGATCATCGAGTGCTACTTCAAAATTATTGATTACGTTTCCTTCTTGTCTTGGTGCTTCGTCACTGTTCACTGATGAATTGGCCGCACTGCTAGTAACATCACTGATTTTCTTGGTCACTGGATTACACGAGCTTTCTGAAACCGGAAATTAATTTCCCGGTTTTTATAGATTTTTCGAAATTAAAAAAGATTAAATTAATCATTGTACTTTGATGATGGTACAAAAACTAATTTAATTCGGGTAATTGGCCCCAAAAAAAATGGTGTATATATGCCACTCTGAACTGGATGCAATGACACTTTGTTTTCTTTTTGTGCACTTTATATATATGGTTGTTTAAACTATTAAGATTTATTTGCCCACTTAATACCACACAACCACCCAATTTGGTCGAATTAAAAAGTATCTGAATATGTAGCATATAGTTCAGCCTTTATGTCACCTTTAAGTATTTGTAAGAATGATTACTTTGAATCATTGTCACTAACACCATGTATTAAGAAAATTTTATGCCCATCATGTCACCTACTATTTAGTATACTAAGCAAAATTGATTGTAAATTGTAAATTGAGAATAGTATCGCCATTTATAAAATGGATGCTATATATTAATTGGTTTATTTGGCAAAGCATTAAATTTGCTTTTATGTAACATTTCAGTGCCAATGTATTAAAAAAAAAGTTATAAAAACATTCTAATCAATATGTTATTTTGTATGCAGATAAGATCATTATAAATCTATTTCTCGTTTATGCACATTTATTGGATACCCTGTTTTTTTAAAGACAATTATACACAGACAAATGGTATAACTGAAATAAATATTCTGGTCATTTAACAGTCACACTTAAATTTTGTACGAGGCCTGTTCAACAAATACGTAGATTGTTTGAATTGCGCGGGCCCAGTTAGTTTCAGGGAAATCAGCTTGGTGTCGTCATCTTTCTACAGATCAGCAGATTACGAGGCAGTTTGTTGATTGCAAATAGTATTACTGGTTGATTAGCCACGCAGTTGTTTGTGAAGTGTTTTTTTCATTTGTTAGACTTTAGAATGAGTGATTTGAACGAGCAAATAGTTGCTGTGAAATTTTGTGTTAAACTCGGTAAATCAGGAAGTGAAACTTTTGACATGCTCAAGACGGTTTACGTTACTATGAAGCGTGCGAATGTTTTAAGTGGCACGGACATTTTAAAGATGGTCGTCAGTCGATTGAAGATGATGAGCGTCCTGGTTCAGGAAAATCGACGTCTGACCATCAGAGAGCTTGCTGAAGAGTGTGGGATATCAGTTGGATCATGTTACGAAATTTTGACCGAAAAATTGAAGATGCTGCGAAATTAGTTCCACGCCTGATCACGGACGAACAAAAAGCCCATCACGCCGTTTGTCAGGAATTGTTTGAACATTCAGAAGAAGATGAAAACTTCTTGTCGAGGATCATAACTGGTCATTAATATTGGGTGTACGGTTATGACATCGAAACAAAGGTTTAATCGTACCAGTGTGTGGGTGAATTTATCTCCCAGACCAAAAAAAGCCCGTCAAGTTCGTTCAAATGTGAAGGTGATGTTGACAGTTTTCTTTGATGCCCAGGGCGTAGTCCACCATGAGTACCTCCCCCAAGGCTCCACAATGAACCAGACCTATTACATTGAAGTTCTCAAACATCTGCGGGACGCTATCCGGCAGAAAAGGTCAGAAAGGTGGAAGACTCGTGACTGGTTTTTTCATCACGACAACGCTCTAGCCCATTCAGCTCTCAGAACTTGTTAGGTTTTGTTTTGTTGTTTCGTCTAAATCTTCTTCCTTTCATAGGTCTTTTAAGTTTGGGGAACTAGAAATGAGCAGCAGCGAGGTCAGGTGATTAGGGTGGGTGGGGATGAACAGTGATCAAGCCCAACCCAACCCAACCCACCCTAATCACCTGACCTCGCTCCTGCTCATTTCTAGTTCCCCAAACTTAAAAGACCTATGAAAGGAAGAAGATTTAGACGATTCCCGACATCTAGGCAAATGAGAAGGAGCTGAAGGGCATCACAAAAGAAGTGTACCAGGACTGTTTCCAACAGTGGAAACACCGTTGGGAAAGTGTGTGCGTCGGGGAGGTGCGTACTTTGAAGGAGACCCAGACATGTAACTTCTAAATAAAGTACATTTTGTTTTATGACGTCAGTCTACGTATTTTTTGAGCAGGCCTCGTATTTAACAAGTAACATTTATTTTTATAATTACAAATTGCTATCATACAGATATATAAAACCATGAATATATTGTTTTAAATTCAATTAATGAATCTTGGATTATTTGACTTCATAAAATTTATTTTCCTATAGTATCAGATAAGAGGTTGCTTGGAACATTTAAAGTAATGTGAGAGGTATTGCCATTTGATAATTGCTTTTAAAAGATAAAATTTTATGATAATTATCAATTATTTACTTAATTTCATTGCTAGCCTTAAGAAATGCTTTCAAATAACTATTTTTAAAAGTGTAAACAGTTGCATCACAAATTTACAAGGATTACATATATAATCACCTGTTTGTTTCATTTATATTCATTGCAAGATAATTTACGAATATGTATTATCAGAGATAAGCAAATTTCATAACGAATTTTTGATAAAAGCAATTTTACCTATATAATATATACGGCACAGAATCTTAATCTTACAATATATAATAATGGAAAAATAAGTTTAATAAATATGTGTAAACTATTTGTATATGATTAGAAGTAAAAAATGCCTTATCTAAAAAATTATAATACTAACCTATTGCAAAGGTATCGAGAAGATTATTGCTCGCAAAGGAACTACCCATATTTCCATTGGATGTTGCCGAGTTAGTAGACTGAATGTTTAGTGAATTAAAACCGGACAGGTCACCAAGGAGATCGCTATTGAGTGCACTTTGTGTATTAGCAGTGGTAAACATATTTTGCTGTTGCATAGGTGCAGTTTGAGCACCTCCAAAAAAATTATTGCCAGGCACAGGAGCTTGACCCAACGGCTGTCCAATAACTTGCATCGATGGTAAATTAGCCTGCGTTTGACCCACCGACGACATTAAATTTGGATTGGGCCCTAAAGGTACATAAAAGTTATTTTGTGTGCTGTTTGAACTAAAAGCTGAGCTGAAATCTGCAAAATCGTCATCTTTTTTCTCAGCACTCGGCGATTCGAATGCAGCTTTAAAATCACCAAATTCACCCGCAGATTTAAATTCCGAGTCTAGTGCACGTGGATTAAAGTCATCATTCAAAAAATCACTGGAAGTATTAACGTTTTCACTAGATTTATCATCAATTCCAAAGGTCGCGGCTGCCCCCAAGTCGACTTTTTTAATCGGTTTAGGTACTTTCGTCGGTGATTTAGTTACTAAGGTATTTATGTTTATATTGACTTTTTTTTCACTATGTTTAGGGCTACCAATACTTTCACTATCTTTATACTTTCTATAATTAGTATTAGATTCCGAATCACTGTCTTCGTGTTCAGCTTCGTAATCGTCATCGAAAGATCGATCTTTATATCGATTAGAGCTGCCATTATCGAAAGATCTGTCCGGATCCCCAAACTCTTTGTTAAAAGTTCGGTCATCCCAGCGTTCTAAACCTGAAGAGAACATCATGTTAATATGTAAATGAAAACTCTTCCAAACTTACCGAAATTAGAAGACATATCAGAACTCATCCCTATGTACTTGTCTTTATTTTTCTTCGCTTTCTTACGTTCTTCTCTAAGTTTATCATCATCTTGTATGAAATCAATAAGTTCTCTAACTTTATGTCTCACATTAACACCTTGATCTTTTCCCAAGTCATCGATGAAAGTGTAATTTTCAAGTGACCGTAGATCATAAATATGTTCTCGTGCGGACGTCACTACTCTCTCAGAACCATTTCGTATTAAATAATTTAAAACAAGCAGGGACTAAAATGATGTAAATTTTAATATGTTAATTTACCACATTTATAGAATCGTATACTTTGTAGGTTCTGCGCCAATGTTGCTTATTATCTTGAAGCATACGCTTCCATAACATAGACATGACCTCGGGAAAGTGTTCGTAAGTAAAAGTCGAATGTGCGAGTTCTTGCATGATCTGACCTGTTGGGCCCCATGCTTCATCATTTGTGGCTTCTCGAACTTTTGCCTCAATATCAGTGTAGTTCATCACCACATTGGTGCTGTAAAATTTACATTACAAGGTTTTAATGTCCATATTGAAAATAAAATAGTATTTAATTTAGGGATGGGGGTGATTTTACTCAACATAAATATGAACATTACAAATACAACAGTTGAAATAAAGATGCATAACACGGATTAATGTAAATAAATAAAGAGTAACAGTAGGCTATATACATCTGGTATTGTCACACTTACACTTTATCTGCCAATTCACGCACTTTCCATAAACTAAACAAATTCTCCATGTCGACTATTTAAATTTCACCACAGTGAGAAAACCTAATTTTTTTAAAATCTTAATAACAATTAAAAAATTATTAATTATCGTAACACGGTGATTTGGCTGTCGGCCATACTTCTTACATCACCAGATTTGGTCATGTTCGGCAACATACAGAAATAAAATCCCTACAAATTATTCGAAAAAACGATACCATATGATCAATAGTGGATGCAAAGTTTTTCACGATACAGACCTATTACGATAACTCGTAATTTGTGTCAGCTAAATCTGGTTAAGATAAAATCCCTTGTATCGAAATAGATATTTCGAGAACTCAAAACTCAAACTGTATGTTACGTACATAATTAAAAACCTTTCACATTCATAAAGAACCAACGTGTAACTTGCAGTCACATCAAAGCATTAACGGTATCTAATTGTTTCGTCGATATCATTGAAGTGCAAAAAATGATTTATCCCAGCATCACAATGATCAATTTTCCTCACTGGTTTGAGGCCGAAAAATACTTCCACAGAGAGGAAAGTTTTTTCCAAGGACAGCCCATTAAAAAAGAAAATAATGAATAAAAAATCATTCGTATCACTAAAGATTTGGGAGATTAGGTACGTAGGTATTAGATACGCGGAATGTTTAAATAAAACAAATTGAAATAAATCTTTAATTTAAAAGAAACTGGGTTCATTATTATATTACAAAAAAGATTAATAAAGAAAATCACTATAAACCTCAACATTTTTTTTTATGTTTTTTCTATGAATGTTTAAAAAATCTGAATTATTAAAGAAGGAAAACGAAATGATCAAAAGAGAAAATAAAAAAAATACAGAGCGAGCTAGGAACAATCGACGATAAACTAGAACGGTTGGAGAAAGAGAAAAAGAAAAACAATATAGTAATAAAGGGCATTGCAATAGACACAAAGGACCAAGACGAAATAAAAGAAAAAGTTACAAGTATAATAGAAAAACAGATACATATAAAGACAAAATAAATATGGCACATAGACTCGGAGAAAAAATTTTACCTAACAAAGACCAAACGAGAACAAGCAAGGACAATAAGAGAAAGAGCTAAAGAAGATAAGATAAAGGAAAAATAGTGAAGACCGGTGTGAACAAAATAAATATAGAAGGGGAAGAATGGAGGTGGAATAGGTCACACAAACGACTAGAGAAAGTAGGTACAAAAACTGAGAACACACATCACAAAAACAGGTTATGACGGTGAACAGAGCAATGAAAACGGACTTGAATAGAAAGAAGACAGAGAAAAATAAGAGAGAGAGGTTAATAATAGCAACATGAAATGTGAGAGGCACGCATAACGAAGGGGCACTAAAACAGGTGGCATTAGAAATAAAAAGGTATAGAATTGAAGTAGCAGCACTACAGGAAACAAAACAAAGAAGTAATGAGATTATAGAAGTAGAAGATTATCTGTTTTTTAATAGTAGCGGAGAAGACAGAAGACTAGGAACAGGTTTCCTAGTTAGCAAGGAAATGAAAGGGGCCGTAATGGATTTCAAACCTATTACGGAAAGGATGTGTTATACAAGAATAAGAACAAAATACAGAAAAATAGGTATCATACACGCACATGCATAAGAAAAACTTTGGAGGAGAAAGTAGAATACTACGAACATTTGGAAAGATAGTGCCAAAGATTAGCGAAGAGGGATATTAAAGTAGTGATGGGAGATGCTAACGCAAAGCTAGGAAAGGAACAACGATACCGACCAATAATTGGAAGGGAAAGTAAACACGAACATACAAGTAAGAATGGAGAAAAACTAATAGAATTCGCAGCACAAAATGAAATGGTAATTAACAGTACATATTTCACACAAAAAGAAATATATAAGAGGAAATGGATTTCACCAAACGGCAAAACCATTAATCAGATAGACCATATACTGATCAGCGATAAAGACAGTAAATATATAACAAATATCAAAGCATACAGAGGAGCTGAAGCAAACACTGACCATGTACTCGTGAGAGTGAGAAGGCAGGAGATAGCTAGTGAGAAAAGAACAAGAAAAGGACTAAATGTAGAAAAATTAAAGGTACAAGTCGTAACAAAACAGTATACAAAGGAAATATAGAACCGCATAAAGGCAGGTCCCCAATAGAGAAAAAATGGGAAGCACTACAAAACATTATAAATCGAGTGGCGGAAAAAACATTATGAACCAGAAACATAAGCAAAATGAAGAATAAATGGTATGACGAAGAGTGCATGCATGCGGTACAGGATAGTAGAAATGCAAGACAGAAATACATCAAAACTATGGAAGAAATCGATAAGAATGAGTATCAAAAATGCAGAAAAACATTTAAAAGAATGTGCAGAGTAAAGAAGAGAGAGCAATTAAAACACAGAATAATAGAAATAAAGAAGACCTACAGCAGAAAGGAAATAAAGAATACCTATCAGAGTGCAAGAAAACAAAAGCAAGGCTACAAACCGAAAATCAAGAACAAGAAATTGAAACACTAATAAGAAATATGCAAAATAACAAAAGCCATGGAGACAACCAAATACAAATGAATCACTTTTTTAAGTTTTGGGAAATCGAAAAAAACTTCTCATTACTGTTAAAGTAACTTCCTCATATGTCGGATAAGGTGAATTAGGTTGTTTAAGGACTATATGACGGGGAAGGTGAAGCACGCCGATTCCGGGCAAAACCTCAAAATGGCCGAAAAATGACTCAGATTGTTTAAGCAATAAGCGATTCAGATAGAATTAATCAAATGTGGCGGAAAACGGCTTACTACAGAAATATATAAACTGATTCAAATTTGTTGGAAAGAAGAAAGAATACCGCAAGCATGGAAAGAAGCAATAATATGTCCAATACCCAAGAAAGGAAATAAATCGAAGTGCGAAAACTATCGAAGCATCGCACTGCTGGACGTAGTATATAAAGTAATGGCTACTTGGATCAACAACATATTGAAAAAGCAAATGGAGCAAATGATAGGAGAATACCAGGCTAGTTTTAGAAAGTAATTTACACCATTTATCAAATTTTCATTTTGAAGGAATTAAAAGCTGTACACTACGAAAAGGGATGGTATATACATTTATTGTTCGTCGATTTTAAACAAGCATACGATTCTATAAACCGCGGAAACCCATTAGAGGCAATGAACGAACTGAATAATAAATCTATACAATATTACAGCCATGGAAGAAGCCAATGTGATAATGCAACAAGAATTGATCACCATCAGCACAGACGAGGAGCTCAAGTAGAAGTTCAACCATGGCTAGCAGAAGTTCTGGTTGCAGCGCAACATTGAAACATGGTATCCTGCATTGTGGAAAATTGATGAAAAATACCTTATCGCTTTTCCATGATCATAGAAGTGTGGTTACAAACATTTTGACAATACAAAGAAACATTCTGAAAATCAACGAACGCGGAGATTTAAGGCTGCAACTGACCAATATTGAACCAGATTTAGCTAGATTGGTAGAAAGTTACCAGGTTCATCCATCACACTGATTTTTTTATTTTTTGTCTTTACTTTGCAATTTTAATGTTTTTTTTTTTTTAAATAATAACCTACTTAAGTATTTTTACGTAATTTGTATTAATAATTATTAATTACACCTGATATTTACTGAATGTTGTCTATTTATTTTGTTAAATTTTGATGAGAAATTGACGTCAAGTTTACTCACTTAACCCAAAATAGTTTGGGAATCCCTGATCTAGGGACTATTTAATATTGTTTGATAGATTTCTAAAAACACATTTGGCAACTCTGCCCGCCAATCAATTTATGTGGTTAGAATCAAACAAGACTAGTAAATACGTAAATATTATTGTTAGTTGTTGGGAATTGAATTTAAAAAACAATGACTTTAACAAAGGTTATTTTAATGGCTTGTGGATCATTCAATCCACCTACTAATATGCATTTAAGGATGTTCGGTAAGTATTTGTTACTAATGTTTCTTATATAATTATTAACTGTCCTTAAATTAGGATCGGACATTCGGAACTTGTTAAAATGCTGTGAAATAGTATAATACATAGTCTTTAACATGTGCACAATGTTGTTATGTTACATTTTCAGTGTTTATTTTATAAATTGCTACTCGATTATTGTTTCTTGATGTAATAGCACTGGATGTTTGTAAATGATTCACCATAACAAGAGCAATATCAACATTTATTTATTCATCTCAATCTTTTAGAAATAGCCCGGGATCATTTAAATCGTCTGGGCAACTATGAAGTAATAGGTGGTTTGATATCTCCAGTTCACGATGCATATGGCAAACAAGATTTAGCTTCATCTACCGATAGATTGGCTATGATAAAACTAGCTCTGCTTAATTGTGATTGGATAAAATTATCAGATTGGGAATGCCGACAAGAGGCACATAGTAGAACAATTGTATGTTTACGTCATCACCAGGTAATGATTTGTTTGAAATCTTATAATAAAACTTCAAACAACTTTATTAAAATTAAAAATATAAATATATTATTAAAATATTGCAAACCTCGGGTTCCAAAGGTTATGCCTCAGATTGATGACGAAAGTTTCAAAAGGGTTTGCTGAAGTGTGTAGTTAATTTTAATTCGATAATCGACTATCTGAACATGTTGCCACAATTGATTAAATCCTTGTCATTTTTTTCAAGTGTGTGTTAACTTTTTCCCATTGCATTTATGCATATGCAGGTAAATTGTTTAAAAAAAGTCAATCTTTCCATATTTGTTTGATTTTTTGTATGCAATGCGACAAAAATTATTGAAAGGAAAATGTTCTATGAAGCACAACTTATAATAGTATCAAAATCACTAGCTATAATTACATACAATTTAGTGAAATATGTTTCCTTTTAGAATCAAATAAATATGGCATTAAATAACGCATTAAATGATAATATTAATGAATATGATCTTGGATGGTTTGATATTTTACGAAACGTAAGTGGTTCAGTAAAAGTTAAGTTACTGTGCGGAGCCGATTTGTTGGAATCATTTGGTACGCCAGGTTTATGGGCTGACCAAGATGTAAGTTTATACATAAAAACATGTTTGCCATTTACACAATTGCAAGTTTTCAGATAGACGAAATTGTTGGGCAGCATGGACTTGTTGTAATAAGTAGGGAAAATAGCAATCCACAAAAGTTCATTTACATGTCAGATGTTTTAACGAAATACATGGTACGTATAAGTCAGATAGTTTAATATGCGCCGAGGTTAAGCAAATATCACACATTTTCAGAATAATATAATACATGTTACGGAATGGATAAATAACGATGTTAGTTCGACCAAAGTAAGAAGAGCTATCAGAAGAAACGAGTCCGTGAGGTATTTAATACCCGACTTAGTGATTGACTACATTACCAAGAACGATTTATATGGAATTAAGAAAAAGTACGTATAATTCACACACAGCCATTAATGTCATTAATGTAGCAGTGTGGGCCTTAAAAATTGGATCTGGATAAACAAACATTCGTCAAACAACCTTTCAAAGTATTTTGATTCTTTCATATACATTTTTTGGGGGCCACTATATTCTAATTAAATTATAAACCTTTCTGCAATCGTACATGCAATATTTTAAAATCGTTTTTTTTACTTATTTCAATGCAACTTTGGATTGTAGTAAGTATTTATTACCACCATTGGCAATATATAATTCCGCCCTAACTCCTTCACCCATTGACGTATCTATGGAATCTCCTAGTCCCAGAAATATCCATTGCATAAACATATGCAACAACAATCTGTTCTCCAACAGATCCGATGAGAACCAAATGACCGTTGATACCATATCTAAAACTAACCTTTTGAATGCCTTTAAGCACCCCGGACAAGCTGTGAAAATCATAACAGATGCCATGGGCGACCACAAGGTATACAAAAAAGAAACGCAAGTGGAAAATGTGAAAGGAAACGAGGTATGTGAAAGTACAAATGAAAATGGTACTCTTAAAATGTCGAAGAGTTGCACAAATTTTGAAAGGCTCGACGCAAAGTGGTCGTTGCAGGGAAGTAAATCAAACGACAATTTAAAGGGTTATAAAACTTGCGATGAAAATTTAGTGAAATTCATTTTCACTAAACATGGCATTCAAGTTATTAGTGACATTGAAACAATTGTATGAATTTTATCATCATTTATACTCTTTGTGAGCGTAAAATCTTAAATGGAATTGAAAATACCATCTGTTTTTTATGAGTAATGACTATATGTAGTACACTTTAGTTGCCAAATTAACTTTTTTACATAGTAAGTTTTCGACTCATGGTGCTGTTTAGCTGGTGAAGGAAGTCATTAATAAGCAAATATATTCAATGATTATTTAATTTATTTTAGATACCAAAGATTAGGGTAATTAGTACGCATTTTCTTGCACTTTAGTCCTTCAAACAAAGATTAAATTTAAATTACATTTATGCGATAAAATTTTATTATCTTGAAGTTTTATTGCATTGAAAGTTTGCTGAAGAAAATTGTAAACATTGGGACAAGTGACGAATGATACATGTTGCTCATATAAATATTACAATATTCTGAATAAAATAAAAATGAAGGCTTTAATTAAATTCAAACATATTTGCTGCTTCTTGATAATGGTATCCAAGTACATGTGGGGATTAGCAATTTTAGAAAATCTTATCTTTGATTTGTGAGCTAACAGTAGTAGGTGAATGAAACACTTGTTAAGTTAAGTATTTGATTCAGCAACTGAGTTCACGACACAGTATATATCTAGGTATTTCGCAGTCGAGAAGTTTTACAATAATTACAATTTTATTTAGCCATGTAAATAAAATAACTTTCAATTAGGAAAAGTAAAATTAATAATAACATACTATGTATATCAACTGTCCCATTACTAATGTACAATAATTTAAATGTACACAAATGATTTTAAATGAATTTAAAATACGTCATTGTCATAAAAGACAACAAAATGTGAAAGTTACTTTACTGATGGACTAATCATGCACTAAAAGACTTTGATAATCATATAATACATATAAATTTAAATATCAGTGAAACAATACATTATCCAGTGTTCCCTTTGCAAATCTAATTAATTAATGTCTACAGCATCCTTTGGTACATGATTCTTTCATTAGTAAAGTAATTTATACTAAGAAATTTTTAGCGATGCATATGTACATTTGATGGTTAATAGTATTTGTTAGTAAACTCTTCCGTGCTTCTTACTATATTGAATGTGTGTAGCATGAATGTTTCTGTTGCAGGCAGTACTAGAACGCCCTGCATGCCTTCTGTAGCCGAATTCCTTCTAAATTGACAACAATGCTTCATTATATCTGAATTTAATGAAACTGAGAAGACATTTTCTACACAGAAATTGGTATTTTACATAAGTTTAGCGAGATAATACTAGATAATGAAGTTAATTGCTGTAAAGTTTGCAACTACTATTTATATGTCATTTAGAAGACTGAAATTTTTTATAGATGCAAGTGCATGAGTATATAAAAGTACTTATTATAAATGTTTGTTGTAATGCACATATTAAAACATTTACATTATTTTCCATTCCATCCCTTGCATGTTTGTTTTGTAATAATATTTTTATTCATATAAATGTTTTATTTTTATAAATCAATATAAATGTTTACTAATACATACAATGAATTTGAATTTAAGTAGAAATCTGAAGGTTAAAAGTTTATCTTTTTCATATATTTTAGTTATAACCTTAAGTAATTTCAATCATACAAATGCATATTGTTTTTTCTCTTCCACATTAATTGTTTTAAAATACTTCTTATATTTATGGTATTTTAATGCATGTTACAAATGTTAGAAATACATTCTTTGTTTTGGTACTTAATGGTGCCATATTGTAACAATTATTTTGAACATTCATAATTTGATATATGAAACATTACTGATAAACTATGCAAGCTGTAGACTTAATTGACGTGCTGCATGTGGCAGTTCAAACCAGGTGTGAATTAAATGTTTTTGTTTTCTGAACTGGTTTTAGAACCGACTTTGAACTGCCAAGTGGCACAAACCATATAATTGTGATAGTTTAACTATATATTTAAGCTATGTACATATTTTTATAAATAAAATGTTAAATTTTTTTATTTTAAATGTACTTATGTTTGTTTACAAGACACGAAGAATGTGAAAGTAATTGCGGCAAAAACCTAATAAAATAATATATTCTTTACAATATAAAGTAATGTAGCACAAAATAAGCTTTTTTATTACCCTAAGGTCCACGGAGTAAAAAAGATATAAACTAAAATATCTTATCAGTTATTGTTTGGCACATAAATAATTTTTATTTGCACAAGCATTTTATATTATCTAATCTACTTGAGCAATTATTTATTGATTTTGGTGGATTTCACGTCTATCTTTTCCGAACAATCGCACCATGGCGTTAACGTGTGGTCACATATTAACTTAATATTAATTACTTTTAAATGAACATTATCAATAGTCATTGGTTTAATACTAACAATAGTATAGTTCACATTATGTAAACCAGTCTGTCGATCTCTTTTTCTAGTTATCTCTCTTTGATTGTAACATTTCGTAGTATCTCTTCTTCTATGATTTTTATCATGAATATGCCTAAAAACAATATAGTTATAGTTAATATTTATAGTAATTACATGAAGTTTGAATATTTAATATTGCAGGGTAAAATAGAAAGAAAAAAATGTAATATTTTAGTGTACCCAATGATAATATAACTGTGTTCCAAAATGAATTGTTTTCAGATTATATTTTATTAATTGTGCAACAAGCACTTGAAGGGGTAATTGAATGAATCAGCGAGATAAAACAGAAAAGAATATGTCAATTGCACAACTTAACAGTGTCCCATAATTATTCATTGTAAAATAGTAACTCATAAAATAAAAACAGAAATAAAAAATAAATTGTATTAATAATTACCTAAATGTGTTAGTTCTATCTGTAGTAATATTAATAGGTCTTGTTACATTCAAATTAGCTTCTTTTAATCTAACGTAAAACTCGTCATCTTCTAAACCCCATCCCCAGTATTTATTTGACATACCATTCACCAAACCGAAATGTTGCCTAAAAGATACAATAATATATAGACACAATCATATACACATCATGAACTTACCTGTTAATAAGTAAAATACCGCCAACGAATTTACTATAATTATACCTAGGGTGTAGATTTGGTGCCGCCACATGAAATGGTTGATATTTTGGATATGTATATGGCAAGTTGTTATTTAAAGGTAATAAATCTACATCGTGCATGACTATATAATCGTGAGTAAATTTTGTATATAAATAGCCAACATTTATTAAAGAAGCTCGGTTAAATCGATATCTATCTACTTGGTTCAATATATAAAAATCGTGATCGATGAATTGCTTATTTAGAAAATTGTGCATGTATGGTACGAATTCTAGTAGTTCGTCGAATCTATCTCTAAATGGTACCAACACTGCTAATTTATGGTCCGAAGTATACTTTTCTCTGTTGCTTTCATACACTTCCGTGTCTTGTTTACGACATTTACAATGATCTGAAGAACAAATACAATTATAATGTTGTTTTTAAAGTTTCTTGCTAGGTACCATTGGTCAATAAATTAAATGTTAAAGTTAAAGTCACTGCAAACATCACGAGCACCAATATTACCAAAAATTGGGTAAAACGTATTCGAAAAAGTTTGTCGTGGAAAGCACTCATTTTCATTCATCTTTAACGCAGAAATGAATTACAATACCTTTTTATAACCTAAAACTATTGAATATTGCCATCTTACACAATCGCCAACTTAATTTCAAAATTATTTTGGACGAGTTATAGGACTAGTGTTGCAAACATATATAAAGTCCAAAAATTATTTTGATTTACATTTTAGTTTGCTGTTGTTTCCAGGAAAATGCTATTTGTGGAGTTTCGTCAACGCAACGGCACATCGTTAAAAAATTAATTTCATTTACTACAATAAGCATCAATTGCACTCACGGCTTTTGAAACACTCCCTCGTACAAATATCGCTAGTTTTAAACTGTTCGTGCCAGTGGCGGCTCGTGAGTTTGCTACTTGAGGAGGCAAACTCAAATGTGTGTAATGTACAACGTCCTGCATGTAAATATTAAATGATTTTTATTTGTATTGATCGAAATATCGAAAATGTTTAAGATAAAAGATATAAGGTACTTTAGTGCTTACCGAAAATATTCCCATAAAATTACGAGGCGGATATTATGCATTCCTATTCCTATGTAGGTATATTGTCACCTTTACACAAGATTAAGGGACGTCAAATTGTGAGTAGGTACAGCAACTAAAACATGCCGATATGTAAATAATATTAAACTAACGATAATTCACCAACCGGGAGCAAAATTTTCTATTTCACAATAAAATAAAACTATGTGCTCCAATTTAAAACATGAGATTCCTTTGTTTGAACTCCCCACCAAGTTGATCATAAAACAAAATAACTAACAAAAAGTAAAGTAAACTATTAACAGAAAATAAACAAAAATGCTAATAAAAATTTAAACTCAATTGTATTAAAAAGTATATAATGCGTCACACAACTGCACGAGAAACAGTGGGGTGTATTCATGTGCCGTGACGCAACGTCTGGCGGCATGCCTCCAGCCGATGTGTTTTTATCGAGAAAAGTCTCTAGTTAATACGGACTGCGCTAGGTTTTGTATCGGTTCAGCGCGTCAAATGTAGCAGTTTGTGAGGCTGAATTTAGTTTGCCTCCGGCCGGCAAAATTTCCCAATATTTTCGCGCTATAAGATTTTGGGATGTTTGAAAATTGTAATTTCTACAACTACAACTATTTACTAAAATACGCGTTTTTAATACAAAAAAACAACACTCATGTATAGAAAAAAATAAATTACAAAAAAATGTCAGTATACAAAATGGCATTACTTCCGTTGCCTCCTCTGACAAGCCGCCACTGGTTCGTGCAATAACGAATGAATTCTACACTTATTTTTTTTAATAATTTACGAATCGAGTGCGAGAAGACTTCGCGCAATGTTTCCTTTGCACGAATGTGCCGAATACGTCTTTACGCCTGAAGTTCGTTCAATATTTTTTGAAACGAACTAAATTAGCCAATATGTTTCAAGTTTCTATACCTTGTTTTTAAACTAGGAGGAGTAAATTGAAAAGCCATATTTATAGTGAAACTGAAGCTGACGCGAAACTTGTATTGGGTACAATATCCATATTTTAATATATATATATTAATATATATATATATATATATATATATATATATATATATATATATATATATATATATATATATATATATATATATATTGAAAATGTGTCTTGTCAAATATGACAGAAAAATGTAAAATTTACACGAAAGATGGTCTAATCTTACACCTCAATGGTGTAGTGAACATTAATTAAAACAGGTCCATGAAGACTAACTGGTGGATCGCTAGACAATATTGTTTCTGGGTTATTACCCTTCGTCAGTAGCGATTACCAAGAACCTTAGTTGTTGAAATACCTTTATATGTAGTGGCCATCAAAACTTCTTGGCGCGAGCCAATCACTCCTGTTAGACAAGGTATCGTCTTGTCAGTGTTCTGTTGTCAGTGGTTCATTAGGAGTGATTGGCTCGCGCCAAGAAGTTTTGATGGCCACTACATATAAAGGTATTTCAACAACTAAGGTTCTTGGTAATCGCTACTGACGAAGGGTAATAACCCAGAAACAATATTGTCTAGCGATCCACCAGTTAGTCTTCATGGACCTGTTTTAATTAATGTTCACTACACCATTGAGGTGTAAGATTAGACCATCTTTCGTATATATATATATATATATATATATATATATATATATATGTGTGTGTGCTTCTTGGTTCTCGGGTTGTGAACCGCGTTGTAGAAATGTTCCCCGAAGGGTCGCTTCGACAGAGTCCCATCTGCCATCTTCAGGAAGCTCTTCTAGGTCTCGCTGACTTAGAAGAACTGACGTTCGGAGTTACTCGTTGATCCTTATATTCCGGTTTGTCGTTGGGGTTGACTACGCTCGACTGCTTCTTACTTCGGCTCCTGGTTAATGGACCTTGGTGTAGTGGGCGTGTGATGACCTGTAGCGGTTCCTGTGGTGGTTCCTGTGGCGCTGTCCTTTGAACACTGCTTGTACTGTATTGTTGTAATACTGGTCTCCATGTTGCAGGCAATCGTTGGGCATCATCTGTGTGTTGAGGATTTCTTTCCGTTTCTCTATTTCTATTGCCTCCCGTATTATTCTGCTGGTGAACTGTTCAATGCTAGCTATTGTCCTTGTATTGTCGAAGTCGATTCTGTGTCCTGTGCCTAAGAAATGGCTAGCCAATGACGATGACGAATCTCTTTGTTTTACGGCGCGAATGTGCTCTTGTTTACGGACTTCGCAGACGAACCCAGGAAGAAGAAAAACTAGCAGCCATAGCTTTTCTACCGTATGTCAGAGGGACCACGGACAAGATAAGCAGGATCCATAGTAAACAGAACATCGATACAACTTTCAGATCATACAGGAAGATAGAAACGATGCTGAGGAATCCAAAAACGAAAATTCCATTAGAAACGCAGGGAGTGTACGAAATACCATGTGGAAACTGCGAGAAGACATACATCGGTCAATCCAATAGGCGCATCGAAGTCCGTAAACAAGAGCACATTCGCGCCGTAAAACAAAGAGATTCGTCATCGTCATTGGCTAGCCATTTCTTAGACACAGGACACAGAATCGACTTCGACAATACAAGGACAATAGCTAGCATTGAACAGTTCACCAGCAGAATAATACGGGAGGCAATAGAAATTCTCAAGCACCAAAGTTTAATTTCGCGCACTAGGTACATAAATAACCATTTCGATCTAGTGCGCGAAATACATAATTTGCACACGTTGTCAAGGAACAACTTCAATGTGACATTTTCCACACTAATATCAATGTAAAAATGTCACATTTTTTCACGTCTGTAAAAAATAATATTATGACGATAAATATCGCATTTAGTTTGTATTGCATATTTATGTGCAATTGTGAGATCTAATCTACCAGTATTTTATGCACGTGACTCATCTACTTTGAGTAACACAAACAACACAAACGACTAATTGAAGAACTTTAAAGTTTGAGCCAATACAAATTAAAAACATAAAGTATAAGAAAGTAAATATAAGCGTGTAATAGGCACATGCTTGCATATTATATTTTCGTTAAAGAAAATTTAAAATATTTGTCATAATTATTATTGTATTTGTGTATATTTTATTAATTGCAATAAAGATAATTGCTTTTATATTCTTGTTAAAATTTATTGCAAAATTGTAGAAGGAAATTCAACCGTGTAAAAAATTAAATTGTGCAAAAAATATAAAGGGCTTTAATATTTTTTAAAGCATTGCGCCAAACTGATAAGCAAGATAATTTAATAGAATATCGATATTGTAATTTTAACCTTGTCACACATTGCACAACATTGCAACTAACTTCATCCGACAGATATAATAGTCGCGCGTCGCGATCCGAGGCTAGTTCCAAGTTGACCGAAGTGTGTGCAACTGGAAACATGTTATTGAGTTTTGACACAATTTTATTACGAAATAAATGTCAAGAGTTGAGTATACGTGTGAAAGGAACCTTATCGAATTGTTTACCGTCTTGATCAAGTGTTAAATTAGCTGTTATATTTAGTAAATTTAAGAAAAAGTGTGATTAATTTCAACCATGCCGAAAGGAAAACGAAAAGGAAAGTTTGGTAAGTGTATAATATGGCCTCTATTACCCGTGACATAAGGATCTTTTTCGTTGTTAACGTTCGTCCATGAATTTAGTTATGTTGCACAAGGAGGTGACATATGGAAACCTTTAAACTTTTCTGAAATAAATCATAATTATGCCTCTGACTATTACTTTTACAGGATTAGATCGAATTTTATCTCTTCATTGTTAGTCTACCAATTTAGATATGACTCATCATTTTCTAAGAATCTATTTTTGCTTTAGCCATTGCACTAGTAAAAACGTGAAATTTTATCTGAGTTTCCATATTGATTTATCTAGTGTTCGCGCTTAATACGATAATCTTCAATTTAGATCGTGATCTTCGTAATAATGGTTCCGTTCAAACATCTGACGACGAGTCATTTAATGATAATGCAAGTGTCGCTAGTAACTTCTCAGAGGTGCGGAGTACTGATGAAGGAACAGATGAAATCGATGAAGTCACACAGCAAGAATCATTCGAGGAGAAGCTGTCGGAAGCGATAGATGGATTTACGCAGAAATCGGCTCAGGGAAGAACTAACAGCTTCGAAGCAGTATGCAAGGCGTTCATTAAGAAATATGTATCGGCATATGTATTTGATAGGTAACATATTTAATGTTTTTGCCATTGTTTCACAAATCCCATTCATTAAAATTAGTGTGACGTTACATGCATGTCCTTGAGTGTTACCGCATTGCATTATTTTGACGGGAAATCACAAATACATGTACAGAAGGACACAAACACGAAATTTGAAATTTATAATGATTTGTCAAGTTTCTTTAACACGTTCATTGGTGATGTGATTCGAAGTGCCAACATAAAGCTGTACTCGAGACATTGATGCTTGGCACACGGCACACTCCGACAACGTTGGTGCCTTCGAAGTAACATTTGCTTTTCTGTTGGTACGGAACTGTTAAAATCTTCAATGTGGTGAGCAAATGAAAAACTTTTGGTGGAAATGTAGGACTTTATAATATATATGGTATACATAATCGATTTAAACAAATAGAAATAATGTGATAATGATAAATTCATCGATTGCGCAATATGCCCAAATTTTTTTTTTACTGACCTTTGACTATTTATCAAATAATTCTTGAACTGCTGCACTAAGGAAGTCGATAATTTTTCCCCAACTCAGCCAAAAACTATTTTCACAATTTGACTGAATTGATTTAAGGTCTTAATTAGATTATCAAAGCAGGAGATTCTAACTTTTGCGATTAAAGCATTGATTTAACTTTTTCAAACTGACGTCATTTGATTCAGTGAATAGTGTGTCCATTAATGTTCGATAATGTTGTTTCTATTAATAGTACTCAACTCTTTGTCTTTCAGACGAATAACAATATGTGATGGCATCGAGAGAGGTTTGAAGAAAGGAAGAGGTGCTGAACAAGCTGCAGCTGCACAACTTGCTCCCTTGCTATGTGTTCAATTGGGCGCAATGCAAGCTAGTGAAGAAGTATGCAGTAATTTAAAACCCATCTTATTACAAACAGCTAGTGATAAATCTGTTTCACCCATTGCTCGTGCCAAGGTAAATATTTTGGACTACTATATTTTCACATAACTGTGTTGTTGATCAAATGAAAAAAAAGTGTTTTGTTTTTCTTAAACTCATGAAAAAATATATTAGCAATATCAAACTAGTGATATTTTTGAGTCGAGGTATCTATGTTTTTAACCCTTTCGCTACCACATTATTTTCATAACAGATAAAAAATAAATTAGATAAAATTCCGCTTAAAAACTGATCAATTACTAATGCAATGCAAAAAAATTAATAAATGGTTTTTCTGGGAAAAAAGACTGCCCGTAATCATAGACAAATGTAGTTAAAGGTAGTGATTATTCTTAAAAATAGAACTTGGTCAATTACTCAGTAACAAATTTATTCTCCATTTATTTTACATGAAATGCCCGGAAACAATTTTTTTGCTTGTCCAAGCAAAGATGAATGTTGCAATTTTCACATTTAAAGTGTGATTTACCTTTGCACCCAGGTCTTTTACATCTTCCTGCCTCTTTCTGTTCGTTATGGATAGGAAGATGATCGACTGTATCCGTTCTAATACTTGCAGAAGGTCTTACTTCAACATTTTTACGCTTGGCTACAACTGGTGAACTTTCACGACTAGGGCTAGGACGCCCACGCTTATTTCCAACTGAAGTCTGCCCACATTTGACCAAACTGTTTGCGATTGCAAGTTTGAAGTGCAATAAATCCAATGTATTACGTTTGCCCACATTAGCTATGATGCATTCGGTCCGATATTCAAGCCAACTATTGCAGATTGCTATATCTATTGCGTGAAAAATTTAACGCAATGTCCACTTCCTGGATCTTATGAAGACTCTATATAAAGCCATTATATTTTTTTATTACTTCTTGCCAAGACACTTGACTGGTCCTATCTTTTCACTGTGTCCTTTTCTCCTATTCCAACAATGTTGGATGCCGTGTTTACAACGTGATTATCATACCATTTTACCATAACTATATCTTGGTCAGCACTGTAAAGTTGTTCCATGTATCCGTGTTGTTTTTTCATTATTTGCTTATCGGGTAAAAAAGGTGGGTTAGCAAATCGGTTCATCCTCGTAGTGCCAGCTGGTAAAATTTTGTTTGCTTTTAGATACTGTAATAGGTGATGAAAAAGTTATCAAAATATAACTTGGTGTATGGAATACTAATTCTTCGACTCGAGTGGATCACAACAGCAGCTCCTTGTCCATACTTATTTTGTAATCCTTTATCAATTTCTGTACTTTTTGCCCTGATATATAACAAAGTCGTAAACAATTCCACTCTCACCACGGAGTAAAAGTAGTTTTATACCCCAAGGATTAGGTTTTCCTTTCATATATTGTTTACTGGACAGTTGCCCTTTGAATCTACACATTAGTTCATCCACACAAGTTTTTTCTTCAACATTCAGGTCTACACAACTTTTTCTTATAGCATCAAAAATGGGATGAAAATTTTATTAGTATTATTGAGATCTCATTCTAGATTGTCGACTAAATTCAAATTCATCCTTAGTTGATAAAATCTGTTTCTGGGCATAGATTCCCGAAACACAGATAGACCGAAAGTACTTTCCCAGTACATGCTAATCCTTGGAAAGCGTAAACATCCCATAAAGAGATGTAGACCAATAGGGGTTTCTATTTCTTTTTTATTAGTTGGTTTGAATCTCTGAATTTTCTACCATTTGGTCTATCAGGTTGGGGGTAACATAACGACGAAAATATTCAATGGGCTCCGGAATATCATTTTGATTTATTGGCGATTCTTCTGTGGGCTGCCAGCCTTCCGAATTGAATTTCAAAACGTTCTTTCTGGTCTATTTTATTTGCAACTTTTCTGTAGTTTTTATATTGCTTGTACTGGGCATGGAATTGCTATCAATCTCTTCTTCTAAATCATGTTCTTCTGTTTCTTGACCATTTTCATCATTGCCAAAAGTAATAACTAATTCTTCGTTGTTACTATTTTCATTTTCTTCAGCCGTTTCATCAACTGCTTAATTTTCTTGTGCTTTGATTTCTTCATATAACTGTTCTTCCATTCTTTCTGCGGCTCCCACAAGCTCTTCATAATCCGAGAGATCAGATTAGTCAGAATTATCACCATTGTCTAGTTTATCCAATATGTCAATCAAAGATTTCTCCATTCTCATGCTGTATTTTTCTATGAAAATCATGTACATCAAATAAATCATGTACATGATCATGGACATCAGTAGCGAAAGGGATAATAGATACTTGGAAAGATTTTAAATAAACCGCATTGTTCTGAGCATTACTGATAATTTATACTATAGTTCTGAAAATGTCTGAAAACTTAGATTTTCCGTAGAATGTAAATCAAAACCCTTCTCATGTATTGATATACAATCAGCTGTTACATATTGTTTGTATCAAATATATGATGTAATATAATTTAAAGTACTGTATGTTATATATGCTGTTATCAAATATCAAGATATCCACATTCTTGTAAAATTTCAATTATATATATTTTCAAATACTATCTGATATGATATCCAATATAAAATGCCTGTTCGTGCAAAAATTTTATTGTATATAAGATAAAATCGAACTTGATGATTTCGATCAAAATTTTATATATAGATAGTGTGTGTCTATATACTCTGAGTTCGTTCGAGTCAAAGTGGTTAAAGCAGCAGCAAATAAAATGTATAAAACTCGTTATTAATGGGAAAGTCAAGTTTAATCATCCAGTGAATCAGTATTCCAACCAAAAGAAAAATCTAGTACAATATCCTTTGTTTTCTTTATTTTTAGTGCTGCACAGCTCTTGGGTTGGTGACATTTTTGGCTGGTGGAGAAATGGGCGATGTGCTACATTTAATGCAACAACTTGAAAACATATTCGCGGGCAGTTACTTAAAGGGTGACAGCTCTGTTCCTAACATATCTTCTGAATTAGCCGTTCTTCATACAGCTGCTCTTGGTGCCTGGAGTCTCCTTTTCACACTTATGTCACCTGGTGATGTATATTCGATGCTAGGAAGGGAAGATTTTACACCGTAAGTTAGTTTTAATTTTTGACGAACACTTTACAAAACTAATCGTTTTAGGTCGGTGACTAAATTAGCTGAACTTCTCAAATCGCCTCACTTGGAGGTTCGTTTAACTGCTGGAGAGGCCCTGGCTGTAGTTTTTGAATTGGGACGTGAGTATCAAGATGATTTTTCCGAAGATTTAATACCAGATCTTGTGGAGGTCTTACGTCAATTAGCCACCGATTCTCATAAATACCGAGCTAAAAAAGATAGAAAACAACAGAGAGCGACATTCAGAGACATTTTGCACTACATAGAGGTAAATATTGTCGCATCAAAGACTGACTTAATGTTTAATTTTGTAATTGGATTTCAGAGTGACACAATACCGCAAATTCAGATAAAGTTTGGACAAGAATGTTTAGTGTTGGACAGTTGGACTCGTAGGAAACAATATGATGCCCTTTGTTTCATATTGGGACCGGGTATAAATATTCATTTAACAGAGAACGATCTATTAAGAGATATATTTGAACTCGGCACAAAAATTTTAATTAACGATATTCCTGTGCAAAAGCAAAGTAAATTAGAAAGGGTAAGTCAAGTAATTTATTAAATATGAATTACAAATAACAAATAACTCTTTTAGCATTTGGTTAATGCAGCTGCATTTAAGGCAAGGACACTTTCGAGAAGTAAAAACAGAGATAAACGATCAGACTTTTAACGCATGCTTTTGTTTTAAATGTACAGTATCAATACACACAATGTGAAAGAATAATTATTCAAATTTAAAATGTTTTGGAGAACTATTGTTGCCAATTTATTTATTTATAGACGAATTGTAGTTAGCGAATATATTATTCTTTTAATTCTTATAGACCCTTTGTTAATAGAACTGATTATTCAGTTATTTTATTAACCTATCGCTTGCAATATTATATAACAATGTGTTTTAAAATAAATTGTTTAACAACCATTCCTTCTGTGCCTCATTTGTCGTAATTGTATCATCAAAACTTTAAACAATATTGAGTTTAAATTCTATGAATTATAAATATTTGAAAAGCATCATTAAGAAGCATTGATTTTGACTCAACATAAAATATTTTTCGGAAGATTCGTTCAAACTACCTATTTTGATGCCTAAGAAAACTTATTTTTAAGTAATTCGTGTGGTGCAATTGGAGACTTCAGTTAAATCAACATTTTAATTTGCTTAATTAATAATACATGCATTCATTGTATGGCAACAGCTTCATGAAATGTAAAAATGTCTCGTACATAAAGTATAAGAAAGTAAAAATGAACGGAAAGCAAACAAAAATTAAATAAATGCAAATATGATTGGAAACTGATCAATGCATTAGATTTAAGTATCAAGATATTCTGAAAATTGGGCAAAACAAACAACTGGATTGGGTTAGGTTTGGTCATAAGATCCTTATAAGCTTTTAAGGAATCGTGTTTATTCTAATAGTACACAAAGACCATCCCAACTTGATTATCACATCGATTGAACTGGAGCTGGATATTAATTTTGAAGGAACCCAACCCAATCTAGTTCGTTTTACTAAGAGAATTATAATTCAAAATAAAATTATGAGTTGGAAATAGTGCTACTTTACATTCAATCAAACGTAAAATCCGACTCAAGTTGATTATCCTGAGAGAATTGATTTCAAAACATTTACTTAGTCAAATGGGTTGGTTTTCTTGACAATTTCGACCAAAGCGATTATAAAAGTAAAAGTAAATTGGTTTCACTTTTAAGGTTGATAAAATACCTAACCCAATGTATTTTCTTTTAATAAGAGAAATATCTTTTTTTTATAAGACAAGCTGGATTGTGCTGGGATGAGTTGGCGTAAGATTTTCAAAGTTTCTATCAAGTGAACTTCGATAAAACACAAAACTCAGCCTAAGTTGATCATCATGATTAAGTAATATTATTTCAAATTAATCGAAATTAATTTCCACTGATGGACCGGGGGATAAAATGCCTAACCCAACTCACTTAGAACACATCCACCATAAATCTGTCCACAGAGTTGCTTGTATTATTAATAGTTAAAATATTAATACAAACAATGTTTTAGTTTAGTACATACAATTTAGCCTTCCAAACGTTAAATATTATTTACCGTTTATCTAGTGTTTGTTAAATAAATCTCAAGCAGTGATAATTAACATACTTTCATTAAATTATTGCAATAGGTTAATATTTAAACATAAACTAACACAGTGCTATATATTTTCAAAAATATTTACTAATATTTTAAAAGGGATTCATTGGAAATAATTTTACGCCGAGTTCCAACACATGAATTAAGTTGTTGAGACAGCCTTTTCACAACAATTTTATAATCTTCGTGATAAATATACAAGGAGTATTATAGTTATTTATTATATAAGACGATAAAATTATACTTTATCTTTGAGAGCGTTTTTAGCATGTAATACAACATTTTTTTCTAGAGAAGGACTTGTTCAAAGGAAAATTAAAATTTAAAAGAAAATTACAATTTTTGACACAAAAATCGCAATTGACAGTTACTGTGAATATCTCTGCCAATGTTACTTCTACCCTTGCGGTTAAAGGGCTACTTTATCTACTCAAAAAAGTTCATAAAATAATAGTTTAACATCTGCTATAGAAAAATAGTAGATTGTTATACAAGTTAAGAAAACTGCTAGTTTACCAGCGAGTGTAAATGAATTCACGAGCGAGCGTAGCGAAACGAGTGGAGTCATTTTACACAAGCATCGTAAAATCACTTTTCTTCCGAGTTTAACACGCTATTTGGAAAAATTGGAAACATTTTAGAGAAAGTAGGTAATTGGACAAACTGTCATTTTTATATAAATGACAGTAAATGTATTAAATCATGAAGTGTGCGTATTTTTTGTATACTTAATGGAAAACAGCCATTTTAGTATGTAGCAAATAATGAAGTAATGTGCCATTTTACTCGTTAGCAACATTTTAATCGACACTTTAATCGTTAGCAACACATATTATTTCCCCGATAACACGACCTTGATAAATGTAATAAACTATATTATTTAGCCGTTATTTATTATTTTATCTACTACCATATCGTAATGTCAAACTTTATGACATTCATTCAGATGTCGTAATGGTATACTTTACCGCACTAGTGCGGTAAAGTGACGTTTTACCGCACTAGTGCGGTAAAGTGGCAACAATAAAATTAAACATTTATTATCTATTTATTATAAACATTAATTGTACATTTCTTACATTTCGAAATATTAATTCCAGCCAAACATGAATCGACACTATTAGTATTGGCAGAAGAACCTTGAATATTTAACGTATTTTCATTTTCTCCCATAATTTGGTTAGCAATTTTTTTTTTGTTTTCAGTAGAGGTTTCTACATAACCTTCTGCAACGCTCGATGATTTCCATCCCCCATGTCGTTTTAAAGTATCTATATCAGCACCTGCATCGACCAGCAAGGATGCTGACGACCTTCTAAAACAGTGACCTGTATAGTTTCTCACATCCGACAATCCTAGGAACGTTGCAATTTCTTTTGGTATGCGCCCAATAGTATTTATACCTACAGGTTGAGATGTGCATTTGCCATTTTTGTATAATACAAAAAAAACGATCGTGAGTTACAGACTTTGGACGAAGATGAAAGTAATTTCGAAAAGTATCCAAGCAGTCAAAACCTGCAATATTTCCTTTAGTAATTGCAAATTCTCTGATAACTTTGGTTTTAGTAATTGGTATGATAATTTTAATGAAAGCACTGTTATCATAAATGTCTGTTACTTTTAAATAAGTTAGCTCTTCTCTACGACAAGCTCCGAAAATACCAATAATTAAATAAACCTGTAACAGAGCAAAGTATTCTCAAATCAATTTTTAAAGAATGTAATATCGTGCACTACCTTCATCATTAAATATTGATCGTCATTAGCTTCTTGCAAAAATCTGTGTATGTCGTATTTTGAAAATACATTTGACTTTTTTGCTTTATATCCATCGCTATTTCGTTTCAAAAACGCCAACAATTGCGTATATTTGCTTATATCCACTTTTCTTCTTAATGAAATAGTTGTTCTTAGCATGGAATAATGTGTCCATAAAGTAGACGCTTTATTCGTTTTGGCTTTAACGGAAAAGTAAGCAAGCAGAATTGTCTCTGAAACAGCATCTCCCGCCATTTTCATTTTACACCATTTTTCAAATCTTGAGTATTCCAACATGTACCTTTGCTCAGATTTAGCAGGTATAAGAGTTGAAAGTGCTTCGTTTGCAAGAATTTCCACATCGGAATGATGAACATAATTCTCAGTGTCACTCATGTTTATAAAGAAAAAATGTAAATAAAAGTTTGTGTCTACCGTTTCTAAGGATACTTACTTTAAAGATATCGAACTACTGGATTATTGTAATTTCACGAAACGTCAAATCCGTGATGATTATTATTAAGGTTTTTAAATTACTTTTATGGTAGTAGATAAAACATTGTACGACATTCGTATCGTAACGCATTATTACGAAACTCGATAGGTTGTCCAACTCGACCTGGCGGTCTCGTTGGACAATTTTCCCATCTCGTTTCGTAATAAGGCGCGTTACGATACTTATATCGTAAATATCTATTACATCATATATTGGTATTGTAACGAGATACGGAAAAAGGTGATGAGAGTAAACCATCACTTCCGATTGAAACATTGCTTTCAAAATAGGATTTTTTCCTCCTTGCTACATACAAATCTTAAGTTTAAAGTTGCATAGCTTTGACTTTAATCCTTTGGGCGATAAAGGGCGCACAGGCACACACACACACCCACGCACGCGCGCGCGTGAGTAATTCCGAAAATAATCGGAATCGATTCAGGGGACCTCAAAACGAGTATATCTGTTAAAATCTAGAGGTCGAAAATGTTCATAATTATTGTACTTTCTTGTACATAAAGTATAAGAAAGTAAAAAGCAGCACCTGCTCTATTTTAATCACAAATGTTTGTTGAAGATTTTGTCAGGTGCGAGTTTGCTGAAGTTTATGGTCGAAAACTAAACACCACTTATTTTATTGCTTATATGATAAACATATTTATTACTTCACAGATATATTGTGAACATCAGCTGAAAAGTTAATGAGAAAATATAAAGGCCCTTTTTTTATATTGTATTGGTTCTTAGAAGAAATAGTAACTGCAATAAGTAAATACATTTCGGCAGCATTCGTTCTGTTGTGTAGCGGAATGTACTGTTTATATATTGTGCAATATCTGTTATTGCACAATATTATTAATCCTCTGGATGTTATATTGAAAGATTGCGTAATATATTGTGTCAATCCAAAATTTTGAAACATTGTACAATGTAAAAAGTATGTATATGTGATATAAGGTGACCAATTCTTGGATGGTGCAATCCAAACCAACTATTTCTCTACTTCTACGAGTACCTTTACTGGTTTTTTTCTTTAATAATATAATAATATGTTGTCGGGTAAATGTTCGTATGTATGTACGAAAATATTGTTGTCTGACATCAATTAAAATTTCACTAACACTAGCGTTTCTGTCTGATGACTGTGTTATAACTTCATCAGTGAACCACACTCATCCTGCAACCTTGCAGGATCGACAAAAATGTGTTATTAGTGTAACATTGAACATTGACGACATGTAGTTAATCACAATTCACTGACATGACATTTTGTGTTCAATATCCTACGAGTGTTTCCTAAACTTATCTAAAGCGCGACTTCTTTATTTCGTCGTACTCCTCATTCAAACCAAAATAGTCTAACTAAATTACAAGTAACTGATTGTTTCTTAAATTTTATTTTACCTTACTGTTACATTAAAAATTAAATTCACCAATTATTTTAATTGCGATCTGATCCGCTAGCTGCTCGTAACTAGTAGTACTTCTACCGGCCTTTCGTTTACAATAAAAATAAATAATAAAAATCGACTGCACATTGTACATCATGATATCTTTGTTTGTATTTATAATACTTACTGTACTTTTCCACGATATTCGCAAGAGCTCTACTCGCTACTAGATGGCAAAAAAGACTGCAAAGTTAAAAACAATACCTCTGTCAAATAATCCTAGCCAAAGAAGAATATGGCAGATATTCAAACACAAGTTGTGGAAAATCTTAATAAATGCACATACTCTCTCTACAAATTTGACAAATTCACAGATATATCTAACTGTGCCCAATTTATTACGTTTGTAAGGTATGATAGAAATAATGACATTAATGAAAATATTTTATTTTGTTGCTCATTGGACCAATACAACCGGAAAATGTTTATTCGACACTTTTGTAAAAGGGACAAGTAAATATGATATTGACTGGGGGACATGCACATATGGTGCTAAAGATATGGCAATCAATCTGGTCTTATCGTCAGGTTACAAGAAACGGAAAAGCTTAGCAGACTCGTATTTTCCAAAAATCTGCGAAGACATTGGTGCTTATTTGGTAATCTTTATCACACCGAAGTAAGGTGGCTTTCAAGGTACAATATCTTAAAAGGAGTATTTCACTTAAGAGCAGAGCTTTTAATATTTTTCAAGATGTGAAGTCCCCATATTTTTGAAGAATTGAATATTTTTAACAGTAGTATGCAAATAAAATGAAACAAACTTACCCTTACCACACAACTGTGTGGTAAGGGTAAGTTTGTTTCATTTTATTTGCCAACCACAGTCTCCAAAATTACTAATAAAGTAGTATGCAAGGTCGTGATGTTTATATAATTACAGCCACAGATAAAATTAAGGGATTTATAAGAAAAAATGATTTATTGCCATTGGTAATTGGCAAAAAGCAGTTCAACGTAACCCAGTGCATTCAAGGAAATTATGGAAGATGTATCCAATTATAGTGTTACACATTTTGAATAAGTTTTTTCAGGCATGCAAGTTCCTTTGCTCAATTTAAAACAAAAGCTCTGATTATTTTCCAGGAGAAATTTATATTAGTTACGACAGTAATTGGACCAAAAGGATGCAGGAATACTCTCGTTGGCGAATGAAGCTATTAAATGTTTGGTTCCATTTGTAACATCATATTTATGCGAGTTAAGTTTCTCATCTATGATTGTCATCAAAACAAAAGTGAGAAATCGCCTCGTACTTGAAAACGATATAATTGTGTCTCAAATATAAAGCCTAGATTTGTAATTCTGGTTTCAGAAAAACAGGCGCACGAGGTCATCAACATTAAAATAGTTTATTTCACGGCGATCATTGGTGATAATTTTTATTTCTATCTGGAGGAATTTTTCCCATCCACCTGTTTTTGTAGTAGATAAAACAATAAAGGATTCAATTAGTAAATTATTCGTTAAGTTTACAATAAATTAATGTTCGACAATTTACGGCAATTTGATATGACAAAAATATTCCCGCTCATAGAGATACTGATAAATCGTGCCATATAGTTCCATAATAAAATATTTGTTACACAAATAGGACTCAATTTAAATTCAAAATGTGACTCAAATCAGACAGCGTACTGTCTGACATAAGTTACAACTCACGTTTTGTAAGCTAAAATCACTTTTGTGGATCGAATGATGTTTATTTTATACCTAATGAAAAATGATATAATCGGAATAGTAATACATATTCTGGCTGGTGAATCGTTCAGTGTGAATAATTCATTTATTGACCTTCCACAATAGACGGTAAAAAACAACTCATAATGACGAATAAGAATCAGGTTAACTATTTTCTCATAAACTATTTCAAATCTTGAATGAAAGAAATTAAACAAAAATTAAGTCAACATTCTATTTATTTAATTTTTTTATTATATATATGGCACTCTTTCACTCATTCTTACTCAAAAATTTAAACAATACGTTTGAAATAAAAAAATCAGAATTACTGAACATATTAATATCAAAGAAACACATTCAATCAATAACAATGAATAAAATTAAATTAACTGCAAACAACAATATAAATTTACAAACGGTGGTCGTGTGTTTTAATACAGGTATGTGTTTCGTTCTTTTATCAAAAATAAAGTTTTTATGATACTGTGCACAGAAATTGTCACGACTGTTTACAGCCAGGTAAACGTTTTACAGTAATACACGAGATTGGTTTCTTCCATCTTCTTTTACTAGTCTGAGTAGTTTGTGCGCATCCATTTTTGTGGTCTTTTTCCCCCATTCGCTTTTCTAAAACAATACCTATTGTGAATGATAAAAATTGAATTAATGACTACAGAATTATTGATGATGTCAACTACTTACCATTAAGCTCATGTTCTGTAAAATACTGTACATCACTGTTGCCATCGCTATGACTATCATAGTAATGGTCAAGTAAATAAGGTAAAACAGTCATAGAATGTAATTCGTCACCTCGTAGAGGTGGTATAGGAACTTCTTCAGCATTTCTTGGTGGTTTTTGGCTGAACCAACTAAAACGAAAATCATTTCTTTTATAATAATTTAAAAAAAATTAAAAATGGGTATATATTTAATATAACTGATAAAAATATTAATATCATATCAAACAAAATCTAAATTTAGGAAAACAGAAAAAAAATGGAGATTGATTATTATACATCGTTAAGACATTAAACAACTCATACTTTTAAATGTAAGGAACGAGCTTATTTTAATTATATATCCCAAATACAAGGTAGTAAATTAATCTAAATTTCTTGACATGTCAGAACAATGTGCAATGCAATGCTTGCCAATAAGGTGCTGAGAACAATATTCGGTACCACAAAAGAAAATAAGTTATTTAAAGAATCTCCACTTATTCAAATACAAAAGCTAATACAGACTTCATGTAACAGGAGGAAGAAAGAAATAAGAAGATCTGAAATTAAACTAACAAAGAGGTAAAATAAACTCTGTGTTTGAATTTGTTTAAAATAAATACTTACATGTGTTGTCTAATATGTCGTAGGGATAACCTACTCTCCGGATTCTTTCTCAACATTCCTAATAATAATTCTTTTAATGGGATATCTATTTCTGGAGGTACTGTAAAATCGCCTTTTCCTATATTTTCAAATAATCTGTATATATTATCACCCTCAAATGGATAAATACCCGTTGTAACATTATATCTATAAGGAAAGTGCCTACATTATGATACCTTACAAAATAAAACTTACAATGTAACTCCTGCACTCCAAATATCCACTTTAAAGCCAGGAAAAGATTCCAAGCCATTTGCAATTTCTGGCGGTTGAAAAGCAGGAGAACCTTGGCCGTTATAACAAGTGTCATCTACTGCAAATAAATCTATTGTCTAAAAAAAAATGTACATATGTTAATTGATTGAATTAAGATTTACATAATATTTTTTTAATTAATGTAACAGAACTGATAAGAAAGTAATTAAAATAAGTTATTTTACACGCAATGTCATGACAGAATCACTGTTGTTGAACATGATCTCTATTTTATTTATAAGACAATGTTTATCTTGCAAAAGTTATATTATACAATAACAAAAAATAAGTAACCTTTTCATCTCGAGGTTAAACGTAGTAATCTCAGTGTTAAATCTATTCTACAATGTATTTCACCACGTTAATGTTAGGTGTAATTGTATTTTTACTTTTATATAAAAGGTAATATATATTTTTAATACTTATTGCTATTTAACCTAAGATTGCATATGGATTTCATGTAGAAAACTACCTCTGCTACTCCTAAATCAGATATTTTTAAATCTCCTTCTAATGTAAGTAACAGATTTCCAGGTTTAATGTCCTTATGTACAATTCTCATACTATGTAGATATTCAAGGCCGTCAATAAGTTGTACAAAATAATCATGTGCTTGAAATATTGGAAACTTTTTCAAAGGTGTCGAATCCAACATTCCCTGTAAACTTCCGACGCAATACTCCATTATCAAATACATCTTTTGCTTCTCCTCGTTAAAGAATAAATCGACTAGATTACAAACATTTTTATGTTTTAATGTTTTCAATAATTTGATTTCCCTAAAACAAAAAGTTAATTAATTAAACAATTTAATTCAATTGCAGGTACGAAGATTGTATGGCAGCCTTAATAGCGTGGATAGTTAGAAAGGTAAGTAAATCTTTTGCTGTATACATAAAGCTTCTAAATGTACCTTTGTACATTTTGTTCCCCATTTGGAATCCTCCGCAACTTTTTTTGTTTCAAAATTTTCACAGCTCTTCTGCATAAAGTCTCGGAATCGAGCATTTCTTTTACTTTTCCATATGAACCTTCACCTAACAGATCACCCATGACATATTTTCCTATCATCTTCAGCTTCCTTTTTTTAGTTTGATATATTATTTGATCACTATCTACTCGATGAAAAAAATTGCTAATGTTAATATTTCCTAGATCGTCGTCGACATCGACAACATTTAACCAATTATCCCTATCGTTTATTGGGGTTAAAGGCAACTCTTCATCACTCTCTACACTGAATATTCTGTTGTTTAACTCTCTTTCATTTTCAACATCGTCTACTGTTGCACTATCAGAACTCTTACTTATATTACACATTTTTTTGTCCATAATTATCTTTACTGTTTCTTTATATTTGAACACTATTTATCTTCTTTCTCAAACAAAACGTATAAATTCCACCAGCAAATAATTTTCACGCCATTCATGACACTTATTTATACAGCCATGCTTTTATAACAGCTGGTTTGGTTATATTTGTGTAGCCAACATTGCTTTTATAAGATAATTTAACTGTTTACCAACAATTGTTTATCAGCGATTACGTCATAAATTATTATCTCAGCTATTAGTTAATTGATTCCAGATATAAATTATCAATTATATTAGAAAGTAAATAATTTCGTAGTTTAGAAAATTACAATAAAATTCAATAAAAGACGAGTAAAAGAAACGGACTAGGGCGAACTGACGAACTTATTCAAGGGGTACTAATTAATTTGGTTCCTTAAGGGTTTATTTGCAAAAAGTACGACATTTCTATATCGTCAGTTTCGGACATCATTTGAAAATTTATTTTTATTTCGCTTTTAAAATTCGTATTGGCAATATTTAAAAAATCAAACTCCGTGCTAACTGTGGATAATATATATATGAATATGAATATAAATACATCACGATTCTTGATATTTCTGACAGTAGAACCAATTTGTATTTACACAGCACAAAGTACTGCCAATATTTAAAATACAAAACAGTATGGTAACAGCTTAAAAAAACCAGGCAGTGTCACCTTGCTTTAGTTGTGATTGTACCGCCCTTTATTTTAAATGTCTTTGCAGAGGTCATTTAATTGGAAAAACACAAAGTTAACTCAATATATAATTTAAAAACAAAATGATTGTATGCATATAGTAAGTATGTACCTATGCCCATTCTACGAGTTTATTATTTAAAGGAACCTTTGCATGATTCAAAGTTATAAATAAATAATTTGCTATATTGTTTTCGTTATGATAAATAAGAAAGTGCTATGACCTACGAACTGGAGATACTTGTTGCATCAATTATCAGTTATTTGGGACATACAGCACATAGCGTTTAATGTGTTGTTTCTTTTTATTTTTTTGTACCGTGGTTTTCACTGATTACTGATTACCAGTCAACATATTGTGCGTTGAGTGTTTGCATGCATAATAATGGCAAAGAAAAGGAAACATATTCGACCGAAAATTAGAGTTACAATAAATGGGGTTCAAAAACCTTCATTTGTCGGTACACAGGTGAAGAAACTTCATACATTTAATACTATTGTTCGAGATCAAGTATCGCATTTCTTTCAACGATCTAAGCAAACTGTGTATGCTGCTACTTTTTCTGTCTCTTTGTGGTGTGTAATGAAATTACTAACCGTATCAAAAGCTCTAGAGGATGTAAGTTTTATTTTACAATCTTTATTTTTTAGTAATAAAAGCTTCTATTCTATATTGCCCAATTGCTTAATAATTAAATTACCACAAGAAATGAAAATTAAAATTGATAGTAAAAAAATGTTGATAAATAAATAAATAAAAGGAAATAACCAATAAATTATTAGAATAGATGATAATAAATAATAAATTGTATTGGTGCATCTATACGTATTTTCATCTTGCTCTACCCATATTGACTTGAAGGGTTACGCCATATATTCCTCCAACCTCTATCCCAGCAATGATCCCACTCCCGAATTATTAAATTTACCATACAAAACTTTTTCTTTGATACTTATTTTAAATTATTTCATTTATTACAAAATCAAGCCTGATTTCTTTTATAATAGTTTGTGTACATTTATCATTCTCACTTTAATTTTGTATCCATTTTTAAAGTACGACAAAATAGTTTTGGTTTTTAAATACCTGCACAACCTAATTAACATTCCTTAGCTAGTCACATAAAATAATGAGTACACAATACCCAGGACTTTTAGAATGTTCTGCTTGCCCCTCCTATCATAAACTGTATAAATAGGAATGCCATAAACCTGAGCTCAGTTTCGTGGTAACTTGCATTTACTTGCCACACTAATAATTAAATATTTGTTTACAAGGTGTTTGGAGTTGTGCGACGAGAAGTCAATGACACGTCTGGTAAACATCAAGAAAATCGTTTAATTGAAGGTAATAATTATAAGCAGGGAACAAGTTCTAACTCGACTGCAGACGATTCATATTACAAAACATCTGAATCGTTCATAACTTTATCGAAACCAGTTGAGCAAATTATTGAAGAAACGTTCAGGGATGAAGTTGTGAAATTGACAGAAAGAGGATTCGAATCAAAAGCAACTTTACATTTAAAGTCGGACAAAAATCCAGATCATCAAAAGAAATATTCGAAAAAACATCAAACAAAATCGAAATTAAACACCACGGAAGATAGTTTCTTTCCATTGATATCAAAAGAGAAAATCAAAGACGTTACTGTTGAAATAAATAAAGACATTCTCATAACCAACTCGGTTAAATGTGAAATTGCCGTTGATAATATAGGCCATACTTTCTTGCACTCAACCGAAAATGAGTCTACTGATGATTTAGGACTCTTGAGAATACACAACGTAGAAAATAAACATTCAAGCATTGACACAAATAGCCATACAGAGGAAGTACATGAAAGTCTAAGTACATTACAGTTTAACACCAACATTACAACATCGAACTTGACAACGAATAACGACGGTGTTGATAAAATATTAACTTATCAAGGAGAAGATTCCGAAAATAAGGAACTCATTGATATAAAAAACAACATACACGTGAAATATACGGAAAAGGAATCAAATTTATTTGCGAAGGAGTGGGAAGGAACCGAAATAACCGTTGACACAAATTCGTTCAAATTCCAATTGAAAATGAGGACCGATACCCAAGTACGAGTCTTGACATTAAATGACAATGAGCATCAGGATTCTACATTATATCGTATCGAAAAAAATTGGGTTATTCAATTTCGTGTGGGTCCCTCATTGTTTGGGCGAAAGATTTCACTTTTCTGCAATTATCCTGAAGACAGAGGTGGCAAATTTAATTTCGAGCGGAATCATTATCAACGATTGCAGTGGTGCCAGGATGAAGGTTGTGAAAATGCTGATGACACGGCATATTTCGCGCAAATCTTTGCTGAGTTGTCTGGAAGTTTCCATTACTACTTCACTTACGAAAATGCGTAAGTATATAAAATGGGGAAATAAATTGAAACAAACTTACCCTTATTGTCAGCAGTGTACTGTTGAAGGTGACAACTTAGTTGTTGAAATGTACATCTAGTGTTAAAAAAATACTGTGTGGTAAGGGTAAGTTTGTTTCAATTCGTCATCTATGGCTAATGAAAATGAGTGAAAGTAATATTTTATAATAAATGTATTTCTGAATGTTATTATTAAACTTCTTGTTGGTAGTGAAGAGACACCAGGCCAGGCGTTACATCTGCCAATTCCATAATTATTATTGTAAAAATTGAGCGATGATTGATGAATTTATATTTTTGCCATAGGGTATCTTGTTTAATGCAAAAAGGGCATTGCAATAACTTTTAATATTCTATAAAGAGTTTCTTTCTCCAGCTCAATATAATATCTTATTAATATTTGCTAATACATTCGTATGTGTAATAATTTAGTGAGATTTCTGGACCACAAGGATCTGGTTTCATTCTCATAGATCCAGTTTTAAAGTACGGAAGAAATGAAGAACTTCCATTGGATTGTGTCCAGTGTCAGACTGTACTTGCTAAATCTTTGGGGCCATTTTCTACGTGGGAAAATAAGTTACGCGTAGCTAAGGAGTCCGGATATAATATGATCCATTTTACTCCTATACAGGTAAGAATTTATATATTACGTAGTTTATTTGGAGAACGGTGTTTTTGTGAAATGAAAAATGTTGCTTGGACATACGTTCATGGAATCTTTCTATTAGAAATAAACACACATCACACACATAATCCAGCCTTGTCTACCATGTTTTCTATCTTGTGCTAACACTTCCATTTGTCTCCATTTTTATCGATGTTCCCTTCGTTCTCTCTTTCGCATTATCAAATTCAACTAAGCATGTCTCCTTTCCTAACTTGCATGCATTTTTGATCGGATGAGAAATAAAATTATTACATTTAATAAAAATAAGAATTGTTTGTATACTTCGTTTTTTCGACAGTCTTTTCTTCATATCTGCAATAAGTAGCTGGTGCAGCCGTTTGGTAAGGCTGTGTGACAAATATGCTCAGTTTAACACAATTGCAAGTTTTAATATTATCATTGCAATTGTATATGTCTATGAAAATGTAATGCATTATCAACTTGTACTACAAATACATTATTATAAATAAAGAAATTTTAAATAAAAACGTTTCTTAGATAGATTAATAATTTCTAATGTTTGTGTAAAATTGTACAGTGTAAGTCTTGATTGTAATGTTTATTTATAGGAACTGGGTGTCTCAAATTCATCGTACAGTCTTAAGGAACACTTAAATTTAAATCCTATATTTAACGACGTCAAGGCCGTATCATTTCAAGATGTAGAAAAATTTATCTCGAAAATTCGAACCGAATGGAAGGTACAAATTTTTCGTATTCAATGAATCATTTAGTTTATCGTTCAATTTACAGATGACATCAATTTGTGACATTGTATTGAATCACACAGCGAACGAAAGCAACTGGCTTCAAGAACATCCCGAAGCGTCATATAATTGTGCCAATTGTCCATACATGCGCCCGGCATATCTTTTGGATGCAGCACTTCATCAGTTTTCTACAGATGTTGCGAAAGGATACTATGAACATAAAGGTATTCCAATAGAAGTTTGTACTGAAGATCACATTAATGTAAATTTTTAAATACATAACGAGCATCCATGTGATTCATAATTTTTCTAGTCTATTCGATATGTTCTACACAGTGAAATTCTACCTAACATAAAAATACATGAAATGTTTATATGCGACGTAAATACGTATGTTTCGGACTTTTTAACTCTGGCTCGTAACAAGACCCCTAAAGTTGACAATAAAAGTGAAGAATTGAAAGAAATGAAAATTATAACTGACCCCAAATATAGGAGATTTGCTGCCACAGTTGACTTAAATTTAGCATTAAATCTTTATAACACTTTTCGGTAAGTGTAATAAAATAATATGGAGCATGTGCAACTATCCCCAAGCATTCTATTCTTAAAAAATTAATCAAATGATTTTTAGACTTATTTACTGGAAAATTAATTTTTTTTTAAAAATTTATTCTACAAGTAATACTACATTCTTCTCAAGTTTTTCATTCATTGGCACAATAAAAATATTTATTTGCTAATTTTATAGCCACAATTCACGTACTACTTTTTTTATAAAGAGTGACATTGCATCCAATTCATAATGTACCGGATTCTAATTTGTTGTGTGTATTGTGTTTTAGATCAGATTGTTTTGATGAAGAAACTAGGTTAAAAAAGTGTTCAGAGAATTTAAAAAATAAATTGGACGAGTTAAATACTCAAATAATTAAGGAAGTGAATCAACATTTAAATGTAGCAGTTGACAATTCGATTGCAGGAATGCGTTATTTTAGAGTACAACATGATGGCCCAAGAATAAAAGAAGTTTCTCTTAAAAATCCTCTCGTTTATAGATATTTTACAGATTATGATAGTCCACGAACGGTTAGAGAACACGAAGAAATTATGTACAGTGAAAAATCTAAATATTTGATGGCTCACAATGGGTGGGTGATAGATTCTGATCCGTTGCGTAATTTCGCCGCGCCTGACTCAAACGTTTATATACGAAGGGAATTGATAGCGTGGGGCGATAGTGTAAAATTGCGATATGGAGACAAACCTGAAGATAGTCCATTTTTGTGGAACTATATGAGAGAATATGTTGAACAAATGGCTGGAATTTTTGATGGGGTGAGGTTGGACAATTGTCATTCTACGCCCATACCTGTTGCAGAATATTTATTAGATTGTGCACGAAAAGTTCACCCTGACTTGTACGTCGTGGCTGAATTGTTTACTAATTCAGATCAGAAAGATAACATTTTTGTTAATAGGCTTGGTATTACTTCACTCATTAGAGGTCTGTTCGTCGGTAATGAATTTATAGTTTTTATTGTTGTTTTTTTTGTAGAGGCTATGTCTGCCTGGGATTCCCATGAGGAGGGCCGTTTGGTCTTTCGATATGGAGGGAGTCCTGTGGGGGCTTTCTACCAACCTAGTATTCGTCCATTAGTTCCGTCAATTGCTCACGCTTTATTCTTAGATTTAACACATGACAATCCATCGCCAATTCAGAAAAGATCTGTTTTTGATTTACTACCAAGTGCAGCATTGGTAAATATGGCTTGCTGTGCTAGCGGTTCGAATAGAGGTTACGACGAGCTTGTTCCACATCACGTGAGTCTCATTTTTAATTTTGTTGCAATAATTTCATACATACGTCGCTCGTAGATTCATGTAGTTGATGAAAATCGGCAATACACCGAATGGACTGACAATGATACATTGGTCGCTAACAATCCAAAGTACGTTTCAAAAATATCCGGAATTGTTGCTGCTAAGCGTGCAATTAATGATTTACATTTTCAGTTGGGAATGAATGGCTACGAACAAGTATGTTCTCGGCGATTCAAAAATACAGGCATAATGCTTTAACTGTTACAGGTTTATGTAGATCAAATGGACGCGGATATAGTGGCTGTAACAAGACATAATCCAGATACACATGAAAGTGTTATTCTTGTTGCTTTTACAGCATTTACGCATCCTGATATCAATTCTGCTAACTATCAACGAAGTATCAAACCGCTCGAAATTGAGGGCGAGTTAGATGAAATTGTCTTGGAAGCTACTCTTACTCACACAAATGTTCAGTAAGTAATTCAGAAATATGATAAGCAATGCATGTACAACATACGAAGCATTCTGGTAGTTGTTCATAATGAATATCTATTAAAATATCTGGTAATTATTTATTAATAAAACGATGCATAAAGAAATAATAATATTCAACAGCACCTTAAGCAAAAGGAATGGCAGATCTAATATAAATTAATTATGTTAGAAACTATCGTTGGATTTCACATTTTATTAAAAACCCTTAAAATATATATTACTACTTGGAATGTTAATTTACACTGAATCATTATTTCTCATCCCTAACAACCTTAAATATATGACAACACTGTTCCCATTCTCAATGATATTTTAAAAAATATATTCATCCCAGTGATCCATTGATTGAATGTAAAACGTAATGAACATCAGTGATATGTGCATCAAAAGCACTGAAATGGTGTAGCGAATATTATTTTCAAACTATCCTTATTCCGTAAAACCTAGAAGCTACAAGCTGTTTTCAAATATACGGTCAGAATAATTAAACTCGCAATTAATATACAGTCAAAGATAATCAAAGATAATCCTTTAAATATTGTAATAAATACGTTTCAACATATTTCGGTACATACACCACACAAATAACATAATAGGTTTTTTATATTTCAATTAGTCAATTAGCTCACAGGCCGGTAATTGATCTAAACAATGAATTGAATTAATTAGCGGGAAATGTTTATTTTGATTTAACGTGTAATTGAAATAGTTACAGGTGCTTGTTTTACTGGTATTTTTTTATTTGCTTCTATTGCACTAATTAATGGAGAAAAAAACGCTTTATTTTCCATAAATATTTTAGGTACGGTGGTTCCAAATATACTAAAATGGAATCTTTCGACAAAAATGTGGACTACATAAATGGCTTGAATGAATACAAAGTTCATGTCAAACAACACTTCAGTTTATCCGAATCCGATGTGTTTGAATCGACTAATTATGGAAATGAAAGTGTTATTAAATTGAAATTCAAAAATTTCAAACCTGGAAGTGTTGTTGCTATAAAGTAAATTCCAACATGTTAAAACTTAAGGATGTTGATTAATTTGACAATTTTTAGAGTTTCTCTTCCAGGAATAGTAAAAGAATCGGTTCGCAAGGTACGCGAATTAGTTACGTCCTTCTCTAGAAATGACAACAGAGAGTTGTGGCAAATTATTAGTAAAATGAGCTTGGGCGATTTAAATAGGGCTTTGTATCGTTGTGATGAAGAAGAAAGAGACGAAGGAAAAGACTTTGGTGTTTACGACATTCCAAACCACGGGCCCCTCATTTATTGTGGTTTGCAAGGTTTCATGTCTTTATTGTCGAACGTAAGACCAAACAATGACCTGGGACATCCTATGTGCTCAAATTTACGGGATGGAAATTGGATGATAGGTATTAAATTTTTTAAACCTCATTAAACTAAACTAACTAAAAGTTGTCAATAAAAAATTCTCCTCAATATGTCACTTGAGATTTGAATCTGTACAACTTCGAAATAGCTATTTTTGGCGGTACAAACAATTCTTTTTTAGATTATATTTGGCAACGTTTAAAATTTGATGAAGGTACCAGGGAATTGGGTGTATGGTTGGAAGAAAATACAAGGCAGCTTAAAAATATTCCTCGCTACTTGATACCATGCTATTTTGATATAATTGTTACAGCAATATATGTCTTCTTTTTAGAGCATGCATACAATCTCATGTCAGAGTGAGTTATGAATTCGAAAAAGTAGCAACATTGTTACTGGTTTTTGATTTTTAGTTTTGTACGAAATGGTTCAACCTTTGTTAAATCATTATCGTTGGGTTCTGTGCAATTTGGTGCTGTTATCAAATCGGCAAGTTTACCACAGTTATCACCTTCTTTAGCACCTCCAAAACCACCTATTAGAAAAAACAACCAGGGGGAATTTGTTCAGTCATGTGTCACCTTGTCTGCGGGTATGTATTTGCAAACAACAATACAGAATAATGTGTTAATTAATATAATGTTTTTTAACTGACGATTAAGATCATTTTTTTTGTTGGGTATTCTACTGTATTCTAATTTGTATTTTCTTAGGCTTGCCGCATTTTTCTGTGGGTTACATGAGAAATTGGGGAAGAGATACGTTTATAGCACTTCGTGGGTTATTTATATTAACTGGAAGATATGATGAGGCTAGATATCACATATTGGGTTATGCCGCTTGTTTGCGTCACGGTTTAATTCCAAACTTGTTGGATGGAGGAAAAAACTCTAGGTAGGAATTTTCTCTGGTGCATATGCTGATTTATCACCACTTACGTCTTTAGATTCAACTGCCGTGATGCTGTTTGGTGGTGGTTGTATTGCATAAAATGTTACGTAGATGAAGCACCGTGTGGTTTAAATATTTTGACCGATAAAGTTTCCCGATTGTTCCCGACTGATGATTCACCTCCACAAGAACCTGGAAACTTTGATCAACAATTACAAGATGTCATGCAAGAGGCTTTGAGGGTACATTTTCAAGGACTTGTTTTTCGGGAACGAAACGCCGGCAAAAAAATCGACGAACACATGGCTGATAGGGGATTTAATAATCAAATTGGCGTTCATCCAGAAACAGGTACGTTTTAACAGTAAGTTAAAAAGTGCATGACATTGTTTCGGTAGGTTTTGTTTTTGGTGGAAATGACGCAAATTGTGGAACGTGGATGGATAAAATGGGTTCGTCTGATAAGGCTGGAAACCGTGGAAAACCTGCAACGCCAAGAGATGGCTCTGCCGTTGAATTAATTGGCTTATGCAAGTCTGTTGTGTCATGGTTGCATAAACTTAATCAAGCAAGGCAGTATCCATATGATGGCGTAGAAAGAGTACATAAAAATGGTTCGAAAACCAAATGGGCATTTTCACATTGGGCAGACAAAATACAAGCAAACTTTGAAAAGTATTTTTGGATAAACACACAACCTACCAAGGGTGAGTTGAGACCGGACCTGATAAATAAACGTGGCATTTATAAGGACTGCTATGGAGCCAGTCAGGAATGGTCTGATTTTCAGTTAAGGTGTAATTTTCCTATAGCAATGGTTGCTGTAAGTATATTATTGTATTTCTTACATCTGCTTTCCTTGTGTGAACATCTTTTACTAAGCCGATCGTATTAATTTTAGGCTCCAGAATTGTTCAATCCAAAACATGCGTGGACAGCTTTACAAAATGCAGGAACATATCTGTTAGGGCCTTTGGGTATGAAAACATTAGATTCTGAGGATTGGACCTACTGTGGCGACTATGATAATTCAAATGATTCACACGATTTTAAAGTAGCCCATGGCTTCAATTATCACCAGGGCCCTGTAAGAAAATACGTTCTATAAAATTAATCTATTATATCCACATTTATTAAAGGAATGGATTTGGCCAGTTGGTTACTTCTTAAGAGCTATGTTACATTTTGGTTTAGTAAATGGAGAATTAAATCAAACCATATCTAACATAAAAATTATACTGTCTAGACATTTTGCTGAACTACAAATTTCCGAATGGAGGGGGCTCCCTGAATTAACAAACTCCAATGGAGCTTATTGTCGTGATAGTTCTCGAACTCAAGCTTGGAGTATGTCTACGATCTTAGAGGTAGATGATATGATGAGATGCTATCGTGTTTTTTTTATGTCACTTCAAATAATTTTGTGTGATTCGATATTCTCATTGTTTCATATCATCAATTTGAAGTACATTAGATCAATGGTTAAATATGTGAACAATTGAAATAATGTTGTTTATTATTTTAAATATTATAAATGATTGTTTTTATTATAAATATAATAAATCAATTTTTTCGATTGTAAAATATGCCAATTCAAAATTGAGGGAGCAAATAGTAAGTTACCCAACATCGTTTTACTATCCATTGGTTCAGAATTATAATAGTTCATTTACCTATTTATTGTTCTATGTGACATAATTAAATCAACGATGTGCTCTCCCCATGATTATCGGAAGATGATCTAATTAGTAAATTCTGTTTCAGGTTCTATATGATGTACAAAAAATTGAAAAAAAAGAGTCGGTGATTTTAAATTGACTCAATGTCGTTAGTAGTGATTCAAATATGTATAGAAAACGTTTAGATAGGCGTCCATCATTAGGCAGTTCTGTTAGAGAACCACCGTTTTCACTGTCCAGGCGAAATCACTTCTATAATAAATTGTTTTTCAAATCTTCCAAACAAAAAAAGTTTGCACTTGGTAACATCAAAACGTTGTTTAAAAAGAACAAACCCAAAAGAAAATACACATTAAACGATAACCCCGTTTATCGTAAACGTAAGAAGAAGCAGACTTTCTTCACGAATTATTTAAGTGAAAATATTTATGACGAACCATATAATTTACGACCATCTACAATATACAGTGATTTGTATTTCAAAGGGAATAAGCCACTGTTTGGTTATATAATAAAATTGAAAGATATTTGTTACACGTCTAATGTGTCGCTACTTAAATTTGAGATTTATAAAGCTACTAATAAGTTTAAGTATATGCCAGTATTTAAACAAAATATGCTGTGTAATTTTCCTGGTTTGTTATTGTTAGATTTCTGTACGAATCTACGTACTTCTAATATATATGCTAATATTAAGACTAAGGTAAATGAGGGTTCTTTTAAAAGTTATTTTCCAATGATTGCATACAATTCGTTAAATGTAACCGAGTACTTTCCTAGAAGTTGCTGGTCTTTTAAAGTCTCTAGAGTGTGTGCAGGTCCAAATAAAATAGTTGGTAAAAGAGATAAGAAGAGAGTTGTTAACTTGGACGAAATTTCACCTGTAGAAAACGAAATTGTGCCAAAATGTTTTATGACAATAGATGATATAGAACGTAGTTTGATAGAAAAGAAGAAGGAAGAAATTAAACTGCAGGCTGACAGAAATGTTTTTTTGCTTGAACCGTTACTTTTAGAGAACATGTCTCTTAAGAATAGGCAAAAGTTTCGGCAAAGGCAGTATGAATTTAAGAAGAATGTTAGGTTAATGATTATATACTGTTTTTTGTGCTTTTGTTTATCTGTAATTGTCTTTTTCACTTTATATTTAACTTAGATCGTATCAATTTAATGTAGCTCTAACTGTTATTCAATTTGTTTTTTCATCAGTGCAATGATGTCAAATAGAAATTCTATGCTAGTTGTGGGTTTAAATTTGTAGAATTTGCCATATTATTTATAAGAACCATGATTCAAAAATATTTTAAATTATATATTCCACAAAATGACTCATTGTAACATTTTACATTTTTTGCAAATTATTTATGCCTTATCCACATGTGGCAAACATGTTGGATATATTTGAAGATATATTGCATGTGATTTGATTGTGATTAATTATTGATAAATTTAAGTGGAATATTTACATATATTTTAAGAACATGTAACGTTTTTGACATACCATTCCATAATAAAATGGTTTTTAAATGAAAATAGTTTCCTCTGCTTACTTCCTTCTGTTTTGCTACTAATTATTTTAGGTTTTTATGATTTAATACATTAAAGGGATAATTAATTACGAAGCTTCTGTTTTTACTTGCTTATACTTTATGTATAAGGAAGTACAGTAATTATGAAAAATTTCGACCTGGAGATTTTCTTATTCCTCGAAAACCGAGTACTTAGAGATTTTTCCCGGTCATAATCATTTGGGACACCATTTAGAAAAATAAAAAAACGATTTTTCTAAAATCGTACAGTGGCCTAACCCCTTAAGTATGTATGTATGTATGTAGTAAAATTATAACCTCTAATTGCATCATTTATTTGTTTATTCTTTGAATTCCTTTATAGCATTCGTGAATCTCCACAGAATAGGACAATTAACATAAAACTCTTATAACAAATATATTTGTCAATATATAGACTAACCTAAACAAATATGTATAAAAATTTAAACCATGATACTTGCCAGAAAAATACAAACAAACTAAACAAACATTTTTTTAATTACACATTGACGGACAAACTACTAAGGTCATTTATGCAAATGTCTAAGAAATGTACAAATGAACATGCTGCTCAGAATTTCTATGTTCTAAAGTGTTAACGCAAAACATACTTTTAATTCTGCAAGTAATACAAGGATGGACACGAAGAAATATCTTTATCTTTATGTGGCTGCTACAGAGTTTAATTTCATGATAAATATTTATACTAGCAATTATCAACAGATAACATCTATTCAAGTCAATATTGTTAAGTCTTGACAATAAAATGAAAAATTTGTCAAAAAAATTAAGTCATGTGGCTGTGATTGTCTGCAAATATATGTCACTGTGTCCGTCAACATGCTAACTTTCTTGATAAAACTAAAATTAAATACGCCACAACTATTTATCTTCGCTTTTCTTATTTTTTTTCTTTTTCTTCGGCGGTTCTTCAATTGAGTGTTCTTCGACACCATTTGCCTGAACTTCACCATTCGCTATTTCGTTACCTTCAGATTTCCTCTTCTTCTTCTTCTTTTTCTTTTCAGATTTAACTAGTGCTTGTTCTTGTTCATACTCCTCCAATGCTTCTTTCATCACTTCTATATTTTTCTTGGGAATGTCCCCAGTTTCGTAAAATTTAAGACGGTCTTCGACTTGTTGCTTTAGTTTCTCACCGAATATTTTCGACGTTTGCTCGGAAAAACAATCGATTCTTGAAGCGATCGAACATTTATTTGCGAGATATCTTGAAATTCGACCTTTATTACGTGCCCCAGCACGTCCTATAAAGGTCGAGTGGAACAGCAACCCGTACTTTGGGGTGTTTCCTAAAAACATAAAGTAGTAAATCTTAACATAAACATGGGAAATGTCACCTTTTGTTTTAAGAGCCCGGAAGAGAGCCTTTTCGGCACCAAGAATTTGCACAGTAGAGGCAGGATACTTTGCTAAATTTGTCAATGAACCAGCATGAGCAATTAACCTAGCTCCAACTTGATCACCAATTAGTGTTGCGAGATTGGGAGCGACGTCACTCATCTTTGTCCGTAAATACTCGGACAATTCTTTACGATAGTCCGCTAATGCAATTACTCGACCAGCAAACATTTCAATGTTTAACAAATCAACAACATTTATATCCATTCCCATGCTAGATCTGGATGCATTTAGAATTGCTTGTGCTTTACCAGAATCCATAGTAATTTCTTCCAAGCCTTCCAGCGATTCTTCAGATAATTCTTTACGATTTTTTATGAATTTTGCTAATCGAGCGAAAGTATAATTTTCAGGGACGATTTTTACCAATTCTGGGAAATGGTACGAATACCATTCACTAAATTTGGAACAGAAATTTAGAATTTTGAAAACAACTGGACAATATCTTACCGTATACGCATCGAAAACGTGTTGACATCTTTGTCTAACTGATCCAACAAAGCAATCGATTGAATAATCATATTATCCACACGGTGAACGTTAAATTTAACTTTAGCTCTCGAATACGAATGTCCCAGACCTAACTGTGCGACTCCAGAACTTTTCGCAGTGAAACCTTTTATTAAATTATGAAAATGATGCCTTATTCCTAAAAGTAACAAAAATGGTAAATGATAATTTTAAAATCGGACTATTTTACCTCTAATTATTTCTGGTACGGCACCAATGTGACTGCAACTTATTCCCAAAGCTTCAGTAATTGCAGCACCAAGTTTAGGGTCACACACACCCAACGTCGCCTTCACTTTTTTACCAGCTTTAGGAATGGTGATATCTAAAAATTGCTGTAAATCTTCTGGTACGATTCCTTCAGATATGGCGTTTATGTTTTCCAACGCACTAACGGCCGTTTTAAACGGAGAAAACCCAACTAGTTTGACGATGCTGTTGAATCTTGCCAGGTCCGTTACGGCACTTTCAAGTTGAGGTAAAAGCATCCCAATTTCTTCAAATTCCTGCACTTTAAATATCGCAAAGCCTGCAGCATGTTCGTAGAGTACAAATAACCTCGACTAAAATTAAACAATTGTTGATTAAGTGAGATTGCACGAATTATTAACGTTTAATATATATTACTGATGATAATTTATACGTACCATTCTTGATTTAAGGAATTAAAACATTTACAATTTAAACGTAAAGCCGACGCAGCAACCACGCGGTATTAATATTAAGATGGCGTTCCGGCACTGTCATTTGTCAAAATTGTTATTCAAACGAGTTTTGTACAGTTCCAATTTTTGTAGTCAAAATTATTAGATGAAAAAATAATCATCGTTATCGTCACAGTAGAAATCGCCAATATTGATAAATTATGTTTAATTAGCTTCATTAGTCCATATTTTCAATTTTAATTCCTTGTGTATATGCAGCCCACATTACGTATTTTTTTTCTATTTGTCAACATTCGACATTTGTAATTAATTAATACAATGGCTGGTGTTGTCCCAAAAAGGTCTACATCTGGGCGAAAACAATGGACAATACACGGTAATTTTAATACAGTTACAGTTTAAATATATAATGATGTATTGTATATTCTTGCAGAAGTAGTATATTGTGTTAATAGTTGAAGTAACCTTTAAAAACTGAATTCAAATAAAACGATTGTAATTATTTTTAGATGGCCAAAAGGGATCTTTAAAACGGCTCAGAAGTCAGTTAGCTAGTGATGGATGTCCTGAATCTCAAGTAGTATTGGCTAAACAATTATTAGATGAACAGTGTGGTAAGAAAAAATGGACATTTAAATAAACAATTTTTGAATTCTTTCGTAGAATTAGATGTGGATAAAAGAGAAAATGCTAGATTAGGCGTTTATTGGTTAATTAAGGCTTCGGAGCAAGGAAATGCAGAAGCAACCGAGCTTTTAAAACAATGTTTAGATTCTGGGAAGGGCATCACAGAGCACAACTACTTAGATGTGAAATCATGTATAACTATGACACAGGATGAGAAATTGGCAAGGAAAGCAGCCAGGGAAATGTTTGCTAGGTATGATATTAATGAACCGATGGTTCCAATAAAAGTCTGTGCATTTTTAGTTTATCTAACGGTGGGGAATATATTACATCTGAACAATTACAGAGGAGAATGTTAGCGATAGATAGGGAGCAGAAAATCGACAATTCAGTTGAAGTTCATGACGTAGACGACCATGGTGAACATTTGAACGGTGAACTTGTAAACAACTACGAAGAAACTAGTAGCGAATCTGACGAAGAAATAGACTGGAGGCAAAGAGGTGAACACAACGAAAAATTGACTGAAGATCATTTAGTGTCGGCAGCTGTTAATTATTCACACGGTCAATTACCGATTGTTAATCGCATTTTATGTTTATCTCACCCAAACTTGCGTACATTAGATCACATTCCTGTAATACAGCGGCACATATTACATCCATTGTTGGCTCTCAAAATATTATACTTTACCTTGATTAGATTTTTTGGTTGCCAACCAATTTTTGCATTTCTTCCCGTAGCTAAAACTGATCTTCAATTAGTATTTCTTATAATCGTTTATACACTCGTGAGTACAGATAATATCTTGTATTTTCTCCCTATGGGGCTATATTACCTAACATTTGTAGTGATGATTGTGACAACATTTCAAATGTTGCAAACAAAACGAGAGTTCTACGACTTTCGAGTTTGGTCGGGCCTTTTCATAACATACTCGGGCGGTAGTTTAAATTCAGAGGAGGCGGAATTTCAGTTCATACGTAAAAATTTAAAACCATCCTGGCTGTTTTTTATCGCTTTAATAATTAACTTAATGCTATATCCAATTATTGTAGAGCAATATATAGCACAGTCTGAGTTAACAGTCATTGGTTTTTGCTTGACGTTCATGACATTGTTTGGATTTATGTATAAGAAAAGGTCAAAGACAATTCATGATGGACTTATATTGTTCAGTTTTGCCATTAACGTCCTTGCAAAATATCCGTATGAAACAGATCCAGTGGTAACTCAGGGGTGGAGATTCCTCGATTTAAAAATCCCAACGTTTGCCAGTTATATCATAGGGAATGGCATCGAGTTTTGCATAAATTTCAGGATATTGCTTTACGCATTCATTCCTGTTTTATTTCTGAAAATTGCAAATAGAAAGCATTGGCGTGGTATATATATGTATTTAATTCCCCATTGTGTGACTTTAAGTTGGTTACAAATAGTTATAATATCTTCGCAAGGTGCAACAATGTTTGGATTATTACGTGGAACTTTGGCTTTAGTCGGAGTGGTTCTATTTTTACCATTGGTTGGACTAACAACTGTCTTTTTACCAGCAGCAGCAATAACAAAGTGTTTAGTTACCAGTAATTTCATTTACAGTTTTAGTACATTTCTTGCATGTGGAGCAATAGGCTTAGTATTATATAGTGTCTTGGCAAAAAGCACTTATCGAAGGTATTCCGCAGTATTTCAAGTTCTCTTTGCAGCCATAGCATTTTACTTCTTAATAAATTCTCTTATTGACAATAAAATAATGTCTAACGAGTTTTATGTTGAAAAACCCATCCACAGAACCATATCGTATGAACATTATCAGAAATACTGTCATCAACATGCCTGGGAAAATGAAAACATTGCTTCAACTCAAATTCGCTGTTCAAACCTAGAAAATTTACAAATCCATTGGGACGGATACATACAAGATATAAAAGTTACATCTATTACAAATAAATGGAGATACTTCATCGATAAATTACCCACGACTCTAGCGCAGTACCTTTATTGCTTCTATGGTGAAGAAATAAAAAGTCGTTGTGAATTTGAAGAACTCCACGAAGATTGTGAAATATTCTATGATGCCATGAAGTCAAATTTAAAATGTTCTTTGGATCGTTTTAATGTGTATAGCTTTGAAATTTTGGTGCGCATGCAGTCTGGCATATGGGGAAAGAGTGGAGACATTGTTGTGGTAGCGGATCATTATTTCAAAAACTATACCCTCGCTTTAACCCCGAATGATCATGTGTGGTTCAGAGGGAGGCTCCAAAATAATTTACTGGCTGGCGCAGATGGTATTTTGGGAGGTATTAGGCCGCATTTAAAATTGGAAGAAATTGGATGTCATGCTTGTCATAACGTTGAGCTAACAGAAATAAAAATTACTATGAAAAGTGGTTATGATTTTCATAAAATTATTAATGATTTGTATTTAGGCATTAAATGTATTTTAAATTTTTTATTTAATCCCATAGTTGTGTTCAAATAATCTTACCTATTAGTGTGTTATTTATTATTGTTAATATATACTTTGATATAAGTATGTAGTTTTTATTTTATTTATAATCATGTACATTACTTAAAATGATTTATGGAACAAATATGTTTATGTATATTTCCTTGAATGTTAAGAAACCTAAGTGAGCACTCATTTGCTGGTTGTGTATTAAACTATACTGCTGCACTAAAATTGATTTGAATTAGCAGTTTTGTGAAATACACAGGCTGCACACTGGTAATAAAATCGTTAAACTAACTTCGGCAATGTTTTTTGCTACTAGCAGAGTAGCACCTTTATGAGATGCAAAATTTGTGCGGTGAGCATAGTGATGAACACCAAATCTGAACTAAATTCCTTACATAGCTCTGGATTATGCCCATAATTTAGTAGCTTCCTTACCCAGAAGAAAACTGAACTCCATTCTTGAAAACAATGGGAGAGCGTTGAAATATTAATTTTAATAAATTTATAATTTTGTCCATATTGACATCATCGGTTTATAAATACCGGATTAAGACGTAAAAACGGTATATTTCTGGTTCAACTATACCTACATAAATATCTTTCATCTTTCATTTAAAAGCCTGATTTACCAAAATTTATGAAAATGACATAGAATGTCAAAATGGTGGTCGTTTTTATTTGGCCGTAATCGTACGTCCATAGCGAAACTATTGTGAAGCTACTGAGAAAATTTTAAATGGATCAATGCAATAGTCTTCGAGAAATCTGTCCTCCCAGTTTGGAAAAAGTAGTTTAGAGAAAATCGCGTTTCATAAACACACCAACACGCGCTCTGAGTAGGCCTGCCAGCCGGATCCGGATAATTTTGGATCCGGATAATAAAGTATCCGGGTATCCGGATAGTGCTGCTTCGGTTCCGGATCCGGATCCGATATCCAGATATCGGATCCGTATATCAGATCCGGATATCGGATCCGGATTTTTGCAATAATTTAAAAGCGGTTGTCTATGGGATATGTATTGCTACGTATACGTTAGGATATAAATTAAGAGTACGTGTGGAACATCATCGTGCTGTCTACCAAAGAAACACAAAATTATGTCACGAAATCGAAGTTGCAGGTATCAATCCTTATACCATAAAATTACGATATACTAACATATGTAGCAAAAGTTTTGGGAAATTTTTTCGTATTATTTTTTTCGTATAAAAAATAATGCAATAAACTTACCATTAGATATTGAGAATCTGTCAAATTGCTCCTGTAGTTGTGTTTACAAAGTTTTACAAAATGTCATACAAGTTAGAATTGCGGAAAGATATTAACAATTTGGTTGGCCACATGCCCAAACATGACATTGATACGTGGACATCTAGAAATACAAAACCTTACATAACCGTGACATTACACACTGTTACTTCAGATTGGGAATTTATGACTATTACTCTGACCACAGAGGAAATGGCAGAAAGACACACACCTACAAACTTACAAGAACGTCTGTCAAAAATAGTCGATTGGCAAATAGAAGATAAAGTTGTAGCAGTTGTTCACGACAATGTCGCTAATATTAGCTCTGCCGTGAAAACGAGCACGTCGTTTGGTCATAGTATATGCTGTTTCGCTCATACTCTTCAACTTTGTATAAACAAATCTTTTGAATATTTTAATTTGCAACATGTGATTCAAAAATGTAGTAACATTGTTACGCATTTTCACCACTCTACAGTAGCATCAGCTGCTTTAGAAAATAAACAAAAATAACTAGAATTGAACAAAATAAACTAGTCCAGTACGTCAAAACCAGATGGAACTCTGCATTTTGTATGTTTGAACGGTTACTGCAGCAACGAACAGCTGTCATGGCTGTTTTATCCAATCGAACTACAACGAACATTAAAGTTGCAACTATCCTCTTTACAAGTGATGATTGATTATTAATTGAAGAGATGGTCACATTACTCAAGCCATACGAAATGGCAATAACGCTTTTGTCATCATCAAGCAATGCTACTATTTCAGTAATTAAACCACTTATCAATTAATTAAAAAGTAACTTTTTATTGGTTAATAAAGATGACCCAATAACAGCAAACATTTTTAAAAATTGTGTGAGACGAGAAATTATAAAGCGATTTGAAACGTATGATCTTGTTGCTGATATTGCTTCAACCTTAGAGCCACGATACAAATTATTTTTAAGTTGCCTGGATCCGGATCCGATATTCGGATCCGATATCCGGATCCGAGTTTCGGTTCTCGGGTCCGGATAGTAAACTATCCGGATATCGGGCATTCGGATATCCGGATACTTTCGGGTCCGGATATCCGAATCCTACAACCTTCGGATACTAGCAGACCTGCTAATAATTATAATGCCTCACATAGCAGCTAAATAGCTATGGGTTTCAATGGTTCGCTAATTGGTGCGATTATCTCACATCATCCTTTGGACAGTAAGTGTGTTAAATTCTCGAATCTTTTGGCAAATTCTTCGTCGTAGTTCTTCAGTTTGGACTTCCCATCCATCCTCGTAAACTTTTCTGTAGGACGTGCCTGTGAATCATTCCGGAGGTTATGCTCATGATATATGTTGTTGCCTTAAGCGGGCCACTCACACGCCTGCCGCAGGGGCAATCTAGGGTATAAAAGTGGGGATGACCCTTGATTGCCTCCTTAATTGTGATGTGTATAGGCAAGCAGGGGCAATTTTGTAGATTGCCCCTGCGGCAGGCGGCAGCGGCGCGAGACCATCTTTGGTCCCTAGATTGCCCCTGCCGCCTGCATGGTTGCCCCGTCTGTAGCGCGATCGGGGCAATTTCTCAGTTCGTTGGTAACTGTCTCAACGCGTGTGTTCACCTCAACTTATAACCGAACACTGAACGGCAGGCATGTGTGTAGAGAAACGACTCGAATTGTCCCTGCCGCCGTGCGCCCTAGATTGCCCCTGCGGCAGGCGTGTGAGTAGCCCGCTTTAATCAATCTTGGGTTCTTCTCACATAATGGCACGATGCTAGATCCGTTCAGAACATAATATTATCATTAGCATGATGAATTTGAATAAAATTCATTAATTTGGGGAGGCATCTTCGAATATAAATATCTGCATTTACAGCTTCGCCCCTAACTCGCCCAACAGAATGTCTTGAAAAACCGCCAGTACCTTGTCCTCAAATTACCCTTTTTTCTTATGCTTTACGTCACCAGGAATGTCCTCAATGTTGTCTGTATAAAAGCCTTCTTTCCCTTTTATTTCGGAGTTAGATAATGCAATATCTTTTTACTTTTTTATTAATATTAGTATACTTTGGAACAAGTACCTGAGGTGCGTTGTTGTAATGATGATGCAGTTAAACGCGAAACATATGTTGAGAGTGAAGTGTTTTTTTTTAATGTTAAACGAGTAAGTCAATACAACGAATAATTTTATAACAATTATGACGTGTTAAAGACTAATGTAACTTAATTGTGTATGTAAATGTATGTAACGTAACGTAAAAAGAAAAGTGGAAATTACAACAACGCACCACAGGTACATACGTGCTCCAAAGTATACTAATATTAATAAAAACGTAAACAATATGGACACCGGTAAATACAATAGATTTTTTAAAATCAATATATTTTTCGTCGTCTAAAATTGTCGTGGCATTGTTTCTAAAATTTTTGTCACTCTATATTTTGTCATGTTCTCGTTGAAACTCCGTTTCAACCTGTCTTGGGTAGATTCATATACAGCAAACCGCCCTCGCATTCCTTAAATTGTTGTCTTAGAAATATTTTGCTTTCTATAAATGGCGACAATGTCACGTTTGGGCATGTGGCCAACCAAATCGTTAATATCTTTCCGCAATTCTAACTTGTAGGTTGTAGGAGGGATTTTGTAAACCTTTGTAAACACAAATGTTTTGTCAAACTTCAGGAGCAACTTGACAGATTCTCAATATCTAATGATAAGTTTATTGCATTATTTTTAATACGAAAAAAATAATACGAAAAATTGTCCCAAAACTTTTGCTACATATGTTAGTATATCGTAATTTTATGGTGTAAGGATTGATACCTGCAGCTTCGATTTCGTAGCGTATACGTAGCAATACATATCCCATAGGCAACCGCTTTTAAATGATTGCAAAAATAGTAAACTATCCGGATATCGGGTATTCGGATATCCGGATACTTTCGGATCCGGATATCCGAATCCTAAAATCTTCGGATATTAGCAGGCCTAGCTCTGAGACGCTGCGGTCGATCGATAATTAAACCCTTTAACATTCTTTTTTCCACTATAAATCAAATGACATATTATTCGAACTTTATTATTTACAGAACGTTTTCACCCTTAAACAGACAGTACCAGTAAGTAACACATACAACAGTCGAAGTTACACATTCGAAGTAACACATCATCACTATTCAAGTATAGTCACAGACAAGAATAACACAGTAACACATCCAGTGTATCATCATTCAAGACGACAGTCTAACAGTTATATAGTTAGTCAGAGTTACACAGCATCATCATGCAAGACACCAGTCGAAGTAACATCATTATTCAAGACAACTTGAGTAGTAACAGTGTTATGCACTTAAGCATTGATCAATTAACAAACAAGCTAACACATCGCGACAGTGCCAAGTGTAATTGTGAAATAATTGTGAATTGTGATAATAAATAGTGTACAAAATTAAAAGGAGTTTATTCTACAACAAGATTAATAAAGCCCAGACGATAACGACGCAAATCATGGCGTAACATACCTGAGCGAGAGACTTACTCGAAATTCTCGTCGAACTTATATCTCGCCACGAGTCGAGTGCACGCAGTTTCTTCGTTCACGTAGTGCAATAAATTCGTTGAAATTTATTTTCAACAAATGTCTTTATTACCAACGGGAGTGGAGTAGTTGAAAGTCTAGATAGTAGAGTAGTGTATCATCATTCAAGACGACAGTCTAACAGTTATATAGTTATTCAGAGTTACACAGCATCACCATGCAAGACACCAATCGAAGTAACATCATTATTCAAGACAACTTGAGTAGTATCAGAACAGTGTTATGCACTTAACCATTGATCAATTAGCAAACAAGCTAACACATCGCGACAGTGTCAAGTGTAATTGTGAAATAATTGTGAATTGTGATAAATAGTGTACAAAATTAAAAGGAGTTTATTCTACAACAAGATTAGTAAAGCCCAGACGATAACGACGCAAATCATGGCGTAACATACGTGAGCGAGAGACTTACTCGAAATTCTCGTCGAACTTATATCTCGCCACGAGTCGAGTGCACGCAGTTTCTTCGTTCACGTAGTGCAATAAATTCGTTGAAATTTATTTTCAACAAATGTCTATTACCAACGGGAGTGGAGTAGTTGAAAGTCTAGATAGTAGAGTAGTTTCAGTGTAAGAAATACACATCAATTAAAATGCGCAGAAGTCGAAAACTGGTCGAGCGAGTCCACTATGACTAATAAAGGGGGAGGCGCTAATCACAGTGGCGTGACAATTGCTCGTAATAGCGTGTGCAGTGCATACGTCGCATATGCCAATTACTTTTACCAACACTTATTTCCAATAATATTCCATATTTAAATAAACGCCCCGGCTTAATATTGCCCATTCACCTCCGCCTAGTTTTGTTGGCGCAGGTTTTGATGAATCATTGTGTATTTCTTACACTGAAACTACTCTACCAACTTCGTTGGTCGATAAAGACCTCTGCAATTATGTAGTAGTACGAGTGTGGGTGTTCACGTTTAGATGGCAGTAATATTCACACACAAACTTTTTGTAATTCTTCAATGCTCTTTAATATTAATTTACCATTTCTGCGTTGCATGTTTTGTGGTCGAATTTTAATTCGTATTTCGAGTTACTTTTAATATCCCTTTCCACCCCCACCTTCTAGTGGATCTGCTATTACCAATTCGAATTCCGTTACTATGATAGGTGTTTTTACTTTTTTCCGATTCTACGTTGTACTTGTTTAATTTGGGTTTTCATATTATTATTTTCTTTGCTTAAATTACTTATCTCATCGTTGTAGGCTCTTCGATTGCGTTTATTTTTTCGATTTTTTCGAAAGTTCGAGCACCATTTTTGTAAAATCATTTCGCCGTTCTATCTACCGCTTATGATTTTCTGGTTTATCTTGTCTTTCTTCTATCGGCACTGGGTGTTTTCCATAGTCCGTCTCAATGCGCCCGGCCACCTACAAGGTCATGGCTACGCTGTTAAATTCTATCGTGCAACGTGCAAAAAAATGTGTACATCTCGTTTTCGACCGTCGTTCCATCACCGCACCATTTCGTGGGTCGACCGCTCGTAGGTCGCGAATTGTTTTCATTTGTAACAAATAAAAACATATAATTCTCCAATACCACATCTGATTCACAATTATTAATTTAATTTTATTTTCATATTATTTTCTAATTCACTATAACATTTACTGAACGTGTTAGTAATGGCTCTCTTGTATTTGTATTTGTGCCCTTAATTACTATTTTGTCTGTATTTATATAGCGGTCTACCTTTGCTTGGGAGAATTTGTTTTTGTTTATTTGTGCCTTGAAATAACTTCTTTTGTGTTTTCTATTTGATTTAATTTGTCCCTATACATTTTATTCTTTAATTATAGATAGGATTTGGTTGGCGGTCTTTGTACAGCCTTACGTTGTACATCTCGCGTTTATTATTTATTGTATTAATTATGCTTAGCGTAACCTTCTTTTAACATATTTTGTTTCATTTATAAATAGATTTGTTATATTCGTCATCGATGTTTTCATTATTCTAAATAAAATTCCACTGTTTGCGACGTTTCTTTATGTTTGTGCATTTATTCTGTCTAATGTTTTTTGAATATAATTTAGTTTTATTTAAAATAACGTATGTATCAAAAGTTTTGGCAAAAATTTATAGGGCTAATACAAAATCGAAAATAATGAAACATTATCACATTTTGCCACTAATGTAAAGCACATTTCAAAAATTACATTACTGACAAGGGTCCTCGGTCTTCGATGGCATGCAGTTTTGTCCTTACGTGTCGCATCAGCCTTTGGATTCCAATTCCAAAATCTACTTCACGCACCTTTTGATAAATGCGCCTTCGAAACTGCTTCTCGTTTTGGGCTTCCCAACCATTGTCATAGACTTTTTTACGAAGCAGACTCCTTGTGAAAGATTTGGGGGATTGTCTTGTTTTGGTACAAAAGGTATCTGATTGGTAGCCAACGATTCCCTTGTTATTCGGGCATGACAAGATGCCACATCCGGCCAGAACATGATTTCGTTTCCATCATGATGTATCCTAATAAAATTTAATAATTTTGGGAGACATCTTCGTCTATATACATTGGCATCTACAGCTTCGCCCCTGACATATCCAACATAGGGACGTGAAACATACTAAGATTTTGTGGGCGAATTTTGCTTTACATTTAAATCTGACACTATCCGGAGTGTTTTCGCTATCGTCTGTGTAAAACCCATTATTTCCTTTCATTTCCGCGTTCGCCAAAGTAAAATACTTTTTGTCGTCCATAATAATAACTTTGTTGTTTGCAAAGTTATTATTATGGACATTCGACTTAACATTCGGCAACATCGGGGAATCCTTTCAACTGGGCATTCGTATATTTGGGGCATTTTTCTCTTTTACGAAATTTAAACGATTTCTACCAATTTCTTTGAACTTGAAATCGATGATCTAACTTGCTTGCTGACGTTCCAACTCTGTTTCTTGCACTTTCTAGCATTCTGTTGACTACTGCTGGGTGCAAAACACTTGGGCGGCCACTTTTTGGTAAGTTTATGTAAGGGATTCCTTGCTCACAATCCTAAATCGTACGATAAATAGTTCTAATAGAAATATTTTGATCTTGACAAATGCGCACAATTTCCCGTTTGGAAAGTTGGCCAACTAAGGTATAAATACTTTTACCTGTATCAATTTTATAAGACATTTCAAAGAAGCCACAAACCAAACCAATACGGACGTCACAATTAATGGCATTTGTCATTGTTTTGCAATACGATAAAAATAATGCAATTCGAAATATCTCGAGAAGCATTTTTTGCCAAAACTTTTGTTACATACGTTACGATAAAGATATTAGCGTCGATCGCTTTGGATTCTCGAGAAATGGTCGTACGAGACAAGTAGTGAATTAATCGTATTTAAGTATGCCATCTTATTTTTTGATAAAATATATTAACATTGCCAATTAATGGATACAGGAAGTTCTTCAAATAGTTGTCTAAGTCTTGAATGATCAATAATGGGCACGGTGAAGGCGACCACCCTGTCAATTGGTCAATTTCAATGGTAAAAATTATTCATGTTAGACATAATTATAATTAAGTATTTTGAAGATACAATACTACTGCACCCACAAATACTATCATTTAAAATTTTCATCTTACAGTGCAATGGCACATGTTGTATTCATGTAATTTCTTTCTTGTCCTAAATTTAAATTCGAAGCAGTGGCTTAATTTTTTGCATATTGATGTACATCGTGCATATTATATTCTTTTACATTTATTTAGTGTTGTTCTACTCTCAAAGTTAATGGTTGATTTGGATCGCAACTGTTGTGCAACGCGTAACTCCCCACTCTATTCAGTGTGATTTTTTTAATAAAGCTCACTATGGTAAGCTGTTTTATAGAATTTTCCTGCCTTAAAATCAGAAACATTTTTCACTGGTTTTATGGGGCAAAACATTTTCAGAAAAACTCTCGATCTGAATTCATTCTCTACTTATCCTTGTTCGTCTTGAAACGCATATTTATAAAAATCAATTTAAAATACGTATTTGATAATATAATACGTCGTATTTCTGTCGTTCTGTAACGGTTACTAAATAGTCCGTTAAGGATGTATATCCTCCCCAAGAGGACTTGTTCGTAATCGCTCGGTTATTGAATTACACAAAACTACTTGAGAATGAAGAACTATGTTATTAGGCGTTTCTTATTAAGGGTAGAACAGTGTATTACAAAACGTTTAAATGTGCATTAGGTAACTAAGTGATGAATTTATATGATAATTGATGTAATTAAATAATTCTAAATATGTCGACGTTGCTCCCTTAACAATACTAAAATTGTGTAAAGTGTAGCGAACAAATTACGTTCAATAGCGTGTAGTTCTATCGAAAAGCTTACTGAATAATATATGTATGTATGTATAATGACGCATGTGATAACCAATATAAAAGTTGTCCATACTTTTTAAGATGCAACAGTACATTTCTAACCTTGTGTGGAATTATGTGTGCGCATGCGGTAGGACATTATTTTATCCTATAATACTCTACTTGGATTAAAGTGGATAAATAAAGTAAGTACACTAGTTTACAAAACGAGTCATAATGTTCACGATGTCCTTAATTATGGAAATATAAATTTTGTAACATGATTCAATATATTTTAAAGTCTATTTGGTATAAAGTGGTGGTACAAAATTGTATATTAGATCTGAAATAATTATTTTGAATTTCGTTTTCGCTTTTATTAATTTGTGGAATTTTTGGAATTTGATTTTCCTGCATATCAGTTTGCATATTTTTTTAAGTTTAAATTATTTTGTCCAATATTTTCATATGCCTCGGCCTTGAATATTTATGTTTGCGAATGATTCATTTAATTTTTATCCCTTTGAGTGGAAGTTTAATTGGACGGCGATAAATAATTCTAACTGGTTTCCTTTTTCAAATTAGAAAAATTGTAGTATAGTGAAAATGAAAACTACTGATCCTAAAATAAGCGTTCAATGTTACGGCTTACACAATATTCCCATACCCGCAAATATTTGTAGTCTTCAACATAAATCTATTTAAAAACGAGTTTAATTAAGGTCAATATTCTTAAGTGTCCATAAATAAAAAAATCCGGCGTGTTTATGGTATTTTTTAATTTAATTGGTAATTATGCGTATAACGTAAATTTGCTCTGGAGGTTTAGAAAGGAACGTTCTATTATAATTTACATGTTGATATGTTGTTCAAAATACAAGAACGTAAATCGTTTGTATCAACTTTGCGAATAATTGTAAAGTAATAAATGATTTGAAATAAGCAATTATGTTTAAAACCGAACGCGTGGGTATAAGCAACATATCATTTAGGCAATGACGATGTGACGAAACTAATAATAAGGTTGTAATCGAGTTGGGTTCCAACAAATGTGTTACGCGACAAAAGCTGACAAGCCCCAAAAGTTGCTCGTCATTGTTGCAGGCAAATAGTGTCAAGTTCAATTGGTTTAAAATATATATTCACAGCCTTGGTGTTTTTTGTTTAAATTTTGTCGCAAGTAAATTTTACTTTTATGCCAAACATTGTAATATAGCAATTTCGATGTTAAAATGAACCCATTGTACAAGAACGAGTCATCAGTGTCACCACCTGGCGCATTACCACGTCTTAGCTCAACGTATGTATGTTTTACGTGAAATATCAACAAAATAAATGGATCAAAGCAATCTTCAAAAATTTTAAAGTTAAACTTGCTGAAAATTTGTGCAGTTACGAGTATATACGTTTTGATAAGATATCGCGTCTACATTTGAATTTGAAATTAATACACACGAAATACAGAAGATCATTTTAACGAGAGCGTTCGAGATGTTTCATGAATCTTAACAGTAAATGTTATTCGTAAATTTATTTGTAACTAAATGGTTAAAATGGACAGAATTATCAAAACTGTGTTTTAAGTTTTAAACAGAATCTTGTGCATGCAAGAAAGGTACACTATATATTACTGTATTAATCAAGCATTTAAATATCACGGGCGTTAAATATGTTGGAACTGCGAAAAGAATACAATTATAATAATGTATATTTATAATTCTTCTAAAACTTGCATCGATAATATATTTGTAAACATGGCTTATATAAATTATTCGGTCATGTGTACGGATCCCAATCTTTCGGATCATTGGGCCCAACTTATTAAGCTAAAAAGGCCTTATAACATGAACGATAAGGATTCGTTCTATTATAGAAGGAAAGTTAATGAACATAGTATTCAGCAGCTTTGTGGGTTCCTGATTTCTGAAAATTAGGACTACATTAGTGTCCTAATGTAGCTTTTGACAACTTTGATATTTTTTTGTATTATCTTGACATATGTTGCCCTTATTATAAGTATTACCATAATATGTGAAACAAACAACTCCTGAAATAATGTGGTTAAAGGATAGGCTGGCTTTTCTGCATGAAATGTCTAGGAAATACCCGATGTTTAGAAACGATCGGGACAACTTTGCGATATTCTAATTTATTTCCCAACACAAGTAGAAATTTAATAACTTATTCATTTCAAACTCAAATAATAGATGTAAAACCGCATGGTCTTTAATTAATTAAATGAATCCAAACACACAAAAGAACAAAATCATATTCCTAAAACCTTTACAAATGACATTGAACATTGCAATAACTTTAATGAGTACTTCTCATTTGCGATCTCGGATTTATTATCTAAAATATTTGATTCCAAGGAATGTAATTACTCGAAAATTGATGAGTAATTACAAACTTCTGAAAACTAATTTTTCATAACTCCGGATATTCGGAATGCTGTTATGTCTTTGTCCTCCTCTAAATCTTGCGAGTCCAATAGAGTTTCCTCTTATTTAATAAAAAAATGCTCTGGAGTCAATCTTAGCACATATAATTAATTTGTCCTTCAAATATGGTATCTTCCCGACTAAACTAAAAATAGCTTACATTAGACCTTTTTACAAAAAAAAAAATTATCCTGATAATGTCGAAAACTATAGACCGATTTGCTTGTTACCTTTTTTCTAAGATTTATTATACATTATTAATAAAAAACTTAATTTGATACTTTCAATCTTTTGATTTATTTGGCGCGAATCAGCATGGCTTTATGAGGGTTAGAAGCACTGATTCTGCACTGTATATTTTTTTAAGGAACATTTATCAATCACTTGATAAGTGTAACCCGTCCCGCTATTTATTAATATACGAAAAGCTTTTGACTGTGTGGATCCTGTTATATTACTTCATGATTGTCTTCATATGGTGTTCTTGACATGGCCAATGATTGGTTTCGTTCCTAGTTAACTGGCAGGTCCCAACAAGTATCTTGTAATATCTCTTCCTTCTATATGTTAGATGTTTTGTTTGGTGTACCACAGGGCTCAATTTTGGGCCAAACATTATTTAATATTTATATTAATGATTTAATTGTTTGTCTGAAATGGACTGCATCTTAATAATTATGCCAATGATAGTAATATTTCTGTTACCGGTGCTTCTATAAACGAATTAGTCAACAACTCGTATTATACTTAATTTGATATCCGACTGGAAGGCTGCGAATAGGCTAATTACAAATGTGGAAAAGTGATGCCTATGTCCTTTTTGAGGGGGCTAATAGCTCGGTCGATAACTATATGAATCTGGGTCCCGAGGTTAGTACTTGTGAATCTTCTAAAATGTTTGGAGTTATAATTGACAAAAATCAGAAATGGTTCCCTCATATTGATAGCGTATGTATTAAATTCGCACAAAACTCTTACGCACTTAAATCTTTGCTGCAATTATGAGACCTTAAGGATTTTTCACTATTCCGTTTTTATTTTCTTATACTTTATGTATAAGTGAGTATAGGAATCATGAAAATGTTCGAACTCGAGATTTTAACGGATATACACGTTTTGAGGTCTCCTGTATCGATTGTGACTATTTTTGGAATGACGTCTGTGTGTCTGTGTGACTGTGTGTCTGCCTGTGTGCCTGTGTGTGCGCGCTCTACCGTCCAAACGATTAAAGAACTCTGAAACTTTAAACTTAGCATTTTTATGTAGCAAGGAGGAAAACGTCCTATTTTGAGGGCAATCTTTCAACCGGATGTGATGGTTTACTCTTATCACTTTTTCCACATCTCGAAAACGGTACAATAATGACTAATCCATTTGCATTCAATAATAATTATGATTGTTTATATTACATTTCGCTAGTAAGTAAGTCAATTCACAAAGTAGAAACTACGATACAAACCATAGCAACCATAGTTGCCAACATTTCAGCCCGCTGTGCTGGGCGAACAAGCTCTTGTTCGCCCGCTCCGAGTTCGAAATTAGTCGGACGGAAATCCGTCATTTTCCGTTAGTTACATGTGTCTAACATGGCACACTTTCGAACGGGTTGTGCAAGAAAATGTATTTACAGTTTTGTTGGCCAAATGACCAAACGTGATATTGTCGCCGTTTCATTCATGCTCACATTCATTGAGGAATGTGAGGAAGGTTTGTCGGGTATGCATATTCCAAAGACGGGTTGCCCTTGAGTGCTGAATCATGCAAGGCTTCAGAACTGCATAGAATCTGCAAGAAATCGAAAATGACTTTCAACAGAAGGGTCGAAGATTTCAAACTTCCTATATGACAGCCAAGAGGGAAATTAGCAGAAATAATTTAAAATATAGAAAGCGACAAACATTTTCAAAATACACGGCTGCTCAATTAGAGAGGATTCCAAGATGCTGCAGAAACAATTCAGAAACAATGGCACGATAATTTTAGACGACTAAAAATATTTTACTATATGTAACTCCGAAATAAAGGGAAACGAAGGCTTTTATACAGACAACATTGAGGACGTTCCTAATGAGATAAAGATGTATAAGAAAAAAGCTGGTTTTTCAAGACCTTATGTTGGTCGAGTTAGGGGCGAAGCTGTAAATGCAGACAGTTATATACGAAGGTGCCTCTCCAAATTAGTGAATTTTATTCCAACGCATCATGTTAATGATAATATTATGGTCTGGCCGGATGTGGCATCGTGCCATTATGCGAGACGAACTCAATACTGGTTGGCAACAAAATGTCCCATGTGTACCTAAAGAGGATAACCCCTCCTGTTCCACAGGCTCGTTCCATAGAATCGTTTTGGGCTTTACTCGGTAGAAAAGTTTACGACGGTGGGTGGAAAGCCAAAAATGAAGAAGAACTACGACGAAGAATCTACCAAAAGATTCGAGAGTTTAACCCACCGTCCAAAGGCTGATGAAAGGCATTCGCACCAAATTGCGAACCATTGAAACCCATGGCCGTTTAGCTGCTATGTGATATATTATAATTACAGTTAAAGCTTCATTGAACCGTTTTCTGTACCACTAAATTAAATAAAACAATTATAGTTTGAATAATTATATTTGAAAAATGTTCCAAGAATTTTTGTTACATACGTTATTAAACAATTTTGTATAACAATATTCGGAACACTACCTGAATGTTTATTGATGTAATAAAAACTTTTGATAGTATCGATTAAATCTATACACAGCTTTTTGAGACTTCCAATGCATATTTTTTTCAACCTATGTGACTTGTTGATAGCTTTTGTTCGGTGACACATATGTAGATATTAGCATTTTTAATTAAGTAAATTTCGATCCGCGTAAAACCGTGTAAAATATTCATCACAATTATTTTTAGATACATAGAATAGTTGTAGTATGGTAGTTCGCGCTACGCTGTTCATTTACCGGCGCTCGCCAACCGCTAACGGTTCGGTCAAACATTTATTAGTTATTTTTCCCAAATTTAAAAACTAAAAACTCTTGTACGGTCACGTACAAGACGTTATCTATTTCAACACAATTGCGGGCCGGCATTTAGCGCAGAATTCCCCTTTCACAAAAGCCGCCATTTTACGACTGCCACATTTAGCACAATGCGGTTGTAAATAAACAATTACCGAACCTACTTGGCCATTTAAATTATTATATGGCTCTCGGGGTTTTGGATTAATCCTTTTAGAAACCGTGAACCAAATGTCGGGTAAAGCATCCCTTTCCTTCATCACATAAATTCATTCTTCTGACCAATCACGACGAGCTCTTTGTCTAGCATCAAAGTGGTGGCATGTAATTCCCACCAATGACACAAACGAACTTTATTATTTAAAGAACGTTTTCGCCCTTAAACAGACAGTTACACACAAAGTTACACAGCATCATCATTCAAGACAGCAGTCGAAGTGACATCATCAATCAATTAACAAACAAGTTAACAAATCGCAACAGTGCCAATTGTAATTGAAAATAATTGTAAATTGTAAATAGTGGTAATAAATAGTGTACATAGGTAAAGGAGTTTATTCTGCAACAAGCCCTCGAACGATTAATAAAGCCCAGACTATAGCGACGCACCTTATTGGCGTAGAGTACGTGCGCGAGAGACGTACTCGAAATTCTCGTCGAATTTACATCTTGCCACGAGTCGCAGTTTCTTCGTTCACTTAGCACTAGCAGCTATTATAATTAAAATTAATTTAAAATCATGTAAATTAATTTACAACTGATATCTTTAAATGTGTTTACATGCAACTTTTAAATTAAGATAAGATTTATTTATGTACTATATTTCTGTTGAATCATCAAAACTGAATATTAAATAAATGCAATCGCAATGAACTAGAAGAATATGAAAAATTCAGGAATCAATAAGAAACAAATACTAAAGCAGTATATAAATAAAAATTAGAACATTATACAATTTTGTGGAAAAATATTCGGAACACTACATGCATGTTTCTTGATTTGACACATAGTATCGACTAATTCTATACACGACTTTTTGAAATTTTCACTGAATAATTGTTTTTTCAACCTAACTTGTTGATAGCTATTATGATGAAAATTAATTATATCGTTACATGTTGGGAATTACTGACATGTTCAACACGCTTACATCGTGTAACTATTGTTTCATTTATTTTATTTACCTATTATATTTTTGTAGAATCATTGTTGAATCTTGTACATTTGTCTATTTTATTATATTTGTTTTTATTTCGCCTTTCTATCTAATTTATGTAGTTTCAGTTTATTTTCATTTGGAATGTATAGTGATGTATAGCATTTTGAGTATATTACATTAATTTTTTATTTATATTTATTTATTCTTGTTTAAATTTACATTGACAGGACAAAGCAGATAGGTATGTAAAAAGTCTTATGTTAGTATTTTTAGAAGAGGTAGTTTCTACGTGCGCAACACCAGAACGGTTTGTTATACATTTTAATTGATTGAGAGGATAATTTCTCTACCCCATGGTGGTCGAACGGGTTATATTTTAAATCCAATACCCATATATAAGGAATCATTTTATAAACGCCTTTACATTCGTGTGTCTTGTGCTTCAACTATGGGCGATTAATATTCAGGTGAAAATCTGTCGACTGTTTTAAATAATTCTTGTTGCACGTGCACGTGTTTGATATTAACATGGGGAATAAGATAATCAATAAATATTAACCGATACTGAATTAAATTTTAACGTAATTACGCTCCAACAATTACAAGACCCTTATAGCATATTGCATTCAACTTAAACTTAGTTGTATATTAGTTTGCATTTAAAAACAGTTAAAATTTATTATATTCTATAAGTTATTCATCAATTACAAGCAAGTATGTTTATTTTTGTTTACTGAACTCTGTTCTTAATTGATATTCACTATAAATACAGTTTTCCATTTACATTGCAAGGAAATGTTATACGAACATGTAATTAATGTAATATATTTTTAAGAAGGTCAGAATTATACTACTAATTTGTCGGTGCGCGTGCAAAAAGGCATACGTACCTGAAATTTATTTGTACAAGTGGTCAAATCTTCAAAATTGTATAATAATTTTCGGAATGGGTACTTCCAATAAACTATAAACTATTACATTTTCAAATACTATTTTCTTACAGTATTGTGACTTGAGAATTTTTATTTGCATAACATAATGTCAAAATTTTGAAAATAATTGGAAATGTACCCTTTATCACAAAAAATTAAATTAGAAACAAAAATATGAAATAGTGGCAAACAAAACACTATTATAGATAATAAAAATAGTAATATTACATCCTGAGATAAAACTTTTTACTTTCGTTTTAAGTTAGTCATTATTTTTTTCTTTAGTTTCAGGGTATCCATCTATAGTTCACTTTTAAGGTTTTATAATAATCGTGAAATACGTGAATATTAAAGGAAGCATCTCTATTAAGTTTTCTTTCCTTTTTACCGACTTACATACATGACCTGTGTGACACTGGGACACGTCTGGTATAGCTTTTTTCCTGAAATTTATAGTTTTACATATTGCGTTTTCATCAATGCTATTTTTGTATTCGAAAATTCCAAAATGGCATTTCAAATATGTCAACCACTTCACATTATTCATCTAAATTTTTATCCTACACACAACTTTTTTGTATGAGAACGTTTTTAAAATATCACGCAAAATTCAGAACATTTTCTTTAGAGTTTCTATCGGCGAATGATCGTTGTTACACTCCCCGCCCACCAAAAATTTGTGGTCGATGGTTTAAATTTTTCAGTTCTTCTTAAAATCTTTGGCAAGAAATGGAGTCTGCATACAAGGTGTGATTTGGCTGGCACCACTTTCTGATACGGACTCATCCCACATATAGCAATAAGCTTCACTGCTACCTACATCATGTACTCTTAGGTCGAAATACCAGTTGACATTCATAAAAGACAACAGAAGTTGCACATCTGGAGTTGGTAGACACTGCTGTATATCGAATGTGTACATTTTTAAACTTATATCGTTTCTGCTACTTACGTGCTCTCTTTTTTTTTGATTGATAAGTAAACTCGGCTTCTATGTGGTGTTGTTGAAGTTCTTTATTTCTTCTGTCCCATTTTTCAAATTCTTCATTTTCATATACAAATCTGTTAGGTCTGATCTTTCTTTGGTTTTTTATTGTGTCCCATATATTGTATTCTTTGTAACATTTGGACAAATTTGATGATGAGGCGATATTTTTTTTATAACTGTAATATTACCGGCAATAGAAGTATGTGCTGCTCCACCCTCTCCATAATTTCCTAAATTTTTGCTCGGGGATCGTCTCTCCCAGCGCCACTTTTTCAAAGTTGAATTTTGTTTATGGCGTTGGTCACAAATTTCATTTCATTCAATTTCATCAAAAGTTTTACGAAAGCATTCTTTGCAAATTGGTAACATTTCGCATTATAGCATTAAATGGTATGTATCTACACGTTTGCCTTTGTCTTTTATTTTAGCTTTTGATGATAGTTTGGTGTGAGCTGTTATAAGACTAGATAGCTTTTGTTGAAATTTCCCAAACCCCAAAATTACGGTGCAATTAAATCACATTATGTTATTTGCCTTCGTACTTGCACAGTGTAAACGCGCATTAAAAGACAATACTTTATTTTTGTTCATAGCAGATTATGCAGACGATGGTGCACAGGTGCTGTGGGGTACGAACTAATAAATACATTTATGTCAAGATACATTTTGGAAGCGTATGAATAAATGAAGGAAAACATGTTATATTAAATTTGAAAATAATTTGATCGTTTTAAGAAATTTTTATTTAGTCTAAACACCTGCCAAATTCGATACCCACCGTTTATATTAAAACGTTAAATATTTGGTGAAGCTGCAAAATTTTAAGTATCTGTTTCCACTTGAAATTGAATAATTAATTTTTTTCACTAATATCTCTGAAATTAATTAAAATGTTTTAATTTTTCTTGACATTGATTCGTTTCTGAATATAACTGTTTTGTTCAGTCTGAATGAGTGTTTAGAATATTTTCAAGAGAGATGTCACGAAACAATTATTTCATTTGTGTTCCAAGCTTTTTTAAAGCTATAATCTGGTATACATTCTTCAACCATTATTAACTTATTTTAGCTTTATATTATTGTTCATGTTATTAAATACACTATTTTTGCATTAACTTATTACTACTTACAGGATTTACTTTCACTTAATACGTTATACTAAATCACGATGCAACATCACAGTCACAGACTTACAACCCCTAGATGAAATGTCAAAAAATGTAATAAAGTGTTACTCTTCTCCTAGTTTCATTTCAAATGAAACAAAAACCCGAAAAATGTCGCATGATTTCAATACTATTAATTATTATTTAAATGTACAAATTTATTATTTTAGATTCTTTCTAGGTTTTGAAATCCCTATTCACTTATGAAACTACGAACAGAAAAACAAAACTCTGAATGTTTAGACTCAGAATAGGAACTTTCTCCTGGTTACTTAATTTTATCAAAATAGTAGCATCTTATGTGTCGCTATTTGTCCCGCAAAACTACACGAGTTTTGCGGGACAAATAGCGACACATAAGATGCTACTATTATGTTCGTCAACCATTTCGTAGAATATTTCAATCTTACCAGTTGCAACACGTAACTTTCGCAGCTTTTGGCACATCGGTTCCGGTCAAATGACTTTAGGGCCGCTCACACGTGTGTACTTTCCGGACTAACAAATTTACTTCTCTTGTACAGTCATGACCAGACTTAGTTTCTATTGTCACATAATTTTGGGATCGGAAATCATCTCATAAACCCGATTTCCCAAAATCGTCACTTTACGGCCAAATTGCAAATTCGATCACTATAATCCATTACCCAACGCACTTGGCAATTTAAATCAGTATATGACCTGCACTCTCGGTAATAGGGATGTTCTAAGTTTTTAAGAATTGACCAGACGAAATATCGTAGAATAACAAGACGCGTTATCCCTTTATCTGTGCATTCCGTTACTACAGTACAAGTGCCTAACACAATATTCAACTGCAATTTATAATTATGTATAATACTGTAAATAAATAGTATACAAAGTACAACTAGTTTATTCTGCAACTAAGTCGCCTCGAACAATCTAGCAAAGCCCAGACAATAGCGAGGCACAACAGTGGCGTAAATCCTTCAGCGAGAGACTGATACGAAAGTCTCGTCCATCTTACAAATCGTTACGAGAATAGAGAAGAAATACTATTTGCTATTGCTATTTTGCTTTTTATTCAACCGTTCAGGTCCACGTTCTATTAAGTGACATAATTTTACGATTGCTTGGTTATTGAACGACTCTTCGCAAGGGTTGCCGTTTTGTTGACTTTGTTAGCCCACCAGGGTCGTCAAAATTAGCTTCTCGCACATTTTGGCCAGCAATTTTGTATTATTAGTCTAGCAGTTGATCTTACTGCGATTCGTTTCGTGTAGATTTGTCACCTTTTCCACTTTTGAGAATTTGTGCAGTTCTACTTCCCTCTACTTATTTGTTAGACTGTATTCATTTGCTGTCTGGTACCTCGCGTATGTCGGTTGTCGTGCGGAGTTTCTACAGCTACTTCCAATTTCTGAACGTTATCGAAGATCTCGCGTTCCGAACATGGGAGAATACGCACAAGAGGACGGATTGCCAATTTACCCTTTCTCCGTCCAATTGATACCATATTTTCCGTTAATGAAGGAGCATAGCGATATGTTTTACTCTGATCCTCGTGGGGCGCTCCCATCTGTTGCGACGTGAAAATAGAAAATATCCACACCTTAAAGATAACATACAGACGCGCTTTTTTAATATTGCTCGTTTCGTAATCACGATTTCGAAATACGAACAAGAATAGTAAAGACCGTTATTACTTCAAATTCACTCTTCTTGGGCGTGGCGCTCTCAACATTCATACAAAAAGGTAAACTGGTATTGTCTCAGATATTTCCGTTAGAAAATTATTTTGGTGCAATATGTTCAAAGCTGTTGCACTGATATCTGTCTGAATATGCTTCGATCAATTTCAGTGGAAAGTGTTGTGTTTCAATTTAGAGCGCCATCCGACATAAATGTATACAGCCCTAGCCAGATAACTGCAGTGTGTGTGGTACCGGAGCAAAGTAAATAAATAAAGCGCGTTCTAGATTTAAACTAATCACCAACATTTATTGAAAGATTACAATTACAACACAATGATTATAAAGTCGGTGTCGGACACAACTAGTCCTTCCCCAAGTCAAACTATTATTAAATAGATAAATATTAGTGATGGGCATAATCGAGATATTTCAATAATCGATTATTAGTAATCGATATAATTTAATAATCGACTAATATTAGTAGTTAAAATTAGTAGTAGTAGTACTAATACTAATTAATGCAATGTACAACATAAACGTTTTAATATCACTAACAGTGTGTTTTCTAAAGCCGTGCAACTTACAAATTTACATGGAAACAAGCTATCGTCTAAAAATTTAGATCAAATTATATTCCCTAATGCCACTTTGTAGTTGTTATGAATAGTTTGCATCTTATTCTGTTAATTATTTTGACTGTTGGTACCTACTTCTTATAAATTTGATTTTATTAATTTTTATTATTATTGTTTAAAATAGAGTTATTAATTTCTTATACAGGTACCTTTGTTTTTATTGAGAATTATACCTTTGTTGTTATTTGGTCATATTTTTTATATATTATTGTGGCAGTTTATAAATATTATTGTAAATTTTGAAGCGTTTTATTTACTAACGCAATATCATCAACACGATTGTACTTTTTTAAATTATTGTATTCTTCAATCCGACAATGACGATCGATAGAGACTACAAAAAATAATTGAAAGAGAATCGGCCATGGCTTCGCGTAGCGATACGACTAATTAGTTGTCATAATCGACTGAGTCCCATGTTAAAATAAAATATCTCGAACCTGTGGAACTACTATTAATATTTAGTGGTGGGGTTAAAATATATCGAGATATCGAGCTCGGTCCCACTGGCACACATTCCGTGATCGACGTCCGACAACTAATTTAGTTGTATTAATTATCGGAGTGCAGTCGATCCCGAGATACTGAGCTTTTCGGCCCCGACGTTTGACTATTAATTTAGTAGTACTAACTTTCAGAGTGCATAGTCGATTATCTCGAGAGATTTTAATAATCGACTAATTCGTGTATCGCATCTCGATTATTCCCATCACTAATAAATATTAATATCCGGTTCCGGGCCAAAGGAAATTAAATTAAATAAATTACCCTAAAATAAAATAATAAATAAATTAAACTCGCCTCCTATCCGGTAACTGCGATGATTGACCAACCTTGGAAGCCCTAAAGGTCGTCGGAATGCAATAAATAAAATATGTGTAATAAAAAATAAAAGTAGGCAATTGCTTTGCGATAGCTTAAAACATTATTTCCGAACTGGGTATACAAGAGTCAGGTTTGAATCAACAAAACAAAAACGCGAATCCTAGGTTTGCGACACCAATTAATACGATAAACGATGCTCCAAGACGACCAGACATGAAATTGACATTTAAGCACAAAATTATTAAATTTATCGTTACTTCGCAAACAAATATATAAGAAATGCGCAAAGTAAACGTTACTTTACAATAACGGTTAGGTTAAACGCGCTAATTCAACGCGAATTCAAGTGGACAAAAGATCAACTAAACGGAATTAATTACACGTTAATTTGAAAATACTGATTAAATTAAAGCTCGCCTGCTGGTTCGCAGTAATAACGTCGCGGTCGTAAACGTTAACTTTTTGTTTCAACAAAATTATTTGTACTTCAAATTATTTGGTTTCAAACATGCATTGAAATTTATATGGCTTCTAAATATTTCTTCTGTTAATACTTACGAATACTTGAAAACATATTAACATAAAAACCGACTCCGTTTGTCTAAATTATTTAAACTATGGAGGTCCTACATATTCTGTTTAAGTTTCCTACAAAGAATTTGAAGACCTTTTATTAAGACAGTAGTATAAAAATAAAACGCATAAAGCAATAGATGCAGTATTTATCAATACGAAGAAATAAACAAACAAACAACGACAAACGAAAGAAAAATAATTTTAATAAAATAAAAATATTAAAGTCAAATCTATAAAATTAATAACTTTTGTATTTCATTTTATTGTAAAAATAATCTAATGATTTTCTATTTTTAATATTTTGTTTTAGATATATTGCAATGGACGATTACGCGGTCTACATAAGAAGTGCCTGCAAGTCGTATGGATCCAAAAGGATACTACAAAATCTCAACATGAAGGTACACAAAGGTACAATGTAAGTAAGACTAATATTAATTATTAATTTCACGAGTTTGTTGTTTTATATGTATATGCACTACAGACTGCGAAGGCGTTGGGCTTGTTGAACAATTTTATTCAATTCCTTCCTGTTTCTCGTTTTCTCTTAGCAGTACCTCTAATGGCATTTTTTGTTTGGTAACATTTTCAAAATTTTTCGAAAATATTTGCTAAAAATGTTATATGTAAAACAAACTTAAACGAACTTAAACGGCGTCGCCCTCTACAGACTGCTTATCAGTTTATTCTGAAGTGTTTTATTTTTATATTTTCTTATATTTATATTCCTGCCAAATTGTAATTCATTACACAAATATGAATTCTTAAAAAACATTGATTTTACTCTTTCGTGCTTTCAGATATGGTTTATTGGGCGCAAGCGGTTGTGGGAAAACAACCCTACTGAGTTGCATAGTAGGTAGGAAAAGTTTAGATTCGGGCAGCGTGTGGGTATTGGGGGGAAACCCCGGCACGGAAGGCAGCGGGATACCAGGACCACGAGTTGGATACATGCCACAAGTAATATTTTATAAATAACAACAAATTTTCTTGTTGGTGTAACGTTTCACTTTAGGAAATAGCTTTGGTTGCCGAATTCACGGTGAAAGGAGCAGTTGAATATTTCGGCCGCATATTGGATATGTCTGACGAGTTGATCGAGGAAAGATTCAACAGCTTGACGAAGTTGTTGGACTTGCCACCAGATAACAGGTAAAGAACCGTTTTCTTGTCTTAATTTTATGCGCTGTCTTTGATAATGTCGAACTCTACAGTTTTGACTCATAACTGTCGAACGATTATAATGAAGCAGTTAATAGCTTGCTTTTGAGATGCAGTCAGGAATAAAGAATCAATAATAAAAATTAACGCGTGTATTACTCTGACACGATAACATATTTTATGATTACGCAATCGCCACGCCTCTCACGAATATATTAGAAGATTTTTTTTTACTACTAATATGCATTAGTAAGAGTTTAGTCTAATCAACGTATCGTGTTGTTGTTGTTTATGTTTCTGCGTTTAGTAAGATATTTGTCCTTAGTCGTGTCATTCAAGTTTAATTTTGTAATTTTAATTAATTTTGATTTATAGATATAGAACTTTGTTGACGTGAATTTCATCTTTAATTTAAAGTATTATTATTTTTCATAATCACCACTCTTCTAAGTGGGGTTGAATGTTCATTTTTGCTTTAAGTATAAGGGAGCATAACAAGGCTGGGCAAAATGATGATTCAAAAATCACATAAATACTTTTAATACTTTTGGTAACAATAAGCCTTAAATTAAGGTATTGTACAATCAAAGAGAAGCAACGTTCTGAAATTGTTATTTATTAAAATAAAATAAATAGCAACCTCTGCCAAATAAAGGAACAAAATTAACAAAAATCTAAATCTAAATAATTTATACAATTAATCTGATTTCTGAAATTGTTTCTGTTTTAATAATTTTACTGTTGGGCATCAGATCAAATGTTGACAGTAGCAACAAATCAGAAATATGTTGCTCAGTTAAAGATATGCGGTATTTATTTTTTATATAATTAAGATTTGCAAAAATCTTCACTAAGTAAAAAATTTTGTTATGAAGTTTGTCATTTTTCTGCTAAAAGGTCTTTTTTTAGTATATAATGATTAATGAGTTCCAACTGAATAGTGGCAGCAATATTTTCGTTGGCTAAGGCTAAAGTAGTAACGTCAACAAGTAATGTCAACAAGTAATGTCAACAAGAAATGCAAGATCACTCAACCAGGATTTATTTTTCAGTAAATCAGTTTTCAAAGACTACGCCTTTTTTTCTTTAAAAATTCCAACACCTGCTCTCTCAAGTTGAGAAATGTTTCAATATTTTGGCCCTTGAAAGACATCGAATCTCGCAGTACAGTTGTAACTCTCCATATTGTCTGATATTTTCTTCAAATAAAACCCTGAATTGATGTCTGTGAAGAGTTTTTGCACTATTTAATTTATTCAGCGTACTACCGGGTCCATAATATCATCCAACTTTATGTCTTTTGCACACAACTCTTCCTGGTGGATGGAGCAATGGTACAGAAATATTTTTCGATCCAAGTAATTTTGTAATAAAGCTATACCCTTGTTTTTTTCGGTCATTGCATGTGCACCATTACTGCAAATAGATTTGATTTTGTCACATGGTAAAGCCTTTTTTCAACGCTTTCCTTAATTTTCGTAAAAATGTCTGCAGCCCAGCTGACAATTCTAGTAAATCTTGAAATATATTCCCATTATCATCAATGCAACGAACAAAAATAGTTAATTGAGATCTACTAGTTAAAGTTTCGTCTAACTCCAACGAAAAGTATTTGCATCTCTTCGATCTGGTTGCTGATATCAATTGACATCTCCTCCACCCGTCGCGTGAAAGTGTCTCGTGAAAGTGAAAGACTGTCGGCTTTAGCTTAGACGTTTTAGTTTACTTACACAATTTTGTGCAATGATTGTCAAAGTCTTTTTAGCAAATTCATTCATCAGAAAAGGCTTATTTTTTTTGCTAAAATCAGAGAAATCTCGTAAGATGTGTGGTTCTGCCGATTTCGATGCACTTGGTTTGCTGCGAGCCATACTGTAACAAACAACATTTTTTAGTTTACTTCCTGAATACCAACTATGAAAACTTGTAATCAAGTTTATTGTGGGGGAAACTTAAATTAGGTAATAATGTTGTTTTTAACAAAAACTGACTAGGTGACTTTAAACTCATAAAACATTTTTAGGAACATAACTATACTCTTCACCTTTTTCCGTATCTCGAAAATCGTGTTATCGAAAAAATGTTAAAGATATTGAAAGTTTTAAACAGTTTTATTTGAACAGTTCTTCCGAAAAATCTAGTGAACGTAGTAGAAAGTATAATTGCACAACTGAAAGTATAATTGCGCAACACTTTTGAGAAAAAGCATTTAATATTAAGCAGAAGAATTCTTTATAACATCTATTAATGTAATAAAATTTGCTTGTACGTTTTTCTTATTCAATTTATTTAATAATTTAAGTAGTACCATTTAAATTTTATTACTGGTAATTAAAGATTTGCGGCAAAACATTTTTCCATTATATTTCTTTGTAGTATGTAAATGCGTTTTTTCTGAACATATGAATGATTATGTAAATTATATAAAAATGTCTTGATTGTACGTTCTAATTATAAATATAAACACACAATACTTACTTATACTTATTATAATATATACTTTTGTTCCTGGAGACAATTTCTAGCAGTTTTGCGTACTGTTATAATGTGCAGAGAGATCGCAAACTATTTTCAATTCATTATCCAACTCGCGCTGGTTTTGCGCGGGAGAAAACTGTAATATATTAATGCTTATCGCTGGGTACCTTTACAAGGTATCTAGGTAAATAAACGTATAATGCAAATACGACAATTTAAATTGATGATGCTGAAAATATTGACGTTTCATTAATGTCGAAGTATACAAAATTAAAATCACTCAATCTTAATGTTTATAATATTGTAAATATTATATATGAATAATAGCTATTTTTATAATAAGTATATAATATAGGTCTTTATTGAGAAGCCCTAAAGTTTATAGGGCGGGTTAATAAAACCTAATTATGTACGAATTGTATATATAGCTTTATCTTCGACTGCGAAACCTTAAAAATTACTTTTTATTAAGTATTCAATCCAATTTGCCATTGAAAATTGTCATACTTTCCTGGTGTACCTATGTGCCACTATGACAGGCGGGAGTTTTACTTTATTTGTATTGACTAGTTTCGTAGTGTGCCCATGTGTCACTATGACAGCGGCAGTTTTACTTTATTTTTATACTAGTCAATAATTATGTGGATTATTGACTCTAAATAGTGAAATAATCGAGTAATTATGATGCAGTCGGAGATAAATACCTTTTATTTATTTATTTTTTTATAATTCATATCTATTTAATATTTACATACAAAATACTTATATAACAAATAGTTAATTAAGCAGTACATATAATTACAGTTTTACACACATTTATACTAAACTACACTATTTTAATATTAGATGTTTTTGTTGTGTTGTCTTCTAAAACATATTTTTGAAATAGTAAACAAGTCTAGTAATTAGTGTTAAGTAATTGCATCATTCTATAGACGGGTGCGTGGTATAAACAGTTTGTTCGAGGCACATAATATCTACTATTTCGACTGGCTATTTTGACATTAATTAGACCTACAATTTCCTGATCCTCGGTATTATTATTCAATATGTCATATAAATGAATCAGATATACAATTTGATGTCTAGATTCTGAAGTTGACATATTGTAATAAGTATTAAGAAATTACTTATTACACCACAAATACTCTTCTGTCTAAAATATTTGCGTTTTAAGTATTTACTTTACTTTACGATATATTCGAACTTGTTTATAATTAGAGAAGAATATAACATGCTTGTTGATTTAAACAATTTCGTATAATTACGAAACCTGCCAGCATTAATGCAGCACTTTAAGCATGGACAATATTTTCAAGGATGTTTGTTATCAAATAATACTTCCAGGTCCGACAGTATAGTTTTCAAATTTAGCGCTTTGTTATGTACATAATCAAATTTGACATATGCAGAAGAAGTCCGGATACGAATCCGATAGAGCTTATATGGGATGAACTAGGAAAACGTATTCGACACAGACAAAATGTCTGAAACCATTCCAGAACTATGAAACGCCCTTCAAGGGAATTGGAACAGTTGCCCCAAGATGTGATAGCTAACTTGATATGAATGCCATGAAGCATGCCATGACGGCTAGGGGGCTGACAGTTGCTAGGGGGGGGGGGTATTCGTTACTAAACGATGCCTCGTTGGGTGTTAAATTCTTTGTTTTCTTCTTTAAGTATTACTATGTTCTTCCTATATTTCATTATTTATTTTATTAAATAATAAAATTCACTAATTTGGGGAGGCTATATATGACTATAAATGTCAGCTTTGCCCCTAATTCGCCCACCATAAGGTTTTGAGAAACCAGCTTCCGAGATGGCACACCACAGTTCCTTGTCTTCAAATTTCGCTTTTTTCTTATATCTCATCATCATCAGGAATGTCCTCAATGTTGTCTGTATGAAAGGCTTTGTTGCGTTTTATTTCGGATATACAGTGTGTTCCACTTAAGAGTGTAACACTCTCATATCTTTTTTATTTTTAGTCCAATTTTAGTAATTTTTTTCCAAACGTAGGATACTTATTGCTCTATTTACTCCCAAAAAAGCAATTGTCTTCTTTAAATATAAAGCAACCTGCGATGGTAAGATAAATTGCAAAAATCAAGAAATCACGTTAGGGACTTTTTTATCGAAAAATTTTCCTAGTATTAATTCCAGAATGCCCAAAAACCCTAAATCCAAAATTTCATGAAAATTAGACATGTTAAAATTTTCCGAAAAGTCCGTAAATACTTATTATTAGGTGCGCCGAAAAAGTATGCTGTGAAAATTTTGTTTGAAATAAAACTGTCAAAGTTGTTTAAAGTTGTTGTTGATTAGGCGCAGCCACCTTTCCAAATAATATTTATCGAATTGGAATTACTTTTGAAGAAAATTTTAACATTTTTAATTTTCATGAAATTTTGGATTTAGGGTTTTTGGGAAATTCTGAACGATTATTACTAGTAAACATTGGAACTATGCACCGTTCATGTCACATGTAACTTCGTTTTTACGACGACTGATCGTTTTCCCGCATAGTACGCGGTAAAGTAAATAATCCTTCTTTTTAAACTCCAGAGACGTAGTAAAAATACACAAGTTTGAAATCATGAAGCCGATGTTCAGGAGAACAAGATATATTAATTTTTAATTCAATAGGTATAACAAAATACACAAAATTTAAATATTAATTTAATATTAAATTAGTCCAAACAGTCCGCTGGGCATCGTGTTTAAGATATAAATTTCATGCAGCAAAATGCAATTTCCTACATTCGATTATAAATAGCTAATAATAAACGTACCTACCTAATAACAATTAACTTTTATACAATTATTTAAATGTAACAAATTCAAATCTGTCATAAACAATGCAATGTTGCCAACTTGAATAAATAAAATATATAGGTATAAAAAGATGACTTATTAACTTAAAATAAAATTATCGGCCAAAAAAATTAATACAAATCTCACGCGTTAAGTTATTTTACAGCGCTCAAACGAAGCCGTCGCGCTGTAAAATTGAACTTCCCGCATTCGACTGTAAATAACTATTTTGGCCTCCCGACATGTAAACATTGTAACTATGCACCGTTCATGTCACATGTAACTTCGTGTTTACGACGACTGTGCGTTTTCCCGCATAGTATGCGGTAAACTAAATAATTCTTCTTTTTAAACTCCAGAGACGTAGGAAAAATACGCAATTTTGAAATCATGAAGCCGATGTTCAGGAGAACGAGATATATTAATTTTAAATTCAATAAGTATAACAAAATACACAAAATTTAAATATTAATTTAATATTAAATTAGTCCAAACACTCCGCTGGGCATCGTGTTTAAGATATAAACTTCATGCAGCAAAATGCAATTTCCTACATTCGATTATAAATAGCTAATAATAAACGTACCTACCTACCTAATAACAATTAACTTTTATACAATTATTTAAATGTAACAAATTCAAATCTGTCATAAACAATGCAATGTTGCCAAGTTGAATAAATAAAATATGTAGGTATAAAAAGAGGACTTATTAATTTGACATAAAACTATCGGCCAAAGAATTTTATACAAATCTCATGCGTTAAGTTATTTTACAGCGCTCCGGCAAATGAGGCACTCGCCCTTCGGGCTCGTGCCTCAAACGAAGCCGTCGCGCTGTAAAATTGAACTTCCCGCATTCGACTGTAAATAACTATGATCGATTCAATCTAACTATGCGTAAACAGAAAAACAAAACATCACTGCTTAACCTACAAATTAATACATGTAATTACCGCAAACGGCAAAAACAACGATGTAAAGGTAAACATGAGCACGTTTATCCTAGTTTTTCAGTAAATACTGGTGCTATATACAAACACGATCTTGACACCGCGATATGATTTATTCAATGTCGATTGCCATATTAAAATTGAATATTCATTGATCGCAGTTCACCGACTAACAATTTACGACACATGTACAAACATACATATTATCCTTATATTAAACGTAATTGTTGATACAAAGTATAGACAAAAGTCTATTATAAGCGAGGTTCCTATAACCGAGGAGATTTCATGTATTTTATACGGGTTTAAAGGAATTTATCTATTATAGCCGAGTTTCCATTATAAGCGATTCCACATGTTTAATCTCCCTATCATACATTCTTCAGCTTCTTTTTCCATGTAAAATAATATACGAAACTATATTAATATAATATAACTATATATAATATAATTGTAAATACGTGCGTATGTGATTTGACGAATACTCTAAAGAATGTATGTTTTATCGTGCTTTATAGTGTTGTATAGGTTACGTTTAAATTGGCCGTATAGATCAAATAGATATGAATTAAAAAACAAGTTTTTAAATAAGACGAATATTACGAAATGAATTACGAATTTTTTTTTATTAAAGTGAACTTACGAACGTTTTAATTAAAAAATATGATTAAATGATTTTATCTGAAACCGTAAAATATATCACATCTAACTATCTCACATGCTAATATAAATTATGAAATTATTTACTTTAAAAATAACATGAATGCACGCCTTGTGATAAAGTGACATGAGATGATCATGGATGTGTCTCAGTTATAAATATTACGTAAATTACTATTAAGTCTCCCTAGGAACAGCTTATGTATTAGACAATTTCATAAGCTAAGTTTTTTATGCTACATAAATGGATGCTGTGTACCTATCGGCGACAGTAATAAGAGATTCCGCAATACCGGAAATAAAGTACGTGTGTTCGCCTGGGAGTTTTAATTAAAAGTATCTCTCCACCGTGAAGGGCAATCGCAAAGAACGATAAACGATTACTCATTCGTAGTCGAACGAAGAGTTTTGAAGAATTATCCATACGTACATATGATTTGTTAGAATTCATTTTGTACACATCTTTCAGGACTGGCCCATTATGTCACTTCCTAGTACATCTAATATTCCAATAGTTCTTCAGTTTATGGTATTTCTATGAACGTTTTCTATAACTACGTACATGTACTTGTTATTTGCATTTTCCAAACGCACTTTATAATCCAATTTTGGCACATAATTGTATTTGTTAATAGTGTAGTATTGAAATAATTCTCTAATTGTTTTGTTAATATATTTTGTAAATTTTCAAATCATCGCTAAGATGTTTTTATTGTACTTTTATTGTAAAAATTCTCGACTGTTCAGTGCAGTTGGCGACTGCTCACGACACAAGGTAATCTTTTTATATGAAAAACATTATGAAATTGAAAATTACAAATATTATTTAATTAAGATTTTTAAATGTTTCACATCACGAAATGCGTAAACTGAAACAAATGAATGGTGCAAGTAATTTCAACATTGAATATATTTTTTACAGCTTTGTTTATTATTATGGTAACCACAAAGAGATACAAACTGTAAAATTGTTTCATTCCGTCTTATCGGAAAAATGTATGCATTTTGTCGAGCACCTTACTTAATGTGTTAAACGACAAATAAATACACTGCGCCAATAAATTAGAGGAACATTGAAAAATATTTGTAATTTCTTTTCTACTTTTTATGAAAGTAATAGCATCTTGGAAGTTGGATATATTATAGTTTATTTACCATAAGATGCACTCATTTCAATCCAAATAAATCAAACACCGCAAAATATACAACTAACAAAAAGGCTTAACTAAGCCGAGAAAAATAAACTTTAAAGGATATCGAATAACACGTATGTCCTCCACGAGACTGAATAACGGCCTGACATCTTCGTGGCATACATTCAATACTATGGATAGCCTCTTGCGATATGACCCATTCTTCCGGAAGAGCTACCATAAGCTGTTGAAGAGTTTCTGGAGTCACATGTCTATTTATGAGCGTGTCTTGACTGACCTGCTACATGTAGTCTTGCGTTATCTAGCTGGAATAGAAATCTACGGCCTGTAAGAGCTCCAGTAGGATTTGTAAGAATGTTTTCAATATATACAAACTTGTCCACTTCCAGAACAAGTCCTTCACGATGGCGTTTACCTGTACGCGACCAAACGCGAAGACGTTTGTCGTGTCAACCGAAATCTGGACTTATCGCTGAAAAGCACTCCATCCCCCAATCTTCATGTTGTTGAGCGAACGCCAGTCGATTTCTCTTGTGATCTAAAGTTAGTTTTGGCTTTCGCGCTGGTTTTCTTGTTCTCGCGACCTTTTTCTTGAAGTTTGCGTACAAATTCCCGTTGCAATCCTAAGGTCATTTTGCATGTCTCTAATTTTTCGATTAATGTTATGGCTCTTGCAACTTGAACTTGTTATTAGAACAAGAAAAAATATACTCGGACGAAACTCACAGAAAAGCATACAATACAGGAAAGAAGAAATAGATGTCATAAAAATAATGAAAAGTGATACATCGGATCATAACGCAGTAATAGCAAGCATAAAACAAATATGAAAAATGAAATAAATAACATTATAATGAAAGAAAATATCAACTTTAAATCTTGCAACATCTTGTAAAGTACGGCATATTATAGAATCAAATAAGAAATGTCGTGCATGCAAACATAATCCCCGCAAAGTATTAAACAATATGAATTTGTCATAAAATTAAACAATTAATAAATATTAGCAGAGAGAAGCTCAAATCGACAGACAAAAACAACAATCAGAATCATTGAATAAACAAACTTCCACAATACAAACATAAATGATATCTTTGGCATAATAACCGAACTCAAAGACAATAGAGATTGGAAAATTATTTGAAAAAGTAATACAAAGAAAACTTTCAATAAGCAATGCAAAATAAACATTTAAATGTCTACTTTAATTGGGGTAATAAATACAATATTGATAATATGTAGTTGTTCATATTGATTTAATTGATTTTATTAAAATTGTGCATTTTAATTGCCTTAATTAATGAAATCAAGAATGGATAATTTTATCTTTACAAGAGATATTTCAATATTTTCGTCCTAGTTCCGAAGTATTGTGCGAAACGTTTATTATACATTGAATTTAGATCCCACGGACCTTTATCTCAACCCGCACGATTATGCAGTTATTACAATATTGAAATATAGAGCCTTGTCACATTCTGTACTAACGCTACATACTAATATCATATTTTGACAACCTATATAAAAACGAAACTTATGTTAATCATATGCTTATTAATCGACATTTTCTCTTATTTCATGATATATACATTTCGTTGCGTATACAGAACTATTTATGTGTCAAATTTCTAAATTACAAAACCGTTATATTGCTCCCTGCCTGCGTTTTATTATTTTCATACGTTTTCATGTTCTAATCGCCAAAAAATTCTCATATTTCGTTTAATTTCATAATTCCGGATAGAACGTTTCCCAATCTAATTTGAATTCAAATTAATTGACTTTAGTTAAATTCACAAAAAAAAAAAACAAATCCACAGGTATATACATGCTCGCTGATATTTCAGGTTTATTTTTATATACTTATGTCTTCGATACTCGCTAAAATATTGCCGTTGTATATGTCGTTATGCCTGCTTTTGTTGTCAGTTATGTGACGTCATCATAATCTATATCGAGTGCAATTTTTGTTTCCTTATATATAAATATCGTAACAATATATGTCGTTATAAAACGATAGAAATTTGAGGCCGGAAGTAAAATAAGATATAAAACGAAATAAGACAAGGCGATGGGCAACTGTGGGAGAGAAAATGAGAAGAACCATTAAGAAATGGAAAATAAAGAGGAGGATTAGAAGGAATAAATGTAATTGTGGGAAAATATACTACAATTGAAAGAAAGTGAAATAAGAATAGAAGGAAGATATTTAGCTGTAAAAGGGTTAACTGTGAACAGCAGCACGAGATTGAAGAATAAATAATGAGGAGTGGTGCAAAGGCCGTAAAGCCATAAAAATATGACATGGTCACAGAAACAAGATGAATAATGAAGAGGTGAAAATAAATCACAAGAAGCGAATAATAGATGAGATGCTATATTAATGAGGCAGATGAAGACAAACAAAATGAGACAGTGCAAAAATGCACGAAACCCAAATTATAGCTGGAAAGATGAACGCAAAAGTTAGAAAAGAAAACTACAAACAATAGTTTACAGCATGAACATTTAATCGAGCATCAGGTTTGAACATGCACGTCATAAGTACTAGACACATACACAGAATTACTGGAAAAATTAATGTGTGTGAATAATATAACTTAATTTAAAATATATTTAAGTGTTCTTCGGATTTCGATATTGAAATTTATTTTAGATTCGTAGAATTGACAGGTCGACGCAGTCAACTTGATTTAACACGTACGGTTGTTTTCATTGTAATAGGGCAATTTCGCAAATCATTGCCATTTTCTATTTATTATTTTATTCATTTTTAGCATCTTAGTTCCATTAACAATATATCACTTTCTTTTATATATATTTGATTTTCGTATAAACACAGCGTTGCTTAGCAACGCTTTATTTGAATTCTAAAGACAACCGCCGTGGATACTATAATCATGAAATTGGTACTACTCTCATCATTTTCTGACGTTTCTCTTATAGCCTTCTGTGCCTGAATCTGTTTTTATCGACAATACAGATTCCTATTTTCTCTTCCAGAATTTTTAAAGCCTTTAAATCGTTTCGAATTTTATCAAAAGTTATATGGCTATGTTTTGTTTCTTTATAACTGTTTCCATTTTCCTGTACGTCCCCTAGCAACAACAAACATTTTTCGTAAATATGACAGCTCGTCATAACGTCACATAACCCTAAACATAGATATTTCAATATATTTTCGTCCTAGCTTCGAAATCTTGCCCGAGATGTCAACATTTTACCACATTCTGTACTAACACTAGACACTAATATCATATTTTGATAACCTATATCCAACCGAAACTTATGTTAACCATATAATTATTAACCGAAATTTTCACATCTTTCATAATATGTATTCGTTGAGTATACAAGACTATTATGTGTCAAATTTCTAAATTACATAAGCGTTACATTACTCCTTGCTTGCGTTTTAATATTTTCATACGTTTTCATATTAAAATAATTCATAATTTCGTACCGGATTTTAACTATAAAGTCAATTAATTGAATTGAAAGTAGGTTGGAAGCAGGAAATGTATTTATAATAATATAATGTAAATATCATTTAAAGTTAAATTTCCATTATAAAATTCTTCGAAGAAAACCAGATCCACTGGTATATATATGCTCCCTGCTATTTCAGATTTATTTTTTATACTTACGTCTTCGTAATTCGCAAAAATATTGCCGTTCTAAGTATTTTGATATATGCATCTTTTGTTGCCAGCCATGTGACGTCATCGAGTGCACCTGCACCAACTATCTGCAAATTTTCTATAAAATTGTTATTCGCTTATACATAAATAAATATCGTAACAATACATTATTTATACAAATATTTTTTTTAGAACTTAGACACACCTTATATCTAAACAGATAATACTTGCTAAGATATCAACCTACTTACAATCAACGAAAAGAGAACAGAATACTTCAATTTTAACAAACATCAAATTAAACAATGTCCAACAAATTGAGAAAAGAAATTAATTAGCATTGGAAATAAATCAAAATTTAAAATGGGGCTCACACGTCAATAAATTAATAAATATAAACTCAAAACCAATCGCAATCGCTTCAAAAATTAGGACATAACAATACAATAAAAATTGTTTTGTCGTATCGATTTTCTGTAATTTCTTTTGTGTTGTGTAGTGATAACAAGCAAACATTTTATATATACTTATCCCATCAACCGAAATATACAAAGTAACCAAATAACTCAATATGAAGGACTAGTTATTGCTAAATCACTACTCATTAAATAATAGTATATTATTCAATGAGAGGTAATGTGGGCAATAACTCACGGAATGATTGCTGTAAACATCCAAGTGAGTTATTGCCATTACCTCGAGTTGAATACTATACTTTATCCACGACTATTCTTCTGGCGAAAACGTTTACCTTTTTAGCCGAAAAATTTTTAGACTTTTTAGAAACTCTCGTAATTTCGTTTCGTAAAAGTTTCAATATTTACTCTCTTATTTATACTGAGTATACTTCTAAGCATAGAGTAGCAAAGATGAAAATTTGTATTTCATTGGCAATTCTTTAAAATATGCCAGAAGCACAGTTTCTGACAATGATTTTACGTTCTTACTTGTACTCTAATCCAAATGTTTTGGTAGGCCACATTATATTTCTTGTGCGATTTATCCGGCAGAAGATTGCGAGTTGCTATTTCGGCGATTTTTCTTATTCCAGGTGGTGTACAAATTTTTGAATTACTGTCTGAACTCATTTTGTCAATTTGACATTTAATTGTTTGACATGATATCTCTAAACAACTGCTTGACTTGTACTCACTTGAACCACACTTATGAGACCACTCAGGACAGATTTTCAATATATATGATTGGAATAAGCAGAAAGTAAAGGAATAAAGTGGAGAAACATGAATGAAACAATCATTAACACATTTAAAACAAATTTTAAATTAATTAATTTTCGACTTTTTGATCCATAGGAACGTGAGTGATGGTTTCAAATTGTTCAACAAAATAATTCCTGATTGCTTACAGTCATCTGTTCCAATACTATACAAAAAGATTAACTCCAATTTCCACCACTCAACTAACATGGTAGCTAATGAAGACCTCTGTTGTACGAAAAAACTCTAGATGCACTTAAAACAATGTCATGTGTATCTAAAAAAGTAGAATAGAAACAAATCTATAAAAATCTAAAACATACAGAAAGAGAATGAACTAAAAACAATAGCGAATGCACGTTATATTGGAAATACGGACAATAAACACAAAGCCATTTGTGATAAAGAGATAAACCAGAAAAGATATGAAAATAGAAAACAATAACACCATTACACTCAAGGATGTTAACAAATTTTACTCACACGTTGGAGAAATAGCACTGAAAAATATTAAACAGGTTAACACTCCACCACAATCGTATTACAAAATAATATTAATAGACAATTATTGTGATTCATTTTTTCCACAGCCGGTTACGAGAAAAGAGATGTCTAGTATCGTAAATAATATTAAAAATAAATCAGCAGTAGATGTATACAGATTGACAACAAAGGTACTCAAATCTATTCTGGAAATTATTCTTGAAATTATGGTAAAATTCTGGAAGAGAAAATAGGATGTAAATGTCCATGAAAATATAGTGTAAACAGATTCTGGCACGGAAGGCTATAAAAGAATCGTCAGAAAATGATGAGAGTTGTACCAATTTGACCGTTGTAGTATTCACGGCGGATGTGCTTAGAATTCAAATAAAGCATTGCTAAGCAACGCTGTGTTTATACTAGAAATTATTCTTGAAATTCTGGTACTAGTACTAGTAATCACTAAGTGCTTTCTAGACTGCGCGTTTCCAGGCGTATTGCTAACAATCAACTGTTATCTGTATGAAACGAAGGCTGTTTCCTTTTATTTCGGAGTTAGATAATGTAAAATATTTTTCATCGTCTAATATTATCGTGGCATTGTCGTGTCATATAAAAGCCATTGGCATTGTTTCTGAAATGTTCTAATATTAATTGTCTGCAGGATCTTGGCATCCTCTCTAATTAAGCAGCCGTGTAATTTGGACAATTTCTATATTTTAAATTATTTCTGCAAATTTCCCTTTTGGCTGTCATATAGAAAATATGAAATCTTCAGCGTAATCGCTCGTTGAAACTCCTTTTCTATTTCTTTATCCACGACTATTGCGTTATACATACGTTACGCAATTACTTTTCTACAAATAATGGTATCTATAACTACCCAGCGGGAGTTATAAGCGTGAGGTATGCTAATTCACGCCTAGTCGCCATAGTAACTACTTACGAAATGTTATCTAATTGGCCGATATTAAATATCATGTTAAACAATTAAATGTCAAATTGACAAAATGAGTTCAGACAGTAATTCAAAAATTTGTACACCACCTGGAATAAGAAAAATCGCCGAAATAGCAACTCGCAATCTTCTGCCGGATAAATCGCACAAGAAATATAATGTGGCCTACCAAAACATTTGGATTAGAGTACAAGTAAGAACGTAAAATCATTGTCAGAAACTGTGCTTCTGACAATGATTTTACGTTCTTACTTGTACTTTATTTACTTGTATTCCTTTACTTTCTGCTTATTCCAATCATATGTATTGAACATCTGTCCTGAGTGGTCTCATAAGTGTGGTTCAAGTGAGTACAAGTCAAGCAGTTGTTTAGAGATACTTTGTCCAAGAATGTACTTCATGTGGATGTAATTTGTGAAGGCTCATATGTTGATATGTTAAGGTCATAGGATTCGAATAAATTTAGCAGGAGTTTCTTATTTCCTGAATTCTAGAAAGTTTACGTTAAAATCCCCACAGATTAGCATTTTGTTGCAGGCTTGTTGTGTGGTTGCAATTAGGATTTCATTTAGTATATCCATGAACAAATCAAAATTGCCGCATGTGATCTATATAAACATATATTGGTTATATTTTAGGTTAGTAACTCTATTCCTGTCACTTCAATACTTTCCTCTATGCAGTATTTATTTAGCGATATTATTTTAGATAAAATCAGTGTAGCGCCATTTTCTATTTTCCCCTGTTGAAGCTTGTAATGTTATAGTTTTGTATAATACAACCGTTGCACATAATATATAACCGTCATTGTCGTTTAAGATTATTATTAATTTCAAATTGTTTATGTTGTACATGTTAATGTTTATGTTGGCTAGAGCAAGAGTTTTTGTTCTAATTTTTTTGTTGAATTTCATTATGAAACGATTTATGCATGTTCCAGTACCTGTGGCCAGGAAATTTTACTTAATCAAGCATGTGTATCTGAACTGAGACTTTAACGACGAATATAAATCGGGGTGCTTCGATTCTAACTTACTCTATTTAAGTATCTATCACATTATTTGAAGACAATAGCATGAAATAAGATTTACTTGCAATCAAAATGTTTAAAAATTAACAAATTATTGTGTCATTAAACACACTACTTCAGGTTGCTATTCTCGGTCGCTGTCGACGAGTTCAAATAGCAGCAAAACTATATATTGCCCATTGATCCACCGCACTTTTTTTTACAAACCTACTTAATTAATGTTTACGAAATATAATAATTATATATTTATTTTATTTGTGAGTTACGTTTGTATCTCAGATGTAGAAATTGTATTGAACGTTTTTTTTTCTATTTACAGACTAGTGAAAAACTGCAGTGGTGGTCAACAAAGAAGAATTTCGTTTGCGGCAGCAATGGTACATAAACCAGAATTGTTGATATTGGACGAACCCACCGTTGGTTTAGATCCAGTCCTGAGAGACAGGTAAATAAATTGTGCATAAATGACAATACTTCAAGCGAGTTTCAAATCTTACGGCTTGTGATTGTTCGTTGAAAGTGATTGTGTCTCTAAATGACATTGGCGCGCATAAGATTATGTAGTTGTAAATGAGTACAAATAACAGACACAAAAGAAAAAAATCTGTATGTGTATAGTAATTATTTGCGTTATTTGCGATAATATGTTTTTATGTAGGGAAAAGTCCGCAGAGAAAATGCGAAGGACATGCAAACACGTTTCGTCCTTTCTATTTGGAGATCGGACAGGTAAAATGGATTTATTATTTAATGTAAATTTTTCAGTTTAACATATACAAGTTCAGGCAAAAAACCATTTATACGTGTCGGTATTAGAAAAGACAATTTCAAACTAAACGTTAATTCAAACAGGTTTTGCCGAATTAGTAAATATTATATTTCAAATGATTTGTATATTTAGCTGAAGTTTAACAATGACCACATTTATACATTGTTAAACACACACGTTTGTTTCTAAGAAAATCAATTAATTCATTTGCAGTCCCGAAACCCATTATAAAATAAATACAAAAAACGACTTGCTTACGGCATTGTGAGTCAAATTTATTAACTTGTTTACAAATTTCATCCTAATAGTCATATGGTATCCTATTCTGAAACAGCTCAAGCGGTAAAGTATAACAACCTTGTGGGAAATATTCGGGATTGAAATTCAAATGAGAACGAGAAATTCTAAATAAATACATATGCGTGACAGCATTTTAAACGATCTTGTGGGTACAGTCGAAACAAAATGCGATGCTAAAGATAATCATCAAAAAATATTGTTCCCGTAAAATGAAATAATGGCAAAGGTACATTTAAAAATTACTTACAATAATAATTGCATGAATTCAAAAATGCTTTGAACGTAATTAAACAGTAAAAATTGCCATTGCATCCTTGGTTTCGCTTTCAACTAATCAATCAATGCAAGAATATGTTAAAAACAGACAGCAACTACGGCTTATCGTTCCGGGTAAACGTTTGAAATCCCTGTGTGACCACATAAAAAGTTCAAGCATAAGTTTATGAATACACAATGTCAAAATGAATCGTTAAACACCAAGAAACTTTAATTGTTTGATTTTGAACCAAAATATTTTCCTGCTGTTAACAAATTCTTGCGTTGAGTGAATAGTTGGGAACGGTGCACGAACGGTCATTTTGGACAAACTTATAATTTTTCAAATAAATTAATTTTAATAACCAAAGTGTTTATATTCCTTATTCGTCCAAGGATCCAACTACATTCTTTTTGCAGACCTGTTTAATTAATAATTCATTGAATTTTTGATGAATGATTTCATCATCATTATAGTAATAATGTTTGCGAATTTTATGTTAAATTTTTTATGTACGTTGTTATGTAAAAATTTTTAATTATAAAAAATAATTGCGAATCGTTTTCAATGTTTTTAATTCATGTTATCTTTTTCAATTTAAGAACGTTGTAGTGGAAAAACTACGTCATAACTTATTAGACCTCCACGTATTGTTGCGCCGTTTCGCACACTTTTTAACGACTCTTAAATTTATACGAAGCGACTAGATTTATATTGAAATGTAACTTTCAGCAAAAATGAAACTAAAGTGCGAAACGGACTATATATAACTAATCATAAGGCATTGTAAAAAGTGTGACTCGGCCATGCGATTGGTTCTTGCGCTTTCTTCACGTTTCTGAACGGGGCGATCGGCAGTTAAACGTCACGTCCGAAAATGACACGTCAAACGTGCGTTCGCACGAGGGCCTGCCGCGCTCCGACGGGAGAGTTTCGTTAAATGTAAATGTTACTCGCGCCATACTGAGAATTCAAAACATCAACAATTGTACATAGGAGGGGAGATCATTAATTAGCGTCCCTGACATAGTAGCGTTGAGTGACGTTGAATCAATTTGACACATTAAAGTATTAATCATTTGTTGTTACGTTGGTTCAATTGTAGTTTTGTCAGTTGTTATCTGTTCAAATAATTTAGAATTTAAGCAGACAAGTTTAGAGAAATTCTAAAAATGGAAAAATCAGAGGTGCAGTGATAAAATACTTGCAAAAGAAAGGGTTGTCGCCAAAATAAATTCGTGAAGACATGGTAGGTGTATTAGGCGAGGGTGCTGTTTCTTACCAAGTGGCGAAAAATATGTCTCGAGAATTTAAACTGAGAAGACAAACATGCGAAGGGTGCTGGACGGCCAGTGACTGTCACTACCCACGAAAATGTTAATCGTATACACGATATTGTAATGACGGATCGAATAGCTGAAATTACGAATTTTTCTTATGGTACTATAGAAAATATTTTAACAAATATTTTGGGGCTAAAAAAAGTTGTCTGCACGTTGGGTCCCACGAATAGTGACACCTGATCAGAAACATTCTAGACTATTGCATTCTGAAGCCAGTTCGACAAAGTTTAAAGCAGATCCGGATGAATTTCTTTGTCGATTCATCACTGTTGATGAAACGTTTGTTCACCACTTCGATCTTGAGTCGAAGTAACAAAGTATGGAGTGGCATCGCCGAGGTTCTGCGCCATTCCTCAAATTTCGTGTTTTGCCATCCGCTGGTAAAGTTATGGCCACATTTTTTTGAGACGCAGACGGCATTTTGATGACTGATTTTTTGGAACGTGAACATACAACAACAGGCTCCTACTATGCCAACTTAATTTCAAGATTGCGCGATTGTGTCAAAGAAGACGGGGAAAATTGAGCAAAGGAATTCAGTTTCATCAAGACAACGCTCCTGTCTACAAAAGCCATGTTTCCATGAGTGCTATTCTGAACGCATGATTTGAATTGTTTGAACATATTCACCATACCTGGCCACTAGTGATTTCTTTTTATTTCCAAAATTAAAAGAATATCTTCGGGGGACCAGATATTATGACAATAATAGAGTAATGACGGCCGTAAACGATTGGATGGAAGAACAACTGCAAGCATTTTTTCCAGAGGAATCAAAAGTTTGGAGCATCATTGGACCAAATGCTTCGACGTTCAGGGAGATGATGTAGAAAAACAAACGATTGATATTTCTTCAATTTGTTTCCTTCTATGTTAGGGACCGTAAATACTGATTCACCCTCGTATCAAGTGCTGAAATCGTGTAACCCGATTAAATCAACATTTTAATTTAGCTAATTCATATTAAATGCACTGTGTGTCTTTTTTTTTGATGGAATAAACTTGTAATTACGGCAAACATGCACTTTACTTCAACAATAAAAATAATAACATACACTGCGCCAATAAATTAGACGAACACTAAGAAAAATATGTGAAATTTCTTTTCTAGTTTTATGAAAGTAATGAAACCTTGTAAGCTGGTTATATTATCGTTTATTTATAATAAGATACGCTCATTTCAATAAAAAACTCACAGATTGCAAAAAATACAACCTATAAAAAAACAAATTCATCAATTAACGAATTAGGCTTAAGTAACCAGAGAGAACACGTATGTCCTCCACGAGACTGTATAACAACCTGACAACTTCGTGGCATTCTTTCAATCGACCTCTGAATATCCTCTAGGGATATGTTGACCCATTCTTCCTGAAGAGCTACTATAAGCTGATGAAGAGTTGCTGGAGCCACAGCTGTGTTTCTGAGCTTCCGATTCAGCTCGTCTCACAAATGCTCGATCGGATTGACATCTGAGCTGAGAGCTGCCCAGTCCATAACTGGCATTTAACGTTCTTTCTTGTCTGACATATTGCGTTATCATGCTCCAGCAGGTAAGAGATGATTAAGAATGTTTTAAATATATATGGCAGCATTCATTCGGCCAGCTGCAGCATTGAGATCTGTACGAGTATGGAATGAGATTCCAGCGCACACCATGTCGGATCCCATTCCAAACCTGTCCACTTCCCGAACCAGTCCTTCACGATGGCGTTCACCTGAACGCGCCCAAACCCAAAGACGACCATCACAATGTGTCAACCGATCTGCATGTTCTTGAGCGAACGCCAGTCGGTTTCTTTTGTGATCTAAAGTCAGTCGTGGCTTTCGGACTGGTCTCCATGACCTTAGGTTATGTTCTTACAATATTTCCTTACTGTTTGGATTCGCGTTGCAATCCTAAGGTGATTTGGCAGGTCTTGAGAAGTAGATGTGCGTCGTCTAAATGCACAATTTTGTAAAAAAATTGCCTTACTGACCTGTCGCACGTTTTCGACCCTGATCATCTCTTCTAATATAACTTCTTGTCTCCCAGGTACCGATTCCAAACTCTGGACAGGACAGAAAGGCTTACAGAAAATTGTCTTGCAAAGTGACATAAGCTGGATCCTCGTTCGATTAATGTTATGGCTCTTGCAACTTAAAATTGACTTAGATGCCTCACGATACAAGGTTTTAGTAACAAGCACTAATAATAAATAAATTGACAGTCGCCCACTCAATTCTTTATGAATTTGGAGATCGAATTGACAAATACACTTTTTTCCTAAACTGTTTCCCATGTTTTTTTTTTGATAATAAGGTTGAAATAATTTAAATTTAATTGTATCTTATGGTAAATAAATGATAATAGAAACAGCTTATGAAATTTCATTACTTTCATAAAACTAGAACTCTAATTTATTGGCGCAGTTTATTTGATCTTAAGCGAATAAATGTATGACAATATAAATATAATTTAATTGTTTTTTCTTCTTCTTAAATTGAAACATTTTCGGAAATTGTTAAGGACAAATATGCATAAAAAGTTGCCAATCATAAAATAACCTGAAATTCACATTAAAAATTTAAAAAGAAACAAAATAAAAAAAAGTACCAGGGAACAATTAAAAAAAAAACAAAAAAATAAGAAATTTTAAATTGTCATAAAACAAAAAGTAGTCAAAAATCTTAAAAAAATATGCAAGATATGGAACATGTCAAAATATGGAAAAATTTCTGTTCAAAATGCACAATTTTTCAATAATATAAACGCGGAAAAATCTACAAGTTAATAAAAGAACATCACACTGAAATAAATAAAAATAATTGTAACGAAAAAAGAATAAACTGTATAAAGTGTGAAAATTACAAAAAACGACAAAATGCAATAAAACTAAAAAATATACAAACATACCTAAAAAATTAAAAAAATAAATATTAAATACGCAAAAACTGTTATTAAAATTGCAAAGAGAACACACAAATTCCAATTAACCCAAAATTGTAAATAAATGTAAAATTTTTCAAAAATACGAATGAAAAACTCAAGATATTAATTAGCGAAAATGCCTATAAATCATTTTGAATTTTTATGTCGTTTATTGAACTTTGCAAATATCACAAATTGATACTGCAAAATTCATTTCGATAATCTTCACTACATCAAAAGTTAAAAATATCATTAAATATAAATTATATATAGTGTATGCACCGGGTGTCCCGTCTGAAAGTCAAGGTGTTTTCCCATTATTTCAACGTCAATGTCAATTCTTTTGAATATTTCCGCATTTTTGTCAATAAATCTTTTTTGAGTTGCGAAAAGTCCTAAACTGCACAAGTCCATTTTTCAAAACTGTAAGGGTTTTTACCACAAAAACTCGTTCTTCACTGAAGTTATTATTCATTTACTCGGTAAATATTTATCAAAATCAACAGTAATTTACAATCGGTGACTATTTGCATTTTTAAATAGTATTTTGATGCGCAATAATGTTATCTCCCTACGATACAATTGCCTTTCCTGTGAGTTGAATTGTCGAGCAGGAATCAATAAGAACGCTAAATAAGTAAATAAATAAAATTTATATGTTTGACTTTGAAAATGGACACCCTGTATATTATTCGGTATTAAATGTTTTTAGCTCTTTTATTTTTTCAAATTATTGAATTGAATTTTGTCCAAATTAAAGATATGAAAATATTTCCATATTCTACCCTAAAATGGGGTGTAAAAAGGTAACGATTTTTTTATCCTATAAGTCGAAATATTTGACGTTGTCATCACAATTAATTAATGGTTATCAAGTGACAGATTCGATTAAGCTGAGATTTTGCTTTGGCATAGCTGGAACACAGACTTGGCACATAAGCTATAATAAAACGTCCGCCATCCTGAAACAAAATTGCGGCATCATGTCTCGAGAACGCTTGCACCGATCAAGCTGTTAAAGCTGAAACAATGCACTTTATTTTATTTAAAATTACATTTAATTTTCAATTAATAAGAAATAAGATAAATTTGTTGCAAAATTTTTATTACTTGTTCAGGTGCACTATTTATCAAATACGTAAATGGCATGTTACATCATATACATGTGCACGTTAGAGTTTTCCGATATCTTCGTGTATTTCACAGGTAAAATTTTACCTAAACTCCAAAGAAAAATCATTAAGTGGTAAGTAAAATGTCGTTAAACAAACCTGTAATAAAACCGTATATGCCTTCTTACCACAAGAGTCTATTTTGTCGAGGTATATGATAAAAAATAATTGGATGTAATCATGCAGTAAAATGCAATGAACATCAATTAAAAGGTTGAATTCTAATACTGTAATTGTGCAAAAATACATTATGCCATTCTGATATATCATTTTACAATTTATTTTAGTAGTAGTATTTATTATTGATTCTACTATATTTTTATAACGAGCCGTCGCAACATAACTCATATAACGATATGCGCTTGTGATGTAATTTATTAACAGAAACGGAAATGCTTTCGCATTGATTATTTATATTATAAATAGAGCATGTGGCGCGATATAACGTGCGCCACTGTTAAGCAGCGTTAGGTTGTCTCGACTTATTTTAAATGAATTGGAAATTGTTGACACGTCTACAAAACTTCAACACGGATATGATTGATTTTAACTGGACACACAGATTGTGTTACTTAACAGAAAACATGAAATACATGAGTGACATCGTCATTATGTGAAATAGAATATAATTGTAAGACCAGATCAAAGACGAACCACTACGCAAACCAGCCTGCCAAAATTTCACGGATCACGGTTTAAAGACGATAACATTTTAATTACTCTAACATATTTTATGTATTTTCACACACTGATATTCACGTTGGAATAGGTTGGGAATACCTGTGCGAATGGTTTTTATACGTACGATTCTTGTTAATGCTTGAAACGCATTTGGGTAACTATTATTGTACGTTGTTCTTGTTGTGCTTGACTAACTTGTCAGTTCCACTTACCTTTAACTGTTTTGAGATGGTATTTTTCTTAGATGCTATACAGGGTGAGTCTGGAGGAAAGGACCAAACTCCAGGAGTGTATTGTACACGTGAAAATAATGTAAAAAGACTCAATTGTTGTTATCCGATTTTTATTTGTTTTCAAGTTATAGCGTAATTAAAAATAAACAAAATTTCATGTATTAACGTTTTGGTAATCATAGCGCCATTCGCCCCTAAACATTTTCTGCTTCGTTTACGAAGGGCCTGTTGATCTCCTGCTTGAGTCATGTGTTTGTTTAAGATCGGTTGCAGCATTTCTAATACATTGAATTAGTGCATACCGAGTGTACACTTTTACTTTGTACACTTCATCTTTGAACCAGCCCCATGAACAATAATCTAGTGTTGTGAGGTCTGGAGATCTTGGAGACCAATTAATAGGACCACCGCGAGCAATCCAATGCCGTGGAATCCTCTCGTCCAAATGTTGCTTGACCGAGCGAAATGTGCAGGAGCTCGATCGTGCTGGTAGTACATTTGCATTCTGATGTTTAAAGGAACATCCTCTAGTAGTCCGTGACGAAGCAGAAAATGTTTAGAGGGGAATGGCGGTATTTTTGAACATTTATTATAAGAACGCTATGATTAAAAAAACGTTAATTCATGAAATTTTGTTTATTTTTAATTTCGTTATAACTTGAAACAAATAAAAATCAGATAACAACAATTGAGTTTTTTTTACATTATTTTCACATGTACAATACACTCCTGGAGTTTGGTCCGTTCCTCCCGACTCACCCTGTATATCAAATGGGGGTGGGTGGCAACTCAACAACCCAATCCAACTGAATAATACCGGCGAAGAAGGTGCATGAAAAGTTATGCATAGTTTAAGCGTTGTCCACAGTTTCAGCAGTTCAACAAATCAATTCAATTTTATCTTGATCATTAGGATTTTTCGAGTGACTTGATTTCACGTTTAATCCTCTTAATTGCCGTTTCGACGTAATAAAAAGCAAAAATCGAGTCGAATGATTTTATTCAATGAAAACGAACCAAAATGAAACATTTTTAAAATTGTTTTTCCTTATCGTATTATTTTAATTTTTCTTTTCTCTCCTATTCAAAAGCGGAGCATATTGGAACATTACCAGCATTTGAAATTAATGGACACATTATTTTTCACTTTTGTTTTATTTACTTTTTTATGTTTTCAATGATTTTGTAACATTTTTACGTGATTGTTTTTCGTATCGTCTATTAACATTTGCTTTATTTTATTTTTTTGCTTATTAGTTTAGTTCTTGGTTTCGTCAATATTTAATTTTTCAATTTTTTTGATTCTATTACTTAGTTTGTTTGTTTCTTATTGCTGTCTATAAAAATTAGGTTTTGCTGAACTATTATAATAAATGATAACATTATTCTTATTGACAAAGATAATCAGCATTTTCTACTGGCCTGGTTTAAGAAGTGAAGTATCTCCAAGTTACTTGCATATCTGGGTAAAACGAACAATTCATGTTCTATCCGTTTAGCTTTTGTTGGTCACAATAAACTCTCCATATTTTAATGCAACTAGACCCGAATCCAATCCAACCCAATCCGATGTAAATTTTTTGCACAACCCGTTCGAAAGTGTGCCATGTTAGACACATGTAACTAACGGAAAATGACAGATTTCCGTCCGACTAATTCCGAACTCAGAGCGGGCGAACAAGAGCTTGTTCGCCCGGCACAGCGGGCTGAAATGTTGGTTAGTATGGTTTCTATCGTAGTTTCTACTTTGTGAATTGACATTACTATTGTAGTGAATTGTAATATAAACATTCATAATTATTATTAAATACAAACAAATGGATTCGAATTTTTGTCATTATTGGGTTGTGCAAAAAATAATGTGTTCACCACTGGCGTAAAACGATTCCAAATTGGGCAGTTGAAACCTTAATTTTTCCGCCCTTGGTAAACAATATTATTTTCGTCGCACTAGATCGTTACGTAGCGAATAACGTGCCACATTTCAGAAACGTTAAGCTATCGATAATTCCCTGGCAACACTAAGCGGGCTGTTATGAAAAGAGGGACGTTAAGGATCCTTAACGGCCCGCTTTTGATAACAGCCCGCTCTTAATCGATCGTACAACATTTAGTTGTCACGGAAACAATGACATCTGTCATTATAAAATTATAAATTATAAAATTTTTCATTCGAAATTTTTACCTTCTTTGATAAGCTAGTGCGACGAAAACCGTTGTACATACCACGGACTGTTAAGGGCCATAACGGCTCTCGGTAGCCTTAAGCAAACGGCTACCTCGGCCGTTATGGCCTTCTTAACAGCCCTTGGTATGTAAATAACTAATAAATGTCTGTGACAAATTAAATTTGTAAATTTTGATCGATGTTTCGTTGGGTTGGGGTGGGGTGGGTTTCGAAACTTTTCTCCAACTGCTTTCGATTACGAAATTCCATCCTTATCTTATTTTGTAGATCTAATTGATTATTTTCTTTGCTGTTAGGTTGCGTTCAGTTTTTTCTAATGTGGAAGAACCTAATTTAGATCTACAATTAATTATTTTTCGTTGGGTTGGGTTGATTTTTATCTTTCAAATGCCATTAACCCCAGGTATGTGAATATGTACTATAGTTTTATTAATTTAATGTTTAAGTGTATAAGTGGATTTTTTCAATTCCTTTTATTAGAATTCAAAATACGTTGACCTTTGCCCACACCAGTTGGTAATTCACAAATTACTTATTTTATGAACGTTTAATAAAATAGTAGGGATTGCTAGTTTCGTTTGACGAAAGATCCAATGAGCAAGGCCATTTATAAAAAAATAAATAAATGCATTTCCTAGGTTTTTTTTGATGTACATATTCAGGGTGTTAAAAAAAGTGTCACAAACAGGGCTGATAGTATGGCATAAAATATGCTGAAAAGTTATAATGAACATGGGTCCGCAAATGGACGGTTTAAACTTATTTAAACTTATTTTAAAATACAATCAATACGTTAAATATCAATATTTACAATATAGAGTGCCCATAAATTAGAGGAACACTAAGAAAAATAGTTGTAATTTCTTTTCTAGTTTTATGAAAATAATGAAATCTCATAAGCTGGTGATTATTTCAACCTTATTATAAAAAAAAGATAAAACATGGGAAATAGTTTAGTGAAAAGTCTATTCGTCAATTCGATAGCTCCAGATTCACAAAGAATCGAGTGGGCGACTGTCAATTTATTTATTATTAGTACAGCACGATCGAAAAAAAATTATACAAAGTAGGTAATGGAAAAGAGCCGCATGTCTTTTCCTAGTTCATAAATTTGAAAATAATTATTGACACTGACAAGTCAAACTTGGAGTTATAATGCTTGGAATAAAGAAAGTGACAAAACTAAAACAATATTTTATTTAAAGAAGGTGTTGTCCATTATTTTCCAGACATAACTGCACGCGTCGCTTCATATTTTCAGTAACGCGGATAAGCATTTCAGGTGTGATTTCTTCCAACTGTCAATATACGTCAGATTGACACTCGCAAATAATTTTAGGAAAAGAAGGGCGTTTTTTTGCTCATGGCCAACTTTGACTCATTTTTTATTCGATCACACTGTAGTTGTTGCTAAAACCGTGTATCATGAAGCATCTAAGTCAAGTTTAAGTTGCAAGAGCCATACAATAATCGAAGCAGGATGCAGCTTACGTCACGTTGCAAGGCAATTTTATGTAAGCCCTTCTGTTATGCCCAGAGGAGTTTGGAATCGGTAGCTGGAGCCAGGAAGTTATGGTAGAAGAGCTGGTCAGGGTCGGAAACGTGCTCGGCAAGATAGATTTTTGGGAAATTGTGCACGACGCACATCTACTTTTAGAGACCTGCAAAATGACCTTAGGATTGCAACGGGAATCCAAATTTGTACGGAAACTATAAGAAAAAGGTTGCGAGAACATTACCTAAGGTCGAGGAGACCAGTCCGAAAGTAACGGCTGATTTTAGATCACAAAAGAAACCGACTGGCGTTCGCTCAACAACATGCAGATCCATCGTGAAGGACTGGTTCAGGAAGCGGACAAGTTTGGAATGGGATCCGACTGGAATCTCATTTGTAAATGCTGCTCCGTATATTGAAAACATTCTTACAAATCCTGCTGGAGCTGTTATAGGCCCTAGATTTCTGTTCCAGCATGATAACGCAAGACCACATGTAGCAGGTCAGTCAAGACAATTCCTGGAAGAACATCAAATCCCACTCATGGACTGGCCAACCCTCGTCCCAGATTTCAATTCGATCGACCATTTGTGGGACGAACAGGATCGGAAACTCAGAAACAGCTCTGTGGCTATTGAAACGCTTCGACAGCTTGTGGTACCTCTTCAAGTCTGGCTCACCAGACTCCAAGAGAATATCCAGAGGTTATTTCAGGCCGTTATTCAGTCTCGTGGACGGCATATGTGTCATTAGATATCCTTTAAAGTTTATTCGTTAATTGATAAATTTGTTGAATTTTTTCCCGTGTTTGATTTTTTGGATTGAAATGAGTGAATCTTATGATAAATAAACTGTAATATAAGCAGCTTACAAGATTTCATTACTTTCATAAAACCAGAAAAGATATTACAAAATATTTTTCTTAGTGTTCATCTAATTTATTGGCACAGTGTATTTACAATCACCCCTGCCCAAATTTGTGTAGCCAATCCATTAATTTACTTGTCACACCGATTACTAAAAACATGCGTAAACAAATTATGAAATGTTGTAGCCATCACTATTGAGTTTGTTTCGTTCGGCGGCATGATGTATTAGAGAAACGTCCCCGAGAAAAAATAAGATCGAAGCAGCGACGCATTCCATTAATATCATTGGAGTAAAACGCTTGCTTAGATCAAATCTTGGATTTTTAACGAAAACGTGTGATAAAATTCCTATGCACAATAATTGTAATACGGCGAGAGACGAAATTTTATGATAACATGAATTATGATACGGGAAACGATGTGCATATGTAAATTAGACAATGAGGTAATAGCTTTTAAAAAGCAACGACGACAATCAAAACAGTTGCATAGTGAAATTACATTAACTACCGATTTCCTGTCATGATTGTTAGGACTTAATTCACAGTTCACATATAGATTAAATCGATAAAAAAAACGTTTCTTGTGCCAAATTGTTTGCCAAACAACAGATATGTAAATAGAGATGAGAAATAATTTCTTCTTCTTATAATCCAATTTCATTTATCTTGGTCGAGTTACTTTAATTGTTTTATGTTAAACTTCCATGCTTATACTACTTTCCTTATAGTATATGGAATTATTTGGTAGAAATAACGCAGAAGGAAAATATAGCCGTAATTATTACGACCCATTATATAGAAGAAGCACGACAAGCCCACAAGGTGAGTGATATTTAACTTATATGTGTAATGTATTTTTTAATGTATAATTTATTTAGCGAGCAAATTTACGTAAGATATGTAATTTTCTGTCGTTAAAGTAATTATGTATGATATATGTATACTATATTAGACTTTTAGTGAAATACAAGGGCGGTAAGCGATTGGGAACAAAAATGAAATAATAGGCTGTGGATGGTATTCGAAATAACTGGAATGTGTCTTTTGCCACAATTATTTAGTTAATGTTATGGATTGTACTTGTTACAAGTACAAGTTCCAACAGTAAAACTCTAGAGGGATAATAGTTTTCAAAACACGTTTAAATTAGGGAAAGTCATACAAAATAATTTAGATTGTGAAATGCAAATGAAAATGAATGTATGAACTCTAGGTTCCCAGAAACATTTTACAGGTAAAAATTTCATCGCCATAATGAAACAGAAACTTAAAATTGAAATATGTATTTGCCACCGATTAATATAATTATAATACAACTAAAAGTTAAAACCAAAAAATATAAATAGTTGGGGATGTCTGGACGCAAAATCTCCGACTGGGACCAAATTATAGAAGCGGGACGCTCAGGTAAAGAAACACTTATTTTAAGCGCACCAATCGAATAATTATAGTTAGGGGAATTTCGATGTATTTAGACAATAGATAATAGTCTAAAATTATGTAAAACAACGTGTTATGTATGTATAATGGCATTTTGAATGCAACGAAATGTGTATGAAATATGTAAATAGAATGTTATGACTTGATAGAAAAAAACCATATTGACCCTAATTGTGTATATTATAAACCTGTAAAAAGAATAAGTAAATAGATACAAATAAGAACATACAAGTTGCGAGAGAACCTATCTGTAAAATAGGAATATCACACAGGGACAGTATAAACCAAACCTACAATGACGCAGAGCTTGTTTATGGGACAATAAATATTAATAAAAATAGTGGAGTCAAACAATAAAAACGGGCGTTAAGGAAGAAGGATCTATGGCAAAAATACTTAGCAAACACATCAGAACAAACCTACAAGAGATATAAAATACAAAGAGGAAAAGTTGAAGAATTGGTTAAACAGGCAACACGATAGAAAATGGAAGAGAAAGCTAACCAGAAACTGATTTATAAAACCCTAAAATCTCTGGCAACCGAAAAGAAATATAGCAAGTAAGGAATAAATATAACCGATGACTCAGAAATAATGAAGAGATGGAAGAAATATTTCCAAGAACTTCTAAATCTCGAAACAGACGTATGAGGACGCCTTGAATGTAAACCAAGGGGAGCAGAACATTAGAAACGAGGAAACACAAGTGGAAGATGAAATAATATCAGATGTATAACTGTAGGAGGTACTAAGAAAACTCAAAAAATGTAAAGCGGCGCGATTCAATGAAATTACGCCAAAGATGATAATGAATTTAGGACCAAAAGCTGATAAGGGACAAATACCTGAGGATTGGAACAAATGCATTATTATACCGATTCTAAAAAAGGAAATACAAAGGAGTGTAGAGGTATAACCCTAGTGAGTGTAGTGGACAAGGAATCTGAAAGGCTATTGGATAAAAAATAAGAAGGAAGACCGACGCACAAATGGAAGAGTCACAATGAGGGTTTCGAAAAGGCGGAAATACACAAGAATATATATTTACGATCAAGCAGATGTTGGGTTGGGTTGGGTTGGAGATACAAAGGAGTGTAGAGTGTAGAGGTATAACCTTAGTGAGTGTAGTCGCCAAGGAATCTGAAAGGCTATTGGATAAAAAATAAGAAGGAAGACCGACGCACAAATGGAAGAGTCCCAACGAGGGTTTCGAAAAGGCGGAAATACACAAGAATATATATTTACGATCAAGCAGATGTTGGGTTGGGTTGGGTTGGAGATACAAAGGAGTGTAGAGTGTAGAGGTATAACCTTAGTGAGTGTAGTCGCCAAGGAATCTGAAAGGCTATTGGATAAAAAATAAGAAGTAAGACCGAAGCACAAATGGAAGAGTCCCAACGAGGGTTTCGAAAAGGCGGAAATACACAAGAATATATATTTACGATCAAGCAGATGTTGGGTTGGGTTGGGTTGGAGATACAAAGGAGTGTAGAGTGTAGAGGTATAACTCTAGTGAGTGTAGTCGCCAAGAAATCTGAAAGGCTATTGGATAAAAATAAGAAGTAAGACCGAAGCACAAATGGAAGAAACCCAACCAGGGTTTCGAAAAGGCGGAAATACACAAGAATATATATTTACGATCAAGCAGATGTTGGAAAAGGTAAGGAAAATAGAGACGTGAACCTAGATTTTATAGACTTGAACAAGGTACTTGATAGACTGCCAAGAAATGAAATAATGAGCACCTTGGAAAGAAGGGGTGGAAGACGATGTGAAATAGGGTGGTGCATTAAACCCAACAGTATCATTTTAATGGAAGACATAATGAAGGATATAAAACGCAAGGCAGTGTAAATATCGTATACAGGAAATTGCAAGTTGTCAAACTGAGAGAGTACACATTCGCAGATGATTTTATGATTTGTGTTCCTACAATCAGTTGTAGGAATTGTGAAATAACGAAAATAAATCTTCAAATAAACGTAGTAGAGAAAACAAAAGTGATGTGCATAGGAAATAATAATAAAAACGTAAATATTAAAATGAATCAATACAAACTGGAACAGGTAGAATATTTTAAATATTTGGAAGTAAAGATACAATCAAACGGAGTAATGAATGAGGAGATTAGAGACAGGATAAATAATACATCGAAACTATATCATACAATTAGCAATACGTTTGCAGGAAACAAGCAGATAAGCAATAAAACAATGATCATATTCAAAACTGAATATAGGCCAAGCTTAATGTGTGGAAGTGAGAGCTGGTTGTCGAACAGAAGGAAGAGAATCCAGATACAGACAATGTAAATGAACTATTTAAGAAAAACCAAAGGGGTCAATGAGATAAGAAATGAAGTGATACATAGACAAATAGAAATAGAAGAAATGATAATATTGAAGAGTAGCAATTGAAGTGGTTTGGACATTTGATTAGGATGGGTGACGAAAAACAGGAAGAACAGGCATGGGGGCAGAAGCATATGGGATAGCTCTATAGCCGATATGTTGAATGAAAATTAAGCAGTAAGAAGGGTTAGGGACAAGAAGCAATACAATAAATTACTATATATATATAACTAACTGAAAATGTGCCTTGTCAAATATGACAGAAAAATGTAAAATTTGCATGCAAGATGGACGAATCTTACACTAACTAACAATTGTTGCGGGAAGGAAGTGTAGTATATATAGTTTCTTGTGGAATAGTCTGTCGGTTGATCTCGTAAAACCGATAACCTAATAGTGGTCAAGTGTATACAAATTAACTTTAAAAGTTGCAATGTGGATTCTCCGCATAAAAGGTATATTTTATCACTAATAGTAGATTCCTCTTTTCCGTGTATTAAACAAAACCACTATATTCACCGTAAATACAATCATCATCTATTATCATAATAAGAACAGTGAAACATAATTAAAAAGAAATTGAACTGTCATTTCCGAATTAGTGTTTGTTTTGCCACTTACAAATAAATATTCATTTTCTTTGTTTGTGAATTTGAGTTATCCGACATCCTTTTCTATTCGACAGCAAGCATTCAGTTCTGGTTCCATAAAAAAATTCTCAAGTGGGTTATGATTTTAAGCGATGGGCGTAGGCCGATTTGATTGTGCGCACAACTTTAATTGTCATATGTTTACATTTTAGAGTTACTAATTTTTTAGATTTTTTTAATTGAGCATACAATGTTACGTTTGGTGTTGGTTCAATTATTTTGCATATAATTTGCGGACACAAATAATTAAGTTACAGATTGATGAATCACCTGATGAGATTCCTTATATCGTACTTTTTGCTATAAAGTAGTAATATTTTATTTGTTGTATAAATCATTCATAGTTACACGTATTCATTTCAACCTGTTTAAATCTTTGAAATGCGTATTTGTTAAACGCGTTCGTTTGACATTTTAATAGTCGAAAACTGCTCGTCAAAACTTCTTTTAAATTTATTTTATGAAATTTATATTTGGCATTAGAACACTGGTGACGACGTGCTAAATGATTTTAATATCCACCCTCCCTAATTGATTTTTAGCTCACAATTTGTGGCCATCAGCTATTTTTCGCAATATTCAAATTTATGATGTGTCATGGTATGTAGTAAGTACCAAATAAGATATATTTTCTAAAATTATTCCAAATTATATTTATAACGAAAACCTAAAACATTGTCGCGGTTTTGTTGTTCATCTTTGAATTATATTAACTTGTCAAAAGTTACTATGCAGCCAGAATTTTTGACTTTCAAAATTGATCTTCGGTGAATTGTCACGTCACTCTTATTTGTACAATTTCTCCAATGCTGTTGCATTATATGTCGTCGCGTTTTAACTGTACAATTTATAAAAAAAAACAACCTTTATTTGGCATTTCTAGTTATTCATGTTACATTGTGTCTTTTTATTTTTTATTCGTCCACCTCGTTCTCTCCACTTCACTCCATCCTTCCACCTTCTCTTCGTTTCGTCCGCTACCTCCCTCTCCAGCCCTCGACTGCTCACCTTTCCTGTAACATGTCAATTTTCTCTCTCAATTACCCTCCTTTCCCACCCTCAGCCCTCCTCCTTTTTAATTCCCCTAATATCTGTATCCCTTCCCCATTCTCTCCCAATTTATATTGCAACTAATCATTTGAAATTTTGTATTCTATTATAAAAACTCAGGAACAAAATTTCTCGGAGCCATTTACACAAATATTAAATATATGTAACCGTTCATAGTCTATAAAATGTTTTTTAAAAACTACCCGGGCGTAGCTACTCAAAGAAAAAATCTTGTTATAAACCAAATATCGCTTTACTGGTTTAGTCAATAACGCATATAATGTTACTTCTTATGAGAGATTCACAAGATCAATTTTAGTGAACCGTCATCATTTAGGTAAGCCGGCCTTCTATGTTCCAATGTTCCATGTTTTAATTTATTACAATAATTTAGTTTTTTCTGTTTGCTATTCTACTTTTAGTGATTTTACATGAAGTGTTGTTGGTATTAGTTTGTGAATACGACTTCTTTTATTTAAACGATCTAACTGTTTCGGGCACAAGAATAGGACATAATAATAATTATATACAAACGATCTAACTAATCTGGAAACAGGAACTTGTCCGGCAACGAAATAAAGTGATGAATTAAATAAACAGAGAATTTGTCATGCACCGAGGAAATACGCACTTATTAATATAAGGATCAGTTGGGGTGCAAGAAATGTGTTCTTACACCAGGGGATAATTTTTTAGTTTATTTTAAAGATGTGGACAGCGATTATATAGCATTGAAACTAAAGTATTCATAGGATTGTGGAGTCTATACCGGAATAAGAAACGACTACAAACTACTACAAATTGCAGTAAAAACTCTTATTATTAAACTATTAGTAATTGTTATGATTACTTATTTAATGTTAATGAGAAAGTTACTCAATAAGAAGAAGAGTAAATTTTAGTAGAAAATACGGGTTAATTTGACCAATTTTTTGAATGTTGGAGGAGGATGTAATACGTCTAGCCAGGCAACTTCAGATTATACAACCTCAACCTCCTTTAGAAATAAGAGTCATTTGACAGAATGTTCGAAGACGTTGCATTCTATGTAAACGATCGTTACACTTGCTGCGCTAACCGAAGAGGTCCAAGAGTATCGATGCCAATGTGTCATTAGCAAAATGTGTTTATTACATTATTACTAATGCCATGATAAATATGCATATGTATAACAGGTAAATTAATATTTTAAGTCGTGCATTATAGTTTTCATGGCAAATAGTGTTAATTGCAACATACATAATGATTAGATCAAACCAAAGCAGAACGCTAACCGTTAATAAATGTTCTATGATATTAATTTTACATCACATATAATATTGATAAGATTACTGTTTTGTTATTAAAGCTATATCGCATTTTCATTCCTTATCAGTTGCTCGACTATTTTTGAATCCTACAATGACTTTATTAAAATACTACCTAGACGAGTTTCAATTTCTGTAGGTGCACATTATAAGAATGTATTAGATATTACTGTACACTTTATTTCAAACTCTTTTTTTTCAAACTCTTATATGCATTAATCATTTAAATAGTTAAATGTTACATGTTGAGGTCAGAACGTATTAGAATTTGACGTCATTTTCCTTTTTAAAAAAACTGCATTTGACCGTATGTGAAATATTCGCATAAATATGATGACCACAAATGGTACTAAAAATACGCAGCTCTACTACAACTAAAATGAGCCGAGTGACACCGCAAGATTTAATTCGTTATCTTCAATCCTCATTGCAATACCATTATATATATATAATCAATTCTCATCTACCAATTTGGTGTAGGGGTTCATATATTACAATAAAATAAATGTTCTTAAACTAAACTAAATGTTTATTCCATGCACAAATTTACACCACACTTTTTTATCCTTTGCCATTTCCTTTGCCTCTATCCACGTTTTACCCCTTTTTATTAATGTTTTTATTATCCCTTTATCCCATGTCTCGTGCTGTCTCCCCCTTCCTCTCCTTCCTAGTACTCTTGCTTCCCATACTTGCTTCGCTATTCATCCACTATCCATTCTTTGTAGGTGACTCCACCAACTCAACTGTCGTCTTTCTATAAATTCTCTCAACGGTTCAATCTCCAATTCTTGTCTTATTTGGCTGCTTCGTATTCAATCTCTTAATGTGACACCTTTAACTCGTCTAAGATACTTCATCTCTGTTGCCTCTAAGCTTGCTTTCATTCTTGTCGACAAGACCCACGGCTCGCATCCGTACGTCAATATTGGTCTGAAAATCGTTTTATATACACTCATTTCACTCTTTCTGTTATATCTATCTCTTGGTTTCCTACATGGTCAATTGTCACTCCTAAGTAATTTTATTTTTGTATTTGCTCTATTAATTTTCCATTTATCTGTATATTTAGCCTTTGTGATTCTTTTACTACTTCCATTACCTTAGTTTTGTCGATGTTCACGCAATACCATTTGAACAATAATCAATAAATTAGTTTCATGACAAAACATAATTAAAAAGTTGTTGTCAATCCTGATGGTTGTTTTATTACTTTTCTCTAGTTCACCGGACGGTGAAAATCATACTCTCCCCCGGTTAAAACAATACAGGCATCGCACAAAATGTTCGAAATTATAAATGACGAATAACTTGTAATCAATTTCAAATCTAATTTTTCCGCAAGCAGACGACTTCAACGTTCGATTTAATATCACAGCAAATGTTTTTGTTTGTTCTCTCGTCAGCGATGCAGCAAAAACACATGACAATTAGATGTTTTCACTATTCACGTTTTCATTTCCGTTTAAATTAAATCACTAATGGCTATGTAATTAAGCTATTGACTTTTTTCCTATGTTAAGGGATTGCAGAATTTTATTCCCGCTTTTCATGATACCACCTTTATGAACACTTTTTCCAGTACTAAGACACTAAAACTAATGTACGCGTTCGTAAAATCAAATACGATGAAAGGTGAAAGCGAAGATTTTATCGTCGCGTATCAGGATGGAGTTTGGATTATCAGAAGACAATCTTGGGGCTGGATACTGCAGCCATAAGATGCAGGAATTGTCGGAGACAACCAGAAACACTTATGCATCTTTCAGCAGGATGTAGGGTATATGACAAAACCTTATATATATATAAAGGCACAATAATGCGCTAAATTCCATCAGTAATTCTGTATATGGTGGATGAAATTGCATCAATTTGTGAGGAGAAGAAACATAAACTCTACTGGAAGTTTTCGGTCAACACAACAGCGCTTATTTCAGCAAATAACATGAGATTGTACACATTAACTTACAACGGAAAGAAGTTTTCATAATTGAATTCTCGTCACCAGCCGAGAATAACGTTGTAAAGAAATATGAGGAAAAGTCAACCGAGTAGCAACCGAGTAGTTCAACTAATAGCGTTAATCATTGGGGCTCTAGGGGGGGATGAATCTAAATTTTCTGAAGAATTTAAAGAAGATCATGTAAAGGCTCAGAAAAGTGAATTGCTGGAGAATGCAAGAAGTCGGCTCACTCCATTTGCTGCTGGGACATGACGCCATCCATTCGTCGTCTGCCTCAAAAGGCTTGATGGAACTCACCCCGAATGGAACCTGAAACTAACTATGATAGCAACGTATATATTGTACTTATTTTTAGATTTAAGGAAATAAGTAGTAAATTTTTCAATAATTAAATTATGGAAAAATACAGCACTATGCTTCTCTTTTTGCTTAGATTATGATTTCATTTAATGTCTCTGCAGCAAATTGCAGTAGTTCCTGCAAAAGTATGGATGCCAGTTGGTGCACAGCCTAACTTGCAATGAAGGCAAAATGCAGAGAACAACTTCATTACTAAAGTATTTTGATGATCTCATCACCAGTTACATATTCTTCGATACAAAACGATATATACTATTAACAGAGAATCGAATGTCACCCCAAGATGCTTCATAACGCTTGTCTTGCAAACATGATTCTATACGCAGAGAGTCTAAAAGCATGAAGTTTGCTGAGTAAAATCATGTGATCGATGGTGTCAAATTTACTGAAAAAATACAGTACATATTATATCAACTTGTCAAAGATAATCCAGAGCTTGAGTAAAAACCAAGTTTGTTATGGTTAACCCTCATATCCATGTTGTTGAAGAAATGAAAAAGTAATCTGATAATGACAACTTTTTGGGTAAATATTCAATTTGTACCTAATGTTTAGAGTGAAATTGTTTCATTTTGTACTTAAAATAGTTTTGTCAGATGAATGGGGCATATTTCGGATTTCGCACACTGACGGCTGTGTCAAAGGGTTGTTTGAACCTTCTGCGGAATATATATTTTTTATTGCCGTTTAGAAATACATTTCAAAACTTTTTCAACTTTTATGAATATTTCGTATATTTTTTTTATTATTATCATGTCCGAAGTAAACTGTGTAATATAGGCAATATAGCTTAGTGCGAATAATACACTTTCGTCAAAATGTGATATTCTTCTCACCACGCGATTTAATGGTAATACATCGCCGGCGCGATTGGCATTGAGCGTACGTCGGTCCGCTGCGATCGAACGTATTGATTGAAGTCAACTCGCCGCACAAACTCATTGAACTCTACTCCTTGCATTGTAAACAAAGGTTTTGTACTGTATCACGTCCCTTGTCTCATTATATTGCCTTATTGGATTGATTTGGTTGTGTTTGTTATATGTGATAATATAACCGACATTCGGTGAACTAGTTTATGATATGCAATTTTGTGTTCTATTAAAATAATATATTGAAATTGCTAAAAGCAGAAAAATTGATTAAAAATGCAAAATGACAACATTTTGAAAAATTTAATAATGCACAAAATTTGTAAAACGTGCCAAAAAAATCAAAACGTCGGGTAGAGGTGAATTGCGATTGGAAAAATTAAAAAATTTGTTAAAATTCAAGAAATGCTGTAATAGCAAAAATTGTCAAATATGCAACAATTATTTAAACTTGAAATTTTGCCCAATATCAAAAAAGAAATCGATAATGTTAAAAGTGCTACTAAATGACAAAAATACAATAGTCAAATTTGAAAAACTACGGAAAATTGAAAGATTACCAAAATGTTTAAATGACCATAATGTAAACATGGGTTGGGTTGAGTTCCAAAATATGTAAATCTGCGTAATAATTGCATATTAATTATATAAATAATTAAGATATTTAAGTTAAGTAAATCTGTAGCTGAATTAATAATAATATAATTATAATTATGGGGGTGTATTAAAATGCGTCGTACAATGAGAAATACATGTTTGACAATGTTTCCTGGAATAAACTCCTATATGTGACGTACATACCCCATAAAACGATTCATTCTATTATATAAACAGGATCTTGATCAGTATAATATCAGATAATATTATGTTTTGGTCGGATCTGACATCGTGCCATTATGCAAGAATAACCTAAGATAGGTTAAGGCAACAAAATATCCCACGTGTACCTAAAGAGGATGACCCCCGAATCTTCTACAGGCACGTTCTTAGAAGAGTTTTGGGCTTTACTCGGTAGAAAAGTTTACGGCGATGGGTGGGAAGCCCAAAATGAAGAAGAACTACGACGAATAATCTATCAAAAGATTCATTTATCGTTCAAAGGCTGATGCGAGACATTCCTACCAAATTGCGAACCATTGAAACCCATGTGATACATATAAATATAGTTAAAGCTTCACTGAATCGTTTTCTGTACAACCAAATTAAATAAAACTATAGTTTGAATAATATTATAGTTCAAACATTTTCCCAAAACTTGTGTTACATACGTTAGTAGTTAAGATTGATTGTTTATTTACATTTTCATAATGACTATTACTAACGATATTACGATAGTGGTGTTCAGAAGGATGTGACTTCTTTATGATTATTTGTCATTTCTTCCTACATTTGCAAACACAATGCATGTATTACATAAGACCATTTTCACAACAATGTTCTTTAAAACCTCATTTATGTTCAGACATACTCGCACAGTGTTGTTCTTAGGACACCCAAAGGAGCAAATCGATGAATCGATGAAAAGAATGCTTGAGCAACAATGCAATGCCATTGGTAATAACATTTGGAATTACATATAATCCATCAAAAGTTGACAATTAGAAACAAGAAAGAGCTTCGTAAAACTACAAATTATTGTATATAAAAACTTATAGTTTAACTTATCGATGAGATTATTAATTAATGTATTCATTAGTTTTTAAATTATTCACCAGCATAAAAATAATGATTATATCCAAAAAACTACGGCGTTTGTTATTTTATTATACGGGCAAACGTTGCCCAATTCTATATGTTAATTTTAGGTGCCATTATTTTAATACATTCAGCCAAGACACTAATTAGAATATATTTCTCGACCATATGTTAAATACTCATTGTAATAACAAATGGCGACCTTGACAATTCTGTAACGGGCATGTTGTGTAATTTCCCGTAATTACTTAATTATTAATGTTATAATACGAATATATTTCGAAATATGCGGTTAAATTCGCGTAGAACTTGTCATAACTGGTTTGAAAAATAAATAGGAGTAGGAAATATATATTTGTAGCAATTAAACTTGATCTCATCTGTAAGGTGTATTTTAGGGGTTTTTGGATTGGTCAATTGAAAAAATAAAAACAACGCATAAATACTAATTCATAGATAACTATAAATTTCTTAATATAATTTGACTGGCCTATATGCCATCTCTAGTTACTTTTTGAGAAAGTATTCATCTTTCGATATAAATACATAGATATATAGTTAATGTTATCATCAACAGATTGGTCTGATGAGAGAAGGGCGCCTATTAGCAGAAGAATCTCCAGAAAGACTTTTAGCTCTATTTAGAACTGACACATTAGAAGAGGTATTTTTAATACTGAGCAGGCAACAAGAAGAAGGCCGATTAAGGGATGTAGAAAGTTTAGCAGATGATCAAAATAACACTGTGATTCAGACTGCGAATTCGGAAGTTAGCTTGGCAATGACAGAAATGGGACACGGATCAACTGATGTGAGTATATGTATACATACTTCACGAGTAATACGAGTAATACTTCTGCATAGCTATGTGTTACTAAATTACTCCAATATATCTATTTATCAAGAAACAAAGCATTCTATAAAACAATTTCTGTTAAGACATAAAGCAAAATACTACACAAACTTTACAATTGACAAAGGTTGATATGAATAATGTTATTTTATATACAATCTCAACATATTTAATGGCATAGTGTAGTACACATTCATCTCCGTAATGAAATACAAGTTTTGTGTTTCGCCAGCAGATAGAGATTTAAAAATACCTTTCAGTGTAAATATGGCTTTTCAATTTACTCCTCCTCTTTACACTGAAAATATCGCCAGAAAATTGTGATGTTTTCAGTATCAATATTCAATTTACTCCTCCTAGTTTAAAAACAAGGTATAGGTTTACGTCATGTGTGTGTGTCTGTTTTTCTGCCACTTGTGATGTTGATCTTCCCTATCTTTTCAACATTTTGAGTATCTATCTAATACTCTTCGGTTATTGGGTTATGTTTTAGCCCATTTGGCTAGTCGTTGATCGAGTACTCAGTGTACATAGGCCCTTGCAAACGTCATTCTTGTTCTAGCCCAGTTTACCGCATCTTATATATCATACCTCAATATTTACTTATTTATATGAATTGAATCCAATAATAAAGTAATTGTTAAATATTATAAATACTTTGCTATTTTATTATCTTAGTAAATTGGAGATTGTGGTTGGGAAATAGATTGAAACAAACTTACCCTTACCACACTGAAGCATCAGTTGACTATAATGTAATTTATTGCAGTTCTTTATTATCTGCTTATTACTTCTCTCGTATATTTGTTTATGTGAACACATACATTTCTGATTATTATTATTATTTAAATCCATCAATTCCATTATCATTTCTATTATTTTCTTCACGAACTATTGTCTCTACTGCGTCATCATCCAATTACACTGCCACCCTTTCTTTAACCAACCTTTTCTATTGTTTAATATAATTTATCTTGTTCTCGTCTTTTATGCACACTATCATTGTTGTCTCTGTCTATTTATTCAGAATTGTTTTCATCTTAAGTTCGAGACCCAAGTTTACCTAGGAATGTATTTTTAATTAAGCAGCCCCATCTTTCTTTTGCTCTGTTTCTCGCAACAAATTGTATCTTCATTTAATTGTATCTCTAGTATTCCATTCTTCTTGGTTGCTGTTTAGGCTTGCCTATTTATTGATCTCTTGAACTTGTTATTTTTTTTTCTTATTAAGCTAGAAGCTGTCGTTTCTTTTTTGTTATATACTCAATTCGCTTTTCTTTATCACCCTGCTGTCCTTCTTTTACCAGCTTATCAATAACATCTGAATCCATTGCAGCTTTTAAATTTATATATACATTAATCTTATTATGTTCCTACTACGTCACTGTCCTAATTCATATGTTGTTATTGCTTTGTGGTCGACTTAAATAGTCGTTCTTATTCTCAGAGTTAGTTGAATCGGAATTATTTAAACGATGCTTACCATTTGAACTAAAGTTACTTCAAAAGTCTTCTGGCCAAGTTTCACTATTACTTTCGCTAGACCTTTGGGTTGGGTTGGTTCATGATTTCTGAGAAAATTCAATTCAATTCGAGGGAACGAAAATCTTCACAAGACACACGAATAAAAATAATAACGCAAGAAAATTATTATCAGCAACGTATTTGCTTCAGTCACAAAAATTATTTATTATTCTATGTTACTCAGTAACAAACTAAATCAATCGAGGTTTACTTATTGTATAGTTAAAAACGACATATTATTCAAAACATAATTTTCCCGTCAATATTTCCTCACATTATTCTACTATGGAATAATGCATTCGACGATTACTCGCGATTAATCCGCACTTCATAGTAATTATATTCGACTTATATACAAACTCAAATTACTATTCCCAAATTTCAGGTTCAGGTGTTTTTGTTCTTAGTGAAAATTGACAAAAGAAATTGAGTTTATTGGAATGATATATATTACATTTTATTTACTGTCTATTACTCGTAGATATTGAGTATGGCTTGTTGACATGCATCCCCCCCTCCCTCATATGAACTAAACATTGTAATACTGCTCGTAGGTATTGACAGAAAGATCTTCAGAGAAAAAAATTAAAACTAGGGTCGGAGCATTCAGTTTAAATAAAAATCGACTAAAAGCCCTAATGGAAAAGAACTCTTTGCAGTACTTTAGAAACGTAGCGTAAGTATAAACGCCTTGCACAAACAGGTAAGAAATTAATGACCACTATAATTTTGCAGGGGCATTTGTTTTACGTTGATTTTTCCTATTTTTGAAATATTGGCCTTCTTACTGGCAATCGGTGGTGACGTAAAAGATATTAAAATAGGAATAGTTAACGACGAGTATACGGCGGAAGTTTGCAGCGGTTATAACAGAAATGGAACGACGCTACCGTATAACTACACAGATTGCGACTTCACTGATTTGAGTTGCCGATTTTTGGAAGACGTTCAGGATCCCATGATAGATAAGGTAAGGCTATTTAAAACTAACTTGATAAATGATTTAGTGATACAAATGATCTGTTTGGCTATTAAAATTGATAGATGCGCTATGGTTTTGCATGCGTGTAAATATCGCGAATTTACTTATATAAGGGATGAGTGAATACTTATGAAAACGTTGTAGAGGTTTATTCCTTTCCTCCATTTCACATTAGCCTTGGCGATGGGGTTGTTTGCGGAAAGAGTACAGTATTGGTCGGACTACTGACAGTGGTAGTTGGTCATCGATGTTTGCTCTCGCAGTGGCGTGCAGGTTCGCCTGGCATAAGGCGACTGTCACAGTTATTCTAATATTTGTATTATGGTCACTGGTGTGAACAGTGACTAGTATTGCCGATTAATTAACGAGATGTATTAATGATAACTGCTTTGAGTACGTTACAGTTGCGCAAGTGATTGCCGGTGAAGTTGTGCAGACCGAATAGAATGGCGTTGCTGTTGCCGTTATTGTGGTTGTTGTTGTTATTGCAAGATGCAACCTGGTTCCCGTGTTGAAAGGTTATCGTTAGCTGGCTATGTACCTGTGTCATGGAATGCCGAGATATGCATTCCTCAAACAGCGTTGCGCGGCGGGATCGCGCTGGAGCACATTCAATTGCGTTCCAATTCAATGAATTGGAACGCAAGCTGTCTGCGTCGGCTTGTGTGCGCAGGCATGCAAATGCACATAATCTAGCGCTATTGCAACACGCATAATAGCGGCGTGATCGTTTGACCTGGGCGCGAGTCCAGTGATCCATTGTAACTGTTCTGGTCAGATAATGGGCGCAGGCACGCAAGTACGTGACTTGACTATCTATTTCCATTAAGTACTCTATTTGATGCTATGAACTGACGTTTAAGTGTATACTAAGGCCACCGTTGGAGAAGCAATGGAAAGACTGATAAAGAACGTGTAGGCACGATCCGAAGAGGGTTAAAGCAAGGGTGCTGGAGCACCCTGTATGTTAATATTGAATACGGTGGGTATTAATAATCACTAATTACTGTTTGTGTTTCATTTGCTTGCTGTATAACTTGGTGACCCGAATGCACGTCCATGTGAGAGCATCATCTGTCACTGTCTGTTTGAGAGGGAAAGCAATTATATTAATAGGCGTCACTTATTAGGAGTGTAGTAGTTTCGATCGACGGACGTTTTCTAGTATTCTGGATATATTGTGTATCTTACATTCCGTACAATTAATATGCACTTTTATTTTATTTAATATTTAAATAATTATTTTTTAAATTTTTATATGTTGTATATGGATATCGTTAATAGCGCTTTTAATCAATTCCCTTCTCGTATCAAGGGTATCAGGGTATCGTATCAAGGGTTCTTGTGATTATAGCCATATACAGCGCTTTCGCGGTTTCTTAAATGTACAGGGTCGCCACTTTTTGCAGCTTAATAAAGAGTGGGGATAAACAGGATTTCAAATACTATTCGGACACGCAATTTGCATCGTGCAGTTGTGCTCACGAAAAAAATAGATTCGAGGGTTATTGCGAAAAACTAAGAAAAAAATGTTTAGTATTGGAAACTTTTTTATTGTTTTTCAAAATATTCTCCCTTATAACCAATTTACTTTTGCATACGGTATAACCAATGCGTCATAAAATAAATATTTTAGCCCTACAGTTACGTGTAATTTTATCAACCTGCTGAGTATTAGAATTATTTATTTATTCAAATTTGCAGTTGTATGTTGGTGTACTTTGGTGAAATTTATTATACCACACACATACCATTTCATTGGTTTATTTCTAATTTTATGAAATGTACGACAATGTGAAATATTCTATTATGATTTTCTAATTATAAAAGAACTAAGAAGAAATCTTGTTTCTTATGGTGTGTAGTAGAAACGTTACCAAATAGTGCATGTTCGTTGTTGTCAAATTTATACTTTTGATGACATACATAGTTTTTAAGTGCTTGTAAATATTCAAGAAATCAACCTCTCTATGAGTATATGTAAAAGCAAATATTTCCATTATACTTAATCGGAGTAAGGAAGTTTTTTTTCCCTTTAACACACCCTCATAATCATAGATTAATTCCACAATTTAATACATTAATTATTCCGTTCCTAAATTTCTTTGTCATACAATATTTATTTCCTTCTGCTCATTCTTTCGATGCTCCTGGTATTCTTCCATACGTTCTTATATCGTGTCAATCCATATCTCCATATATTTAGGTTGCATCTTGCATCCTACATTTCCTTATTCTTATATCCAGACGTTTTAAATTCGTTTGTTCTAATTTGCATTGGCTTTCGTTTCAATATACATAGTGGCATTTTTACCGCGTTACATGTTTTTATATGTGAGTATGGAAATAAACCGTTTCTAACTATATAAAGCATTAAAAATAAACAATGAATTAATTTAAATTTGAATTTGAAACAAAATAGCTAGTTGAACATTTGAAATTCACATCGACTATCTTTTAGTTCTGAACAACTGGTGATGATAATTACAGCCTCCAAAGTTTGTTAAAAAAAATTTTAACACCTGTACATATACACACCCCTGAGGGATTCGCGATCAGTCTACTGTGGTCAATTATCGATTAAGGGCCTGGAATCGATTATTTTAACCCGTCCAAAGTCAATCCCATACATCTGAATGCACTAAATAATTAATGATTGCTTTAACGAAAAGGTTACGTGTTCTGTAATTATTCTACGCGTTTAAATAAAAATATATTCACTCAGGCGCAATTAATTTACCATTAGTTGCATCATATATTATTATTTATGAGCAAACAGAATTGTTTATAGGAAAACACGCAAAATTCGCAATTTTTGATATTTCGCTAATAACAACCACACAACTTATGCTATTTCATGAAATGAAACATATAGCGTGACGTTTTTGTTTTGTAAGAAATAAAAAGTGACAATTAATGATTTTTCATCCAATACATCAAAAAAATAATCAAAATAATATATCTCAAAAATCGTCAACGTGATACATACTGCAACGTTATATATTATTTTCGCAGAGTAAATGTTGTTATGCTTATGGTATGAATGTTTGAGAAGTGGCGTGTTTATGTAAATTAAACTATAATTACTGTATAAAATCATTTTAAAGTGTTCAATTAAAATGTTGAAATATTTAATACCGTTCATTCAAAATACGCAAATAAAATTACTGCACACTTATAAAATTCTAAATTTGTGCCAGCCTTTGAAATTTTTCACAGTTATTTATAACTAAATCTCAAATGATATAAAAATATTATCTGAATTTACGTTTAGGGTAAATTTAAATGGAATCTTGATTACATATTTTTGTTAAAATAATAAAAAATATTATAGATAAGAAATAAGGACATTTTCAGGGGACACTTAAAGTCCCCTGACACCGCTTTAAGCCTTTGGTTATACATTCAAAATAAATTCAGTTTGGAACGGAAGATAAAATTTTGAACTTGTGTGCACATACAAATGTAAGAAAATTTGTCAAATGGGGGTTATTAATTTTTCAATTATTTATAAATACAGACTCTTTAAACCGTCTCGTATTGTCTTAAATAAGTAAATTATAGGCAATAAGATAAAGTAATAAACAAGCACAAATACTATACAAAAATTACTATTATAATCGTGATAAATCGACAACAAAAACAATTATGAGAGAGATGAGTAAGTGTTTTTAATGGCATACGTTCAATAATAGAAAATAATTGTGTATCGAGGTCAGTGTTTCCACATTATGTGCCATTACCTGTGGTGATGTAATTATCTATGTAAATATTATGAGTTACATTGATCAAGGGTAAGCGTGAAGGGCTCCTTTGCCATTATTGTTTTCAATCCGGAGCATGCATTACATATTGATGAATCATATTTTGCAATGATTTGTGCGAAAATGAAAAATAGAAAGAGTTTTAAAAATGATAGACGACGACAGCAACATCAGACGAAAATGAATCGAGTATACAGTTCGCGTGGAATGCCAACTGTTATTTAATGCTTTTACGTGCAATAAATAAACGCAGCGTACACTGGACAGCAGTTTAACAGGCACGCCATGAAGACATTTAAGGAAATTGACTTAAAGGGCTATTAGGTTGAATCGCATTGTTTGCACTGGCTTACGTAAAATGGGTACAATTATAGAACAATGGCGTTCTCATAATGAGAACATAACGTAAGCGCTATCCGAACCATATCGGTCTGATAAACGATCAGATATTTAGAAAACTTAGTGAAAATTTCATAGTGACACATTCTGTTAATGCGCTGAACGATATGAACCGAAGCGTGCTGCCGAGTATGAAAAACTTTCTCCATTTTTCATCAGTTTGAAATGGTACCTAATTTTGGATCGTCCCATTTTGCAGATTTAAAAAGTGTGTTTTGGTCTTTTTGATGTGAAAACTTTAACTGTGAATAAAAAAAATGGACGGAAACATAAGAACAATATAAAAAAATATATGTAAAATTTATTATGCAAAATATGCATTTTTTAATTTATAAAAATGCTCAGACCCAACCCAATTCAACATTCACTCCCTCAAACGGCGATGTATATAATTAATTTCACTTACTCACAGTGAATTACACAACATTGTTTTTCGTCCTTGTGTGCTTATTAAGCTTTGTCGAAGATACTGGATATATTTTTTACCAAATTTAATATTAAGTTATAAAACTTAATATGGCGATTCTGACCGGTTCAAAAAAAAATTGGGCACGCGTGCAAGTTGCTCGCGATTCGCGATATTTATTTATGTTCTTTTTTTCGTCTTGCCTAGAGTATGGATTTACCGTTTTCATATTTCGTATGTAACCACGGTTTTGTACCACGGTTTTTGTTGAATTTTTTTGTGCAACGTAACGTTAGAGACAGTTGAAATTTCGTTATCTGGATTGTACCAGCAACCAACACGTGATATTACCCCAAAGCGAATGATGACAGTTTATGAGTTCAAAGTTGGACATTTTTTTATGTATATCCAAAACTCCACTAAATCAGAATACGCAAATTTTGTTTTCACGTGTTGTCGCAAAAGCGTTCGATTATAATATTTTGTTCCTGTGAAGTGAATTGAGGTGGAGCTTGAGCACGGAAACCTAAATCTAATCTACGTACGAATATGTCCATTTGTAGTTCTGTACTGCTGAATTTCAGATAATTCATGGAATAATTGCTATATTTTTACATTATTTTATTTATAAGAAAATATTGTAATCATGTTTGATGCCAGCTCTAGCGCTCAAAATATTTAAGCTACAATTATATGAGTATAAGAAACTTCAGTGAAAACTACTGCAGGTTTTTACAAATAGTTTCATTATCAATACATTTTTAATTAGAATAAAATTCTAGCTTGGACGTTGGTAATATTATAAATTATAAGTTTCTTCAGCTAATTTTGCAATAAAATCGCCAAGGAAAAAGGAGTTGAAAGGCGATAGACGACGTGGTTTGAAAAGTTCTGATATTACTCGCCGTCTGTTTTAGTCAACTATAGAGGGCATAATGTGAAGTCGCAAACTGCTCACAATCAGCCAGACTAAGAAATATCTAAAGATCCCCAACAGGCTGTGCGTATGCTGAAGATCGAAGATAACAGCTTGACTGACAGGCAACCTGCACTTCGTTGGAAGTGTTACGATCAACCAAAAGAACCAGAGCAAGTTAATGAGGAATCCACCAAATCTAATGAAGAGGTCTAGGCGAAATCTCATAAAGTGGCAAAGAAGGAAGGGATAGAGTGATGAACGAGTTCTCCCACTTCAATGCACTGGGTCTTACAGCACAGCTCCCGCCCATGTACGGCGACGTTAAGAGGAGCTGGCACCCCCACTTGTTGGGGATGGTCAGGTTCAGCCTAGCATACGCATACATAACGACTGTGTGGAGAAAAGTCAGACTTACTTTATACCCAAACGGGAAGGGCTGATTAGACAACTCCCAAAACATATAGACTCACAAGCATATCGTCTCTTATTGTAAAGACTTTGGGGAGACTGTGCGAAAACTACATAGGGCTACAGTGACAATGAAAACCAAAAATCTGCTGCACCCATCACAACATGCATACACCAAAGGGGACTTACGGAAAATTCATCCCAACCCAACCCAACCCAACCTAACTCAACCCAACTCATATATTCTTAAAAGTCTTTATTCATCTTCCCGTTTCTTCATATTTTCTCTATTTCAATAGCTTCCCGTATTATCCATGTAGTGAAGTGTGTACGTTAGCTATGGTTCTGATGTTTTCAAAATCTATAATGTGCTCCGTGTCTAATATGTGTTTCACCAGGGATGATGATGTATTTTTTTTGGTTCACTGCTATCATGTGTATTTCTTGCGGATATCGATTCTTTTGTTAGACTACCCAATGTACTATATGTTACAGTCTTTGTATGGGATTTCATAAGCACCTTTTTTACTTTTTAGGTTCCTCAAGATTCTGCTAATTTTGTTTGTAGTTTTCCTGTCTACATCTTCTGTTTTCTTCCGTCTCTGTTTAGTTGCTCTTTGTATTTCTCGTTTTGTGTAGCCATTTGCTTGGAATGCCTGGTGTATATTCTTAATTTCTTCAGCCTTGTTGGTGTCGTCTCCAATCCTTTCCGACCTTGTAATGAGCGTCTTTATGACTGAGTGGAGTTGTCCTGGATGGTGGTGTGATTCAGCGTTGAGATATCAGTCGGTGTGGGTCTTCTTCCGATGCACAGTGTGGCTCAGGCGATGGTCTTCTGTCTTCGTAAGTAGGACGTCTAGGAACGGCAGCTGACTATATTCCTCCATTTCCATTGTGAATTTAATTTGGCCGTTTTGCTCATTGAGATGGTTGAGGAAAGTAGTTAGTTCTTTTCTTCCGTGTGACCATATTACGAAAGTATCGTCAACATACCTTAGCCTGGTTTAAGTTTCGCAGTATCCAATGAGTGATCTGGCCGCACTACTTGGCTCTTCAGCAGTTCAATCAAATGATCTGCACTTTTTACATATGATTTTGATTTTTCAACGTACGGTTGGAGTTGTTTTGCAGGATATCTTGCTAGTGATTGAACTGGTGATCCCCTGGAGCTCACAATAGGTCGTAACGGTACATCCTGCTTATGAATTTTGGGTAGTCTGTATAGTTTGGGGCATCTTGACGTTTTTTTTCTGGGTATAAGTAGCTTCTTCGTGTCTGGGTCGATAGGTGATGCTTCAATTTTGCCCTTGGTGCTCTTTTCTAAATACGTTGTAGGATCTGTTGGTGTCGGTTTATGTGCAGTATCCTCTAATATTGTCTTAATTTTCTTGTTGTATTCGTCGGTATTCATGACGACCGTAGCATTGCCTTTGTCTGCCAGAAGAACGATGTCTTTGTTTCCTCGTAGACTTTTTAGGACAAGATGTTCTTCTCTTGTGATGTTTCTTTTTGGGGGTTTGCTGTACTGTAGGACTCGTGATACCTCTTGACGAATTATTTCAGCTGCGTCCTTGTTTAGTTTCTGTGAGGTTGCTTCCACATTGCTAATAATTTCTTCCATCGGAATCTGTGCCGCTACCCCAAAAAATGTACGTGGAAACTTCGTCCAGTCTCAAGTCACCTTTCGTTTTCATAGTAGTATTTTCACGACTAGTCACTAATTTTTAATTTGTTGAAAATCTTCTTCTATTTTTCTGTTGAAATAATATATTCCTTTTCTGCATAAAGTTCTGCCAGGTTGTCGATTTTCAGCTACAGGAGAGGATGGATAGTATTGCTGCGTATCTTGATGTCTCAATACACACCGCGGTGCGGTGCGTATATCAGAGGAATTCTTGAATCACATTATCGATTCCTTAACAATTGTGTAAAATTTCAGCGACAAATTAATGAAATTAATTTGAAGAAAACACGATGAATGGTATTTGTTGATGAATGTGACAGTTTACAGCAGTACACGCGGCGTAACAGCATTAAAACATGACTTTCAGTTGGCACCTCATAACTTTGGTATAATGAATACCATTATATATATATATATATATACAGGGTGCTGCATTGGCGGACGCAACATAGGAAATCCCATGTTAATTTCGAGGCATTCAAATATTGGCTTCCCTAATTATTTTACAGCAAAATTCCATTTAAGTTTTTTAAAGAGCACTAGATCCTGGTCCAATTGGCGCATTGGGCATTTTTGCTATGCTCAGTTCGCAAATACATTAAAAAATGTATCGGCGAAATTTTTAAATTTTAAATCAAAACATCAATTCAGCCTTGGTCAGGACTGTCAAAGTTGACAGATATCTCATTATCGTAACTGACAACGGCCAAATTTAATAAATTTGTACATCGGATAGAAACATAATATAAATTTATTCAAGTATCTAACATTGACTTTGTTTTTTCATTAAAGAGGCAATTAGAAATAAGACAATGCCTTGGGTTGGGTTGCGTTGGGTTTCCCTATTGTATTTGCAATTATTCAAAACTGTTCCTTGTTTCTCAAACTTTGTTACTAGACGTTGAATAGTGGATCTGTGCGGTACTGGATCTGGATATTCAACCGAAAAGCTATCGCAGACATTCTGGAACTTGCTGCATAATATAACTTTACTATGAATATTTTTTCTGGTGTTGTATAACTCATTTTTACTTCGGCCGTTGTCAGTTAAGTTTATCAGAGAACTGTCTGTCAACGTTGACAGTTCGTGACCAAGGCCGAATTGATGGTTTGATTTGTAATTTCAAAATTTAGCCGATACATTTTTTAATGTATTTGCGAACTGAGCATAGCAAAAATGCCCAATTTGCGCCAATTGGACCATGATATAGTGCTCTTTAAAAAACTTAAATGGAATTTTGCTGTAAAATAATTAGGGAAGCCAATATTTGAATGCCTCGAAATTAACATGGGATTTCCTATGTTGCGTCCGAAAATGCAGCACCCTGTGTATATATATATATATATATATATATATATATATATATATTAAAAATGTATCTTGTCAAATCTGACAGCAAAATGTAAAATTTACACGAAAGATGGTCTCATCTTACACCTCAATGGTGTAGTGAACATTAATTAAAACAGGTGAATTGTTTTTGAACTTAATTGCAGCAATCATTTTATATGTTGACACTGGACGTTTGACAGTCGTCTCTTGTTTAGTCTCCGCAAGGTGTTAGACAAGGTATCGTCTCGTCAGTGTTCTGTTGTCAGTGGTTCGTTAGGAGTGATTGGCTCGCGCCAAGAAGTTTTGATGGCCACTACATGTAAAGGTATTTCAACAACTAAGGTTCTTGGTAATCGCTACTGACGAAGGGTAATAACCCAGAAACAATTGTCTAGCGATCCACCAGTTAGTCTTCATGGACCTGTTTTAATTAATGTTCACTGCACCATTGAGGTGTAAGATTAGACCATCTTTCGTGTAAATTTAAATTTTACATTTTGCTGTCAGATTTGACAAGATACATTTTTAATATATATATATATATATATATATATATATATATATATTATATATATAAATATAATATATATATATAATGTCACACATATGATTCACATGTGATTCAATTCAATTTATTTTCGGCTTCTTTAATACGTTTATCGTACTCCTCTATAAGCTTTCTCGTCATGTACACTTATATTCAAACGAAAAGCGTACACTTACATTTTACTTTCATCGTGTAAATGGGATAATTTTCAGACTGTTTGTATGGTTCTGTTTAAAATTTTTAGAATTTATGTCACTGTCAGTCTCATAGTAAAAAAATTAAAAATTTTAGGCTTCGTACTGCAGAAGATATATGGGAAAGTGAATGGGAAGCTTTATCCGAAAATGAAGATTTAGCACACAATCTTGTTCACTCTATTCTGTTCTGCATTAAGCATTAAGTTCTGTTAAACAATACATCTGTTACCAATTGTTGAAGTTTCCTTTAGTTCAATGTTACCAAGTAACAGTTAGAAAAAGCCCCGTTTACTTTGCTCTGAAACTTTAAACTTAACATTTGTATGTAGCAAGGAGGAAAACGTCCTATTTTGAACGCAATCACTCAACCGGAAGTGATGGTTTACTCTTATTACCTTTTTCCATATCTCGAAAACGGTACACGTTACGGAAAAAAATATTCTTACATAAATTATAAATATTGATATTTTAAACAACTTTCGCTTGAAAAGTTTTTTCGAAAAACGTAGTATAACTACGTATAAGTAAGTTTCGTGCGGACCACCGCGGATTTTTTATATTTGTGTTCGTATTAAGAACGCGACTTGTTCGGAAATAAATTCCCAATCGTAGTTTGTCCAATTTCCCGTATGTGACACTTCAAATTAAACGTTCGACCGCCTCCTTATTTAATTTCACACCAATGTTACCAACCCGCGCAAATATCCCTAAATGTTGAATTACTTAACAAAGTTTAATTTTTCACGTAAAAAAGGCGCAAAGTAGAGAAAATAGTATAAAATACTCGTACAGAAGGCTATTCAGGGCATTCGTCCGTTCAGCCACTCGCCTTCGCGGCTCGTGGCTGAATTTCGGACTCATGCCTGAAATAATGCGTTCTGTAACTTGTTTTTTAATATACTATTATGGCGAAGCGTTCGTTACCTACATTTCAGGCATTCCTTTATGATAATCGAAACCTGTTTAAATTCCAGATACACTTTGAAGACTTAGATAACGCCATCGAAAGCATCAAACATGGAAATATCGCCGGCGTGTTATATTTTGCTCACAACTTCACTGAATCTTATGAGCGTAGACTACACATGGGAACGAGCATAGATAACGAATCCCTTGATCTTAGCGAAATAAAAGTCTGGTTGGATATGTCAAGTAAGTCTGGTAAGTTTTTATTCTTAATCACAACATGTAATTTTATTTTTCAGATCGTCAAGTCGGTGCAACAATCAAATTCAAATTGTTTTCCAAGTTTGTGGATTTTCAAAAGAACCTAGCCCGCGATTGCAACTTGTTTGAGAAATTTGGCGACGTGCCTATAAGATTTAATTATCAACATGGAGATGATAAGGAAACTTACACAGTATTCATGACACCAGGAGTTTTGTTAACGTGAGTAACTTGGATAGTAAATTGATAATTGATATATTCTGTCGTATGTGATACTGAAGAAATTAAAGTGTACTAGTTAGCATTAAACCAGATCCCACCAAACCACTTTTAGGTATGAATAAAGCATGTGAAATAATTCAACCACATATTGATAACACTGATACAAATTTCGTTTGGTCAATAAAGTTTGATTAAATATTTGAGGTTCGTTCCCTCGCCGCGCTGAATTTTTCCTTATTATTTTCTGTAATTGTTTTTCTTCCATAATTTCAATGTTGTTAATTCAACTCCGCTACTGTTTTTAGAATGTTTATATATTCATACCTGTTTTCCCCACTCTTATGCATCTATTATCTATTTATTCACGTTCCCTTTGCTCACTCTAGTTAGTTGTATGACTAGAACCTTTATGCATTATTCGGGAGCCTCCTTCCATTCTTCTGCTATCAGATCCTTTCCCATGGCTTTTTTAGTTGTTCTATTTCTTCTTTTGGAGTGGTTGATAATTTAAATATGTTTATATATTTTGTCTTATTAACGTTCCCTCTTATGCTAGGATCATGTTTTTTATGGGAGCAACTATGACGTCTACCATCATAATAACAGATCGTTTGGAAGGAGTGTGGGATAGGTCGATAGTTGCAGGAGTATCCTCACTAGAAATTATGATAACACACTTTTTCACGCAGTTTATTTTAATTTGCTTGCAAGTTGTAGAACTTATGGTACTCACTTTTGTGGTGTATAAAACGGAGTATATTGGAAGTCTCTTTTTGATTACGTTGATGGTTACGCTGCAGGGGCTTTGTGGAATGTGTTTTGGTAAACGTGTGCGATTCATGTTCTCAACGAATTTAATATTCCTGGTTTTAGGCTTTTGGGTATCAGTAATAAGCGAAAATCATAACATGGCCAATATAGTGACAACTGGTAGTTTCTACCCTATGATCCTACTCTGTGGTAAGTTATTGTACGATGGACCAACAATTTGCTTTTTTATAGATTGATTTGAATGTGTCTAGTTTACGCAAAATTTAATTCATGTCTTAATCTCGAACTTAGTGGTATCGCCGAATAGCCAAAACATTTATTAAAAAAGATATGTATTAATCAAGTTAAAATTTTGTCAAAACTTTACGAAAGTTTATATATATATATAGTTAACTAACTCTACGTTGCATAAATGTAGTAATTGTATCCATTTTTAGTTTGATAATGACAATGTTTTATTTGTGCAATTTCTTTAAGGAATGGTTTGGCCGTTGGAAGGACAACCTATCATTTTACGCTACATATCCAAATGTTTACCATTTACCGTAGCAATAACGTCCTTAAGAAATGTCATTAAAAAAGGATGGACTGCTGACAATTTGGAAGTTTTTAGTGGTATTGGAATTTCAATACTTTGGATCGTATTGTTAAGTTTAGTTAGTATTTTTCTCATTAAAAGAAAGCGATAGACATGCACATTTAATAAAATAACACATGTATTAGATTTCCTTAAAATTTAGTTAATGCAGTTGCGAAGATTTAATAAATTATTTATTTTGGAATGGAATTTTAATACTTTACATCTTAACCTATTTACCTACGTTAATCATTTATTATATGGGGAGAGTTCGGTTGTGCCTATGGATTATTATGTGGATTAATGTTTGTAGGTCGATAGTAACAGTGAATTGCGCAAACTGACGTACAGTGGGCCAAAAATGATTCGGCACAGTCGCCAGACGCATAGGCACTCATTGCATACATTAATTATTCGGCGCAAAGTTGGAACGCCAACAATTTTACCTGCTGTAATGATATTCAATTGTCCCAAGAATGAATGAGAGAGACATGTAACAAAGCCACATAAGAAAATTACAAATCGCATTTTTCGTCGCTTGAACATAAAATTTGCGACAAAAATAGCCTAACTAAATTGCAAGTAACCGTTTCTCAAATTTTATTTTACCTTGCTGTTTAAATTTAAATTAAATAAATTAAAAATTAAATTCAACAATTATTCTAGTAATTGCGAGCTGATATTTTCGAACAATTCAATATTTTGAACCGTGGTATGAAAGGTCGCGACGATAATGTAATAACAGTCACAGATAAAATTAAGGGATTTATAAGAAAAATTGATTTATGGTCGACTTCAATTGGCAAAGAGCAGTTCGATTTATTCCAGTGCATTCAGGAAAATTACGGAAGATGTATATCGAATTATAGTGTTACAAATTTAGAAAAAGTTTTTGCAGGCATGCAAGTTGCTTTGCTTAATTTAAAACAAAAGCTCTGTGATTACTTTCCAGAAACAATTCAAAGTCCGTTTTAGACGATTCCTTTCAACATGTCGAGATACCAATAAACATGAAAAAAAAACTTATTGAGTTATTGAAATATCAAGTGAAGGAATGTTGAAGCTTGAATTTGTTTTCCAGAACTAAATGTTTGGTTCTATTTGTAACATAATATTTATGCGAGTTAAGTTTCTCATGTATGTCATCGAAACAAAAGTGAAAACGATATAATTACGTGCTTCAAATACAAAGCCGAAATTTGTAAGACTGGTTTAAGAAAAACAGAAACAGTAAAATATTAAAATATTTTGCTTTATTTTCTCTTTTATTTTTACGGAATTTTATATTTTGTTTATGTTTCATTTGATAATCAATTGTTATATTATTATTAACGTTATTAAAATAAAAATACATGATTTGTTTTTGTTTTATTTTGGAAATTCCCGACGACCCGCCTGGGGATAGCGACACACTTTGGGAAACACTCATCTACATAATTACCTAATCTGATATATAAAAGAAATACTCAAATAGAAAAAAGATTATAATTCAAAAAGCTGTAATGCAAACTTTTTAAAAACCATCAAGGAATTGAGTATTGTCTAATTGTAATTGTAATTTCAACTGGATACAACTTTTATTGACTCATGAAATAATCTAATAATCTAAATTTAATAATGTTTTACAATAATAATGAAGAAGCATGCATTAGGAAATAATTTACATAATTTAGAACACCAAGTGCTATCAGAACAGATGCTACTTACGATCAATGAAGAAAATATTTATTCAGATTATGAGGTAATAGTGCCTATTCTGTAAGCGATACGTTAAATTTTAGCGGGCGTTAAAATTTCTGTTTTTAACCAGTATCTTTATTCTGTATATCGGAATTAACGCTACCTTTAAATGAAAATATTTTAACGCTGGTGTTAAAATGATCGCAAATCTTCGGTTCAAGTCGGTCGAATGCGACAATTTTAGGCGTAATGTACCATTTGTCCGACATGGCCCGGCTAGAAAACCTCGAATATTGAATTTATTTTGCCGCTCTTGCAAAAAAAATCGATCGTTTAATTATTTTTTTTGTTATTTTCTATGTTATATTGTGAATTGTTATCGTTTGATTGTTGCATCAACGGGGAAAGAGTGATAATTAATCGCTGAGCATACAGTCTAATCGGAATAATTAAAAAAGTATAGCATCGGGAAGTGTGAAACGATTGCTTGCATCCCTTAATTCTCTTTGAAGTATTCTAACCTGTCTTCTAAAATATGTATGTATATGCTTATGTATGTATATACTTACTGTTGTCGTCCACTTTCAGCTTGGTCAGCTATTATTAGGTGTATTAATCCATCAAAAGCCATACTGTCAATTTTAACATGTACTAGGAGAGTAGCCGCTAAAAATTACGAATTAGCGGTTCGATTTAAAGGTAGCGTTAAAAATTTAACGTGGCAGCCATGTTACAGAATGCCAGTATTATATTAACCTACCGCTAAAATTTAACACCCGTTAAAATTTAACGATTCGCTTACAGAATAGACACTAATAGCGATTAACGCATTAAAACTCGAATCGTATTCGTAATTACCATTCCAATTGTTTCAACCGAAACCTATAATTATTATCATTTATATTCCATACCCAACAATAACTTTATAATTAATCCAAGAAATACATTTTTTCTATCTAATGAACTATGCTGGCCAAAATTCTATCATATTTTGGTTTTTCAAGCATAACTTATTTCACACTTGTCCAACCGGGCTGAACTTTTCAGGGCACTTGCTTACCATGATGTCAATGGTGTAGTTTGCACATTGCAATAATTTTTCGAAAATAAAATTGATTTTTAAAAAATCACTCTTTTCAGTTTTATGTTATTTGATTATTTTTCTTCACTTTTATGACGAATATGCATTATATACATATTCAGGGATACGACGAAACTCCGTGCAGAAATCTAGATGAGCGGATCCAGAAGGAGATCGTTGCCGGACGCAGCCAAGGCGCTAGCCAGGAGGAGCCCACGGAGCAGTTCGGCCTCTTGCAGTTCACCATTTAAAAGTTGTCACGGCGTTGGATGGTGCAAGAGGATAGGGCGACCACGCGTGACGAATTCTCGGACCAATAGAGTGATCACCCACATCTGCAGGAGCAACACCCGACACTGCGGACTTTCAGACGTCGCATCCAGGCCATGGGACTGTATGGACGTCGTCCGGTGAAGAAGCCGATAATCTCGGTGAAGAACCGGAAGGCTAGAACTCAGAGGGCGAAGGCCAATCTTCACTGGACTCGTCAGAAGTGGTCCGATCTGCTCTGGAGCGACGAGATTAAGTACCTTCTGTTCGGAATCGATATCATCAAGTGGATACGGCGTCCCATGGGTCAGACATTCGCCCTCGAGTACCAGCTTCCTACCATGAAGCACGGCGAATGATCCGTCATGGTGTGGGGGTGTTTCTCTGCCCGCGGAATGGGCCCCTTCACCAGGTCGTCGGCATCATCGATCGCCACAAGTACATGAACATCATCGATACCGTTATACACCCGTTTGCGCGTCGTCGTCGTCTTGTCGACGACAGATACCTATCTCCGCCATATATCAAAATCAAGTCAAGTGAGAAAAATGTTATGCTTGAAAAATCAAAATACTGACTTTTGGTCTGTATTGTATATATGTACACACCAGAAAGATGTAAAGATTTAGGAATTGTACACTACTGTAATCGAAACAATCTATTAAATGCCAAAGGAGAGATAGATTGCATGTTCCAAGTGCTTCCAATCTTACCCAAAAGTATTAAAGTTTCAATCAAGAACCCCTCCAGATACCAGACGAACTTATTTAAGAAATTGATGGCTCGCACAATATTGGAATATGCCCTAAACGCAAAAATTACGACTAAATTATACCCTTACTGCCGTACAATTAATTTAGAAAAGTTATCGATTGAACAAAACCACTTAAGTTGATAGAACCAAGCTAACATCAAAACAAAATTCACTTAACATATCAGTAATTATTTTGAAGAAACATATTCAAGAAAACCCTCAATAATTTCCAGGAAGATATGAAGCCCTTCTACTACAATAATAAGGCATTTTCTGATAAAGTAGCAGCATTACGTACGCGCATTATTTTGCTGGAAGGCTGCTCCTGGAAAGTTTTGTAGTAATGGCACAACAACTGGTTCCAACACTGAATCAATGTAACGTCTGGCGTTTAGTGCCCGGAATGAATACCAGACACGATCTTCTTTCTTAGCGTTTTGCCCCCCCCATACCATAACCCCAGGAGTTAAAGCCGTATGGCGACATTAAAAAATTGTAATTTTGCCTCTAACCCTAGGTCGCCTAATCCTCGAAGGTCCGTCAGAATGCCATAAGCAAAATCTTGATTCGTCGCTGAAGAAGATCTCATTCCATTTAGGAACTCAATATTGTCTGTCCTGGCACCAGTAAAGTATGATGGCTTTATGTTCTCTTGTTAGAGGAAGACGAAAATAAGGACGATAAGAACGTAGTCCAAACGTGCGTATTCGGCGATAAATCGTGCTCATGGATACCATATGGCCAATTGCTCTTATCCAATTTATTCCAACGGCTCGTGATGCTTCTTCCAGGTCTCTAACTGCATTTTGCCTTTAGAGCCGATCTTCTCGCTTTTGCACACCATAGCCTCTGCTATGGTGTGCTATGGTGGTGTGTGACCGATTGACACGTCACGACAAGAGCAAACCAGCCTCATGCATCCCGACAATTCGTCCTAACAGTTACAACAAGCAAGAAGAAACTCCTAACAAATGCGACAAATCAACGAAACTATGGTCAAACTAAAGGCAAGGCAACTCTTGCTAATGAGATAAATGACTGGTACGGGGTGGTCTATTTTATTTGAAAGGCAGTGAATATATCTGTGTGGGTGCATTCGATGTAGGTTATGATGACGCCACATGACTGGCAAGAAAAACATGCATATATAAAAATACCTAGAACGGCAATATTTTTGCGAGTTTGGAAGAGTATATAAAAATAAACCTGAAATGGCAGCGAGGATGTATATATCAGTGGATCAAGATTTTAACTTTAAATGTTATATATCGATGTCAGATTTTTAACTAAAAAGTCAATTAAATGGAGTTGATAGCATATTGGAAGCAGGAGATATCAATTCGATGCGGAATTATGAAATTAATTTTTGGCGATTAGAAAACAGTTTTACTACGAAAACGTATTAAAATAATAAAACACAGGCAGGGAGTAATGTAGCGGTTATGTAAAACCAGAGGCTGCTGAAGAAGTCTTTCAAGGTCATTGCCGAAGTAGTGGCCATTACCACAGGCTGCTGAAGAAGGGGTTGTTTCGAGAGAGAGAGAGAGAGGTGTACGCTGTATGCATTCATGTGTTTGTGGTTGGCTAGCCTAGCCTCGTTTTTTGCAGAGTAGTTTTTATATATGTTTTTTCATGTTATCGCATATACGTCAGAGGTTATCCTCGTGGTGTGCGATAAATAAAATTAGTTGTTGATGTTATATGGAAATTTGTTTCTTTTTTACCTTACGACAAATAAAAGTACTTTTATTTATGTTACAATATTCGTTATTTCTCTAATTGAATAAAGTTTCAAATAATTGTGTGATAATAACAAGAACAGGTTCTCGTTTTTCAAATATTCATTTGATAATAATTATTTAAATACCAGATATACAATATTTTTACATTTTGATGTACACATTTTAATTTATAGCATAGCATTTCATCAGTGTTCCGAGATTTGGATATTGTAGCGAGTCGAAGTCTAGTATGATGTTCGACAATAGTAATTTCTAGAGTACTTTCTTCTTGTTGAGTCCCTTGATAATGACATTTGCATCAAATACAATCGTTTTTAAATATGTACATATGTGCTCGTGTGATAAATAACCTGGAAATGTTGTTTTCCAATCTAGCCCATGTATGTGTTTCGCAGTGCAGTCAATATGACATTTTGTGTGGAACGTCTAACCATTGCTCGTGTTTAAAATTGCAATCTCTCTTATGAAGAAATCACTATTTTTTGATAATGTTAATGTTAAAGTCAGTATATGTACGACAATGACATGGAACAGACAACAAATATATATATATATATATATATATATATATATATATATATATATATATATATACTCAGTGACATATAAACTGCACCACCTAGAAGGGGTGGGAATTTTTGGACCAAATTTGGCAGAAACATTGAACTAGTCTAAGGTAACAATTGATTCAAATTTGATAAAGAAAACACTTCATCTGTTTTGGGAAAAATCAAAATGATTTTTCTTTAATAATGTGTTGGTTCGCCCCTATTTCTGATACACTCATTGACCCGCCTTGACATTGATTCCAACAGGTGATCAATGTCTTCTTGGGGTATGGCATCCCAAGCAGCCTGTACTTCTATTGTCGACGGTGGGTTCGATAGATTCCTCAATCTTCTACGCATCATGTCCCACACGTGCTCAATGGGCGACAAATCGGGAGATCTTGGCGGCCAAGGCAAAAGATTAACATTGGCCTATTCAAAGAAGTCAAGAGAAACCCTTGCTACGTGAGGTCGTGCATTATCTTGCTGGAAAAGTGGGTCTTCCAGCCTTCGAAGATATGGAAGAACATGTGGTTCTACCACTTCGTCAATGTAGCGTCGTGCGGTCATACATCTCCGAATGAAGAGCAAGGGTCGGTGAACATGCCTCGCAATCGAAAAATCAGGATTGCGTCTTTCTCCATGTCTTCATCTAACAGTCATCCGACCATCATGCATTCCTAAACAAAATCGCGATTCGTCACTAAAGACAACTCGGTGCCACTCCAAGTTTCATTGAAGTCTTTCCGTGCACCAGGCCAAACGTTCCTGGCGATGTTGAGCAGTGAGGGGTAGCACAAGATGTGGGCGGTAAGACAGCAAGCCAAAGGTTCTTATTCAACGATAAACTGTTCGCAAGCTTATCGGACGACCTTGTTCACCTAACCATTGATCAGCTATTGATCTAGTTGCAGAGAATCGGTCTCTCAAGGCCATTAGTCTTAAGCGGCGATCTTGACGTTCATTGGTTCGTCTTTGAGCCCCAGTGCCTCTTCTCCGATGTTCCACCCCATGTTCAGACACTTGATAAACACACATTATTGTTGAGTGGCGCCGTCCCAAACGGTTGCCGATTTTTCTAAACAAAAAACCTGCTTCTTGTAAACCAACAATCCGCCCTCGGTCAAAGTCACTCAACTGCTGGTAAACTTGAGGTCTCCTTCCTCTAGGCATCATTAAACACTTGAAACACCTTAAACTAAAGAACGGGATCCGAAAAAGTGGAACAAATTCAAAAAATGACTCGATAATTGCTTGTCTTTTCACCACCTCTAAAAAATGACACAAACGTCAAAAATCCCATGACTACTTGATGATTGGGTTTCAAATTTTAATCAACTATTTCCCTGGACTAGTCCACTATTCCTGCCAAATTTGGTCCAAAAATTCCCACCCCTTCTAGGTGGTGCAGTTTATATGTCACTGAGTATATTATCAAAAAATAAAAAATATTGATTCTGCGATTGTTCATTGTTTGGACAATCGTTTCGGTCCGAGTCCGTCACATTCAGTGTGAACTGATGACAAAACATGCATTTAGTATTCGTCAATGTCAGCAATGCACGAGGTGAAATGCCGTGAACTATGGAACCAACATTAATTTCCATAAATTGATGAATTTCTTTTAGATGTTTATAGTGATTCCAGTTGCTCTTATCACATTTCCCACATACAAGTGTAGGTGTTCCTCCTGAAAAATGTATATTACATTAATAGTAAATTGTAAAAAGATAAATAATCCATAATTATAGTTGCCATTGAAATTACCAATCAATCACACCCTTTTTATATCGATGCAGTGAGTCCGGTGGTTCTCATGATGAAAATGTATATTAAATTTATAGCAAATTGTAAAAAGATAAATAATCCATAATTACAGTTGCCATTGAAATTACCAATCAATCACACCCTTTTTATATCGATGCAGTGAGTCCCGGTGGTTCTCATGATGCTTTTAATAATCTTCGAGGCAACTAATATTATTTATCGCACACCACGAGGATGATGTGTATGTGACAACACATGCATGCAAAATATATATATATATATATATATATATATATATATATATATATAAAATACTCTGCAAAAGACTGGACTAGGCTAGGCTAGGTTAGGCAATCACAAACACACGAGCGCGTACAGCATACACCTCTCTCTCGAAACAACCCCTCCACAAACACACCACCTTTTTCAGCAGCCTCTAGTATTGTAAACGACGACCACTTCTCCGGCGATGACTTTGAAAAACTTTTTCAGCAGCTTCGTGTAATGACGACAAGAAAACTTACTAAAACTGGGTGTAATTTGATTCCAAATCAGGATATGTATATACATAAGTACACATATCGTATACAAATAACATGTGGTAAATGAGTTACTTTTTAAATCAGCATCGGCGTAAATTTTTGCTAATAATTATAAATGAATTAATATTTATTTATTTTATATATTTTATTTATTATTATCGATATATACGTTGACGCTTTCACAGAGAGAAACAAGCGATAAGTTAAATTACTCGAGTTCTTCCACATCCATGGTTAACATTACATGTACGATGCACACCTTCATATTTTTGAAAGATGGCTTTAAGGGGGGATCCTGCTTTAGAAGGCTGAAAAAATTCAAAATTTTTTTTTTATTGCTCAAATCTATGCCTAATATATCTAAGAATATGTATAAAAAGTTATAGCGGCTAATTCGCAATATTTTGAAAGATACAGCACTAAACACAGTGAGGTGTCGAGCAAAAAATATACGAACTCTCGGACAAACGAAACGCGCGCCCCTCCCCGCAGTCACATAACACCGAACTATGTACTGAAAAAAGTTCAATCGGTCGTTCGAAACAATAATATTTTGAATTCGTAAGAGCTATAGTAGGATTATAACGAGATATTCCGTAAGTAATCGAAAATTAACATTTTTTCTGATCGTAAACTTTAGAGCGCGTTTTCTCGAGTTTTCGTTTTTACGATTTTTCTAAACTGGTGGGCGTGATTGCGAGAAACCTAGACAAGCAATCAAAACGAAACAAAACTTTTGTTGGGTTCAGTAGCATTCTATTCTATTTGAACTAAAAAGATTATCGAAAAAAATTCTAAACAACTTTTTTAGCAAGTTGAAATGATTTTCTCTTCCTGCAAAGAGCACATTTATTTTCAAACCTGAGAAAAATCTTGAATTTCAAGATTTTGGATTTTTTTTTAGTTTACCTAGAAGAAAATATATGAGAATTACAATTTTCTATGGTTTTTTTGTGTCAGACAAAAATTACGGGCTACATCTTTCCCACCGATTGTAAATTGCAATTGAAAGGTGTTGCACAAATGTACATAAAAATCGGTTCCGTTTAAATATTTTTCTCTCGACATATTTTTTTTAATGCTCAAATATGCAATAAAATGCTCTAAAAAGTTCACTAGACTTGCTCATTTTTTTCTGCTCTAAATAAATTCCCCCAAAAACGCTATTTTAAGGCCTCCTAAAGCAGGATCCCCCCATTAATACTTATACACAAACTTTTTGTAATGTATCGTTGCCTTGAAACAAATTCTCAATAGCCCAATAATTTAATACTTTACAAAAGGAATTTATTTAGTTATTTAATTGGTGCTAATTGAATAACTATTTTGATTTCTTTCAATGTTTCTTTTTATAGGGTGTAATAGCTGTAATTTGGCAAGAACTCGCCTCGCTCGTCCAGAAAAATTCGCACTCGTTACGCAAAATTAACTGGTTGCATAAACAACTATCTGCTTTTTAGAGATTATTAGATAGTGTATTTACTAGATCACAAGTGACTAATTAAGTTATTTTTTTCACAGAAGAGTAGGTTCACGGAAGGTCAAAACGTGTATTTCCGTTAATATCTGAAGTTCGAAAATTTTCATGATTATTATACCTCCATATACAAGTACAATAAAGTAAAACTACTAATAACAAATATCGGACATTGTCTGAACTGTGGGACAGCAATTATGAAATAAAATGATTCTAAAATTGGTGATGATCTCAGAAGTCTTAATTACCTTTTTATTGATTTTTTCCATTTAATTGATTCTTTTATAAATTTAACACACTACTTACTTATACAAGCTATGTGTATCCACATACCATACTCAAACAAGCAGTTATAATTCAACTGGAAAATTATTGGAACTGCTCGAAACAAATATTGTTTAAATGACGAAATAATGCTGTTTACATATTTTCCGGAAATCGTCTCGAAAACAACATTTTCCTGCTTATTTACGAGCAAGAAAATTGAATTTTCCGGATTGTACTGTAAAGATTTTACAAGACGCAAAATACTACGTAACTACAGTGCATTTTATTTAAGTATGGCCATATGGATTTACATGGTAAACATTTTACCCCGTGTTAACTTTTGTTGTCGTACAAATTTGAAACAATTTTTTGTTTATATCAATAAATCAAACATTTTTCTACAAAATGTACATTATTTACAGGACATATGCGTGTTAGAATTCTTCATTTTCGCTTTCAAAGTTGAAATTAATGACACAAATAATTAAGACAAAAATCAACTTGGCGTAAATGTCATAATGCTTATTGACAACTAAAGGAGGAATAGGACGATTTGGATGTGCCGCATTTTAAAGCGAAAATAAAGAATTCTAACACGCTTATGTGTTTCAAATAATGTACATTTTGTAGAAAAATGTTTGATTTATTAATAAAAACAAAAAATTGTTTCAAATTTGAACGGCAACAAAAGTTAACGTGGGGTACAATTTTTACCATGTAAATCCCTATGGCCATACTTAAATAAAACGCACGGTATAGTTGCCAACAAATTTGACAAACTTGATTTTTGTGGAATTTGTAAAAATGATTTAAAAAATTCGTAAATTTCGTCTTTTTTACAATTTCCGGAAAAATTGAATACAAAACACGTCAGTAAAATCTCTTACTTGACTCGGAGCTTTAAAATACTCGGCACAAAGTGCCTCGTATTTCAATTTAGCTCCTTTTCAGTAATGTGACATTTTCCTGACTTTTATGTAAATAACTATTACATATTCATCATAATTATCCAAAATATAAGTGTAGTATCTATAGCCAATATGTGCTATATTAATGACAGAATTGGACAGAACGTCAGAACAAGGCACATTATTCAAATGATATCGTCAAATTGAAATAGCAAATTACGCTTAACTTAAACTTGTTTAGTACATATGTTTCAAATTAAGTCTACTGGATTTAGTTTATTGACAAGGACTTAATAAAACAAAAAATGTATTTTTAGAAAGTTGAACATAAAAAATTATATAAACATGATTTATTACATTTGCATCACACTTATACTTGATATAAAAATATGTATCTATAAATATCTAATTAATAAACAACGGATACAGGTGAAAGTAAATATCAGTCAATCGCTAAATTTCTCCCTGTTCTACGTCTTGAACCACTAAAAAGCGGTCGAGGTTTATACAAATCTTCGCTTGAATATCTTTGCGTTTTTGTCGAAGCTAAAACAACACCACACTAGAAATCGAACAAGACCATAATAAAAAGTACCTCTAATTGAAGTCCTTTTCAATTTCTCTGTAGATTCTGCGCCAGATTTTTTCGCTGATTTATCAGAAGATTCAGATGAATCAGATTTCTTGTCAATTGATTTATCACTTTCGGCAGGGCTTAGTGGCAACGAGAAATTTTCATGCACTGCAATAACTGTTTACTAATATTTCTTGCAAAAGTTGTAACGCCGGCATAACTAGAGGCTTGTACTGTATGGCAGTTAGAACAAATTTCTAGTGCAACCAATGATGGCAACTGTTGTAAGTTTTGGTCAATCAAACTTAGTATTCTAGTTCGAACTGCCAAATGGTACTAACTTTATATCACATTTATAATTTTATGTAGACCAATTACATTTATATGGAAGAAAAACGTATTTTAATCATTCGGTTAAAAACTTTAAAGGATTTTGCGGTATCCTAAACTTGGAATAGTAAATATGAATAGATTTAAATTTCTTCACTAAATTTTGTTTATTATATATTTTTACTTTATTTGTAAGACTCGTGAGGGTAAGGTAGCAAATTATATAAATTAATCGATTATTAATTACAATAATTAGTTTGTTCCAAAGACGAAAATACATACCTTCTATATGGTGATTAAATTTCTTATTGTTATTTCGTACATCTGAATGGATATCCGTTAATTTTCTTTTCAACGGCTTCTTCGGTTCACTGCTCTGAAGATTTATTGTAGGCAAATCAGGTTTACATTCATCACTGATTGTTTCAAATCTTTTATTTGCCGATTCGATATCCTTTTGTAATTTTATTATTAGGTTATTTACAAATTTTATGTAACGCTCGGTTCTTGGCGAAATACATGGAGAAAGATATCTACAGTCATTTGACTTTTCGATTGGAACCTGCAGTTCATCTTTCCTCGAGGTTGGCGGTGTAGTGCTTGTAACTTGCATTTCGTTCTTATCTGGTGTGTCGGGAACATCATAGCATGTTGAATAATCTATGTTCTGATTTAGTTTAGCTTCTAATGCGTCCCAAGTGGCAGCACTGACAACAGCAGTTTTTAAAGGTGGTGAAATAGGTTCAGGGCTTTTTTCTTTTGGCTTATGGTTGACTTCGCTAATATCTACTTTAATAGGCGTGCTTAACAAAGCATTGGTTTTGACAAATTTATTCGGTTTTTTAAGAATGTTTGGTTTGTGATCATTTTTATTTTCAGGTGTTATTGCAATATTTTCATTCACTTTCATTACTTGTTCAACAACATATTTTTCTCTACCGTGCAATACATTTGCAAGATTTCTAACATCTTCTTTTTCTAGTTTGTCTAACTGCTTTCGAATTTTCATCAGACGCCTTGCCTCATGTATATTTGAAGCAAATTTTGGTTTAATTAATTTTAATGTTTGTACTTCAGTATTAATGAGCAGTTCCCCTATAGTTTCTATATCTTTATTCTCAAATGTTATGGGGGCTTTTAACGCAACAATTTCTTCTTCCATCGAATCAGAATTACCAGATTCGCCAGATCCACTATTTGAGTTTGAGGATTCTTGGCTCTTATTTTGTGTCTGTGATGATACATAGGAGTCGAATGAACTTGATGAGCTTTTTAAGCCTGATTGACCATCGTTTGAGTCCCTGTCAGTTGATCTGCGATCGAAACGTTTCTTAGAACTAAAGTGATCATCTTTATTCTCTTTTTTATGCTTTTTCGAGTCTTTTTTATCCTTTTCTTTGCTTTTAGAACTCGAACTGTGTTTCTCACTTCTGGAATGGCGTTTATCGTCTTTTTTGTATTTATCGGATTTTGAATCATGTTTCGAGTGAATTTTGGACTCACCTTTACTTTTATCATCCTTGGATCTGGAATCTTTGTGGTCTCTGGTACTCGATTTCGATTTATCTCTATTGCTACTTTCGCTGCGTTCTTTATCTTTTGAAATAGAATCTTTTTTTGAACTACTTTTTTCTCTGCTGCTGCTGCTGCTCCTATGTCGGCTACTATTTGAACTTTTACTTTTATCTTTGTCGCCTTTTTCTTTTTCAGATTTGGAATCTTTGCCATCCGATTTCGAATAACTCTTAGAATCCCTACGGTCTTTATTATCTTTACTTTTATCACGATCTCTTGAACTATGTTTATCTTTGTGATCCTTTCTGTCTCGTTCGGATTTTCGGTCTTTATCGTCTTTTCGATCTTTGCTTTCTGATTTATTATCACGCCTTGACTTGTGCTTGTCATGGCTTTTACTTTTCTCAGTTTTCGATTTATCGTCGTACTTATGATCTGATTTCTTATCTTGTCTTGAACTGCTCTTGTTCGAATTATCTTGCGACACATCAAAATGTTTCGAATTTGAATCATTCGTTTTTGAAGATTTTGATTGATGCGAATCTTCACAATTTTCCATCTTCGTTTCATTATCATCGGAAATGACAATTGAAAGGTGGCCATCTGAACTATGTTTAGATAATATTGAATCTTGATTCGATACTTCTACTTGCATGTGTTTTGATAGGTCAATACTGTGGTTTGAATCGTGGCTCACAAGACCTGCAATAAATCATTTAAAATTTTATTATTAGTTTTCAAAAGTAATTACCCCGTGGGTAATAACGTTTTGTTTTGATAATATGACATGTATAGGATGGCTCTGATGAGCATACTCAATTAAAAATGTAAAATTGGAAATAATGTCCCGTTAATAAAATAAGTGAGCACTATCTATCCACTTTAAAAAGCAGGGACTGATCATTAAATGCAAATGTTATGTTCGCAGATACCCAGATTGCCATTGTGTTTAAAAATACGATTTAGGTTTTCATTTAATGAATAAACATAAATAAGAATTAGTTTGTACTTAATAGTATTTCATTGATTTATTTATTATTTCTGAAATTATTTAATCACTTACACAAATACAAATATAATTACATGTGATAATTCTGTGAAACCTTTCTGATTATTTTATACTGGGCCACAAACATGAGAGCTTCTACAGGAGATTTTTGCGGCACGAGCACGATCCTGATTTTCCGATATCTCCTTTAGGATTTTTGATACGTCTCTCTGTCCTGTGGCCCTTAATTCTATTTGAACTGCATAAATAATTTTATTAGCACTATCAGATTGTCGAAGTTCCTCAATCTTGTGTCTCTTGCTTCTTTCACCAGCATCTTCAAAAGATTTCCAATTTACCGTTATTATCCAGGTCCTTTTGAGTGTTCGTGACATACAATATTTTTTATTCTACGCATATCAGATAGGCTTAAAACGACAACAATACTACTTGACTTTAAACAACCATAAATCGAAAGTTGGTCTAAGGTGGTGCTTGATTTAACAGAGCTTAGGATGTACATATAGTCTACTTTTTTAATTTTTTTCACATATTCTTAATTGTACTACAATGTAAATTTATAACCAACCATATGTTACAGTATCTATCCAATATTTAATTCAAAATAATGAAATCCAAGAAACTTAGTCCATCTTAAGTGCATAATTGTGTAGATACACTGTAAGGAACGGAATCAGAAATGTTTAACTAGATTTCTAAATTTGTATCAGTAATCTGAAATATATCTTAATATATCAGTTTAATAGAGGAATTTGTCAAGTTCTAGACAAAATATGTGTAAATTCCTTGGTTATTAGAACTTTGTTAAAATCGCACCCCTGGCTGTATATGTTGTATGTTCTTATTTTCTCTTAGCATTGTGTATAACGATTGTTGTTTGTAAATAATGCATACATGATGTTAGACAGGAACCCCTCACCCCACTACAGTTTATACATTGAATTTATCACGAGTTTGCACATGCAATGTTCGTTGGATATGAAGCTACACTTTACGCTAATTTGGTAGACTTATATATTAGCTGTAGTAAAAAGAAATCCATTATTTTTGCATGAAATTGGAACCATTATTTATCATAGTTACAATGATTCGATTCAGGTCAAATATGCGCTGTTTTGTTCGATAACTTGTTGTTATTTTGAAAGTAATTTCATTATGCCTCTCTCATAGAAGCCCTCATCCCTATTGGCAAAAAATTGAGACTGTCGATTTTCACAAGCCTCTCTTTTTTTCACCAGCAAAATTGTTCAACATAGACAGGAACAGATGGTAGTCACTTGGTTGCAGGTCTGGACTATAAGAACTTCCCAACCAAGCTACTAGAGTTTCTGGCGAGTCACTATCGAGGTGTCTGGCCTGGTATTGTCCTGATGGAACACAATTCCTCTCCTATTGGCCGAGGCTGGCCGCTTCTGGACGATTGCTTCCTTCAGACAGTCCAATTGTTGACAGTACAAGTCCGAATTAAGGGTTATGGCATAAGGGAGCAGCTCATAGTAGATAATTCCCTGCCAATCCCATCAAACACGCAGCAAAACCTTCCTAGCCATCAATCCTGGCTTGGCCACCGTTTCCGCCGGCTCACCGCAATTCGACTACAACCATTTTCGCTTGACGTTGTCGTAAGTGATCCACTATTCATCAACAGTCGCCAAGCACTTCAGAAATGGGTCGATTTTGTTGTGATTCAGCAGAGATTCGCAGATGGAAATTCGGTCCATAATGTTTTTTTGCGTTAACTTGTGTGGCACCCATACATCGAGCTTCTTTTTGTATCCAGCCTTATTCAGATGGTTCCAAACGGTTTTTTGTGCAATCTTTAGCTCTTGGGCAATCGAAACAGTGCTTACATGACGGTCGGACTCGTCAATCTCCATGATTTTATCGATTTTCGACATTTGGCGTTCCATATTTAACATCGAAATTACCGGAACAGAATCGACGAAACCAAAATTGCGCATGATTGGCTGTTGCAGTATCAGGACCATAAACAAAGACTATTCACATTTTCAGCCGCCTGGCTTGCGTTTTCGCCTTTATCGAAGAAAAACTGTAAAATATAGCGTTAATTCTCTTTGCTAGTATCCATCTTTGAAGCGCGCTCAAACAAAACTGAGTCAACTAATAACAACTGTCAAAAAAGTTTTGTTACTACAAAATCTCATCTTTCTAACGCCATAAATTGTAATCCGATCGGACAAATACAACGCAAGATACACATTACTAAATCCACCTATAGGAAAAATAATGGATTTCTTTTTACTACACCTATTATTACAGATTTGAAGTTTGGTGGTTCAATCAAGTTGCACTTTACACTAATTTGGTAGACTTATATATTACACATTTGAAGCTCGGTGGGTCAATCTGTATGATGACATTCCTAGGCCATTCAAATTGTATATTTCCTTGTTGTCAAGAATTTTTATTAATTTATTCATGTTGTGTATGACAATTTTGGGTTATATCTGTTCAACTTTGAAGGTTTTCGTTCTGTATGTACGATACTGTGTGTTCGTCACAACTAATTCATTGATAACTTTGTAAAATTCTCTGCTTTAAACATGTCAATCATTTTCTTACTCAATGGTTTAATGTTCTTCTGATTTATTATCGTTTTCATGTGATTTTTTCCTCTTGTTAATTTTTTCGGATCTGTTAGCTGTTGTGAATGGTTTTTGAAGTCAATATTGACTTGTTATGTACCATGGGCCTCTCAGTTGTTTTTGACATTGTTGTTCTTGTCAGTCATAATTCATCATAGATCGTACGGGCCGGAACGTACAATACGTATTGATTTTGATAGCTTGGATGATCCTTGCATTGGTTGGTAATATATTTGTTGATTTGGGTCTAGATAAGGAAATTGTTGTTGCACCATAGGAATGGTGGCATAAAATATGGTGTTAACCATTTGGTTGCACACCCTGAATATGCTTTATGGCGATTACCTTGTTTATGGCCACTATTCACTTCATTTCCATCCACATTGTGGAACAAGAACGTTATTTTCATAGATTTTATCGCGGTGACCTTATGGACCCGTTTTTTTCTTGAATCAGCACACTCACAAAACAATTTGGGTGGAGTGCCTGAAATATATCCGTTATCCATGAGTATGGAAGCACTTTAATCAAGAGAGACATAACATAAATGTTATCTAGTAACCACATCTCTTATCTACCCAGTTAGCCAGTATACTCAGAAATAATCAAGACAATATGTTTGTCAAATCAACAGAAATCTGCTTTAATTGCTTATCATTTCTAAATGCTTGCTGCCTATTTGAAAGGTGCCAATGTCTCTTTATTTACACGAAATATTTCTTATCATTTGTATTTATTAGAATTATTAAACTTCAATTAAAAAGGAGACTCTTCCTCAATTTTACATGTTTATATAATGTTTTAATTAACGCAATGTTTATAATATTTACAATATAAGAGAATAATAATAATAACTGTTGCTGCTTCAGTATAACATTATTAGTCTCAAAAATAAATTGATTAATCTTTAAAGCGCGGCGAAAGTCACATTTCCTTGAGAGGACAGTATCGTCAACTCTATGTTTTGTGAATTCACTCTTGTTTGTAGATATTTTAAGTTTCATATAATAACAGTTCAAGAATTCGTTGTTATCATTATTACGTACAAGATACAAGTAAATACGAATTGATTGTGACATATTATATTGTTTAGAGACTTGTATAATTAATTGTAATAGTGATGTATTAACAACGACCCAGGTGTTTGTAGGACTAATACCCTCAAAGAACACAGTATAACAAATATACTCAGTGACATATAAACTGCACCACCTAGAAGGGGTAGGAATTTTTAGACCAAATTTGACAGAAATATTGGACTAGTCTAAGGTAACAATTGATTAAAATTTGATAAAGAAAACACTTTCTTTTTTATTTTTCTTTAATAATGTGTTGGTCCACACCTATTTCTGATACACTCATTGACCCACCTTGGCATTGATTCCAGCAGGTGATCAATGTCTTCTTGAGGTATGGCATATCAAGCAGCATGTACTTCATGCCGTAGAGCTTCTATTGTCAACGGTGGGTTCGGTAGATTCCTCAATCTTCTACCCATCATGTCCCACAAGTGCTCAATGGGCGAAAAAACGGGAGATCTTGGCGGCCAAGGCAAAAGATTAACATTGGCCTCTTCAAAGAAGTCAAGAGAAACCCTTGCTACGTGAGGTCGTGCATTATCTTGCTGGAAAAGTGTTTCTACCACTTCGTCAATGTAGCGTCGGGCGGTCATACTGCCCCGAATGAAGAGCAAGGGTGACCTACTGCCGTAAGCAATGGCACCCCACACCATCAACCCCACAGTTCGGTGAACATGCCTCGCAATCGAAAAATCAGGATTGCGCCTTTCTCCACGTCTTCGTCTAACAGTCATCCGACCATCATGCATTCCTAAACAAAATCGCGATTCGTCACTAAAGACAACTCGATGCCACTCCAAGTTCCATTGAAGTCTTTCTGTGCACCAGGCCAAACGTTTCTGGCGATGTTGAGCAGTGAGGGGTAGCACAAGATGTGGGCGGTAAGACAGCAAGCCAAAGGTTCTTATTCGACGATAAACTGTTCGCAAGCCTATCGGACGACCTTGTTCACCTAACCATTGATCAGCTATTGATCTAGTTGTAGAGAATCGGTCTCTCAAGGCCATTAGTTTTAAGCGGCGATCTTGACGTTCATTGGTTCGTCTTTGAGCCCCAGTGCCTCTTCTCCGACGTTCAACCCCATGTTCAGACCACGCTTGATAAACACGCATTATTGTTGAGTAGTGCCGTCCCAAACGGTTGCCGATTTCTCTAAACGAAAAACCTGCTTCTCGTAAACCAACAATCCGCCCCCGGTCAAAGTCACTCAACTGCTGGTAAACTTGAGGTCTCCTTCCTCCAGGCATCATTAAATACTTGAAACACTTTAAACTAAAGAACGGGATCCGAAAAAGTGGAACAAATTCAAAAAATGACTCGATAATTGCTTGTCTATCACCACCTCTAAAAAATGACACAAACGTCAAAAATCCCATGACTACTTGATGATTGGGTTTCAAATTTTAATCAACTATTTCCCTGGACTAGTCCACTATTCCTGCCAAATTTGGTCCAAAAATTCCCACCCTTTCTAGGTGGTGCAGTTTTTATGTCACTGAGTATATGTATGCATCTTGTAAGTACCTGAGGTACTATCAAATATATTAACAAAGGTGTAGTTAAGTGTCCTTATATTGAAAGAATTAACCATATCATGAATACGAGATTAGATAACAATTTCCATTTGTCTATTATATACAACTAAATTTGTGTGTGAATACGTATAAATAATTACCTGAGAAACCTGATAAATGTGAATCAACTGAATTCTCCTCTGGTGGCAAATAAGTTGTTTGTTCTTCAATTGGTTCAAATGGAGGTGATTCATCATCATCCAATTTGCTATCATCAAGATTTTGAGAATCATTACTTATATCAAGCCTTTTATCCATCGATTCCGATTCAGGTGAAACTGCTTCTAGATCCGTTGGCAACAGATTTTCACAACTAAAACTGGGCTTAAATTGTTCGTGTTCACTTTGTCCGTTATTTGGGTTCTGTATGCCAAAAAATTTATAAACAATATCCGTTACTTTCGGCAAAAAAACTGAATTCATCTTTGGATTAACAACCTGGTCGACGAGTCTCTCAACACCGGTTTCTAAAAATCCGGACCTGAAAAACAAAATGCATAACACGTTGCTTATGACAAACTTTGAAAGTGCCGTACTCTTGTATATTCTTCCGCAACATCTCTCGAACTTGGTTTTTGTTCAGGTCACAACACCACTTTTGCTTATTCAAGAACCCCGCCACGCTGCCTTCTACTCGTTGTTTTAAATTCTGGTAAGCTGGTTTTGTATCCACATCTGATATACATTCCTTTCGGAATTGATCAAATATACCTTGAGACTTCAATTCATAGACTAATTTCTCGAGTAGTGAGTCACCGGGTAAATAATTCTGAACCACTGCCATTTTATCAGTTCATTGCAGGTGTATATTATTAGGTAACTAATTTAATGAAAACATGGTACAATGTTTTGATAAGTGTTTGACATTTAATAATCAATAATGCCAACACAAATATAGCATTTTTATTTTTGAAACTATACCTATTGGAAATTATTCAAACATATGTAATTTATTATTGCGTATTGATTCTTTAAAAGGTACAAATCAAATTTATATGTAATATCTTCCACTAAGGAAATAGTGAAAAATGAAAGTATTTATAAATTCCATGGTAACTGTTGGCTAATCTGTTAAATGACAAGCCATTGAGTATACAGCGTGAGTCGTCAAGGATGGGAAATCCGGAAACTGGGAATAGTAGAGCCTAAATCACTTTTACCGTTGCTCATAGAGAGCGCTAGTTACACCCTGCTGAATAGATAAATTGAAGCGTACGGTCGAATGCAAAAAAAGTAGACACGAAATTTTCTTCTGCTTAAACAAACTTGATATTAGCAGTCATGTGAACGTCAGTATTGTCATTTTAGTGATATTTTAATGAACTGGTGAGCCGTAAGCGAAGGTACCCCGAACCACCGTTACTGAATAAATAAGTCAAATATCACGTCGATTAAGAAAACTTACTGAGAAAAGCCACATTTATACAACAACAATTTGAGGAAAATAAATTACAGGAAACTGTTTTTGTCTACTTTTTTTGCATTCGACTGTATATTTTTTGTGTATGCAGAATCGTATAAACCAAATAGAAAATTGGAAAGAGCAACCTTTTTTTACATGCAAAATACATACTTGTTTAATTTTGATATCATAATTTTCATTTTTAGGCGGACGACATTCTAAAGCATTTAGGGAAATTGGACACTAGAGAAGGTTTTCCGTAAATATCTGGCTGGGGATTTTAAACCTTCGAGTTGTTGGACCGATATTTCTTCCCAATCGTCTTAGTGGAATTGAATAGGTAAATGTCTTAGAAGAAATATTTGTTAATGTTCCTTTAAATCTGAGGCACAACATTTTATACACGCATGACGGTGTGCCTGCTCACAATGCCCGAATTTCGAGAAATTGGTTGGACCAAAACTTTCCGAATCGTTGGATAGGGCGTAATGGACCAATAGCATGGCCAGCAAGATCTCCTGACATTAATTCACTTTCGTTTGGGGATTTTTAAAGGAAACAGTTTATGCAGCGCCTCCAATCAACGAACAAGACGTAATTGACGTAATAATAAAATTGAGGCAGCAGTTCGGTTAATTACCCAAGATATGTTGGAGCGCGTGTTGAATTCGCTACCTCGAAGACTAGAACTATGTCTGGAAACTGATGGCTACCAATCTCAACATTTACTATAATTTTTGAATGTTAGTATTTTTTAAATTATGATATATTTTCGAATAAAATTCGCATGTTCACATCACATTTCATCACTAATTTGCGTATTTACCTAATTCATAAAACAATTAAGTTATTACTGTCGCGTCGATTGACGAAGGACCGTACAACTTTTCTCAATTAAGACTGTCGACTCAGAATTGAACAGAGAATCGCTCTACCTGGCGTTTATCCGCCTTTTTCTGGCCACATTGTATATACATATATATATATATATATATATATATATATATATATATATATATATATGTTGACTCGTAGATTCTCGCGGGCAAAATCACGTTCTTGGGTAATGAACCGCGTATTTGAATTGTCTCAGTTCTGGTTATTCCGACGTTTCGGTAAAGTCACATTTGTCATTCCCAGGTAAGTCTTTTAGGTCGAAGCGATCTAGAAAAGGGTATTAGAAGGTATTAGAAGTCACTGCGCGGTCCTTATATATTGCCGTTTCGTTCCGATTAGATGTACTTGCGCTTAACTGCGTACTACTCTGATCTTGTTGATCAGCGGGTCGTACCGGTTGTGGTGCTACTTGTGAATGTTTGCTCCTTGTGGGATTTTTCAGATCGCTAATTGCTGGTCACCATGTCCTTGGAAGTCGTTGAGCGTCATCCCGTTTGTGGAGGTTTTCCGGCTGCTTCTCTATTTCTATAGCTTTCCTTATTATTCTTTCTGTAAAATGTGGTACCTTGGTTAGTTTTGATATTTTCAAAGTCTATTTTGTGTCCTGTGTCCAATAGGGGAAGATGATTCACGTGGGATGATGATGTATCTTTTTGTTGCACCACTATCACGTGTTCTTGCTAACGGACTATGCGTCTGGTGACTGTCCAATATACTTTTTGTCGCTGCCTTTTCATGGAATCTCGTATGCACCTTGTTTTAAGACGGTGTCGATGTTCTGTTTGCATAAAATTATACTGATTCTGTCGGTAGTTCCTTTTACATAAGATAAGAAGGCTGTGGCTATAGGTCGCCTTGCCTCGTCCTTCGTTTCACACTGTGTGGCTGTGTGGCCTTCCGTTTTCATTAGTAGGACATCTAAGAACGGCAACTGGTTTTTTCTTCCACTTCTATGGTGCATTTAATTTTATGGTGTTGTCCGTTTAGATGTTTGAGAAACGCCGTAAGTTCTGTTCTTCCGTGCGACCATACTACAAAGGTGTCATCCACATATCTGAGCCATACATCTGGTTTACGGGGCGCTCTGTCTAGTGCTCTGGTTTCTAGATTGTCCATGAATAAATTTGCTATCACCGGTGATAGCGGTGATCCCATTGGTGCACCTTTAACTTGCTTGTATCGTTGGCTATTATACATGAAGTAAGTGTTCTGCAGACAGTGTTTGGCGAATTCTATTATGTGGTTAGCAGGTTTGTGCTTGTATTCGATTACTTCGATGGCTACGACGATCGTCATTTGAGTAAAGAATAATACAACATCGAAACTTACTAACAATTGATCTGGTTGTATCAGACGATTTCCTAATAATTCACTTGGATGACTCGCATTTCTTAGGTATGATTTTGACTTTTCAACATATGGTTGCAGTTGTTTTGCTAAATATCTTGCTAGTGGTTGGACGAGGGATCCGCTGAAGCTTACAATTGGTTGTAGTTGTACATTCGGTTTATGAATCTTTGGTAAGCCATATAGTTTACGGCATCTCGACGCTTTTCCATAGGTATGATAAGTTTCTTAATTTCTTTGTCGATTGGTGAAGCTTTTATTTTGCTCGTGGTTGTTTTCTCCAAGTACGGTGGGATCTATCGGTGTCGGCTTGTAACGTCAAACAAAAGCGGTTCATTACCCGAGAACCTGAAAAAACACATTTTATCCGAAGAATCAACATTATAAATCTCTACGGGGAGGAGATATTCCATCAAACAAGAACGTTGAACGAGATGGAACAAAGAAGGAACGACGATGCCGGGAATAAAATATTGTTGCAAAGTGCACTCTCACATAACAAGAAGACACCATGAGATATCAGCGTTCCATAGAAATCGTAGGAAATTTAGCTTCGGGGGTATTTGATTGCAGCGAGATTAGTGCTTAGTGATTAGCGAGATTAGGTGCATTTAGTGCACCTAAATTATCTGCATGGTTACGAAGTTATCGTTTCACGTGTGACATTCGAGTGCTGGCAATAAATACCAGCATCAAATTGACCTAATTGTGAATACTTAAAAATTCAATATTAATTTCAAAAGATTAATATTTAATTCCGTCCACTCTCACTTTTACTTCAAGTGAATATTTGAGTTTATGACTGGATCAAGAAATATTCGCTTCAAATTCCATTCGATGACGAATTTTGTCAAACTCAATTATTAGTATTAAATCTCCAAATGAGTTATTTGTTGATTAAAACTATGTGAGCGATAGATATCGATAGATACATTATATTGATAAGATAAATTCATCGAGCGGTTTCACGAATTCGTATTATAAAGTTAGTTGGTGTACGGTATTTAACCATGCCATCAAAGTAAGGTATAATTAGAAAATGGCCAAAACGAAACGAGCGTTTATTTTTGCGACGTTTATCACATCAGGCATTGCTGTGATACTGTCTTTTGTTGCTCTGGGAACGCAGGCGTGGGTTATTGCGGATGTATTGCTAGAGGGAAGATACAGCCATGTAAAATATGGACTCTTCGGGGGAACGTTTGAACGGGTGGTTTCAACCACCGTATCCCACGAAATTATAAGTAAGTGTTTTCTTATATATAGGGTTGTTATTATTTACTATTTGTTTATTATTTTCGTAAAAAATAAATATTAAATTAGTATGTTGCGCAAAATGTTACGGTAATGAATACGGTTTGAATTCTTGAAGAACTCTTTCATTTTTATAGCAAAAAATCTTGCAAATCTAACTATATTATTCGCTGGTTCGTCACTATAACACAAGAATATTTAATGGCGAACACCCATCTGCAGTATCGGTACGCTCAAGTGTCAAATATCAACAGACGCAATTAAACTTAAAAATTCACATACATTTCAAATCGTATCAATCAAGATAGAACGACAAATGTAATAATTACTGGTTTTATTGGACCAGTTTGCAACGAAGACCCAAAACGTCTAATGTTTTTAAATCTAAAATGTTTGGTTAAAGTCCATGGTATTTTATGTATTATTAACAAGAACATGTATTTTTGTATGTTATCTTTCTATTTTGATTAGCACGATATTAATGCGAAAACATGAGACGAAAATATGATATAAATAATAGCACTGATAGTAGACTGTTATTTGTAAAGAAAAGAGTAACATTGGGTTATCTTTGTAGTGACTTTTTATATTCATGTCCAATGTTTTTAAATCAAAGTGTCAGAATTGGAAACAACTTTTTAGTTATTGAAGACTGAAGCTGAAAGCATTTAGAATTATTTAATACTACAAACATCATGTCAAATCATCATGTTCTAAAATAGAGCTGAATTCACTTAACTTCCATATTTATTAAATTTGTAATTCTTATGTTTCAAAAAACCTTCAAGGGATGAACCTAATTAGACTTTTCATTTCAATAAAAATAGCATTTATTTGACTGCCGGTTATGGTCAAGCCGCGTATAATCTTAGTTATTCTTATTGTTTTGGGGCATCGTTCTTCTTCTTTTGTGAAGTTAAAATTTAAAAAGTACCAAATATTAATATAACCAATTTTTATGACATTGTTGCTAATATGACACGTGCTGATATCAATGTTACAATTATGCGTATTTATTTACGAAAATTCTCGAGGAATATCATTCATATTCTTGACCAATTTTGGAGTGCCGGTCCATGCTTCTTTTGTATTTTATATTATAATCTCTGCTATATTTTGTTATGTCACGTGGCTTTAAATTAAAAAAGTTCTTCATCTATACCTCTTTATCTTTGTCAAACCTTCCAACCTATCTTTCATCGCACAAGGCAAAGCTCAGTCAGAACCGTATAGTTGCATATCGGGGTTGGTAGCGCTTAAATATTCATCTTGAACATCTGTTTTTACTCGGATATTCAAGTATACGTTGTAGTAATATAGTAATTGTAAAGGTACCAGCGTGGTATTTGAACAAGATTGATTGTAAATGTCCAAGTTCCAATTTCGACATTTTGTCGTCTAATTTGTTCACAATGTATTATTTATAGGTTTTAAGGCAAGAAATAAATTGTGGCACTACAAAGGACATGATATGGTTTCAATATGATTTTTTGACAAAAAAAAACGAGTAATTTTATCACAATGCAAACAATTACTATTATCTTTTATACTGTCTTACTGCACATACTTTTAACACTTGTAAATTTATTTTCCCTATACGAGTATTATTTGACGATAAATATTTTATTAAACATTTATAGGAGTAGAAATATACAAATAATGAATTTATTGATTTAAAAATACAATGGTAATACATGTACAAATGTACATGTTCTTATTCCACAGAAGAAAAATTGTATGTCATATATGAAGGAAAATATGCAAAATAACGAACGAAAAGCAACATAAATAATTTTAATTGTAAATACATAATTTGTAAAGAAAATATCAGTCAGGAGCTTTACTTTTATGCACAGTACAAGATACAACAATGCAATGTGTTTTACAACAGCATTTTGATATATAAAATAGTTTAAATATGAAGTAAACCAATTGATAAAAATTAAAGTTTGTGTGATTCAGGACCTTTAACATTGGAGATCAGACATTCTGCCCTACCGACTAACTCAAATTACATGCTAGCCCACATGTTCTGTAACGTTTTTAAAACATGTTATGTTAACCGACATTTTTTGTACTGGCTAACTTATAACATTAAACAACATGTTCATATAACTGCAGCAAAGTGAGTGCAGTTATCTATGACATACAAGTAAATCAAGTGCGAAAATGTATTTGGTGGAAGTATTGAAAGGCAAATCAGAGTAAGAGTAAAACAGTAATATTTTATTTAATTTTTCAAGTGTTTTGTATATAACTTATATTTACAGACTTAAACTAAAATTAGAAAAAAGGCAATTTAAAGATAATTCAAATCCATTTAACTTACCGGATTGGGCATTGAAGAAACAGTTCAGGTTACATTTCTACACAAATGCTCTTGAATCAGTTACATGAACATATGCAAAGAAGTATTCGTAATACTGCAGTACCTGCCCTATTTTGCCATGGCAGCTATCAGCACTTAATCAGGCCGCATTTCAGTTTGGGATTAAGTCAGCAATGTACATCACAAGCAATAAATGGAGAGACATGAGCTATCGCAACACATTCAGTACATCGTTGGATTACATTACCACAAACTAACAAGGCAGTTAATCAGAAAAATTGAGTTTTATGGATAAGTTTAATTTTCTTGACATTTGTGGACTCAAATATTGTATGTATGTTGCAATTGTTGTTCCACCAGGAGAGGACAATGTGAGATCAGGACCAGGTACTTTTGCAGTGCAATACAAAGAGATTTTACAGCATTACTGTTCAAGTCATATGTTATAGCAAGCTACGTATTATGAATGTTAATGCTACATTCCCATGTATTTTAATAGCACATGTAATGTTTGCAACTGTATTAATAATTTGTATCACAGGTTCACGACATGACTCATTTACTTGGAGTTTGAACAGCAACAACTCATTCATACCTGGGTTCTTATAGCGATTATCTCCTTGAGCCATGGCTGTTGGTGCAAACGAGAGCTGCAGTAGATACACCAGAAGGGTGAAGCAAACATATTCTCACAAGAAATTGACTTGAACAATATTTTGCGGTGTTGAAGCAATGATTTCGATTCTTATTGAAACATTGCATTACGATCCAGTGAAAGCTGCAAAAATAATTTGTCCATGCTGCTTTACATAATATGATCAGTAATTCAGATGATATAGAAGACTTGGAAAACATACCAGATGAAGATGAAATGCAGGATTTTCTACCATTTCTTTCAAGAATAGAAATATTTCCAAATAAAATTTCATTATAAAATGAACCCTTTACATTGAAAAGAAGAAAATTCTCTCTCCGCAAACTACATAAGAACGAAAATGCAGTTGACAAAATAAAATTATGCAAAGTTAATAGAAAGAACAATAGTTACTATTCTCTTGCCCGGTTTCACAAACGATTGTCAAATGGTGAATTAGTTAACAAGTCTTTAACGACTCGTTATTGCTAGTGAAATCCAAAACAATGGTAATTTTTCTTTTAACGGTTCGTCAACGTAATCAATCGTAAAATATTTGACGATTGATTAAAGACTCAATAACAAATCCTCAACGTTTTGACGATTCGTTAACATGCTGTTAACGGCCGATTAGCGTTTGTGAAACCGGGCATCTATCTGACACTCTATTGCCCGGTTTCACAAACGATTGTCAAATGGTGAATTAGTTAACGACTCGTTATTGCTTGTGAAATCCAAAACAATGGTAATTTTTCTTTTAACGGTTCGTCAAGGTAATGAATCGTGAAATATTTGACGATTGATTAAAGACTCAATAACGAATCGTCAAACTTTTGACGATTCGTTAACAAGCTGTTAACGGCCGATTAGCGTTTGTGAAACCGGGCATATGTGTTACTTGGAAACTTTCATATCCAGCATTGGTTAATGCAATTTTATTTGTTTTGAGGTTCAACTCTGCAACATGTTTCGTTGTCACATAATTTTCCAAAAAATATTATGGTTCTCTATTAATATAACTACACTTAACATACTTTTTGAACTATAAGTTTTGCAGAGCATGTTTCCTTTGTCCTAATATTATTTGACATGTCACGAATAATGACATTGGGAAACATCGTGGTATGTAAAATTTCCGTTTCAACTTCAACATTATTATTTGGTGACATATGCCCGGTTTCTGAAAGCGAATTTAATGAGCCAGTTAGTTTAACTGTTCGATAAAACAGGAAACGGGTTTCCGAAACGCTGAATATGTGTTTAACTAGGCGACGTCGTTCAGTTAAGTTAACGCAGCATTATGGACACTTAAATTAAATGACGCATGCGCAGTTGTGTTTACAAATGCAAATGTATGACATGTATCGTTTCTGTCACGTTTCGATAAATTGTTAGGTTAGTGTCACCGTATTTGTATGTTGATTATCTAACAGTAATTTTTTTTTCAAATTCGGTAAAATTCTTACCTGTAATCCTCTTCGGATTCATTTTGTACAGCCTATGTTATGAGTAATCAAACAAATTTACCGGTATTTTGACAACGACGATTGCAGCGCTATCTATTACATTCAATATTATTTAATAGTTTAGACTGCAACCTGGCGTTAGTTAGCGGATTCATTAGTTAACTAGAGATCGCTTTCAGAAACCCAATGTAATTTAATGGACTCGTTAAACTAATAAACCAGTTAGTTAACGCTCACTTAAAAATTTGTTTCAGAAACCGGGCATTAGTCATGTAAAATTTTTCATCTAAAATTGTTATAAAAACAATTAAAAAATTAAGTGCCAAAACTTGTATTCATGTTATTAATTATTTATTTTATGCAATGTAAAGTTACCACCAATATTTGGATCGCCCAAGTGAATTTTTGATTAATATCCAACAATTATTCCTTTAACTTGCTCAGTTTGTGGCCTTTTGGGAAGCCTCCAGTCTCTAGACGACCACACGCACCTATCTTTACTGCATAGTTCAACATATAATAATAAGTTATAGACATGTTTTATTGTGCTTAAAGTCAAGTAACATTGTAACATATACAGTGTGTTTCACTTAAGAGTGTAACACCATCATATCTTTTTTATTTTAGTAATTTAATCCCAAAAAAAACTTTTTTAAATGCAAAGCAACCTGCGATGGCAAAATAAATGGAAAAAATCAAGAAATCACTTTAGGGATTTTTTTATCGAAATTATTACTAGTAATAATTGTTCAGAATTGCCCAAAAACCATAAATCCAAAATTTCATGAAAATTAAAAATGTTAAAATTTTCTTCAAAAGCAATTTCAATTCGGAAAATATTATTTGGTCAGGTGGCTGCGCCTAGACAATGACAACAACTTTAAACAGCTTTTACAGTTCAGGTTTTATTTCAAACAAAATTTTCACAGCATACTTTTTACGGCGCAGCTAATAATAAGTATTTACGGACTTTTACGAAAAATTTTAACAATTTTAATTTTCATGAAATTTTGGATTTATGGTTTTTGGGCAATTTTGATCAATTATTACTAGTAAAATTTGTGATTTCTTGATTTTTGCTGTTTATTTTGCCATCGCAGGTTGCTTTGCATTTAAAGAAGACAATTGGTTTTTTGGGAGTAAATAGAGCAATGAGTATTCTATGTTTGGGAAAAAAATTACTAAAATTGGACTAACAATAAAAAAGATATGAGGGTGTTACACTCTTAAGTGAAACAGACTGTATACAATACGCGCTGGTACGATTGAGTGAATAATGCTATACGTGGACGTTAGACATTCATGTTATGTTATGTGACAACATTAACATCGTGCTGTTTCTACAGATCGCTCGTGAATGCAATGGCAACGATAATATGTTTTGGAAGTAATATCTCAACCGGAAGTGACTGATAATAATATTGATAACTCATTACACTTTTTTTATATCTCGAAAACGGTACGAGTTATCGAAATGAATAATATAATATAAATTGTAAGTATAAGAAGTTCAGTGTAGATTTTTTTGAATAGGTATGCTATATGAATGTATGGTTGTCTTTTATTACCATGACAATAACATAATAATAAAACAATAATAAATAATAAAAATAGTATAAAAAATGACCAAGTATGCATTATTACTATAATAAATGTTCAGAATGTTGACCATCAACTCTTGAAAATTTTGAACTGATTTTTTTACCGCCTTCCATCAATTTTTTTCAGCCTTGAGCTCTCCATTGATTGTGATATACGTAATCGTGGTATATGGAATCAGCCTAAGTCTTTTATCTAAATTACCTACAGTACTCTTTAAGAGATATTCTAAATAAAAAATTGTGTGAAACTTTAATTAAGTGTTTTAATTCTAATTCATTATTTTAGATAAAAAATGTATATCACTGGATTAATAAATACAACGAATTAGAAAAAAAATGTAAAAACTCTAATAAGTATAAAATTTTAAGTTTGTTGATGTTGATTACAACTTTTGCTAATAAATGAAATAAAATTAACTCAAATATCCACAATGACGAGCAAATAAAAGGGCTCTCGTAAATATCTTACGATGATTTTGTTTGATTAATAATATTAATTACGCAATCGAAATAATGCCCACGTAACAAAAGCCAACAGTAAAGTTGATTTTTTCGTATACGATGGGAAGATTAAATTTGAATTTTTAGACCGTTTCCAGTTTTGATTGTCAATGGCCTCCTAGGGATTACAACTGTCATGATAAAGTAGATACGTAATTTAATTTGTTGCAAATGTATCGATGCTATAAATAATATCTGTATAGATTAATTCCGATAATTTAAAATGTGAGGAACAGTATCACAAGGTATGAGAACTGGAAATTAACGCAAAATATTTTCTTGACGTCTCTTACTATTGCTCGCATGTCTTATATAGAATGTTATATACAAATATATTTATATGAAGGCCCTGCAAATGTGTTTGGAAAGTGTAATAAGAAGAATGAGAGTTTGTCACACCACCATTGCCCTTATGCCCTTTAATACAACGTGCTGTGACCTTGTTTCTGAGTCAATGATATAGTATTGCAAATACAGTTACAAAGTCGCCTACAGATTCCTCTGGTATTGTCAATCGTTTGTGATTAATCATTTTTCAATGACGCCAGTGCATTTAGTATCGGGGACAATAGTATTAGTCTGCCGGGACGTACATATTAAATGTTGTTTATTAATGGAATATTTAGCTAACACCACGCTGTTTCTGTATCTTTAGATATAATGTCGATTGTGTCACTTCAATCAACTCGCTTGTTCTTGTTCTTGTTCCCATTTACAGTGCGGTCTTTTAATCAAAAAGTTATGTTATATAAGCCTACATAGAGCTCCCCAAGTCGATTCTTGTGGCTAGCCACTTTACAGGTTATTGCGCGTCATTGTCTTATCTCTCTATCTGTTCCTGTCGGTTATCTGGTCACTTCATTGTGGTGCATCCATGTTTACCAAATCCCTTGTGACTTGATCTGTTCACTTGCTCTTTGATTTCCTTCTCATTATGTCACGTATGAATGCAATCATCGCTCCTTTATCCGTCTAATTGTATCTTCTCCTCTCTGTATCTCTATTACTTTATAGTTTATCATATGTTCTTCAATTCATAGATTATTATCACCTACCCTTCGTATGTTCTGAATGTCTCCGTGTCCCTTTCTTCTACATGTATGCTTTGTATCCCACCCATATTACAACAATATTTTCATTGCTATGTTAAACAGAGTAGCTTCTCCATGACAATGTCATGCACCTGCATTTAACATACATTATTAATAAAAATGAAATATTTTGAAACATTTTTGTAAAATATCAAAATTACTCTTAATATTATGCGTTATGCCTTTAAAAGGCTATGTTGAATGGCATTTATTGAGAGTTTTCATTATGCGGCAGACCTTTTTTACTTCTGCTCATTACCTCATTTTGATGTTATCCAAGTCTGCCGCATGTCGTGTTTGTGTTTTTCAAATAGGCCTCGAAGTATTTTTTTATGACTGTTCTGTTCTAAGTTTTGTTTTTATATCTTCCGGTTCCAAGGAGTACTTCCATTGCTGGAAAAGTATGCCTCTGTGTCTCATACGATTTATTATATTTCGCGATACACATGGTTTCAGAGGTTCCTTGCGTGTTTTATTTTGTAAGCTGTGGGTTGAGGCAACTTTGATCGATTGACTGATCGTTATGTTATATTATACAGCTCGTCAGTATTTGGAACACTATCAACTTGATCAATATCTAAGTATTCTCTAAGTGCATGGTTTTCCTTGTGAAGTTTAGCTGGTAATTCCTTACAATCTGCCCCTCGTTTTCCGTTATCGGATCCATTGTGGTCACAAATTTTTGTTGTAATGATTGCCGTTTCAACATACTTGAACCTGATCTAAACACGATTGAACTAGCGAATCTAATCTCATTTATTCTCTAATAAACTTATTTAACAATTTGCCACCATAAACCGAAATGCTTATATTTACATCCTCCACCACTATATATTATATTATCCGGCTCTATTTACAGACATAAACGTATCTAGTTCTAACACAACTTTATTTACATGGAGATTTGGAGGTCTATAGTTTGCCAATAAATATATTATTTTTGTACTTGTCACATGTGTTGAGGGCTTTGCAGCAAATAAACTTTGCAACCCTATGTATGTAAACGATATCATCCTTAATGTATATTAATATGCCTTGCATACTCCACATTTATAATATTTTATACATTAGTATGTCGTATATATTACCCACATTAATTGCCTAATGTCCTTACAAATAAGATTTATTTCTGCTATTATTATGTCTCAATTTTCTGAATTCATTTTTATTAAGCCACAGAATTAATCAAAATGCGATTTAAATAATCTGATGTTTAGAAATGTGACCAAAGAAATTTGCATCCAAGGAGTTAAACCCTTCGTTTAATGAATCCTCAACTTTACTTCTTTCCTCTTCTTTTATTTGTTGATCTATTCAGTAATGATCCATAAATATGTGGCAATTTTCATTCATTTATTTATATTTTCTCGTTAATTTGGTTTCTCTAGATCATCCACACTAAGCATTGCGATGACCTTGGCCGTTTCTTCTTTTCTAGCGAGGGTATGTGCAGTCCATTCGAACTTCCTGTTCGGTCGAGTTTCCTACAATAGTTTTTTGGTATATAGCGACAGTTTCTGAAATTCTATTATACGACCTGCCAATTTTGGATCTACAATTTCCCCATTGTCATTTAATAGTTTCCTTTCTTTTGCCATAGTCGAGAGTTTGGGCGAGATGGTGAATGGTTTACTTCTTGACTCATCTATCGAATAAGAACTATGAATATTTCGGAATATTTTGATTGAAGTGGTTCAACATGAAACTGTTCAGTTTTTACTGTATTCGCAAAAAACGCCAACGGTGAATTTTGAGTAAATTTAGATATTTTTTAAATAAAATCACGTAAAACCATAAATGGTTAAGTCGACAACACTTAACATACCATTAATTTATTATTTTTTATTTATATTTAGATAATAATAGATATATAGATAATAATAGATTAATAATAACCTATTTACTATGTTTCAATAGGTTTGAATTATGTTGGGTTGGGCTTGGTTGGGTTAGGTTGCGTCGGTTTGGTTTATTGGGTTAGTTATTACTATTGCAGTTCGCAGTGACGGTTCGCTTTTATTTCGTAACAAACTGCTCCTTATGGATGTATTTAAATGATTCTCGTAGATATTTAAGTATTTTTAATTAATATTGTAATTTGAAGTCATTTTGTTAGTTTTGATGTCATTGATACTAAACGACTCGTGAATTATTGTGCTAATCGTTAGCAGGGGAATTCCAATTTGCATTCGCATCTGGACGCGTTGTCGACAACCTGATTGTCGACCACGCATCACAGCCGAGCATATTTTTTATATCAACGTCAGTGAATTTTACCATGGATTCCCTTTTGCTCTTTCATTGAGTCATCGTACTGGTTGGCGATAAACTCTTGATTTTTAGCTTTTCCATTTAGCTTCTTCATCGATCTTACTTTCCATGGCCTTTATTGTCGTGATGGTCGATGACTTCATTTTTTTAGGCATGTGCCCGTCCTCTTCTGCTCGTCTCGATCTACGTATGTCTGTTATTTTTTTCTGAAACGCCATTGTGCTTTATTGCTTTTCTTTTCATGCGAATTGCACTGTACGAGCTTTTACTTATCAAGCATTCAAAATGCAGCATGTTGGCGCACCCATCACAAAGGTTTATTGCATTTACTGTTTTAGATGATAAATAAGATAATGCACTTATTGATGTTACATAAATGAACAAATTTCGCAGGGATATTTATTAAAATTATCGAGAGGGTTAACAAGATAAGGTTTATTTGTTGGTTTTTCTGAATCAAGAGCAACATGATCTCGTTTTTCAGTTTAACCCGCATGTTTGATACGCGCGCGCCAAAAAAATTGCAACACCTAGAAAAACTAAATGCCATTTGATGAGTGAATGTTGTTTCTTAGATTGTTAACAATGCCTAGAATTGGTAGAAGACCGCGGTTTAACCAATTGCCTGATTTTGAAAGAGGGAGAATTGTTGACCTGGATGTATTCCGTTTCGTAAAATTGGTCGAAGATTGACTCGAAATCCTTCAATAGTGCTTCGAGTTGCACTGCGTAGTCTGAAAAACATAACCAACATTGTCATCCGGGAAGGTGACGTCCTCGAGCGACTAACGAACGTGAAGATTAATAAGTTTTAGAGACAGATTACGTTCTTCCGCTGCAATTGGTGTTGACTAGATGAGAGATCTGAGGAAGATAGTTTCGCGGAGAAAGGTGTACCGACGAATTTCATCTTTTAATCTCCACTCATACCGAACTTTACGACGTCTTCCTTTGACCCAACTTCACAAAAGAGCTAGACTTCTATGGTGCTAAGAAAGACAACGTTGGATCGATGAATGGGATCACATAATGTTTAGTTTGTGTGTTGTGTTATGATTTACTACTGAAATAAATGCAAATTACTTGTAAAGCTTTGTGACTCAACTCTTTCGAGGTGCGATTTTTTGACACGTACTTTATATATAGTTTATATAAGTAGTGCTTAACCTCAATGTGTGATTTTCATTTTGGATTCTTATGTTGTTTTTTTACATTTAAATAATTAAAAAAAGTTGTTATGATGTGACGTCATTTTCAAACAACTAACAATATGTGAGATATAAGTATATATCATAAACTTGAACATAATTTTGTTCATATAAACTATTTTTCATATAAGCAAAAAACGAAAGACGAAACCGCGAATTAAACATTAATACTAATTCAATTAAATTTATCAAATATACTAATTCATTTTGTTAAGTTAACTTAACACAATTTAATTAGTATTAATTTCGTTTTTCGTTTTTTGTCTTATCGTTCTTTGTTCTGTGTCCGTCAGTATCCTGTCTATAATTATTATGAAAATAAGTAGTTTTTACGTTTTGAACTTCTTCGATGTTTTCCTATAAATCTCTACTACTCCTCTTACCTCTTTATATATACTCTTTATGACTCTGATGATTTTCGGTTCTACCTTTAATTGCTCCAGTGAGCTTCTTATTATTTTTCCATCGACTGTGTCGAACGCTGCTTTTAAATCGATAAATGTGAAAAATAGTTCTTTATTTTGTTCTGTTTGTCTTTCTGTTATATTCCTCAATATATGGATATTATCGTTTGTCTGCTTCCCCAGTCTATATGCAGCTTGTTCTTCTTCTAGTATGCGTTCCACCCTTTCCCTTAAACGTTTCTCAATTATTTTTGTATATAATTTGAACGCTACGGAGGATAATCATATTGCTCTATAATTATTACAATTCGAATGTTCTTCTGTCGTATATATCAGTAAAATTATATTGTCTTTCTACTGTTTTAGTATTTTCTCCCGTTTCCAAGCGTTCCTATATATCTCCAGTAACCATTGTTTACCCATCTTTTCTCTTTTTAGTTCAAATAGTCATTTTCTAATTCTCCTGTTTATTACTGGTAGGTCCTATTCTATTTTTGTTTTGTTAGTTTATGTTCTCCGTTTCGTTTTCTTGGTTCTGTAGTTTAAACTTGGTTTCATAATATAACGCCCATTCTTCTATTATATCTTCTGCTTTTGTTTTAATATTTATCCTTTATACCCCATATGATTTTATCTCTTCTTCCTTCCAATGATCTTATAATGTTTCAAAAATTCCTATTGTCTGTTCCATATGTATCATTTAGATTTCGCCCAAACCCGCTCCAGCTATATCCTCTTTTGCTTTGCTTATTTCTTGTTTTGTTTTATTTCATGTATTCTGCTTTATCTTTTCCATCCTTTGTCCCAATATACCGTTTCCAAACATCATTCTTCTGTTTTTTTTTTACTTCTTTGATATTCTAGTTCCACCATCTCGTTCTTTTTATTTGGTTGTAAGGTTTTTCCTACATACTTCTACTGCTTTGCCATAAATAATTTTAAAACATTTTCCAATTCCCCATCTAACGTCGAATGATGTTTGTTTACTTCTCTCCTTGTTACCTCTTTGTATATAACGGGTGTATTGTATATAACGTGTTTTTGTGGCCCTATTTAAAGAATTCGATTTTCCATCATCGCTTAAATAACATCGACGAGTTGCATGACGCAATAGTTGCCAAAATTGATGAAATGAATAATAATCGTCAAATGTTGACGAATGTCGGTAACGCAGTTGTTCAAAGAATCCACAAATGCTTTGAAGTCGATGGAGCACATTTTGATTATTTGTTATAAATCTTATTTCCTCATTAAAGATTTTTTTTCGTTTGTTGTAACACTACAAATGATTTTAATCGCATTTAACGTATTGAACTGTGTCCATTAATAAAATTAAAAGTGAGGTTAGACCGGTTTGACATAAGTTAAGATGTCAAATTACTAATATAATTAATAATAGGTTATGATAACTAGATTAACTAAAACGTAAGTTACGCAAATGGGGTTTTTCCTACGCGCATGGTATGGTCACATGATATACCTTTCTTAAAAGAAAACAGCTAGACCACTAATCTATGTTGTGTAGAAATGACTGCTTTTACATATTCTGTTCTATTCTGTAGTTTTTTTGTTGTATAAGCTGCATACTCCGTTATGCTTTTAATTCGTCCACATTCGGGGATGAAAGTATGACGTTCCTCTAGTGATTGGCCCTATAATGTATTCAGCAGCAGTCCATTTGTTTGGCATTATTGCATTTTCTCGTCAGTTCTATTCAAGGTGTCCCCTATCTAAACCGGGCATTTCAATCTCCCATTATAATTATTTTATCGTGTCTTTCTCTTATTTCATCTAGAAGTTCCTGTGTTATGCTATAAAATTCTTCCATTATATTATCAGCTCTACCTTCAAGTGATGCATAATCTGAATTGTCCCTTTTAAATCCTGCTCTAAAAGTTAATTGGTCTGTATGTTATTACTTGTCTATTTATTTCTTCTCTTATAATAGTTCTAACTCCTTCATTTGCTCATTTTTTGCTGAACTTTGTCCCCTATACTTTTATTCCCATATCACCGTTTTTTCGTTTCTGAAATTCCTAATACGTGAATTCTTAATTCTTCCATTTCTTTGAAACTTATGTTCAACGTGCCTATTTTAATTTTTTCTTCAAAATTACTTCTTTTTTATTTTCTCCCTTGTTTTCATGTTTTATTCTATTCTCTTGGTTTTGGTTCGTCTCCACTTTCATCGCTTTGTCATCTGTTATTTTGATTCCGTTTTCGGTATCTAGTTTTCTTGTTTTTCCAGTTTTTCCTTGTTCCATTTGTATCTTCAATTATCTTTGTCGTTTTCACAGTCATTACTATGTTATTCTTTTTTTCTGTCCCTTCTAAAGTTCTCTGAATTTTGTTTTTGTCTTTTTTATATCAATTTCATCGTTTTGCTTTAGCCTTTCGTTTTCCTGTTTTAATTCTCGAATATCTTCTCTTCCCTGAATTCCTTTCTCCTTTCCGTTGTCTCATTTTTCAATTTCAGGAAGAACGATTCCTTAATATTTCAATTATTGAATAATATAGTTCATCGAACACGAAGCCAAACGTGAACCGAAACTGAACGTGAATTTGAATCTAATGCTCAAATTTAATTCCTTCTTCCAACCGCATCTGTTAAAATCCAAATTTAAATTCATATTTATCCACATCGTTTGCAGTTTAAAGATAACTCGCTTTCATTTGGTGGTATTATAAATTTTTGATAGTACAAAATAATATTGTCTTTGGGGCGTTAACCTTCAAAATTGCATTGTAAATTTGTGGAGTAGCAAAATGGGACTTTTGCCACTTTTTGAATGAGGCTATCAAATTTGAATTTGATAGCCATTGATTCCATCAGATGGTATATCTTACAGACTTATGCTATCGTGTAAATTTCGGTGAATACGTTTCTGGAGATTCCCAAAAGGGTATATATACTTATATATACTGTTGGTGTCCTGTTAATATGATCTAGGGGACCGAGTTGTATCTACAGGTCTTATTGCAACGGAGCGTGAAGTTGTTGACGTTACGCGTGTATATAACGAAGTCCACTTTAACTTCTTGCTCTGTTTGCAAGAATTCATTTTACACTTTCATTCTCATCCTGGCTTAGAGATCTAATTTGGGATTTTGGGAACCCTGTAATTTTAAGTGTGTGCTATGGTGGTTAACTTATCATGCAAAAAAATTAAATTCGTACATGCAGAAATTAGCTCCGAAAGATAAATACATCGGCTCAGCAAATGAGATTGAGGTGGTTCGAAAACAAAAAGATTATAAAGTCCCTCATTGTCTCGTAATGGCTGATGTACTACTTATTTATATACATTTTAGTGACCTGCAAGTTCTCTGACAATGCTTGTGCCATGCTGTGCGGAGATACATCTGAAGCAAGGGAAACAGAACTGACGAAACTTATTAATAATGAAGAGGTGAGCTTTAATGTCGGGTGCCCACAAGTGCAGAGGATGTACGTTATACCCAATAGATATTTAGAAGTTACTGGGAGATCTGGTACGTATAGTATTTTAAGTTATCCTTTTACATTATGAAGTGATATGGTTAAAATACATGAAATTGGTTTTAATTATTAAATAAGTATAGGTACAGTCGCGTGCAGAAAATAGTGGGCCATGCTCTATAATTCAACTCCAAATTCTTAGTGTACATAAAACATGTCTACCTATCAAGAGGCAAACCCCGATAACTGTATAACAATAAGTCGATAATTTTGACGTCAAATTATATTTATCTAATTTTAAAACCTGAAAAAGTACAGTGCAATATAACATATAGTTATGGTTTATATTATCAATAAAACGACGATGCGTTTGTCAAATAAAATTGAATCGAGAGCGACAGTTTAGGATTAGTCATTTGCATTCAAATATAATTTTATTAATTTTGGCGCACAAGTACATCCAGCACTGATGACGCAAATATATGAATGATACATTAAATTATCAGGCAAGATAAATAATTCTCTTCCTATTAATATTGTATTATCAGGGTGTTAGTCAAACACTAACAAAAAAAGACTCGGACATATGTGCTTAATAATTGACGAGAAATGAAATTCCTTCAATCTGAACTAGTTTAGGGCCAAATTAAAATTAGTTTCATTAAATATAATTTAAATCATAATGTATACGTATTATTTCAAAAATCAGCTGTTAAATAAAGATCTTTCATATTTGGTAAATAAGTCATACTTTTTTTTGATGTCATTACACTTTGTTTATTATTTGTTGAGTTTTGTTGAGTTTTTAAAATGAACATAGAAATAATTTGGAAAGCTGGATTATTGTGTGTTATTGCAGTTATAGCTTTTTTCCGACATTATTACCTGTATATTATTTTTTTACTAGTTGTCAAATATGTTGGAAGTAAGATGCAATAAACCAAATTCTAATTTATTTGTTTTTTTGTAGGTGGTGAACGTGAATTCATAAAAGCTGGACTTTGGGTAACGACAATTTTATTTTTGGTTATATCTTGCTTGGCGGGAGTGATTTCAACTGGCCTGTCCGTTTGGAATACTGCAGCGAATCCCATAGAAATTTGGTTCAATATCTTCGGACTTTACATTTACAACGGTATTGCGTGTGGATGTAGCTTATTGGTCGTTGTTCTTTGGGGTGCCCAATTTGGTGCGACATTGGTAAACAATCCGTGCATTTTAGAAACCATCACATCCGCCGGTTCCGCCGGATCAACACAGCTCGGGTATTCATATTGGTAACTTTTCCTTCCATTACCTTAAAGCGTTTATTAATATGTGCAAATTTTTAGGTTAAATATTGTAGCTTTTGTGCTATATGGAACGAGTATTGTCCTATTGGCGGTAAGGCAGTATCTGATTAATGCGGAACCGGAAGAAAAAATAGACTTTGAAGAAAACAATGATTCTATTATTTTATTCTGAAGTGTTTGTTTTATTGATTATTTATTTTTGTGATTAGTAAACCCATTTTGTGAGATTTTTGTGATCATGAATGATGAATATATACTGTATATGATACAGATCCTAGTTTGGTAGAGAATGATGGTTGAAATCAAATGAACACAAATCAAAAATTAGTTAAACTTAACATACATATTAGAAATAGTAGCAAACGTAATAGTAATACGTATTTGAAAAAGATCAAAAAAGAGAAAAAAAATTGAATTTCATTGTTATTAGAAATAATGACATTTATTGATATTAAATTGAACGATTGTGCTGTTTGTAGGAATTTGCCATACGGCATTACATTGGCATTTTAACGCAAATTATAGATTATCGTTACAATCTAAATTACATGGTATAAAATACTAGTCGATTAAATATATTTGATTCGTCATAATTGACGTATGGGATTATAGAAATATGTAATAACACACAGCTTTAGAACATACTAAAACCACCATTCATCACCAAGGTTCACTTAGAAAGATCTAGTTCCACGAGCATTCATTCCGTGTTGCTAGAAATCAGGTCCAATTGAAACTAAATCAGGTGAAATACATCGAACTTGTTAAGGTTCTTGGGTTTAATCTCATTTGCCGTGCACTACTCAATAAAAACATTAAGATTAATTGGTATCTTAAATCATCGGCGTATCACAGTAGATGTCATTTCATAGAATCATTCTTAATCATTGTTTAAGAATCTGTTTAGAATAGGATCAAGATTTGAGGCATGAGACGTCTCACAAGCTGAACTTGATTCTTAATGTAAAATTGGGTAAGTTTAGTTAAAGAGTTACTGAACTAACTAACTAACTAACTAGCGCAACCGAAGGTTGCGTCAACCACTCTCCGTTGTGCAACCTTCGGAAAAGCCCATTTGTGAAAGTGAAAGTGATCTAAGACTTGGCGAATGTAAAATTGCATTGTCATTTTCAGATATAAATGTATTTAAATATTTTTAATCCATTGTAATAATTTCTTCGCACTCTCGAAACAATATCAAAAATAGGGAAACTATGATAGGAGACGTGATGAGTCAGGCTTTGTTATGTTGATCTCAAATGACATGTCACACATACCTAAATCATACATAGTAACACCATTAATAGCAACATTATATAACATATTTTTATTGCTGATAGATTACGTATCTTACTTATCTTTTGATAAACTCCGAGTCTCGGCAACATTATAAATCAGGTTATTTTCACCAAGAATGAATTAATAATTTTCTGAATTTTAAGTAATTAGATTGAATATTTTTACGGAATCATTGCAAGTGGTTTTAAGACTCTTATTTTTTCTGGGCGTACTTAATTATTTATATTTTTAATTTATCAAAATCTTGGCCAAACTGTGTTTTAAATGTCCAGAGGTTGTTTGGATTATTAACACAGGTATCGTCTGTAATTGAGATATCACACCAAGAAATACTATTAAAAAATAATAGATTAATGGGAATCACGTAGTTAGAATTAATTCCATTCGGAACTACTTGAACTACTACCAGCTATAAGACCAATAGGGATGGTTTATTTCTTCTTTAGCACAGAAAATCACTCTTCTAGTATAAATACGTTGCTCACTAATTTCTTTATGTTTCCACCTATCTACCCTTCTAGGTGTGACATACTTAAGATTCATATCTTGTTATGCATACCTTTCATTCCACGCTCCTATCTGGCCAGGTCTTTTTGGCATATCTCTTGCTCATCTAATTATTATTAGATACTTATATACATATATATATATATATATATATATATATATATATATATATATATATATATATATATAATTATTGTACAAATTCTCGACTGTAAATCACTTAAAATGGTACTTATCTTGTATCATGAGCAGTCAGTCGTTGAATAAAACACTTTTAGCAATATTAAAGTTTATTGCCTTAAAAATAAACTTTAATATTGCTAAAAGTGTTTTATTCAACGACTGACTGCTCATGATACAAGATAAGTACTATATATATATATATATATATATATATATATATATTTCTAGTTATTTGCCATCTATTATTAATTTTATTGGTCCAAAACCAAATAAATTGTACTATATCTTGCCCTCTATTCCCTTAACCTTAAAGCCTGCCGGATTAATCATTTTTTGTATCTTTTATGCTTTTATTTTATATCTTAAGAATCTAATTTCGGTTGCTTCCACTTTCTTCCTTTGTTTCTAATTTCTCACTTTTATTTCATTTTCCCTCAGTATTTGAATTTTTGTACCTTTTGTGATCTTTCTGTTCCTACTCGTATTAGATGTTCTTTTTCATATTTCCCTATTGTCACTGTTCTCATATTCACCCCACTGTTGATATATTTTCCACTGTCTTATCACGATCACAATCTAAATGGTTAAATGGTTTAAATTTCATTGCAATGTCCAGGTGTCTTATGTCTTTTCCATTGATTTTGTGCAATGTTTTTTAGGTCTGTGAAACGTAGGTGAGAATTTCCGCCACTACGTTCATGCAATGTCTCGAATATTGTAAGATATTACTAATAAATGATGCTATCTTGCAATATCCAGATTTTAACAAAACTTGCAAGCAACAATGCATATGGAGCCAGTTTATGTCAAGAACCCATCGGTAATGATACTATTCAAACTATTCCACAATAGAAAAAGAATTATTATATATACAAAAGAAACAGATGAAAACCCAAAAAGAATATCAAACAATACCTTTTATAAAATATATGGCGTAATTTAACATGAAAAAGACTAAACTGACAACGACAAAATTTACTGAGCAGATTCATTATTTGCCAAAAAGATAAACCAATTGATTTAGAAACAACACATACATATTAAGAATTAGGTATGCCTCTGTTAAAAGATTAAATAATTTTTTCAATCAAATAAAAAAAGCAATTCGTTTTTCACAAACTATATGACACATACAAAAACATAAGAACCTCACGTCCAAAAAGGAGAATATTTCCCAAACATATGTTAAGTGTTACAACAAACATTTAAGATTTCATCATTTAAAATTATTAAATGTGAAGAAATATTACGAGACGTAACTAAACTAGACAGACAAGAAGAAATAATTGAAATTACCACCAAGGAAAAACTGATCACAAAGTTATACTCGTACTAGAAACCAGGATTAAAAAAAAATATTATTGGTTAAATAGAAGAGAGTCAATCTCAAATTACGCCAACCCTGGACGACCAAAATTATTTACAAAAACAAATTTCAAGGAAAAGGACAAAAATAGTTCAGTTCAACGGATCAGTATTTAAAAATAGAATAATAGAATTCCTACAATTACATAAAATCAAACTACACTATACAACCCCCTACAATCCACAAAGCAATGGCTTAATATAAACATTTCATTCAACAATATGGGAACATATTAGAGTAAGTGGTCCATAAGTGGTTTTGTTGTTTTGTCTGATTTAGAAAGAACGACAAAACCACGTATGGACGGATTAACCTTTGAGCATTACGCTAGATTAGGATATAACAACATACGTTCTACTACCAAAATGGAACCAATAGAATTAATAACAGGACACTTATGCAACAACGATATTTCAGATATAAACACCGATAAAATGTACTTTGAGAACTTCTCTCAAAAACATAAAGAAACAACACAACAAACCTCATAATATACAAAGAAAGTATAGAAGCATACAGGAAAATAACATCTGAAAACAGAGGAAAATCAGATACAAAATTCCAAAAGAAGATATTATTAAAAATTAATTATTACATATGAAACCATCGAAAAAATTACCACAAGCAACATTACATGGCATTACCTGGCTCATCCGCAATAAATTAAAATATCTTCACTCGAAGATAACCCTAGCATATTACCTTCTGAAGAAAACAACGTTAAAATAAAATCAGGAACACATACTTTCATACATTACTTCTATTTACAACCGATTAGACAAAAATCGAAAACCTTAAAAGTCAATATAACAACAAATGTAACACAAGTATGAAAAAGGAATATGAAAATGTATTATCAAACTTCGGCAATTGTGTAAGACGTCAGTTGCCAAATTGCGTAAGGAAATCCGACACCGTTAAACGAACATTAACTAGAAGGAGAGAAGTTTATTCAACGGAATCGGAACCATATTCAAATTCTCCCCCAAACCACTCGTGCGACAATCTGTTGCCTTATTAAACTTGTATAATAATATACTATTACAATTTGGTTGGCCAAATGCCCAAACGTGACATTGTCGCCATTTATAGAAACCAAAATATTTCAACAATTTCATTAAGGAACTTGAGGAAGGTTTGCCGAGTATGAATCTCCCCAAGACGGGTCGCCGTCGAGTTTTGAATCACGCTAGGGTTCAGAACTTCATTGAATTGGCAAGAAATAGAAAAGGAGTTTCAACGAAAAGATTAGGCAGAAGATTTCACATTTTTAGCTAAGCTAAAAAAATGTCCAAAATACACGGCTGCTCAATTAAAGAGATGCTAGATGCTGCAGACAATTAAGATTAGAACATGTCATAAACTATGCCACGATAATTTTAGACGATATTTGTATTTTTCGGAAGTTAGCCTTTCAAGACTTTATGTTGGGCGAGGTGGCATCTACGTATCGTAGCCATGTTTTTGGTTTGTGTGTTGCTTCTTCGAGTGCCTGTTCTTCGAAATATTCCATATATAAGTTGGCAAATATTGGTGATAAGGGGGAGCCCACTTGGATATACGAAGACTGCAGGCATAGTTTCGGCATTTCAACGATGGCTTCCACAGGCAGATTTGTGCGAAGTTCTATCTGGTTGTCTTCCGTGAGCCGTTTCTTTATAACTTCCAGTGCTTCGTCGGTGGGCACGTTGGTGAGGAGGCTTTCCATGTCAAAACTTACCAATTCATTTTCTGGATTTACCCGAATGGCTTACGTTAATTCGAAAAAATGTTGTGAGTTTTTATATAACTCTTCGTTTTTCCTGCCATTGGCGTAATTACTGGAACTAGGAACTTCGCTAGTTTGTAGCATGGTAAACCTCTTGAACTGATGATTGGTCGTAACGGTGCTCCTTCCTTGTGAATTTTCGGTAGCCCGTAGAGATCTGGTGGCTTACTGTGTGTGAGATTTAATACCTAGTAAGTTTCCCTGTATATGGCCTTTAATTTTCTTGTACGATAGTAATAATAATTGTAACTTTATTGCCCAACAGGTTTACACTTTACAATAGGTTACAATACAACCTGTCAACCTGTCTAAGATCATCTAGAGCTTCGGTAAAATGCTCAGTAAAGACAGCCAAGTTTGTTACGGTCGTGCCATGAAACCATGTTGTCGGGGAGAAATATGAGACCGAATATTTCTGTATATATTACTACATAGCACCCGCTCAGACACTTTCGCAAAATTAGAAAGTATTACAATTGGCCGGGAATTTTTTTAAATTTGTGAACAATCATCTTTCATGAAGATTGGAATTATTCTAGTACGTTTCTAAGCTACAGGAAACGTAGAAGTGTTGAGGGATAAATTAATATTGTACAAAGTAGGTTAGCCAAAACAAATCTTGCATCCTTCATAACAACACTCGGATCCAGGTCATCACCTGACGTTTGCTTATTTGCTAAACTGGGCATGGTGCGTATCAAGATTTCCTCCGTCACTCGTTCAATGTTGAATGATGCTAGTTGAGTATGGATGCTTGAGGCAGATTGGTCAATAGTACTGTACAACTCGGAAAAAGCTTCAGCAAAAGCATCAACAATTTCCTGTGGATCATCCAATTGGCTGTCACCATATGACCGTTTCCCAGCGATTCGACTTGTTCCCTGCCTGTTGCGCATAAACGTCCATAACTTCGTTGGTTCAGTAATGATGGAGTCTTCCATAGCTTTCATATATTTCATAGAAGCATTTGCGATTGGAACCTTAATTAAAGTCTTTTTAAATCATTATAATACGTAAAGCAGTCAGTTCTTTTCCACTTCCGCCTGTAATAGTTCTTTGTCTTCAAATTTAATTTTATGTCTGGCGTAAGTCAAGATGGAAAAGAAGAATTAGAACATGAATATTTAGGCACAGAGCGATCGAAAATACCATATAGTCCTTTAGAAAATTCATTGACTGCAACGTTTACACCAGAAAAAAGTTTAAGAAATGTCCAATCCATCATCGTCAAGTCCTGATACAGCTGCTAAAAATTGGCCAGGAAATTGAGCCGGTTTGGAGATTGAGGAAACTCGATTGCTAGTGTCCGGTAGTGAGAATCTTCCGCAACTAATGGTTTATCTTCTCTATGAGCAATTATCCCACGCGCAATATTAGATAGTACCAAATCGAAGAAACGATTGTTAGCATTAAAATATTGTAAAATACTGCTCTAACTCCAAAGAATCACAAAAATTGCGAAAATAATGTGCTCACTAAATGGGTAGTGTCGCTTTAAAAGTCGGGAACGTTAAAATCCCTAATACGCATGTTTATTTAAGAGGTCAACTAATAGAGAGTATCAATAAATAATTCAAAAATATCGATGGATACATCGTGGGGCACATACACCGCACAAACATAGAAGTTAATGATTTTAAATTTACACTCGTTATCTATGAGATCAATGATTGGGACATATTTAGACGTTTCCATAATATAAGTTATTGCATTCGTAAGATCGACCATCACACCTCAATCTGTTGGCCGATTAACAGTAGCAAACTTTCACAAGAATTGAGTTAAAAAAGATGTGTCGAATTTACCCAGTCTTACAGACTTATCTACTGTTTCATTTATTCCTATACAGGAATAGTTATTTACAGTCGAATGCGGGAAGTTCAATTTTACAGCGCGACGGCTTCGTTTGAGGCACGAGCCCGAAGGGCGAGTGCCTCATTTGCCGGAGCCCTGTAAAATAACTTAACGCATGAGATTTGTATAAATTTTTTTGGCCGATAGTTTTATTTTAAATTAATAAGACATCTTTTTATACCTATACATTTTATTTATTCAACTTGGCAACAATGCATTGTTTATGACAGATTTGACAGATGTGTTACATTTAAATAATTGTATAAAAGTTAATAGTTATTAGGTAGGTAGGTACGTTTATTATTAGCTATTTATAATCGAATGTAGGAAATTGCATTTTGCTGCATGAAGTTTACATCTTAAACACGATACCCAGCGGAGTGTTTGGACTAATTTAATATTAAAGTAATATTAAAATTTTATGTATTTTGTTATACTTATTGAATTAGAAATTAATATATCTCGTTCTCCTGAACATCGGCTTCATGATTTCAAAATTGCGTATTTTTCCTACGTCTCTGGAGTTTAAAAAGAAGGATTATTTACTTTACCGCATACTATGCGGGAAAACGGGGAAAACGCACAGTCGTCGTAAACACGAAGTTACATGTGACAGGAACGGTGCATAGTTACAATGTTTACATGTCGGGAGGCCAAAAAATATATTTTTGACCGTAGTAATATCCACATCAGATTGATCCTTGCTTGATCTGTATTCAAGATTCTCCATATAACCATAAATAATAATATTTGATTTACGTTTACCGCGTTCAGATATCTCATGAATATTTTTTCAGATTCAACTAGTGATACAGTGGTAGAATTAATAGGTGGATTTTAGTACTTTAATTTCTTAGCGAAAGAATCGCAGCCTTATAAACTGTTTAAGTCATTTCCGAAGTCAAGACATATTGAGCATGTCCAGATGTAGCATGGATTTTGCGAGCTTCTGTGTTAGGGACCAACACAACCTGTTTTAAAAGACTTCTTACAGACTGCACAATTAACGATTAAATGAGATTCGGCAGATTGACCATAATGGTGATAAGGTATAGTATTCATCGCGTAATGAAACTCAAGATAAAGATAAGGAAAAGATACGCCATTTACGCTGCAGTGCCTGTTGCAACGACTTATAAATAAACAACACAAAGGGCAGAAGGCAATGGATGGATCAGCTTCAGAATCAACAAAGGTAAAAGAGATGACTGAGTAAGCAAAATTTGCCTTATAATTTGATCCATAATTGATCTAATAACTCACTGATTATACTTAATAAACACCCGAATAATCCGCACAGAGAATAGACGTATAACGTTAATAAAGGCGAGAATACGACTATGCCTATGGAGAATGATATCCCGACGACAATTTACCGCACCACCGAATGGTTGCTAGAGCTTTCCAACATTTTTGGGTGACTGGAAATGTTAAATTGAAAGAAACCAGAGAAAGAGCAAGAGCTAACTTGCGCAATTGGATGAAACAATGTTGGCGGGAGTTGGAGAATATCCGACAACCAGTGTAAGATGAATTTCCGTCATGGGAAATACGAATAAAAGCAATTCTTAAGGAGGAAGCTTTAATTGAAAGCGACTGTGAAGTTTTTTGTAGTTGTTCGTTTATTTACCAACGTAGTAAATGGGATTTTTAGTCGCGACATATGGTGCGATGAAAATCCCCATGCAATAATTGAAACAATAAACAACGTTTAGGCTGGTGTTATAGGAGATCAATTTTTCTTCCAAACGACCTAGGCTAGAATTTGCATGCTTCGTTGTCACAATCTCTTCGAAATGCTTATGATATATGTCATGGAGCACCCGCACATTATTCCATACAAGCAAGGAACGAAAAATATCCGGTGGCATGGCCTCGTTCACCAGATCTAAATTGCTTGATTTTTTCAAATAGGATTATCTAAACAATTAGGTTACTCTGAGCCAATTCAAAGCCAAGATGATTTAAAAAATAAAATTATCAATTCTTTTAACCAAATTAGGCAAGTTCCGGTGATTTTTTAATGAATATGAAGCTCTTTTATGAGAAAATTTCGTGCATGCATCGAAGCAAATGGCATTTTAATTAATTAATTTTTAATTTTATGTTTTATTTTATACTTTGTCGCTTATTGCTGTTTTATGATTTTTTCCGAAATCATGTATGTATTTGCGATTATGTGTTTATTTGGACATTTTTATTTGCTTATTCAATATCTCTCAAAAAATGTTAAATAATGTCTTTTATAAAATAGTTGTTAATATGCGCAAAGTATTTTGACGCCTGTACAAATTTTCTACTATAAATTCACATGCACTGATAAGTTAATTCAAAGTAAAATTTGTAATGTAAATCCCCATTGCGTATATAGCGTCGCAGTTAATTGAATTTTTGATATTATATAAAGAGAGAGATAGTAAGGAGACTGAAAACGTTCCTTGTAACGTGATTAAATTATAAACGAAATATAATTATGACATGCAACTAGACGTTAAGAGCTTTAACTAAAATATTGTATCAGTGTCAAATTATAAATTGCGAGAATAACGTTTATAATGGAATTTTATGAGCAAATACCATCTTTGAACACGTTGAAGCTAATTTAAAACAAAGTGGTTATATAGATTCTGAACGTGAGTGTTTTATAAATTATTTCATATATCATAATCAGTTATATACTATATTTACCATACCAAGGTGAATATATATTCAATGTGTATTTGTTTTGTTTGGTTACCCACTCATCAGAAAAAATATTCCAAAATATTCTCGTCGAAGTGGCGTGAATGCATTCGTCAATGTGGAGGCGTATTTGAGTAATTTTCTCATCGTTGTTTTCCTTAAAAGTATGTGTACGTAACAGTAACACAATTTCATATAATACTTTTAAGATAGGACGAATACTTTAATAGGGCCTCGATATGTATCCTTAACAGAATACAATGTTCCTTAGAATAGTTGAAGCCGTGTATTAATTTCCAATTTATTTCTCAATTTTATGCTTGTTTTATATTCATCCTCTTAATTACTTCTGCAGGACATATCTTGGTTTGATTTCGTGAGTGGTAAGAATCTACTTTGTTTGCAAAAATTAACTTTGTACCCTTCTAGAAAAGACTAATGAATCAGTGAAATATGTGTATAATAAATATTTTATATTTTAAGTATATATTATTTTATTTATTTAGAGAATAGACTAGTTTTTGATTTTAGATTGTCGTCGTTCGCAGTTATCTATCAATGTCCTTAAAGTATCAGGGGAGTTCTGGATTCAACTTGTTGCAAGTGTGGTGTGAATATAGCTCCGTAATAAACGGGTCTTTGTGAACGCCGGTGCATTAGTCTATTAGAATGGGGGAGAACAACCCTATCATTTAGTAATCTTTAGTAATCCCCGTACATTAAAATACAGTAACAGTCCGGCAATGACAGACATTATCGATTCGATTTATAATTCTCCGTTCGCATTTTCCTGCGTTGATAACCCGCTCGAAATTACGTTTTTGTTCACGCTGAAAGATTGTAATCGATGTACATATTTATAGAAAGCGAATGATGCCACTCAGTTATGTTTGCGTTTTTATGTGGTTTATATGTATTTTAGGTAAGTTTGTATTACGGATTCATTAAAGATGTGTGCCAGTACGTGCTTTGTTAACTGAGAAAATGCCCAAATTAAATTTACATATAAATGGCAACAAAGCATTACGCGAAGCTTTCAAGGATTTCTATAGCACATTGTTCAAGTTTATATTATCGTTGCTTTGGAAATAAACTTAAAGTTTATTCATTTGTTGAATAAATACTTGTCTGTCTGATTTAAATTTATTCAGGATGCATTAATATGAATAAAGTCCAATAAATGTGGACATAAATGTTAATGTTAGATTCATACGAAGGCAGCAATTTTTCGATGAAATTATTTAACTAATTTAACTATAATATAGTTGGTACATTTGTTGAATAAATACTTGTCTGTCTGATTTAAATTTATTCAGGATGCATTAATATGAATAAAGTCCAATAAATGTGGACATAAATGTTAATGTTAAATTCATACGAAGGCAGCAATTTTTCGATGAAATTATTTAACTAATTGAATTGATTGATGATACTCCATGATTAATTAGTAAATAAGATACATACATCACTTATAGTGTAGAAACTCCGTGACCCCAGTTTCGATCAACTTGGCCATTACCGAACGATACCATTACAAACAAATTTCAGTGACCCGCACTGAACTTTCTTATACTTATATTGATACATTTTCGACATATTGTCGCGATCACGGTGGCGGGCGCGATTTTGAACGAGGTATCGTGGTTTGAATAAGGCCACAAAGGTTAGTTACATTTGATTTTACAGTAAATGGTTCATTTCGATACAACTTTTGATATAAGTTGTTTAAAATTTAAATATATTTTCTTTACATAATAATAGTTCCCGGTTTCCGTTTCCGTTTCCGGTTGATTGGATGCTTTCAAAAATAGTGGGCTTTCTTCCCTGACTTATACAAATCTTGAGTTTAAAGTCCTATAATTAGTTAGTAGACATTACACTCGAAGCACATACACAGACGTGGTTCTGAAAAATATGTAACAATCTCGAAAAATTTTATGATTACAATACTTACCTATACATGAGGTATAAGTTTTACGGTGCGCATTAAATGTGAAGCCATTATTTAGTTTTGTGGTCGTAGGATACGTTAATACTTAGAACATTTCTGTGGTGTAATCAAAACTTCAATTTATCTTTGATCAACATTATTGATGCAAAGAAGAATCTGGTTGCACAGCAGATATTATTCACGAATTATCCTATCATATTTATACTGAATTTGATTTATTTGATGACTGGGTTACATGGAAAGTATAAAAAGCTGAACAAGTAACTTTAATACCTTGTCAAATATAATAAAAGTAATAAAATGTACAGTTTCATCCGAGGCCAAAAAGTTGGCTGCTACGAAATGATCAAGAAATTAATTTATTAAATAAAAACCTCAAATATACACCAATTAAAAATAACAATATAAAATGATAATTAGAGAAGTAGAATTACCATTGAGTAGATGGTAAAAACCAAACACATAAACATAAACATCCCAGAAAGACCCGATTAATCAATTCCATTTACAAATTAAAAACGAATCAAAGATTGTTCTCCAAATTTGTTACTCTAAACTAATTATAATGAAGAATTCTAGACCTCGTAGATTCTTAGTGGAGAATTAGCCAACAGTCAATATTCCTTTTAAAACTCAGTTAAAAATTTCATAGAGCTCACGAATAAATTAAAACCACGCCCACTACAAATCCACGTTAATTTCAGTAGATGTGTGATCATGAAACAGAAGGTATAAGACCTTATGACTATAATGGAACACCAAAACTTTGCTTCTGAAATTTATAAAGAAAATATAGAATAGTATTTTGTAAGAAAAGTTGATTGGTTTCTCTGCTTTATCTCTGAGTTCCGCCATTCTGATATAAACCAATTATTTGATTGTTTCAATCATGAATACTTAATTTTACTGGACAGTACTGGTTCTAATGGTCATTAGAAAAATAACAAAATAATGTTGTTTTGTGGGATTTTTTTGTGGACGTTTTTATATTGCGTTATGAATGGAAGAAACAGTCATAACCCGCTGAGCAGCAAGAATGAGTAGTACCTCTCATGACCGGTCATGCATATCAACGTGGAATAACTTAAAATAAAAAATACCTGAAGATGGTAAATGATATTTTACTGAAACAGCGAAACGACCCTTCTATTATCGGAGACCAAGTAGAGCAGATTTTTCCTGACTCGGTACAGTAATCTATCAAATGCGCAGATATTGGTATGGATTTGGCAGTGGATGAATATTTTTTCTTACCCAGTAAATAGTAACGACATAGAACTAGCAATATCGAAATTAAAACAATTCTACTCTAGTGGATATGATAAAATATCAAAATTTCTCTTAACACAGGTCAGAAATTACATATCGATACCTTTGGCGCTCATAACAAGAGAGAGTTATGGTATTAGGGGAGTTACACTTGAGCGTTTTCCTTCTTTCATATGTAGCAGAACTCAATGCGTTAATGTAAAAGTGGCTAAATCTGAGGTAGGAGTTAACATTGGGGTTCCGCATGGATCTCTCGGGTACACTTATTCTTAATTTTTATAAATGATTTGGCAAAATATATTAACAAGAAAATTTTTGTATATAGTAAGTTACTTGATTGATGAAAATGAATAAATTAAATATAACACATTATTACATTTAGAAGTCTTTCAAATGATACCAAACCGTTATTAAATGGTAACATTTTAAAGTCAACTCAATGAAAATGTTAAGTGTTACCATTGATAACACGTTGAAAAATTATCTTAAATTAGTTGTGGAATAAGAGCACTTTAAAGGTACTCCCATCGTGTAATTTTAAAACCCGTTTATTTTCCGTGCTTCCAATCCATATGAAAATATGGCTTAGTTCACTCGGCAGACAAAAAAGGTGAGTTTATCATCCTGAAATGGTTATTTGTATATAGGCTGGTCTATCACCCAGAGATTCTTGGAATCCTTCCAACACATTTGTGACTGTCTGGATGTTGACTATTCCCTAGTGTAGGTTCTTGCTGTTTTGTGTTTCACGTATAAAACAGATATTTATTTAACCCTTATGTGTACACCCGGGTCTAAACCGGTCCGTCCTTATCATTATCTAGTTCCGCGTCAATATTTGTTTTATTGCTCATGCATGTTCTGATTTAAACAATTTGTTGTGAAAAATTTATAGAAACAATTTGTTATTATTTCTTTATTCGCTCAATAAGCCGCAAATAAAATTTATTGATACAGTTTGTTATTTTGTTATTATTTTTCGTTATTTGCTAAACAAGTCGCAAATAAAATTTATTGATACAATTTGTTATTATTTTTCGTTATTTGCTTAACAAGTGCAAATAACATTTATTACTACAATTTGTTATATTTTTCTTATATTTGCTTGACAAGCGCAAATAAAATTTATTGACACAATTTGTTATACGCTTTTATATTTGCTTAACAAGTGCAAATAAAATTCATTGACACAATTGGATATACCCTTTTATATTTGCTTAACAAGTGAAAATAAAATTTATTGACACACTATGAAATAACATAACTCATTTAAATTTACATTTTTGCCAAACAAGCAAATTATTCCATTTACCGCTTATCTAGCCATTGGTTGCCCTTAATTCAGGTACCATTAAAAAAATATTAGAAAATTTTAAATATTCTTACCAAACCTTCTGTACTCTTCTGTCCTCGGGCGCTCGCTGTTCTCTGTTCTGCCTACGGCCGTTCGCCGGTCTTTATAGCTCCGTCCCTACCTTTTTCTCCCCACACTTGTCTATATCCTTGCTCTTCGCTTAATACGTGATCATTTCCCTGCTACATCTATCCCTTCTTATCACCGATTTAAAAATAAAATTCTTTCTAATTTAAAACTAATAAATATTTCTTTCCCTATATTTACAAAAAACACAGCAATATGTAACAAGAACCTATAATTTTTCTCCTGCCTGTATGTCTCGAGGTTGGGCTTGCCTTTCAGGAACAGTGGAAGGACCGGCCTGTGGCCTAGACCGAACGATGAAAACTACTTTTAACTATCTTATCTTAATGAAGTAAATTGATTCCAAACGTTCAGGTCGTGTGAAAATGCAGGAATCGAGAAAAACCAGTGGTGTGGAAAAACCCCGGGTGTGTAACGACGTGGTAAAAGTTGGGTTAACGGCAATATGCACCAACATGAGCATTATACTAGAGGCAAACACCACAAGTCACTATTCCAACATCTGCGTTATAAGAGTTGTAGATTCTTCAACCACCTATTATTGCACACAAAATGTATAGAGCCATATCATTCTAAAGTACAGTCAAACAACATTTACTAAATATAGCACTCTATAAACCGGAAGAATGTTTCCAGTACTGTTTCCACCTGTTTTGGTTGTTGCACCTGGTACTGATATCTTGTTGTGCCTAAATATGGGTTTTTATTTCTTTACTTTTAATTTATTGTGATACCAAAATTATCTCTTTTAGACACAACATTTTTATAATTACATTGTTTCACAACAAGTATTGTTTTTCGTGAAATAAAAGAAATAAAAAATAAAAGTGTATTATTATTATTATGCATCGTTAGTGGTTTGGTTGAAGAACACATGTTCGCAATCTATGCATTCTTTGGTGTTACATTATTTATGGATTGAATTGAATTCATGGATCCAATTGGCAAATTAACAAGCAGCCAAAAAATAACAAAATCTTGATGTTAAGAACATTTCCTGATGATATTTACTGTTCAGTGGTAACCATTGATGCAATTGTAGCATATTCGAATTCACTTGTGCAAAACTCATGAGTAAATGTTTTACAAAATATGTGTACATTGCAATACAATGGTTTATTTTCTTAATGAAATGCCCAAAATTCTATCGTCATACTAGTTTCTACTTTCGCATTATTTCCGTCTTACCAGTTCATTTTTTTGTACCATACATACTAACGTTTCTTCTGCTAATTTAGCAATTAACAAAAATATATTTGTTTCTTGCTCTGCAAAAACTCTCTTACCCGCGGTAGTTCTTAGTCGCTCAGAAATGTTTGTCCCCTCTGTTTTTCAATTTCCTAACAGAAAAAGATCACAGTGTGCTAAGTCAGAGCTGTAGGGTGGATGATTTAATTCTGTGAGCTCTAAATGCTGCAGAGAGCATACTGGACAACAACAGCATTGAGGACTGGCGCATTGTCATACAAAAGCAGAATTCCATTTTTGAATTTTCCTTCGCGTTTTTCCAATACCAAAACGGTTTTGATTTGCGTAAAATATCAGCATGAAAGTTATCCTTCGTCATGGTCTTATGTGGCAAGTAGTTTATTAGTAAAATTCTCAAAAAATAGTGGCCATAATCTTGCCAGTTGATCGTTAGACCTTAAATTTCTTTGGCGGTGGTGAACCCTCGTATTTCCATTCCATCGACTCCTATTTGCTTTCTGGATCATAGTGAAAAACCCACGTTTCATCACCAGTTACAATTTTCCAATAATTTCTTCCTTTTGTCCTTCACAAAGTTCCAAGCATTCCTGAGAAGTTTCAACTCGACGTTGTTTATCGAATGGAGTCAACATTCTCGGTATCCATCTGGAACTCACCTTTGACAAAATATCATGGATGTTGGTCGAAACATGTTCCCTGCTTTTTTGAAAACTATCAGCCATCACATAGATTTTAATTAGTCGATCTTCAAGAATCAATTTTTTTATTTTGCAAACGTTTTTTTTTTGGTAATGGCTGAATTTGGTCGATCACTTCGCGGATCACCTTTTTCATAGTACTTTTATGCCAGCTGGTACATGTTCTCTTACCTTGTACACTTGTAATTCCATTACTAACATTTTCCCTTATACATTCCCCTGAATATAGACCCCTAGCTTTCTGTTTATCAACACCTTCTATACCCGTAGTTACAAGTCCTTTTCAGAATCTCGTACATACAAATTTAAAATCTTTAAATAAAATTCAAATAATACATTTTTTAATTATTGTAATTTTAGTAAATAAAAACCTACGAATATCCGAATATTTTTTTTAATTACCCCACAGAACATGTTTGTGCCAGCTGGCTCATTTTAAGTATCCAATTTCATCGAAAATCTATTTAAATATTGATAGAAGCTTTACAGTCAGGTTAAAAGGATATTCATTGCTTTTTCCTTGTTACTTAAAACTGAATATTAAACATTGTATCAAAAATTATTATCCCATTTAAAATGCACTAAAAATACACGAAGAAACAAGTTTGAGAATGTACATACATAAAATGTTTTTAAAATTTATAATATATTAAGGCAAAGTAAAATAGGAATAAAATATGAGTATGACATTATTGACTAGAATGTCTTTGCAGAAAAATAATAATCATAGTTATTGTAAAATAAATAGAACAAAGAATGAGCTACGTTTGAGTCATTTTTAAAACAAAAATCGTGAAAAATCGCAAGGTACCTTTACACAGCCCACAGAAATAGAAAAATTATAGAATAGAATCCAATAAATCCAATGAACGAATTAATTGTAGATACATTTTCATTCCAAAAAAAATTGAGTTTCACGCATCAGCATATAATTAATAAGCATGTCTTGATGACACAAAATAAAATTTTAAAGAGATTTTAAAGATTAATCGTTATAATAAAGATCGATAATGGCTTTTATGTAGCATGTGAGTAGCATTAAGTATAAGTATTTATTTCGTATAAAGTAGCCCACTGTTCAACTAATTATACGGACTATTCAAAGTTATGGCCGTTCGTTTATAAATACTTGTAATCCTTGTAGTCATGGAATTAGCTCCATACCATTGTATTATATGCTAGGTAAGTATTTATATTTAAAATTCTTGTCTAGTCTAGAGTATGTTTAAAATAATTATCGCATCGATTTATAAAATTGCTCGATTATGAAATTATTGTTCAGCTATAGAGCTATGGTAGAGACGTTATAGTTATTTACTCACAACTGCATCAAAATCGTCAGTTTTCTTGCATCGTTGCCGACGTCTGAGGTTCAGCAATTTTGAAAGTAGCACCAGAAGGCTACATTGAACACTTTCTTCGGTTCTAAGAATCAAATCGGGCAATCTAATTTTTTGCTTAATTGTGTTCAAGGTAGCTTTCGGCAACTGAAGAACTTTTCCATCCTCCATGTCTTTTGATGGATGTCATGTCCACTCCGTTCTTCGAAACGTGTGTCCGGTGTGTTTCTGTGCTTCAGGAAGTTGAAGAAATGCTGCAATTCTTCTGGGAATGCCTCCAAATGTGCTCTTTCCTACAGGTTGTATTACATGCATTTTTTCTGTATTGCAGAAACAAGCGGATATGATGCACGTTTTCTGGATGTAATCGACTTATTTCGTATACAAATCTAAGCCACGAACAACATCATCATTAACAACAGTGAACACGTACTTTTTATTTGTTTTCTTTTTCGTTTTCGGGATGGTTACGACAATTACAGATCAGACATTGACATATTGGCAAGTTCTTCTCTTCAACATGCTCCATAGGTTCCAACCTATTTTCAAAATATTTATGCGCACATTAAATAACTACTATCATACCTTAATCATTAGATACACTTCGTTCGGAGGTTCTGTAAAAAACTTTCACATTTCCCTTAGCCAGCATCATGGTTTTTTGGCTCATGTCCAACACTGTTATTCTTCAAAAAGGATGTTAATTTATGACACTTCCTAATGTCACTATCTTTTCTGACCCCACAAAGTTTTTTTGATTTTCGAATATTTCGACCTGGACTGGTATATTCAGAATTATGAATCATATTTTTTTAAAATACAGCTCCCGGATGCTTCAAAAATTAAGAGAGAACTACTAACAGAGCAACTAAAGCTTCTTCAGCAGGCTTTCCAATTTCATTTCCTCTGAAATGCCTTTTTCCGTTATAGCACAATTTTCAATTTGTGTTTCTTACTTTTGTGGTAGCATTTTTTGATATTAAAAAAACATAAATTTATTCTTGCTCCATGCGTAAAACGTTGTACGCACCTCAGGCCGGAAGTAGATTACACCCTTAGCAAAATAAAGGCCGTCCTCCGTTTAATCTTACTATTCCAGCCCTCTATACATAAATAACTATTCAAATTCCAGACTATTCCACAATAGGTTCGAAAAATTGTCGCTTCGATTTATAAAATTTCTCGATTATGAAATTATGAAATGCTGTGTTCCACCAATAAGATTATGGTAGAGAACTAAAATACATTTTATATTTAATCAGTACATTAGACATTTTGATGACCAATTTGGTTTACAATTTTGCATCTATAAAAAAGTGTATCACTTGATTCTTGTGCACATGTACTGGTGTGAATGTGTGTGAGGCGGAAATGAGCAGTCCTTGGAATCTCTTTTCTAAATCTATTTCTCACTTTTTGTACCCTATATCAATGATCTGCTTCTTGCAGGTTTTGCCCACCCTTTCTTAGACCCCCTACGTTCCTTTCGTTTGTTGTTCTTTGCTTCTAAGACTCTTCTTGTAACTATTATTTTGCCCATTCCCTTGACGTGTCAATTTCTGACTTTATCCATGATTGACTTGTATTCCATATTTGCCGCAATTTCGGTAATTTATATATTTTGCCTTTGCTGTTTCATTACTGTTCAATTGGTACCTGTTTTTAAAATACGTTGTCTAGCTTAGCCATCTGCCATGCTCCTCGGTATTATTTTTTTACTTGTGGTCTCACTGTACTCATTCCTCATAATTTCTCTAAAAATAGATTTCCCAGTTCTTCTTTTGCCAATACGCTGCCTATTAACGTTGTCTATTTGACTATCGTTCTATGGAATTCTTTGATGACGTGTTATGTAGTATGTGGTTTTTTATTTAGTTCGTTGTATGTTTCTATCGCCTTTTTATTTTTTTGTTTTTATATTAAAATATAATTATAAGTATATAATGGTGACAACGTGTCGTCTTCTCGTTAATGTTATATCAGATATTGTGTTCCATATTATTGTTTTTCAGATCTATTATTCTATTTCCATTTGTGTTCGTTATGTTTCTCCTTCCTTTCCTATATTTATTAATGTAGCAACTCTTAGATTTTAATTATATTGATTGTAAAATGAAACCCCAGTATATATTTTAAGCGTTGTAAAAAGAAGTGACATCGGACAAGGTCTCCGCAAGGACAAGAATAAAAAATCAAGGTTCCGCGTTACATAAGTGTACGACTCTGGAATATTAGATCTATATGCCGCACATAAAAAATCTACTTTGGAAAATTTCTGAAATTTCCACGCAGAGTCGCTACATTTCCCCCGGCGCGGTCCGTAGGCGTGATTTTCCGCGAACCGCCCTGTAAATACGCCCATTTTCCCGGTGAAAGTCGGAGCTTTCTCCTCAGTTCTGCTCCTACATTCATCCGAATACCTAATGGGTTTTCTTCATTGACATGTAATGACAAAGTGTGCCGGTTTTTATTATTGTTTGTAAGTTTTCTGATCGTTTCTGTGCATATGTGAATTCGTCGCATGTGAACGCCGCCGAGACACCCGAAATCGGATAAAAATGTTCGTCAAGTACGTACCTGGAATTTGTGTTTTCGTTTGTGCAGGTGAGTACATGCGATGCACCTTTATTTTTAAATCTTTCAGTAGGGTTTACGTGCAATGCTACAAATTCTAATGAAATCGAAATTATTAAAAGTTGAATTTATAAGACCGCATTTTATATATATCGAGGTCAGTTTGATTTCACTAGGTCACTACGTCCTGGATTATAATTTCCATTTCTTTTTAGTTGTAATAAAATTGTTGTGAAATCTTAAAGGTATTACTGATTTATGTGGTTTTTTTTTTTAATTTATTGCATGACAATAATTAAATCGAAGCACTTGGCCGATATCATCCGTGTTATTACTTGTCTATTATACTTTCTTTGGAAAAATGGTCAAAATTATGTTTGATTGGCAGTTTTTCAGACCTGAGCATACATTTTCATATTTGCTTCTAAATATTTCTAAATTTCCACGAGTATAAATTTGAATGTATGTTGAATTTTATTAATGGATAAAAATCAAAAATTCAATTCGGTTTTGATTGATTTGAAAATGATCGCTTCGTATTGCATTTTTTTAATTTTCGTATACTAAAAATTATTTAAAATCAATATCTTTAATGAACATTTTTTTCGATAAACCGTACCGTTTGCATGCTGTTGAAAATTGAATTTTTAATTCATAATTTTCCAAATTTCTTTAGTTTTCGATTGTTTTCATAGTTGGGTTGGGCACCTAGCTTGGGAACACTTCAAAAATTGAATTTTGATTTCAAAATTTTCAATATTTCTTTAGTTTTCGTTTATTTTCATCGTTGGATTCTAGCTTGGGAATACTTCAAAAAATCGAATTATGACCTCACAATTTTCAAAATTACTTTAGTTTTTGCTTATTTTCATAATTGGGTTGGATACCTAGATTGGGAACACTTTTGAATTGTGGCTTCATAATTTTCAAAATTTTTTTAGTTTTTTTGTAGTAGTTCGATCGATCACTTAGCTTGGGAATACTTCAAACATTGAATTTTGATTTCATAAATTTAAAAATTTCTTAAATTTTTGGTTATTTCATAGTTGGGTTGGGCACTTAGCTTGGGAGCTATACCTACAGCCCGCGGAATAGATAAGGACATTGAAGTAACATTTTTACATATCACACATTACAAAGTGTTCCGTTGGAGCTTCACTCTTCGTTCTTAGTTTATCAAAACGTATTAAAGAAAAATTAACAAAAAAATGTACAAAATTAAAGGGGAAATTTAAAGGTAAAAAGAATTTGAAACGAAATCTATTTTTCCAGTAGAATCAGCGTGGAATTTGCTTTTAAATTAAATGTATTTATGTATCTGAATTGGGCATTTTTGTCCATGACTTTCTCCGTAGCGTGAAATAAAACGTTACTTAACAAGAAGGTAGTTATGATTTTCTTGTAACCGGAAAAAAATTTTAAATCATTTTCTATTTCTTTACATATATTTTAGCTATGATTTCCTTTTAAGTTTAAAAAAGTAAAAACCAATACTTTGTTCATTCGCAATTCATTTTAGTTTTCTTCAATCTTTCATCTAAACTAACTTTCAATCTTTCTCCATTTTTTTTAATTTATGCTAGGTAGGTCATGGTTGTTCCTTATTCCCTTAGCATTTCTTCTGTTTTCAATATGTTACTTATATGTTTTCCATTACTCCTCCTCCCTGTATTTTACGACTTCTATGGTACGACTTCATCGGGCTCTCGTGCTTTATTAATTTTTGTCTTATTATATTTCGACTAGTGTAGGTCTTCCTATTGCTGGTGATGATACATTCATATGGGTTACTCTATCTCCTTCTGTTTAGTAGCCCTTGAAAGCATGTTCCCATGTTTGCCTTACATCCTTTTGATTTTTGATATAATTATCATCCATTCTCTTTGCATCTCTGTAAAAGTTATCTACTTGGTATTATTTCTTGGCTTTATCTGTTTATGTTTCTTTCCATTTCATCCTTTTCCTTTGTAGCATTTTTCAATAGTGTTATTATAGCTTGATTTGAGCTTATCTATGATAATCTAGATCTATATTGTTTAAGTGTATATCAGCGAATTTTACCATATATAGTTAATTAAATACATTATTCTCTCTCGTTTCAGTTTTAATATTTCTTTTTTCTTTTCTTTTGTTTGCTATCGCTGTTTGTTTCAGTCTCCTTCCTGTCTTCCTCACTAAAATATGTCTCCTTACACTCTTCAACTCAGGGCTTTTATCCGTCCGCCTCTTTTATGCAAAATAAACATGTGCTCTTTATCCATGAAATATTTGTTACCTTTCGCTTCATTGTCGCATTTAAACCGTTCTTCCTACCTACATATACTAAGGTTTGTTACTATATGTACGTACATCATTGGGATCCTTGGAGATCATTTTGCAGTGTCCCTCATATAGTAGGCGTTGAGTGACGTTGAATCAATTTGACACATTAAAGTATTAATCACTTGTTGTTTCGTTGGTTCAATTGTAGTTTTGTCACATGTTATTTGTTCAAATAATTTAGAATTTAAGTAGACAAGTTTAGAGAAACTCTAAAAATGGCAAAAATCAGAGGTTCGTGCAGTCAATACTTGCAAAAGAAAGGGATGTGGCCCAAAAGACATTCATGAAGACATGGTAGGTGTATTAGGTGAGGGTGCTGTTTCTTACTAAGTGGTGAAAAATATGCCTTGAGAATATAAACTGGAAAGACAAATATGTGAACATGCGAAGGGTGCTGGACGAGCAGTGACTGTTGTATACGCAATGTGGTAATACCAGATAGAGGACCAGATAGTTGAAATTACGAATTTTTCTTATGGTACTATACAAAATATTTCAACAAACATTTTGGGGCTAAAAAAGTTGTCTGCACTTTGTGTCCCTCGAATGTTGACACCTGATCAGAAACGTTCTAGAGTATTTCATTCTGAAGTATAAAGCAGATCCGGATAAATTTCTTTCTCGATTCGTCACTGTTGATGAAACGTGGGTTCACCACATCGATCCTGAGTCGAAGCAATAAAGTATGAAGTGGCATGGCCGAGGTTCTCCGCCACCCCGCAAATTTCGTGTTGCCATCCGCCATCCGCTGGTACAATTTTCTGGGACGCAGACGGAATTTTGATTTTTTGGAACGTGAACATACAATAACAGGCTCCTATTATGCCAACTTAATTGCAAGAGGGAAAATTAAGCAAAGGAATTCTGTTTCATCAAGACAACTCTCCTGCCCACAAAAGCCATGTTGCCATGAGCGCTATTCTGAACACGGGATTTGAATTGTTCTAACATCCCGCATATTCGCCAGACGTGGCCCCTAGTGATTTCTTTTTCTTTTCAAAATTAAAATAATTACTTCGTGGGACCAGATATTACGAAGATAATGAAGGGATGACGGCCGTAAGCGACTGGTTGGAAGAGCAACCGAAGGATTTTTTTCCAGAGGAATCGAAGGTTTGAAACATCGTTGGATCAAATGCATCGACGTTCAGGGAGATTATGTATAAACGTTTGATATTTCTTCATTTTGTTTCCATCTATGTTAGGGACCGTAAATACTGATATCATCCCGAAGTATATTAATGTTTTATAACGCGAGACATTTTTTAATTTTTTAATGCTGTGTATCAATGTAATATCGACAAATCATCGAGAAATGAAAGGACAAATTCGTCTATGTCATTAAGAATCATAGACCTAAAAACGGAGAATATCCACCATCGGGAAAAACTGTGTGTGTTTAATATACCGGTACCGATACAAGCAGAGGATTATATACAAATGATAAATCAAATAAAGACATCGAGAAAGAAAGTAATTATGGTGAACTTGAAAATCAAGCACCAACACAATTTAACGGATTAGAATTTAGATCGCATAGTGAAATAGAAAGCAGTACAGAAATTCAACCGAAGAAAAATTGTAATATGGGGAAACAGTTATGGCAGAAACTGTTCGAAAGTTCTTCCTGTCGAATTGTAATAAATTTGAAATACAAACTATTTTTAAACCAAATGCCACATATGAATTTTTACAATTTAGAATCAATATCACGACATTTTGTCATCATTTTGTTTGCTAAAATGAGCTACTTTTGCTAATATGGACTTTCATTTTGCAACGTTTTTTATATGTACAACAATTTTATTTAGAATTAAAATAAAAATTGGTTAAATTCTAAAAACAAATACCAGGAGTTACACGCAATTCGTCAGATATGTGAACATTCGAAGCTCCCGAAGACGATGAAGCAGTAACAGTTTCATTAAATTTCATTTTTTTTTTCAATTTGTGTGTTTTCCTGATCTTCTCCACCTACTAGCAACTTGCAGATTCTCTAAAGAATCATCTACGTATCCTTCAGCTACATTTGATGATTTCGAGGCTCTTTCGAGGTCTTTTTATAACCGACACATCAGCTCCTGCATTAGCTAATAAAGACGCTGAAGTTCTTCTAAAGCAATGCCCAGTATATTCTTTTGCATTTGGGAGTTCCAAAAAATTTGCAAATTTACTTGGGAGACAATCGAAGGTATTGATGCCCACTGGTTGCATGCTACATCTTCCCTTTTTATAATTTATAAAAAATCTTTCATGAGGAGTATGAGATGGGCGCAGTGTTGCATATTTGCGAATCATTAGGTCTTTGAAATGACCTTTTGTTACTGTGAACTAACGAGGCAGTTTTGTTTTCGTGATCGGCAACATAATTTTCATAAATTCTCTTAAATCTTCTACATCATTTAGTTTTAAATTGAGTAATTCTTGCCTCCGACAAGCTCCCGTAATTCCTATTATTAAAACCATATGAAAACAAAAAATAAATAGTAACCAAACTTATACGATAAAAAAACTGTTACTTTTTGCATTAAGTAATCTTTTGCTGTGGTAAGAAACTTTTCAATATTTTCCTTACTGAAGCTTTTGGATTTCTTGGCATCCTTTTTGTTGATTGATTTTTGTTGATTGAAATCATGGTTCTTATTATGGAATATACACTCCACAACGTTGAGGCCTTGAACGCTCTAGAATGTTGTCTTCTTCTGAATCACTCACTTTTTTCCAAAAACTTTAAATAATCGCAAACTTATAAAAATGCGACACACTTCAGATCGTTTTCGTTGTTGATTATAAAAATGACAGTAACAAACCAAATATTTTCAGCCACCTATCTTTTAAATTTAATTTATTCGCGGTAAAAATTAATTAATATTTTACTTAAATTTTGGCAAAATTGTAAAAAGCCTTGTATGCAATACTTCGCTTTTCAGATATTGAAAGTTTGATAAGGGATTTTAGTACCCAAGATTTTGTTATTATTAACATATGTAACAAACGTTTTACGTGTCAGATATTGAAAATTTGACAAGGGATTTTAGTACCAAAGATTTTGTTATTATTATCGTATGCAACAAACGTTTTGGGAAAATTTTGCACTTTAGCTGCTATCTGATACATCATAATTATAGTTAAAGCTTCACTGAATCGTTTTCTACCAAATTAAATTAAACAATTATAGTTTGAATAATTATATTTAAAAAAAATTTCAAAACTTTTGTTGCATACGTTATGGCAGCAACGAATGATATTTTAAGGAATATGATTGTTAGTAATGAGTTAATAGAGAGGAATGTGAACTCCTTAAATCATACTAATATTTGTGACAATGCCCTTTATGAATATCAAGGAAAATCTAATGCTTCCATAACTATAAGTTGTGTGAATATTTAAGATCAATATGCCGACCAATTCAGTACCATCGTCGTTGATCAAGGCCAATGGGCATCGCTACTACCATACAGTTAATGAAATTATTGCCATGTCTATTGATAAAATCTACCTCATTTGCTCTAGTCACCTCTATTTTTATCACGGTACCATCCAGAGCACCACATAATTACGCAATGTTGGTTGATATATGATTCTTCTGATCAATAGTATAACAATAGTTATAAGTACCTTAGTAACTGCCCTGGTGATTTCTTAGAAATTCCATGCATATCTGTGGTACTGAACTCGAGTACCCAAGTACTATATGTACAGGACCAATTATTTAATTAACTTGAAAATCACTTGATAAATTACGTGTAAATTGTACACTAGAATGAGCATTCATACGACTTACGAAAACGATAATGACATTCAATATCCTGCTCTATAAGAAAGTCGTAGAAGTTGTAGTTGTAGTTGGGTAAGCACTCCTCTGGTGAGACGGTTCAGTAACTAAATACGAATTTAAGTATTTAAGTACTGTCTCCAAAGCAGATAAGATATTAGTTCACTTTTACTGTAGATAATGCATGTTTCCATTCATCGATTAAACATTGCGACGCACAATCGTCTTCGGTTTGCATATTTGTTCTTAGGACAGCTTCATGTATAGCCAATGGTTTTTGTTTCCCATAATCAACAAATATTTATTTTTAAATTTAACTTATTCTGGGTTTATATTTCACGTCTTGTATTTCTTATCGAAATATATTTCTTCATCTTCTTCAAGTTGGAAATACTGTCCGAGACAACTATTAGCATATTCATTGTTGGCTCATTTCGGTTTTTTACGACCTTACTTCATCTTTTCTCTCTGCCCAAAAACACAACTCCACCATTTCAGCATTGACTCAAGCATCTCATTCACCACCGCCATGCCTTTCATGCTTTCCTTTTCCACAAAAACGTTTTCCGCCCCTCATCCATTCAATGCATCCAACAATTACAAATCATTCTCATCGTAATTACAATTTTACGTCTCTATCACTATTGCTACTCGAAATTTACTAATGTAATTGATTACAGTCAACGGAGGTTAAAAGAGTCTTATTATTTATTAAATAAATTCTAATGCAATCTGACTTCGAAAGTTTACCACGCGAGAAAAGAATACAATTTATAGAGGCAATACGAGACAATAACTGCGACTGCTTTTTTACCATTTGCGTGGTCTGAATTGATGTGTGTGACCAGAGCAGTTGGTGTAAATCTGACCTAGATTATGGTTGGCAAATACATACGGTAGAACGCGAAGCTACTTTCACGTGTACGTAATACCGACAAAATAAGTACAGCAAAAGTGTGTTAGTCCACGAATTTTACCGTGAAGCGAAATCGAATATAACGTTTAAAAATTCTTTATGTTTATTGTAAAGTAAAAATTTTACCAACTAATCAGAGCTGTGGTGATAATTTAAGAAAGCATAATATAGATGTTTACACTAAAATTCACCTACAATATATAGCAAGAAGAAATATTTGTGCAAGCAATATCTAAACTACAGATTATGGTTTATTTTCACCTCTTTCCATACCTCGAAAACGGCAGTCTCGAAAATAGTGTTCGAAAAAAATGTTCTTATAAAAGATATTGAAATTTAAACAAATTTTATTTGATAGGTTTTTTCGAAAACCTATATATATATTGGTTTTTTCTTCAAATTTAAATATTAATGGTTCATTCAGACTTTAGAAACTTATAAATAATTAAGAAAGTACTAGTTGTGGTTCATTTATTAAAAGAGGAACAATATAAAATACTATCAAATTAAATATATCTCGGATTTAAAACTTAACACATATTACGTTACCATCTGAAGGGTCTATGCATGCCGGAATGCATGCATATTCATAGCATCCATCAGCATCACCATCGGGTGACCCATTGCCATCATTGCTACCGCCACCATTTCCACCGACATCAGTATCGTAGGCCGTCCCAGAGGTCCGTAACTTCCTCTTTCCAAACCTCTTCTCTAAATGTTTGGCGTTACAAAATTCGCTCGGTCCGCATATTGGATTTGGTTTAGTGAGGCATTCAGGAGAACCGTGACATTCAGCTCTCGGGCAGTCGTCTTGAAGACCGTTGCGTTTCTCGCAGTCACATCCTACATACATAATACCAGCCCTAAGTTCTCGCGATTTTGCAGGTTTCAGTTTAAGACCGCTGGCGGTGTAGTGGGTTTTGGTTTTATTATTTGCATTTTTAGCAGATTTTCCTGTCGTTTTTCCAGAAGACTTCCCACCTTTTGGAGTTTTTATGCACACCTGAAACAAATTGATTTGAAGATATCAGTGTCATTACTTTACTGTGAATATTATAGATAAGATTTCATTATATTTTTGTGTAGGGACCGTAAAGTCTATTATATAAAACTTAAGAAATTATCGCAAATCGCTCTCACATTTTTTTTTGAATTACATGGCATAAATTAAATTTTATAAATATTTTTTGGTACTCCAATTTTCATTAATTATTTTGCTACATATGAAACTAAAAATGATGTGAAATTAGCTAGGATATTACTTGAGAATAATATTGCATAGAATATAGAAGAATAGTGGATGACCCCCCCAAAGTTGTCAAAATGTAACTTCGGGAACATTTTCACCAAATTAGGAATACAGAAAACCGGACGTTATCAATGAGATATTTAGTGAACGCTGTATTGTATTTTTTCTAGTATTACCTTTTATTTATTTTTATATTACCTTATGTCTTAAATTGTTTGCTATACACTCATAGACACATTCACGGTTCCATAATTTTATTCAGTTTGTTTCTTATAATATTGACTACAATAAATAAACGTGGTTTGCCCTCACAGCGGAAATTGAGACGATTTTCTTGAAGAAAATATTCAATCGATGTTCCAACATTTTTGCAATTACGGTGCTCTGGTAATACAGAGTGGGTTCAATTTAGTTTTATGACATGAATCTCGTAAACGACCCCTGATATCCGGACAATTGTTTAAAATCAAGTGGAACAGGTTTTGCCTCTTTCAGTATTGATTCCGAAAAGGCTGCAAGTTTCCATGATGCATTTTAATTCTTAATTTTGTACATTTCCTGCATACTCGATACTTTGGCACTGGGCCTCATAATTATTAGCACTGGCCCTAGCACTGGCCCTGGCAGTTTATTGAAAGTTTTCTAATGGCTTTTTTTTATATAACAGTTTTAAGAAAATTATATTCTTTGAGTTGATTTTGAGAAACGTCAAATATGATTTTTAATGGACATGATTATATGTGATGATATTCAAAAAATAAGCAGTTTGTGAAGGTAATAGTACAGGCTGTTTTCAAATAACAAAAAAATCTCACACAAATTGCAATGGGCAACGGGTTAAAACTTAAAAAGCTTAAAGCTTAAAAATTTATGAATTGCAATTATATTGAATGGTGGATAGTGAAGCTATTGACAATGGAATAATGTTGCATTAATGATGTTACTATTACAATAGTAGGAAGAATTTTGCGACAGAAAATTGTAGAACTACTTCACTAATGCAACCATGACATATGTATGACTGAATCAATAAAGTTTTATCAGTGGGTAAGGTAAACAACAAGAAAGGAAATTATTCGTCACGCGAGAAATCATGTTTGGATTGAGATTTGCTTTTAAGATATTTTTATATCTTATCGGGCGACGGATGTAGGTTATGTTCTTTTGTAGTTTCCTTTTCCATCCTTTTCTATCCTTCGCCAATATTCTTGTTTGAAATTGTTTTCCTTCTACTTTTCCCAATGGATTTCCTGCAAGTCCTGCACCTTGTATCATGTACCTAAGTACTGGTCTCATGCGTTTGTTAATTTCCACTGCCGGTGTCCGGAATATTCATCGTGGAAAATCCATTGTGGGCACATTCATTCATCATGGAAAATTTATTGTAGGAAAATTCATTGTGGATAGTTAAAATTGTAATTCATTGTCTGGATTATTATTGTTAGTCGTCTATACAGTTAATTTTGACAGTTTTACAGATGATTTTGACGTCTTAAAAGGAGGTTAATTCTGATTGGTACTGTATGAGTAGTCTTAATACTTATGAAGCTTTACCATTTCTCTGCTTTTAACCAACCTTTGTTACTTTTGTTGTTATACCACTGAATTGGTTCTTAGTGAAAAAGAAAATAAAAACATTTATTTATCAGACATGCTGTTCTTTTAGAATTGTGTTGGGTTGTGTTGGATTTGGTTAGGTTGGGGTGAGTAGGCTATTATTGCCTTCGATAATGTGTTTTCCGAAGTAGACTTAAATAGCACATAAAATACGAATGATTTAATCCATAGCATTTGTTCAACCTGATCACATTTTACGGAGTTTTGAGCAAAATTCTCTTTTTCCCACTGTGAACTTTCCTACGATGAATTTTCTCACTATGAATTTTCTAGACGGCGAATTTTTCTATAATGGAGTTTCCACGATGAATTTTCCGTAAATCGTCTGTTCCATGTTTGTTATCTTTTGCGGTCTTTTCTCGTTTTGTTGTCTATTTTATATTTGTATTAGTGACTCACGTCATCAATTTTTTACAAGCGTATAGTGCCTTTGGTACTGTGACGGTGTTATGAACGTTCATCTTCATTTTAAGATTATTGTCCCTTTTAGTCTTAGTTTTTCTAGATTTGGTCCCTTAAATCTAATTTCTTGGTCATTTTTATGTTTAATATATTTCTCGTGCACTATTATTATTTTTTCTCATTTATTTACATTTTCAGGTATTCGATCTCTTCCATCTACGCCTCGATAATTTTTAATTTCTTTGAATGTGCTATTGATATGCGAGCGTACAGCGGATAATCAATTCTTATCAATTCAGTTTGGTCTATTTTTACTATTCTCCTTTTCGATTGCCCTTTTCATTTTAAGACTGCTTTTTGTCGAGTTATTTGTTGTTTTCCTTTTACTATTTGATAGAAGATTTGTTAAAATGTATTACCCAGTTGAATAGATTATAAATTGTATTAGTTTAAACAAAGCAATTGAATACACATTTTTAGTCTGCCTGCCAAAAATTCCGCCACTGGCTGATGTTTCGGAATTGAAAATTTTACAGTTTAGTTAGGCTAGTCTCAGAAGTAAATGATTTTAACATGGAAATAAAGAACCGTAATTAAGGGAAAGAAAAAATATTGTGTCACGTCGTGATGGTTAGCAACCCTAAGTGGTTTGGAATGTGAGTTCCTTTTTGGTACATCATTCGAAGCTTGTTTGATGGTTGAGGAAAACTTTTTATGTGGCGAATCGTAATGTAGAGTAAAGGCCATATCAAGGCATGTGGCACCTCATACCATTATTTCACTTTGGGAACCGTCTATCGGCGGTTAATGGTGACAAAATCGGGGTTAGTTACTAGGGCTAATGTGACCACAGTCATTGACCAATTGTTCCTTCCTTTCATTATATGTTATCCATATGCATTATTTTTGTTCTGTTTACATACATCCAAATCTATGGTTCCATCTCATTTTCGTAGCTAGCACTTATTGTTTTGGTTATTTATTCGATGCACCCGGTAATTTTTTTGTCGCCTTGTACATTTACTGTGTTCGGGCATTTCTTCCCGTGTTTCATTTGTGTTTGTTCTAATTCGATTAATTTTTAATTCTCGTATTTCCAATATACCTAGTACTTTCATAAGTTCTGGTAAAATTATTATCGCCCTTGTAAGAAATGCACTGAACATTTGCCATGAACAGGCGCCATCTTGACAGTTTTTGATAGTTATACTTCATTTACCCGTTAACAGCTGACATTTTTTGAACGCGTAAGTTTGTATATCGTGCTGTTAAAGCTGTGGAGAACCGAATTCGTAGGAATCCGTTTCGGACGCAGCAAATATTTTCACGGGAAATGAATATATCAAAGGGATCTATTTCTCGTATCATTAAATATGACTTGGGACTTCGGGCTTACAAAAGACATGCCGGTAATCTACTTAGCGCGTTACGGCATTGAAGCAGAAATGCGAGCAAACATCAAAAGCACTGTTTCTTCAGTACGCGAATAACACCAATAGAAGAATTATGTTTACAGATGAGAAAATTTTCACTGTGGAGGAGTCGTTCAATAAACAAAATGATAGTGCATATGCTCAGTCATCTCGATAAGTATATGAAGTGGTTCCTAGGGTACAAAGGGGTCACTATCCTGCTTGTGTTATGGTATGGTGGGGTTGCATATGATGGGGTCACAAAGCTCCATTTCTGCGAAAAAGGAGTAAAAACCACAGCAATGGTGTACCAATCCTACGTTTTAGAGATAATTGTGAAGCTACTAAACAATACATTAAGAACGAACCGTGGACCTTTCAGCAGGACTCTGCCTCAGCACATAAGGCAAAACAACAAAAATGTGGTTAAGAAACAATTTGCCCAATTTTATTTCAACCGTTGATTGAACTTCTGCTATATGAAACCCTTAGATTATAAGTTGTGGTCTGTATTAGGGAACATGGTCTGCACTACGCGTCACCCAAATTTGGAATCCTTAAAGCGTACAATTATAAGGGCAGTGGACAATTTTCCTATGGATTTAGCACGTACTGCGATAGACCATTGGCTCGTCAGACTTCGGTCGTGCTAGACGGCAATCGGCGGCCATGTTGAGTAACCTTATTTTCTTTTATTCTCAAATATGCAGTAAATAAAAATACAAAAAAAATATTTCAGAAAACTTTTATCATTTTCATTTTATCACGAGAAAACCGTGTACCAGAACTGCAGAAAAGGGACAATGATATCAAATTTATCCAATAACACTGAAAAACCAAAACTAAGGAATTAAAGTTGAAAACGATATCAAAAACTGAAAGCATTGTCAGTAACTAAATTCAGTTAATAAAATGCAAGGCCTATAGCTGACAGTTGAGTTGCAACGAGTGCCAAATGTTGGAATGCATTGGATTGGGTTGGATTAGATTGGGTTGCGTTGCCAATCATTGGTAATATTCAGCAAAGCAGTTTCTCCACAATTTGCAGTGCTTACAAAAAAAGAATTAATTAGTTGTTGGTTAAATATTATAATAATAATAATAATATCCTTTATTGTCCAACAGAAAAAATCTAATTACAGGACAAAATACAAAAAAAGAAACAAAAGATCAATGCGTAACTTGAAATACAAAATAAATACAAAAGTTATCATATTGTGCACACAGTTTACAGTGTAACTAAAACTAAATATGTTGATAAACAAGTACATTTCAACATGTATAAGGATCTAAATTTTCAGTCCGGATTTTCCTCAACTGACTAATACTACAATTATTAATGTCGCAATTTGCAGAAATGCTGTTGACGTTTCTACACATGATATATAACGGAGATTTAAGACAGGAATTAGTCCTCGCCAAGGGTAGGTAAAATGTTGAGCATTGACATTGACAATTGTACATAGAGGACATGTATCTAATATAAAATTATATACAATTATTGTCCTAAATATTTACATAATAAAATAAGTTATCGTAATTATCGTACTGAGCAATTTAAAAATCATTGTCTTATAATGTCGTGGCGTTTGACAGTTCCTCATGTAGCTATCCGATTGTTGCATTGTAGCACGTGCTCTTCGCATAACGCCAACGCGATAATAATTCATTTTATTCAATATTCATAAATATGTATAGAATGCGTCATATACAAACACATATTTAATATAAACAATACTATACAAATTAAAATTAATGGTCAACATATTATATAAATTTCAAGAACAATTCAAAATGTATGCAGAACTGCAATAAGATAAGATCTTTATTCATCACGTATGCCAGTATCAACTGGATGTGAAAAGTCATACATTAAATACTAAAATAACGATAAAAAAAAATTCATCAGAGTCAAACAAATAAATAAATAAAATCGATAGAAACAAGACACACAGTATACATATGGAACTATAAGACAGAAAAATACATAAGCTACCCACGACTGCTTGTGAGATAGAATTCACCAAGCGTATAGAATGTCTTTGATAATAAATATGTTTTTAATTCTTTTCGGAAATTAACCCTATCACTCAATGATTTTATGTGTTCCGCCAGTGAATTAAATATGTGACAGCCCGCATATTTAGGAGATTTTTTAAATAAACATAATGAAAAATTATCCAGAATTAGATCATTTTTATTCCTAGTATTGTGATTATGCACAGTACTTACTGTGTTATATTGACTCTTATGTGAAAAAATATGCGTAAGAAGTTTATACATGTAAATGCCAACGAAAGTTAATATTGAATATTTCTTAAAAATTTCACGACAATAGTCCAATTTACCTAAATCGAACATCAATCTAATTATTCTCTTTTGAATTATGAAAACACGTTCCCAGTCTTTGGCTTGTCCCCACATTACTATATTATAGGATAATACAGAATATGCCAATGCATAGTATACATTTAAAAGTGAATTAAGATCTAAGAAGCAATTTTTCTTTAAATTACAAATTGCGAAAAATGCGCGATAAACGTGTGCAAGTATCATCAATATGAACATGCCAATCCAGATTGAAGTCAATAAAACTACCCAAAAATTTACACGATTTAGCACACAATATCTCGCAGTTTTTGTAGTTTAATTTGATCATTGAATGGTCAAACGTTTTGTTGTTGATTTTATGAGTGAAAAACATAAGTGTTGTTTTACTAATATTAATCATTAATCTATTTCGATCGCACCATTTTGCAAATGCGTGCAAAACTAAATTAAGTTTAATGGTCAATTCATCTGCGTTATTTGAACTTACAACTATGGAAGTGTCATCCGCGTACAAGAAAACTATGCCATCAATGATAGCTTCGGGTAAGTCATTTATGAACAATATGAAAAGGAGAGGGCCTAGTACGGAGCCCTGAGGTACACCCAAATGTAGGTCGTAATCATTAGAGCTTGCAGCACCAATTTTAACATTTATCTTACGATCAGTCAAATATGACCGTATCCAATCATTGACATTTCCTCTGAGGCCCAACGTGTTCAGCTTATCAAGTAAAAAAAGGAAATTTATGGAATCAAATGCTTTAGTCAGATCAAAGAATAATGCAGCAACTTTTTGTTTCCTATTTAAACTATCATTTATGCATTGTATAAAATCAATGCACGCAGTTTCTGTAGAGTAACCTTTTCTAAAACCATGTTGGGACTCAGAAAACAAGTTATTGACATTTATATATTGCACAATCCGACCAGCAACTGCCTTTTCAAAAATTTTTGAAAAAGTGCTAAGAATTGCAATAGGCCGGTAATTACCAATAATATTGACGTCCCCTTTTTTAAATAACGGTGTCACAGATGCAATTTTTAACATATAATAGAATGCACTTAGTATGCAATATGCATGGTTACATAAATATTACTTAAAGTTTTAGTTTTGTTGCTTTTTGGGCTAATGGTACATTTACATTAATACAATACGTAATTTTTTATAGAATTTGATGTTTTCTTTTTGCGAAAGAACACAACCGTTGCACGTAACTCGAATATCGTGTTCATGGGTATGTTGTCTTTGATGTTGTTTTGTAGTTGTTTTGAGTGTACTATCGTAGGTTTAGATATAGGTAAGGTAAAGACATTTCTTCTGAAATGTCTGAAATTTTCCAGATGAAATACGTTACGAATACAAGCTTTTTAAATATTTTGTGTACTTCCAAAGAATTTCCCCAGAATATTAGGTCATTAAGTCTTAAATATTGGATTTATGTGTGCTTTATATAGTTGCATCATAATTATATAAACATAATAAATATTTGCTGTCGACATTTAGTTTGACAAAGCTGTCTTTCGTGTTAAAGGTTGCTAAGTTGTTACAAGTCTCGAGGGCACGGACTTAGTCGGTCAAAGTAGACCTACGTGATCACATAGCAGCTTGAGTGTGAGTGAATTGACGCCTAGATCGCGTACACTCACACAAATTCCTTATAATATTTTCTGTATGCTATTTTCCAGTGGCCAGTAGGGAACACATTTTCTACAAAAATGGATTAGTTATAATTTATTCTGCAAAAAAGTTCAAGCCAGTTGTTGTTGGAGGACAAATCCAAATTTTGCTGAAAATGTTACTTCGATATATTTCGTTTTGGGCTGACGTGCACGTATGTTATGATTGGAAATGAAGTGTCGAGACCTAAGGAACCTCATTTATATTTTACTATCCGTTAATGGACCCTCAGGACTAACTATATTTGCTAGTTCATCAATATTACAGCGTCATTGATTATTACGATGATGTTAAGTTTTACAAACTATACGCAAAATAATTTGTGTGTAGTTTATAGACAAAATAGTTAGCGGGTGTTACATTCAAAATATTACCAGCACATTAGGAGGTTCGATTGGTTCTGGTTGCGATTTGGCTGGAGAACATGGGCATGGGCAATCGACACACGTGCATGCTTGACTGTTGTCGTTTTCTTTTTTTAAGTTGTCACCTTCCTCACACATATCTGCTCTTTTTACTTCAGTGTGTTCTTTACTCGGACAAACGAAGACCATACTAATTTTTGTTGTATAATTATTTACGAGAATTTGGAATGGTTTTAATCACATTAAATTTAGAACTTGCGTGCCAAATGAATTGAATGTCAAATATTACATTGTAATTTTGTTATATTTGTATATTGCCCTAGTAACTGTGACAAGGCCGTTACTAAGAAGGAGTAATAAAGAAGATCCACTACATACGATACACATTCACTGCACGTCCAGTTCTCGCGATCATACAATGCGCGCGCTGTATATATCTTTTGAATATACCCCAACGGGCATATTGCGCTGATTCGTGAGTCGATGCTTTCTAAGTGTTTTAACTTTTAATATTACTTTTTTGTAGACATTTTGATAATGCCGCCAGTATTTACTTCCGTATTGCCACAATACAATCAAAATTATAATTAATGAGAATTTATTTTGGTGCTATAATATCAGCTTAGTTTAGTAGCGTTTTGGAGAAACTAGTCCATAATAACAACTAATGTAATAAAAGTTCACAATATATGAATAATTCGAAAAACACAATTCTTGTGTGTTATCAATTGCATGACATTCGTGCTTCATCCAAAGTATTATTTTCCACAAGATGGACAATATGGACGGGGTTGCTGTATACCAAAACTGGAAATATTTTGTGGAATGCAACTGTCGCATTCATACGATCGTTTGAGACGATCTACTAGTTGGGCTACTAATGTCAGTATATATCTGTTTTCTGCGGCACCTATTCTAGAAATAAAAGTATTAGGACAATATCGATAGAGTAGGAAAAGTTGACGACGTTAAATTTTCGGTTTGGATTCGAGCACTTACATTTTTCGTAAGCAGAGTGATATGGCCCCAACTCAATTATCCTCTTGCTGAATTCCACAGGCACACACGGTTCACAATAAATGTCTTTATATTCCCTCAATAACTGATGGACGACATCAGATATCATAGACAGTATCTCTTTATTTCGTTCGTTATTCCGGTGATGCACACAAGCCATGGTTGCTGTTGATGACGAAACTAAGATTTAAAGAGCACCAAATAAAAGTTACATGAAACTGTTTAGGTTATATGTTAAGTTGTCATAATTTCGTTGGGATGTGACATTTTGTGCACTGTTTGATTGTCAAAACAAAAAGGCCAGTGGCATTCAACTGCCTCGTGATATTTTAAGGCTCTCCTTCCTTCCATTTGGATAATGCAGGTAGTTGCAATATTTAGATCATTATGTTGTTACGCTCAAATATATGATTTACATTTCTGCGTTTGTGAACTAAGGCATGCATTAAATATCAAACTATAATACTACACTTTATCGGTATTGAATTTGTGTTCATTAAACCCTACATCCATTTATAAAATTCAGACACAACGAAGTAAACGCAACATACCTGTCCACATAATTCAATTAAGACCATTACAAGAATTACCAGACAAAAAGATGCACGTTATAAGATATCCCCTGTCCTCTTCGAAACCAAGCTTATCCTTTTGGTAGTACTTCTCTCTTCCCCAATTTTTCTTCTATAGCTCTTATCAGTCTGGTGTATTTTTACATGCTCTATTCAATAAGGTGATTCCTGTATTGTTTTCCAATGATAACCCGTTCTTCGATTCCATTCTTTCAATCAGCACCGTGGCCCCCATCCTTCTCGGTGCATATTCCTTCCACTGCATATTTCGTTAATTAAAGTCAGCAGTTTTCTCCGCACCTATTCCAGTCTATCCCTCACTTTCCCTCTCTTTAGCTTGTTCCTCGCTTCTAGTAGCTCCTACCAAGTGAAATCTATTTGTGTCGTCGCTTTTGGGTTTGTCCTTCCTCCTTCACATCCTAGAAGATCCAAGAAATACTATTTCCATATCTCTATTTCACTATTTTCTCATACAAATACATATCAGTCCCCTTACTTTTCTCGTACGGAGAAATACGTGCTAATACTAGCATATGCAGGGCAGGTTAGTCAGGTATACAATTTCGAACTGTTTGAGTTATAACTGTATTATTATTTAAAATAATAAGAAACATTTACACTTTTTATAACTTCTGTTGTCCTTACCGTTTATTTCAGCTTCCTCTTCTTTATTTTATCATTTTCGTCGAACCAAATGTTTCTTGTGTTCTTCTTTTCTTCTTTCTTTATATAGCTTCATAGCTATTTGATCTGTTAATTTCTATACATTTGTTGTAATCTCTCTCCCCAACTTTTATGCGTTTCTTCTATCTGATATTTGTCATAGTGTTCCATACTTGGGACATTCTCTCCCGCCCTCTAACCATGCCGATTCTAAAATTTCTCTTAAAGTTACTAAATACATGAATGGACTGAACAACATAATCATAAATAAAAAGGATCCAAGATAGCTTTAGCTTCATAGAATTTGAAGATAGCGACGTCGTATAGGTAATTAACATTTCAAAATTGAAGAAAGTTATTGTTCGTCCCATGTATTTTCGTTGCAACCTTTTGTTCATTAAATATATCTCTGGTTACCCACATTTTTTGTTATTTCCATTTTTCCTTAGCTGTATTGATAAAATTCTCTCTGAAAATGTTTTCGCAATTTTGTACTTCTGTTTTTATTCCGTTCTATTTTTCTTTTTCTCAGTGAGTCTCTATTGAGATATTTAGTCCTGATTCGTTGAACTATTTTTCTAATTTTTCTTCTCATCCTGTCATACTTTTTATGCTCCATGAGAATAGCTTCCAGTATTCATAATTATTTATCTTCGTTTCTGTGATGTATGTTTTATCGGTTCTGTCATTCGGGTTGGTTTTTGATACATAAACCTTGTGAATTCCCCATTTTCTTTATGCTTTTCGTCACAGTTTTTCTTCTTTTTCATCTCCTATATATATGGTCTTCTTCCTCTTTATCTGATTTTCATTCCTTATCCCCAATGAAGAGTTTGTTGAATCTTATATATTTGTTTCCGCGATCTTTTTCTCCTTTAGTTCTTGCTAGAATTTGTTCCCGTATCTATCTGTCTTCTTTGAACGATCTGGATTTATATAAATCTCATTTTTCCTTTTAATTTCGTATTATTTTCCATAAACTTCGCCTTTTATTTTCCCTCTAATTCCATTTCACAACATATAAATATCAAAGGACCATTACACAGTTCGTTAAAAAATTGCACTTCTCATACTTTCGAACACAACAGTGATCAACGCTACATAAGTGTTGAAGATCATATAAAATGGTAAAAAAATGGAAACGAGTATTTAGATTTGCTGTTCCAATGATATGGAAGGGCCAAGAAATAAACCCATCTAAAGAAAATATCCCTCATTCCGAAAATAGCCTTTTTGGAGCAACTAATCCAAATATATCGCACATATAATGTAAGAGGCCAACACGAAAAATGAAATAAGTATGTGAATCCGTACAATTGTGACAATGAAAATTACAACTTAATCAAATTTCACTAATCTATTATTTAAATGTTAGATGGTTTTGGATCTGAGCAACCAAACGCTGTTTATAAGGTGAATTGGGGTGCTGAATCCAAATCAGCAGCCGGTTGTTTAAAATTGGTTCTAGTTTTCGAAATATTCAATAAATTTATTATTTTACTATTTTTGACCAGTAATTGCCATTTATTGAATTAAAAAATATAAATCAGAAATAAACAGAGGTTGAACTGAGTCTTTTATACTGGTTGGTCTGTTTCACGCATCAGGGTCCAGCAGTAGTCGCACATCATTCCTTCGTCCCAAAATCTGTGGTACGCCTTTCGATTTTCGATCTTTATGTAGCCGTTCTCCTTGCTCGTTGCTCGTATCGATCAAGTTTTGTGGGGAAAAATCAAGATGTGCATGCAGAAAATCTATTTTGAGGGACATTCGAGCTCCAATCTTGTGGTAATTTGACAAAAAATGATCAGCTGGTAAGCTGACAGCCGTTATAAGTGCACAGTACAGCCACCATGCGCGACCTCGAAAACTAGAACCAATCTTGACACACAGATTGAAGGTCTGAGTTCAGAGCATCAAATAACGTTAAGAATCGTTCTCATCTGCTCGGGTTCAACACTTTACCCGAATTTGTAAACTTGTGTAATTAGACAGCTTTGAATATTTTGATCGCAATTATAGGAGAAGTGAATGGAAATATTGAATTAATTAGGATAATACGTACATTTGCAGCTTGTCTGCTTGATCATACAGCTACAGCCACATGCACAACTCTTGACCAAACACCCAAACATTATTATTCTCGTTATCTAGCCTTAAATATAAAATGGCTTGTCTCTATGGAAATCTGTTTTGAATCAATTGAATTCTAACTTGAGATTTCTACAGGTTTTCTTATATGGTCGTCACACAACGCAAGGAACAATCGAGGTAGAAATATGTTTCTTTGCACATTGCCTGTATGTCATCTAAGGGCTATCGGTTGATTGTAATCTCATCGATTAATATTTGATATAAAATGAAAATATCACATAGAATATACAATGAAGCACTATACATGACCTACCCCTCAGGCTCCATTCCTCTAGGGTGAATTAGCATCCAACAAGAATCATATTATGAGATAATTTCTGGTCAATTAATGAAGGGGGTTCAGAAATACTAGAAATTTAAATGTATCTAAAATGTGATACATTGCGTTTGAAGTAGTCTATAATCTTAAATCGGGATCGATCTTCGAAGTGAAATAGCTTGAAGATAGTGAATATCTTCCAAAATATGAATTTAGTTTTTCAGGAATTACCGTTATGTGACAATTCATTATTTTAATTTTAATTAAATATCGTACTTGATTTATATGAGTAATTTACGTTTTTAGTATAGTGTCGCACTTCCGTTTGAAGGTATATATTTTCTCAATTGAATTTAGAGTGAGGATACAACATTGTAAGATATAAATTATTATATTTATAAGTAATATGCTTATCATTAAATGTACTACTACAATAATAAAACCTTCCCCTTCTCACATATTTATTAAACACTTTAATATGTACATATTTCAACAACTATGTTGTCATCTTCAGAAAAATTAGTTATCTAAGATTAAATTAGGTATCTAAGATGTTTTTCTGAAGATGACAACATAGTTGTTGAAATATGTACATATTAAAGTGTTTAATAAATGTGTGAGAATGGGAAGGTATTATTATTGAAATATAAGAAGATCCACAGCCTCATTACATCATTACATTTAATGAATTTAATGAAATGTACTGTTTAAATTTTATGGGCAATTGTCAAAAGTGGAGGCTATAAAAGAAGACATATAAAGTACGTAATAATCACTTTGATGACCACGATAAACGTAACATTCTAACAAAATTACGCAAAATTAACTGTACCAATGAATTAGGGATCTATTATAAAATTTTATTGCGCAATATTATGATTTATTGCAAAACCTTTTGATATAAAATTGCCAGACAACTTTTATGGTGAATTTTAGGGTACAACTTATAAATATAAAAATCACCAAATGTTTTAGAAAAAGTAATAGTAATAGGCTATATGAAAAACAACCCAAAAATTGAAGAAATTGACAAATTAGTTCACTTATGTAATTTAATTAACGGCCAAATTGATTATTAACATTTTTAAGTCTTTTGCAAAGATATCGTATACATGTCTTGCAATTTAAATTTGCAGTTTACAGTTTTGTATTCATATGTCATATGTCATATGTTCAACCCATTTAATTTATGATGATTGTCGAACATCTATGAGTTCTTCAGTTTTAACCTTGCTTAAACGAGTATGCAATTCTGAGTAGGTAGTCAACCATAATTCGCCCAGTTACAGTATTAACTTTGGACCAGAATAACAACAAAACACAAAAAAACTCCGGATCTGTTCATATAAATTATATTTGCAAACAAAAGCAAATTACAAAGTATCCTCTATCCGAGTATTTTTCGCAACATATTTGCCAGTCAAGTCAACTACTGAGGTCCATTGATATCGAATGTGCTGACAAATCTGTTTCAAAATAACGGAGAATCACACAATTATTTTAAATACTGTTCCAACACAGGAACCTTGAGTTTGCGTTTACATTAGTCGGAAAAAATTATGACAACAACGTGGACAATGGAATCGAGTATGGCAACGCGAATGGAAGAATCAAAAAATACTAACAAACCTCTTGAGAATGGTGGGAGGCAAAAGACACCCACTTATGAAGTTACGAAGAATTATTGCAATTTTAACAGAAGACAGTTAACATCGGGACTAGCGAACAAAAAGTTCAACGTTTGAAAAATTAACGCGGGGGTTCTCGAATGATTAAAGTCAACGAGCGAGTTACCGTTCGGGTTTCGGGCAATGAGTTAAGATTGGAGCAGTGAGTTCTAAACGGATAGTCAATGTTCGGTCCCAATAATTAAAGTCGGCGTTAAAAAACCAATTAAGTAACTTAGCAGGCGCCGTTAAAAATAAATAAGTAGAAACTTCTATTATTAGAAGTCAATAGTCGAGTCGAGTCTAAGATAAAATAATTTGTGCAAGAAAAATCGAATAGAAACGTTTTAAATCCTCTTACCGCCAATTTAGGATAAGAAAGAAAAAGGATTACATAAGAAACTAAATGAAAACCAAATTACCCTCACTCATTTAATGATTAGATTGCGTTTAAGTAATATGGTCGATAATGTGGTTTAAGCGTTTAATCATCCATCACCAACTTGCACAACTATTAAGTCACATTGCAAAATTAAATCTATAAGTGATCATGCAAGATGCATAACTTAGTAAAATGAAAGTACAAAATTGGCCTTAATTACTTTATTTCACACAATGTCACTCATTCATCTTCACTTCCTTCTATAGCACAATTTATCTTGATTCTAACAGATTTACCAATAATGTTCAACTTAAAAAGATCAATGTGGATAAAAAACTAGTAGTATAAGGTTCCAAGTCACTACGCCAATGAAACAGTACCAGTTACTGCTTTCAGTTTTCGTTGTCTGTTAGCCAAGAACATATTTCCAAATAGAAATCATCTTCTTCAAGTCTTGCATTTTTGCTTTCTTCATAGGGACATTTCAGCTGGATACGCTAAAATTAATGGTTTTGCTGGCGATCCAGTTCTTGATGCCATAAAGAATGTTTGATGGATTGTTGATTTTAGAGGAACATTCATGTAACCCCACATTTCTTTTGTGTATATGAAATGGTAAAAAGTACTGATTAACAAGTTTACCCTTTCATTTCTAGATTTGCCTTTTGTTTCTTCGAAAATAGCACTCTTTTTGTAACTGGTCCACCAGTTTTTGCAGTCCAGTACATCTCCTGCTATCATTTCTTCCACTATGCATTTTTCTCATGTGTTACTCTGAATGATGTGCTCAGTAATCTCGTGAACTGTAAAAATTCTGTCAAATCAGTAATTTAATTTCTTTTTTATTTGTTTTATTATTATCACTATTGTCACAACGGTTCCCAATTTATTAATACAACTGTAACAGAATTCTGATCTGATTCGTATTTCGTTTATTCCTAGGTTGAAAGAGGGGATATTGCCTTATAAAATATGTATTTAATTATTTTAGTTCAGGACAGTTGAAAAACTGCATTGGAAAATTATTAGATTTACGTATATAAAAACCAATTTCGTCGTCCACAAATATATTGATGATTTATTTCGTAAGCTCGCTAATATTTCTCTCTCTTTCAAAAGCGTAATGTCAATTTGGTTGGAAACGAGGTCTATATTAGTATTTGCAATGGCTGTTTTATGTTTACTTTGAACTTGGAACTTGATGCGGTTCCATATAGATGTCTCATCTAACAGAGAAGGCCGGCAGTAGACGAAGTTTTCGATAAAGTGCGGATATCATGCCTATGCGGTCGTTTTTGGTTTGAGTTTGCGTAACTAATTAGTATCCTTTTTAGGCAAAGGCAATTTTACGCCCGGAAAGTATAGTTAGAAGTTTTGATTTTTTTACATGTTAGTAACGTCAGTTAAAAATTACGAAATTAAAATAAATATATGCAAACAGGAAAACGACAATGAAAGGGATGATAATAAATGGTATGAACAAGGGTGTAATAGTTAAGGTATTTTCGAATACTAAACGCTACGATTTGACGCACTTCATATTATACTCGTAATTGTAACAACTAGAGTTTTAGTAACAATAAAAAATCTAGTGGTCCCCACGGAACTTTCTCATACTATACTATACTTAACTTTCACGTAACTTTTCAAATAAAAGTTATTTAAAATTTTAATATATTTAAGTTTTTTATATATCTGGTACTGTTTTCGACATACATAAGAGGTATTAATAGTAAACCATAATTTCCGGTTGAGATATTGCTGTCAAAATAGGAGGTTTTCTTCCTAGCTATATACAAATCTTAAGTATAAGATTGGGCGCTAGAGCGCGAACAAGCTCACACACATACGTCATTCCGAAAATAGTCAGAATAGGCTTGGGGAAGGTTAAAACCTGTATTTACGTTTAAACCTTGAGTTCGAAAATTTTCATGATTACTACACATTCTTATACATGATCTCACTGGTTGGATAGAATAAAGAACATTGCGAGCTTACCATCCCAGAGATCCAATCATATTCTTTTAGCAAATACGACCAGCTATTTATAGTTCGTCATACCACCCCCCACCATCAAAGGTTAAATTGACTTATAAATTATTGTAAAAATATTTGCTTTACATCTCGGTCGTAGCATATCGTTCCGTGTTCCTTTAGTGGGAATCAAACACTTGATGGAAAATGTGATGTGATGTAGCACCCGTGATTCAGGAAGGTTTCTGACGTTCGTTTACGTTGCAAAGTAAGCATGTCACTTAATACCTCCGGCTATTACTGACATAACAGTTTTTGTATATTTGATATATACTCAGTGACATATAAACTGCACCACCTAGAAGGGGTGGGAATTTTTGGACCAAATTTGGCAGAAACATTGGACTAGTCTAAGGTAACAATTGATTAAAATTTGATAAAGAAAACACTTAATTTTTTTATTTTTCTTTAATAATGTGTTGGTCCGCCCCTATTTCTGATACACCCATCGACCCGCCTTGGCATTGATTCCAGCAGGTGATCAATGTCTTCTTGAGGTATTGCATCCCAAGCAGCCTGTACTTCATGCCGTAGAGCTTCTATTGTCAACGGTGGGTTAGGTAGAGTCCTCAAACTTCTACCCATCGTGTCCCACACGTGCTCAATTGGCGACAAATCGGGAGATATTGGCGGCCAAGGCAAAAGATTAACATTGGCCTCTTCAAAGAAGTCAAGAGAAACCCTTGCTATGTGAGGTCGTGCATTATCTTGCTGGGAAAGTGGGTCTTCCAGCCCTCGAAGATATGGAAGAACAAGTGGATCTACTACATCGTCAATGTAGCGTCGGGCGGTCATACTGCCCCGAATGAAGAGCAAGGGTGACCTACTGCCGTAAGCAATAGCACCCCACACCATCAACCCCACAGTTCGGTGAACATGCCTTGCAATCGAAAAATCAGGATTGCGCCTTTCTCCACGTCTTCGTCTAACGGTCATCCGACCATCATGCATTCCTAAACAAAATCGCGATTCGTCACTAAAGACAACTCGATGCCGCTCCAAGTTCAATTGAAGTCTTTCCGTGCACCAGGCCAAACGTTCCTGGCGATGTTGAGCAGTGAGGGGTAGCACAAGATGTGGGCGGTAAGACAGCAAGCCAAAGGTTCTTATTCGACGATAAACTGTTGGCAAGCCTATCGGACGACCTTGTTCACCTAACCATTGATCAGCTATTGATCTAGTTGTAGAGAATCGGTCTCTCAAGGCCATTAGTCTTAAGCGGCGATCTTGACGTTCATTGGTTCGTCTTTGAGCCCCAGTGCCTCTTCTCCGACGTTCAACCCCATGTTCAGCTCACGCTTGATAAACACGCATTATTGTTAAGTGATGCCGTCCCAAACGGTTACCGATTTCTCTAAACGAAAAACCTGCTTCTCGTAAACCAACAATCCGCCCTCGGTCAAAGTCACTCAACTACTGGTAAACTTGTGGTCTCCTTCCTCTAGGCATCATTAAACACTTGAAACACTTTAAACTAAAGAACGGGATCCGAAAAAGTGGAACAAATTCAAAAAATGACTCGATAATTGCTTGTCTATCACCACCTCTAAAAAGTGACACAAACGTCAAAAATCCCATGACTACTTGATGATTGGGTTTCAAGTTTTAATCAACTATTTCCCTGGACTGGTCCACTATTCCTGCCAAATTTGGTCCAAAAATTCCCACCCCTTCTAGGTGGTGCAGTTTATATGTCACTGAGTATATATGTATGTCGCTTAACGTTACGTATTGCTACATATTTACGTCGGGTGTCGATTTAGTTATTAGTAATGTATTATAATTACGTTATAATTATTACAACATTTAATACTAGTCATTTCGCCGTCTTACTATTTTTAAACTTTTGTCACAGAAAAGACTCAAAGTTATAATGTATCTGATTCTCAACCAGTGGCATATCCGTCGCTTCTCTTCCTTACCTTGTAAAACTTACTACTATGAATAAATAAATATTCAGTTTATCGCAGTATTTTCATGTTTATTATTGTGCTTTTAGTTGTATAATTAGCCGGCCGTTTAAGTTTTTTTTGCATAGATCAACATGCTGCATAGATGTGATTCATGTATCACTGTTAATATATCTTACGACAATCTGGGAAACCACTTTGAATAATTACTTAAACGTAATAATAAAATCACACGAAACATATATTACTAAATTACTTAATGTATATTATTATTATATCGTATGTTATACAACATGCAACAACTTCTTAATGAGTAGTTTTGAAAGTGTATGTAATATTTGCTATATAATGCAAACTGAAAATGATATTGCATCTGGTCTCATTCAGGACGAAGTATTATTCAATGAAGAATCGTACCTTGGAATTGTAACTAAATACTTTCTCGTCCTACTTCGGATCACGTTCGCGTCACTTGCCTGGTGGCATTTATGTATTTTTGCAAGTCCTCGTAGTTTGAAATCGTAATATCCAGTGTGGATTATGTCATTTACTTTGAGTACCGATTGTTCAGATTTACGTATAAGAAAATATATTAATCTGTCAGCGACATAATGTAACAAAATTATATGAGAAAATTTATGAATTACAAAAATATAAAAATATATGTACCAACACATTTCGGTAATACAATTAAAATAATAAAACAGGGCCGGAATTAGGTATAAGAACGGAAAGGAAATTAAAAAGTTGATGACAGCAAATGTTAATATAAAAAATCCGCGGTGGTCCGCACGAAACTTACTTATACTTAGTTATACAACGTTTTTCGAAAAAACTTTTCAAGTGAAAGTTGTTTAAAATATCAATATCTATAATTTATATAAGAATATTTTTTTCCGTAACGTATACCGTTTTCGAGATATGGAAAAAGGTGATAAGAGTAAACCATCACTTCCGGTTGAGTGATTGCGTTCAAAATATGATGTTTTCCTCCTTGCTATATACAAATGTTAAATTTAAAGTTTCAGAGCTCTAGCTATGATCGTTTGGATGCTAGAGCGCGCACAGACACACAGCCACACACAGTAACACACACAGACATACAGGCACACACACAGACGTCATTCCGAAAATAGTCAGAAACGATTCAGACCTCAAAACGCGTATATCCGTTGAAATCTCGAGGTCGAAATTTTTCATGATTACTATACTTACTTATACATAAAGTATAAGTAAGTCAAAAGAGAGTGAGAATGACGAAAAATCTTAGGTAAATTGCAATAGTTGGAAAACAGTTACATACAATGTAAACAAATTGTCAGGAAAATATTCAATGAAACGAGAAAATAAATGTCCAAATGAGATAAAAGGATAAATGACAAATAAAAGTTAACACGCAATAAGGAAAACACAAACTAATGTGAGTGTAAGAATTCAAGATGGGAACTTGGAATGTGCGAAATTCGGGTGGGGCGTTACACTATATAAACGATGAAATTAAGAACATCAGAACATCATTTGATATCAGTCTAAAAAGCAAAACAAAATGAATAAATAGTGGCTGCAATAATAGGATACTGAGAGTTATTATTAAGGGGTTACATCTAGTCGGGATTTACAAAAAAATCGGTTTATCGTATTCGACGGATTCTTAAAATATAACGTTTCAAAAATGTTCTCTGAAAATTTCAAGTCGATCCCTTCAAAATTGAGGGAGTTATGGCTGTTTTTACCGTTACGGGTTGCGAGCCGCGCGACCCTAGTATACGCGCTGTGGTATGAAGAACACGAATCTGTGTGCTCAGCAAAACACACAGGATCTTCCGAAAAAAAATGGATGTTGATGGTATCGTCGAAATGTTTAAACATTCAGAAGAAAAATACGGCGAACAGTACGTTAATTACAAATGTTGAATTATAACTTCAGACTTCAAAGGCGTTTTTCTCGAAACAGCTTTTTCAAAACCGGTGACCAGGATATCTTAAAAACCAGTGGACCGATTTACTTGAAATTTTTCATGCTTTTTCTTTATATCAGAAACTAGTCCTTAATCGAAGGATTTTTTTCTTCGATGCACACTTATATTTATATCAAGGAAAATTAAGTGATTTTTTCACTGAAATTTACACTTTCACTTTCAGTGACCGACAATTTCTTCAAAAATTGATATTTTATCAAATCATCCGATTAAAGACTAGATAATACGATACAAAAACTTAATTCATTTGGTTTTTTTGATTTGAGATGATCGGTGTAGAAGTTACAGTGGTCACCGCGGAAGGCCTATTTTGAACAGCGGTCTGGGAAACATATTATAGCTGCTAAATTCGTGAGTTTTTTTACAAAAAATTATGAAACATAGTCAAAAATATACCCTTTCCTGTGAAAAAAAATTGTTCGAAACCTGCAATCATTTTCCCAAAAAAATTCACAAAAACTCGCCTTTTATTCGGCCGCCAACTAGATGTACCCCTTAAACCAGAGCTAAAACTATATTTAGTTGAAGTCAGTACTACCACGGAGATAATGTGCGGCGTAATGCTAAGGTGATAAATCTTGATAAATATTTATTTACGCCATAAATATTCATATATTTATGTTGCGACCGTGGATATTAGCTAGCTAGCTAGCTAGAGAATGCTATCATTGAAGGAAATTAGAGCTAGACAAAGAATACGCAAAGCTTCCAAGATCATAAAATATTACTGGCCGATGTAAATGCTAAATTGGAACGAGAGGAGTATTTGGGATACCCATTGGGAAGTACAGTAAATATAAGGGGGCAACAGAATTAGATCATTGATATTGCAACTGACAACCATAATAATTGAAAGGATTTTACAAAATTTCTACAGAGGAACTTGGATTTCACTGGGCGATAAATATGTTAATCAAAGTAATTGAAAACATTAGAAATTATAGGACAGTAGAGGCGAATTCGGGTATAAGGTTGTAAGATATTTAATGCATTTCTTAAGGAATAAAAATAGAGAAGAAAGAATAAAAAAGTAGATGTGTCATTGGAGGAGATATTGAGCATCGTAACAAGCAATAGAGAAAGTAATGAAGGAGTTAGCACAACAACAGTTTTCCAAAAAGGGGCTGGCCAAAAGTTAACAAGGAGAAATAACACACAGCAATGATAAAACTAGCTTCTATAAATGCATTATTTAGTAATAAGCAATTTCAGGAAAACCAAGCGTTTAACATTCTCGTTAATTGTGACTTCTGATAAAATTTAGACACGACTGAATTTTTTTTTTCCTCGTCAATGTGTTGATTCTGGCCTGAAACCTCATTGTTGAATAGGAACGTCCTTCAGCCAAGCATTTGTATTTTGCAGAATCTGATGTCACGTTGTCGTTAGTAGTTTTTTCACGTATTTGCGGTCTTTTATTGATTTATTGGTATGTTGATTAAGTTTTCCCTAAGAAGGAATTATAGAAAGAGAAAGTCTAGAGGTACAGTTATACATTTAATGTTCATAATTTAAATCATCAATTTAAAATAGCTTATTGTAAGTTTCAGTTACGCAAATATAAACATAAAGCTAATGGCGATGACTAGTGAGAGTGGTAATTCGATAGCTGCACCGTCCTTCTGCTCGCAGTAATCTCAATTCTATGGATAGTGATTAAACACAATCTTGCCAGGTCAATTACATTCTATTCGAGTCCGTATGGCATAAGCCTGATGAGTTCTGAGGTTTCTTCCATTGACACGCGAGTGAAGAGAAATTTATTTTTTCTGCTTCTGCTGCTGGTAGAGTCCTTATTGCACATACCACTTGGGTAATTATTTCGTCCTTCGGTATCGTGCTTGGAGCAATAGCAAAATTTACAACCTTTTATAGTACTCTGGTTTGTTCGTCAGATAGCGGTTGGTTGATGAGGTTAACTACAGTGAGGGTCCAATCCTTTGCAGTGCTACGGTCTTCGTTTCATGTAGCTTCGCAAATTTCTTGGCTTGTTTTCTAGTAGCGTTGTTGGGATGATGTTCGTAACTAATCCGGTCCACATATATTCAGGTAGTAGTCGATCGAGTTCCAAATGTAGGTGATAAAGTTATATACTTGACCTGGCAAGATTGTGCTGAACCACCACTTACTATCTATTGAATGGAGATTTCTAAGAGCATTCGCCAGTCATCGCCAACATTTTCATGATGAAAATGAAGCCATCAGCTCTAGTGAGAAGAAGTCGAAATGCTGCCACCGCTACATAGTCGACACATTCGTGATATGGTCCCCCAGTATGGACAGTCTACACGCATTCAAGGAACACATCAACGGACAACATGCCAACATCAACATTACCATCACGATAGCGATATATAGAGAAGGCTGCTTATCTTTCCTGGATGTATTAGTAAAATGGAACACAGTGGAAGCTTGGGACATGGAGTAAACCACAAGAAAGCACATACGGACAGATATTTGCACGTAGCCTCACATGACCATGCAACAAAAAAGATTTCTACTCACCACATTGCTACAAAAAAACTTGATGATACTAGCAACAAAACCGAGGAAATTCAACATGTGAAGTATGCGCTTCAGAAGAATGGCTACAAACCACAAGGTGCAGAAACTAGCCGGAGTTAGGAAATAGAAAATGGATGACCCAGAACAAAAACCAGCAGGATGCGCACACCAACCATATACTTCTGGAGTTGCAGACAGGCTTAGGAAATTACTAGATAAGAAGAACATCAAAATAAAAGACTGTATACAGCCAACAAGGACTAGATATCAAGACTTCAATGCTAGTGTGGAAAATCGTATATTGGACAAACCAGACGCAGTATACCGTGCAGAGTCTAGGAGCATAGCAGAGATTTCGAAATAGGAAATATTGGAAAATTCGCAGTAGCTGAACAGTACCATACAGGAGGCAGTCATACACTGATCACCAAAAGGGACGATCCTACGAATTTTTTTGACAATTTGAGATTGAATTGCGCGGGTAACGACAACGACACAAGAAGGTAAATCAACGTCTAAACTCTCACCAATCATTAAGTTTGCCTTACACACAAGAACAAAAATGTACCTTAAAAAAATTAACACGAGACAAAAAACAAACAAAAAGTTCGCTGATCATATTCGATGATGAAATTTTAATCAATTATTCCCTCATTTAAAATGTATACATCACCAAAATTTCAAGTTCGTACGATCGTCCCTTCTGGGTGCTCTGCTTTTTTGGCGATCAGTGTATAATCGACTGAAACGAAGTAAAGATACTGTTTTGTTCTCGAATGGACCAAAATGTTTTGTTTCGAATTGATACCGGAATGGTTTTGTTGCGTTCCGTCCGACCACTAGATACTGCGCTGGATCTGTTGATCTAAGCCGGAAACTCTCGAAGGACCACCGTAAATACGGAAATATGCTCGATGTAGTTTAATTGTTTATTTATTACAAACACATATACATTATGTACAACAAACAAAAGACGTATAAAAGAAACTGAACCGTGTTAATGTAAAGACTGACTGGTAGCGAATCACACCCAGAGACCCGTGTGTCTTAGTTTTGTCCTTAACTCCCCTACTTTCCTAAAAACTGTCCCCTGTACACCGTGGTGGGGGAGTACTACCCTCTGTCCGTAATCGGACCAATAAATACTAAATGCAACACGTAAATAAGAGAAAACATAAATTAAACAAGTGGACGTACATGAGACTAAACAGATACTTTGCCAGAAAGAGTGACTACTGCTCACGGGTAGTGAAAGAATCCTTGGAAATAAAGAAGAACGCTACAAGGAGTACCAAAGACGTAGCAAGGTTCATCAAAGGCGCAGACAGGACCATCAATCTAGGAGAAGCATCGGACGATAACAGATACGGATCAACGGAACATAACGGATACTTATCAACGAAGCAAAGCAGCGATTAGGTATATAATGAGAAGCAAAATACATCAACATTAGTCTGAAGAATTATACATGGTATAATCAGCGAAACGTCAAGTTTATTTCAACAACCACGGCAAAATCCGGAAGATGGATCTTTATGGAATAATGGACGTGCAAAAATATTTTAACAGCTCTCCTAACTTAAGCCTTCTCTGAGCACATTTTGAAATTAGATTAATACAAATTCTCTTAGATATGCGTGCATGTGTAGGCCAAATATGAACTGTAAGTCGACTTATTACAGATTGTCATACCCTTTTAGAGTCTGTACCCATTGATATGGTTATAATATCTTGATCTGACTTTAGGCTATATTACCATAATACTTGTTTCTAAGTAATCTATACGTCTGGCCTGCTTGAAATTTATGAGACCTCACATGTTTTCTAATTTTCCAAATACTATAGTGGGACCCTGAAGACCCCTTCTGTTGAATTAGATTGTTGTTGAAGTCTAACTATAGCTATATATAGATTTTATCATATATTTATCATTGTTAACAATTATTTAAACTTTTCATATTGAGCCAGTAGGCTCCACCTGAAATGAATTAAATTATATTAATCAAAATTCTTACAAGATTATTTACGCACCTGTTGTCGATTCGAAAACAATCGTTCTGTGAAATGGAGCGGATATTTATGTTTTTTCACTAAAATTTTGTGGGAAAATACGTTTTACTTTTGAAATGTGAACATCAAGCTTGAAACTGCTTTAGCCCCCGTAGTAATACAAGAAACGTATTTTCGTGCGAACAATGTTCTTCTTTGCACTTCCTTGCCAAATACCAACATTCCGAGGATATTTTGGAGATTTCGTCATAATGTCGTATATTTACACATATTTGTGAATATATTATATGAATATGCATAATTCAATAAATTCTCATCTATTCTAAACCGGTTCCGTGACGACATAATTTCACATTTCACAATTTTAATTTGTTTGAAAGCTTTTAATATAGACATGATGTATTTGAAATGTGTATGCACTCTGATTTTATGAAAGAAAATTTCATGCTTTGTTGCATTATCATTACTATATCTAGAGAACGATCTCATAAATGTTGGTGAAACTACATAGAAATGTATACTGTATAGGCCATGGAAGGATGTGATTATTGTAATTATTTAGCGTTAATAGTTTCAAAAGATGTATCGAACACGCTGGAAATGTCGCGAAGAATTCCTAAGATCCATGCAAATATATAATATTTGCAAATGAATTATACAAAATAAAAGTGGCTAGAAAAGTGCAAAGCGTACTGTTGTATGGAGCTGACTTGTACACAAACAAATTTCGGTCAGATCTTCCTTCGTGAGACTATTTAAGGAACGTCAAAGGCAGACGAGTTTTTAGTGTCATTTTGCCTGCTATACGCTTCACGTCGCCTGGAAAGAGATTTAATAAAAACCGTTGCGTATTTGATAGAGAATTGACAAGGGTGTATGAACGTAAGATATAAAATGAAGAAAAATACAAGAGCTGGTTTAGGCTGTTTGTAACTCTGTGCTATGGTGTTGACTCATTTAGAAAAATGCTCGTTTGAAGCGTACATTGTTTGTAGCAAGAATTCGACAAGGGCTAGTGAATATTATGTTGAACATGTCCTTTACGGTAACTGCCAGATCGAAAATGTCATAAGCTTTACCGCCGTTTTAGACAACATGACAGTTTATTTAAAAAACTAATACTTCTATCGATAGCGAACGCTCCATCAGAAATGCTGTCACAGACTTAAATTTTAATTTTAGCACAGTTCACAAAATTTTGGAAAAACATTAGTAGCGATCTTTTAAATTCCGAACTTCCCAAGCATTATTGTCAGGAGACGTAGCTAGGAGATTAGTTTTTTGCCAGTGGCTGATTAATTTTGCCACGATCAGAAGTCACGATATATTTTGTGGAGTGACGAAGCAAACTTTTCAAATACAAGGATGTTCAATAAGAATAACGAATATTAGGCGCAAGAAAACCTATAACCACAAATACGTCTTAGATTCAGTATATGGTGCGTGTTAATCGGTTGGACAGTCGTTGGTCCCATTTTCTAAAATTATTGTTATAATAAAAATTTAAAACAAGCCTACAATCAATTTTTACACTACAATTATGTATTTATCTATAAATTCAAAATCGTCATCACTTTAGCATTCATTTTAAGACTTTGATATCACAAATTAATTTTTATTGCAATTTTTGAAAAATATATAGGTTATATATATTCAATTAAAAAAACATATGTTTCAATTTGGTGGCAAACAGGTTATCCGATTGTTGTCATTAATTGCATATTAATCAATGCCAAAAACACTACAGGTTTGCTAATTTAACCTGCTATGTAAAATAAATTAATAATAACAAAGATAGTGATGGTACGTACCCATCATGGCCATGAATGTTATGACACGGATTGAATTATGAAATTTTATGTACTTCTTTGTTTACGCTGTTTCCCAGTTGGGGTATTTCCGTAGTTGATTGATTCCAGTGCACATGCACTCTCCTCTCGTACATAACCTAGTTTTACATCTCTAGATTTTTGAACTGAAGCCTCCACTCTCATTGTTCAAAACCGAACACGTCATTGTCATAATTTACAGACAGATTAAGGTACATATTTACAATTTACGATTTACGATTTACGATTTACGATTAACGATTAACGATTAACGATTAACGATTAACGATTGACGATTAACGATTAACGATTAACGGTTTACGGTTTACGGTATCGCTATTATATGTATTTTATTTTTATTACATTCCAACACGTTTCAAGCAGCTCGTTGTGAAACTCTTTTGCGCTTTATGAAGTTAATTTTAATTTGGCATCAAAATACTCCCCATAGCGTAGCATAGCTTCTATATGTGGTCTAAAATATTTACATTGAAACTTTCTCATCAATGTCAACTACTTTTGACTTAAGTTAGTTAGTTTTTATTCCTGGTACAATTCATTGTTTTGATTTTTTTGTTGCACTGTAGTTATTTGAATAGAAATTTGCTGTTCCCAACATTAATAGTCGTGGCACTAAATTAGGTATCATACGATTCAATTTAGAAAAATTGTATTCCAAATTTTATTTAAACTAAGAAATAAAATATTGTCCTGGTTTCATTGTTCATTCTATAATTATCTTTAGAGAAATTTTAATGCCAAAAGTTGTTACACAGCCAGAATGTATTTTGAACTGAAACGTCACCTTACTCTTATTTTCAAACTTTACAATTATTTCAAAACCCATAATTCGAGGCGTCGTTATCTTTATTCTTTTATAATAATAATTTATAATAATATTAATATTAATACGTTTTATTCCATAGAACATATAAATGTGGGGAACATGAATTCTAATATAAAGCTGTTAAATACAAACTAAGTATGACAATAAGCCATAAGTGACCATATACTTCCACAAATAAATCACATAATACTAAATGTGTTAAAGTTTGTATTTAAAAAAGTCCTTGATGTCATAAAGTTCGTGTATAGGGGTGGTGTCGTAGTATAAGATCCCCAAAGAATGCACGTGTCTTCACAATACACGTACATTCGACTGATTATTGAAGTATGCCTCTAATAATAATACACCATTCAGAACTTGCATCTATTCCGAATTCACAGATCGACTGTAATGTTATTTTTATTATATTAATCAAAATTCATGGATTCGCTCGGCCAAATATTTTTCGACTATATTTTTGTTATTTTAGAAATTTCACTATCAAAAAATGGAAGTTTATGAGAAATGCCACCGGTTGAGACAATTCCAGTGCACACTATTTTAAAACTTTATTAGTAATTTCAGTCTACTCCTGAAGAATTTTTATTCTTTAATGAATATATTGCATTCATGACTTCTGATTTTTGTCAGTATGTAATAACGAAATTGTATCTTTCACATGTCGAGTCTGCTGGCATCTTGTTGACATTTATTTAGTTAATTGAGAAACGTACAGGCAAGTTTCAACACCGTACAAAAGGGAGAAAACGAAGAGAAAACAAAGATAATATATATAAACTGATAGGGATATTAAATCTACTTATATAAATATTGTCACCAAACGCTAGGGGACTACGCAACACTACTTGTGGAAAAATCTGTGGTGGTCCGCACTGAACTTTCTTATACTTAATTATATTCCATTTTTCGAAAAAACTTTTCAAATAAAAGTTGTAAAATATCAATATCTTTAACTTTTGTGAAAATATTTTTTTCGCTAACTCCTACCGTTTTCGAGATACGGAAAATGGCGATAAGAGTAAACCATCACTTCCGGTTGAGATACGGCTTTCAAAATAGGACGTTTTCCTCCTTGCTATATACAAAGACAGACACACAGCCAGAAAGACACACACACATACGTCATTCCGAAAATAGTCAGAAACGATTCAGGGGACCTCAAAACGTGTATATCCGTTAAAATCTCGAGTTCGAAAATTTTCATGATTCCTATACTTATACATAAAGTGTAAGAAAGTAAATATATGACAGATCTCACATTCTTCAAAAAATCTTTGTATGATATATCAAAAATCTCAATCAATCTGTGATATGCATTGTACAACTTACAGGCTTTATTTTCGGGCGATGTGGTATATATTGTTACAAGCAATACAGGTGCAGGTCTTGTGCTATTATATTCGTTTATTAACGGAGATCAACATTCTTAATATTATCTGTTCTGAAATCCTCTCACGAAGTATACAACCACCTTTTTACGGAAATGTACTAAATGATTAATTCGTAACGCCTCAAATTTTGCACAGTTCTTAAGAAAGTCCAATTCAAACTAAATTTTCTTTTCCGGTCACCCTTGTATAAAATACAACGAAGTATTTAAATGCAGTAGAATTCGTGGATTTCTTTTAAAGAGCTTGTAAACGCAGCGTACATTAAAACGGTAATTTAACAGGTGTTATTGCATTCTTAAAGAGAGATCTTTCGCGAACAAATAAACTGGAAGCTTTGTACGTTAAAGCAGAAAATTTAGACGATGTATCGCAAAGCTTTTTAGCCTCCCGCTTTGTACCGGATCCATTAACTGATTAAAATAAACGTTTTCGCTTTGATTAATGTTGGAACAGAAAAATCATTAAAGGAAATATGAGGAACGTGTTTTTAAATTAAATGCCCTGTAATCGTACCCCCTTTAATTTAAACGTGATGTTGTGAACGTTTAAAGAGTAAAGTGGCGCCTTAAACTATTTTTAATATTAAAACGGTATTACTTGTTAACGACAATAAGGCGGTAGTTTTGTATTATATTTGTTAAGGCTTTTTATGGGCGATTTTTAAAATACGTTTTTATTAAAATGTCACTTAGATAGTATTACAGATATTGTTTTATTCGGGCTTGTATACCTTTAAGGTTCATTGTAATTTCCTATTTTAGAAATGTTCTTTATTACATTTTTTATACACTGTTTTACGCTTTGGCATAATAATTGTCAGGAACTATGTATAATATTTAGGCTTTACAATTCCATTCTCAAAATATTAATGGTATGTTCTGTCGTACAATAAAATTGTACTATTATGTTATGAAGTGGCTCATTGTTACATAAATCATTTTCTAGTCCGTAATTAACATACCATATTAATGTTAGCTGGAACGCTAAAATTGAACAATTTTCAATTTTAAGCTTTGTGGGTGTCGGTGTAAATGTCCCTGCAGATCATTATTATATTTTGTTCGTTAAAATTACGAACAGTTTAATTGCCAAACGCCCACGTTGAGTGTAACTCATATTGGTTTCAAACACAAATTGTATTACAAAAAAAATACTGTCTGCCGAAATATAAAGTCAGTATAAAAGATAGAATCTGGATAAATCCTGGGATTCATAAATATTGATTATCGCGTAAAAATGGCACTTTCAATATATGATTCTAACGATTGCATAGAATATATGTGATAAATGTTTGTACATCAGTAAAAATCCATAACCGTATTATGAATGGTTGTAATTATACAAAGTAAATAATATGCAATTTGTTACGTGGTGAATGGCTTGTAACTTGAAATAATATTTTGCAAATTAAATAAGTTTAGGGAGTAACGAAAAAAGTGCAAGAAATAATTGACGAAGAACTACTAAGAGGTTTACCGAGTGCGGCACAAATCAAATACGAAATAAAAAAATTATTAAGAGTGAACATAACCACTAAAAATTATATTTGATAAAATGGAAATAGACAAAGGAGTTATTCCATATCTCTATTAGAAGGTGCATATACTGGAACGTGAATCGCGAAAATCTAAAAAATTCTCACTTCATTTTTGAATTTTTATTGGCATTTTTGAATTTTGTATTATTTATATATGAGGGCCACATTCTAATGATAATAGCCAAGCAATCATTTTGTATTATGAAAATTAAGTTTATATAACCGGACGTGAATGAAGAACATACAAAATTAATTTAATAATCAAAGTCATTTAAATCATAAAATGATGCAATTAATCGGAACAAAAATCAAGATTACGTTGAAGCGGTGCAAATTAATTCAAAGATATTTTTTTTATAAATAAAGATAGTGTCTTACCCGTTACGTGATGAGCAATTTAATTAACTCAAATAACAATACTCAACAAAATCTCATATTACTACATAAGAAATGTCCTGTGCCAAAATTGTAGGGTAATATCGGGAGTATTGAATAGATGTGTGTCTCGGTTCGCTAACGATACGTCACCATAAATATCAATGCTTAAAAAGCAAGCAATCTATCAATTCACTTTGAGTGCAGAGAAAATGTACTGGGTTCATATTTCAGTTTTTGTATTATTGGCAGCATTTTGAATTTAATATCATCACATATCGACATTGCTATTTCAATGACGAAAATGAAAATTAAAAACAAATTTTATCACAGTGTGTATAACAATTATAAAATAAATATAATTTATAAATGATAATAACACAATTAATTCATAAAATGTAATAATACGTTAAACATTTATTTAGAAAATCAATTCGTTGACATTATTTTGCGATTAATTTTAAGTGAAATGGTCACAGAGAAGTGGATTCGTTTTCAAGAGATCACATTAATTAAACGATCACAAAATTAACACGTCTCATTTTCTTCAGTAAGATTGTATGCCAAGAAACAGTCAACTTAAAGACAATGTTATTTGTCGATATTATTAATGAATTTGCAAGGGAAAATTTAAAAATAAGACAACCCCCCCAGTTGAGTTGGGTTGGGTTGGATTGGATTGGGTTGGGTTGGATTGGGTTGGGTTGGTCTGTGTTGGGTTGGACCTTGTTTGACTCATGAGTCATTTTTTTAAGTTTCTATGAATCCGTAACTTAATTTTACGCCACACTTTGGTAATAAAAAAGTAACAGCATTTAAGCAAGTCATTAAATATAAAAACCAATACTTTTCCAACATGAGAAACGACACCAATAATAATTAATTCTAGGTGGTAATAAATTTCAAATTAATTACTACCTAGAATTAATTTTCATTTCAACAATCATAATTTATTCTAACATACATATCCAACATATTTATGTACCGTTGCACTATAAACTCATCATTATTATTTCAAAGTCTAACGCCACATGAAATATAAATCGGAAACAATTAACTTAATACAACAATCAATCTTGTGGCTGAACATATAAATCTGTGTTGTGTCGAATTGTATTAAAAATATTTTTTTGTTGCATTGTAAACTAATTTTTATAAACATCATGGAAACACGAAATACCTCTCCAAATTATTCTTTTAAGTGCTTTTAAAAGTACCCCATCATTCTTATTTTTAAGTCTAATGCCAGATAAAACATAAATTCGAAATTATTAACTTAATATAACAATCAATATTGTGACCATATATAGGAATCTCTAGCAATGTTACTATTTATTACCAAGTTTTGAGTCGAATTGTATTAAACGTGTTTTTTTGTCAGTTATTAGTTTCGAAGAGATTATTCTGAAATCAGTCGTCCTGGAACGTGAGCTTCTCAGTCCTGTGGAGAATAGCAGGCGTTAGCGTTTGTGCTGGCCGCAGGGAGTTCCGCCCCACCAGCGTATCGATCGTTGATCATGTTATTATTCGCTTCCAATCCACTGGGATTTGAATTCAAACCGAATCTGAGTAATCTCTCCCTATGGGTCTGTTATTGCAATGTTCGATTTATTCTTTTTACTCAAGTCTTTATCTGCTTTATCAATCCGTAGAGACATTTGTGGTTTATAAGAACGTCCGTTGCAATTATTTAAGTTCATCCAATGATAGAGAGATAGAGTTATGTATGTTAAAGAAATAGGCGCAATGAAGAATTATTCATTTATTATTTGCGAATTCATCAGAAAGCAGGGCAAACCGACCGATTTATTATAGAAATATACTAATTTAATTTATTGTACATTGTACATTTATTGACGTTCATGCATAAATTTTGAAATTGATGTGATGATTTCATTTTGGTGTTAATTTATTAAATGTTAGCCTGATTATTAATTTAATATGTTTTATTTGAAGGAAATCTGTTAATTGCAAATTGCGTATGTAAGTGGTATGCTTTCCATACCCCGGACGATTAAATAAGACTGTACTATTGAAAAAAAAACAATGAATTATATTGAAAGTATCTTCAAAATTAATTCTTGACCCTATACCATTTAATCTCCAACCTAATAGTATATTATTTAACGAGCACATAATGTAGCTATAATTCACGATGATGAAGTTTATCATTATTAATCATCAGAGTGAATTATAGCCATTATGTGCGAGTCAAATACGATATTTTATCTACGACTATAAACATAAATAATAATCAAATTTTCAAATTTGAAAAAAACATTCTTGGTGTAGCATTTGAAACATTATTATTGTTAGAAACAGAAATATTGTTAGAACTAGAATTATTAGAACACAAACGCTGACAAATATTATTATTAGAACTAGAATTATTAGAACACGACGATGGCTGTTCAAACGGCTGCAGTTGCTGCAATATTTTTCTGGTGGCCTCCATTTTATTAGCTACGGATCTTTCAATGTAGCTTTCTGCTACCGAAGGTGACTTTCAACCTCTTTCAACCCAACCCAACCCAACCTTTAATGAATATTAATTATTATCAAACTCATAACAGATTTTTTGATTTTTCAACTTCATTGCAAGATATTTGTCGTCGAGGGTTTCTTCAATAAATACACGGACCTGATCTGGAGTTACAGCTTTTTTAGCCTTATAACCATTAGATCGTCTTTTTAAAAACGAACGAAGCTTCGGATAGTTTGCGATGTTGATGTGATGAACATTAATCATAGTTCTTAACATTGCATAAAATATCCGCAAAGTTGATGATTTGTACTTTTGCGACAGCTCAACAAAGTACGCTAATAGATTGTCTTCTGAGAAGGATCTTGTATTTTTCTTTGTTCTCCATTCCATAAAAGTCTTATAAGCTGCTTCATAAGATGTTCTGGATTTTGCTGGAATCAAACTTGACGTGGCTGTTTTTGCGCCTTCTCTGATTTCAGGCGGGGTGCAGTTCTCATCACTATCATCACTACCGGTACCAATATCCATTATAACTCCTATTTATTAATATTACATACTTTGTCAAAAAGAAACTATGATTCAAACAACGCGTGGCAGGACGCGATAAAAATTTTCTCTTTTATATAAATTATTGTGCCTACAAGCTTCTACTAAGACGGATTCAAAAATTGTTGTATATAATGCAATGCGTTAATTATGAGTTTGTATATATATAACTTGCGTATCACAGATGTTTATATTTATCCCGAGTCTTTTTATGATGCTCTTTTAGATGTATTTTATATAGTAATTACAACGTATTTCGTGAATCGAGTTGCTTCATTAACACCTATTTGATGAAATTCAATTTGTTATTATTGCAATCATTAGCGCTCGTTATGACCTTCCTAATCGATTCTAATACATTTTCACTCCTATTTTTGGTCTGGGATTTACTGTCACACATCTTACCGTCGAAGTGCATTATTTTAGACCTTACGGCTTAATTGTATTGTTGCTGATCGTCACGACTCGTTCGATCACAATATCCAAAAGGAACCTTCACAAAAATATTATTAATCATCATCTTCATCCTCCATCGGAAATTTATTAATGACAATGTATATTTTGCGTGAGATATCTGAGAACAGAAGCGTATTATCCCTTCTCTATAAACATACAATGTATAAATCAACATTGTATGATTTATGTTTTATCATTATGATTACTTTATTTAGGTACTATTATGTTGATGACACCAATTCATAATATGCATAAAAGGAAAGCGGGCGAAGATAAATTGGAAAGGGGGGAGATCGAGGAAGTAGATGGGTGGATGTATCTGGGAACAGCATGGACGAGCGGGAATAATTGGAGCGAACACATGAAATATGGAGGAGAGAAAGCTAGAAGAGCGGAAGAATGGATAGTAAGTTGTGGAGTAAAAGAGACGTGAAATTTGGGGAAAGGATGAAAATATGGGAGGTTTGTGTGAGAAGTATACTAATGTGCGGGACCGAAGTATTGGGCGTGAAGGAAGATAGAATGTTGGAGAAAAGATGCCAGGGGGGGATTAAAAAGGCAATAGAGGCTGGCAAAATGGTAGTTAGATATGAGCGGGGGAGGTGGATGAATGGGGAGGAGAGATTGGGGAAATGGTGTTAAGAGAGATGGTGACGAGAGAAAAAGGAAAAACAGAAATATCATAATGAGAGGGGCATAGAAAGAACATTTACGAAAAGGCACAGTTAGCGTGGCAGGAAGCACTAAGGTTGAGGGGAGAAGGGAATGAGATGGAGAGCGAAATCTTGGAAATATCGAAACAGGTAGAAGCCCAAGGAACAGAAGGGAGAATGAGGACGGCAATGTATAATAAGAGATATTTAGAATTTGTACATATGTGGGTAGACCGCAATATCTGAAAGGGGGAGATCGGGTATGGAGGAAAGAGTGATAGCAAGATTCAGGTACGGAAGTGAGGAGAGAAGCAACAAATATTGGATGGACGAGGAGTATAGAAGGTGTGAGTTCTGCGACGGGGGGACCGATGAGTAGAAGCATTCGATAGAGGATTGTGGGGAGATAATGGATCAGAAAATAAAGGGAAGAAACTGGAAAAAGGTTTTGGATGATGGATGAGGTGGATTGGAGATAATGAATAACATAAAGAGATTGAGGGAGGAGAAAAGAGAAAAGGACCGGAGAGGAGAGATACATGCGAACGTAAGGGAAAGGGACAGGAACAAGGAAGTTGTAAATATTGTAATAGTGGAATTGTAAAAAATGCCTATAAAGGTTGTTTTTTATGTATATATTTAACTTCTATATTTTACATATTATATTTCCGATAAATTGTTTTTGACAGTTATCGACTTTCGTGAATTAATAGGCGATATATTATATATATATATATATATATAATATTATTCAACGACTGACTGCTCATGATACAAGATACGTAGATAAGTACCATTATATATATATATATATATATATATATATATATATATATATATATATTTCGGGTTGTAGATGGCTTTGTTTTAAAATCAAGAATGATAATGCACAATTTGGTCATTATCATTGTGTTTATACGTTTCGACAATTCATAATGTCTTCATCAGTATTTTGTATGTGTATTGCTCGAGGTGTGACAATGAACTGATCAGTTCCTTATCACACCTCGAGCAATACACATACAAAATACTGATGAAGACATTATGAATTGTCGAAACGTATAAACACAATGATAATGACCAAATAAAATTGTGCATTATCATTCTTGATTTTAAAACAAAGCCATCTACAACCCAAAAAAAATTATATATATATATATATATATATATATATATATATATATATATATATGTAATAGCAATATACGAGTATAGTTACTTTAAATATCCATTATGAATAATGCAATTACAATCCAACGGCGACAAATTAATGAAGAAAGAGAAAGCAAGACCGAGGAACAGAGTGATGTCATTGAGCGTAGTTTATGACCGTAACCAGCGTAACCGAATCAATTTACCGGTAGCAATGATCATTATTGCCGACACCCTAGTACAAGGCAATAAAAATCCATATAATATATTGAGTTTGTGGGGTTGCTACCCCTAAAGCTTTCTTGGCAGGACCGGAATGAAATAAAGTTATATTATCGCGATACAAATTTTTATGCGGGAGTACTTTATCAAAATTAGCTACTGGTGTTGCTTCGACTGATTCAGCCGTCAACATTTCATAATTATCGTGAAAATAGTGTGACCAAAAAATGTTTGATATGTAAATTAAGTTGATAAAATGTGTTGTATACACTTTTAAAAATGAATTATCTAATTAATAATACTAAATAATGCTAATAGTAAATAATGATAATAATTGTAATAATTAAAGTTTTTCCGGTAAATGAAGGTTATACATAAAATGTTTGCAAATGTTTATAAATGTACACGTACATGTTCTAAAAATATAAAGCAGTCATAATATTTCGCGGAATTTTATTTTGATCGCATCGTTTCAAAGGCAAGTTAACGCGTGGCTATCCAGCAAAGCAATAAATAACTCGGCGTGTGTTCGTCTGTCTCCGGGGGACTAAACATGGATTACCCCATAATTTGTAGCGAAGCGATTGTTTCAAATCAAGTCGGCTTAGCACACACATTACTAGATTAACACAGAGTGTGACTATCGATCCTCGTCTTATCGCTTTCGCACATGAGCTCCTTGATTCGCTCGAGACTGGAACTCGATAAATGTTCTTCATTCTTACCACGGTCCATTGTAATGAGCAATTTCCTTTCAATGACGTTATTCACTTTTACTCCATTATTACTTTCTAATGATAACAGCGTGAGGCAATGAGTAATTAGCCGGTAGTAATTTAACATACCCGTTGCATAGGAAATTGTCGCTATAGAAGGCTGTTTTCCAAACCAAGTTAATTTATGTCGGTATGGGCGATGCTCATTTCCTTTCCTTTAAAATGTGCGGAAGTGCTTTTCTCGTTAGCACGTTATCCCAAGACGGATATTCGTTATTTTGCTTTCGCGTGTGGCAATGCATACTGAAATTGTGACTCTATAGTACGATAATAATAAAAAAATGTTTAAAAAATTCAATTTACTGAAATATATAAAGGACTTATTAGCTTTATTACATCGTCTCAAAGTAATTGAATTGTTTTGCCGGAAACGTTATCCTAAAACGCATTGGAAGACGTTTGCACGATCTCGCTGTTGACAGTTAAAAGAATTTAACCATTTAAGTCTATTGTGTCAAGAATTATCTACAACACACGCAGCTGTAAGTACTACATTGATGTCATTTAATTGCAATACTGGATGCTGGTTGTCATTGTATTCCTCTAAACTAATAACATTTATTCTTCAAGTCGATGGTGCCCCTTCAAAGTCACTGGTGAAATACTTCGTTTCAATAAGTACTTATTATGATTTTATAACCTAGCAGTGTACTTGCGTACAGTCATAGCATGCCTACATTGTAAGTTGTTATTACACTACTCAATAATCATTCCACTATTAACATATGTAACAAAAGTTGTCGGAAGATGTTCTGTTTTATTTTTTTCCTATTTAAAATAAAGCAATCAACTTTCCACTGGGTATTGAGAATCTGTCAAGTTTTTCCTGCATTCAACCAACATTTAAGTCATTGCAATGCAATAGTATTTGTCAAAAATTGTATTGTAATGACAATATTAATTGAATATTAATATAAATTAATATTAAAAATGAATATTAACGGCACAAAGCTCCCATTGTGAAAAATCTAGCTAAGAAAATTAACAAAAATCTACTAGAATGACCAATGTTCAATTAATTCCAAGTTAATTCATACCAATTTGGTTACTTCCTAGCGCAAATAAAAATGACAATGCAAAAGTAAATACCAGCATGTACCAAAAGAGAACCACACCCCAACCTTAAAAATCAGCTCTACAATGAGTTGATCAGTAGTCACATACTTTTTTCATGTTCAAACTAAAGCTATGTCGGTATGTTTCAACATTGGACAAATAAATTAAAATAAACACTAAAATTAAAATAATGAATAAAAGAAAAAGAAAAATCAATATAGAAAGATGCAGGATTATAGTAATAGATTATTATAAATTTTGCTTAAATTGAGAGTGCGCTTTAAAGTTTATACCGTTAGTGTCTTTTTGTGTGTGTGTCATATCCAAAACCAAACTTTTTTATAGTTGCAGTCTTTGGTAAGAAATTTGGTGTTAGTCTTTACAGTAAATACTGGAGTATATAGAAAAACGGCCTTGAAACAGCGATAGATTTCACTTAATGTCATTTGTCATATTAATGTTTATTTCTTGATGAATGTATTCGCTCATAAGGTGTATAATGGCATATATAGAAGATTCATTTTAAGTTAGTATTAAGGGAAACATAAAGAAAGTTTAACAGGGGGCAACACTTCGTCCCCATGAATGTGTAGTTCTGGGAAAATAAAACGGCTTCGATGCAGATATCAGTATATGGACAATTTTAATTCCGAGAACAGTACCGACATTTTCTAGTGGAAGAAGGTCTGTCAACTATGCAGACAACAACACGGACTACTGAAGTCCACACCTGATCTCATCAGGGATAAGTTAAATTAAAAGGAGACTGATTGTTGATTTCATTACAATTACAATTCTCATATAGGAGAAATGTGATCCACACACATGAAAACAACTCACATGATAATAAGTTTCTGAAGCCACATCAATGGTAGAAACGGACATCTATAAATGGTATTAAGATTATTTATATACAAGTTTTATATAGAAGTTAGTGGCGTAGTTGCATTTTTTAGGTATCTTTAGATTTTGTAGAAACTTAAATTTTTTAATGGAAATAGTAGGCGTTAATTTCATTAAAAAAAATCTATATGTTTGCATATATACTTTGATGTACTTATTTTGAAGAATAAATTAGTTATTACAGATTTTCTAAATTTTATTGTGATTTAAAAAAGAAGGGTGCCGTGCATTGTCAAATGGAATTTTCTATTACTGAGAGGAAGTTGTGAATCGAAACAAATATTACAATTTAGGTGTCAGAATTATACGTATATGAATTTAATTCTCAGTCGTAACGAGTTTAATAAAAACTTGATATGATTAAATTTGAAAATTACGAAAATTAATTGTTGACAAGATATATTCTGTTGCTGATACAAATTTACATTATACGAGATATCCAACGCATCAACCAGGGTGTTTTATATATAAAAGAATTAACCATCACCTCCGCTGATATGCAAAGGAGGCTAGACTTTTATCGATGGAGCATAGGATAATTTCAAGAAGACACCAATTTCCAAAATACAACAATTGTGAATTACGTTCCATAATAATAATTTATTTTTAATTCTGGTTTCAACTATTGCTTCCACTTCAAAGAAGGTAAGCTTATGAAAAATTGCAAAAACTGATATAGCGACGCCACTAAAACAGTAATAAAAATATCTATAAAAAATATTAATAACATTTACAAGTAATCGATATGCCGAATTGTGGCATGGTTAGGATTTTAGAATAATAACGAACAATCCAATGGCCAATATGTCGATTTATGGCCTGGCAATTAAATAAACAAAAAGGATTTCGTCAGTAAAATATTACGTACGATATGTGGCAAGACGGTGTGAAAAATATGAAACAAATACTCAATGTATTCAAATGTGGTTCGACTAAAGTCTAACCGTCTAAACCTAAATAAAGATTTATTTTTCTTAAGTAAGTGTATTATTTCAGTTTGGAAATTATGACAGCTCTGCACTTCTTCCCGCCATCCCTTTCTGAGTAGGCATTTTCGTTTGTTCCTCCCTTCTCCTCCCATTAAGTTTATTTTCGCCCATTTTCATCCTAGTTATATGACCCAACCATTTGGCTATTTGCTTTTTTACTATTTTTACCCGAATTTCCGAATAGCTATCCAATTCCTTTATTGGTTGTCGGTCTAAATTCTCTGGTATAACCTTCATTTGCCTGATCTCGAAATGTACTTCACTATTAAAACCTTGGTAAACAATCCTGCAACTTTGCTGCCCTTTTTTTCTATTTCTCTTTCCTATTGCGTAATTTCTGTTCACTTCCGCCCATAACTATATATAACTAATTCCCATTTGTGCTTTTCTTCCATAACCATATACTGTTGCCATTCTTTCTAATGATGGATGATTTGTCTACCAATTTTCTTGACCTGGCCATAATTACTGCATCGTCCGCAAATGGCAGACATGGTTATCTACTACTATAAATTATGTCTTTAGTTTTTATCTTACTCTCTCTCTTAGAACTATTTCCTGTAATAGGTTGGAAAAGGGTTGTGGATAACGGGTCTCCTACTCTCAGACCTATTCTTACTATGAATTCAACCGACCAACCTCCCTCCAGTATATACTCTATACTCTATTTTCAGTTTTTGTAATAGTAATTCCTACCAATCCCCTAAGTTTGTACGGTACTCCTAATTTTGGCATTGCTTCCACCAATTTCCCCTTTATGATCGAGTCGTAGGCTTGCTTATAGTCAATTAAAACTATGTGTAGGCCCAGATTCTCCTTATACGTGTCCTGTTGTAGTTATTTCATAATGAATACCTGGCCAGTGGTCGATCTTCCTTCTTTAAATGCTCCCTAGTACTACCATTTGTTAGTTGTAATATTTTCTTAGCCGGCTTCTGATTATCCTTATATATATCTAAGAATGCTATTATTGTGTGGGTACTACAGTATGTGGAGGCAACTTTCTTATATCGTATAAGGGTACGATTAATGCTTTATTCAATTTTTGTGGGATTGTCTCCGTATCCCAAAATTTCTAAGAATGCTATTATTGTGTGGGTACCACAGTCTGTGGAGACAACTTTCTTATATCGTATAAGGGTACGATTAATGCTTTATTCCATTTTTGTGGAATTGTCTCCGTATCCCAAAATTTCTTTATCATTTCCCATATTCTAGTTGTAGTGCATTTTTGCATTTCTGGTCAAAACTTTTCAGTTCTTTAGTCTGTTCGCTTCTTTCCTCACTTGTTCATATATTCTTTTATTCTCTTCATTCCGTCCCTCCATTGCCCTCAGTGTAACTTCAATTCTATGTTTAAGATTTTCTTACACTCATCAGACTACTTCTGGACATCTATTAAGTAACCTTAGTCCCTCAGTATTTTTGCTGATACTTTGGCTTGTAGTACTTTTGTAATTCTTGCTCAAACTGCGCAGATGTCAACTTCAGTTTTCCCAGATCATTGCTTTCTTGTTTTCCTCCTTTCGTAATATTCTACATTCTTTCATGTGATCCCTGTCTGCATCATCTTCCTTTGTAGCTTTTTACATACTTTATGGTTCTTGCAAATTTCCTTTCTATCAGGACGTGATCAATCTAATTTGTTTCTGCGTTTGGTGTACTTACTATTTTCATGTAGTTCTCCGGTGCAAAATCTATTAACCTCTTCCCATTATCATTACTATCGCTATGTCTGCTGTTACCTATTATATATTCTTTATGTTTCTCTCCTTTCGCGATTTTGTCGTCTCCTAATAAACATTTGGTATAGAACTTCTGGATTTTACCCATGGCAATTTTTATTTAATTTTTACTTCTTGTGTCAATAAAACGAGTTGCCTATATCAGAGTATAAAACACAAGTTTTATAACCACTTTTAGAGTTTACACATGTTTGGTCAATCCGGCTTGTGAAGTAACATTTTTTGAAGCGTTTAAATGACAACAAGTTTGCCCCTTACAGCGTGCGCATTGAAATTAACTTATAATTTAGACTGAAACCAAGATAGTCATACATACCTACATACATTTCGTACTATTTATATTTATATGATATGATTTGAAATTGTAGACATCATTTTGTGAACAGTTAACTTTATACAATTCAAACTATCAATTCCATCTTTTCTGATTAAATTTAGTAAACAATCTAACTTTACTTTAAAAACTAACTGAACATTGTCAGTAATTTTGATTTAGATTGATAACACCCATGAAACTATACTATACCGATTTTTTCACGTCAACCGGTAGCGGTATTAGTGTAAGAACACGTTAATGCTCCGCCATTACGTTTAATTCATGTTTAACTACATTATAATGATCTCGATGATACAAGGAAGCCAGTGTATATTCATAATCCGCCGTATACGACGGGGATCGTTGGGGAGGTGGACGGCCGCGACAAACGACAGACGAATACGCCGCGAGGGGATTCCGCACAATGGATGACGCATCGATCGTATGACGTATTCATTTGTCTTCTGCCTCATTTCTGCCGCCCCTGCACAACCACCTACGGTCTTTTGATCACGTGGTTTTTGTAACCGATACACTTTATCTACGAAATCTGGGGCGGATTTCTTTCGTTGTGCATTAGCAGAAAAAATATTTTTTTCGCTAGTTACGAATAATTTAATTTTTGTTTGTCTTGAATATGTTCATGAAATATAGATTTCTCCGGGAAAGCTGCTATAATATCGGTACTTTTTGTATATATTATATATCCTGCCTTAAATTTCTGAAATCGAAGTGAAATAGCATCATTTGAAGAAATATATATAATTGAAAATGTGTCTTGTCAAATATGACACAAAAATGTTAAATTTACATCAAAGATGGGCAAATCCTACACCTAAATGGTGTTGTGAACATTAATTAAAAAGGTCCATGAAGACTAACTGGTGGATCCCTAGACAACATTGTTTCTGGGTTATTACCCTTCGTTAGTTACCAAGAAACTTACTTGTTGAAATACCTTTACATGTAGTGGCCATCAATATATATATATACACGTAGTGTTTTATTCAGACGGTGACATGGAATGCACACTCTACGCTTCATTGATTAAAATCACGGCCTGGTATACCAGAATGATTCGATTTAAACTGTTAAGTGGTAATTTTTCATATTTCATTTTCTTGATTTATTTATTTACAAACGGTGAAAAATGTTAAAATTATATTTATTTATTTGTAATTATGAATTTTTAAACTACATCTTTGAAACGATTAACTTCTTAATCTTTGTACGTTGACTAAATTAATGTTTTGACATGCTGTGCTGGGGAGGGTATTTTTAGATAATAACTAATTTCCAATGAGTAATTTTCGCACCAGAATATTTTCAGTTTATTATTAATATAATTAATATTACAAATTAGTCTAGTGAGCATGTGCTATTTATATCTAATTGTTCGTATCTTTGGTTTACAACTATTTACATTTTGTTAGTGTTCTTTTTCCATTTCCATTTCTCTTTGCTCTTTTATTATATTTGTTTGTAATAATTATCATATTTAATGCACAAAAATGATCTGTAGATTTATAATTTGGCAAGTTTAATTTTGTACGGTGTTTAGTCGTATACTTAGAAATCGAATGTAAGGGCAACAGATTTCTTAGATAGCACAACAGATTCTGAGGTATTTCGTAAATCTGAACGTTTTCCCGGATTTTTAAACGTGGATATACATTCGACTACATAATGCGATAGGGGTGCTTGGATGGGGTGAAAACGAAGGGAATATAGAGGAGCTTGTTTGCACTTCAAAGTTATCTGTCAATTTCTTCTTGTGTAGATCGTACTATACAAAGACAAGGAAACGTAAAGGTCCAACATTTAGACAGTAACCGGGAGTGAAGTGACATTATCAGGCTTGATCCTCTAAACAATTTGATAATAAAAATTGTCAATTAAATAGGCACTTATTTTGTTTTTAATTTTGAAATAATGTATTCATTAATTTAGATGTAGAAATCATTTTTGAAACATTTCTAGCTGACCAACTGCAAGATTTACTGATTTTTTCTTTTATTATTAACTATACGACAATTTTGATTCAAGTTGAATTAATAATATTTATTACATATTATATATAATTAACGTCGCTGCAACTGAGCATTCAAATGTGTGCCTCATATTGTGGACCAGCTGAAGCAACAACTAATGGCTTAACGCAAAAATAACCATCTATTTGACGAACTGTTGGCGAGCTTTCGACCGTCGAGGCCTAGATAATGCCGATAATCGAGTAATCGATCGTATTAAAAGCTAACAATTTATTTGCATATAAGAATTAAAAAAATTGCAGCTCCATCTTTTAATTTGTAATCATCGAATTTTGTATTCATGTCGATATTTCTGGAGCAATAAATGTGTTACCCTGTCTGTGTTTTTAACTGCGGGCAGGTTGTCATGTCTATTCCTTAGAAAAAGATCTTGGTAATGGCAAGTTTAACATTTTTTATCATCCAGGAATGCACCACCTAAGAGATTAATTCTTTTAGTTAGTCCAGTGTTTTGTAGGTGGCTGTGGTCAGTTAATAATTCCGTAAGGGCTCTTGTATCCGTTCTTTATCGGTGGTGGCCTCTATATGAGGCATTAAAGAGTCGAACGTGGCTACCAAATATTAACTTTATGCGACAAATATATTCTTTTACTTAAGGGCGATGGAGATTATAGAGATTTATCTTCGTAAATAATAAAATAATAATAATAATTAATTATTAGGCAATAATGCACAAAAAAATAAATCAATAATCATTGCAAATACTCGAATAATACTTTCTGGTTTCCTTTGAATCCATTTGATATATGACAATCCCAAATAATGAAGACGGGCTAATAGCGTGGGATATGCATAGTACCGATGACACATGATGTTCCTACTATGAAAGTATTTTTGACTAGCCAATTTCTTAACCTTGATGTTCCGTTCGGGTCTATAAGACCCACAACGAATTTAAATTGTTTATAAAATCTATATACTGCTATTCTATGACTGTACTTTTTAGGAAGTATTTATGCTTTTTTCAGGTATTTTGAATTTTTGATATTTTTAGTTTCATATAGAACCCTTAGTATTACGTTCAGCTCAATATGACCCGAATTAAAGATATAATACTATTTTTTGTTTTTATTTATTAAAAATTGCATTATTATTTGTAATAATGCAAACTGCCGAGCAAATGTATTTACATCAACTTTTACTTCAAATGTACACATGCAGGTTCAAACACATATCCATTCATTGACAAGTTCAAATTCGCAAATTTCGTTTTGGAGTTGTTAGATTATCGTTGTCAGATTTTAGGTCATTTTTGTTTATATATCCATGTGAAGATGTTTTGTTACTACATATTCAGCTAAACATAGCAAATCGAAGACATGATACTGAGTTAGTTGGCCTAGCAGAAGCATGTCAATGAAAATGAAGTAGAAATATAAGAGTATGAAAATCATGCAAGTCAGGAATGTGTTAATGCGAATTCTGGTGAACGATTTATTCTACTAAAAAACCGCGAAATTTAATGGAAACTAGATCCACCACAACAGCACGGCAGAACACCAGGAATAACAAGGTATGCGACACTCAAGATTTGCGGACGAAAAGTTAGCATTTGAAACTGTATTTTATTCGGCAATTCAAAATAAAGTTATAAAAATGTCAAATATTGAATGAAATAGAATGGACTGATTTAAATAGCGACACGTTTCTATATATATTGGATTATTAGTATTAGCCGGTGTATACAAATCCCATCGTGAATTAACATCTTTGTGGAATAGAGAACAGGACAATATAGCACATATTTAGAACGATGTCCCTTACAAAATTTAGTACAACATCTCGATTAACGTATGTAACAAAAGTTTTGGGAAAATTTTTCGTATTATTTTTTCCTATAAAATATAAACAATCAACTTACTTATCAACTTGAATATTGAAAATTTATCAAAAATGTCTGCTCAATTAGAGAGGATTCCAAGATCCTGCAGTCATTTAAGATTAGAACATTTCAGAAACAATAATAATTTTAGACGACGGAAAATAATTCTTTTTATACATTCTTTTTATATGAGGATGTTTCTAATGACGTAAACTATAAGAAAAAATCGTAATTTGTGGACAAGGTACTAATGTGGTACACCATTTCGAAAGCTGGTTTTCCAAGACCTTATGTAGGGCGAGCTAGGTTCAATGCTGTAAATGCAAACATTTATATTCGAAGATGCTTCCCTAAATTACTGAATTTTATTCAAACGCATCATGTTAATGATAATATTATGTTCTGGCCGGATCTGGTATCGTCTTATAGAAGAGTTTTGTGCTATATTCGATAGAGAAGTTTACGACGGTGGGTGGGAAGCCCAAAATCAAGGAGAACTACGACGAAGAATCTACCAAAAGATTCCCACTTACCGTTCAAAGGCTCATGCGGGGCATTCGCACCAAATTGCGAACCATTGAAACCCATGGCCCATAACTGCTATATGATACATTATAATTATAGTTAAAGCTTCACTGAATCGTTTTCTGTACTACCAAACTAAATAAAACAATTATAGTTTGAATAAGTATATTTTAAAACCTTTCTCAAAACTTCTGTTAATTCGATTTGACAATAAATCTACTACCAAAGAAAGAAGGCTTGCAGATGAACTTAGTAGTTATTAGAGAAATCTGGTTGTTGGTGGAGGTACTCCCGAAATTATATAATTATATATGATGATAACGGTTGGTCGAACAGCTCGTTGGATTTCCATGTCACTGTCGTTTCAAACAATGCATTCCCAACAAACCAGCTAAATATAGAACAAAAATATGGGCTCCTCTTTTCGATAGTAAATCCTCGGATCTTCTGAAGGCACAAGATACACTTGGAAGTAATGAGGAGCGAGAATGGAGAAAAATGAAGACATTATCGTGAGCGATCTAACATATTAACTTAGACACTAAAATGTTACGTGACAATTTTTTCACGTCTTACACGTCTTACAATTAGGTCAACTTTGTTAAAACAAAGGCACTGTAAGGCGCAATAAGCCTGACTAATAAAGAAGAACATCAAGGATACAACAATTGTAAATTATGTTCCAAAAAATATAAGAATTTTGTTCCCATGAGGACGCAACTTGTAGCTGCATACAACTTTAAGCGAAAAATGAACAGATGACTTGTGATAATTTTTCAACGTTTCGGCTGAGTCCCATCTGCCATCTTCAGGAAGCTCTTCTAGGTCTCGCTGACTGCAACAAACTTTTTGAAAATTTTGATTTCGAACCGTAATATTTTCGTCGGGATGGCAAATAGATCTAATGTTCTGCACTTTTATTAGAAGTTCATACTCCACAAGGTGGGATGTAAGATCACACCCTGCTAATAAGGCCGTTCTTTTAATCACTTCATGCAAAGCTAGCTCGCATCTCGCATGATTTGCTGCCCGTTGTCAAATTGATACTTATGAAATTGTTTGTTAACGAGTTCGCACTCTATGACGCGTCTATGACTTTCTCAAGTGACTTGGCCATGAACTATACAAAGTTGATGTGTCTTAATGATTTTGGAATTGTTTCCTACTTTGAGTAAAGACACAAGTTTCCCTTTTACAGATTTGTGATATGTGTTTGTAGTCTAAGTTGAGCCTAGCCAAGGTATTGAAGTGCTTCAAGTCCTTCTGGGAAGACTCCTGACAAAATACCACTCGGTCAGTAGATTTGAATGGCTTGAAAGATTTCACCATTCATTCAATTTTCTTTATGGATATTGTTTTTGAACAAGTTCTGTTCTGTTGTCTCTTGTGGGTTTCCAGCAATTTTTGCAAAATGCGTTTGTTTATAACTTAAATGCTTTGAAAGTACATCCTGTATGATACGCTTTTTGCTTTCCATCACGTTAGTATAAGACAATAAAAGAACGCTTATATTATTCCCATTTCGTTGTAATTCGCTATGGTGAAAAGTTTTTTAGTGTACATTCTTTGTCCAGCGAACTGCATTGTCCACAAAGGCAAACTTTGTGCTGCTGGTTTGTTTTCATAGAGAGTTAAATTCTCTAGCATTAATAGCAGGTGCTTAAAGGCCATTCTCCAAGGTTTCTATATTCACGGTGTTTATCACCCTTTTATTTTATTACAGATTCTGCTTCAAGCTTTCCCTTTCCACATACAGTTCATGAGGTCAGACAAAAAATATTTGCCGATGCAACTGCCCTTTCATTCACTCCGTCAGTTTTATCGCTACCAAGTCTCTAAAAAAATATTTCGCTGTCAACATCTGGGACTGGGTTCATTTGAGACTCAGACTCCTTATCACATCTTAACCATTCTCTAACTAGGGCTCCACAGCGCCACATATATTTTGTTACTCAAACGTTGCGCCAGAACTGCTACCTTATCGTGCAGTACATGGAACCGGATAGCCATTCAAAGTAATTTTATATATCCATTTTGTTGCCTCATTTAGGTTTGTCACATGCCCTACAAATAGTTCTCCCAGCTCCCTAATCATCTTCTCTGAAAAATGAATCGGTATCTAATTCTCTCGTTGCTGGTGATTCGCTAATGGGGCGATCTTGCTTCAAATCTGTTGACACGGCTCCCTACGTATGTAGCGGTGTTTGAAGCCTCAGTTCAAAACGCATTTCATCTCGCGGTTTTGGTATTTAGCCTGGAAAATTATTAATTTATTTTGTAACGGCTATGATGAAGTGGTAAACTTTGGTGCTGATACCGGCAATTCAAAATAAAGTTATAAAAATGTCAAATATTGAATGAAATAGAATGGACTGATTTAAATAGCGACACGTTTCTATATATATTGGATTATTAGTATTAGCCGGTGTATACAAATCCCATCGTGAATTAACATCTTTGTGGAATAGAGAACAGGACAATATAGCACATATTTAGAACGATGTCCCTTACAAAATTTAGTACAACATCTCGATTAACGTATGTAACAAAAGTTTTGGGAAAATTTTTCGTATTATTTTTTCCTATAAAATATAAACAATCAACTTGAATATTGAAAATTTGTCAAAAATGTCTGCTCAATTAGAGAGGATTCCAAGATCCTGCAGTCATTTAAGATTAGAACATTTCAGAAACAATAATAATTTTAGACGACGGAAAATAATTCTTTTTATACATTCTTTTTATATGAGGATGTTTCTAATGACGTAAACTATAAGAAAAAATCGTAATTTGTGGACAAGGTACTAATGTGGTACACCATTTCGAAAGCTGGTTTTCCAAGACCTTATGTAGGGCGAGCTAGGTTCAATGCTGTAAATGCAAACATTTATATTCGAAGATGCTTCCCTAAATTACTGAATTTTATTCAAACGCATCATGTTAATGATAATATTATGTTCTGGCCGGATCTGGTATCGTCTTATAGAAGAGTTTTGTGCTATATTCGATAGAGAAGTTTACGACGGTGGGTGGGAAGCCCAAAATCAAGGAGAACTACGACGAAGAATCTACCAAAAGATTCCCACTTACCGTTCAAAGGCTCATGCGGGGCATTCGCACCAAATTGCGAACCATTGAAACCCATGGCCCATAACTGCTATATGATACATTATAATTATAGTTAAAGCTTCACTGAATCGTTTTCTGTACTACCAAACTAAATAAAACAATTATAGTTTGAATAAGTATATTTTAAAACCTTTCTCAAAACTTCTGTTAATTCGATTTGACAATAAATCTACTACCAAAGAAAGAAGGCTTGCAGATGAACTTAGTAGTTATTAGAGAAATCTGGTTGTTGGTGGAGGTACTCCCGAAATTATATAATTATATATGATGATAACGGTTGGTCGAACAGCTCGTTGGATTTCCATGTCACTGTCGTTTCAAACAATGCATTCCCAACAAACCAGCTAAATATAGAACAAAAATATGGGCTCCTCTTTTCGATAGTAAATCCTCGGATCTTCTGAAGGCACAAGATACACTTGGAAGTAATGAGGAGCGAGAATGGAGAAAAATGAAGACATTATCGTGAGCGATCTAACATATTAACTTAGACACTAAAATGTTACGTGACAATTTTTTCACGTCTTACACGTCTTACAATTAGGTCAACTTTGTTAAAACAAAGGCACTGTAAGGCGCAATAAGCCTGACTAATAAAGAAGAACATCAAGGATACAACAATTGTAAATTATGTTCCAAAAAATATAAGAATTTTGTTCCCATGAGGACGCAACTTGTAGCTGCATACAACTTTAAGCGAAAAATGAACAGATGACTTGTGATAATTTTTCAACGTTTCGGCTGAGTCCCATCTGCCATCTTCAGGAAGCTCTTCTAGGTCTCGCTGACTGCAACAAACTTTTTGAAAATTTTGATTTCGAACCGTAATATTTTCGTCGGGATGGCAAATAGATCTAATGTTCTGCACTTTTATTAGAAGTTCATACTCCACAAGGTGGGATGTAAGATCACACCCTGCTAATAAGGCCGTTCTTTTAATCACTTCATGCAAAGCTAGCTCGCATCTCGCATGATTTGCTGCCCGTTGTCAAATTGATACTTATGAAATTGTTTGTTAACGAGTTTGCACTCTATGACGCGTCTATGACTTTCTCAAGTGACTTGGCCATGAACTATACAAAGTTGATGTGTCTTAATGATTTTGGAATTGTTTCCTACTTTGAGTAAAGACACAAGTTTCCCTTTTACAGATTTGTGATATGTGTTTGTAGTCTAAGTTGAGCCTAGCCAAGGTATTGAAGTGCTTCAAGTCCTTCTGGGAAGACTCCTGACAAAATACCACTCGGTCAGTAGATTTGAATGGCTTGAAAGATTTCACCATTCATTCAATTTTCTTTATGGATATTGTTTTTGAACAAGTTCTGTTCTGTTGTCTCTTGTGGGTTTCCAGCAATTTTTGCAAAATGCGTTTGTTTATAACTTAAATGCTTTGAAAGTACATCCTGTATGATACGCTTTTTGCTTTCCATCACGTTAGTATAAGACAATAAAAGAACGCTTATATTATTCCCATTTCGTTGTAATTCGCTATGGTGAAAAGTTTTTTAGTGTACATTCTTTGTCCAGCGAACTGCATTGTCCACAAAGGCAAACTTTGTGCTGCTGGTTTGTTTTCATAGAGAGTTAAATTCTCTAGCATTAATAGCAGGTGCTTAAAGGCCATTCTCCAAGGTTTCTATATTCACGGTGTTTATCACCCTTTTATTTTATTACAGATTCTGCTTCAAGCTTTCCCTTTCCACATACAGTTCATCAGGTCAGACAAAAAATATTTGCCGATGCAACTGCCCTTTCATTCACTCCGTCAGTTTTATCGCTACCAAGTCTCTAAAAAAATATTTCGCTGTCAACATCTGGGACTGGGTTCATTTGAGACTCAGACTCCTTATCACATCTTAACCATTCTCTAACTAGGGCTCCACAGCGCCACATATATTTTGTTACTCAAACGTTGCGCCAGAACTGCTACCTTATCGTGCAGTACATGGAACCGGATAGCCATTCAAAGTAATTTTATATATCCATTTTGTTGCCTCATTTAGGTTTGTCACATGCCCTACAAATAGTTCTCCCAGCTCCCTAATCATCTTCTCTGAAAAATGAATCGGTATCTAATTCTCTCGTTGCTGGTGATTCGCTAATGGGGCGATCTTGCTTCAAATCTGTTGACACGGCTCCCTACGTATGTAGCGGTGTTTGAAGCCTCAGTTCAAAACGCATTTCATCTCGCGGTTTTGGTATTTAGCCCAAAAAATTATTAATTTATTTTGTAACGGCTATGATGAAGTGGTAAACTTTGGTGCTGATACCTATCCATGTGCCTGTGTGTCCTGTCTAAGTCGATGCAGGATAATTTCAGGTTCACGCTGTTCAAGCTGTTGTTGTCGTTAACGCAAGTTCGCTTTGGTTTTGACCAAATTAGCGAGTATACCTTTCAGTGCCCGAAGCAATTACGGAATGTCATTTCGTTCAAATGCATTGCATCAATCAGGGCAGGGATAGTTAAATTCAATTTTTCCCTGACTTTTTTTTCTGTGTATAAATGATTTTTTTGTTAGGTTGTTCTTTAGAAACCTTCTGAAGAAGCTCACAGTATGATCAGCGAAACGTCAAGTTTACTTCAAAAAACACGGCAACACCCGGAAGACACATCTCTTTAGGTTGTTCTTACTTTACAATGGCAATCAAAAGTCGAAATTTAAGTCGTGGTTTGTTTGTATAGACATATATAATACATATTTATAAATTATCAGAAGCATACACGTAGTAAATTGTTTTATTGCATCACTAATATGGATTACCACATAGTAAAACTCTCAACCATACTCTATCTTTGAATATTTCATATTTTCGGATCTACGTTGTGTTTTAACATTCAATTTGTAAAATGACATGGCAGTATTAAGCCAATAGCCGACCAGCCACGTGGATACCGAAATTTCATTAGAAACATGTATTTTATATTGACACTGCACCAATAAATTAGAGGAACACTAAGGAAAATATTTGTAATTTATTTTCTAGTTTTGTGATGAAGTGATGAAGCTGGTTAAATTATCATTTATTTATCATAATAAGATGCGCTCATTTCAATCCAAAAGAAATCAAACACGGCAAAAAATACAACCTACAAAAAAACGAATTCATCAATTATCGAATTAGGCTTAAGTAACCAGAGAAAAATAAACTTTAAAGGATATCTAATAACACGTATGTCCTCCACGAGACTGAATAACGGCCTGGCATCTTCGTGGCAATCAACTTCTGGATATCCTCTTGGGGTATGTTGACATATTCTTCCTGAAAGGCTACCGTAAGCTGTTGAAGAGTTTGTGGAGTCACAGGTCTGTTTCTGAGCTTTCGATCCAGCTCGTCCCACAAATGCTCGATCGGATTGCGATTTGGACTAAAAGCTGGCCGGTCAATAACTGGGATTTGATATTCTTCCAGGAATTGTTTTGGCTGACCTGCTACATGTGGTCTTGCGTTATCATGCTGGAACAGGAATCTAGGGCCTACAAGAGCTCCATCAGGTACCACGTGATTTGTAAGAATGTTTTCAATATAATCTTTTTTTCATATTAAGGTTGAAATAATCAAATGGGATGCATCTTATGGTAAATAAATGAAATCACCAGCTTTTTTTCATTTCATTACTTTCGTAAAAGTAGATAAGAAATTACAACTATTTTTCTCAGTGTTCCTCTAGCTTATTGGCGCAGTGTATACTTTTTCAACTTTAATTACTGCTACTTATTGCTTTTCGCCAATTATCATCATTATGATTTTGCAACGTTTCTTTTATTACACTCGTTGTAACTTTATGACAATCTCATTAGTCGCTCAAAGGATCTGTAATATCCTCAAATATAGGTGATATAATTTATTTCTCCACGGATATTTAACACGTTACTGAACACCAGGAACTCGTCGATAGTTCGCTAGGTAGATAGTCACCCTTTCGGATGAACATACATTATGTTGAGAACAGATGGGACGCTAGTTGCTATGTGTTTTTCCGCCGTTTCTTTCTCCTCGTGGGTTCGGTCCGCAGAATTCATCGGAGCACGGGTTCCACGCGCTCGCGCACTACAAGTTTCAATTACTGCACATATCTCGCGCTGACATATGATGTCTCCACGTAAGTAATGATAATTAAAGTCACTAAGAGCTGTTCGAACTCGTTCCACGGATGCTTACATCATGTGATTCGACGAGAAGAGCAATTTTCTCGGACGTTGTTTTGTTAGCTGTGCGTGCGATAAGTTTGTGTTGTGAGCGTTTAAGTTTTAAGACCAGATTGGCCATTGAGTGCGTTAAATCGAGTGGCGGGGATTTTTTGAAATTTACCAGATTGATAAATTGATTAAAAAATTAATTTACAGTTAAACATAACATTTATAATTTTATTGCCATTGTTTGTCCTTTTTTTGATTTAAAAATTTTTTGTGAATTATAACAATAATAAAAAAAAATAATTAAAAATTTCACAAATTTGTATTTAATTTTTGTTAATTAATACTATTTGTTAAAATACACAATGAATGCATTAAGTTTGTAGAATTTTCTTTTAGCAATGTCAATTCTGTTCATCATAATAGTTAACGTAATTTGATATCAAATACAAATTCAAAATTGACAAAAATATAAAAAATTAAAAAATTGTCAAACTCCAAAAATTGAATGCAAAAGATATTTAAAGTGACAAATTTATCAGAATTGTAAACCTAGTTAGTTTACGAAAGTAAATCATTCCAAATTTTTTAGAGTTGTTCCGTTAAATGTCATGTACACAAATACACACAACTACTGTTACACAGATGATTATGTACGTATATGCGTATATGTCAATGTCATTTATATCAGCCAATCAGTCAAATATTGGGCCTAGGGAAATAATACTTTTAACTTTGTTTTCAAATATTTTTATTTTTTTCTTTCCCATTTTGCAATGATTTTTTCACCGAATGCTAAATTTAATGCATCAAGTACGGTGACCGGTTGCTTTAGTAACTAATCGTATGTATTACAATTTCATGTTTTCCATATATCATATATTCATTTGAAAACTCAGTTTCATAGCAGTATTATTTTACAATTTGTCCGACGCAATCACATTAATTAATAATTCAAACGTCAACACAATAATGTTCCAGATCGATACATTAAAATAAAACATTGATATGCTTTATTTGGTTGACGGGTGAGTTTAAAAGCAACAGACATGAAAACGGCGGCGGTTGCATTTTTCCATCGCGTATATTCTGAACGAAAAGAAAATTATTCAAAATGAGCGTAATGAATGAAAATAAATTTTCAGAGTGGCATCAAGCGGAAATATTCCAGAATGTCCTAAACGCATATTTTATATCTTGACGTTAAATATAATAGGCACATTCAGACAGGCGGCCAAATGCAACGCGACACGTAAGCTTTTAACGTTTTTACTGGGGATGGATATTCGTACTATATTCATACAACCCTCGGAAATAGTGGATATAAGTGATATTGCTGTTCACACACAAGCTCTAAGCACGATTTAGGGAAGTTATAAATATTTTACTGCGACGTTTTGATAAATAGCGAGAGAAGTGAACTTGAATTTGTACGAGGATTAACTATTGTACAAATTTTACCGAACAATAAATGTTATGGATTGCCTACAAAGAGCGAGAATAAAATATTATTATGGACTATACTGATGATATATAGAGATCGAAATTAGTGAAACAAACCCGCGATTTGTATCAATAAGTCACCAAACCCAGCCGAAATATTTAAAACATTTTATGGAAAATGCAAGTACAACAACCAAAATCTTATAAACACCACATTATTTGTATTCGCGCAAACTTGTTTTGTGTTGCATAAAATTGCTGAAGAAAGTGGAATTTTCAGAGAGCTGTTAAAGTTGAATGGCGTGAATTTGGACGTCATAATGTGACGTGCCGTATTGCAAATTTCAAAAACATAATATCAAATTACCCCCGAACGACAGAAAATCTTCTCTCGCTCAAGTTAAGTTCAACGCAAGGTGGCAAAAATCAGTGTCAAATAACTTCTATACAACACAAAAAATCTACGATGGTCCACACTGAACTTTCTTATACTTTAATAAATTTCCTGCAAAGTGGCGATGTCACAATAAACAAAAAATTCAAATAATACTTGTTCAATATCTTTTATAAGGACCATTTTTTCGATAACCCTTGCCGTTTTTGATATAGAAAACCTGTTAGTGATTTTGAAACTTTTCAAATTGATTTCTCAACGCCATCATCATTTTAAAAACATTTACGAAAAGAGCAATTACTTTTAGGGGTCTTTTGAAGACCGCTGAGCAAAAATACTGCCATAAATAATTCTTAAATTAATAGATTTCCATTAAATTATTTTATATCAATTACATACGTAGAAAAGTCTGATGCTATTTATAAGGCAATATTTTAAAATAAAATAAGAATCGCAGCCCTTACTATAATGTGCATTAGCTGTATATGCTTTATGATCTCTAGAAATTAACTATTTACAGAAACTTCGTTAGTCTTTGTAAAGAATCAATTTTACCATTAAAATCGCGATTTATGACTAAATTATCAATAGGTGTTGTTCCAGATTTGACTCATAATAGTTTAATAAATAATTTTCTGTATTTTCTATAAGTGCATTTAGTGATAGGTTGTTTTAGAACCACAATTTAAATCGATTCTTATGTGTTGTTTTTCTTTGCAGTTTTTACATTCGCTGCATTGATAAATCCAAAAGTTTTTATCTTCCATCGGGATATATTACAGTACTGCAATTTTTGTTGCAATTTTCACATCCTTCAATTCTGTATAATTTTGTTTTATTTTGATACTACCTTTTCGTCGTTTCCATTGAATATTACATTTATGTTGAAGTATTCTAACCCCTGTAAAGATTTTTTTTTTCATTTTCCCCATCACACTTTACTACCATCTTCAATCATTTTGTTACCTTTTTCATCATTTGATTTTCTTGATCGTCTTCGTCTTCGATTCCAGATTTTAATATCTGGATTTTAATATAATGTAAGAATTTATATATAAACTTTTTCACAAAATGTTGAATGATTTTCTAAACATTTAATTTCATTATATTCTTCAAAATGGGAACGTAGGTCTTGAGCTACCGTTGTTTGCCAGTGTCTTACCATTCTTATATTTTTTATTTCATTATTATAGTCCTTATCGAATATTATATTTGTATGCAAAGTTAATCCAACGATAACAGCACTATTTTTCTTTGTTCTGAGCCTTCTGCTATACTTAAAATGTTTACATTACATCCAGGACCATAAGGTATATTATATTTTGGTTTGAAGTAATAACTTGACAAAATTTCTGCAATAAATTGTCTATACTTATGACGTTGCTAAATCCTGTATGAATAAGATCCGAGTTAATTTTGCTTGATTAACTCGGATGAGTGAAAAATGGAGTTGAGAAACACTTGCATAGTAGTGTTTTTGCAAACCGAAAGTAACAAAGAAAACCAATCATTGACATTTCACGAGTTTGTTGTCACTCAAGAATTTTATCATTTATAGAAAAAAAACTGGCAGTCAGTTAGCCGATTCTGACGTTGGAAATGAAAACTGTCCTATCAACAATATAAATGTCAAATAAATTCGTATAAAAAGTAAAAATCATGACAGCAAGTACCACTACCAATACGATTTTTGACAAAAAGCCGAGTAATTTTATAGAAAAATAATATAAATACCCTGATCGCAGGTTGCTCCAAACGACAAAATTAGTATATATATATATATATATATATATATATATATATTTTTATGGATTAATCAACATGTGCAATAAATAATTATAAGATTCAATTAAATAATGGGATTTTCACTGAAAATGCTAACCACTCACCAGCTAAGAAGGCCTCAATTGGCGAAATATAGGTCACTGTACCTATAATTCGAGCAGGGGGCTAGAATGCCTCTAAACAATTTAAATGCATATTAGATTTTGCAGAAAAACGTAAACTTGTATTCGCACCCAGCTTATTTGGAAATTCGCGGTGTAGGGTGATGAAAGCTAATGGATTTTAATGTTTCAAATGTGGGAATGTAGAAATTAATTGGAAATAATTAAGCGCCACTACGTCTCATACAGTGCAGGGACGATTATAAAACTATATGAACCCTGCCTGGATATTATTAAAGAGATTTCCGAATACGATTCGACTCCTCCAAAAGAATTCCACAAAAAGAGTCCTGCATGACCACTAAGGCCTGCAAACGAGCAAGAAAAAACAACAGCCTCTACTAGAACCAGTAGGTAATGCAACATTTCAAAAATATCAGCTAACTTTCATTAAATCCGATATTTGTGTTAATAAACCCTAGCCTGTTTTTATAAAAATATTCAATATTTTTTTATTTAACTTAAATTATTATAACTAAATCAAAATCATTAATAAGTCCTTATACATAAACTATTATATCCTGTAACTATGAGCGATAACATTTCCCAGGTGTAAAAGCGATCATCGATGTCATAGCCTTGGCAGCAATTCGAAAATCAGCTCTTTAAGATGCTTAAAAGATTAAAAAATATATATTGCTTAGTAAGAAGTTAATAAAATGAATTTGAATGTCAGTGTTACATGCATTTAGATAGATTTGGCGAGTCGATAACTTGAGGATGCAAAAATTGAAAATTTGTAAAAATTCGGTAGTGTTAATTAGGTTATTTATAATTTTCTATAAGCATAGCATTTACCAACTTAATATGGTTAAAAACGGATTAACAATTCATAGCATAACTACCATATTGATCCGTTTGCGATACAACCCAACCCAAGTCAACATACACTAACCCAACCCAACCTAACTTATTTCTCATGTCATGTATTTTGTCATGTGTCGATTGATTAACTAACCTACACCAAAAACTTTAAATATATAATTCTGCTATTACTGTGTAGTTGCGCAACGTAGAAAAACCGTACAATTTCAACTTCAATGCTTCAGAAAGTGCGATTTACATGTTGATTACTTTTGGTACAAATTTGAAAGAAGTTTAAGTTGAGTTGGATTGCGCTCGGTTGGGTTGGGTTCGGGAGTCCAATCTTCATACAACATAACCCAAATTCACACCAACCTTACAACATAACTACACTGTGTATAAAATCAATAACATAGTTTATAACTAATCATTCATATTTTCTGATTTAGATGAAGATATTTACGTCGTCAAAACCACAATGATCGAACAAGATTTACAATTTTAGGTTCAGCAGCCTCAAAGTGGTCCAACCCCACCTTAAATGCCTTTTAATTGTACCAACCCAAGCAAACCCATTTTTTATTTAATATCTAAAGATATTCCGCACCTTTGATATCATTTTAATATTTTTAAAACAACCTATAAATTGCGAACCTTAAGACACAATGTTCTGCAACGAGTGGTAAATCTATCTGTTTATATGTTCCGCGCGCTTAACCTAAACAGCCTGAGTACTAATTTCACAAACACCTAAATCTGTTCTCATATTAGATTAACGCGAACTAGCACACTCAGAAATGAAGAATAAATTGTTAATTAAAATTAACATGATTAACGAAATCAGTCGACATAAAAATGTCAACTAAATAAAAATATTTCACGATGAACCGTGAAACATGACCGCATCTGTGTCTGTGATCGCGCTCAGGAACATTTACTATCCGTTGTTAGAGCAATGTTCCAGTAAGTGGTAGATTTTCCGAAAGAAGTCTTCAAACAAAAGTTGTTTAGAATATACGACTTTTTCGATAACTCGTACCGTTTTCGAGATATGGAACATGGTGATAAGAGTAAACCCTAAAGGTAATACTTAAAACGTATTAGGTTTTCTTACGAGGCACATACAAACGTTAAGTTGAAACACATGCATAAACATACGGCATACAGAAAATAGTCAGAATTGATGCAGAATTCTCCAAAACGTGTATATTCGTGATTTTTTTTGATTACAATACTTCCTTATGAATAAAGTATAAGAAGGAAAAAAGCTAGTTACTGATCATGAAGATGATGCATGATGCTACATGCTTGATGGGAGAATCCCTGACCACTAATAATTATCTATCATTATTGGGGAAGGGGTCCACTGAATCATCAATTAGTCGAATTCTCGAAGAAACGAAAAGTCTACCATTTAAATCCACGTTCATTCACGAATTAGAACCTGGAGACGATGGCCAACGGTTTATAGGTTAGAGAAAAATGTTGAACAGATGTTTCCATAATTTTTTTTTTTTTTTCAAGTGAATTCCTCTCTCTCTCCAATTCTATATATTGGTCTCATGATAATCAACATTTTCATATAGAAACTAATAGTCAACGACACAAGAAAACTGATAATAGTGTCTGATAAAATTATTGGACATACTTTTTTGAGAATAATTTAAACCAACGTATTTGGATGTGCTGGAAAACAATTTATTATTTGCCATGGAAGACCCGAATTTAGAATATTTTTATCTTCGACAAGACGATGTGCAGCTCATTCAACTCATCTGATTACAATTTATTGAATAAGCACTTTCGTGAAAGGTGGATTGGACTACATGGTCCAATATATTGGTCTACGAGATAGCCAGATTTAACCTCTTTGGACTTTTTTTGGGGTTATTTAAAACAAAAAATTAAACCAAAAAATTAAAGATGCTATAGGTGAAATTGACCATAGCAAAAGTATATGCCAACTTTAGAGTTAGGGTAGAAAATTGTGCAGCTCTTGAGGGAAGTCAAATAGAGTAATTCTAATGTTTTGTTTTGTACTCGCATGTTTTAATTATTTTTTTATTAAAATACTGTTTTTTGGAGCTAATCTTTTAGAAATACTGCATAGAACCATAATTTCAAATTCTGGACAAGTTTTCTCAATAATATTTTGCCGTATTATTGACCGAAATGGCATTTTACTTGAACAGAAAAAGTTCTTTCAGATTTTTCATGGTCGTCTTAATTTTAAAAGAACTAACAATCTGCGATTTGAGAATGATATATAATTACATCAATCCGTAGCGAAAAAGTTCTAGCAAATTTTGTAGCAATTATAAATAAACAATTGGAATAAATAACTCTTTAAAAAATCGGCTTTGGCCAAGAAACAAATTCGCCGTCGACTTAACCGCGTTGTCAGGGCAAGCAGATATAAAACAATTTATGAGAAATTTATACAGATTTTTTTTCTAATTTAAAATTTTTATTTACACTTTAAAAGAAAAAATAAGAATAAGAATAAGAAAGCGGAAGTTCAAGTCCATTAAGCATCAGAACTTTATAAATAAGGTTATGTGCCACGCTATAAACTTTTCGCACACAATCTCTACGCAAAGATCAAACAAATTCGAGCTTTGAATCAACCATCGGTGCTCTCCAGAAGTTACAATGTCAGCCTGTGTAAAACCAACTCTATTTATTTTCGCATTTCAAAGGCTCCGTTGAAATCATTGCGGAAAGATTTTGGATAAGATAATTTTCTCTGCAGTCAACATGCCCTGTATAGATATGTGATAGGGGCTTCATAAATGTGCCACTTGTTTCATAATCGTTGATGAAGCCGTATAAAACTCATCATGTGATTACTTCACCAAAATATGCCGAAAAATCTGAATGAACATGGGTCCGCAAATGGACGGTTTCGGAGATAAGATTTTTTATTATTTCCACAATACGCATGTGTGGGCCGACGAAAATCCCCATGCTATTATGGAATCCAGACATCATATACGTTTTCCATTGAACATTTGGATGGGTATTTTGGTGCGACAGGTTACTAGGCCCGGTTGTTTTACTAAACCGATTGACAGGCGCTGCTTATCTGAACTTTCTGCAGAACACACTGGGTAATCTTTTAGACGAGATTCCATTGAACCAAAGGCAACAAATGTGGTGCTCCAACGAATTTTTAGATTGCCGTTAGAGAGTATTTACATGGAACTTTTGGACGAAGTTGCGTCGAAAGGGGCGGATCTGTATCATGGCCTGCAAGATCACCCGATTTAAAGCCCCGTGATTTCTTTCTTTAGGGATATTTGAAAATATTACTATACGCTACGCCTGTAAATGATCTCCTGAAGCAACGAGTATATCACGGATGCCACCGAATCCGAGTCACTGTAGGTATTTTCGAAAGAGTTCGAATGTTCATGCCGTGTAAGTGGTATAAACACAAGATGTTTCCGAAACCATCCACTTGCGGACCGATGTTCTTATAACTTTTCGGCATATTTTGGTCCATATTATCAGCCCTCAAAGTTTGTGACACTTTTTTAACAGCCTGTATATTGAACTAATATTATGTGTGCCCATTTTATACTTTATTTTATTATAGTATTTTTTAATGCATATTATTTCTTGAAACATTCTTTAATTGTATTGTTTTTTGGTCCTTTTATGCTAAGTTACTGTCATCGTTTACTATTGATATATTGTTGTTATTATTTTGTGTAGCATTAGTGATATTTATAGTGCTACTAATTAGTTCCGAGTTTTGCTTGTTTTTTTGTTTTGTGTTTCTTTAATCGTTTATTGATTTTTGTTAGGGTGGCCCATATTATCTAGTCAAAATTTCAAAACTAGTTTACACATCTGGGCACCTCCTAATTTTTTACTAGTAATAAAACAAGTATTTTGGCAAAGTTTGAAGATAATATTCCAATTGGAAGACAGTGCTCAAAGACATGTGTGTTAATAATTGATTTGAAAAATCAGGAATTTTGAGGGTTAGTGAGGTAAATATAACATGGTTTAATCCTTAAAACATGCTAAAGAAAATTTCATTACAGCTACTTTATTATGTTTATTGTTTAACGAAAAAAAATATATATCCGGAAATACGGCCATGGTTTCACACATCTCAACTGCAATAGCTAATTTAGTAATGGACACTTCGACCATGCAGCATTAAATAAACTAAAATATGAGAATGAAAATACCGTTTTTAAACGGTTTGCGGGCGACGGCATATTATCCATCCCCGAAAACAAAGATATAACCATTTTAAATGAGTTTAATAAATTTCATAGTAAACTACAATTAAATATAGAAAAAGGGAAATAATCATTCAATAATTTTCTTAGACATAAAAATAATACATAATAACCGTGAAATTTATACTAATTGGTATACTAAACCTACACATACTTAAACATACATACATACTGGGACATACTTAAATTATCACTCATGCGCCCCTAATATGCATAAAATTAGCATGATTAACAATTTTGAGGACAGTTAACACCTGTCACATTCACACACACTCGCCAACAAAATGTTCCTAAATGATGAATAAAATAAAAGAAATGTTAAAACAAAATAATAATCCCGAACGTTTTATTAGCATCAACATCAACAAACGATTAAAGAAACACAAAACAATACATAGTCAAAACTCTGAAGTAATTATTTCTCGTTTAACGAACAGATGCAGAAAAGGCGTGGTCTCGGCGTCAACAGCCAGTTTCACACGCTACATACAAATTAAAAAACAACAGAACGCAATCACGATTGTAAATAATAACAATATATAGATAATAAAGAAGAAGAGTAACTTAGCAGCAAAAAGGCAAAAATATTCATAACCTCTAAGAAAAATCACAAAAAACATTCTCAGAATTTAGAATAAAACTTGCACATAAAAAACACTACAATAACAATATCAAATATTTCTCAAAATTAAATCAAAAACGGCCCAAAATACTACACATATGGTCTGCAACATACAATGTAACGATTTCAATGGCACTGACCTGGGACAAGAAGAACAATACCTATGTAAAAGAATGTACGCTCATCTTGAACAAGAGATACTACAGCCTTATCAAAACATGCGAAGGAAAAAACGCATGCAAAAATAACCCAGAAATCTTGGAAACAAAAAATAATAAACAAATAATATATATTATACAAAAAGACTAATAATATAAACTATAAAATGGAAACTGCGTTTGTAGTTGGATTGGATTGGATTTCAGCTGTTAATTAATCTTTGTGCTGATGCGTGGTTTTGTGTAAATCATTAATACAATAAAATAAATAAAATAATATAGAATATTTTAAATTCATTAACAAATGTAATAACATTTACCGAATTACTTCTAAGATATAAAACATCTAAAGATTATATACATGAAGTACGCTGGTAATAACTGCGCTTCGAATGCGAAACGCACACCGATCAAGAGAGAATGTTGCAACTTTTAAATGGAAAATGTTCGTAATGTTTTAATAAACGTGCGTTGTTACTAATAAAATTTTAAATGTAAGTTATCAAATGTTTGAAATTGTGAAATAGTTGTTATAGAATTTGTTTGTGATTTGTAGATAAAATTTCATTCATAGCTAGTAACTGAAAATGCATTAATACTAATTCGAAATATATATAGCCTGATGGTATGCTACATATAACTTCTTTTCATGTTCTATTTCTTTTTAAAAAGATTTCTGCCACAAAATATTTTCACACTTTCTTGTGTCTTCCCATATGCTCTTGATGTCCCTTTTGTTGATATATATGTCGGGTATTAATTTCAGTGTTAATGTCTTTAAACAGATAATGATTGCAATTCTTCTTTCCTTTTCTAACTTCGGAAATTAGAAACTGCTAATTGGGCGTTTATTTTGAGAAACTCGAATTCGATAACCGACCTCGATAGATGCATGTATGACATATATCCAAATTGTATGCATTTTCTATTTTAGCGCTGTGTGCGAGACATCCTGAGCCATACTACGGAACAAGAATCGGACCATTCGAAACGTTTGCACATAACGTTAGAGGAATAGTATATGCTGTCGACGAAAGCACCCTATTTATTAAAAAATTCTCATATGATGGTACAGCTGACGATGCTTTCTTTTGGATCGGGAACTCACCACGACCGAGTCCTCAAGGCAATGCAGTGCCATACCCGGAAGAATATACAGGGGAGTAAGTACTTTTATACATGTTATAGTAGCATAGTTAAGTTATTTAATTTCGGAAATTTAATGCGATAAAAATTGTGGAATGTAGTTGTGTCGTGTACATCTTTCGCAATGCCTAACTTTGTATATAAAGTCGTACAAGGTCGGTTCAATAGGAAAATGTTATCAACCTTTAAGTCAGATTTGGATTTGACGTTGAAATAAACAACGTAATAGTTATTTTCGTCGCACTAGATTAAGCTATCGATAATACCCCGGCAACACTAAGCGGGCTGTTATGAAAAGAGGGCTGTTAAGAATCCTTAACGGCCCGCTTTTGATAACAGCCCGCTCTTAATAGATCGTACAACATTTAGTTGTCACGGAAACAATGACATCTATCATTTTAAAATTATAAATTATAACATTTTTCATTCCAAATTTTTACCTTCTTGGATAAGCTAGTGCGACGAAAACCGTTGTACATACCACGGGCTGTTAAGGGCCATAACGGCTCTCGGTAGCATTAAGGCCCTCACTTCGTTCGGGCCTCAAACGGCTACCCGGTATGTAATAGTTATTTACATACACGAAGTGAGGGCCTTAATGCTACCGAGAGCCGTTATGGCCCTTAACAGCCCGTGGTATGTACAACAGTTTTCGTCGCACTAGCTTATCCAAGAAGGTAAAAATTTGGAATGAAAAATTTTATAATTTATAATTTTAAAATGATAGATGTCATTGTTTCCGTGACAACTAAATGTTGTAAGATCGATTAAGAGTGGGCTGTTATCAAAAGCGGGCTGTTAAGGATCCTTAACGGCCCTATTTTCATAACAGCCCGCTTAGTGTTGCCAGGGCATTATCGATAGCTTAACGTTTTTGAAATGTGGCATGTTATTCGCCACGTAACAATCTAGTGCGACGAAATAGTTATTTACAGTCGAATGCGGGAAGTTCAATTTTTCAGCGCGACGGCTTCGTTTGAGGCACGAACCCGAAGGGCGAGTGCCTTATTTGCCGGAGCGCTGTAAAATAACTTAACGCATGAGATTTGTATTAAATTTTTTGGCCGATAATTTTATTTTAAATTAATAAGTCATCTTTTTATACCTATATATTTTATTTATTCAAGTTGGCAACATTGCATTGTGGCAGACATCACATGACATGACAGATTTGAATTTGTTACATTTAAATAATTATATAAAAGTTAATTGTTATTAGGTAGGTAGGTACGTTTATTATTAGCTATTTATAATCGAATGTAGGAAATTGCATTTTGCTGCATGAAGTTTATATCTTAAACACGATGCCCAGTGGAGTGGAGTGGATATTTAAATTTTGTGTATTTTGTTATACTTATTGATATCTCGTTCTCCTGAACATCGGCTTCATGATTTCAAAATTGTGTATTTTTCCTACGTTTCTGGAGTTTAAAAAGAAGGATTATTTACTTTAAAGCATACTATGCGGGAAAACGCTCAGTCGTCGTAAAAACGAAGTTACATGTGACATGAACGGTGCATAGTTCCAATGTTTACATCTTGGGAGGACATAAACTTATTTTTTCTACTTTGCGTTGGCAATAACTTCATTTTAGCACCCAAAACAGTGTTAAAATGAAAATTTGAGTGCTAAAATGAGTCTGGTATAATTTTCTTTCTTTATGTTGGCAACGGTTTGGCAGCCTCGTCAACGTCAACGAAATGTCAGTTGTAAGTAATAATCTTTGCCTTGTTTTCGTTGCACCATTCTTCGAATTTTTTATATTTGTGTTCGTATAAATAAATTCTCAATCGTAGTTTGTCCAATTTCCCGTATTTCGGGTGGAGTACATTACAAGTCTTCGCAACTCATATTGCGTCAAAGAAAACTGACATTTCAAATTAAACATTCGGCCGCCTCCTTATTTAATTTGACACAAACATTACCAACCCGCGCAAATATCCCTAAAGGCTCGGTCAAACAGAAGGCGGACTGTCCGCGCGGACAGTCCGCGCGAACTCTGTGTATTGTGAAATTGTATCGCCCTGGTCAAACAAAACGCGGTGTCCACCGCGAACTAATCAAGTCCGCGGCGGACAAACAATTCGTTGTCGATGTACACAGAGTTCGCGGCGGACTACGGGAAGAAAAATGTCTTCTCTCATTAATTTCATGAACCCACTTTCTCGTCCGTCTTGCTCGACTCAGAGCGAACATAAGAAGCGATTCTTCTTCGTCGGAGGAGCTGCTCGACATTTTGAACCGACGACGCACTGGTACGCACATGGTCGCAACTGCATTCACTTTGGTTCGCCCTCGCCTTGTCCGCATTCTGTTTGACAATCTCAGTCCGCGACGGACTGCGGACATTCTGTCCGCGCGGACAGTCCGCCTTCTGTTTGACCTGAGCCTTAAATGTTGAATTACTTAACAAAGTTTAATTTTTCACGTAAAAAGGGCGCAAAGTAGAAAAAATAGTATAAAATAATCGTACAGAAGGCTATTCAGCGCATTCGTCCGAAACAGTGCCTTCTGTAACTTGTTTTTTAATATACTATTCAAATTTTCATTTTCGGTATCTGTTTTTAAATGGAACACTGTATATTACGATTAACGTCAATTATAAGTTAAATAATATGTGTAATGTAAGAAATATTGATGTAATATTATTGTACACGATAAATTAATTTTTATTTTAAACAATAAAATAAATCACGAAATGTTACTATTATAAACACAAACGTGCTTTTCCGCTTGGAGAACTTTATTTTATTTATCAAATTTCATTTGCCGATTAACGATACGATCAAATTAATTATAAGGATAACTTGCGTTTATTACGTACATTTTCGTTTTAACGATTCACTAAATTTTATGGTTATCTGTCAGTTTGTTTTCCTACACTATTGTAGTAGTAAGCTATACATTTTTTGACTTCCTGATACAAATTCCTCCTTTCCCTTAGAAAGCAAAACTAATTCTAATTGCGACGAAAATCAATACGATTTTGAGACCGTCCTCTGTGCAAAGAATCTTCCATTCTATTAATTTCACATTTTCACAAAAATGCTAGATGTATCGTAACATATTTCGGTTCCGTTTAAATTTTTATCCATCGACCATTACCTCAGCAAGTTGGTGGATAGGGCATAGTGGTCAGGCAATTACATGTGTGGTTAGTTACAGATTTCTTGACTGAGTGTAAGAAGTCAAAATATTGTGTAAAAATCTAGTTCTATATTTAAGTGTCAAACTGTGGCAAGGACCTCAACATTTGATTGTCCTGGGTAATATACAGTTTTGGGGGTGGTCATAGATTTCAAAATTATCTGAAATAAAGGTTTCTGGTAAGAATTATAAGCGAAAACGACAATGTGTTTGGTTATATGTAAGAATTGTCAAGATCAAGAAAAACACTTTTGTAGGATGAAGGCAGATAGCGAGAAAATGAAAATACCGTTGTAATGAGAAGAAAATAGCCATTAATATAACATGTGACAATAAAAATTCAAACATAATTAGGAATCATAAAATTATGTAGGAAACTGGAAAATTCTGTAAAAAGTTTTCAGGTCCTAGAATAACTGCATTGGCCTTTCCGAGAGTAAAAGGCAGGTCTTCTAACAGCCGAAGATTAATGTCATTTGATCTGTTCTTTAGCGCAGGTCGTTCTGATAATAAATTTAATAATAACGTGACTAGGCTACCGTGTTTTGAAGGAATAGTGACAAGTAGCGCCGACCTTTAAACATTTTAATTTAATAACTTCAAAACACGAACCCACGAGTAATATAAATTTAAATGAGAAGAACCCTGAGATTATTATATTTGAGAGATGAGGCTTTTAAGAAACTTTCAAAAACGTTAGTTACGAAAAGAAAAAGTTTATATTAAAGTTTAAAATTAAAAATGTACTTAAAACAAATAATATACCATAAAAATGTCGCCACCAACGTGGGGCAATTAAAAGACAAATATATCCTACGTTAGTAATAAATTAACCACCATGACAATATATATAAATATACTGGGTGTCCCGATGATCTGTATATGTATGTATAAAGGTTCCCAGGTTCATATTCTAAAAATATTCTGAGCCGGCATGGGCTGCATATTTTTACATTTTTGAAATCTACGAAGAATTGTGACCACGTCCATGTACAACTTGTTTGTCAAAACTCAATTGAACCGGTGATTTTCAGTCTTTTTAGTGAGATTTTAGATATGCAGCCTATGCTTCAAAAATCATGTAACTGAGAGGGTAGTCGGTAAGAGGGTATTTTTTACCTGTGGACTAAGGGATCGTCAATGTAAGTACTAGTACCCCCAAGAATGCCCTTCTATATACAGAGTGTTGTCACGTTTGATGACACATATCAATTAATGTTTTCGAGTAATTTCAGAAAAAAACTTTTTAAACTTATTAAGAAAATTGTAATGCGATCGATTTTTAGAATATATATATATATAATTTTATATATAGCATATGTCCCCGGATTGAGTTTACAATAGGTATGATTGAAACTTTAATATAAACTCAAACAAAATAATTTCAGGGTTCTTTTCATTTAAATTTATATTACTCGTGGGTTCCTGTGGTGAAGTAGAACAGATGCACAGTATTTTCAGGTGAAATGAATATCAATTTTCTCTTGTGAAAATTGTATGCACTTGTACTTCTTTCAAAAACACTTCACTTCATTTTGACGTTAAACGCCGTTATTTGTCACTAATCCTTCAAAACACAGTAGCCTAGTAACGTTTTTATTAAATTTCTTATCAAAGCGACGTACACTATAGAACAGATGACACTAACCTTCGGCTGTTAGACTACCTCCCTTTTATAGTCTCGGAAAGGCCGATGCAATTATTCTAGGATATTTAAACTTTTTACCGGATTTTCCAGTTTTCTGTGTTTCCTACATAATTTTACCATTCATAATTCTTTTTTAATTTTTATTGTAATATATGTAAAATAACGACTATTCATTACAACGGTGTTTTCATTTTTGCGCTTTGTGCCTTCATGCTCTCATAAACTGCATAAGATTTTTTGATTTTGACAATGCTTACATATAACTAAAACTATTGTCGATTACACTGAAATATTAAACTAGATTTGTACACAACTATTTGACTTAAATACTTACTTTACTTAGTCATTAAATGTATGATTTGAATTCGTACTTTTGGCTATGAATAAACAATCGGGTATAAACTTTCTTTAGGTATTACAACCAATTATCCAAACTGCATAAAACGACATATAATGAATGTTCACTTCAGACGTTTTGTTACAGATTAGATATTCTTACATTACAGCTTTGGTAGCTAAAAGCGCATTGAACGGAATTAATTTACCAAGTAATCATTGTTACTAAATTATTCTGTTTTCATGAAAATCATTGACGCACTAAATTCGCTTTAACCAAACCGAATAAACGAGAAACAATAACGCGTCAAAGTCAATAAATCACGAATTGATTTTCAATAAACAGCTTCTTAAGATTCACGGGCCATCATACGAAATGCACTCGAAAAATTTCTACATTGGAAATCAAATTCTTGTGATCAAGTGGCGTTAGGAAGGGAGACTCGAAATCCGGCGTACGGTTGATATCGGTTATCATTCCTAAAAAAGGGAACGACGTTCAATAGAATAGTGAATAGAAAGCGATTGATGGAATAACTTGACAATGGCTAGAGAGCTCGTATAAGATTTGCAAGTGTACAGTTCGTGCTAACCAGATATTTACTGCTTAGAATTAATAATTTTTAAAGTTAAATCACAATGAAATGATTATGTACCACTAATAATTACTTAAAGGAAGTAACATAAAAACAAAAAGAAATAAAAAATATTCAAAAACTAGGTATGTAAAATAATCCGACTTATAAACAATTATTGAAGAAATATTTAAAAAAGCATGGGAATAATGATATAGGGTTTCATATGTTTTGATTTATAAATATTGAATTACAAATCTTGTCAATGATGACTTTTTTATTAAAGCATCGTCAGATATCAATTGTAATTAGGCAGCGATTATGATGTCTTTAATGGTTCTTTTTTTTTTAATTTAATATGAAATGAAAAAAATACTTTATTGAATTTTTATACAAAAGTGTACATTTAGTAATTAAGTTGTATAATTCAGATGCACCAATCATTAAAAACTCTTCTACATGCAATGTCTCATTAGCGAAATTTTACTTGAAAAGTAAAAAGAGACCAAGAATTAATTTACGAACTTTTCACAAATTAAAAAGATTTGTAAAGTTCGTAAATGTATTTGCTGCTTGCAGACCCGTTTTTTTTTTCGAATAAAATAAACACCAAAACGTTTAAGGCGGATTTGAAAACCGTAAAAAACTCTCCCTTGACAAAGTTTGCTAAATGCATCGACAATAAGCCCCTCCAGTTATCATAGCAACGAGATGGAGTCGTTCCTGTCTTTCGTATGCGCAAAGTCGTTTTGTGTCTCGCTCTCATTAAAGAGCTTTAAGCTATCATTGGTAACGACATAAGCAGCTTAACTTGTTACTATGACGACGAACTCGCATATTCTATGTGGTGCCACATGTCCAATTTACAATTGGAAATCAGAATACTGTGGTGTACTGGACTGTACATAGCTGCATTCGACTGTGAGAAACGTGATAGATGGTGCTGATGAAATATTGCGTTTTATGATAATACGATAGTTAATATTCAATATGCATTTTAATATTAGTTCTAACCGCATTATCATTTTACAATTTGCTATTATTGTTTATTAAAATAATTTAACAGGACAGGAAAAACTTATATCTAGTAAAGTCCTATTTATCGATATTTTCTGTTTAATACGCCAAGGTGCGGTTCTACGCTACTTCATAAAGCACAAATCGACACAACAAGAAATATTTTCTGTTTCAGAATATGTTGCTGAAAAATTTCCATCAATTGCATAAATCTAAGTCAGATGTGCTTTGCCTTTAAAACATCACAAATCAATAACTTGACAACAAAGACAGCACACAAAATTTTAATGCAAAATGAATTGATACATTCATGCTAATATTTGTTTGTAATTGTATTCATTGTGGAAATATTATGTTAATAACATTCTAAAGCCTTTCAATTTATATTCAAAGAGCAGGTTTCTTCATTAAGTTGCAACTTGTATTTAGAATATGTATATTTAATAAATCAAGCTGTATTTTAAATATGAATTAAATAAATTTAAACAGAATTTCGGTTTCCAATAATTTTATTTTACATAACTTTAAACGTTTTATTTCCACACTTTGTATTTGATTATTTCTTTCTATACGTTGAAGTTGTTTCGTATTAAAGCATTTGTGTAAATACTTCTGATAATAATTTGAATGTGTTTCGTTTAATTGTAAGTATACGCAGTTATACCACCATATATTTTGGTCACCGAGCTATATTGGAGAAGAGTAAAAGGGAACTATACAGAAAAACCGTTCTGGAATGTCGCTTAAGAGCTTAAGATGAAATCGAGCCAAACGTATCTTTATCTTTTTAGCTTAGATCGTTTCTTCCAACTTAAATAAATTCTTGGCTACCACAAGAGGTAGATAATCGTAGGTCGAAGCATGGTATGAAGACATAAATTGAGGATAACACTAAAAAGTCAATAAAACTATTGGAGAGGACAATATCACACAAGAACTGATAAATGTAGATGGAGAACCTATTGTAAAATGAATGAAGAAAATATTCTAGAATTCCTGTATGTCATCATAGTGGGAGAACATCGTAGTATCCATGATCAAAAACATTATAGAGCAATATGCTTATCATCAGTTGCAAATAAAATATGTATATTCTAAAATAAGAGAGAAGCGATTAAGAAATGACATTGAGGACAAAATGAAAGATGAATTCTGGCAGACAATACATGATAACAGAGTGTCAAATAATTGCGGATGACGTGGCCATATTGGCGGATACGGAGAAAGGAATGAAGGAGATGATAAGAAGACTAGAAAGTTTCCTGGAGAGGAGAGGATTAGAATTAAACACAAAAAAGACGAAGTTGATGGTGTTCAGGAAAGGCGGAGGAAAAAGAAGGGGGGTGAAAATGAAATAGAAAGGAGAAGATATTGAACAGGTGAGGGAATGGTTGTACCTAGGCTACGTGATTAGAGACAACAACAGTGAGGAAGGACACATGAGGCATATGTGCAAAAAGGCGAGGAAGGCAGACGAAGGTTTGCGGGGGTGCGTTTGGGGGAAAGGGGAAGGGAAATTTTAGGACAAAATGAGGATTTGGGACGTGTGTGTAAAAAGTATTATGCTATGTGGGGCCGAAATATGGGGGACGAAAGAACATAAATTAAAAGAAAAGACGTACATAAGGCAGATCAAAAGGGCGTTACATTTGGAAAAATCAACGCCGGACTATATAGTGAGGCCAGAGACAGGGAGAGAGAGGTTGAGAGTAGAGACGAATAAGAGAGTAGAGAAATACGAGGCGACGGTAAAAGGGAGAGGGTAGCTTGGCAAAAAAGGTAGTGGAGGAATTGGAGAGGAGGGAAAGCAAGGGAAAGGGGCTATCGAAATAGGAAGAAGAAAGAATAAAGATTTACGAGAAAGCGGGGATGTCGACGAGAGAAGGAGAAGAGTGGAGGGAAAAAAGGTGGAAAAGGAATTAGAGGAGAGGTGGAAACAAGTAGAAACACGACAAAGGAGTGAGAAGATAGAGCATGCAAGGTACAATACTAAGTACAAACGGATACAAGTACATGGAAGGAGTCCGAAGTACCTGAGAGGAGGTAACACGGCGGAAGAGGAAAATATAGTAGCGAGGTTTAGGTGCGGCAACGAGGAAAAGGCGAATAAATATTGGATGCGGGGAGATTACATGAGATGCGAGGTATGCGAAGAACAAAGAGACGAATGGAGACATTGGTGGGAGGAGTGTGAAGAAATGGAATGGAGAAGGGAGGAAGAGAAAGTAGGCAGGGATTGGGGAAGGGTGTTGCGGGAGAAGGGGAAGGGACTGGAGATACTTGGGAGGCTAAAGAGGAAGAAAGAAGACGGCAGGAAAAGGAGGGAAAAGGTAAAGGCATAAAACAAAACGAACAAACAAAATGTTTCAGATAAGGCAGTCAAAGGGGAGAAGGAGATTGGGAAGAATGGCCAGGAGGGAGGAGACGAGGAAAATGGAAGGCGGCAACAGAATGTGGAGAAAGATGAAAAATTTAGGGAAATATGTCAAATAACAGTATTGTAATATTGAAAATAATGCCAATAAAGGTTTATATATATATATAAATATATATATATATATATATATATATATATATATATATATATATATATATATATATAGTCAAATAAAAAGGCAAAACAAGTCCGAGTGTCTAAACAAAATGTCGAACATTGTCATGTCAGCAAAAATGTAGGAATTTAAGACATCAGCATATTTGCAGCGAGGAGTACAGGAGTACAGATGAGTTAGCAATTGCGCCTAGTCGTCGTAGGACAAGCGACCTGCCATACCTTATCCTTAATACACATATGTACTACGTTCGCTTTATCATATGTCACCAATAAACTACATCACATTTTGCATTACGTGTTTGATTTCGATTTCGATAACGGAATACATGGCGAGGAGCTACGGCCCAAGGGTTTGTATGGCAACCCTAGAAGAACCCAACAATGTCAGAGAACATCATCGCACGGCGATCCTAGCTAGGGAACTGAAAAACCTAATTTTCCACCCATCGAGGATATTCGAGAAGTTACGAACAAAGAAGGAACAATCATGTGCAACTTAATCTTTCTACGAAGATGTCGAGATGAAAATATTATTCCTAAGAGCACGGTACTCTCACACCACAGCAAGACACCGACTACGACGAGGATCTTACGAAGCGCCCGTTCAACCTTAGTTCGAGAAGCAATACAAAGGACCAACTGGATGACATCAGCAGAAATTTATTCATGATACGCTTGAAAATCGACAACCTGGCAGAACTTCGTGCAGAAAACGAATATCATCTCTCAACAGAAAAATACAAGAATAAATTCAACAAATTAAAAGATCAGAAACCAGTAGTGAATATTCGTGAAGACATTATTATTAAAACGAAAATGGTGTACACCTCTCGGATCTACGTCTGGACGAAGTTTCCACGTACATTTTAACTAAAAGAGAAGAGTGTCTTGCCCTAAAAAGTTTACGAGGAAACAAAGCCATATCGTGAGTATCATTAATCTAATACATGAGATAACATAGTACTTTATTAAGATCGGACGAAAAAATATTATAATTAAATAAATAAAAATCTCAGTATGTCAAAAGTTTAGGTTTGATCAGAAACTAAATCTTGTTTGATATTATGATACTGTAAACCAAATTGCTATTGTAGTGGGTTATTCTTGTAGAATCATTCGCATTTTGCTCAAAGCCATAAGTACCACACAATGTATTAAATGTACATTAGCACTGCTATAAATTAATATTAATATCTCCTACGCATACAATGTCATCAACTACCAGCAAATATTAACCAATAGGCTCTAATTTAAGGAGAGACTATACATTTAATGATAACATGAAGCTGATAAGGAAAGACCACCCAGGAAGTCAGGATATTGGAATGGCATAGAAATAACTGTAGGAAATGGACCGACGAACCAATGTTTCGCATGTATTCGAGAAAGACGAAGTGGTCAGACCAAATTTTCAAACTATCACACCGCAATCACATTCATCAATAATGTGACGATATTTTACATTTTTCACCACATACATATTGTAGATTAACTAATCTTCGATATGATACCAATAATGATTTATTTATGAGAGAGAAGTACATGCCATTTTTAATCTGTAATTTTCGTTATTGTCAAATGTCAAATATTTCTTTAGAATTTCCATAAAAATCAAATAAACGTATCATATAAATGTATATATTCTTCCCTAATTGGTGATACGTATAAAATTTCATGCACTTAATTCATAGTTCCCAACGAGCAATTACCGTTATGATCTAATTGCCATATCCGATAAGTTGACGGTTTAAATGAAGGGGTAGTCGGACAAGTATGTGTGGGTGGGTTGCGGAGGGAGTGCCACGACTCCTGGGGAGTTCTACACTATATTTAATCAACGAGAAAGGGGAAGATGAATGACTGTGATAGCTCCATTTCCATTTAAATGGGTACAATGGCTTACCGGTAAAGTAGAGACTGATTTACTCATTAAATCAGCAACAACTGTCTCATTAAGTAACATGTGTCGACATAGATATAGTGAATGAATAATATACTTTTTACTCGACAACCTAAACATATACGGTCGTCATTGTTTGTGATTATTTCACTTCATGCAAAAAAATAACTGTACGATTGAACACAAATCAAAGTCGTTAGTGAATAAATACAGAAAACTACAACATTGCCAAAGCCATACACAGAAAGTTCCATAACTAAAGTGCCAATCTTACAACTTTATTATAATTGAATACATAAAAACCCTTATTATGCTGTATTTACAAAATATTAGTTTTAACTTTTTATACCAGTTCTTGTATAACAGGAAGTAGCTGTAGTTTCGTTGTAAATAATACAATTTTTGGCATTATCTAGTTGGTATTATAGTTTTCTTTTCTAAAATGCAAAGTAATCAGAATATTTCTAAAAATCAATGTAGCAATATTTCTGTCACGACGGTATAAATAAGTAATTTTGACGATAAGGCAAAACCAAAATAAAGGAGTGCACTTATTCTTTGATTGATTTAATTTTCCCTTTTCACTCACATATCCCCGTATTTAAAATCTTTTACTTCAATTTTATTCCTTCTATTTCTATATTGTGTGTTGTTTTCCCAGGGTTTAATGTCATTGTTTTACCTTTCTCTTTCAATTCATTGCCGAATATCCTCAAGTTATGCTGCAGATATTATTCGCGTTCTCCTAGGATCGCCATATCATCTGCAAATATTTGTTCTGTCGCCTGTATTCTTTTCATTTTCCAATTGCCTATTGTGTATCGTTTACTTTTCTTTTTGCACTCTTTTATCACGTCGTTCAGGACTACTGTAAATAGGAGCGGACTTAGCACACAGCATTGTCTCAGTCCTACCGTCATCTCAAATCTTCCAGAGGTTTTATTCCTAGTGTGGATTTCTATAGAGTATTTCCACTATCTCCCATTAGCTTGTTCTCTATTCCTCTTTTCTGCAAGTATCCCATGCGTCTTCGCGTCTTATTCTATAGAAGGCTTTTTGTAGATCTACAAAGCAAATGCGTGCTTGTCTGTCCATTGCTAGTGCTTTTTCACTTACTTGTCTTAGGGCGAACGTTAAGTCTTTGTGCTTGTTTTCGTTTTCATATTCTTCTGCTTTCTTTGTATTCTTCGTAATTATCCCTTTTTCTCGTTTGTTGGTACTTTTCTATTTTCTTTTTTATTTGTTCTTTTACTTGTTCATTCCACCATGGTGTTTTCCTCATCGATTTATTGCTTACTTTGTTTACTCTGCAACATTTGTTGCTCTTTCTATGATATTGCTCTTTAATTTTCCCAATTTTCTTCTACTGATCTGCCTGGTTCTCGCTCTTGAATTTTTTTAATTAGTTCTTTTTATATATACTTTACTCGTACTTCCTGTATCTGCAATCTTCCACTTCTTATTTTTTCTTTGATTATTGTTCTCTTTTTGTTTTGTTTCTTTTTCGTTATTGTGTTCCTCCATCACATAAGCAGTAAATAGTATCCTATTTCCGTTTCCCTATTCACATATTTTAATTCGGTCCAGTCATTAGTCTATAATTGATCTTTTTCCTCTATTTATTTCTTCTATTGTATAATTGAAAGCGTCGCTGTGTGTTAACTTCGAGTTTTCCACCTACGTCATTTACCACGCATAGGTCCAGTATCCGCTGTTCGTTTGTGTTTCGAACTCCTTCACCCTGTTTCACTATGTAGTCTTCAATATTTTTGTTTTTGTTGTCCAGCCTGCCATTTAGGTCGCCTATTATGATAATCTTCTTATCTTTTTAGTCAATCTCTTTCTGTAACTTTTCGATAAACTTTTTTTTCTTCTTCACTTCAATCTTCACTTGGGCCTTATGCTACTATTACCGCCTAGTTATAAATAATTCTTTGATTTGCGTGAGTGAAGTTACACATACTGGCTTCTTTTACTATACATACTACTGCTCTCGCTCTTTCCCCTTCGTCAGCTCCTGCCGTATACATCCAATATCCTTCTTGAATTTGTTCTAGCTTGTTTCCTTTTTTCTGGGTCTGTGTGATTCCTATGTAGTCTATGTCCGCTTCTTCCATTGCTACTACTATTTCTTCTTCTTTTCCATTTATACTCCTCATATTCCACGTTGATTACATTTATATATTCTTTATTCTTCTGTTTTATTGCCTGGGTTGCTGGTTTTTTTTTTGTGGTTCTAGGGTCGCTTCTTGCTTTCTCCATTCCTCTAATTTTTGTGCTTCTTTTATTTTTACTTTATCTTTATTTATATTCGTAGATATTAATGAATATCAGATGCAAATAATTTTAGCTATATGTAATTGAATAAAGAAGTACATGTAAATGTGGTGAGCAAATCGGAGTTAATCTGGGTTTTCATGAACTAAAAAATCGAATCACAGCATATCAGAAAAAGACAAAGGGTATAAATAAGTCTTAACTATCTTAAAACCACCTATGAAGCAAATTTGACATCAAAAGAGCATTGTATCTAATATCATCTTTTATAGGCCCTGCAGGGCTTTAATTAACGTCAGATGACTAGTTGCCATTAAACTAGAAACTGATAAACAATTACTTTTTTATTATGCAGAGCATTGGTGTATGCCAGATCTTATCGAACACCTGTGTAATATTTAAAAACCCAGCATATAAAAAATAGTGTGGTGGCTACATATTTTATATTTGAAATGATAGTTATATTTATATTGAAAATATATGTGCAGCGATTTGTATATTCGATTACAACATTATATGTTTCGTTCATTCGGAAAACTCATCCAAAGCCGATTAAATAATATAATTTATTACCAGCGTATCGATTTAATTTCTACTTAATAGCGAAGTACAAATGTAGTCGTGCATTGCAGAAGAGTGATTAATGACAATTCGGTGCTTTCTGTCCATGGATGGATATTCGAATAGCTCAAGTCAGCTTAAGGCAGGAGCTTCCTAAACGACATTAAAAGTTCCTAACATCCCATGCAATCATCCCGCAACAGACTGGTTACTGATGACACGGCAACTTGGGGATGTGTAGCGTTACGAAGGGTTGGCGAATGCCCCCGAGGATAGACAGAGATGGATATTTAGGGGGTGGTGTGATTGTGATGAAGCCAGCTTAACATCTTTATTAACTGCTGCCTACTATTAAGAGATCGCACAAAGTCATAAAGGGATTCTGTCGGCGATGCAACGCTAAATTTAAAGATAAAATACCCAACGAGACGTACGATAAATTTTATTTTACGTTTCTTATATATACGATATATTTTATTGGGGATTTCATTTTGAATAATATAAATAAAATAATAATATAAATAAATACGCATTGGAAAATAGTTGTAAAATAACAAACTGTATCAAAATTAGACGTAACCTCAATGGAAAAATAAAAGAACAACGAGCTAAAGGAACATAAAACAAAGGTGTAAGGTGAACAAAAACAAATGGAATTGATGGGACAAACCAAAACATCAATAGAATATAAAAAATATAGAAATAAGAATCAAACTATGGTATAATAATGTAAATATAAATATAGAATAAAAGACTTACTTATTATTTTTAAGTTTGTTCCACACTTGCATCGTATTCCCACGTTCTTTATTTTCATTTCGCGTTTAAACTACAACGAATAGAAAATAAACCCAAAAAATTTTGGAAAATCAAGAATATACGCGAAATGAAAATAAAGAACGTGGGAATACGATGCAAGTGTGGAACAAACTTAAAAATAATAAGGAAGTACAAGAGTAAGAAAATTTCCATGTTCCTAGTCACTAACTTATCAGAAATATTACATTATTTTCAATACCTTCATGAGAATCAACAAATGTAAGAAACTGTAACTCAACATAACCAAACCAATCGAATTGTAGACAGTAATTATATAATAATCTAGCCAAATGTATAATATACCGAGAATATCATTGATACATAAACTAGAACTAGAACGAACCAGATGTAAATCTAAAAAAATGTAGTGGTCTGCACTGAACTTTCTTATACTTATAAGGTGTAAGATTTAATAGTAAATTTTAAATTTCATATTTTTTAACTATATATAGTGCATATGTATTATTTTTTCTATTTCACTTTCTCTATTTCTTTTTCTCTTTCTCTATTTCTTTTTCTAGTCAATTTTATTATTGCTGTTTATTGTTACAATTATTAATGTATTTGTGTCTAATTTATTTTTATACCGTATTTTTGAATTAGAATTTTAAATTATTCGATCAGTATTTCTACAAACTTTCAATGTGAAACTTCATGTTTCCATTTTCTCATTTATTTTTGCTCCTACCTTGCCCCTGTTTACAATATACTTTTCATATTCGATTTGATTCATGAAGTTATATTTTGAATTTTAATTTTCAAATAGATAAAAACCTATCATTGTCCGTTGTTTTTTCCCAATTTAGATTAAACATTTTTTTTTGTTTTAAAAGTATTTTGTCTAATTCAAACTTGAATTATTATTTAATTTATTTAATAATGTTTTGTCCACTTTTTTTATAATTAAATTTTGATTATGTATATGTAGTGGCAACATCAAAACAGCAAAGTTCACACGCTTTCAACAAAGATGAAAGTTGGGTTGGGTTGTGTTGGGTGGGGTCGGGTCGGGTGTTCCAGATCATGTCAAAATTAATTTCACAAAATTCTTCTTATTCATCGCATAGTGATATATTTCTTCACTACATCAATACTTATACCCACTCGACCTTCTGGACCTTCTCAACATCATTTGACGATGCTTTGTGCCCAATTCACCTCAAAAAAATTAAACAAATTCCAGACAAATGTAAGTCACGAAACTATGACTATTGGGCTTAACATGCATTCGTTTTGTTTTAATTTTATGTGAAATTTTATAAATAAACAATTGAGCAAAATATTTTTACCATTATATACCATTACCGATGTGCACCAGAGAAAGAAATAATTTAATTTAATCGAATATCACCAATGTGTGCCAGCAAAATCGTAAGTAGATAACTTAACGCCTATGTGTGAATTATAAAAATCTGCATTTTTTATCTCATATATCGACAAAAATAGGCTATAAAAGAATTTTGTCTATTACCAATCTATGCTTTAAAAATATATCGAAAACTTGAATTTATAAAAATAAAAACACAATAGATATATTTGTCATTCTTCGGATACGAGGGGTGCCAAATGTTTTTTACTATTACAAAAATGAAAACAATTACGTTGAACGAAACCAACAAGGAAAGTAAAACACTAGAATATAATATAGTACAGATGGTATTTATTAATTTATAAATGTAGTGATTAATAGCTAGTCAGGATTGAAATGATGACATTAAGAATAGTATTCACAATCTTAAATGCTAATTGTTAACCCCCAGAGTTTATTTAAGATAAAATATTTAAATTACAACAAACGTGTGATGAGTTTGACAGAATATCATGGCACTTACATTTCTCAAAATCCTCTAAGATTTATTATTATTATTCTGGTATTATTAATTCTACTTTTAAGAAAACTATTTCTCTTCAGGATTATTTAAAGAGTAATTCGCTTCGACACTAAATGCTTAGACATTTCAAAATTAATGTTTGTTTCTCACTCGATTTACACCTCTACACACGTCATTCAAAATTTTAACTTTCAGGAAGCAAACCGACGTGGATTTGCTACGAACAGTGTTAATTTTTTACTTTTTTCTGACTGCTGCAAAAGTTGATTTTATCTAACGAGTAAAAGAATCACAAGTTAACTTTTAAAAATTCTAAACTATCCTTAACAATGGGTGTATTTACAATGACTAGTTGAGTAGATCTTACTAACCAAGTTAGTCCATATAAATATCATATTTACATTCATTCTATTTAGAAACCCTTAATTAAATCATACTTTCCGATGAACATACATACAAATTCGTTGAATTCGAATACTATTTATCTTGTCACTGATATCTCACGACGTTCGAAATAAGAGCGAAATTTCATAAAGTGTCTAATATCAAAATCTTGCAATGTAATTCAAACTTTGAAACATGTATCTCATTTAATTTCCATTTACACAACATTTCTTGTTTTATTCGGAATCGAAATATATATGATTTGTACACAGTGTCAATTTAGCATTACAAGTTTGTAAATAATAACTGATCTCGCCATTGTGCACCATTATGTTGGAACCACCTTTCTTCAAATAAATTAGACCAACTCGGCAAAAAATCATTACACATCAAATCTAAATCTCTTTAGCTTATTTTCTCTTCAGCTCTGTTTTTTTCAACAGTTACAGTTCAGATTAACGGCAATGTGAACACATATTTTTAGTTCATTTTATCTTATTTCTACAAATTATCCATGTACCGTTCTAGTACACATCCTACTAGTTTCACTTTTGTTTTTAATATAATACAACTATTTTCCTCTGTCTGTTACTAAATAGATAATATATCTTGATGCATGTTTACGCGTGCGTAGTAAAAACTCGACATCCTATTTTCATTTAGCTAGAGATTCAAAATATTAATTATTATCAGCTTCTAGAAATGCGTTATAGTATTTGGATAGGACGACGTTAGCACGCTGAATCAGTAAAATTACGTCGCGTGTCTTATTGTATTACTTCAGATCCAAAGAATCCCAAGTCTTCACATGGCGTTCCTAGCCAGCTTCACATAATATTTTTGGATTTTTTTTTAGGTTTCACATTGATAAATATCAGCATCAGCATTCACAAAAACACATACTTTTAAATGCAGATGCAATTAAACAAAGTAACTTGACGATGTATACATTATTAGTAGAATTACTACTAGAATACCAATACTTCTAGATTAAATCTTGGCTGTTGTCATTCTATAGATATATGTACAATATTGCATGTATTTCGATTTATTGTGGTGTTACTGATGTGCATTTTAGCAATTGTTGTATTCATTTTGCACGACAGAAATGTCATTTAATAAACGTACGAATATCACGGTATTATGTTTCGACGGTGACATTTACTTTACATGTACCAATTATTGATATTGCACTGAAGCTATATGATTAAACACATCCATATTGTACGCAAAACGTTGATATCTACGTGCTATAAAATCGATCAAAACCGAATTTACAATATTTTTTAAACTTTAAGCGATAAATAAATCTAATTCAATATTTTGTTTTAGCGAACCTCCGCCTTTAGGGGGATTCAACGACAATGATCTAATCCTCAGGCTACCCCCAGGTCAAAGAATTAAAGATATCCGATGGCTTTCAGTGTGGTGTCGGCGGTTCACGGTAAGACATTTTAATACACTAGTTTTCTTTCTATTAATAGTTTTTATTCAAATATATATTTTACAAATAGATTATATAAAAACCTTAAATATTTGAATTCAACATTGCGTTGTTAAGAAATATAATTATAGCAATAATGAGAGAACAATGTTGAATCATTGGACAATTCTATCATACATTTTTAAGCTCATCGGTAAAGAATAGCAAAGTTTCCAAATCCAGCACGAGATTTTAAAACATGTTGACCATTCCTTGGAACATATTAAGAATTATATGAGATAGTTTGTTAGTTGATAAGTTAATACTACTCAATTGACACGAGATATTTTACTAGAAGAAATAAAACATATAACTAAAACTAATGTCGCACCAGAATCAAGTAAAAAGTTCCATTTCATAGGAGCCGACGGTGACAAGCCAATGGTTCAGTATATCATATTATAATATTAAATTAATTAATTATGCAAATACTTAAACTATTTTTACTACAATTTTTAAAGCTTCGCAAAATGACCAAAATTCAAATTATAATTTTGACAAACTCAACAGATTTAAAAACCTATCGACGGCGACGAGACATAAGTTCAAAAATACGAAATATTTACAAAATAGTGACATTTTTGACGAATTATTATTAACAAGTCAAAAAATTTAAAAGAAAATATGTTAGCTATCGTTATTATTTCTTACCAACATTGCTTCAAATCAATCACTTTTAACAATTTTATTATTTTATTATTTGTTATATTTAGTTTCAAGAAAGTTAATAACCTTGCCCTTATGTGAATTACGTAGATCCAAAATATGCAAACGACTTGTATAAATATTGTATGATTAAATGAAAATAATAATGTAAATTATTATTTTCATAGCAAAATAGTTGTACCTAACTGGAACTGCAACTGGAACATAAATAATTAACTAATTAGCAAATCATTAAAAGATTAAAAATATCGTATTATGGTAAATAGATATGAAGCTAAAACTTGACTGAATCATTTATAGGGCACCACAGTTAGTGATTTAATAGTAAATAACTATGTCTAGACCAAATTTAATTATATTTATTTATTTTTATTTAATGTCAAGTTCTTTTACGTTTAGGTATTCGGACTATAAATGTAGTATTGTTATATAAACATTATAACAATACTACATTTATACGTATTTAATATATTTTTGATTTCCGTAACTTTCTATCTTGCGCCAGTCTATTATTTCGTTCCATTGAATGTTCCTCGCTATTCTTATATTAAAAATTTCCTTTGTTTTAGCTCTTCGTTCATTTTAAGTATGTGTCCCAGACATCTGAGTTGTCTGTCTTTCAATCGGTTTTATGTTTAAATCTTCTCTCACTATCGCACTCATTTCTCTGTTTCTTCCATTTCTTCCATTTTCCTTAAAAATCTGCTGTCAGAGTGTCAGTCTGCTTTTATTTCTGTTGGTTACTGTCCGTGATTCACTGTTATATATAAGTGAGGGTCTCACCACCTTCTGGCAAACTTGTGGTTTTACAACTTTCGCTAATGAATGTTGGTCTTGGCGTGTCTTCCCGCTTTTCCTATTCTCTCTGTTATCTAATGGTTTTTTTCCATTCTGTTTTGTAACTGTCCCAAGATAATTGTAACTGTCCTTGTATTTTGCTACCTATTTCAATTTCGTGCTGCCTTCTTACTTCCTTATAGTAATCATGAAAAATTTCATTGTTTGGTAAAATTTCCATAAGGACTAAGTAGTGATTGTTTGTCTGTTTCTGCTTGTCTTCTTACTCTCACATCTTTTATCTTGTGCCAATTTTCTGTGATTATTATATGAAGTATTGATGGATTTTTCTTGTCGAGATTATACTTCTCTGATGAATGTATGTATGTTTTTGTGCATAAATTTTGAATTCATTATAATAACGCCGTGTATTATGCATAGTTCAATTATCCTATTTCATTGTCGTTTTTCTTTGCTTCCAAATATGTTCCTATATATCTTTCGACTCTTTCCTTATTATTATCTATTCTCCCATTAATGTTTCCCATTATTACGACATTTCTTTGCCCATTGTCTGTTTCTTCTGTTCTCGCATTATCATTTGGTCTATGATCGAATTGTAGATCGTTTCTGTTGTTACCTCAATTGCCAGGGATTTATTAAAGAGATTTCAGACAAATTTTGAAACAAAATTAGTTTTTAAAAAATTTCGGGAAATCTTCAGATTGTTTGTATCTGCCAAATAGCATTTAATGAAAGTGTCAAGATTAACTCGTTGTAATTATTACAGTTTAGTTTTTCGATCTGGTTCAGCAAAATGCTAGATATTCGTAATAGTTATTTACAGTCGAATGTGGGAAGTTCAATTTTACAGCGCGATGGGTTCGTTTGAGCCGGGGCGCTGTAAAATAACTTAACGCATGAGATTTGTATAAAATTTTTTGGCCGATAGTTTTATTTTAAATTAATAAGTCATCTTTTATACCTATATATTTTATTTATTCAACTTGGCAACATTGCATTGTTTATGACAGATTTGACAGATTCGTTACATTTAAATAATTGTATAAAAGTTAATGGTTATTAGGTAGGTAGGTACGTTTATTATTAGCTATTTATAATCGAATGTAGGAAATTGCATTTTGCTGCATGAAGTTTATATCTTAAACACGATGCCCAGCGGAGTGTTTGGACTAATTTAATATTAAACTAATATTTAAATTTTGTGTATTTTGTTATACTTGAATTAAAAATTAATATATCTCGTTCTCCTGAACATCGCGTTCATGATCTCAAAATTATGTATTTTTCCTACGTCTCTGGAGTTTAAAAAGAAGGATTATTTACTTTACCGCATACTATGCGGGAAAACGCTCACTCGGCGTAAAAACGAAGTTACATGTGACATGAACGGTGCATAGTTCCAATCCAATGTTTACATCTCGGGAGGCCAAAAATGAATTTACTATGTAATTGAGCGAATATCCAAACGTCATGTTACTGCAAATTATCAACAACAAAATATTTCTCTACCAACAATTTATCAGACTATTATGGAATGCGAAGACTTTAAAAGTAGTAGGTCAAAAAAATTTAAACTGACTCAGTGTACGAAGCCCTTAAAGACAAAGTTTGGGTTTCACAACGACAACGAGTTGTTGTATTTGTTATAAAAAATGTTTAAAAAGTAAAAGAGTGAATCGGCATATCAAGGTTTTCCGAAAAAATTTTTGGACCAGAAGTTAATCACAGAACAATATAGTTGTATAATAATAATATAAAATCTTAACATGATCGAGCCGTTTGTATATACGCATACGAAAATAATAATATGAGAATAAACGAATATTCCTGTTAATGTAGGCGAGAATTCATCTTATTCTACTTATACTATGAATTGTTTGAAATGGCTGGAAAATTGAAAATGAAAGAAAAACTATATCAATGAACCGTATCGCATATAAAACATAATATATAAATATACATAAACACGTCAACAATTGACAATGAACATTTTTATTTATCTTAATTTATACAAAGGTATTATGTTCGTTCGCACGATCCATAATTAAATTAACTAATTTTTTTTTAATCCTCACTTGTCATAGAAATAATGGTAGCACCAACAGCATTAAAGTAGAACTTGCATTACTTAAACTTAAAAGGGGGTGGTTTTTAATGTGTTAAATTCACGCACACACACACTCTCCCACACTCTTCCACGTAGTGGTGAGCAATTCTTAATACACAATTGCCCAACCTTTGCATAGAATCTCATTATCTTTGAGGTAGTTGCTTTGGTTTCAGTTGTCTTAATTTAAATATTGATATAATTAATTAATTTAATTATGAACTATACCAGAAGTATATTAAAACTAGCAATTCACTATAATTCAAAAAATAATTTAAACCATGAGACAAATATCAATCTGATTTACTTTGAAGCAGAAACGTCTAGCGGCTGGGCCTAGTAAAATCACTAGTTTTAGTTCCAGTTTTCGACATCGGGTTGAGGAAGAGAGGAAGCTTTTTGCATAATTGAACAGCTGGTGTGTCCAGAGAGACTGGGTTAGTTGAAGCAAACTAATTCTAACCTGCATACATGTACAAGCGAAGAAATCAGAAGAGAGTGAGAGAAAGAGAAAAATTTGTTGATTGAGTTTATTTAAAGTTTCCCATCTAAATTTGAAAATTGCTTTAGGGTCTAACTTCATCACAGCAGGCAGTATGGAGCGCGAAAGTGAACTGAGAGTGAAAGTAGAAAATGAAATATCACAAAAAAATAAGAGAAAAAATTAATTTGCTGAAAATCGAAGACATATGAGTTTCACTCCAAACGAGAGCTATATGCAAACTAGTTTTATATATGTGTATTAATTTTTATAGGTCCGCCTGAGGAATTAGACATCTGGGCACAATGGTTAAGTGATGTCATTATAGATACGTGTCTTTAGAATTTTAGTACATTTCCAGAGGAAATATTCGTGCACCACATGACAATAATACAAATATCTTGAGCAATGACACCATTGCATAGATATTTGGAAACTTTCTATAATGTTTTAAAAAACAAACGTCAATATGTAGAATGTGACTAATATTACCAAAGAGCTTATTATAATGAGAAGTATTTGAACTTAATACTGGTTACTTTGGTCTCTATTTGGAAAAATTCGGTCTGCATTTACAAATGTTGGTCTGACGTTAGAGAATTGAACTGGCAACAAATAATTTATTTTTTTTATACCTAATGAATGATTACAAGTTATTACAGCATTTTTAGTCAAAACTTATAGCTCGAGTAAAAATAACCAACTTGTTAATCTAGCACATTAACATTTGTGAACATGTTGCAATATCAATCTATCAAAGTCAGCGACATAAAGGACATTGACGTACTATACGTAAACTAATTTCAGATTAAGCATCCCTTCCACGTAAATTTAGCTCTCAAATTGAGATGACACCGTGCTTCCGGATAGATAATTCTGTCGATGTTGCATTACATGTGATTACATCAATAAATTGATATTATTCGTTGCATTTTTACGAAAGTAAACTGCATTTTTTTTCATTAATATGCAAATAAGCGATGTTTTGAGCACAATTGCAATAAATAAATATAAACTGCTAAAATTATCTTCAATATGTATTGTAGCAAACTGAAAACACAGCTACATAGGAAGAGCGCGGAGAAAATGGGCACAATTGCGCATTTTTTAATTTTATCTAATACCCTATAAATACACTCATGACTTGACTTGATTTAGTAGGGTGTAGTTTAAATGGAATCATTTTAGCATGACGTACCAAACAGGGGAAATGGGGTGACTGGATTAATCGAAAGACTTGTTTCCCGCAAAAAAATCTTTCTAGTTCGCCTATTTCTGTACACTCCTTTTTATCTTATGATTTATTTGAACAAAATGCAATACCGACTATATAAATTCATAGAACTACGTTTTTTAAATGTGTGTTCTGTTAGTGTTGGATTTATAGACAAATATACAACACAACAACACGTATAGAAAATTATACATTAGATATATTTGAAATTACCAAGAAATTTTGGTATAATTTGAAATATTTTTAATGATAATAAAAATTTTGAATAAATAACGTACGTACATTTTAAAATATCGCTGTCATCATCTGCGGATACGAATTCATTAGAGAATAAGAATGTACAAATTTGCCTGGAAATACAGAAACTAAATTAATTTTAATTAAGGAATGTTTTGGAATTGGAATATCGCGATAAACGAACAAGTAAACCAACGATATGGATTTACATCACTGCGTTAACCGGCAGGTAACTTGGAATAAGTGGGGTCAATGTTTATGTTCAATCTATGAAAGAGGAAGGATATATGAATAGGACAGTTTGATGAATCCAGACTGCGAAGGCTGCTAGCATTGAAGGACGCTAAACAACATACCAAAACCAGACGATAAAGACTGTAATGTGATTGTAGATACCTTCTGGTTGAGTGTGCCCGTATTTATACGTTTTTTTTTTTTTTTTGATAAGTAGTGGGGAGAAAATTGTTTTTGTGTTTGTACTTTTATTATATAATTTTAGTGTTCATCACGGGAAACAATACAACCAATATACCTTGAATGTGGAACATCAAACAATGTAATTGTTGTTGTTTTCCACTACTATTGGAAAAACACTCTGTATATATATAACAGAGAAACTGATATCAACTACATACAACAAATAACGCAATTTTAGATCTAATGTACCACACAGGATGGAATTTATATGGTAGAATAAGATGAATTCTCGCCTACATTAACAGGAATATTCGTTTATTCTCCTATTATTATATTCGTATGCGTATATACAAACTGCTCGATCATGTTATCGACTCAATCAACAGAATAAATTTTTTTCATATTATATCTGTAATGCTACAGCATCCTCTTAACTTCTTACTCCATGTAGAAATTGTGATGCGTCATTACCATACCCAGGTCAGCATTAGGCAGGGACGTGTGTTCCATTACAAGTATGTAGTACAAAAATAGCTTATTTTCCACTCAATTGCTAAATATCAATTTTATTTTAGGCGCGAAAAATGTGATACCATTTAATCACTAGTGATAAAATTTAACTTTCAACATTCATTAGTAGTATATAAATAATAAAATCATGGTAACTTCATATACTCAGTGACATATAAACTGCACCACCTAGAAGGGGTGGGGATTTTTGGACCAAATTTGGCAGAAACATTGGACTAGTCTAAGGTAACAATTGATTAAAATTTGATAAAGAAAACACTTCATCTTTTTGATTTTTTTTTTAATAATGTGTTGTGTCCGCCCTTATTTCTGATACACTCATTGACCCGCCTTGGCATTGATTCCAGCAGGTGATCAATGTCTTCATGGGGTATGGCATCCCAAGCAGCCCGTACTTCATGCCGTAGAGCTTCTATTGTCAACGGTGGGTTCGGTAGATTCCTCAATCTTCTACCCATTATGTCCCACACGTACTCAATGGGCGACAAATCGGGAGATCTTGGCGGCCAAGGCAAAAGATTAACATTGGCCTCTTCAAACAAGTCAAGAGAAACCCTTGCTACGTGAGGTCGTGCATTATCTTGCTGGAAAAGTGGGTCTCCCAGCCCTCGAAGATATGGAAGAACATGTGGTTCTACCACTTCGTCAATGTAGCGTCGGGCGGTCATACTGCCCCGAATGAAGAGCAAGGGTGGCCTACTGCCGTAAGCAATAGCACCCCACACCATCAACCCCAGAGTTCGGTGAACATGCCTCGCAAACGAAAAATCAGAATTGCGCCTTTCTCCACGTCTTCGTCTAACAGTCATCCGATCATCATGCATTCCTAAACAAAATCGCGATTCGTCACTAAAGACAACTCGATGCCACTCCAAGTTCCATTGAAGTCTTTCCGTGCACCAGGGAAAACGTTCCTGGCGATGTTGAGCAGTGAGGGGTAGCACAAGATGTGGGCGGTAAGACAGCAAGCCAAAGGTTCTTATTCGACGATAAACTGTTCGTAAGCCTATCGGACGACCTTGTTCATCTAACCATTAATCAGCTATTGATCTAGTTGTAGAGAATCGGTCTCTCAAGGCCATTAGTCTTAAGCGGCGATCTTGACGTTCATTGGTTCGTCTTTGAGCCCCAGTGCCTCTTCTCCGATGTTCAACCCCATGTTCAGACACTTGATAAACACACATTATTGTTGAGTGGCGCCGTCCCAAACGGTTGCCGATTTTTCTAAACCAAAAACCTGCTTCTTGTAAACCAACAATCCGCCCTCGGTCAAAGTCACTCAACTGCTGATAAACTTGAGGTCTCCTTCCTCTAGGCATCGTTAAACACTTGAAACACTTTAAACTAAAGAACGGGATCCGAAAAAGTGGAACAAATTCAAAAAATGACTCGATAATTGCTTGTCTATCACCACCTCTAGATCAAAATCCCATGACTACTTGTTCATTGGGTTTCAAATTTTAATCAACTATTTCCCTGGATTAGTCCACTATTCATGCCAAATTTGGTCCAAAAATTCCCACCCCTTCTAGGTGGTGCAGTTTATATGTCACTGAGTATATTTTCCAATTTAATTATAAAATTATATTTTGAGATGTTATTTTAGTTGAAATGAGAACGCGAACCTTTGTAGTTTAAAATTACATTTGAATTGTAAAAAAATATAACACACAGCTACATGCAGCACTCACGTCTCCAGATGGAAAAGATGCCATTCTGCAACTTGTTTTATAATTATAACAAGAAAACGAATCACCATAACAATATCGTGGATCTAAAAAGAGGTTAACTAATTATTTAAAACAAGAAATTGATAATACTTTATTTATTTGTATATAGCGGGCACGAAGGATTTGTTTAGAAAGAAGGAGAATACAACCTTCTAAGAAAGTTAAGAGACAACCAGACCATCATTGTTTTACCAGCGGACAAAGGCAGCAGATCCGAATCCACCGACCAACATGGAAAATATGGCAAAAAGAAAGAAAGAAGTATCACGACTGAATCCGGAGAGCAAGAATCTACCAAGGGAAAACCATCAAAATATACGAAGATATATGGTGTACCGAAGATTCATAAACTTGAAGATCCACTGCGACCAATAGTAAGTTCACTCGGGCCACCAATATAGTCGTTAGCAAGACAATCATAACCTTTCGCCAAACAAGCAGCGTCATACGTCAAGTTTGCAGACCATCTCATCCAGATGCTGAAGAAACATACTGTGGAACCGGACCACTTGTTCGTAAGCTTTGATGTAGTATCACCGTTTACACAAGTTTCGGTAGACGAGACTGTGAAGATATTGAAAATACCAACCACAAGAACCCTCCATGGAACTAGTACAGCATTGCGTTAAAAACACATCTTGCATTTTTGAGAATGGACGACGTTACCCACAAACCAGAGAAGCACCCATGGGATCACCACTGTTACTTGTGATAGCCAACATATTCATAGAGGAACAGGAGACCACGGCACTAGAGACAGCCGAGTTAAAACCTAAGGTGTGGATGAGATGTGTGGATGACACCTTCGTCATACGGAAGAGAAGAACTCAACAGGTTTCTGGTACACCTAAATGAACAACATCCAGCGATAAAATTCACCATTGAAGTGGAAGAAGACAACCAGCTACCATTACTAGACGTGCTAATAATAAAGAGAGAAGACACTCGGTTGCGAGAACCTAATTACTATGATCAGAGAGGATAGCCGATGGAAGAAATAGGAACAAAGAAATGAGCAACATCTACAACGCACTAGGGCAAAATGGATTTTCAAACCGGGAAATTCGCAGAGCATTTAAACCTCCCAGACGAACCCAGGAAGGAGAAGAAGAAGAAGACATAGAACCAGTAACCACAGCTTTTTTGCCATATGTTAGAAGCTACGGACAAGACAAGTAGGATCCTTCGTACAAAAAAAAAACACCAGCACAACTAAACTTTTAAACCACACAGGAACATTAATACGATGCTACGGAATCCTAAAACGAAAATTCCATTAAAAATACAAGTATACGAAATACCATGTGGAACATATATCGGTCAATGTATTATGCGCACAGAAGATCGCATAGAAGAGCATATCCGGGCTGTAAAATAGAGAAATCCGTTGTCTTCTTTTGCTAGCCATTTCTTAGATACGGGACATAGCATCGACTTCAACAACACGAGAACAATAACTAGCATACAGAAAACAATAAAAGCAATGCAGCGCAATCAGTACATACATGGATTCCAAAGACTATTATTCTGAGCCCTAACCATTCTAATATTTTGATGTCATGTGTTGAATTTTTGGGATGATGTTATTCGTTTACCTCGATCTGTAACAAAATTGCGCTCTTTTAATGAGTTTGAACTTCATAAGAACAGTAATTCTTCTAAATCCTTTAGAATTGAACGCAACGCAAATTTAGATAAACCAGTAAGTTACGTCATATAACATCTGTGGTTAATTAACAAGAATAATAGAGTGGATAATAATCACATTGGTAAGCGAATTTCGAAAAGTTCGCAATCGTCCCAAGCGATTTCGCAAAAGGCGTCTTATTCCATGTGGAATGTGCACCATTGACCATTAAGGCAGGAGGAACAAATCAGGGATCGGTTTGAGTTTTTTTAATGGGGAGGTTCTGTATTATGCTACAGCAAGGAAATGCCAGTGGACTGTCAATGACAATGCCAATAATTTGGACTATGATGCGAACTTTGCAGAATGTTTTGCATAACGATAGTGGTGATTGGACTTGTGAAACTTCCTGCTTTAAAAAATGACCTGGAAATGTTTAACACCCAATTTTTACTTTGGTTGCATATGTACATGCATTCGTAAATATTTACTTAATTTAAATTGCCGGATTCGCACATTTATAACGTGGTCAAGCTCGATGGGTTGGGTTGTGTTGAAAAAATCATGCAAAATATCTTTTTATGGACACTGCGTGAAACACAAAGTAATCCAAAATACATACAATGATCCGTTAACTTACAGAAATTATATATTACGTGCCTCAACTTAAATTAGAGCCTCATAGAAATGTCAGTAATAAAAGGAAGAATAATAATGGATCCAACATTAATGCTGAGATTAATATTGGATCCATTTGTATTCGTTCCTTTATTCTAATGTTATTCAATTGGAAAAGTTTAATATATAATTTCGAGACACCCAAGAACTTGTTCATCAAAATAGAGAGTAGAGAATTTCGAAAAGTGCAGTAAGTGGAGTAAGTCCTCATAATGTGGTGGTCAACTCTTTACTACGATGTCCAGTTATCCGTTATAGCATATATTATTTAGAATTCTTGTCCTGTAAACGCATTACATCAAAACTCTATTCGAGTGAGCACAAAATCCAAGAATATTGCTTACAAGAAAATTATCATAACTATATTCCACCATACATTGAAGATAAACTTATACCCTGCCTCCTCCCGTACCTAATTGGCCGTTTGTATCAAATGATTATTTGTTTGTGTAACTCGCATATGAATCTAAGTCATAAGTGTCTAATATTATAACTATTAGCAAATTAGCAATTGGCAATGCCTAGGTATGCTACAATCTGATTTATTTAATGAATTAATTTTGTGCTAAACTGCCCATTTTCATAGGAACAATTTACGTAAGAATCTTCACTTCGATAAATCTATCAACATCTAAACTAAACTAAAGATGAAACGCAAAGACGCAAATCGGTATATTAATGGCAGGAATAATGCCATTTTATTTTGTTTAATAGATTTTACAAATTTTAATACACTTGTAATCGTAGTGCATTTGATAATTGTATCGTTGTGTGATGTAACAAATTGCTTCCCATTTCTTGTAAATATTTTTGATATGTTTGGAAGAATCATTATCTATCATGTTTGATATCTCAATGTATTTTAGAATGTTGTAGTCACCTTATCGTATGCAATTGCTAGTTATTTGGCTGCTCACCACTGCATCTAGAATGATGGTGTCAGTTATATTTGGTGTCCAATAACATTGATTTCAATTACGCTAATTCAGTATATCAATGTTCAACTACTAAAATAAAAGATTCTAATATATGCATTTTGTATTGTTGCATATGGTTTTGGAATTTTCATGCAACAAATTACCAAAAATCAATACTCAAAAAAAATGAAGCCGGGGAAATAATCAAATATAAACAAAATAAACAAATATATACATATTAGATACTATATATAGGCTGTCCCTAAAATGCGTGGACATCACTTAACCACAGATTCCTGGTTCGAAAATAAGACGATTTAACTAAACTTATCTATATGCAATTACGTTTCGTTTAGCTAGTATACTGCTTCAAAGTTCTTTCAAGAAAAAATTATTTTGCCCATAACGACAGAACGCTTGGATCTATTTGGATAATATTTGGTATTGTACTACTCACGGATGTAGATCATCTTTTTTCCCACGACCACATAAGAAAGAGGTATATTCCATACGATCAAGTAGTCACGAAAATTGCCAATATCGATCAACTGTGCGTTATTATAACAAACGTGTTTGTTATAGACATTGTTTCATTTTCTAGTAGCCTTGTGTTTACTTTTTGACAGTAAATTAATTCCCTGTCATCTCTCTTTTCATATTGCATTATTCTCATCATGAATAACAGCGACGTTTAAAGTAATTCGTCGACACAGTGTACTCCGCCAAATGTAACTGCAGCGGGTCAAAATACATCCCTGAAATTACTTCCCGAAAAATTACAAAAGAGGTACAACATAACGTACAAGCAATTTATGGATTCGGAAAATGTGTTCTTAGCGTACTTCGGTGAATTATCCGAAAAGGTTAAACTGAATTCTTTGTGGGTACAATACTCTATGCTCAGAAGTACGCTTATTGTCTGCCATAACATTAATATTAGCGAATACATGAACTTAAGAGCATTATTGAAAAGGAAATCAAATGGGTATAAGCCGACTGAAGTACATGAAGACTCGCAAGTTCCATTGGTGGAATCCAGAAGAACTATTGACACAACTGTGACACAAACACACAAAATATGAAACAATATGATGGATAATCAAACTGTTACACACTCCATCTCGTTTACTAATTGTTATAATAATAATGTTACTATAAATTTTATAAATAGTGACAAATAAATTCATAATGAAAATGTCTAATATTGTTGTGGTCGTGGGAAAAATAGCGTACATAACTCGCTGGAAAGTAATACATATCGTACTCGTTTTATTGCCGCCCTCGGCTGCGCCTCGGGCGTCAATCAAACTCGTACGATATGTATTACTTTCCGCGCTTGTTATGTAATATACTATAAGGTAATATTAGTTATTATCAGTATACGATTAGTGTACGAAACAATGGTAACCCAGCATAAACCAGTAAAAACATTTTAATGTGAAGGCCAATATCTTTCAAAAAAATAGTTTCAGAAAGAGGCGTTCAATAGTATTTTTTTTGATGATATCTGTTAAGGTTTCGACATAAAAAAATAAAATCTGAGGGACCGCGCACTGCATTTCTTAAAACAAATGTAATCTAGCAGTATGATATTCTAAGAAATAAATGAAGATATGATATGTATTAGTGACAAGTAAGCGTACTTTTAATGACAGTAGCTGTTGTTTATCAATTGTGAAGTGTCTGAAATTTCTGTTGGTGTTAGCTAGTGATTTTTAGCAGTTAATGTTCTTCGTCATTTCCGTAATAATGGCTGTAAACTACACTAACGCTGACAAACGGATATGTTGATGGTTTTAGGATATTGCGAAGGAAATAGTCGCAGAAGTGTTAGAGTGTACAACGAAAGGTTTCCAAATCGTCGCGTGCCCAATCATAAAACTTTTGGAAGCATTGAAAGACGCCTTCGCGAAACGGGAAAATTTGCACCTAGCACAGCTGATCGTGGACATGCTCGTACAATTCGCACCCCCATGATTGAGGAAGAAATTCTGGAAATAGTAGAAGAAAATCCAGAAATAAGTAGTCGATGCTTAGCATTGCAAGCAGGCGTTTCAAAGAATGTTGTTCATAGAGTTCTTAAAGAACAATTGCTATACCCTTACCATATACAAAACGTTTTGCCAGCTGATACGATCGCGCGTCTTGAGTTTTGTAGATTCATACAAGAAGGAAGAGCTGAAGATGTCAATTTTCATACGAAAATTCTCTTCACTGATGAGGCGTGCTTCACAAGGAGGGGTATGACAAATTTGCACAACGAACATGTGTATGCAATTGAAAATCCACATGTCTGCAAGCAACGCCACTTTCAACATGAGTTTAGAATGAATGAATGGGTAGGGATAATCGGCAGTTTCGTCATAGGCCCTGTCATTTTACCAAATCGTTTAAATGGAGAGAATTATTTAGACTTCCTTATAAATACCATACCAGATTTATTGGAACACTTGCCGTTAGATCTTAGACGCGACATGTGGTTTCTACACGATGGAGCACCACCTCATTTTACATTGGACGTTCGGAATCATCTTCATGTACAGTTTCCTAACAAAAGGATAGGCAGAGGAGATGATGCTCCTGCAAAATGGGCACCTCGTTGACCAGATTTAAATATTTGCGATTCTTTTATGTGGGGAGCTCTAAAAAGCAAAGTGTATTCTCGTCCTATAAACACACAGGACGAACTTTGGGCCAGAATACAGAACGCTTCACAATCCATTAAGAATAATGCAGAAATGTTACAACGAGTACAATTCAATTTTTTGCGTCGAATCAACCTTTGTATCCAGGAAGATGGTGGTCACATTGAGCATTTACTGTAGATCTAATAAAGTACATACTTGTTACTAATAAATATCATAACAAATTGCCTTATCGTCATTTATTTCTTAGAATATCACACTGCTAGATTACATTTGTTTTAAGAAATGCAGTGCGCGGTCCCTCAGATTTTTTTTTGTGTCTAAACCTTAACAGATATCATCAATTACAAAGTAACAAAAAAAATACTATTGAACGCCACTTTCTGAAACTTTTTTTAAAAGTTATTGGCCTTCACATTAAAAAGTTTTTGACTGCTTTATGCCGGGTTACCATTGTTTCGTACACTAATGGTCTACTGATAATAACTAATATCACCTTAAAAGATGACCTACATCCGTGAGGAGTACAATACCGAATATTATCCAAATCGATCCAAGCGTTCTGTCGTTATCGACAAAATATTTTTTTCTTGAAAGAACTTTGAAGCAGTATACTAGCTAAACGAAACGTAATTGCATATAGATAAGTTTAATTAATCGTATTATTTTCGAACCAGAAATCTGTGGTTAAGTGATGTCCACGCATTTTAGGGACAGCCTGTATATATACAATAAAGTAAAATATTAAAATGTTTTTATTCTAGAATCAACGCAGCTAATCCCATTTATTAAAATACCAGTGCAAAATTTCAGCTCTTTATCTGCCCCCAAAACTTACACTCAGCAATGAAGGTAATACGTATTAAAACGTTATCAACGCATAAGTCATTAGAAGTGACACGTCCAGACGAAATGTTTTAGATTCATGACATCGTTAAATGACCGTCTACAATAAATTATAATGGGCGAAACACTTAGAACAAATTAAAATCACGTCGAGAAACAAAAGCGAAACAGGAAGCTGGCACAATACAAGTGTCACTCTCCGTCATGGCTGTTGGTGAAAGCGCGAGGGGGTCTTGCTTGGGGTGGAAAAGCGGTGTGTTCCACACTGGTACCTTTAGTGAAAGACCTTATTAAGTTATTCTGGATACGTTTTACTAACCTTGTGAAACTCTGTAGCAACTTTCGCCCACGATGCTTTTCTTTCTCAAGGTTGCTAATACAACTAACAACTGCTGTAAAGAATTTTTTGATTTCGCGAGAACAGTTATTTGTTAAATTTATTTGTAGATATTAGTACTCAGTGGGAATTTACTACTGACTCATGTTTTCGATGTTTAATTAGAAATACATATATATAAAAAAGAATAAGTAATACAGTTACGTATAATCGATACAATTCACAATATAATTTTCACTAAAATAGGAAAGGATGTTTTCGGAGCAACATACTCACTCACAAATGGCAACATTGAAGACTTTCTACGGATATTGAAAAATTCGTCCAGAGCATGACGGTTAGCAAAAGTTTTAGTATAATTCCTAGGACTGTTGAAGTATTTATCGCAAAAAATATTTGATTAAAACGATTGATGGGTATTCGTTTCTCGACTGTTATTTACATCAAAATACTTTTCCAACTCTAACACTCCACTCCACAGCTGGTTCAAGAGCTTGAATTCTGGAGGAAGTGGATGTTTATCATTGGTCGTTTGAGCTACAGTCGTATTGAAATGAAACATCGTTCGCATGAACTCTGAGTCTGAGCGTGCGTTTATTTTGTTTCAAGATGGCGAACGTTTACATAGTTGTTACGCAGACATGCAAACAAGAGTTATGAGGAATCCCGTGTGAGTGTACTAAACATCATCTAGACGGCAATACCCTCACACTTTAGCTGCGGTCTACTTTAACCGAATAAGTCGGTAGCGTCCAGACTTGTAACTGCGTCGCAGCCATCCGCACGAGTACATACACCTCAGCTGATGTATCGTTGGTGACCTGATGAGTCGTTGAGGACGGAACAAATTGATACTGTTGAAATTTATCGTCAGAAAATTATAGGAAAAGTCAAAATTTCAAATTTTCAAAATTATGTAAAGTTCCAATATTATTTGAAACGTCCAAAAATCAGACAAATTTGTGAAAATGTAGAATGTTTTAAAATTGTGTTAATTCAAAACTATCCACAGTACAAAAAAGTTGTCAACAATTTTATCTTTCATAATTAGAGTTATCGTTTTTCCTTCTGCCTTGGATTTATATTTTCATAGTTTTGGGCGTGTACAAAAATAAAACTAAGGAATTAGTAAACTGAAAATTAAATTAATTGCCTGACATGCATTAAGATGCATAAGTTAGGTGAAAGGACTAACTCAAGGCAATTTAACATCGAAATAACATGAATCATTCATAGATGTTCATTGAGTAGAATTCGTTATAAGAACTAACAGTCGACGATACACCGACACTAAATTTACACCTACGAAGCACCGTTTCCAATGCGCCGTTTCTTTTAAGTTGATTTCTAAAAAAAAAATATAAAAGTTCTTAGGTTTTCATTTAAGCATTTCGTTTATTTTTATTTACTTGGTGTTTTGTGACATCCATATCTCGTTGTATTCTATGCTGATAATAAGAATGTAGGTATATATTTGATAAGAGGAGTGTTGTGAAATCCCACCATGGTAAATATTAAACAATACCAAAAATGAAATAGGAAAGAGGTAACTTGAAAGAAAATTCCAGAACTGTCAGAACAGATATAAAAATGTATCTTAATCCAAAGGTTATGACAGAAATATTGTATTGTATCAGCCACCGAGTCCAGTGGGCATCCAGTGCAAATTTTAAGTGGACGAAACACCCCCTCTGCTCTGATTATGAAAACACATTGTGATTCGAATTCGAAATCGGTTGTGATTGATGCAGGAGCTAAATTTGCTTATAAGTTAGCGAGCTGGACAAGTAACTGATATAGACAGTTTCGGAGGGCGACAAATCAAAATCAACAGGAATAAATCGATCGTTGCTAATGCCATAAATGATGTATAATTGATGAAATAAAGTAGAGACAGTTTTGAAGGGTCCGCATACGAATTTGGGAAACCGGAAAGAAGTTTCATATTTCATTGTGTAGAAAAAAATTGAACCTAGCTGGGCCAATCACCACTGTCGTACAGTAACTGGTCAACATTGTGAGTAATTGGATAATCCAGGGAAATATGCAAATTAACTTGGGTGGTGGTCGATCAGCAATGTGCCTGGTATTCCGGATGGTCTTTTTCAATGCAGCAAGAGCTGGCATTTGACAGGCAACTACTTGTGATTAGCCGAGAAAGTTATCAGCAACAATTCGATGAGAACCATTTTGAGTAACTCTGGCTATTCCTTCATTTCATTAATGAACTTAACTAGAAGTGTTTCCAGCGTTATTATGAACCCCAATTTAATTAATAATTTGATGATTGTGACTATGCAAGCGCGTTCTACAGCTAAGACGTTATACTGATCGCACTTCCAGAACGTTTTATTTCCTGATAAATAAATACCTTGCGTAAGCTTTATTTTCCATTCTTTCACTAAGCAGACATTCAACTGGAATGACAATAGAAGTAACAAACGCTAGCTAGAAACAGAGAAACAGTAAAGCTAACCCTCCATAGGAATTTGTTCAAAACTACTCATACAGTACCAGTCAAAATTGTCCGTGTTTTAAGATGTCAAAATTAACTGTCCAGACGAGACGATTGGCAATGATATACGATGAATTTTCCTACTATGAATTTTCCAGGCGATGAAATTCCCCACGATAAAATTCCCGAACACCATCTGATAAAAGTGAAATTTGCTTTTACCCTTACAGTAGCTTTGTTAAACGTGAAGGAATGTATCGCGTAGTTAATGGGTCCTATTATCGCAGTAGTAAGTAGGGTTGAAACAGTTCGGTTTTTGGCTAACAAGACGACCAAACAAAGGATATATTTTTCTATTATCAACAGGAGTATGTTCACATACGCTTTGCATGTTTTATGTACCAAAATCAAATAATGTGATCTTTAATATCAGAAGAATAATTAACTTTACCATATACTGTACGACGTAAAAGACACTACTGAGTTTGTGGAATCCAGTTTATATGATATGCGATCATTGTCATAGGTAAACCATAGATGATGCTGGAGGTAGATTTTTACAGTTACCATCGCTAAGAGAGATCTGACAATATGGAAATAGCCACTGGAACAATTTGTGGCAAGCCATAAGAATTTAATACCTTTTTCGATAATTTAAGAATCAATTTGCTTTCAAATATCTGTGTGCGTGTCGGTAACCGCCATTATTAGATATAGTCATGGGTTCGTGTTAAATTATTTATTCCTTCATTGACATCTGAATCAAATTAATTTGGTATGAGTAAACTATACAAAGTTGTTATCAAAATCTAATTGTGCGCAATAACGTCATGTTTATTCAATACAAATTGTTTGTTCCGTTTATGAGATAACAACAGATTTTGCATATCGTTTGCAGGCCGGCAAATTAAAGAAATAATGGTATGGTGGTGGAGTACATAAAAACGCGACCTTGAATATGTGAAATTATTTCTATGTTAACATTATGATAAATGTTTGTGATATATTTTTGATATTACGTTTATACGCATTGTTGGCCAACACAATATTTCGGTATGTCGGCATATTTAGACCAGATAAATTCAAAAGACGTAGTCGAAATTCATACGTTACGTTACAACTTACGTAGTATATAAATTTCACGAGGCGACTTTGTTGTAGTAGTAGTGGAGTGTGCCTATGCCTGGTCCGTTTACAGTGGCAAATTAGAGACGAAAGTCCTCCATCGGGGGTGTGCAGGAGGTGGTGCCAGCACTCCGGGAGTCGCAGTATTACATTATCGACCTGCGCGATTCCGAGACGCGGGCTACGCTCTCCAAATGCAAACCGAAATGTTTAAATTGAGATACATTTGCCAAAATGGCCACCGAACTTTTTATCCAAATTTATTACTTTATTTGACAGCCCATTCGCTAGGTCTTTGCTTTCTCGCGTTTTATAGACAGTTACGTTCGAGAAAATTGCTTCCTTCGAAGTCATTACAGATTCTATATTTGAGTGCAAAACGTTTTTTAATCATTAAGTTCGTACGATTATATTCTGTATAATGTGCAGGTTTTTTGCGGCGATGAAAATTTGGATGTCTGAAAAATGGTTACGATGAAGTTTTGTTACACACGTTGAACAATTATTCAACGGCATGGTTACGAACATAGCAGGCCATTATTTTAAATAATAAACACTTCGCTCATCTCGTTACTAAGCCCATGCTAGATCTCCCTTCTCAACAGAATGTTTCTGATAAAACAATAAAATATTTAAACTCGTAAATCGCAGTCATATATTTTGTACAAAGCGGAGTTGGTATGTTTTACCTTAATGGCTGCGTAATACAACTCTTTTGCTTCAACCATGTTTACTACATATTATAACAAATGTCCAAGCCGTGCTGTACTACAATCGTGTGTTTGTAGCTGAATAGCAAGCAAGGCGAATAAAATAATCTCCGCAGATAAGCGGCATTGTAGCATTTGATCGTACCGTCCTTCAGATCGTACGCTGGTAACAGCGTCACACGTTTACAGCGACACTGCTTGTAACTGCAGACTACATAAAATCGACATGAAATAACCACCACTATTAATTTATTTTTTCTGTTTAATAGTAAAGTATGCATGTGGGCGTATTGAAAACACAAAAATGATTTAACGCGGGTTTAAGGAAAGAAGTAATGGATCGCAGGGACACAGGTCACCACCGTGGTAACACAGCAGACTTAAGCAACTTCCCCAAGTTGGATAGCATAGCCACTTGCTTGAAAATCACTGCCGATGATAATGATAATAAAGATGGATTTAATTGATAAATTGAAGGGTGCATACCCGTAGGAAAACACGCAGCTACCGGCCACGTATTTCAGAACCATTTATATAGCATCTGGATAGCCGGCCGAGAAATGTCGCTCAGAGCGCCACGAAACTTGAAATATCCAGAAACACCGGGCCACCTAGACACAGAGCAATTGCATGTCTGGACAAATAATAATATTCAAGCTTGTACCTTAAATTGATAAATAATGTTGACCAACTTGTTGGATTCAGAACTTTGTAGGAAATAATTTTTACAGGGACGTTCGATATTAAAATTATAAGAGACATTGAGATAGTCTATTTCATTTTCGGGATTTAAATACTGCATGAGTTCTCAACTGGATTAAGTAATTTCTAAGAGTCAATAATTAAGAATAATGCAGACTCATATGAATAGTCATTTCTGGACGAAAAGACAGTCATCCAGAACACACAGGTATGGAATAGAGAACGTTTAAAAAATGATGTTTGTACTTCAGTTTATATTCGAAATACCCTCAACGCGGTTCACAGATCCTATGTAAGTTGGTGAAGTGAAGTGAAGTGCCGACATAAAACCTTCTCGAGAGAACTTCGTTCCGGTTTGGGAAATGATTTTATTGACCGATAAATCTAGATTTTGTTTACGTGGTGACATTGTTTTGCGCAGGCATATTTCGGTCGCAGTCCTGGAATGAGCGGACACAACTCCGATTTTTATTGCTGCCGATCCTGCTGGACCTGCATTGTTTAACGCCCATGATGTAAGATTATACACACACAAACCGAGCACATATTATGGAAACTTAATTTGAAGGTGTTGGAATGCAATGACTTGCAAAGCCAGGCTGAAATGCCCTGCTTAGTCCCATGGAACGTTCCTGTAATCATTTAGGGAGGTATATTCCTGCCTAGTTACCAGTTCTACGTACATACATTTGGGGTGTTCCGGAACCCCTTCGTCTTACCACATCTTCCTACGTCTTCCTCTCTATATCTCTCCTGCTTGTCTTGCTTCATAAATTTGCCTGGGTTAATAGGATTTTGTGTTACATTGGTTGCTTGTTTAGTATCTCTGTGTTTGTTCCACTACGTTTTCACTTTTATTTTCTGATGAATCTCATTTGCATGGCATTTAGTCTGCTCTTCTGTATGTACTCCCTAGCATATAACAGGGTACAGTAGTCCCCCTTTCTTGTATATTTCAGTTTTCCTTTCTTTCGATATCTGTTGTTTTTCCAGGGTTTATTGTCATTGTTTTACTTTTCACGTAATTAATTATCATATTTCTTTTTTACAATTCATTGTCGAATATTCTCATGATATTGTTTGCTTTCTTCTAGGATCGCCATATCATCTGCAAATATTAGTTCTCTCACCTGTATTCCTTTCATTTTCCAATTGCCTATTTATTATATTTGTTTTTCTTTTTGAGCTTTTACCACGTCATCCAGGACTACTGTAAATAGGAGCGGGCTTAGCACACAGCCTTGTCTGAGTCCTACTGGCGCCTCAAATGTTTTAGAAGTTTCATTCCTAGTGCGGACGTAGTTGCAAGTTCTATAAATTATTTCAACCATCTTACATTAGCTTGTCTTCTATTCCTATTTTCTGCAAGCATCACATGCGCCTTCGCGTCTTTTTCTGTAGAAGGCTTTTTGTAGATCTATGAAGCAAATGTGTACTTGTCTGTCTATTGCCAGTGCTTTTTCACGTACTTGGCTTAGGGCAAACATCGAGTTTTTTGTGCTTCTTTTCGCCCTAAACTCGCATTGTGTATCTTCCAGAATTGATTCGCTTTACCCATTTTTAATCTTCCTATGGCTTCCTCTAATTCTTCGCTTGGTATCGGTTCATGTATTTGCATATTTGTCTTACCTTTATCTTCACTTTCTTTTACTCTGTTTTTCTGCTTCTAGGAGTTCCTGAAACTACCTCTTCCATCTTTTCGTGATTTCCTCTTCTTCTTGTAATATTTCCCCACTTTCTTCATTGATGTTCTATAGCGTCACATTTTTTTTTCTTTCTCATATTTTTTTGATTGTTCCTATAGGATTTTTCATCTTGTTTCCTATTCTTCTACTTTCTTTGTATTCTCCGTCGTTTTTCCATTTTCTCAACTATTTGTACTTTTTCTATTTTATTTTCTTCTTTTTTATTCGTTCTTTTACTTCTTCGATTCACCATGGAATTTTCTCACCGCTTTACCGCTTTGTTTACTCCGCAGCATTTTGCTGCTGTTTCTATGATACATCGCTTTATTTTCCCCACTTTTCTTCTACTGATCTGCCTGGTTTTCGCACTTGAATACTTTTATTTAGTTCTTTTTACACTTTTCACTTACTTTATGTATCTGTAATCTGTTCTTATTTTTTCTTTTATTATTGTTCTCCTTTTTTCTTTTTCGTTGTTCTGTTCCTCCATCCCATAACAGTAAATAGTGGTCGGTTCCTATCTCTGCTTCTCTATTCACATATTTTATTTCGGACCAGCTCTTTCTAGTTATTAGGAAGTAGTCTATAATTGATCTTTCTCCCCTGTTTATTTCTTCTCTTGTATAGTTCAAAGCGTCGCTGTGTGTTAACTTCGAGTTTGCCACCTAGGTCATTTCCCATGCATTGCTCCAGCATCCTCTGCCCGTTTGTGTTTAAAACTTCTTCACGTTGTTTCACAAGGTAGTCTCAATGTTTTTGTATCTTTGTTGTCCACCCTGCCATATAAGTGTCCATTATGATATCTTTTTGTCGGTCTCTTCTTGTCTTCTCTTGTCGAACTTTTCGAAAAACTTTTCTTCTTCTTCTTTTTCTCAATCTTCACTTGGGCCGTATGTTACTATTACCGCCTACTTATAAATACTTCATTAATTTGCGTGGACGAAGTTACTGATGTTACACATTTGCTTTCTTTTGCTTTCTTCTACTCCTGCTTTTGCTGCTTCCCTTCCTCAAATCCTGCAGTATACATCCAATATCCTTTATGTATTTGTTCTGGCTTGTACATTTTTTTCTTGGTCTCTGTGATACCTAGGTAGTATATTTCCGCTTTTTCCATTTCTTCCATTATTTCATCTTCTTTTTCATTTATACTTCTCACATACCATGTTCCTATCTTTATTATTTTCATATGTTCTTCATCCTTCTGCTTGTCATTGTGCTATGTGTTACCTGGATCGCCTTCTTGTTATTTTTTGAACTTCGTTTATGGCTCTGGGCTCCATGTATACTCTTTTTTATTTATAATTACCTTTTGGTACCCTTTCGATCTTCTGTTGTCATGTCGTTTTCTATGTATATTATACTTGGTATACTTTTGTTTTTCATTATCCCTAACTTCTTCTCGAGGTAGTCCATTTTTGCAATTATTAGTTTTTGTGTGTTACTCTTCACTATTTTAAATGCTTCTGTTATCCTTACATCAATTACCTCATTATTTGTGTTCAGGCCTCTTATTACAATATTGCATTTCCTCTTTATTTATAGTAAAACATTTATTATTTTTTGAAAATTGTATAGGTATTTGAAGTCACTTCAAAGTTTGAATTTGTGCTCTCCATGTTATACTACGGGCAAACTTTTCATAAACCTTACTCACGTTGCCAAAATTGCCCTGCTATGCGCTTAAAACAAATATAATATGTGGCAACGCTGCTCTTTTGGACAAACAACTGTAAACACGTAGCCAATCAACGTGACTCTGTGAAGGACACAATTGAACTCGAACGAGCGTGCTGGGGGAAACCCCACAACGCATTCGACGATTTGTACTATCGTTTGCATGCGCAGTATACGAAATACGAGGTTTTATGTCGTAGAGAATTGAATTCTCTAACACGTCTCTGCGGCGTGTGCCTATTTGGGACGGTTGGGAAATGGGCAGCAAATTTAAATTTGTTTTTCGCAACAAGTTTTTACCGCGTCCAGACAATTCTTCGATACGCAATGCGAACGCTACAAGATACGTCAAGAAGTGAACGGTTATTTTTTATTTTAATTGGGAATTTCCACATTTTTATCAAACTGAAATGGCAAATTCGTAACAAAAGCAAAATGCATATATCCCGGTAATAAATATCGCTAACGTAAAACTAGGAATAATAATAATAATAATTGTCGAAACAATTAATGATTTACAGATTACAGGTACATGTTTTACTAGGACTGAAAGAACTGATAGACTGGGCAACATTAGTAAATGCATGGAATGAGTTAAACGAAAATTTCATGAAAGGAAACGAAATAGGAACACACTGACAACGATAGCAGAATAGTAAATCTAAATTAAAATTGATACATTAAGAGAAAAGTAGAATCGCGTAGAAATATTAGTTATTTCTACAAATATTTATTTTTCTATTAAAAATAGCTATTAATGTTATAAGTGAATATAAGTGTGGCGGTAAACATTTTATTCATCCTTTTGATTAACTGTTGTTTTAATAATGCGATTTATTATACAAAATGAGCATGGAAAAAATAATTAATAACGTGACGCGTGTAGAACTAACCCCATTTCTGTATTTAAGCAAATAGATGTTTCGCATGTTCGTAGGTGATTATGTTTTGTCGCACAATTTAAAATTAGATTAACTTTTCTTTATAGGAATTATATATATTTCAATAAAAAAGATTGATATGAATACTCGGTGTTCTAATTTTTATTTTATGTCTGTCTCTTAAAAATCGGTCTAGAAAATACTTATATATGAAATTTAAATTATATTTTGAAACGTTCGAATATTTTTCCCAATTAAATTACACTCGTTGTTCGTGGGTGGGAGTGTACTGATTCCTGCCCTCCTCGGCATTTCGTCACCTAGTATGGATCCTCACATAGGGATGGACATTCAGTTGGAATATGTGCAAGCGTTTCTTTTTGGCTTCCCCAACCTCTACAAACCGGTGTATCTATCAGACCTATTTAGTAGAGGTGCCCATTTAATCCACAGTGACCAGTGATAATTGCTGTCAACAAGCGTATATTTTCCCTTGTCAACCGCGAATAATGTGTGGCTGTTCTTTCATTTGGATACATCTTAGAAAGTTTTCTGTTTCATCCCTGCGTTTTTTAAATACTTCTTGGATGTTTTTTTTTCACAATTGAGGTAAGGACATGTGTCGTTGGTTTTATTGCAGTTCTCGTATGTTCCATGGCAAAGGTAATAGCACATCACCTTGCAGAGGCGAGTTATGGATATCTCTCCCTCGTTTACTTTGGCCACTCTGTTAACCAGCACGTTACAAATCCAGTCACACAATGCGGGTTGCGCATCATGTCTCTCTAGAGCGACCTTGATTTTTCAACGGTGGTTTTCTCAAACGCACTTTCAATATCTATAACTACTTCCAGGGTGGATTCTTTGTTATTGATGGACTCGATACAGCTCACTACTGAGTATATAGCTGTTTCGGTTGATCGCTCTTGGGTGTAGGCATGTTCTGATGGGTGCAGCGGATTTTTGACAATCATTGTAGCCCATATAACATTTTGACACAGTCTCTCGAAACTCTTTACAAGAAAGGACGAGAGGCTGATAAATCTATATGCTTGGGGGCTGTATAATCAGTTCTTCTCTGCTTGGATCTATGTCTGACCACAGACGGACCAAGTTTCAAATAAATATGGAAAGAATAATCAAACCAATGCAATATCCAAAGACCGGGAGGAAGCTGGATGCATATACCACATTCATGCAGACACTGATTCTTGAGGCATACAGAAAATCGTGCACCTAAGCCGGAAACCGCTTACCAGGACAGCTACACATTGGTGGTGCGCATAACTTGACCACTTGAACGGGATGCGAAGAAAGCGTTCAATAAAGCAGAATGCTCTAGGTTAGACTCCGACTGAGCTCTGTAAAAAATACAGCTAAAGGAAAACAAGAAAGTTATAAAAAAACGACAACGATAATAACGGAGGGCATGTGGTAAGAGAAACTTGTTACATTTTTTACGGGCACAAGCACCGATAGCTGTATAATCGGAGAATGGGCCTGAGTTTTAATTTTATTTATTTTAACACTACGGGCGCCAGTCACAAGTGACAAAATGTAGATTGGAGTTGTTATCAAAACCAAAAAGATAATTTAATAAATTTAATAATTAACCATAACAACAAAATAAAGACATTGAATTGAAGAATGAAAGTAAAAATAATTAGTCCTATTAGGACAAATAAACTTAAAGGAAATGTTCCTTCTAAGGAACACGTGGTGCACCGGTCCAGCAGGTAGGTATAATCGCAGCAAACAAAAGTATTACATAATAAGAAATAAATCCTTAACTCCTTGACAGAAACCTCACCTAGTTGGACATGCACACACGACTTCCCATCTCTCCGACATTCTCCACTTGAGGGAACGATACTTTTGATTTTAGAGCGCGTTCACGCTCTTCAACCAAATTCGTATGTTGTACTACTATATAATACAATTTTAACGTTACACACCCCCTCTTCCTCAATAAAAATTGAGAACTCAATTTTTCCAATGCTTCATGAATATATTAGAAAAATTCCATAATTTAAATCAACACCGGGAGTGTGTGCGCGCATGACAAAATCGGTATTTGAGATCTCATATCGGACAAATCTGGTAAAATTATACTAAAGGATTAACAGAGCATACACTTTTCACGCCTAGGGGCCCATCAAGGCGACATATATTAACACACATTGAATAGGCCGCGGATAAGAGATAAACCCACAAGAAAAGTAAACAAAGATAAACGATAAAATCATAACCAAGGGATAATTTTGAATTTGCACCCAAATAAAATTTTAAATCCTTGACATGCCATCTAAATGCACTGAATCTAGAAATATATTTTGGAGCAAGCTTTGATGCAAATTTATTAATACTACTTGACAAAACATAATTCTTTTTCCACAATTTATCACCGACGTTATATTTATCGGAAGGTCTTTTTCGTAAATTGTACAATTGGACACTTTTATTAGAGGCTCAGTACATCTTGATAACGTGCAGGCAGCTTATCGTCTACATAATTGTTGCGATCGGATAATATTAATTTTGATTGCTCATCATTTGTTCATCATAGTGTTGGTACTAACAATAAATACAAGAATCGACACAAAACTAGAATTATTCAGGAAATTATCACAATTTTATGTATGACACATATGTAAATAATTTGCAATTTGCATTCGGTTTTATAACCAGCTGTATGAGAATAATTTATATGTTTGCGTATTTTGCGTGTTTATGGTACAATTAATTTGCTAACATAACTAAAAATTGATTAAAATTTTATTTCATACTTTAAGGATTTCAAAACTACGTGTAATCATCAATAAGAAACGAAGAGTATCAATGAATGAGAACTTGTATTATATATTTTTAAGAAAAAAAATGAATAATTTCGATGTTAATGGGAAATAAAATTAAAAAAATTTAATCTGAATGTTCAACTATTTAATTACTACAATTGATAAACGCTTTATTTAAAAACTTATGTGCAGCCAGTTTTCTTAAATTAGATTGGGAGAACATAACAGTCTATAACTTATTTTTAGGTTTTCCTTCTTTATGGATGTTTTTGCTATAAAATTTATATCTTGCAGTGCAAGTGTTAATTATCCGCTAATAACTATTTTTCTAAGTTTGTTCTTCAGAAAATATCCTAAATATTAATTAAAAATAAATTATACATTAAGAAAATAGTTTTAATTTTCTCTACGACGTTTACGGTTGTGTCCGACTTGCTATATATTCATGAATGCTTTGAAAATTTCTTATCGGTGTTTTTGAATTTTTTAAAACAAAATAACCTAAAATATCATAATTAAAAATAAAAATGTCCCTAGTCCTAATATTTTACGCCATGCCAATTACTTTTTTTCCTATAAAATCTATTATCCCTAATGGACAGGAACCTAAAATAAATTATTGAAATTATGGAAATTGATTGCCATCATTTTTGCAGATAAATTTCGGAGAAGTGTTCATTCCTCAAGGACTGGATGTACCCAAGACAAGAGTTCTTCCTGAATTCAAGAGATTGGCGCATGGTCTAAGGTCCGACAACATAAGCATATTGGACGCGAAAACCTTTTACATTCCGAACTTGCATTACGACGGAGCAGGACCGACTGCCTATTTCTGGGTCGGAAATGGAAGCGAACCGCACAGGCTCGGCATCAAAGTGCCGAACGAAGTGCGCTCACTAGAGCCTCTAAGAGCCTATCAGGGCGAGGACATAGAGATCCAACTACCAGGGACATTGACAGTTTACGATATCGACTGGCTGGGAATTTGGTGCACTCAATACAATCAAAATTTCGGCCACGTCATGATACCGAAAGATTTAGACGTTCCACCTGCACTCAATCAAACTAAAATATCTGTAAGTCCATTATAATTAACGTTAGTACGAAGATTATTGAAATAGTATACAAGTGGCTAGGATGAAATCAAAAGGACATGGGACATGTCCTTATGATTATAATAATAAAGAAGAAAGTGCGGACATAATAAATATAAAACAAAACGAACAAAAACATTAAATATGATTGAATAATAGATGAACGAAAGCTCAAAAATGAACGACAAAAAGAACCCAAAAACTCAAAAACATTATATGAAACACAAAATAACTAAAAAGTACGAAAAATGATCAAATATATACAATGAATAATTAACCAAGAGTTGAAAAAACGTTTATTAAAGCTCGCATGAAAAAATAACTACATATACCACTCTTGGCAATCACTATAAAAGTATATAATATGTAAAAATTACTGATGGTTCTGTAAGAAGTGCACCGTTTGAAGTCTTAGATGATCGTTTCACTTACTCGTATGATGGGCTCATGAGCTCGCAAAATCGAACTTTGTACATCAAACCAAAATAATTAAAAATATATTATTCAAAAATTAGTTAGAGACTTATATTTGCATAGAACACAAGACAGTGTAACTACACCGACCCATTCGGCGTGTCGTGTCAACAATTAATGATCAAAAGTAATATGCATTGTAAACTGCAACTGTACAGGGCTCGGTAGGAGCAAGCTCTACTTGCGATGTTGGTCGGCTTTGCGGAATCAATCGACGAAACGATTATTTTTATTGCATTAATTTAACATTACCGTTAGCTGTGGCCGAAACTATCACTGTATAACTGGCGATTTGTCGACAAGTTTCCGACCGCCGAGCCCTGCTTGTGAACATTAGGGTTAATGTATTTATATAAATATTGATTGTATTTTTCCTTTTGTAAGCCCCCTTGGTGGTACAATCCAGTAAGTATAGGATATTAATCGTAACAAAACATAGACAAATAAGTAACATGTAAATTTATCAAACGTTTTTGTTTTTTTATAATTCGCTTTGTTTTCGATAAAGACCATTTCGACTCTCGGACCGTCGAGATCGTCCTCGAATTGCCAACAATTTTTAGACAAACGGTTACAAGTAAGATGGGAACTGAAAGACGACAAAATTAAAATTTCTTTAGACGCCAGAATCCGCGACGATCAGTACGTGGCTTTTGGATTGTCGGGCGATCAAAATTATGGGAAAATGGTAATTATTCTTCACATCCGCTTGCTAAATACTTTAAATTGTTTTGCCTCGTAGATTGGCGGAGATGTGACTGTAGCATTTTATGACACGGAGGAGGAATCATTCAACGCCGTTGATTATTACATGTCCCACACGGCACAGTGTGACGGTAAAACGGGAGTTTGTCCCGACGAAGTTATCGGGGGAAGGAACGACGTCACACTTATTTCCGGTGAGCGAAGGGACGGCGTCACTTCGATAACTTACATAAGACCCTTGCAAACAAATGAGGCCGTCAATGACCGAGCGATACCGAGTAAGGGAGAAGTTAGTGTTATAGCGGCTTTTGGACCTTTGAATTCGAAAAAGGAAGCCAACGCGCATTCCTTGACCGACAAGACCACCGGCGAGCATAAAATTGATTTCAGTCAGGTGTACGTCGATGGATGTCCGGTAAATTTGTATGATTTGCTGGATGAGAATATTACGAAACCATTTGTATCTGCAAAAATTGAAGGTAAGCGTCACAAACCAATAATATAAAGTGGCTTTATCGTGTGCTAGGGTTGAAATTTCGCAATTTGTTTTATGTTTATTGTCATTTTTTACTCGATCGTCAGCCTTAGTTTACATTGAAACCAAAAAGGCCAACTAACAATGTCCGCATTGACAATTATCGAAAAATGCACGAGGTGGGACATAAGAAGAAAAAATATTAAAAAGTAACTAAACTATAACAAAACGTCCATCTACACCAAAACAATATCGTCGTCCTTTACACAGCGTCAGTTCTTACCCTTCTACTTTGCAAGCAGTTCTCTGCAAAACCCAGATTCTTTCTTCATTCCATTATGGCCAAGAAACATGTGACCAGTCCTTTTGATTTCACTTCTTACACAGTTCACTTCACGCACCACTTTCTATGCATCCTCTGTTTTGTGCTTCATACCTCTTTGTTTTTCCACTAATCGAGATGCAGCTCTTCATGTTGATATTTTGATTCAGCATTCATCATTCCATCCGACATTCCACATATGGGTACTTTTTCATACGACCTTCTTATTCGCAAGTGATGTTGCTCTTAAAATCCTGATGCCTAAAACATATAACGTAGTAATTATGTTTTATGGAGTGGTATGCGTTCTGTTAGAGTTAAACTGCGTCTCATACAAAGTTTCGAAGGTTGCTGAACTATATGTGAAGATTCATGTACTCCTGTTTGAAGTTGTTCTCAACTTACAGAACAATAAAGAAGGTTTATGTGTTGACCGAATAGATGTTTTTCGTTTCCCAACCTTGCTTTCTTCTCTGCTCGAGATGGTCACTTTGTATAATATGGCCCAGTTGTGCTGCTAGAACAACATTCTCGTCAGTTTAAAGGTAGAGGGAAGTACAATATCAAGCATTTAATGAGTATGTTCCCCATCCGCTGGAAGTTAGCTTTAAAATGTTCCCATTGCTTTATCGGTGACGGCATCAATATGCGGCATGAATACTCTTCTGGCTACGAACGTTACCCCTGATATTTATCCGACGAAGAGAATTTTTTTCAAACAGAGAGGGTGGTCACAAGCTGGAGTTCCTCTTCATTGAGAGTAGAACCACGTTAGTAAATTTATCACCGATTTAAAAATTGGTGTACTCTATGTTTGATTTTCTTCATTCCCCGTTCTTATACTGAACTATTCTTATATTCAAATAAGGTATTGTCAACCCTGCAAGGTTGCGTATGCGAAACAAGTGATTCCTCTCTTTCAATTAATGTATGCCAGCTTCAACATTTACCTACCTCCTTGATAGGAAAATTATTACTTATGGGATGGTTTGTTCATAGAATTCATCTAGTTAGAACGATTCTAAAATGCCTAGCTCTGATTTTCTCAAGTGTACTCTTTCTTCTTAGACGAAAATACAAATCTAGCTCTACTTTGCTATATATAACCAGGTGGGATGTTTGATCTCCGTAACCTGATGTGGGAGCAGTTTTTCTAGTTTATCTTGAAAAAAATTCTTCTGCTTGGACCATCATCTTCGAAGGGCTTTCGTGGCCAATTCAATTTTTTACCTAGGTATCAGGTCATTAAGGATAAAAATGGAACGACTGATGTCGCGTTGAAAGTTCGTCTCTGATAGAGTTCGAGTATAATCTTCATGGCGTCCGGATTGCTACCATACGCTTTATTTTTTCTGATGTTGGTTAGAGCATTTTAGCATCATGGTATGCTATGGGATATTTCCAATGGTTTATGCGTTTCTAATTGTGTTGTGATATTGCTTAAATTCTCAGATTCCAGTTGACAAGTTGCATAGATTCTATCTTCAGTGTACAGGTCTCAATTGTTGACAGATTGATGATCCGTTTTGCTGTTTTTGATTCTATCGGATAGTTTGTTACTCTAGTAATAGTTTCTTAGCATCGTTTTGCAAACGCTTTAATCAGTGGATTACATACAAGAGTCCAATTCACCGCTCCTGGAGTTCTTGTAGATTCATATATAGACACACCTGCTCTATGATTATTATTATTATTATGAAAATTATTCATCGCAATACCTATAATTGTCTTACGGCTGGTTCTTTCTTTAAATGTTTACAGCGATTTAGCGATAATTTAAAATAAACATACATTATATAATCAAATCTCCCTAATACCTTTTACTACTATTACTATTGCCGCTATTTTAATTATTCTTAACACTTCTTTTTGAAATTTTCCAACAGCCTTCTATCTTGTGCAGGTGCGTCGCAATTGCAATATTCCATGTTTTCTTTCCTATCCTGACTCCCCATACCCCTTTGACAAATCTCTTCTCAGTTATGTATGTATTGCAAGGTTGGTACAATCTGTAGTTCCTCTCTTGCATCCTCATTGCTCATGCTATTCTTTTATGGAATTCCCTTAGGTATTTCATCTCTACTGCTTGTATTTTGCTTTTCATTTGTTTTGTTGGTGTCCAAGTTTCACTTCCGTATGTTAGAATTGGTCTGAATATTATCTGAAATATTGTCATTTTGGTTTGCGTTATCTCCTTCTTTTTTTAACCTTGGCTCATCATATGGTACGTTTTCATCGTTTTTTCAATTGTATTAATGATGTCCGTTTCTTGTTTCCATTTCCCTCAATTATAGTTCCTAAATATTGAAGAATGTTACCTCTTCTGTCTTTTTACTTATATAGTCAATATTTCTTCCTATTTAGCTGCCATCATCACTTTCGTTTTAGCACTCCTCATTGCCTTAGTCCTTCCTTTGTTTGGAACTCCTTTTTTCTCCTATTTCCTCTGTTGACATAATTCCTGCTATTTTCACGCATACTCTTTGTTGCTCTTATGAGTTCTATATTTTCTCCCATTTCCTGCATATCTTTCCATAGTTTTTCTCTCTAACACGGTCAAACGCTTTTTCCAAGTCAACAAACGCGAAGAATGCTTTTAATGTAAATATATAATCATAAGTTCTTCTGCCTTTTCTGAACCTACATTGCACTTCCTTTAGCGGTGTCTCGATGTATTTTTCGTATACTTTTAACACCTTGCTTAGAAGTATTATTCCTCTATAATTATCACATTATCTCTTGTCGCCCATTTCGTAAATCGCTATTACTACCCTTATTTGCCAGTCTTTGGGGATTTACCACTTTTTTTTGCAGATTTTCGTGAAAAAGTCTACTCCTTTAGTACCCATATTCTTTAGCATTTCCGCCGATATTCTATCGTGTCTTGTGGCCTTGCCATTTTCTCATAGTTTTTATAGCTCCTTTTATTTCACTGTCTATTGTCTCTCTTCTGTCATCGATCTTATTATCTTTAACATGTACCGACTACCTTCTAAAAATCTTCTTGCCCACCACACAGTAGCTCTTTAAAATATTATTTCCATCTCTCCATTATTTCTTATTCATATTTTAATATTTCTCCTTCTTATTATATTATGTTTTGTTTTCTCTTTTCTAATATTTTTTAGTATTTTCTAGAATAGTTTTTGGTTACCTTTATTATTTATTTTTATTTTTCTCCAAATAATGTCCGCCTTTTTTTCTTTACTTTCTCTCACCGTGTTTTTAACTTCACTTCTTTAGACTAGGTGTTGTTTCCATTTATTCTTTTTAATTTTTATCGCTTGTTTTATATCATTATTTCGCCATGCCGTTTTTTTTCTTCTACAGGTCTTAAAAGTACCACATGTTTGTTTTGCCGCTGCCGAGATTATATTCCGTTAGTTCCTCAACTACATTTTTATTTTTCACCACTCTACTATTCTTTCGACAACCTCCTTGTACTATTGTATGGCTATTTCTTCTTCTCTCATTTTGTATACTTACATAGACTATTATATTTTTTCGTTAATTTCTTTAATTTTCCATGATCTTGTTCCTTTTTAATTTTTGCTATTAGAATGTAATGGTCACTGTATATTTCAGTTTATAGATATATTTGAGTTGGTAGAGGATGTTCAAGATTAGCAGATTATTCATTAAATGATACTTCATTGTTCCATTACTATTTGTTTTCTCATCTCCATGTTTCCTGTTATCGTTTACAATTGCTCCCAAAATATGTCCTTCCTCTCAGCCTTCATCTTCATTGGTGCCGTGCACTGCTATTGTGCTATTGTTGTTATTCTTCCATCTAACTTTATTTGCACGGCGATGATTCTTTCTGTGTCCCTTGGATGATATGATATAATGTTAACACTAATTATTTATCAGCCATATAACTCCAGCATCTGCTCGTTTTTCTATCGCTACTCCGCTATATATTCATATATGATCCCCTTCTAGGATCTCTTCTCCTCCTTTCTTTTTAGTTTATATTACCATTAAAATGTCCAATTCAAGTTTATTAAATTCTGCACTTGTTTCTTGTTCTTTTCCATTTATACTCTTCGCACTCCATATCGCTAACCATATGTTCTTACTTTCCTTATTTTCTGTTCCATTTCCACATTTCCTGTCCATTCTCTTTGTCCAATCCATATGCCTGTTTCCCTGCCTCGGTGTATTCATTAATTTTTTGTTTTATTCTTTACCCTCATTACTTGTAGCTTTCTCAATTTGCCTTTTTGTTAAGCTCATTTTCTAACTCGCGTATATTTCTTCTGCTATTTTTGTGACCGTCTTCGACACAATATATCCTCCTTTAGATCAATTCTTCCACTTGTATCCATCCTCGCTCCATACATTATCACTTTGTTTCCTACTCTCTTCTTCCATCCTTTCTAGGCCCTTATTAATAGTTTGTATGTCTTTCTTAATCATTTCATTAACTTTTGTAATCTCCATCTTTTCCTTCGTCATGATTTAATTTTCCGCCGTTATTTTCTTGACTTCGTCATTTTTTGATCTTAATTAGGACTTGCATCATTGTCATAATTTTATCTAACTTGCCTTCCTCCCCTTTTTGTTGCTTCGGTGGTGTTCTTGCAGTTTTTCTACTCTTGTCAAAATTACTTCTCATCCTTCTTTGTCGCTTTCCTCTTTCTCTCACACTCTCCCTTTCGGCCTACATTATTACCGCCTCTCACTTTACTTACAAATTAAAATTCAAGTTTACACCAATATTTTATCGTGTATTAGTTTATCTCTAGCTTATATACAGCGCTCCTTAGATCTGTATATTTCTGATCGCCATTACGAGACCTTTTATTACAGCCTTTCAGTCGTATTTTTTACGAGCTTCAATTTTTATTATCAATTTGATGGAACCGAACCGGTTTTGGTTAATTACCATCACCACCCGCACATACTGGAGTGTAATATCGCAAGTAGACACATGCGATATTCCAAAAAGTCAATATAGACATATTGACTTCTCTGATTCCCATAAAAGAAAATAAATATTTCCCTTTCCACATAACACCTCCTCCAGTGTGAATTTCGACAACTCTGTATGTTGTCATCTTCAGCGGAAAACTGAATTTATTCCCAATATATTTATTGTAATTCTGACTTCTTCAGCAACACTATACATTGAACAATTCCTGATATTTACAACAAACTTTCTCTATTTTGTTGGGGAAATTCGTCCATGTTATTTCAGATACATATAGTTGTTCATTTGGGAACTAGTGATAAAAAGTTTTAACAGAATTTTATAACCAGACAGAAACTCATATTTGTCATTAATGAGTAGTATATGAATCCATGCCATATTTTGTAACACAATCATGAAATGTCAGCCGAGATAAACAACCCGACGAGTTCATTTTGCTAGTTTCAAAAATAACTAATAACTCTAAAACATATTTAATATATTTTGCAATCATTGTCATTGTCTTAGTAATAATTTGGCTGTAATCTGTAATATTTATTTTCCCAGGTGAGAACATATTCAGTGCAAGGATAGGCCCTACAGGGGGAAAGAAGGGCTACACCGCTATAACTGGACTTCCCTCGTGGGGCATCTCGTGGTTCATTAACGGTCTTTTAATTCCGGAAATTACGGTCGAACGTGGAAAAACCTATACGTTTGTCGTCGAAGGTGGAAATGAGAAAACCAATTCAGCCCGGTATCACCCGTTCTACATAACGGATTCGCCTGAAGGCGGGTACGGTCAAAAAAGTCCGCAAGATCAGCAGAAACAGAAAGTATATGCTGGTGTAACGACAGACGAAGACGGATATCCCGTTCCGACTGCCGCCGGAAGGTACTGCGAATATGCGCATAAAACGATTGATAAAGCCGAAGAGGCGGAAACGTTCGACGAGTACTTTAGCACCTTAAGGTTGTCATGTGAAGATGGTGAACCAGCTTACCTGAACTGGACTGTTCCTATGGACGCACCAAATATTCTCTATTACCAGGTATACTCAGTATTAGTATCTGTTTTGCTTCCACCCGATCGAACAAGCAAATCAGTAGTAAAATTCAGTCATGTGCATTCATACCTTTGATTCTGAATGATAATCGTGATTCTGTAAAACCTTGCCTATTTTATTGACATCATCATTGTTCATATGGCAAATCAGTAAAGAAAAAAAGACGCCAAATGTGCAAATTTATATTCATGCATATCCGGTTCTTCGTTATTTCAAGTCAGCTGAGAATAGAATAAAAAATTATATAGGATTGAATTTTATGAAAATTTATTTGTTCAAAAACTAGGTACGGGTCCTACATTGATTTAATTTATTTAAAATCGTATTATTGGTTAAATCTTTCGATTTTCATTTTATCACAATTATGACACTGGGATAAAACTGTAAACCTAATGATATCTCATATAAGGCATGATATATCATTAGGCGCACACTTGGAGCATACTGCTCAAGTACTTAGATCAAGTACTTATGATCAAGAAACAAGATAAAAAATCAAACACAAGGTAAGTAAGAGCGTATTGGGCTTCCTCACGCGTTTTATATGTAAATATTAGAAAAATATTCTTTCAACGCTTCTTCGGATATGTAAGGCTTTTTGGTGTTTTCTAAGCTACTTCCTCACATAGTCCCACATATGTTCTAAGAAGTCATTTACTGCTATGAAATGTGTAGTCTATAATGAACTCATACCCATTACCTGTACTCTAAAATATTATTTAGATACCATTTTGCATGGCAATTTGTCCCTGGTACAGTGTGTGACACATTTAACCATAAACCGATACATCGTTGTACCATCACCAACCAACCAATTACTTTATTAAAATGAGCTACACCAAGTTTTCTTAAAGGCATAATTGATACTTAATCGCAATGTAAACACTACCTAAAATGACATGGCATGTATACATCAATTGATAATTATTTTTTATTGCATCCAAAACTTTGATCAATTTTACGTCGTATTTGATGTGAATAGTAGGCCTTTATGGAGACGCATAAACCAAATCATTGTACACATTACTACAACGTCAAAAACCATCAAATCCGTCCAACGCGATAACTAACTTAAATCTGTTTTTCGTATCTCTACTTCTCTACTCGATTCACTTTTGCCCCCACCCCATAAAGTTGCAAAAATGTTTGCAGCCATTGCGTTCATTGTTGAATTGAAAATCTAGCAATCTCTTATATAACTTTCTAAACTAATCCTGTTTTACTTCACAACCAACAGATAAAATTACTAAATAATATTAATAATAATAACAATATTTATATTAATAATAATAAATTTTATTTAAAAAAATCAACCTTTATTGGCATCCTAAGTTATAGATGATTTGAAAGGACATACGCGTGGCGCACAAACAGATTTTTGGTTTGGAATAGTCCATTAGCAGAAAACGGGGGTGATTGTCAAAGCAGTGTCGCGAGTTTTGTAGAACACGTTTGCATTTGTTTCGCGTACGCCTGGTTCGCAAGAAACACCAGTGCGATCTGCCACTGGATTGTTCCCGCTGAGCAACTCGTTGATGACGTACATATCCTTTACAGCCCGAAACTACTACACAACCTTTGTATACAACCATAATATAACATTTCATCTTAATCATACCTTTCCTCTTGCTATCCCTTTTTTTCCTTGCTCAACTCCGTCCACGTTCCTCCGTCCTCGTTCCTTTTCTCTCCTGCCTTCCCGGCGCTTCTTTACTTTTGCCAGTAGTTCCACTCCTTCTCCATTCTCATCTACACACTTTTTCCATTTCCTTCCTCTCTTTCTCTCTTCCTCACTCCATTCTAGCTCCGCATGCTCCTCCATCCAATGCCTCCATACATTCACCCCATTCTCACAAAACACACACCTTCTATACGTCTCATCCGTCCAGTATGTGTCCCCTCTCTCCTCGCTCCCGCACCTAAACCTTACAATAATTCTTTCTTCTCTGTCTCTTTTCCCTCTCAAATATTTCGACCTCCCTCTATATGTCCTTATATCTGTCGTAGTATTCTCTTTCCTGCACGTCCACTTACTTCCATCTTTCCACCATTTCTATCTCCACTTCTTTTGATTTCTCTATCCTCCTCTGTACTTCCCCCGCCGATAATCCTGCCTTCTCATATAACGCCAGCCTATTTTCTTGCCATTTCCATAGTCTTGTTCTTTTTCTCATTTTTTCTGTAACTTTCTTAATATCATTTACTCTATTCTCTGCTCTCCACATCCCCACATCCTTTCTTCATATCTCACTACCCTTCCTCCTGCCTTCACTGCCACCTTTCCCGTCTCCTGCAGCACTATGTATTCTGGCGTTAATCTTTCCAGACGTGCCCTCTCCAATGCCACCTGCATAATCTTCTCCATATTTCTCTCCTCTTTCACTCCCCATACTTCCGCCCCATGCATTAATATACTCCTCACACACACCTCCCACACTGCCTTTCTTTCTCCAACCTTCCATTCTCTCTTACTCCACAACATCTTTTCTAACCCTTCTTCCGCCTTCCTCGCCTTGTCGCATACGTACTTGTATTTCCTGTAGTTGTTCCCATTCTCCATCACGCATCCCAGATACATCCGCACACTCACCTCCCTTATTTCTCCACCCTTCCAATCTATTTTTACTTCACCCCTCCCTCCCTTCCTAAACACCATAATCTTTGTATTTTTGGTATTCACCTGCAATTCTCTTTTCTCCAGATACCTTCCCATCCTTCCTGCCGCTCTCTTTAGCGCTTCCTCTGCCTCCGCCAATATTATCATATCATCCGCATAAATAAATTTAATATTAACTACGTTTATAATCTAAAAACCAGCTTTCGCGACAAACCTTAATATAGAGAGCTGCCAAACAATGATGTTAATATTAAATAACTTAATTATAATATTTAAATGTCTGTTAAATGTCATCTGTTACGTGTACAATTTAAAAATTAAAAATTAAAGTTTACAGATAAGATTTCCAACGTTTAAATTAATTTAAAATTATATAAATTGATTATAATAGTTTTACGATAAGACATGACACCATTTTTTTTTAATAGTCAATAAAATGTTAAATAAAAATCGTTTGCATAATCTGTAACCTATATTTATTATTATTATATTTTCAGTGCTACACTCATATAAATTTAGGATGGAAAATCAACGTGGTGGAAGCAAGTTCGGCCCAATCCAATATGCCCTATATTGTTCTTCTGACTGCGAGCGCGTTAACGGCGTCCTTCTCATTACTCAATCGTGGGCGAATTTTCTAACGTTTTCAAGGAACTTATGACAATAATATCAATTTTATATAATGTTGACTGATGACTTTCTGTGAAGAGACAATATATTTTACTTCCCATGCGTCCATATCAATAAATGTTCTTTTGTGGGACGTTTTGATATCAATTTTTCATATCGATCAATGTTTCGACTCCGTTGTTTGCTAATTTTCCCGATGCGAAAACCGATTTGCGCGGGCAGTGGGAACGTTAGCGGCATGTGCTACTGTTTAATGTTGGAAGGCTAAACATATTTTCCATTTCCATTTCCTTGATCAGCGTCTACAAGTTGCGTTATGCGTTCATTTAACATTTGCTCGAAAGTACATAACTGACCACTAATGTAGATTAGGTAAGTTGCGACTAAAACTAAATCTGTTATATTAATGAATATGTACTATTTTAACATTTTATGTATGTTACGTAAATTCTAACCTACCTAATTTACTGAAAAAGTGAAATATTTGGAATTGGACTAAATGCCCATTTCCTTAATTTCATTCACACAATGAATAGTACATCGCGACTTAATTTGTAAATATCAGATTATAATGACGATGAATAAAGTTCCTTTGATTGTTACTCTATACACAAAATAAAAAGCAATAAACGAACAGATAATAATATATTTTACCAATACATACAATTTTATCTTTACGATTATCTCAAACTATAAAAAAACACAATTAATTCAAATTAAATTTAACCAATCCTTTCGAGTTTCAGCCTAGACGAATGTTCAGAACTAATAAAACTGTAGGTAGAATTTTTTCGGTGATTTTTACTAAAACGAAGATACGAAATTCAATTCCGAGGCCTATGATAGGAAATTTACATCTTACGTTAGTTCTTTTCGAACTTCTAATGAAATCTCAGCGCATGCAAATTAAATTAAATTAAAATTAAAGAAAATATCAGTATAATTAACATATCTGCATCGATAATTGCGCAGGATGGTGAAGTAAACGAGGACTTCTATGAAAAAATACCTTAGACAAAAAACATAAACTTATGAAGATACTAATGGAAGATTAGAATGCGAAAACCATAGACGAATGCAGTATGGGTAAAATGGAAACGAAACGAGATTAATATATTTTCTGTATAATAAACAATTTAATTGTCGGAGGAACATTATTCGCAGACAAGCGATAAGACGCGATAACGTGAATTGGTCCTAGGGAGTCTCCACCAATAATCAAATACGTATATAAGAATAGGAAGATATGTACTGAATCTATTTATTGCTATCACGAGAGGTGCAAACTTCGAATCATGACCATCACATTCAAGAAACATAATGTCATAGATTTAATATAACTAAAAATATTATAAAGTATCAACAGCATATATTTCAAAAGAAGCTCTATAGGTACTGCCGAATAAAATATGACTACAAGAGCAGATCCAGGTAATTGACCACATCAGAATAATATTAGAACAAGTGCAACAATAATATTAGAATGAAGCGACGAAATATATTTATTGTGGAATCAAACAATAAAAATAAAAAATAAACAAAGCCAAGACTGTTTCGAAATAAATTTAAAGAAATCCGTTTTATGGTTTTTAACCGCGGAAGCAGAAATAAGGTATGAAAAGAAGACAATCTTCTGTTGATCTAGGTTATATATACATTTTGAGGAGAAACTAGAAAAGAGAGTGAACTTGAATGAAGCCGAGAAAGACCCAAAATAGGGCAGGGTTGAATTAAACTCGTCGAGTGAGCGAGATAAACTACCCTCTCATTAAAATGTGAAAACGCCACAGGACCAGGTGATAATAAATCCTTAGTCACTTTACACCTAGAACAGTTGCCTCTTAGTCAACTACCACCATTCGTTACAGGTTCTACCCTTGCTAGTTTTGCTTGTTTTCTTTAAGATTCGTTGCCATATTTTCATAATAGGCCTTTTGATAATTTCATTGGACATAGGGGACAATTCAATAGCAATCCAACCCAACCCAACCCAACCCAACCCAATCCAACCCAACCCAATATCTTTTGTTTCCGCCTGCAACGGTGCTTAATTTATGATTTATTGATACGACTCGAAGTTACAGTGAATTGATTTCGTTTTGCTTTCATATTGTTATCAATCAATATCAATGTATTTATCTGGTTTACGGTGGATAATATCATCCTTGACATCTGTTTAACCATACCTACCACCCTTTAAAGTTTAATACCGTAGTAAAAAAACATTGCCATTTTAGCTACCCCTTACTTTATCCATCGTTTTTACCACCGTTATAACAATGCGTGTATTTTGCATTTTTCATTTGGATTCAATTAATGTGCATTTACTGATCTTTCCCAACTTTTTGATAGACCTATTTTCGTTTCGTATTTTGTACCTGTAAGTACCTAGAACTTGTAATTTGAGACCTTCCATATTGCAAAACTCATATTTATTGCCTTTCCATTACTATTTGAAACAGGTAATTTCAAAGTGTCCGGCACCTATCGAAATGGAACCAGGAACTGATGAAATTACATGCAAATCGAGGAGCATTTCTTGGAGGCGATACATACAGAACTTAATATTGCCAATAATCACAGTCAGTGCCAATTATAATTATTGATACTAACTTAATATGCTTTATTATAAAGAAGATATTTTAATATGGAAAGGATATTTGGGATAGCTTTTGCTGTGTACTTTAGCATATTTAGAATTACTAAGTTGACCTATAGGGCACTATTGGGACGTAATTCCGAACCGATATGACATTTGATCCCTACTTAAAGGCATTCTCATCTTGCTATGTTATCGATGCAGATATGTGATATTATTGCAGTCGAATTATTTATATAAGTATATTTGTAAATGCATTCAAGCTGGAATTTTCCCTTTTATTCTATTTACTATTTTTTCGATACTGGTTTCATTAATTACTGCGAATGTACCAGCTTCAATGTTGAAGTTAAGTTAAATTAAAACAATGTTATTAGAGCAGGGGTTTAATAGTTTATAAAATCTTCCTGTTAGGTAATAGCTTTTGCAAAAATATTACATCAAGTAATTAATAACACAAATTAACAAATGATAAATAAGTTTCAGTTGTATAGGATACTCTAATTTTGCGTTTTTATAGATAATTATTACTGACATACAAACATGTATGTGCATACAATGAAATAAAGTACAAAAACTCACAACAATACAATAAATTCTAATAAATGGTTTTGAGAAAGTAATATAAGTTCCGGTAATAAAATATGTTTAGCCTTGATGTTGATTACACTTAAGATTCAATTATTGTAAGACATTGTAACTGTGACAAATGGTCAATATATTTAAGTGGTTGACAATAATACGTATTTATAAGTAAATAAATATGTGCACAAATACGACAATAATTTTCTCAATATTTTATAAAATAGTGAAACTATTTCTTAAGCTAATAAAATAAGGCTGTTTATGCTGACAATAAGTATATTATTTTTTCCATTACTTGTATATTAAGGTGTTTTCTAGATATCTATATACATATCCAGTTTTCTCGATACTAATGTATGAAACAGGTCATACATGGTGGACTTATAAAAGCATTTAACATTTTATTTTTTATTTCCAAACAATACACATGAAACCTAATAATGATCGCTTTGTTGTAAACTTGTCAAAATGAAATTTCGAAATAAATGCGAAAATATCGATGTACATTTTTATCCTGTCAGTTATCATTTCGGAGGTGGAGAGCTCGTCGACAATTTGCTAAGCAGATGGTCATGCTATTGTTCACTCAAATAAAGACTTTTAGTTATTACCACTCATGTGTTAACTTAAAATAAATTCAATAATAATAACCATAAAAAGGAAAACATAACGAATACAGCTCGCTCACGACGAGGCCTGGTTATCACCGTTCGTAAAGATATTAAAAAGTCAATTATACCATAAGCAATATACATTTTTCAATTATCAATATAATATAATAAATAAATCCTAATTTGGATACATTTGAACTCCACATGATACTAAATATCGTAATAGAAATATACGGAGTGTATCAAATGTCTCTCATCATGTGGTAAATGGTGCATTTTAATGCCGAATTATTCCAGTAAATATTTTAAATAAATATAGAGCTGAATCATAGTGACGTTTCTTATAAACAAAATTATGCAACATTTCTCATAATAAATTACAAATTTTTCATGTTGGACTAATTAAGTTTTAACAATTAGACCCTCCTACTACAGAATTTACCATGTGTGTGCTACGTAGTGCTTTGTAACAGAAAATATGCCAATATCATTTAGATTCACTGCAAACGTCGACGTAGTTGCAACAATCATGCTCCAGCTAGGTTGCTAATTGTTTGTTTTGAATAAAGCTAATAAGTCCTGTATTATATGACCTGTTTTAATTTGTATAGTCAAGTAAAGTAACTTTTTGACTATTAAGGTGTACATCGTATATATACTTATTTTAATGTAGATTATTACATACAAAAATTGTTGTTGATTTTATTGTATAATGCATAATGTGTTAAGTTTAACAGTTTATTTTCTAAAAAATATATTGCGGTTAGCGTTAAAAGTTTATACAAGGCATTTAGGCATTCAATGTTCTCGTCATTTACAGATTGAAATGTAAAAGTAGCGAAACATACATGTTCAGTTGATCAGTTATTATCGTGACTAAACATTAATTTATTAGACAAATATCGCATTTAAGGAAATCTTGATTTATCGGAGTGCCTTTTGTAAAATAATTTTTCACTTTTTAATGCCGTCAATAGATTATTTCTTTAATGAATGACTAATTAAAAATCTTAAAATGTAATGTACTACGATTTTTAAAAAATCTATATTTAGGTGGCTCTAAATGTATGCTAGTTATTGAATTTTATTTAAATAAATTTGATGTCAAAAATGTATTTTATCTGTGTGTTATATTTCTTCAATTACCCCGAAACCATTACCTGCAATCGACTATTCACCCCTACACCGTGTTTGTAATTTTACAAAGAGAGATAAACCTTATATATATCCTATACTTACTTTTCCATAGTCACTTCTTCCAACAGATTAACTTTGACGTTCCTCTATAAGTCCTGATACCAGACTAACTCAAATTCTGATCCCCCACCTTATCAGACTTTTCAGAGTTAGTCTAGCATGGAATTATATATCATCTAGCTGGTCGGTGGTGAGCGTGGTGTACACACCAAAGATGGGACGAGCAGATCCACACCCAAAAGTCTTCAGGCCCATTAGCCTGATGTCCTTCATTCTGAAGACCTTAAAAAAGGTGGTTTTGGGCATATACGGAGGGAACTACTAGTAACTGATCCCCTGAATATCTGTCAGTATGCCTATCAATCAAAATATAATCAAATCAACAGACTTAGCGCTGAACAACCTTGTTGGGAAGATAACCAAATCCCTAAAGTGTAAAACAATTGCCGTGGCTGCCTTCCTTTGTATAGAAGGAGCGTTCAATGCAGCACTCCCTGTATCCCTTTATAAAGCTGTTGTAGCGTGAGGGGTTGTGCCTATTGTGGCTGACTGAATAGGAGCTATGCTCAAGGCCAGAACAATGAGCACATCACTGTGAGAACAAATGGTTAGATTTAGGGCGGCAAGAGGCTGTCCACAAGAAGGGGTTCACCAGCCATTGTCAGCAGTTTGGAGGTCGACATACAGGTCTTTGCTGATGATATTGTTATTCTGGTAAGAGGCAGTGATGAAGCAATCATCTCTGAAACACTGCAAGAAATGTCATACAATGCTGGTGCGAAGGGGAGCAATTAGCCATAAACCCTCGTAAAACAGTTAATGTTCCATTTACCAACAGGAGGAAGGTTGAAAATCTCTACTCACCCATACTGGAAGGTGAAATGATAACATTGGCGGAGGAAGCAAAATATCTAGCGGTGACACTAGATAGAAAGCTCAATTGAAACTCCCATATGGAGAAAATGATACACAAGGCTAGACAGGCACTTTGGATGTGCTGTAGAATTTGTGGAAAACGTGAGGATTAGTTCCCAAGCAAATGTACTGGCTGTACGTGGTGGTTATTAGACCGATCATTACGTATGGCTGTATTGTCTGGTGGATGGCCTTCTCACGAAGGACAGTCAGAGCAAAACTGACTTACAGCTTACCACGAATGGCTAGCATAGCGGTAACGAGATCGTTAAGCACCACACCGTCAGCAGCCATGGAAGTGCGACTGGATCTTCCTTCTTTATATATTTTCCTGCAAAGTGAGGCCAGGCAACACATCGTTTTCACAATGCGGCTATGCAAGGGCTGCAGATATTGGCCTTCATACGGAACAGGCTGTAGACAATCTATTCCCTTAACAAAAGTATATATGGTTAATGTTACTATCTTATTGATTATTTCATGTTCAAGTTCAAATTTATGCTTACATTCGAAAGGAAACTTAACGTGCTGGAAAACTACCACAATAATTGTCTTTTAATATAATTAAGTGAATAATATTGCTAATATTATTACAGTAATTCAATTTTTTGTTGTTGGCATACTCTCTTTCATTGGTCAAACAGTAATAAATTTCATCATTTGAGTATCTACCTAAAATTTGTGACTTAAATTGTTCGCAATTTATTTTTTTTAAGGTTCTACTAATCCAACCCGAAATGTAACCAATAACAGATTGATGTAATTCTCTTTCTAGTGCTAATTCTGGAAGCTTGGTAATATATTTGTTTACATTAAAAATTTCATAGTCTCAATTCTGTTTTTGTCACTCTCTTGCATTTCGTTAATCAGTTCTTTTAAATAAATCAACAGTATTAGTGGTTTCGCAATTTGCCCCAATAGATTTAACTCTAGAGAAATCCCAAACTAATAACGATGTCAAACTTTCCCTGAATTGAACAGCTATTGAATTATTCATTCGAAATCTTTGACTTCGAATTCTACCGAAGTAATTTTCAGTTACATCTTGATTTAAGGAGCGTAATAGTAATATAAATGTGCGAAAAATTTAATAATGAAGTTTTATTAAAACTTACCACTTAACTAAATAAGCAATTGTCGACGCCATAGAGTGACTTAAAATTTGACTCGCACCGCAAATTTTTATTTTTTTAATTTTCTTCGGAATAACATGGTAATCGGTGATTTTTTGCAAAGTTCTCAGTTCGCCACAAGCTTCATCGCTTTTATAAGCGTCAACATATGGCATTAGAGTTAGAGTTGTTGTGAAATTTTCAAATCCATAAAATTTGTCGGACGATTTATCGTAATCCACATGAGGCATAATGGACATTCCATCGAAAATCAATTTTTTCGATGCGGCATTTTATCCCTTTCACTTAATTTCAACACAGCTTCTTTAAAATTTTCAAATACCACTTTATTTATACCAGGTTTAACTGGAATTTTGTTTAGTATTTCCATAATTGTTTGACGACATGGTAAGGCAAAAATATGTCTTAATTTTGAATAACATCTCTAATGCATCACAACCAAATGACGTAAATTCGGAGAAAAAAAAACAGTTTATGATTCGTGCATTAAATACCTCATCTCTAAATACCATCCCCTAGACTTAAAAACTATAGGCCTTTTTATCGGAGCAAGAGGTACTTAAATTTTTGTTGAAAATTTCAGAAAATCTTTAGGTCTACCAGCATCCTTAGGAACAAATGTTGCTCTTTTCGCCATAAGAGGATCGTCACAAACTGCAACACCATTTATAATCAATGAGCTAATAGTGTTAATTATATTTCCATACGTACATATTTATTTGTGCTAGTTGTTAATTCACTTTACTGTCATATTTATTTATTCTTACATTAATTAGTTTTTTCTTTCTGTTCTTTATTGCAAGCAGACATTAATAAAAATGTTCCCGCCTTTTTTAATAAACATGTTAAGTATATATAAAATAAAAGTGTTTTATTGAAAAATTTTGAAAACGTGTATTTTCTGTGGGAAATTGGTAACATGGCAAAAAATTTAAATCTACCGAATTTCCGCGGAATCTACCGAAAAGTTACGACCAGATCTACCGAAATTCGTTCTAACGCGTTTGGCAACACTGCCCGCAATGAACATATCTTCTTGACCCGGTATATTCTGATGGATGTCTTCTTGTTGAATTAGATCCTTAACAAATTATGAGGTCACCGTACATTACCTGGCCCTTTAATAAAGTTCATTCATTAAATTTCAGATTACAGGAAGTTCCGCAGCAGTATTTCTAAACTACTCTACGTGAAACATATTTTATATTACATACTCTAGGATTTAGAGTAATATAAAATGAACCGTTGCAATATTTAGTTACAACTGGGCAATTAAGTTATTTTTAAACGTATTTTTATAAATTTATCATTATTTATAAATTTGCGTAATCTATATCACGTTTCAAATATTGGTGTTTTACAATTCATACAGTGTTCAAGGAATTTCATTTAAAAATCCCGCTACAACACCAATTGGAAAGTGCATAGTATACTTCCCGTCTACCATTTTACAGTGTGTTTCTGGGTTCGGTTGACGTTTCATGAAACATATCAGAGCTTCGTTTTCGAACTCTGTTATATAGTTAAATGTGAATAATAAGTTCTTCGAGTTTTTAAAAATATGGCTCGCTACGGGCAAAGGCCCGAAAATGCGCTAAAGCGCGCGAACGGTAAGAAGTTCCACCGGCAGACATATGCACTTGTGTAACCACGTTGCATACAAATCATATTTTAGAATTCATCGAGGTTGGGAAACCAGCAAGGGCGTTGGATACTCTACAAGAAGTATTTAGAAATAAAAAATGGGCTTACAACTGGTCGGAGTCGGTTTTAGAACCCATTATGTTCAAATACTTGGATTTGTGTGTGGAATTAAAAAAATCTCATATCGCAAAGGAAGGCCTCTTCCAATATCGAAATATGTTCCAGTCCGTAAATGTTGGCTCGCTGGAAAATGTCATTCGAGGATATTTGAGAATGGCTGAGGAAAAAACTGAAAATGCGAGAGAACAATCTGCACAGGCTGTTATCGACATTGATGATCTTGACAACGTAGCCACACCAGAAAGTATTCTACTTAGGTAAACGTATATTTTTTCATATGTTCGATAACTTATTTCTTGTAATTCAGTGCTGTTTCTGGTGAAGATGCTCAAGATCGATCAGATCGAACAATATTAACGCCATGGGTTAAGTTTCTCTGGGAATCATATTGTCAGTGTTTAGAATTGTTACGTACAAATGCACATGTGGAAACCCTATATCACGACATAGCTAGAATGGCTTTTCAATTTTGTTTAAAATATAATCGTAAAACTGAATTCCGAAAATTGTGTGACAAATTACGTAAACATCTCGAAGATATAATCAAGCTTCCTGCTCAAGTTGCTAATGTGTCAATTACAAAGCCTGAAACGCAACAATTAAATCTCGAAACTAGATTGTATCAGCTTGACTCTGCTATTCAAATGGAGTTGTGGCAAGTATGTTTAATTTTTTTTGCAATATGTGCATTTAAATTCTTTAATTTTGGCTTAGGAGGCATATAAAGCGATTGAAGACATCCACGGCTTAATGAACATGTCCAAAAAAATGCCAGTACCGAAAACTATGGCAAATTATTATCAAAAATTGGCGATGGTGTTTTGGAAAGCTGGTAACTATTTGTTTCATGCAGCCGCCTTATTTAAACTGTTCCAATTATCCAAGGAAATGAAAAAGAATATCACTTCTGAAGAACTCCAAAGGTACACATATTCAATACAAACAATCGTCTTATTTCATTCGTTCATTACAGAATGGCGTGCCGTGTATTAATTGCTACTTTAGCTATACCTTTACCATCTGCACATCCAGAGTTTGATCGTTTCATCGAAACAGACAAGTCGCCTTTGGAGAAAGCTCAACGGCTTGCTATTCTTTTAGGTTTATTCCAACCACCAACAAGAGCAAGTCTGCTGAAAGACATAGTAAGAATTAATTTTAATATTACATAAGACAAGCTTCTTATCTTATCATATTTGTTTCTTGCAGGTTCGTGTAAATGTTGTAAATCTTGCAAGTCCCCAATTGCAAGATTTATACAATTGGCTAGAAGTAGATTTCCATCCTCTATTACTATGCTCTCGTGTTCAAAGTGTAATTGAAATGCTTCAAAGTGAAGATAGCACACTTCTTGTCCAATACGTTCCAGCCTTGCAAGATGTAACATTAGTGCGTCTTGTACGACAAGTTGCTCAGGTTTATCAGACAATTGAATTTACTCGCCTTATCGAACTGGCTAAGTTTACAAACCAGTTCCATATGGAAAGGTTATTGGTTGATTGTGTACGTCATAATGATATGCAAATTCGAATTGACCATGGAAAACAGTGCATACATTTCGGTATGGATTTGAGTGAAAGTCAAAGAGAAGATAATCCAGAAGGCCCGACTTTACAGTCAATGCCTAGTGAACAGATTCGTAACCAACTTGTTAGTATGGCTACAGTTTTATATCAAGCTGTCAACGTTATTAATCCCAATAAAAAGAAGGTATATATTAAGTAAATAATAAATATTCTCATCTTTATTTGTTGATCATTCCAAGTGAATCAAATTTGTGAAATATTTACTACAACACTTAATATAAATTAAGTGAATAGTAGACATATTTTATAAGACGCATTATTCAAAAAGTTGAAATTATTCACAATTAAAAATGTCTGTTATATATTATATCTTTATATTTTTAAATACGAAAATTCTTATACACAGCTATATATATTTTTAGATGGAACGGGAAAAATTACGTGCGTCAATGGTGGCACATTATCACGAACATAAGTCACGTGAACATCAACGAATTTTGCAGCGTCGCAAGATTATCGAGGACCGTAAAGAATACATAGAGAGATTAAATACTGTTCGTGAGGAAGAAGAACAAAGACGGTATGTTTAATGTGTTCTTTGCAAGGTTTGATTTCAAAAATATAAAAAAGAAAGGAATAAGATACTTTTCTCAAATTATAAGCTATCAGTCGGTGAACGAAATAGTTTTAGCAATTCTACAATAATACTTTCGCATGCCAAGAAGTTTTCATTGTGGTCTTCAATGGGAATAATATATCTTAAATCTTTTTTTATCAAAACCATTAATTAGACCAATTATGAAAATTTTATCGACAAACAGTATTTCTTTATAAATATGTTTTACAAAGAAAATTATATGACTTAGAACTAAACATTATAAGTTTGAATAATTAAATTCTGACGGTGACTTGCCTTCAAGACTTTTATATCACATAATTGATACATGTTCTCATTACTGATTTGTTGAAATAAACTGATCAAAATATAAACTTAGACAATCAGAACTCCACTTACATGCAAATTATGGCTTCTAAGTTTACCAGTACGTTCAATTATTAATTTATTATGTACATGTGCGTAAGTGCTACTCATATGACAGTTAGCAGCCTTTCATATTATACTTGTTTTGCGATGTACTTATTGGTCTGTTGACGAAATAGAATTTATCATACTAGAGCACATTATTAACAGATGTAATTTTCTGTAAATAGCAATACTTTCTATATTGAATTCGGTTTCATTTTAGATTAGAGGAAATGGCTCGTCAGCTAGCCATGGCCGAACAAAGACGATTAGAAAGCGAACGAGAAGAACGCGAACGGAAACGTGCTCTCAACGAAATACAGCTGATCAAGGATCGGCATCTTAAGGAAAAAATGCAACAAATATCACAGACGAGTCATGGTCAGAAGGTTCTTAAGAAACTCGACGAAGATGTAAGTATATAGTCCATGAAATTGAGAAATTTTCGAAAGACTATTCACACAAATTTTCAGAACGATTGGTCAATAATTTTTTGAGCTACAATGCTCACCAGTTGAAAAAAAGTTGTTTCGAGAAAAACGCGTTTAAAAAAAATGTAGCGAAAACCAAAAATTCAAGGCAGTAATTAATTATATAAACTGATCACCGGTTAATCACCTATTCCTGCATCATATAGCAACCCATCTTCTTCTTCTTCAAACACATCATTTCGGGCTTGCATCTCCTCTTGACGAGCTTTCCGAGCTTCCTTGGTCTCCAACGAGCTGTGCCTATTTCTTTTTGAACGTCGGGGTGTAATGGGGAGGGTGCACTTCAGGCTCTGTTCTAAATGTTTTAGCTTGCTGCCACTTGCACCAGGTGTCTTCTCCGTCTGGACAGTTGTCGTGTTGTGGATTGTTGTCTGTGGATATCATGTACTGAAAAGTTGCCATTATAGCCTTCTTCATGTCTTCGTTGCTGTTTACATTTCTTCAAATTGCTAACGCACATAATACGTGCTGAGCTTTTACACCAAAGCGTCTGCCAACTTTCCTTTTCCGCCCAGTTCTTTAGATTCCTGATGTTTCGGAGCCGAATTCCCATCCTTTTCTGAACATGGCCTATGCACTTTTGATAACTGTCAGTTCATCACCGTAGGGATTTAAATTAACAACTGCTGTGGACGTTTTTGAATCTCCATCACCAATATAATTGGCTTATTTTACACCATATAGTTCCTCCGATTTCAAGAACATCATTTTCATAGATTCCACTTCCATGCTTCCCGCGAAGCCTTCATGAGTTTTCATACAATTTTCTTCGTCATGATTGTCTTTCCATGCTAGATATTCGGCTGAATTTTTCGATTTGTTCTTGCAATATGTACATGAATGGCAGTAACTGCTTCGTACAACCAGATCCATGACTTTTCCGGAGTAATATCCGATGAGCAGTGTAACACCATAATGTGATTTGAATCCTCGTTTTTTCCAAGTTACTTTCAAATTCAGAATAGGTCTCTCGCATATCTCGTTCTGTTTCTTTTCTTCTTCAACAGCTTTATTACAGCAGAATTTATACACTTTTTTCGCAGCGGCGTGGATGTGAGTGCAAATTCCATTGTAAGTTTCTTCAGCTATACCATTGCCCATGTCCATCTAATTACAAAATAAATTCATTGCTTGTCTGCCAACACCTAAGAGCCGCATCACAGATACAATCCTACGATTTATCTCAAGTCCAGTGATAAGTATAGGGCCTGAATTGATTTTTTCACATTCTGTTTGCAATTTCGACAAATAAGAATTTCCGACAAACCATTGAATACTGTGAAAAATTCGATGAGCCTATAACAATGTACAGGATTTACACATTCTCACTAGTAGCAGTCGAAAGTTTTTTCTTACGCTGGCACTTGCATCGTCACTAACACTTTACTCACTCGTGGTGTGTTGATTTCCTTGGAAGGATCTCTTACGTCTTGGTCTACCACGTCGTTCGCTGCTGTACAATCACCTTTCAGATACGCTCACATGTTTACTTCTAACAGTCGGTTCGATTACCTTCTACCCAAGGCCAAACAAGAACATCTGCCGAAATCCCCCTCTTTTTATTATCATATATTACCCGTAGTACAGGGATATTGAGCCCGGCACTGAATAAGGGACTACCTGAGCGACCGCTCCCTTCTAATTACCGCGCGCTTCAACGCCGAACCGACGGACGACACTTAAGGGCTCATAGCATCGGAACTAGTCGGAATTTTACTTTGAAATTTTGGCGACTTATTCTTGAATAGTTTTACTAACAATTTATGAAATTAAAAAAAAAATGATTTTTTGACCCGTCTAAACTACCTTAGTTTAGTTTAGTTATAATGAGTGGGGCGTTTATCGCCCCTCCACTGCGACCGCAAGGATCTATTGTGGCTCACAACTATTTATAGTTAACCCTCCATTCCCATTCTCTTTAAATAAAGGAGGATTTTAGTGGGTGAGATTTTGTCAAGTTCGCCCAGCTCCAGTTTTGTCTTACCAAAGACTGTGAACCCGATTTTGTCTCCGGCGGGGCAGGCACACATAACATGCTCTACTGTTTCTTCAGTTTCACAGCATAACCTGCACTCAGTGGCCTCAGCCACTCCCAGCCTATGCATATGATGCCTTAGCTATGCCCAGTAGCCAGGGCTGTCAGAGTGTGCAGGTCTTTCCTACCCAAGCCTAACAGTATCCTGGTGCGTGCAGTAGATGGGCCCTTCAGTACTATCTTGGAATGTCTCATTCCCTGGCACTCCTGCCAGTATTCCAGTACCTTGTGCTCCATCCAGTTCTTATTCGAGCTTCTGGCCAGGGCTCTTGTAATCCCAAGAGCCGGTTGCAAGTACGTTTAATTTGCTTAGGTACAACTCTGCTAAAAAATGTAGGTCAACTCTCCTGAAATAAGTCAGTTGACCTATATATTACCTGTATATGACGAATATAGGTAACAGGGTGTAAGCCACTGAAAGCTAGTTAATACTTCCTTTAAACATTTCTTAACACTTGATACAATATCCTTTAAAATTTCCATCACAATCCACATGCTGCTGCTTTTAACTAAGAAAATTTATTCATATAATTGCAAAAAAAAACTTATTAAATACATTTAATACATTTTACAGAATGTATAACTCTTTATGTAGTTCTGAAATCATAAATTGGCTTAATTTTATGTGATTATTGGCAGTTATGTGAAGAGGACGCAGATCATATTCACTTTCTTTTGACTGACTTGTGTTTTTTATTTCGCCATCTTAAACACTATTTTAAACTCCCTTGATTTATGTGCTAGAAAGTGGCTGCATATTGTAATAATATGTTTAGAAGTGTAGTCTCTTTGTTTAAAAGCCATTGTGAAGATATATGGATATTGTTTCAATTCATTGTGCCCTAATTATTTTTAAATATAACAATTTGTAGGACATGAAAAAAATGGATGCTGATCAAATTGCTGCTCGCGAGGCAGAAGAATTGCAGAAAGAACGTAGGGAACTTCAAGCCAAGCTGAAGTCTCAAGAGAAAAAAGTTGATTACTTTGAAAGAGCCAAGCGTCTCGAAGAAATACCACTGTTGCAAGCGAACATGAAGGAACGTCAATTACAGGATCAATCTTTCTGGGAACAACAAGAACAAGAGCGAATTTCAGCAGCAATAGAAGAGAGAAAACTGGCAGTCGCCAATCAGGGACGTTTAATACGTATGAAAGCTGATAAAGTTGCATTTTTGGAGAAACTAATGAACGAAAGAAATATTGTCTATGAGGTAAGCTTTGAAAATTTATTTTAGAAAAACATTTATTTTTTCAAATTTTTGTAGGATGAACTACGTGAATTTGAGAAATATATATCGGAAGAGAAACGCATACGTCTGGCAAAACGTAAGGAAGCTCGCATACATGACAGAAGAATGAAATACATGCAAGAGAAGGAGGAGGAGGAGGAACGTAAGCGTGCAGAACAAATCGTTAAGGAAAAAGAAGAACGTGCTAGGCAGGAAGAAATTGCACGAAAAGAGCGAGAGGAGAATGAACGTATTGAGAAGGAAGAAAAAGAAAAGGAATACAAAGAAAGGCAACTAGCATTGGAAAAAACTGCAGCCATACAACGGCAAAGAGACTTGGAGATTGAACGTAAGAGAAAAGAAGACCATGAGGCCACCGTGAAAACTAATACTACATGGCGAAGTAGTAAAGTCGCTGAGCGTGATCCACCAAAAGAATGGAGGGTTGGCGGTGATGAACCACCTAAAAAAGTTGAAGCTTGGAGACGTATGTGTATTTTTTTATTTTATTTATTCAAAAAATTTGATATTCTGTTATATACAACTCTTTCAAATATTTAAAAAAATATACATGGTATCGATGTTGGTCTATAATTTTCATTCATTGATCTTGCTTTTTAAAGACTGGGATTGAAATATAAAAAATATGGTAGAGGAACCCATACTTTATTGAATTAATTGATATCTCATCTAGATCAGTAGTTTTTAATGTTTTCATTACATTAGAAATTTCATGTTTCGAAAGCCTTGCCATTTTTGATCCTGCATGAAACTGCAGGTTTTATAATCGAATTGTGGAAAGTTCAAAATCAAACATTTACAAAAAATATTACATATTTTAATTTTATGTTGGTCCAGTTGAAGTTTAACACATTCCCACAGTTCTTTAGAAGGATTTAAGGGGTATAATTTAATCTAAATTTAAAAATTGATATGCCCATTGTTACAGATTTCATGAATACTTAATGCAGTTTATCAAATTAGTAGAGTATATCACTTGTTACTAATGAGTGGATACAAAACATGATTGTGACAATATTTAATCTTCACTTCACTTAAATGATAAGATTATATTGAGGGGTAACAATAATAAATAAACATAATTGGTCATACATGAGTAACCCAGTAGCTATATTATTGTCATATCGTTCACAAATTTATTAATTTCTTTATTTTTATTACATTAGCTCGAGCTCGTGAGACTGAAGCACCGCGTGTAGATGCAAAACCGGATGGTGGGAGTGGTGGTGGTGGCGGTGGTGGTGGTGGTGGCAGTGGCAGCTGGAGATCAGACCGTTTTGACTCTGGCAAAGAAGAAAGGCCGAGTCAAGATGAAAGACGAGATCAAAGGGAACATTACCCCGATAGAGGTCCTCGGCGTGATGAAAGAGACCATCGTGATGATAGAGGTGAAGATCATCGTGATGACCGCATAACGCGGGGCCGCAGAGGAGATGACAGAGGTTTTGATCGATACAGTAGAGAAGACCGTTTTACTAGAAATGATAGAGATTCCCGTGATGATAGAGGAGGAAGTTCGTGGCGTGGAAGTGCTAAAGCAGATGATGATCAGCCCCGTAGGGGTCCACCACCAGCACGTGGTGGTGGTAGTGATTGGCGTTCAGGCACTAAGGATGTACGAAGGGATGACGGTGTGAGAAGGGGAATTGATGATCGTAGAGAAGATAGAGGTGGTCGTGAAGACCAGGAGAGACGTGATGAAAGAAATACCCGAGAAGAAAGGCGGGATGACAGAAGAGCTCCTGTTAGGCCTGAAAAACGTTAGTATATTATTAACTTGCACTGAACATAAACTCTTTTTGTCTATTACATGTGTTATTTATTTTTATTAGCTCGTGAACCACAACCCGAAGGTGAAGAAGGCTGGTATCAAGTTTCAACAAAACGCCGCTAGCTTCTTTTTCATTTAGATCACTAATATTTGCGTGTATTTTTAAATCTAGTAATTATTTTATTTCATTGCAGGATGTATTAATGGAAAATGGTAATTTGTAAGCAAACTGGAACATATTTTACTTTGATATAACAAGTATTTTTTGTTTCTTTTTTTATTAAACTAGTTTATATATATTTTGTGTGTTATATGCAATAAATATTAGTGACAATGTTTTGAGTGTTTTTTTTTTAATGAATTCAGATGTGCATTAAATATATATTTATTTAAAAAGTACGTATAGTTTTTATATAAATAGTATTTTATTTACAATTAAATATCTAAAGATGAACTAGTATAACATAATGGCCCCATTCGTTTTCTCTTCCAACATTGGTATTACTGGATCTACTTCTCTATCACTGTTTGCTATGCACAATACTATTAAATCTACAAAGTTTGCTGCAGCTGCCCCGACTACGAACCTGTAATAAAATAAAATTTAAAAAAATATAATTTTGAATGTGCTCTAAAGTTGTCTTTTATATTAATATATTTTACTATACGAACATTTCAGTAGTGCAATCTTCTTAAGTAAGGTAAGACATTTTGGAGGGAACAAAGTTTGGGCATAATTAAAAATTTAAGAAGTTATAATAGTTCCCTATTCACCGAGTCAATTTTAAAGACGTTATATGTTTGTGATATATACTTTAATAATATATTAGTGACACTATGATTTAAAAAAAGTAGCCTTGATATGTATATATCATAGGGTCAGTGATGCTGGCTGAATTTAACATTTCGTGAGCAAACTGATATAATTCATGTAATACCAACCAGAATGAATATCCCAATTCTGCCATTTCATCAGATGTCCACATATTATCCAGATCTTCTCTTGACAAAACATTGAACTGTATTTTGAAAAAGAACTGTGCCAACCAAAATCCTACAGCTCCAGCATCTGTCAATACTAAAGACAAATATATAGAAGAAAAGATCAGCATATCTACTTACATGCCAGGACATTCCACAAATATAAACCATTGGAATTAGTCAAACATGCAGATGTTGTTGTAGCAGCGTTTATTGCTGCAAAAACTGCACTTAATCCTGAAAATAGTAAGCCTCCACAAATGCATGCTAATGTCCCCAACCAAAACCAGTAATTTAAAAATTCTGGTTCGTATTTTAACAGATGAATAACTGCAACAAAAATATAAATAAAAAAACTTCATTTTTGTATGAGAAGGTATATGGAACATATGAATCATTTCATTTTTACTTCCTTGTAAATAAAACATTTCTAAAACAACGATTAGTGTCCAAGATCTGAAAGACCTTAAAAATATTTAGTTGGAATAAAAATATTTACTATTGGTGGTTTCTGATAAGTCGAACTGGTATGAAGTGATTTTAAAAATTTAGTAACTTAAAATATTGACTAATGGAAGTGGAAAATATTCGATTTGGAATTTTATGTAATGCAGACACATTTTTGTAACGTTTATGTAATATTGCATACAAAAAAAAATAAACATTCCAGATGATTATGCAACAACTTACGTATATGTGTAAAGAATTTAAATGTCAAAATACCAATAACTCGATACGCGTTAAAGCGCACATTTCTAAACTCGTATATGCATATCTACTGCCCAGGAATTTATTTAAATTTAATACTGTACATCAGCGTTAAAGAAGAATTGCGCTTTATATACGGTGTTAACTTACGCAATGAAATTAGAAATTTCATTAGCTAAAAGTGTAAAAGCCTTCTTGAGTACAACGCCCAATACGGATATTGAATGAATGTAATTCGCCCAAAGCGGTTTATAATTGCATATTTTTAGTGACGGTTATCTCAGTAATCAGAAAGATTTATAGCCAACACAGTTTGGTTTTTCGTTTCTAATACTTTTTTGTATTTGCATAATATTTTATTTTTGCTATACAGTTTGATGTTGGTACATTGTTATAATTGAAGAAATTAACAGCCGTGTCATTGGTCAAATTATATTTACTTGTACTAAATAAATATGCGGAATAAATACACAATGTGTTAGTTACTATTTAAAGAAATGCATTTAACAATTAATGCATTAAACAGGAGATTCTTGATAATCCTAGCAGTGTATTAGGCTAGAAATACACATTTTACAACTACTGCATTAAAACCAAGAACGTTGAACTAAAAATCATTTATCATCATCACATGTCGTTTTAGAATTAATTTATTTAAATTTTTAAGGAGCAAAGTTGTTTGATGGAAGTAAAAAAAAATCAATCATTTCCACAGCAAAACCGTCGATATTATGCGAAAGTTAAAATTTAGCTCAAGAGGTCTGTAACCGATAGAGTTAGCGGGGTGAAGTTAACGGTTGCGTGGTCGCTCTTAATTGAAATATTGGCTCTACAAAGTTTGTGCAATATTGTAGAAACATATTAACATTTCAACACAACTACAAAAAGATTTTCAATGCATATTTTAAAACAATGTCTAAAAGAATTTATATTTCAACTATTGATAAAATTTATTAAATAATTATTTTTTGAGGTATATGTCTTAAGGTGATGTCAAATTGACAGATTGGGTTCTTATTATATGTTAATGCTGAACACCGTATCAATTTATACAGTTTACCTATATTTATTAATTTACGTGGTGTTTTATTGAGCAGGTGAAATCAATTTAGAACAATAGCAAATGTATACGTATGAATAATAATTATAATGGATAAAATGTATTAATATCGATATGAATTAAATTTATTGCAATTCATTGTCTTAGGAATATTATTTTAAAATTGGTATTAAATTTTAATGACTAAGACAGTATAAACATTGTAATGTATTCAATTCCAATAAATTTGAGCGAATATATTAAGATGTATCGCTCTCTTTGAGCTCATCAGACCACCACGAGTAACGAAGAGGTGATGCATAGATAAAATAAGAAGGTATAGATGCAAAACAAGCTATAAATTTTGTGCCACTAGGAATTGCACCTTCCACACGCCGTAAGATCAAATCGAAGTTGTCTTCACATCTTCAACATCAAAAGACGAAATACTTGTTCTGCGTGACGAAGTGATGCATTGCGCCGCAGACACATCATCAGTTCGCATTGAGGAAATACTCTAATGTTACCCACTGCTAAAAGATTTTATAAATCTCCCATAAAATTAAAAAAAAAACGGCATTCATCAATAAAATTAGGGCAACTTTCTATAGGAAACAATTACAATTAGCTAAAAATTTTGACATTAAATTAGAAAGTTCAGTGTTAGGAAGAGATGCAACAAATTTTTGTTTATCATAATTGAGAAAGCGAAATGTACAACCAAAAGGACGCAGATATACTACTGATGAAAAGGATTTAGATCTTGCATTTAAACAACTGGAAGACGGTATGCAAAATTAAGATAACTGTTTGCACTTCCCACCCGACTAATTATGATGGTAATGGTTAATAAAATTCAAATTAATGCCGGTTTCAATCAAGTAATTTTTGATAATTTAAAAGATGCTGTTTCGAAATTAAATAATCGTGACAAAACGTGTGCCCTTATTTTTGATGAAATGTCCATAATGACTCACATCGATTACGATATACACGCCGATGAATTTTATGGATTTGGGACCCTGCGCCAGATATAAAAATTGCTGGCCATCTTCTTGTTTTTTATATTTGTGGTATTTTCAAGAAATGGCAACAACCAATATATTTTTCATTTTCTTCATCAAGCACAAAGTCTCCTATCATCGTCGATTTATTAAAATTATTAGTTGTAGTTGTAATTGCGGATAAAAAATTATCGCCACGATTTGTGACCATGGAGCTCCCAATCGAGCGGCCATAAATACTCTTCTAAACGAATCGAGATTGATGATCTATAACAGCAGAAAGTTACCCATAAAAAGGAGAATTATAGTTCAGGGTGAAGAAATTATTCCCATTTAATAAAAGGAACCAGAAATAATTTATCACCAAAAATGTAATTTGCGAATCAAATGGAGATATTATTAAGGCAGAATGGAATCATATATTACAAGTTTATTTGGCAGATCAACCTTGTTAGGAAACGAGAGCGCTTCCAAAAATTAACGATTTACATGTTATTCCAGAAAAATTCCAAAAATGAAGGTAGACATTTAAAATATGTTTTTATTGTTTTCTAAACTATTCTTATACTTAGGTATGTTACGCCACTCAAGTCTTCAGTCATAGCATGGCTGTAGCAATGTCCCTGATGGTTAAAAGTTGTATGTTGCAAGTATGTTACTCTATATAGAGCAAAAGCTATAGAAGACTTTTTTGAAGCATATCACAACTTAAACGAAGAAGCTCTCGCAACTGCAAAGATAGTCAAGTTCTTTGATAAGCTTTTCGACAATGTGAACACTTCACCCACCTTGTGGAAAAGTACTACGTGGTGACATCCTGGATAGGTTAATTTTTGGAAAGAATCTAATGAATCTCCAAAAAATATGTATTTTGTTGATGTAGATGGAGAAACATTTCAACTCCCAAGTTTACAAAATTGGATTGTAACGCTCGAGGGATTTTTGGATTTATACGATATACTAGTAGGAAATGGGACGTACAAATTCTTTTTACCTCGAGCGTTTAATCAATACGTAATCGAAAATTATTTCGCCAAGATTAGAAGACAACGATGTCGTGCAATAAATCCACCGGCACTTCACTTCAGGACAGTTTTAAATCATTGCTTATTCGAGACATTTTTGGTTCAAAATCAATAGGCGCCAATTGTGAGAATACTAATATACCATATTAATATATTTGTTTAATATTAGAGGACTCCTTGACAAAATGCAACACATTCCTTATACCACAAATGAAATTTCAACGGAAACCTTTAACGTGTGTAAATATATTTCAAAACTCAAAAACTTTGAAATGGAAAAAAATATTCACAAAAGTAATATATAATTGGTTACGTTTCTGGATGGGTTGGGAAAACTTTAAAAAATATAAACTGTGATATTTGTAAATCTAACATTTTTGCGACTTTTCACCTGACGAGAATAATCACCAATTAATTAATGAAAGAGAGTATGACGATCAGTATAGGAAACTTAAATATTGTAACATAGAATTTATCAAAAATATTCACAAAATTTATAACATAGCAAAAATCGTTTTGGCCAACATTACTTGTTTTAAAAATGCCAAACATAATATTAATAGTGTAATTCCCCATCTCGTTCAGTTTTCGTTTACATGTGTCCATAAAGAAAAACTTGAAACTGAGATCATAAATAAAATTGTTAATTTTACCTTATTCTCATACGCTAAAGGTCTACATTTAATATTAAGCGGCAAAGATACGAGGTTAACACATTATCAGAATAAAGTATATAATGAAGCTGTTGCATGTTACAAAAGGAAATAAAAAATAAACAAACTCATAACAAACGTTCGTTGTTGTCGACTCAAAGTTAGACAACGACTAGCTCTGATAGCAATAAATTGGAATTGAATAATATTTAAGTAAAACTATCTAAAATATAACGGAACCTTATTTGTTCAGTTAATGATTCCATACTTTTGTACAATTCACTGCACAGCTTACGCTAATTTATTTACAAGGATATTAAAAAGTGTCCGGATCGCATTAATTTTAAATCAAATTATTTTAAGAAGAAATATTAGTGCTGTTCTGAACAAAATGCAGGTGCGTTATCAAAAGATCGATTACCAATCACAAAAGAAACTTATTCAAATAAGAAAGTTTCATTAATCATTTATTGCGAAAAAACATTATGTAATTACCAACACATATTCTATCTATCTAACATGTTTATATAACTTGAGCCTTTTTTCTATCTGTGCCTCAAGTCGTTTATTTTCACATTTTTAGTCAGTTAGAGATCAATTTTGTCAATGTAATTCGTGAATGTTGTAACTCGGACAGCCTTTTTCTGCCATTATTTTCTTCAGTATTGGCATTGTATTATTTAACATTCTTTACACGTTGATTTTAATTCGGAATAAAAATTAAAAACACGACCATGTAGATAAATATTTTAAACTTATGTAGGAATGTAGTAAATGTCAAATGACCTAACCATCTACAAGAAAGAATTTCCTGCACGATTTAATTATTCTCAAAAGAATGTCATTCTATGCACAACTTCTCCATATTTAGTAAATTACTTTAAAGTAAAATTTTTGTAGTGCCAAAATGAACTGATACTTATGAACGAAACACTGTAAAATAAATAGTAGAAACTACAGCTATTTAAATATAACCCAGAGTCACACCCGCCTTGATTATGGTTAACAACAAGAAATGACTTATTTGAGTTACTCGTTCTAGATCACTGGTAGGTTTAGAATGCGGTTATTATGTAAGTTAGTTAGAATAATTATATGGACACGGAGTTTACTATACATATGCGGCGTGAATTGCGTTTATAATATGCAAGTTCAATGACGGGCTAATAATATAATCCCATAATTTTATTCGTTCTTCAATAGTTTGATAAATTGAAGATATTTCAACTCTTAGGTACAGGTTACAGAATTTTCCTTAGTTTTGTTCACATATTTCATGGGCGAGGTATTCAACGATAGTTGAATACCTCGTATATTCCGCACTATCCTCTTTATTGTAAATAGTTTAACCGTAATCATTTACTTTATTGTGTATGTCTAATATTATTTTTCATTTCCTTTGGTTCGAAACTTTTAATTCTGTGTGTTCCAATAAAAATACTCTATCCATCGGGTCATGATCTGTTTTCCTCTGGTTGTATTCTACCATTTGTGCATTTTATGGCTGTTGTTTTATTAGTTTTACCTTTTGTGTGGAACTTAATATTTCAAAGAAGAGCTGTTGGTTTTCTACTTTTCTACCCAAGATTTCTCCTTCTCATCTATTCTTTTACTAGAAAGTTATTCTATGTTCCTCAGTTTTCTGTTAATCTAATTTTGAAGTATGTTTGCCACATATTCTTTCAATATTTTAACCTGACGTCTTATGGCGTCATGTTTTATAGCTTGTCTAAACTGTTGCCAAACTGCTTCAGTGATCTTTTAGTCATTTATGCTTATTTTGCAAATTTTATTTTTAATATTAATATCTAATGGTTTGTATATGTTTGCTCTTATCATACTTTTGTTTGTTGTACTAGCTTTTCCAGCACATGTTCTCTTCTGTTTCTTCTGATCTTATCTTGTGCACTTGTAATAATGTAAAGCCATTATTATTTCGTTTCTCTTCTCCCATTACCCATTACTGATCTTTCCCACTCTGCCACTGAATCTGTATAATCTATTCTTTTAGCTGTCACAATCAAAAAGGTTTTTCCTAAAAGTTACTTCCATAATAATAATTGTACATAATTATCCTTGCTTTATTTTCAAGTTCTGTAATATTTTTCTGATTATGTTCGCGTTGTTTTATGGATTATACTATCCTACTCCGGCAGCGGTTATTTCGTTCTCTTCTACTCTACGGCAGATCAGCTTGTGCCCCCTCCCACGATACACTTCCCGTCTTCTTTATTTCTGACACTGTCATTGATACTCTTTTATAGACTTGTTATCATAGTCCCAACGTAAGGATTCACCGTTTACAACTATCTTTCTACTACCAAATTCCCTCCATTCTGTCAAACGTAAACTCCCCTTTATTCTTCCTATTTGCGTTTGCCATCATGTATTTTCTTTCAACACCTTTTCCTACAGTTTGTCTGTGTAGTCTTAATTCATTAATTTCCCATGCAAGTTCTTAATTTGTTTACTTCTACTTCTACGTTCTATCTTTCAGTTGTTTTCTTTTTCCTGCATCTGCATTATTCCCAGTTTTCTATTGTTCTCGTCCAGTGAATTGATTCCATGATAAAATTGCATGATTTTTTATTCTTTCTGCTGCTGGGTGCTTCATGTCGACTTCGTTTTTCGTTTTCTTTAAACAGTTAATAACAATCATTCACAAGTTTTATCTGTTGAACACATTTTTAGAAACGGTACCCCTAAACTTATCTAAATTACCTATAGATACCTATTTATTGCCATATTTTGTCAACTGATCGACGCTTTGTATCGAGGGTCACTCGAAGTCGAAGTGGTCAGCATTTAATATTACATGTTCATTTGCAAATGTGGTGTAGTATGACAGGGTGTAATACACGATGTAAAAGACGATAAGGGCGCAAAGAGTGACGCTGTTGAGTTGTTTACAGTACCATAAACGTAATAATGTTTCCACGTTTCAATAAGTAATGAAGGAGTATATTATAGAATTATAAAATGTATGTACGTATTTCTATATTTTCAAAAATTAATTATAAAGGAGACTAAATAAACTGTGGCGAATGGAAACGGCGAAAGTACATCGCTGACTGTTGTTATTCTATTAATATAAATATGCTAAGCATAAAGAAAGCGAGTAGACAAAACCACAAGAAGTGTTGGTATCGTGTAAAAGCCTTGCCGATGCAAGCACTTCGCATTACAGTAGAATACGAATCCTCGGTATTGAGCCTTATCACGAAAAGTTTTTCTTATATTTTTATTATGAAGGAAAAATACGTTTTAAACTAAAAATGAGATGAAATTAATAAAACCTTAAAACGCATGTGAAGTTGAGAGGCATTTCCGAGCTACGGAAGAAACAAAGAACAGAACCGTAGCTTCAAAATAATATCGGAGAATAACTAGTAAGCCGTTAAAATGGAAAGTGACGAGTACCGTAACGGACTAGGTAAACAGGAAACGAAGGAAAGAAAAGGTAGTGGAAATACCCTATAAGAGAAATAAGAACGCCTATAAAGCGTTGATAAATTGAAGCTAATACTGAAGATGATGAATGACATGAAGGTGGGTCAGAAGGAAATTAAAAAGGAATTACAAGAGATGAGAGCAGAACAAAGTGAATTTAACCAATAGATAAGACAATTAAAATAAGGCAATGCAAAAATATTTATGAAAATTGTGGAAATACGAAAAGAAATTAGAGAGATAAAGAGAGAAAGAAAATGGAATGGATGGGAAAAGGAAAAAAAGAACAATGTGGCAAAGGAAGGATTATTAATTAACAGAAATAAGGTGGAAGAACTAAAAGTTACGTTAAATAATTTTGTCAAAGAAAAACTAAAGGTAAAGGGAACGAGGAAAGCAAGAAAAAAATTATGGAGAATAAGTCAAAGTTGAAAGACTATTCATACTATTCATTGACTATGGCCTTACAAAGAAGGAAAGGGAACAGCGAAATAGCATCAGAGAAAGGGCAATACAAGAAACTGCGAAATGAAACAACGTAAACACAGGATAAAATAAAATTACGATAGAGGGAATTGAATGGACATGGAAGGAAAAACTAGAGAAAGTGGATGTAATTAACAATTATTAACAAGCTGGTGGAGCAAAGATATAAAACAATATATGTATATGGATCAAGAAGGGAAGATGGAAAGAGTACGCACACAAGCGGAGCATAATATATGTAAGGAACAGAGAAAGAAAGTAAAAGAGTTGGAAAAAAACGAGCAAACAAGACAGTTGGAAAAAATTGAGGAAAATAGTAAAACTAATTGGAAATTGTTTTTAAAGTAGTTAAAAACACCAGACGAACAAAAACAACACAAAGGAGATCACTAAAAATAAAAGGAGGAATGATAACTGACGACAAACTAAAAATGAAGAGATGGGAGCAATATTTTGAAGAACTCTTAAATGTCAACACAAGAGGAAAATATAACAATGAGAGAGCGAGAAAACAGAAAAAAATGAAGCGAGACCAGAAGAAGAAATAAAAATCGATGATATGAGGTTATTGGATTAATGGACGAAATTGAAGTATTCAGAAAAGTGTGTAATAAGACATGGAAGAGGAAGTTACAATAGAATACAAACTATACGGGAATTACGCCATTAAGTAACGCACTAAAAATTTACGAATAAGTGCAGGGTGGATTTAGGAGGGGGAGAAGTACACAGGACGATATATTCACTCTAAAAAAAATTATAAAGAAATGGCTAAAGAAAGACCCGAAAACATATTTTGTATTTGTAGATCTAAAGAAAGCCTTTGATAAAGTGGACAGATAAAAGGTTTGGGAGAGTTTGGAAAAGATAGGAGTAGAAAAAATGATAAAGATTAAAAGAATATACAAGAGGATCGCCAATTATGTAAGTAAGTCAGTAAGAACATGAAATCGACACATTTTGAAATCAAGGGGGGATTGAGGCAAGGAGGAAGTTTGAGCCCAACGCTGTTCAATATATATGTGTATATGGTTGAAATGGAGTGTAAGCCAAAGATACAAGAACACCGATAGGCTATCTAAACCTAGAGAGAGTAAACATCTTACTTTGTAAGTCTGGGGATGATTTATTGTTGATGCCTAAGACAGCTTAAATGTGGAAATACTAAGAAAATATGGATTTAAGGTAAATAGGAGCAAGACTAAAATAATGATGATATGCAAAGAGAAGGAAGATACTTAGGAACAACAGTAGAACGATTTGGAAATGAAGGTACAGACATGAGTGAAAAAAATTAGAAGACGATAAAAACGTACTGTATGATGAGTGGACAATTTTAAGAAAACGAGGAATATCCCATAAGACAAAGCAAATAATATTTCGAAGGATATTTAGACCGATACTAAGTTATTGACGTAAGACATGACCTATCAAAGAAAGCGAAGAGTAAAATGCAAGCAGTGAAAATGAAGTATTTACATCAAATCAAGGAAGTTACAATGAGAGATAGAGTAGCGGAGATTGATATAAGACAAGAAGTAAATATTGATTCAATACTGGATTACATACCGGAAAGCTGAGATAGTGGGGGCATATACAAAGAATAGAGGGGGCGAGGGAAACAAATTCATAATATCCAGAATATGGATATCAAGAATACGAGAAAAGCCACAAACATGCAGGCTAAAAAATGTGTGGAACATATAGAAGTATATAATAGACAAAAATAAAACATTGAATGAAGCCCAAAGACTAAGACAACTCGAAAAAGTGGAAGCAATTCACAAAGAAGAAGTAACAAAACAAGCTTCACGTCGAAAAGTAGAAGGAGAAAACAGTTTTATATATATAGTAATAGTAAATGATTTGCGAACGAACGTTGCATATGTAAGTACGAGTAGTAGGTACTCTAGTCATGAAAATTAACCCAAATACTTATATTGTACATTTAATTTAGTTCAAAACACTGTCGGTCCTTTACAATATGCATATTTTTACATACGCTGTATAGAATATAAATAATCTCATCAACTTGTCCTGTCGATCCGGTCCTTAAATATCACAAATAGCTTAATTACCAGTCGACCTCTGATAGCTGTTACTAATCGTTTAAAGAGAACATATAAAAACATATCAATTAGAGAAAAATAAACTGTGAAATGCGGCAACAATTATATTCTCATCAACTGAAGACAGAAATTAAATGAAAGTATTTGCAATTATCCACTCAGTATTCTGTACGACAATAGAACAATAAAACATGTAAGCTTACATCACGAAATAAACAAATGTAAGTTGTATGTGACTGTAATAACAATACGGAACGTTTAGTTATTGTAATCCATCGAAAGTAATTAAATGCGGGTACGAAGCAATCCGTAAAAGCTTGTAATAATTACTAACATTCAGATTAAAATATAAAGTTAATGACGTACGTTCACATATATTGTTTTTAAAATATGTCTTAAAACAGGTCAAGTATAGTTTCGTTTCTTTTTTCATTCATAAAGTAAATGCGCAAACTGAGATTCGAAAATGTAATGAGTTACAATTAAATCTCGAGATGCGGTATCAGAAATAAGTCACTGCTTAAAATTAGAAACCAATGAGATCGAGGCCACATGAAATATTAACGAATGTTTCAACTGCGAAGGAAGTAAAAGCTAACATCTTTTGTGTATAAAATGAAGTATACAAATATAAATAATTGCAAGGTTATGGAGCTGATTCAAAGATCACATTTATCTAATAATTTCGGGAATTATAGGCTCAATTATGCGGAGGCCTGCCGTATTCCGACATGCTAGAGAAACATAAGATACGTATGCTATAATTATGTTACATTCGTCTTGCGTTACCTTCGGGAATTTCAAGGATTTCGAATAAAGAGTACGCTATCACGTTGTTTGCCTTCTGTTATTATAATACGAATAGTATTTAATTGCTAATGTTAATAGATTTTCTTAATTTAATCAATACATAAATCAATAAAGGTGTGTACAGCAAACGCGTAAGCTTTCCAAACATTTAATACCCTTCCAAAGCATAGTTATTCGTTCCGCAAATGTAAATAGATTTGTATTCGATACATTAATGTATGGTGGCATTTTGAAATTATAAAGTACAAGTCGAATAATAATACTTTATACTGGAAGAATTTATGGGGCGGGTAATATATTGTATATACGTATACTTACGTTTACGTCATTTTCTTTTATTATTAATAAGAGCGAGTATATATGTTTATATATATTTGTTCAGAATTGTCCGCCCGCATAAAAGTGTGGTTGATGGAAAACCGAGATTGTAAACGAACCGCGATTCCACAGCTGGTAACAACAAATACATACAGTGACTTGAAAAACAACAAAATTAACACCTATTTATGGTATAGACTGGACCAATAGAATATTATTCTTTTCGCAAATAAACGAGAAACTTTTTTTGATATAATTATATATTTTATGTCATTTATAATAAAAAAATAATATTAAAGTGTATAATTCCGTTGTTGGGTTAGTTTTATTTTAGCTGATATGGAATTCAATGCCAACTAAAGAAGTGAGCAGCATCGCTAATATTTTCATTTGCATATTTTTACTAACACAGTACATTTTCTACGTCTCATATCCATATATCCACAAGGATAAAAAAAATAATTACAACAAGAAACGGACAAAAGTTGTTGAACACGACAAAGAAACATAACATGAAAACAGAAATAACAAAACAAGAAGGTCAAGAAAAAAAAAGTAAATTTGGCACATGGAATACTAGAAGGATAGCAAGCAAAGAAAAATAACTGGAGGAAGAATAACGGAATCCAAAAAGAAAGGTAAGGGGAAATTGAACTAGAAGGAGGAAATATTCTGATATACAGTACAGTTTATATCAGTTATCAAGCTAAAGAAGGCTGCATAATAAAGAAGCGATCTCCGAGAGGATACTAAGGATATAAATTGGAAGCGACTTGCAAACAAAGACAACAGTCATGGTAGCATTCGGACCCAATGAAAACGAGCGGGAGGAAAGAAGAGCGACTTTCGGGAATAACTAACGGAAATAATAAAATGAATTACAGGAAAACTAATAATAATGGGGGACTTAAACGGAAGGCAAAAAAGATGAATAAACAGCAATATTAAGCAAGACAAGACAAGAAGACAACAGAAACGACAATGGAACCAGACTGATCGATTTTTATATATCCCACAATCTAATAACAATGAGCGGGCGCAAAGATATACATAAATATACTAAGGAAGTAAAGAACAGAGGGGAAAGATGGATAGTAGATTGTAAAATAATAAACTAGAAGTTTAACGAGATAAAATATACATGGGTGGAATGAGGTACAGAAATGTACTCAGATCATTACTTCATGTGTCAAAAATCCAATTAAAATATTCAATATTCAAGCAACCAAATACGACAGGGAAAATGCGAAACACAGCCAAAGAAAAAGTCAAAACATATAAATTAAAATAAGAGGAATTCAATGCAAAAGCAGAAGCAGAGATAGCCAAAAACTAAATAAACACACATAAGTTAACGCTTGAAGAAATATGGAAATATATTAAAAATGGGAATAGTAACAGAATGTGGGACCAATAAACCTATAGAATTTAAGAAGCAAACGAATTGATGGAATAATGAATTAAAGAAAAAAGTTAAACTTAAAAAACAGCATTGGAAGGTAGTTTTTCCAGAAAATGGAAGTGCGAAGAAGTACGAGAAGTACATAAAATTGAGAAACAATGTCAAGAAAATGCTGACGCAGGCTAAACAAAGATCGTGGAAAGAATTGGGAGAAAATATACAAAGACGGAGAGACCAAAATCTAATTCTATAAAGTCATCAAAAGCCTTCGGAAAGGAATGTAAGGTTAAACATATAAAAACCAAAATAATTAATGATAGAACAAACACGAGAAAGAACTGAAGCATAATGCGAAGGAAGAAACATAGAAAATAATCAAAATGCTAAAAAGAAGGAAAGCAGCACGTCACGATAGAATAACTGTAGAAATAGTTAAGAGTTTGGTAGCCAAAATTCCAGAAATATTAACTAGATTATTTAATAAAGCATAGACTGACGAAAGGGTACCAAAATATTTGCAGCTATGAATAATATTACCACTCCACAAAAAAGGAGACAATAGAGAATGTACCAACTATAAAGGAGTTACTATAGTGTGCGTAATATCGAATAATGAGAAAAAGGCTAATGGAAGAAACTGAAATACAATTAAAGCACTCACATTGCGGGTTTAGGAAAGATATTCGTGGAATTCATAGACTCAGATAAAGCATTCGATGGTATACCAAGGAAAATATGAAATTTATGAGAAAACAACCTACGAAACCTAGAATCGGAGGAGTTTATAACTAAGGAGAGCTTAAGACAAAGAGGAGTCCTCAGCCTAGCCTAATCTATTATTATTATTATCTATAACTTAGTTATAGATAATATAATAAATAAAGTAAAGTAGTGAAATTAAAGGTGGGATATAAGAATGTGGAAATGGTAGAAATATCAGATCTGACCATCTGGTCATATATGCAAAATATTAACAATACAACACGAATATATGGAAACATGTATTACTAGATAGAAAAGAATGAACGCATAGAAAACCAACGTACTGGGGTAGGGAAAGAGTACAAACATTCAAGTATTTGGAGGTGAAGATGCACAAAAATGGAAGAATTGACACAGAACTAAATAATAGTTTGGAAACCGGTGCTAAGTGATGACATTCACTAAGCAACGCATTTATAAAGAAAAAGGAAATATCTACAAAATCAAAAATCATAGAAATTAACCATTTTTAAACCCATTATAACGTAAGCGACAGCTGGGTACTATCCAAGCAAATAGGAAGTAAAATCCAAGCCATGGAAATGAGATGCTTACGTGGAGCAAGGGGATTACGCGATGAGACTAGAAACGACCTAGTGAGAGAAGAAATGGAAGTGGAACCTATCCTGAAAAGTATCAAAAGACAACAACTAAAATGGTTATGATCACCTTATGAATATGAAAGAGAAACGAATACCAAAAAAATGTAGCTGACGAGGTCACATAAGCGAAGAGCAAAGGGTAGACACAAAAATATGTTGCAGAAAGTGTAAAAGAAAAGGGATTGTCACGAAACAAGGAGAAGAGGATGAGCAAGGACAAAAAGGGATGGGCTAATTTACAGTTAATAGTAGCTTCGTATTTATGAATTCGGTACTGGTGCTAGTAAATAAAACTACCGTCAGATCATTTTGCGCAAGAAATAAATATTAATGTACAATTAGAATTTGAAAAACTCCAAAATAAATGCATAAGGAGGGTTAAATACACGCAACAAATTAAAAATAGCAAAACTGAGTAAGAATCAAATATTTAATTTTAATTTATTTATTTATTGATCCTAATGTATGCATTGAAGAACTCACTACTCACTACATACGATAAAAGATATCAGGGATGGAATTTGCTCGGAAAAAGTATTCGCTGAAAAATTGCGGCAGCGTGGAAAACCATGAATGACAAATACACTAAGAAGACAGTGCAACTTGATAAGACAATTGATAGACGATTTGACGCAGAATTTAAAAAATATATATAAAATACAAACAAAACTGTAAATTCAGAATACATTTTCAATTCTGAAAATAATATATATGAAAGCCACATGGAAATCTTGTCAAAAAAGTAACAGCAGGAAAAAAATGAACACTTCAACTGTGTATGTTTGGAAAACGATAAAAAATGAAATATAGCAAAATATTTGAAAAGGTTTTACTCCAACAGATGATGTGTTATAATGACATCATAACATTTTGACAGACAGTGCATACATCAAACAGTGAAATTCTAGAAGCACTAAGTAGATCAGAAAAGGTGGTGGAATTATTTATGGATTCATCGAAAGCTTGGTAGCGTAAATCATAAGACACTGCTCAAAAAATTGGAATTAATCCATAATATTATATCATCATGTTTGAAAACGAGATATTGGCCAGAACTTAGAATCTAATTGTCAGCTGTCCAGAAGATGAACTTAGCACTGAAATAGTGCACACAGCTGAAACTATAAATGAGTGGTTCGAGGGAAACAACTGTAAGCAGAATGCAAAAAAAATTAAATTGTTACTAAAACAAGAGATACTATACATGTAGTATGGTGGCAAAATTATTACATCAGAGAGTAGGTTTTGGGCATCCAGATTGATCAGCAATAAAACTGGAAAGCGAACGTTCCGTATACGAGATTGCTATAAAAATAAATTCATTTGCTTTCGCACTACGAACTGTTTCAAAATCAGTTAGAACCGATGCAGCCTTATGCGGCTATCATACGGCAGAATATTTTGGGGCAACTCCATCGAAGCTCCTAGAATTTTTAAATTGCAAAAATGCTGTGTTCGAAGTATCTTTGATGGAGATATTCTTGCAGAGACAATTTAAAAAATCAAAAATATTGACTACTCTGATCCAAAACCGAAATATGAGCTGGAACGTAAACACAACACCAGAGGTCGTTCTAACACCAAAAACATATTCAACAAAGTTTCAACGAAAATGTGATGGCAGTGGTTATATACGTTTATAGGCTGAACGTATATAACCACTCCCAGAGAAATACAAGATCCTGCCGAAAAAAACGTTTTAAATATGAACTAACAACATTTTTAATCACATGAGTATTTTATGAGACAGGGTATCTTTATAATTAAAACAAATTTTAAAGTGTGATGTTTTGAATTTCAACTGTAATTTTACTAAACATTGTTTTAATGTGTACTTAATTTGCATTTTTTGACAATGTTGAACTATTTGACAATTTTAATCGCTTTCGATAATATCCCATTTCACAACTTTAACATGTGCGATTTTTCATTTGCTCGGACAAATATTTTGTTTTAAGCATTCCAAACAATTTTTGAATTTTCGACATTTTCGATTATTACCAATAACACATTTTCCATACGTCCCATTTCTAACTTACTTAATAACAATTTTTATATATTGTACCCAACCTAACCCAACCTAACCCAATGATAACTATGCCTAACACCCGTGATATAATAAAAATTATATACGAAATAAATACAAAACAAACTAAAGGGACACTAGTAAGATGAGCTAAAGGATGAGAACAAATAGCATTCAGGGAGAAAAGTCAGACAACAATATACATAATAAGACAACTGATAGAATAAAGAATCGAAAGGGTAGAAGAGCTTATCGTTGCATTTATCGATATAAGGAGAGCATTTGATTCGATACCAGGACATGCAATAGAAAACTGTTTGGAACCAACCGGTACACTCAAGAAACTAATAGTACGGTCATAAGTCATAAGTACGGTACAAGAAGATACACGAGCGTAGGTGCTAATAAATTGCAATAGATCTGAACCATTTAATATCAGAAATGGTAGATAACAAGGTGACAGTTTAAGCCTATCCGTGTTTATAATATTAATGGACAGGCTATTGAAAAACACAAGACTACAGTGGGAGATGGGAATATGATACCACTCAGCGCCGTCCTAATAGCAGATAATAATAGTAAAATGCAAAAGTTGATAAATATATGGAGTGAAGAAATAGAAAACCTAAAGATGGACGTTCATATACGAAAAAATTAACTAATGTATATAAATAAAAAAGGAGGAATGGAAGAAAACAAAATATTTTACAAAAATCGACCTGAAGCGACCACATTGGAATACCTTGGAATTATTATATATAAGACCTCAAATAGGGAACAGAATAAAGAAAAAACAACATATGTTACATACTAAATAAGGCAATCTATAGGAAAAAAGCCAACACTAAATCTAGACAATACATATACATAAACAATACAACAAGAAACACAACCAAAGACGATAGCAGCAGAAATAAAAGAAATGTAGCAGGGAGAACCAAACTTCATGGACACCTACAGAGACTGGACACTAATACCAAGACTTACCGGGACGATAGTAGAAATAAATAAGTAGAGATAAATAAGAATAAAGGAACGTAAAAATGGAAAATATTGATAAAGGACGCGAAACCCACCAATATAACCCAAGGAGAAAAAATAATGGTCACATAATTTCTGAAATTTCAACTATTTGACTATGGCTATTTTTTATGATTGATATCCTGATATTTTATACAATTTTGGCAATGCTCTGAATGTTTCTAAATTTGCTGTTTTTCAATTCTGACTTACTAGTTAATTTTAACAACTTTGAATTGTTGGGCAATTTTTGTTATCAGTGGCGTTTTATATATTTTCATAGTCGTGCATTATTGAATGAAATCACACTAAATAAAATATTTGAATTGGAATTTCTTGCATGTAGCATTTTTAATTTTTACCAACGAACCATTTTCAGTGATTAGATATTTAATAATATTTATTTTATTTGTCACATTTTAGATAATGTTAAAATTGAAATTTATTGTTTTTTTTGTGCAATTTTCATTATTGTAATTTTTTAATTTTCTAAATTTTACACACGTTTTTTCGGCAACTTTAACCATTTCATTATTATGAACATTTGGATTTTAATAATAAACTTTTTATATTTCCGACAATGTTGACTTTTTGCTCATTTCACAAATTTAACATTTAGATTTTTTTGCATATGTGGAGAAAAATTGACCGTACTTCTAATATTTATATTTTCGAAATTAATTTTTTTTATTTATTTTGACATCTTTACATCTACAATTTCGCATAAATTTGGATACATGTTGACCTTATTCACTATTTGGATGTTTTCCGATTTTGAATTTTGACAGTTATATCACTTTTTGCATTTTAGAAAATGTTGGACTTATTCTGCGATAACATATGATTTTCGGCAATTAGTTCTCATTTTACATTACACTATTTTGCATTCGAAAGAAATATAAGATGTTCGTAAATAATGTATGCCTTCAGTTAACAGTAAATTTCAATTTTTCTCCCCACTTTTCCTTTTTGTACAATGATTTTAATTTACGCGGATTCGAATGATAAAATTATTAATTTTAGTTAAAATGAACTATAAGAAAATTAAATTATAACAATTAACAACTGCAACATAAACTCAGATATTTTTTATGATACTCTATGAATACCATATCTTACCATCAATGTCATATGTTCTCCATCCATAAGCGACATTTAATTCTTTCTTCCCATCAAATAATCCGAAATGTATTTTCCCATTACTTTCATGTGGGTTTGTGGTTCTCTTGGCACCAGAATTTACCCATTGTTTAGTTCCTAAACTAGCGACAAGCAGAGCGACAGCGAAGCAGGATCCAAAAAAGGTCACGAATATCATTCCTCTCTTAAACATGCTCATTTTATAATTGACATTGCTCTAGATCTATCAAACAACGACAAATTAACACCGATCGTCCCTATGACTAAATTATCATCTATTTCCTGTGTTGTATCCTATATAAATAATTGTGTTCTCATTCAAGTGAAAGGTTCTCTTGCAACCGCATACTTGAAATTTCGTTCTTCTAAAATCGATGAATCATTTGTTGTAAATTCGTTAAATGATATGATACCACAGTTCGTGAAAGACTAGCGATGCGTGTATCCTCTTCTGACCGTGCATTGAAATTCCCTTGCCGACAGAGTGCAAACTTTAATTTTCGGTAAATTGCAACGAACTTGACTCTGTTGAATGCAACACGTTGTTTTTAATGCACCTCCTGAAGCGTTCACGCAATAAACACATTATTTAATCACTGGAGTGTATTTAAATGACACTGTTTTCTGAACAAATATTGCCCACTGTTTTAAATACTCGGTCGAAATAGCACTGGACGTTCGTGAAATAGCCACAAATATTTATTTTAAAACTTGTTTTATGTGTACCGTATGCATTTTGTTCTCATTTACACGAAAGACGAGTGAAAATCTCAGGTATGCTGCTCGAAAGGTTAAAAGTTATTCGAAACCCAGGTGAGGCCTAAAACAACGACCTCTTCACACAACTGCTTCTGGAGAACGTTGTTTTACCTCGTTTTTGTGCAGTAGTAAATACACGAGCAGCATCAAAACATTCGTTTGCAGTCGTACACCCTCGTGTAAAATATATATACATCGCAGTCACTATACGCCTGGAGATTATAGTCTTTCACGACAAAGTTGTATGCAAAATGTATAACCATTGGAGTCAGTATTCAGGAACTCTGCAATCTTAATGGATTAAATATAGTATTTACTTTGCGCATTAGTTTTATTATAATTATATAAGTAATATATATAATTATAATAATAATTTGAGAAAACGACATTATGCATTATGTTTCGAAAAATATTTGTAAACTATAATTCATAAACATCAACAGGTGATAAATTCTACCAAACTACGCACTCATGGCTGCCTTATTATATAAATAATGGAAAACCCCGTAAAACCATAGAAGACTATTCGACCAACATTTATTTTAGTTAAGTTAATTAATAGTTATCAATAAATGTTGTTTCGTTTCTTATAATTTATAAATTATTTCACATATTCACAATGTACCGAAATGCAAAATGTTTGGACTAACAGGGCGCTATGAGAATATAAACTCCTATGGGGTAAGAGAAATGTGGGATTTCAGGAGACGAAGAAGATATGGGATGTATGTGTAAGAAATGCGGTAGAAATGGGGAGGAGAATGTTGAGGTATGAGTTGGAATTGAGAGGGGGAGGGAGGAGAGACTGGAGAAAAAGGTATTGGAAGAATTAGACAAGACAGGGATTTGAGGAAGGCATTGGGAGAGAATGGGGAAGGGGTACAGATATTAGGGGAGTTAAAAAGGAGGAGGGCCGAGGGTATGAAAAGGAGGGTAATTGAGTGACATGAAATTTACATGTTACAGGAAAGGTGAGCAGTCGAGGGCTGGAGAGGGAGGTAGTAGACAAAACGAAGAGAAGGTGGAGCAGATGTAGTGGAGTGGAGAGAACGAGGAGTGGAGAATAAAAATAAAAAGACACGATGTAACATTAGGGTCAGAAATCCCAAATAAAGGTTGTTTTTTATATATAAACTCTTGTACGGTCTCGTACAAAAACCAATTTCGGCTCGGCATTTATCGCATAAATCCCCTTTCACAAGAGCCATCATTTTACGACTGCCAAATTCATCACTTCATCATTCTACCCTGCGGTTGTAAATAAGCCATTAAACATCGTAATTTAAATTATTATATGGCATGCAGTCTCGGGAATTTAGGTTTCCAATCATTTTAGAATCGGTGAACCAAATCTCGGTCAAAACATCCCTCACAATATTGTTCTGATATCTATCAATGGGTTTCGTCCCTTCAATACGCTTCCAGACATAACAGAACGCCGCTCCTCCTGGATTTGCAATTTTTAAATTGTGTAAACATTTTCAATTGTTTCCATGATATGACATTAGCGAGGTCTTGTACATTTCAAAAGTAATATTTCTACCACATTAAGAGGCAATATTTTTATTTAGCTCAAAATAATGTACGGCGTAAATATTATTGTTCGTTTGGTATTATACGCAAACTACCTGTATTGAAAAACAAATCATGTTACACGACAGCTGATCGCGAAAATTACTGCCTGTATTTACTAAAATGTATGTATTGAATAGGAAATGAATTTTGTACTTTTGTGAAGATATAAATAACACTCTATCTCGATTGGCCCAAATCTGTTATCTATAATTTTTTAACAAAGTTTCTATTTTCCTCTTGCCTGTAGACGGTATAAATGATCTTTTCCTTAAACAATTATACACACATGTTTGCACATGTTTGACACAATTATTTAAATAAATTCATTAAGCAATAATAATTATACAAATTATTCCTTAACATTGTACGTTTCTAATGTGTATTCCATTGTTAATCCTATATTTTTTACAATACTCACAATGTATTTATAAAAAGCTTTATCCTTTATCCTCTCGCCGCTTTCACGCCTTTAAAATCTATTTATAAATACTTATTTCCTTGCTATTCACGATTTTTAGAAATTATTTGTAAATAATCGTCTCCTTGCTGTTTTCAAAATTTTAACAACATACAATAAAGTGGCCATTGAAATAGTTCAACGTTCATTAATTTAACAACAGATATAATTATAATATATACAAATTAAAAATGTATCTTGTCAAATCTGACAGCAAAATGTAAAATTTACACGAAAGATGGTCTAATCTTACACCTCAATGGTGTAGTGAACATTAATTAATACAGGTTCATGAAGACTAACTGGTGGATCGCTAGACAATATTGTTTCTGGGTTATTACCCTTCGTCAGTAGCGATTACCAAGAACCTTAGTTGTTGAAATACCTTTACATGTAGTGGTCATCAAAACTTCTTGGCGCGAGCCAATCACTCCTAACGAACCACTGACAACAGAACACTGACAAGACGATACCTTGTCTAACACCTTGCGGAGACTAAACAAGAGACGACTGTCAAACGTCCAGTGTCAACATATAAAAGGATTGCTGCAATTAAGTTCAAAAACAATTCAAATTAAAAATGTATCTTGTCAAATCTGACAGCAAAATGTAAAATTTACACGAAAGATGGTCTAATCTTACACCTCAATGGTGTAGTGAACATTAATTAATACAGGTTCATGAAGACTAACTGGTGGATCGCTAGACAATATTGTTTCTGGGTTATTACCCTTCGTCAGTAGCGATTACCAAGAACCTTAGTTGTTGAAATACCTTTACATGTAGTGCTCATCAAAACTTCTTGGCGCGAGCCAATCACTCCTAACGAACCACTGACAACAGAACACTGACAAGACGATACCTTGTCTAACACCTTGCGGAGACTAAACAAGAGACGACTGTCAAACGTCCAGTGTCAACATATAAAAGGATTGCTGCAATTAAGTTCAAAAACAATTCAAATTAAAAATGTATCTTGTCAAATCTGACAGCAAAATGTAAAATTTACACGAAAGATGGTCTAATCTTACACCTCAATGGTGTAGTGAACATTAATTAATACAGGTTCATGAAGACTAACTGGTGGATCGCTAGACAATATTGTTTCTGGGTTATTACCCTTCGTCAGTAGCGATTACCAAGAACCTTAGTTGTTGAAATACCTTTACATGTAGTGGTCATCAAAACTTCTTGGCGCGAGCCAATCACTCCTAACGAACCACTGACAACAGAACACTGACAAGACGATACCTTGTCTAACACCTTGCGGAGACTAAACAAGAGACGACTGTCAAACGTCCAGTGTCAACATATAAAAGGATTGCTGCAATTAAGTTCAAAAACAATTCAAATTAAAAATGTATCTTGTCAAATCTGACAGCAAAATGTAAAATTTACACGAAAGATGGTCTAATCTTACACCTCAATGGTGTAGTGAACATTAATTAATACAGGTTCATGAAGACTAACTGGTGGATCGCTAGACAATATTGTTTCTGGGTTATTACCCTTCGTCAGTAGCGATTACCAAGAACCTTAGTTGTTGAAATACCTTTACATGTAGTGGTCATCAAAACTTCTTGGCGCGAGCCAATCACTCCTAACGAACCACTGACAACAGAACACTGACAAGACGATACCTTGTCTAACAATTTGCGGAGACTAAACAAGAGACGACTGTCAAACGTCCAGTGTCAACATATAAAAGGATTGCTGCAATTAAGTTCAAAAACAATTCAAATTAAAAATGTATCTTGTCAAATCTGACAGCAAAATGTAAAATTTACACGAAAGATGGTCTAATCTTACACCTCAATGGTGTAGTGAACATTAATTAATACAGGTTCATGAAGACTAACTGGTGGATCGCTAGACAATATTGTTTCTGGGTTATTACCCTTCGTCAGTAGCGATTACCAAGAACCTTAGTTGTTGAAATACCTTTACATGTAGTGGTCATCAAAACTTCTTGGCGCGAGCCAATCACTCCTAACGAACCACTGACAACAGAACACTGACAAGACGATACCTTGTCTAACACCTTGCGGAGACTAAACAAGAGACGACTGTCAAACGTCCAGTGTCAACATATAAAAGGATTGCTGCAATTAAGTTCAAAAACAATTCAAATTAAAAATGTATCTTGTCAAATCTGACAGCAAAATGTAAAATTTACACGAAAGATGGTCTAATCTTACACCTCAATGGTGTAGTGAACATTAATTAATACAGGTTCATGAAGACTAACTGGTGGATCGCTAGACAATATTGTTTCTGGGTTATTACCCTTCGTCAGTAGCGATTACCAAGAACCTTAGTTGTTGAAATACCTTTACATGTAGTGGTCATCAAAACTTCTTGGCGCGAGCCAATCACTCCTAACGAACCACTGACAACAGAACACTGACAAGACGATACCTTGTCTAACACCTTGCGGAGACTAAACAAGAGACGACTGTCAAACGTCCAGTGTCAACATATAAAAGGATTGCTGCAATTAAGTTCAAAAACAATTCAAATTAAAAATGTATCTTGTCAAATCTGACAGCAAAATGTAAAATTTACACGAAAGATGGTCTAATCTTACACCTCAATGGTGTAGTGAACATTAATTAATACAGGTTCATGAAGACTAACTGGTGGATCGCTAGACAATATTGTTTCTGGGTTATTACCCTTCGTCAGTAGCGATTACCAAGAACCTTAGTTGTTGAAATACCTTTACATGTAGTAGTCATCAAAACTTCTTGGCGCGAGCCAATCACTCCTAACGAACCACTGACAACAGAACACTGACAAGACGATACCTTGTCTAACACCTTGCGGAGACTAAACAAGAGACGACTGTCAAACGTCCAGTGTCAACATATAAAAGGATTGCTGCAATTAAGTTCAAAAACAATTCAAATTAAAAATGTATCTTGTCAAATCTGACAGCAAAATGAATTGTTTTTGAACTTAATTGCAGCAATCCTTTTATATGTTGACACTGGGCGTTTGACAGTCGTCTCTTGTTTAGTCTCCGCAAGGTGTTAGACAAGGTATCGTCTTGTCAGTGTTCTGTTGTCAGTGGTTCGTTAGGAGTGATTGGCTCGCGCCAAGAAGTTTTGATGACCACTACATGTAAAGGTATTTCAACAACTAAGGTTCTTGGTAATCGCTACTGACGAAGGGTAATAACCCAGAAACAATATTGTCTAGCGATCCACCAGTTAGTCTTCATGAACCTGTATTAATTAATGTTCACTACACCATTGAGGTGTAAGATTAGACCATCTTTCGTGTAAATTTTATAATATATATATATATATATATAATTTTTTTTATTCAATTGTATTATTAACAGTGCCCCGCAAAGGTCAATCAAATTTGTTAACCAATTTTGAAAAATAGGTTCAAATTCTTCTGGAGATGCTATTGTAGCTCCTGAAGGTTTTATGACTTGTCTGGACGGCAATAGTGAATACTCCCCAAACAAGTTTATTCGGAAAACTCAACGACACCTTCTTGAAAAATATCGCACTCATGCGTATCAGTCTTCAAAAAATGAGGCCACGTACTACAAAAAGTATATATAGTATATATAGAAATACCTGCCAACCATAACAGAATCTCCCTCAAAATATATACATTCAGATATTATGCACTTCGCATATTGTTTGTTTCACCTTCGATTATAAAGTGCTCGTAGACAAAAGCACGACTCCTCAAAGAGAATGCCACTGCTGAGGATAATTATGCAATAACATCATGGTGGGTGCATTTATAAATAATTTTTTCGAACTGTTTTCACGTTTTTAACAATCTACTTACAAACAATTAATGCTGTCCTGCTTTTAGGATTTTAACAATAATAATTAACTAAATATTTATCCCTAAGGCTAACGATACAACAGCAATATTTTGGTTGTCAACTGAAGATTCTACCACGCAACCAATTCCCGTATTGACAGTAGCAATGCAAAATCAATATCGACGCGTTACGATACTTTATTAAGACTACTTTTTCCCAAGGAAAATTCAACTTTGCTCGGAGCACTTCTCACACACGACTTTTAGCTCGTAAACCAATACAATACCTTGGGTAGGGATATCAGGGGAGATAAGGAAAAGAGTGGAGAAAATATACGAAGAAACGTGGTGCACAATCAGGGAGGGGGAGGGCAGCTCGGAGAAATTCAGGACATGGAAAGGGATAAGACAGGGATGCCCGCTATTCACAACTATGTAACACCTACATAGCAGAGTTAGGGGAGATATTGAGGAAGGGCCAATACGGAGGGTTGAAATTGGGAAACAGGAAAATATGGTCGTTGGCATACGCAGAAATTGTAGCAGAAGCAGAGAAGGGATTGGAGGAAATGACGAAGAGGTTAGAACGGTTTATGGATAAAAGCGAGTTGGAAGTAGGGAAACAAAGATACTGAGATTTGCGAAAGGAGGTGGAAGAAGGAGGGAGATACAGATGAAATGGAAAGGGGAGAAAATAGAACAAGTGAAAGAGTACATGTACCTAAGATACATAATGAGGGACAACAATAGTAACGAGGGACACATAGCACATATCTGCAAGAAGGCGAGAGGAGCAATGGAGGGTCTAAGGAAGAGCTTATGGGGAAAGAGAATAAAAAAAATATGGAACGCATGTGTAAAAAGCATAATGTATGGAGTGTGGAATTGGAGAGAGTGAAGACCAACAAAGACAAATAAAAAGAACACTGGCATTGAAGAAATCAACAAGTACATTGTGAGGCATGAGACTGGGAGCGACAGGTTGGCGGTCGAAGTTGGGTCTAGGGCGTTGATGTATGAGCTGACAAAGAGAGAAGGGACGGACCAAAGTTTGGTAAGGATGGCAATAGAGGAAATAAGAAGCAGGAACTATATGAGAAGGGAAGTATCTAAGTGGGAAGAAGGAAGAAGAAAGCTGCTGGAAAAGGGAGGAATATCAGAGAAAGAAGTAGAGAGAATCAGAGGAGAATGGAAACAAGTGGAGAGAGAAACAACAAATAGATCGAGGCAAGTGGAAGCTCAAGAAAGAGAGGGCAAAATAAGGAAAGCAAAATATAACACAAAATACAAAGAAATAACAGTGGATGGGGGAGAACCAAGATATTTGAGGGCAAGGAGGACTTATTATAGTACTGGATGAGTGAGGAGTACAGGAAATGCGAATTATGTGCGGAAGGCGAAGATAAATGGGAGAACTGGATGAGATGGTGTAAAAACGTGAAGATGGAGAAAGAGTAGAAGAGGAAAGGGGGAGATTGGAGCAGAAGCATGGGGAAGAACGTAGAGGGGGTGAAATTCTTGGCAGAACTAAAGGAATTGAAGGAGAACAGAAGACGGACGGTGAGGGAAATGCAGGCAGGAGAGGACCGTAGGACGGAGAAAGGTAACATGTAAATACAAGGTATGAAACATGATGTATGGAAAATAGTTATACCAATAAAGGTTTTTTTTTACTTAAAACTCACACGCACACAACGTGATTTAAAACATAGTTTGCGGGCATATATACACCGTAAACTCATTGAATCTTTAACAATTATAACGTTTTTTTTATAATATAAATAAAAGTAGTTTATTGCGTACATACAGTGTTCGGGATAGACAACGTCTTTAAACATACAAACACTTATTTTCATTGCGCAGTCACAAAAGATCAAATGCGACTAAAAATTAATATTAAGTAAATTGCTTACGACAAATACATATAAATAAACTCTTAGCATTCGGACCGAGAATAATGGTGTAAACCTGTAAACTGTTCTGTAACATTTAGAATATACAACCATTTTGCCTCCTTCCAGATATACTTTCATTTTTATTTATTTACGACATTTTTGTAATCGAGATAAGATTATCTCAATTGAATGTCACAGTAGTACAGTATAAGTAATTATTGAACTACTCGTACATCGCTATGTCCAGTATGAGATCAAACAATTCCAATAACGTATCATATATTTTCGGAATACTTACAATAATATTATTATTTATTTTGTATTTAATTGTATATTTCATTGATGCGTCATTACCAACACCACTCACTATCGAAGATGAGGTAAACTAACTATATTACATAATTTAGTATGCATTTGTTAAATTTTAGATCAATAATCACAACAGCTTTATAGCAGAAAGTGCCAAAAGCTACTTGAAATTACTAACAGATCTGGGACCAAGGGTCGTAGGCGACAAGCAAAATGAAATTTTCGCAGTTCAGCGTTTGCAAGACGAAATTTATAAAATTAGAAACAATGCTCATCCGAATCAAAGGATAGAATATGACTTGCAATTGACCACAGGTTCATATTATTTGGCATACAAACCATATGGGTCTATAAATGCTTATGCAAATTTGCAAAATGTTATAGTCAAAGTACATTCAAAAAACAACTCCGAGAATAGTGTGTTAATAAATGCACATTTTGACACAATGCCAAGAAGTCCAGGTAACGTGCACAAAAGTTTTTCGATTACCATTTGATCTTGTATGTACATCCAGGTGCCAATGACGATGGTATCCATTGCGCTGTCATGTTGGAGGTTTTGAGAAAATTATCCCAATCCTCCACGAAACCAACAAATAATATAATATTCCTTTTTAACGGCGGCGAAGAATCCAATATTCAAGCGTCACATGGATTTGTTGCTCAACATAAATGGGCACATGAAATTAAAGTTGTAATAAATCTTGAAGCAACAGGAGGTGGAGGCAAGGAAATTTTATTTCAGGCTGGTCCGGGTCAAGCATGGCTAATGAATTATTACGCTAACGTGCCCCATCCTTTCGCACATGTCGCCGGCGAGGAAGTTTTCAAGAGCAACATAATTCCTTCCGATTCGGATTTTAGGATATTTCGAGATTTCGGCGAAATTATTGGTAACGTACACATACAGTCATTACATTATTTATAATGAAATTTGCAGGCTATGACTTCGCTTACATCAAAGATGGTTATAGATATCATACAAAATATGATGATTTTTCAAGTGTTGACGATGGCAGAATTCAGCACACTGGGGACAATATTTTGCAATTAGTGCGTGATTTGGCCAACGCACCAGAAGTGAATAACGCGAAGGAAGAAAACGGTGGCGTTGTGTTTTATGATTTCATTGGTTTATTTCTTATTTATTATAGTGAAAATGTTGGCATTATAGTGAATACGCTGGTAATAATAATTTCGTATGCCGTAGCTGCATGGAGCGTTATCGACTTCAAAATGGGTTCGTTTTAATATCCTATGTTATGCCCTATAATATAATATAAGTTTGGATTACGCTAATCAAACAACTTGTCATAATATGATCGATTTTATTTCGATAATAACTCAAGTAGATTAGATAGAAAATATTAAAATAACCAATAACAATTATTACGACTTGCTAAATGGCATAATGGTATAATTAACATCTTGACATTTAGATTTTCGTCTCAGATTTGTGATAAAAAGTTTGCACATTAATTCTTATGTTTCGATTAGTGAATTTTTTTCTAATTTAAATCAAATATGCGAAAAACTAACCTAGCCATTATAAAATCTGTTCATACATACCGTCCATGATCCCATCCGTTTTGTGGTTTAAGGTGATGGCGCACCTATCCAAGCTTTTGCCTTCCTATGCATACTTGCCTTTTTCTTTTTTTTTGGGAACTAAAAATAAATATTTCGTGTAAAAATACAATAGTTTACATAAAGTTATTTAGTGACGATGTGCATTGCATGCACAACGGTACGCATTCCACATTCTTCTTGTTCAGGCCACCGATCAACATGCGACCGTTCTTCGTCAAGAATATATAATGGTTCTTGATCAGTTTCCTGACCTGCTCCGGTGTCAAACCAATGAAACAGAATATTCCGATTCGGTTAGTGATGTTGTCACAGTTCTTGCTTTCCTTTTCCCAATCAGCCTTCAACTGAGGAATGCCCAACACTCTCCTGATGATTCTGGAACCGTGTATCGGTGGACGCTGATGAAGATCTTCAGTTGCGACAGAACCCCTCCTGACTTTTCCTTGCCTTCGGTCATTACCGTGAGCGCACCAACCAACGAACGTCCTCATGGAGTATGCGTCCTGCGCATCACCACTTGCGAATCCCTGATACGCCATGTTGAAAAAAGGGAGAAGTTTCTTCTGCTTACACACCAGTGTCAACCGGTCCCATTGTTTCTGGGAGGGATCCACACCCGTGGGATTGTGAGCACCCTCTCGAATACTCTCAACTGTTCATCATCTCTTTTACTCACTAACATGGTTTGTAATTCGTATGGATATTTCTGTATTTTTCGAGCATTGTTGATTTACATATTAATTATTTAAAAATATTCCTGTTACTTTGTATCCCTCCATGATTTACATATCTTCTTCCCTGGGATGATTGCTGTTTGTGTACACTTCCATGTATTTAAAAGTATCAACTTCTTCGACTCTATGTCCTGCCATACTGATACTATTGCTTCGTTTCGTATTTCTGTCCATTTACATACTTACGTACTTAATTTTCCTCTTATTAATTCCAATTTCACGTGCTTGAGTTTTCAGTCACGGTACTGCCTTCTTTGTTCTTCCAATTGTCACAATATGATCTGTGTCTATCTATATCTTATTGTCCCCTTTAGACTAGTTCCTCTTACTGCTATTTCCATTGTGATATCAGACAAAGTGGCTGAGAATACATCTCATTTCCTAACTCTACTGGTACACATGAAACTTTCACCGTCTCCCTCATATATTTTAACTTATGTCCGTGATTCCTCCATTGTTATTTTTACTGATTTTATCAGTTTACTAGGCATTTTTAGTTCCTGTATCGTTTTACACAGAGGAGTTCGCGGAATCAAAGACACGTTCGAAATAGACAAACGTCATGTGGAGAGCTATGTCATATTCATGACTCTTCTCACATGTATTGTCCGTAATTGCTTTTCCCGGTCTAAGTCCTCCTATTATTTGGTTACATTCAATAAGCTAATTCCTCTATAGTTAGTCGGTTCGTCAATGTTTCCTGTTGGTATTATGAGTCCTCCTCTCCATTCTTTACGCATCGTCTCTGTTTCTTGACCCACCCATCTTAATCATTTCTGCACATATGTTGTCTTCTTTGGCGTTTTGTATAAATTTCCTCCCCATTTCCGCCCCCACCTCTTTCTTGTGTTTGTTTTCGTTTTTATTTTCATCAATTTATACCTACTGTTTGCAATTACTAAGTAATGATGGGTGTCGACATTTACATATCAGTAGCTTCTTACATCTTCTATCGCTATTCATTGTATTTTTTGTGCAATTTATTTGTACGTCTTACCATGTAGGGTATATTTTTCGGCCACTTCCCTTGTATATTCCTCTGTTCCAATGTATGCACTGAAATCTTTCATTACAATTTGTATATCATACTTGGGTGAATGGTGACATATCTTGTTAATTTTATCATATACCTCAATATTTCTTCTCTGCGTGCATTAATTATAAAAATATTCGTTGGTCTCGTAATTAGTATATACATATTATATCACTAACGCCAACAAAACACCAACACCATTTCGACACTAAAACTGACTAAAGTCCTTCTTTCTAATCTCCTGATTTCTACCCAATCTAATTTCTTGAAAAAAAAAACCTTTATTTGTCATCCCATAATTCAGTAACAATAATATAAAATCTCGCTAAAAATTTCTAAACAACTCAAACAAATTCTCATCCTTCCCCCTTGTTGTCCTCTTTTGGCTCCTTCTCTACCTCCCTCTGCCTCTCCTTCCTGGCGTCACCTATCTTTACCTCTTGGTCACCTCATCTGCAACATAATTTACTTTCTTTCTGCCTCCCTCCTTCTGCTACCCTATTCTCTCCTCCCCTTTAACTCCCCTAGCAACTCCGCTCCCTCACCCTTCTCTCCTAGCGTCCACTTCCAATTTATACCCCTCTCCACCTCCTCCTCGCTCCATCCCATTTCATCGCACTCCTGTCCACCAGTGCCTCCGTTCACCTAATGCTCTTTCACAAATTATGCATCTCTTGCATTCATCTCCCATCCAGTACTTAATCTTAATCTTGTCGCAGTTGGTTCGACATCTCCGTCATGTTCCAGGTCGTAGTAATGTTAGTATATTCCAAGTACCAATTCTACCACAGTTTTTTTTTATTTTTCCTTGTCTTCACATCGTATTGTCGTTTTTCTATTTATTATTCGTATGCCTTTCTTAATCCATTCCGTTGTTATTTGGAAGTTCCGTCGGTCCTCATTTATTAGTTTTTTGCTATCTTAAGTTCCTTCTTATCTGTGTCCCATTTATATGTTACTTGATCCACTGTTAATTTCTAGTACCCACTTTTAATACTTAACTTAAACTTATACACACTGGCTCGTTTTTCATTATTCATTAGTTACATTATTAAATGGTGTTTGATTTGTGACACTTTGTCTAGGCAAATAAGGAAATGATCCCGCGTTTATATTTTTTCGAGTTTGGTTTGTACCTATGTGCCTAAATTGAAATGATAGTCATTTGAATATTTTCAGGGTCATGCCGGAAAAGTATGAAGTATATTGCGATAACTCTACTAGGAAAATTAACCGGATGGATATTCTCGGCAGTATTTGTCTTGTTAGTAGCATTAATTTTAGGTGCTGTTAATAGGACAATGAGTTGGTATAATGTTCCCGTGATTGTTGTCGGTTTATATTTTCTCCCGGTTCTTGGATGCTGCTGTGCAACTACGATGCTAGTTAACCACTACGTTAAAAACGTAAGCTTTTAAATTTCTGATATCTGTAGCTAATATAAAACATTTCCAGAAAGATTTAAACGTGGCGCAAAAAATATTATTGCAAATACATTTAGTTCGATCTTTGTGGACCACCGTTGCTTTGGTTGGCACTTGTCTTGGAATTATGTCGGTGTACATCATTATCGTACCTGTTTTATTTAACGCAGTGGCTGCTGTTATAATACACATATTCAAGTTATATTCAAGTAAGGCTGTAAATGGAAGTTTTTTTTTTTAGTAAATTTGTTTATTGATAGGTAAACTTTGGATTCCAATTTATTTGGTCAGCACAGTTTTACCAACAATGTTTATTATGTATCTAGGACATGTAATACTTTCGTTGTTTATTCCACTGTGTGGACGATTTGGAACTGCGATGAATCCAGAATTTATTATTGGTTTATTTCTGGTTGCTTTTGCGATTTTAGTAACTTGTCTTTATGTAAGTTTCTTACACAGTACGTATAGAGAAAGTGATGGAAATGTTAATAAATTTATTATTATACCGCAATGAAGTTTTAAGGGAATATTTTAAGAATTTTATTAATGTTCCCCGAAACAATTAATAGCAGGTCTAAAAGTGTCGACGTTCCGACCACAAATTTGTTTTCGTGATTAAGATATGAGTTTTCAGAGCCAAAATGTCGGGGCATAAACTATTAGATCAGTTGAAATAATCTGCTAACTCGGTACATAACGTCATAGTTACATATAACTCTTTCTTTAGACATAATACTATACAGATTATGAGAAATATCATTTATTGCAAACTAGATATTTCTAGTACGGGCCTTACTTTTGTTTGTGATGATTTGTAGACCAATCATTTAAATACCTTGTAGTTTTCTTATGTGTTCACGGGAATACAAACGATATGTTAATTAATATATCTCAACTGAAGTTTTTAGGAGCCGCTTCTGCTACTGATAAACAAACCAGCAAACATATTGTTTTTTATTGGTGCGTTTTTCATAGCAACAGTAATCGTTATTGCTACACCAATGGGTTTTCCTTATGACGGAGACAATGAATCGCCTAACCCCCAAAGGTTTCCCATATACGTGAGTCACTTTTACAAATTGTTTCAAACTGGTTTATTTCGACCGTTTCAGCACACTAGAAGAATATATCACGATGAAAGTGGTGACGTAATTAAGGACGATGCTGGTTTCTATTTTAGAAACATGGATTACAATTCACCACGCAGCATAAAACCCTACGTAACAGAAATGCAAAATGCAACATCTTTGGAAGACGATTGTAAAAGAGCGCTGTTCTGTGGGTTGCCCGTTACATATTCTAGGGATTTTGAGGAGTTGTAAGTACACCTCATTCTTTTACAAACTCGAGACATTAAACTGTCTTTCCTTGCGACGACAGCATTTAATTGTTGAGTGTTTTAAGTAAGGATTTTATTTGAATGCCATTATTAAATTGCAAATATAAATATCACAATATTCATAAGTCATATTTTCCTCTTTATTCGGTCAACGAAAGAGGAAAATATGTAAGGGAGGTAGGTACATCCCAGAGTCCGTTCATGTGAAATACCTTATGGCAACCAAACATGTACCGTAGTAATCACCGTAGTTTCACGTAACAAACTCTAAAGTTTCACAAATTGGATAAATTCGGAGCTACATTTGTATAGTTCCACCATAACGGATGTAATTCTTATTAATAAAACTACTTGAACTATGTATTTTGTTTATTATATATACATAAAATATATAAATTTCGCTACACTGTTTGATAAACGCTACCTGACGATGCTACAGTGTTGCGAAACAGTTAATAGTATTATTATATATTTTATGTATATCTACTTGTATATAATAAACAAAATACAATGACTACAGTGACTCTGAAGTTACCCTATGTCTTAATACTGATGAATTCTAAGTGCCACAGTTTTAACATAACTTTTACAAAAATTTCAGGGAAGATAATGTATGGATACCAGCTAAAGCGCCAATTATAGAAGATACAATGCCGAGTTTGACTTTGAATTATGTCGAAACGTTGTCATCTACACTATTGAGATATTCATTTACAGTCACAGGTAAGTTAACAGCCCTTCTGATAAGCTTATATCACATTTATTTACGACTACGAAAACAGTAAACTTCATTTAGCTTGTTCAATAAGTGTGTGCGTAGCTAGTTTGTATTTAGTTTTTTAAACTAGTAAATGCTTGAGAAACAAAGATTATTTTCACATCTAGTCGTATACACACAAATTTCATTTTCAGGCCCTGATTGTATGGACGTCTATTTGTCACCAAAAGAAAATGCACGAATTGTCGCAGTCAGCCTAAACAACTTTGTTCCTACAGAACAACCCACATGGAATGGGCGTCCAACAGTTTACATTCTTTACGTTTATGGTAAACTATCTGCACCTTTAAACTTTCACATCGATATTGAAGTACCCAACAACTGGAGGGAACCTGCAATGGACATTGCTATAACAGGAAAATATATCCACGATGAAAGTACACCAAGAACAGAGGAATTTGAAAACTTTTTGAAGAAATTTCCGGACTGGGCAGTTTTCACAACTATTGCTTTGGGTCATTATGAGTCTTGGGTATACTAAGTATGTTTGAAATTGAATACATTATGTATGTAAGAGTATATTGTAGTATTAATACACACACTTAATCACAAGTATAAAAACGGCAGTAGAAAAATAATAATTTACAATTGGAAACGTTTGACGTTAGATATAAAAATACCTATTTAAATATTGTATGTTGATAGATTGAATGTTATGATTCTGTGTGTGGGATAAACGTGTAAATAAAGTATTTGTAAGGAGACCATGCATAAATTCAAAGTCATTACCGTTGGAGCGCACGGAATAACTTTAAAAGTAATACAATTATGCATAATAAATGATACGTTACATGACATATTACGTGATACGTTGCTCTCTATATCTAAAACTGAAGAAATTAATAATAAATAATGAAAGTATAATGAAAAATTGAAGAATATAATTACTAGCGACATTCAAGTAACGGAGCCGAAAATACTTATGAAAAACCAAAAAAATGAAACTCCAGAATTACGAGGCAAGTGCTTCCTAAGAGTGAAGACCTACCTAGAAGAGAAAAATTAAAAACCAAATAATACAATATATATGTACTAAATGTTGATGTGTCCTGTCGGCATGGAACGCCATGTGCCATTTCTAGGGCTTGCCGTGTGTAATGTGATGTACATATTTTAATTACTAGTAAACGCACCTTGCACATTTGCAAGGGAATTCGCTTATACAGTGATCGTACATCAAAGTGCTTCGTCGCGTAAGGGTAATTCTATAATAATTAATTAATAGTCACTTGATGTATGTCCACATTTATATTAGGAAATCGTTTACGTTCCAATCTTGATTCATAGTTGTTATTGAAATACGAAGTGTGTTGCGTCCTTGATATAATTAGTAAACATATATCAAGTTTGATTCAAATGTAACGACGTATCCCTACAGCATTATAAACTGTGTTCTTTGCAAATTCAACCAACTTTTCTACAGTCGCAGTTCTGTGCAAGATCATATCGTTATGGTAATTTTTATTTCATAAAATGTCATTTACCTGTTTGTATTAACAAGATTATTTTCAATTTTACATAAAAAAGAAAGATAAAGTTGACCAAAATCGTTAACGTTTCAGTTAACTCCGGAACATTTAAACCATATGACACTCCACACATTTATCTCCGAAATGAAGTAGAACACAATTAAACAAATATTAGTATAATGTAACAAAATTATCGGCATAAATATAAATAAATATGATAATAAATCTAAATGAGGTTAGAGTAGGGGAAAGTGGGGTAAAATGAACCCTTAACAAAAAATGCCTTTAATAATGTAAAATAATACAAATTAATTTTACAAATATGATGTACATACATTAAAGCAGGAAAGATCTCTAAGAACTAAAATACATAGCCTTTTCAAACCATTAGCAAAACATCAGATTATAAAAAAGACTGAAAATGATCCATTTTACCTTAAAGATTTAGTGAAATGGTCCCTTCACTCACGTGAAATGAATCCTTTATATTATGAAGTATTTTACATACACAAATCGCAAATATAGGGTTTTTCGACCATTAACGCCAGCGCATATTCAGCCTATTGTTGACAAGAGCAACATTTTATCCATTGTTCGTGGCTGCAGAATTGCTAAACAACTTCGAACAAAAAATACAAGGTACATCATCGTTGTCTATCATCTTAGCTTTTATGTCAGACAAAATGTTATTGACAGATTTTGTTTCCACACCCAATTAACACCCAATTATAACGTAAAGTCAGTACCATTGACCTTTGCAATGACATTGAGCTTCTACTTTGAGGAGGGGCTGTATGGAGTGAAATCTGAAAAGGAGTAGTTTAACATCGCCAACATTGCGATCTGCATCATTCCCAAAAATACTCAGGTCGTCTGAGGAACTCCCACTAGGTTGTCACTCGTCTGATTCATCACAACATGATAATAATAATAATAATAATAATAATATTTCTTTATTGGACTAGGACCAGCCGCGGGCTGTTCCTAGCCTAAAATAGATAATTACATAGTCGTAAAAAATCATTCCCTATTCTAACATTTAACCGAAAGAAAAATACAACCAATGAATAAATTATATTAAATTAAAATTAAATGTAAAAGCCAACTACAGAAGGCATGCTTCAGAGTACACTTACCAATGCTACAGGCAGTAAACAACAAACTATATGACTTAAAATTTAAACTATAAAGTGAAATGAAAGTGTCGGACTTCGTATTTGAAGCGAGAAGTAGAAAGAGATTTTAATTTTTCCGGCAAAGTATTGTACAATTTAGGAGCAGCCACAAAGTACGATTTCGCAAACGGTGTTGTCGAGTGTTTAGGTATGTTTAATTTATTGTTTGTTCGTACCTCGATACATGTTCGTACCTCGATCGATGTTCGTAGATACAGTGGTGTACCCGTATTCAAGATCGAGTGTATCAATGAGCTGTAATGAACAGCGAGTCTTATATTTAATTTTTTCCACTTATAGCGTTCGTAGTACTCAGTTACATGATCACGTCTACTAAAGCCAACATCGTAACGTAAGCATGAATTTTGAATTATTTGCAATTTGTATGCATCCGTCTGGGACAAATATGGCCCATACACTACGTTGCAATAATCAAGTCGGGATATTATTAAGTATTATACAGAAACATCCTAAGGTAATAACTATATAATATATGCTCGGTTGTATGTACATAACCCAAATAATCAAATTTATAAAAATACAAAATAAAACAATATGCTTTATTAAAAATCATTTACATACAATTTATAACCAAATAATAAAAAAAAATAACTATATATACCGGGTGCTGCAATGGAGGACGCATCATAGGAAATCCCATGTTAATCTCGAGGCATTCAAATATTGGCTTCCCTAATGATTGGTTTTACAACAACATTCCATATAAGTTTTTTAATGGATACATGATTGTCCAATTGGCGCAAATTGGGCTCAATTCCCAAATACTTTAAAAAAATGTGTCGGCTAAATTTTGAAATTTTAAATCAAAATATCAAGTCTGCCTTGGTCAAGGACTATGAAACGTGCCAAGTGTCTGATAAACTTAACTGACAATTGAAGAATTGAATAAATAAGCCTAGCAAAATGCGCTAATTGGGCCACCATATAGTGTCCTTTAAAAAACTTAAATGAAATTTTGCTGTAAAGTCATTACGGCAGCCAATTTTTGAATGCCCGAAATTAACTTCGGATTTCCTATCCGCCAATGCAGCATCCTATATATATACTGGTCGTAGTAGTCGGTTAGGCCCACTCAAAGTCTTAATCATTGCAAATTAATAATTCCATTCCATGACTGGGGAGATTCGAATCCGTAACAAAATTACTAACCGGTGATCCGGACCACTAAATTTTGTACATACATTTTAGAAAGGCAAGATTTGTGCTTTATATATTTGTACTTGTCCATGATTTGTTCCTCAACGTAATAAAAGTATTATTTAACACTAGAAAAATCAGGCTTGTATGAATGAAGCGGCTAGAATTATATCCGTGTACCAAATAATTCAAAAAGTAATAATATTTATTTACTAGTTATTTTGATGATGAGAATGGATTTTTTCACAATTGTTTATTTTCAGGGGTCTTATTTTTTGCTTAGTGGTGTCATCAATTTAAATTAAATAAATACTTGCGGTTTCGAGTGCCTTGTAATTTGTGTTTGACTTTCCACAACTTCGTTGAGATTAAGTTCTAGTTGTCAGATTGCCCACCATCAACACTGCTAATTCTTTTTATTACGATGCAAAAGTACACACACTGACACTTATACCAACGGCACAAAGTCGTATCCAAACTACCCGTCATACCATTCTTCGTATCGGAACTCTCTACTTTCATTGGCCAAAACATCCAAACGATTGTGACGAAAATTTACATCTAAAACCATAATTACACATACCCAATTGGCTTAAATTATATATTATCGAATTGTCTTTGTTGGAACATGTTTTCCACATTTTTGTTACACGAAATTCTTAACTTAATTTGACGATTCTGTGATGTTTCTATTATAAATTTTAGAACTGTGATGACCTATAAAAGAATTTGTACCTCCATCAAATTATTTCAAGTGTGACTTTATAACCTGAAGTGAACTGGATACTTCCACGAAAGTCACGTCTTTGTCCCCTAATTTCGATCTAAAGCAATGAAATAAAATCTTGTTTTTGTGTTATACTACATGTGTTTGACTTATATTGACCGTGTATATGAGTAAACAAAGTAATTGCCTGAACTAATCTACCTGCTCGATGGCCAGCTACAGTAACTTGTACAAAACTGAATTAGACACAGGTCCAAAATCTGAATTCATCAATCTGCTTTTATTTTTATGAATATATATATACTTTCATAGCCATCTAATCTAATTCAATGTTATTTGTTACTGATTTCACTAATTTAAGTGATTCTAATCCTGAGGCGTGCCCTGTGCGGTAAATATGTTGCGCCACACTAAATTTTTCCGATCTGCTGAATCGAAAATGAGCTATGTGCTCCTTATAACGCGTTATTATTGAACGTCTAGTTTGGCCAATATATTTCTCAATTCATTCTTTACATTCGATCTAATAAATTCCCGACTTTTGATTTACCTCAACTTTGTCCTTTGGGTTACCTAGCAGGTTTTTTACAGTGTTATTGGATTTAAATAAAATTCTATAACCTTGGTCTTTAAAGATGCTATTCAGTATTTGAAAATGCTACGCGACAAGAAACTTGAATAGCATCTTTAAAGACCAAGGTTATAGATAGAATTTCATTTAAATCGAATAACACTTTAAAAATTTTATTTCATGTACAATGTCCTATACCTATTTACAACTGTTTCGAAAATATTAAGTGTTTTCAGATTTATTGCAAAAATTAACATTAAAAAAAGAAAATTATTTGACTACCGAAAACAGTCTTAAAAACTAATAAGTAACAACTGTTTATTTCTTGATAATGTAAAAAACAAAAAACCATTAATGTCAATGTAGGAGATGTTCAAAATATTCGTCGCGAACATCTTGGCAACACCCCAATCATAAATAGAAATTGTTGAAGATGTCGGCTTAATTTAGTTTCATCCCTTTTGCCCCAACGGAAGGTTGGCAAACCTTTTTATCATTCTCCATGACGATAAGTTGTCGATTTTGTTTCAATGTAATAGATCTGCTTATAACTCGTGAATCCTAAGTGAGATTACTTTAACTGAATAAACCTAACAGAAATGTCTTCTAACGTTTCTCAACATCTCAGGCGTGACCTATCTAATCGCAAGCATAATTCGTCTTCTTAAGTCAGCTAAGCCGAGGGGTTTAGCTGCCTATACAATACTTTTGACATATCCCCCATAAGAAGAAGTATAATGACGTCAGATCAGGGATCGTACTGGCTATTCGATCATCATCGATCCTCGCCTCTCTAGCCATCGATTTTGAAATATTCGGTTGAGGTACTGTCGGACATTGATTTGGTAACGGGGCGGTGCTCTATTTTGCTGAAACCATATCATATTCGCTGGAACTAGGAATTTGCTGGTACGACATTATTTTGTGAGTGGTGGTAAATAATTATCGCCATTCAAATTGGTATCAACGAAAAAGGGACCTATGATATGTTCTCCAACAATTCCTGCCCAAACATTAACCTTTACAGGGTATTGCGTATATTCTTCTCTCATCCAGTGAAGATTTTCTGTCGACCAATAGCGCAATTTTGACTATTAGCATGACCGTGAAGTATAAAGGTGCACATCACATTGTTATCTAACATTGCCATCATTTGTTTACAAAAATACTTTCTCCTATCAAAATCGTCTTGCATGAGCTCCTGAGTTTGTATCATTTTATATGGATGCATTTTATTTTCTTTTAATGTTAATGGCTAACATCGAACAATGTGGCTGCTTATCGACTAGAAGAATGTTTGTTTTCCTCAAACTCAAGCATAATATCCTATTTACTATCATCTACTTCAATGCTCTCTTTTACTTTTTACTTCTTGGCAATTTCAATAGCTTTCATTAAGACTTTTTAAACCTTCACCTTTTGGCTATCAACTACACCATAACCATATTGTAGTATGACATTAAATCTGCAATTATGACATTACCTTACGTTATTTCTTCCGTCTGTATTTATCTACTTACAAATGAAATATTTAGAAACATTTCGAATCGTATATCAAATAAAATTAATTTAACTTCTCTGAAGAATCTAATTTTACTAAGTCTTCACTTAAATTCCAAATTTTTCGACAGAATTCTTTATCACAAATTTTGCTGGGCTGAGGGAAGATCCGACAATCAAAAAAGTATTTACCCGTTGTATTATTCAGTTCGTTATCTAAAGCGCAGTGTATAGCTGTTTGGGCTCCATCGCATACGCTCTATAATTATAGAGTGACTATAGCATTAAATTTATAATTCCAAACTTACCTTTCCGTATAATCTCAATAAAACGTTATAAGTTACATATTTCGTAATCAAATGTGATCGTAAACTATTTATATAGATGGGTGTATTAACAATTCCTGGATGGACGGAATTGCTCGTGATGCCAGAACTTTTTAATCTTTCCGCGAATCCATTCGCAGCTATAATATTGCACAGTTTGGAATTACTATATTCAAATAGAGACCTAACTGCGAGTATTTTGTAATCCGGTCGTAGATTTAAATTTTCAACTGTTAGGTTATTTGCGAAAGCCAAGATTGAACTAACAAAAATTATACGACCTTTGCCGGTCTTTTTCATTAAATCTGCAATTTAATACGAAAAAATTATAAATCATATGGATTACGTGCTTATTTACCAATAAGTAAATGTGTCAGAAGAAAATGTCCAAAATGGTTGATTTGCATATTAGTCAGCATACCATCCTTAGTGCGTTTGTTAAGCCATTGCACAGTTCCCGCATTATTTATGAGGATGTCCAACCTATCTTCCGTTTCATTAATGTCTTGGGCAAATTTTCTGACTGAATCTAGAGAAGCCAAGTCGACAAATTTAGTAACGATATTATTGTTATGTGTTTCTTTTATAATTTTTTCCTTCGACTCTGAAGCTTCATTTACGTCCGCTATTATTATTCTTGCACCTCTACCGGCCAAAACTAGAGCTGTTTGATATCCTAGACCTGAAAAATAATTAATAATTAAAAAAACAGAATTATAAGTTTAATGGTTTCAACGGTTATGCACTATAAATTTGTGCAGTTTTGCTCCTGTTATTACACCGCACAGAATGGTATTTGATAAATCTAGCTGCCCAAAATTATTTAACGCGTAAAATTGATCGAAAACAATTAATTTCAATGATATACACTGATACTCAAAATATAAATCAATTTTTACCTGTAATATACTATATTGTACATATACAATATGCAGAAATAATATAAAAAATCATAAAAAAATTAATACAACAATTATAATGAAAATTTCGTTTAACTTTACTTTTTTTAACGATACACACAACTCACAAATCAAATGTTTAGTCATTTTTATATATTTAAATTTTCATCCTCGGAAATGAATAGCTCTAAGGTTTCGGGCATAAATGATTTCTTACATTTTTTTACTATTTTTCTGTCTGCTGAAATGAAGGAGTCTGATGTTAGCAGCCACCTCCGAATCACATCAGTATTACAGTTTAGATTCTGCTAAACTTTCTTGCAAAATTTTGACGATGTTGCCGAAAATGTTTATTCCTTGCTTCTGCTGCCTCTTCCGATAGCTGACCTATTGGCAGCATGTTCAACTACTTCTGAGCCGTGAATTAAAATCTTATGTAAAGTCGGAGGCATTAGATACCTTTTATATAATTATATGTATAGTTTTGTCGTTTCTTTCGTATACATATCAAATCTCTCTTTGAGGATTTTCAAACCACTCGATATGCATTCAAGAATGATTTAAAATCTTTTTATAAGTGTTCCATCAATTTTTAGTTATTTCTGCCGCCAATTCAGGGTCATCGAAGAATCTGTGGCTAGTATTCCCGTAATTGGAGTTGCCAAAGCCGACTTGAGGATAGTCCCAATGTCCTTTTAAATTCATCTTGAATTGGTTCTTTATTTTGTTTTATCTGTAATTTGTCTGATTTCGACTTGGCGGGTAAATTCTTTACAGGAAGTTTATAGTGCAACAGAGCCCCAAAAATCCGAATCCTGACATGTAAAATTGATAGTCCGATTCTCAAAGTTTCTTTTTTGACTGGTCTTGGCACTGAGATATCATTGAATCATTTGTATGTAGCACTACGGATGTAGCAGCGCAAGATAAATTTAGTCCCTCTTGCAGCATTACGCACTTTCCCATCTACCACTGTGAGCAGCATGTTACATTTCTTCTCATAATCTCTAGAATCTAGTCTCACTGAAGTAGTTATTTGCCGCATTTTCTATATATTTTCTTCATTCGTAACGTTCATTGTTTCTTTAATATATCTCACACGGAGAGGTCGGTAATAATTAGGAAATAATAATAATAAGCACTGCAGTTACGGTTTTTTGTTTATATTCTGCCTGTTGCGATCCATCGCAGCCCCATTTGCATATCATATTAAACGTATTGCGTTCACCGTCTTTCAAGGTATGTAACACTTCATTGAAGTGTTCTAAAAGTCTTTCTGCAGTATGATCGATGACGGCTGCACCTCAACTTGTGCAGAATTTTCAAATACGTGAAATGACTCTTTAGATAACACATATTTTTTATTTTTGTAATACGGAATTACATGGAAGGTTAGTAGGTGTTTCCCTGATTATTTCATACTGGGCCACTGTTAGATTGGCTTTCACAAACATTTTGAGCGCTTCTTCAGGAAATTTTTGCGGCTGGGTTCTAGTCGAACACTTAACTGCTTTTACATATTCATGAGCACGATTCTGATTTTCCGATATCTCCTTTAGGATTTTTGATGCGTCTCTCTGTCCGGTGGCCCTTCCATTTGAGCTGCATAAATAAGTTTATTAGGACTATCAGATCGTCCAAGTTCCTCAATCTTGCGTGTCTTGCTTATCTTCAAAATATTTCCTTGGCTATCCGTCTGTTTAATGTTTTTTTCGCTATGTCAAATGCTCCATTTAACCAATTTTTATTATTTTTTTTCGAAAAGTCCTATACCAACCAATTGCTATTAATTTTTGTCGTAACAAAGTTTAAATAACTTTGTTGTGTTTTGTCTATAAATGTGACTTTTCCCACTAGCTTCTTATACTTTTCTATATTGTTGAAGTTTATCTAAATGATTTCTCTTTTCTAGTTCTTATTGTTTTGTTTATTATATTGCTACTTGATGAACCATTGCGTATTCCAGTCAGTTTTGCGAGTGAGTGCAGTAGTTTCTTGGAGCATAGCACTATATTGCACGTTAACGTAGTTTGTAATGTATTTCCATCCACATTATTATAAATAGTTATTCGTATAGCAAATTGTACCCTAACAATAACCAATAACGTTAAAGTACCGATTATGAGAATAATATGTCGATGATATTTAAACACATTGAATAATATTATTAAAAAATCACATTATTTTCAATCTGCAGTCAGTATGACTTGAGTTATGTCCTGCAAGACCTGCAGGAAGACATCATGTCATCGAGATTACCAGGAATTACGGACTAGATAAAAAATACGTATAAAACGCAGATGTGCTGCATTCTAATTAGTCTTAGTTCCGCTTCATAATTGTAATTATATTATGTCCTAATAAATAAATAAAACTTGTTTTTTGTTTTTTTATTTTGAAGGACAAATATCTTGACGCGGCGAAATGCAGCAGCATGGAATGTAACCTTATGATATAGAGTGACTTATACCTTTAATTTAAATACTTTCTTCACTGTTATTAAATATTATATGTTATATTTTTAAGTCGTAATTGTTTATTCTATTACGACGCTATGTGACGTAAAAATTAATCATTTGCAGGTATATAGAATTAGGTAATGATTTGAAACATTGTTCAGTCCAGACTATACATTATATTTATTATTGGCAAAGATCTTAAAATGTTTTAAAATTAATTATTTATAATTTAAAATTTATCTACATCAATTTGAAACTCACCTGAATTTGCTCCAGTAATTAATACAGTTTTTCCAATCAGTGAAACATTAGATGTTGCTCTGCCTAAAGTTATGTATGCGAAAATCTTCAAAGCTATTAGTATTATTACAATAATTGCCAATATCCAACACAACATTCCACTGCAGATAATCATTTTTAGGGCAGCTATAAACCAGTGGCTATATACAACTGCATATAAAACTGCAGTGGGAATAAAAATATATTTCTAACTTTGCACTACAAGGTTCATCGTGACCGAACATCAATGACACGAGTATAAGAATGTCCAAGTCCTTTCACAGACTCGTACATTTAATTTTATGTAATAAATTAATTTTTTATTTTATATTTTTCGATATTTTTAATTTTTTTGTACCAGACTCTTGTGTATATATATATATATATATATATATATATATATATTTGACTTTTGGTGTTTTATTGTATCAGTTTTGAGTTATTTTGGCATTTCTTTAAAATAAAATAAAACTACCCTGTTTTATGACTTCACAACTTTTTTTATATTTACCTTTTTAATTTTGTTTAGATCAGAAATATAACTAGAACAATAAACAAATCATTACAATCAACATTAAACGAATATAAACGAAACGCATGAGATACATTTAATTTATAACTATTATTTAACAGAAAATTCAAAAACAAGCTATGCGTAAAATACGTGCTAAATTCTTTGTTTATTTATAAAATAAATGAACAACAACGTTAAGATTGAAGGTGCATTAAAAGATACATTCCAAAACACATTATATGCCGATTTTAAAACCAAATAATCTTGAATACAAAATGAAACGTAATATTACTTACGTTTATATGTTATTCGCTCGCATTTCAGATGTGAAGTGAGTGTATTCTGCGTTTTTCGTACTTTACGATTTAATATAAAATATAAAATAATTACTTGTAATAGGTCAAATTATTTTATAACATTATTAATAAATTTAATTAATCAATATCATTATAAAGTGTACATGTTATGATTATAGAATTTTAACAATTTTAAAACATAAATCTACTAAAAATATAAAATAAATCTCGTAAAAGAGATACATGTCATTGCCGTAAAATAACTACCTCAAAATTTGATAATAAATTTTAGCTAAATTATATATTTCAGCTTTGTCATTTACTGCTGTGAGGTTATTCTTAATTTGCATCATTTCATGTGTAATGCGTTTTCTTTGCTGATTTTCTTTTTTCAATATAATAGTCTGATTGTAGACGTAGACGTAGAATTCACGTCTAGTACTATTTCCATGTTTCTTTAGTGCAGTTATATTTTTAGCGTATTTGTGGCCTTTAATTCTTTCTTCCAATAATTGTTGGGTTTGTTCGATGTAACATTTATCACAGTCTCTACATGGTATTTTATAAATACAGTTTGATTGTTTTAATGTAGGAATTTTATCTTAAAGTTTAGTATATATTGCGTTTTTAAGATTATTATCATTTTTGTGAGCTTGTACGGTTTCAATATATTTTGAATAGATTCTGATAGTTTGTGGATATATAGGAAAGTTATGTATTGTGTGTTTGTTGATTTACTATTAGTGGTATTTTGTCCATTATAATGTTTGTATATCCGTTGTTTAAATATTTTTTGTATTAAGCTGTTGGGGTAGTTATTATAATGACTGCTTTTTTTGCTTTTTGAAGTGTATGAATGCGATATTTTGGATTAGTGAGTTTAATAGCCCTGTCGGCTATAGCGATAATTACACTTTTTTATGTTGTATGGGTTGTGTAGATAGTTAGTTGGTGTCTCGTCCTGTCCATGTTGGTTTAGTGTACCACTTGGTATGAATTTTATTTTGTGTTTTTATAAGTGTCATGGCTAGAAAATTAATTTGTTTGTTTTGTTCTATTTCTATAGTAAATTGAATTTTATTATGGTAACTGTTAAATTTTTGTAAAAGTTCGTTTTCAGTGTTTTCAGGAATAGCTGTAATTATATCATCGACACACCGTTTGGAGAATAGTAGGTCAATGTTACAATCATGAACGACTTGTTGTTCCAAATCTTCCAACACAAATTGTGCAACTACGGCAGATATTGGTGCACCCATTGCGGATCCATCAATTTGTTTATATGTGTTGTTGAATAGAAAGTATGTTATCTATAGCTACGATAAATTCTTTTAAGTGTAGAGTTGTACGATTTTTGATTTGATTTACTGTTTTTGTGGTTATTTTTTTAAATCGGATTTAAATTTTTGGATTTAGGGTTTTTGGGCAATTCTGAACAATTATTACCAGTAAAATTTTTCGATAAAGAAATCCCTAAAGTGATTTCTTGATTTTTGCCATTTATTTTGCCATCGCAGGTTGCTTTGCTTCTAAAGAAGACAATTGTTTTTTTGGGAGTAAATAGTAATAAAATAGTAAATAAACTAAAAGTAAAAAAGATATGATGGTGTTACACTCTTAAGTGAAACACACTGTATACAGTGTGTCCCAACGATCTGACAAAGTTCCCTTACGGCGTTATGTTTTCGAATTCGAAAAGGGTAAGTATCTATATGTATAGAGTGTCCCTAGGTTCGTATTCTAAAAATATTTTGAGCCGGCATGGGCGGTTCGTCTGCGGGGGGCGACATAAACTTTACTTTGTTTAAATGGAACATCCTGTATATTTTTCCATTTTTTTATTCTATGAAGAATTGTGAATACATCCATGTACAACATGTTTGTCAAAACTCAACAGAACTGGTGATTTTAATTTTTTTTTTTTTAGTAAAATTTTAGATGTGCAGACTATGCTTCAAAAAATCATGGAACTGAGATGGTAGTCGGTGGGAGGGTAATTTTTTATTATTCGACTAAGGGATCATCAATGTATCAAGTATCTATACAGCCAAGGATGCTCTTTTGCATACAGGTTGTTGTCAGTGAATTTTCAATTGCGAACAATGATGAGGCACACGGATGAGGCAACATTTCGCTGCAATGGTATGACAAACAGGAATAATGTGCTTTATTTTGCCACCGAAAACCCTCATTGGGTGACACAAGTTGATCACCAACACCTGTGGTCTCTTATTGTCTGGGGTGGATTATTGGGTAACTATGTAATTACCGGTTTTGCGAAATGTACTGCATACTTTATTGGAAGATGTGGATTTGCAAAAGAAGAAGAACACCGGTGGGACAAATGTATTAGTTGTAATGGAGTGTATTTTGAAGGTGATAAGGTTTTTTTGTAAAATATATAGCTTTTAAAAATTAATTCCGGTTCCTTTTGGGTACCCCTCGTACTATCAGAACCTTATCTGACGTCTTGTTAAGTTCAAGATCGAGTTTGCTATCAAATTACATTAATTCACAAATATGAATTAAGAATATAAGTATATAAAGTCTGTTTCAGCTAAATTGATTTGTATCAAATCAATGTTTCGAGACAAATTGTTTCTCGCAAATTGTTAGTATGTTATTACATGAATTCACCTCAAATTATTTGATAACTTATGTTTGCACCTTTTGGTTTGTCTTGCTAAGCGCTCAGACAAAGCCGAATAATTTCTGAAAATATATTTCTCCAATTATCCTTAATAGCGTTTTATCCACGTTTAACAATAAGTATTATATGCTAATTTTTATATTATCTTTCTGTCTACAGTGTCATATATTTTTAAAATCACATATTGAAAGCACGACGCAGAACTAAAAAATACTGTTCAGGCTACATTTAAATAATATTCTTGTTAATTCTTCTGTTTCGTCACTTCTCATGCCCCATATACCATTCTTTGTTTCTTTTCCGTTAACGTGTTCCGGCGTTCCAGTTTTCAATGCTCTGTCTCTCTCTCTCTCCTTCTCTATGTTTTACTCCTTCGCAACTTCAATAACTTTTTCTACATTGTTACAGTTTTTCAATGCTCTCTTTTACTTTTTACTTCTTCGCAACTTCAATAGCTTTGATTAAGACTTTTTAAACACTGTTATATCCTTCACCATAACCATTTTGTAGTATGACATTAACTCTGCAATTATGACATTACCTTACATTATGTACGTATTTATCTACTTACAAATAAAATATTTAGAAAAATTTCTAATCGTATATCAAAATAACATTAAGTTAAATTCTCTGAAGCATCTAATTTCACTAATTCTTCACTTAAATTCCAAATTTTCCGACAAAATTCTTCATCACGAGCTTTGCTTGGCTGAGGAAAGATGCGACAGTCGAGAAAGAATTTCCCCGTTGTATTTTTCAGATCGTTGTCTAAAGCGCAGTGTATTGCTGTTTGGGCTCCATCGTACGCGCTCTATAATCATAGAGTGACTCTATATAAAAATTTATAATTCCAAACTTACCTTTCCGTATAATCTCAATAAAATGTTATAAGTTACATATTTCGTAATCAAATTTGATCGCAAACCATTTCTATAGATGGGTGTATTAACAAGTCCTGGATGGACGGAATTGCTCGTGATGCCAGAACTTTTTAATCTTTCCGCGAATCCATTCGCAGCTATAATATTGCACAGTTTGGAATTACTATATTCAAATAGAGACCTAACTGCGAGTATTTTGTAATCCGGTCGTAGATTTAAATTTTCAACTGTTAGGTTATTTGTGAAAGCCAAGAGTGAACTAACAAAAAATATACGACCTTCGCCGGTCTTCTTCATTAAATCTGAAATTTAATACGAAAAATTATATATCATATGGATTACGTGCTTATTTACCAATAAGTAAATGTGTCAGAAGAAAATGTCCAAAATGGTTTATTTGCATATTGGCCAGCATACCATCCTTAGTACGTTTGTTAAGCCATTGCCCAGATCCCGCATTATTTATGGATGTGGATATATGGATATGGTGGATATGGATATGGTGGATATGGATATTTATTAGGATGTCCAACCTCTCTTCCGTTTCATTAATCTCTTGGGCAAATTTTCTGACTGAATCTAGAGAAGCCAAGTCGACAAATTTAGTAACGATATTATTGTTATGTGTTTCTTTTATAATTTTTTCCTTCGACTCTGAAGCTTCATTTACGTCCGCTATTATTATTCTTGCACCTCTACCGGCCAAAACTAGAGCTGTTTGATATCCCAGACCTGAAAAATAATTAATAATTTTTAAATTCCAGAATTAAAGGTTTAATCGTCTCAAGGGTTATGCACTATAAAATTGTGCAGTTTTGCTCTTGTTATTACGCCGTAACTACAATCCGAAAGTTATTAAAAATTGGTAACATACTCTTTTAATCCAAGTGGTTACAAGTGGCGTATTTAATAATGGCTGGGAACCGCAAAGACTTTCAAATATTTCGTATTATAATTGATATGGTGGTCTAGTTTTTTAATACATAGCAAGTAACTAAATTATTTAGATTGTTAATTTTCTTAAACTTTGTTTACAACATTATCAGAAGTAGACGCTTACGTAGCAAAGATATATTATTAGTTCACAATAGTGTAAATATAAAAGCATAACTGGGGCCATAGCAACATATTCATTTTACCCATAAAAGCATATATGAACGATTGGCACGTGTACATACGTCTTTTTGCACTAAAAGACACACCTACAGATATTTGTGTGCGTATTTTACTGCCAGTAGAGCAAATTATTTGAACGATTATAGCGGTATATGGGATTTATGTATGTATGTTTGCAGGAATCCATCTGTTCCGTGCGTAACACTAACACGAACATTATTTCGACGGGAACCGGACATAGACGACGGCGAAAAGATGTACTGAAAGACACGCCTGTCAAGTAATAACATTACCGTTATAGAACAAACACAATGCACCACTAAAAACGATGGAAATAATAGCAATGCATAAATTCAATGCAATTCATATTTTATTCATCTCAAACGATTCACGGAAAATTCATCGTGGGAAAATTTTTCGTGAGAAAATCCATAATGGTAAAATTCATCGTGGGAAATAACGAAATTTCACATAACTCCACCCAAACCAACTCAATGCAACCCAAACCAATCAACTCATAATATTAACACGTTGAATTTTCCAGACGATGAATTTTACTTTACCATGAATTTTCCCACGATGAACTTTCCACTGAATGAATGAATTTTCTGGGTACCTCTAAAACACCTATTAAATAGAAAATCCTGAAGCAAGCAAATATACCGTGATATCAAAAATTACCTTGGTCAAGGATGGTCATGGATTTTAAAATGATTGTCGCAGCTTCCATCGTACATTTATGTTAATCATTTTTTGAGTGTCAAAATCTGTCAAGTTATTGCGACATTTCCAACAATTACTGTAATTTAGTTTTTCTTGGTAATTAAAACGCTATTAGCGTTTCATTAATTGTAGTTCATTAGTATTTTATAACTGAAATAAGTAGGTAACACATTTGTAAATTATTGATGATGTCAGTGTAGCGTGACAATGACAGAATAATTTCAAAAGGATAATTTAAGTTAAGACAACCGCTTTACATTCCATGGTAGCCCTTGACCAAGATAATTTTTGATATCACAGGACATGCACCTCTAACATATTTAAATGTACATATATACATATATTTATAACAAATAATTTAGACATTTGTTAAAATAATAAAATGTCACAACTACATATTCGAATGTTAACATTTTGTTATATTGTTTGGTGATGGTGGTGACTTGTATGTCAAAGTATTCAATAATTCAAAAATTCTATTGGTGTAACATTTGGCATGTACATACCTTAAATGTGTATGCCATAAAGTAGTACAAAAATAGTGTAGTTTTTTTCCCGTTTGTATCCTGTTTCGATTTGTATGGTAAATGTTGACTCCAAATGTTCCTAACATCAAAACACAGATACCTAAAGAGATAAAAGAATGTATCGTTCGGTATATGAAACTTGCAAAATTGCAAAAAAAGTTCTTCTAGATCGCTTAGACCGAGAAGACCAACCTGAAGATGGCAATTGTGACATTGCCGAAACGTCGGAACAACCCTTACAGGGATAATTCTACAACGCGGTTCATTACCCGAGAAAAAAGCAGAACAGATTTTACCCGCGAGAATCTACGTATTAACATATATATATATATATATATATATATATATATATATATATATATCAACGGCAACTACTCTTCGTAATTTATATATATATATATATATATATATATATATATATATATATATATATATATATGTATTATAATTGAAAATGTGTCTTGTCAAATCTGACAGCAAAATGTAAAATTTACATGATAGATGGACAAATCTTACACCTCAATGATGCAGTGAACATTAATTAAAACAGGTCCATGAAGACTAACTGGTGGATCGCTAGACAATATTGTTTCTGGGTTATTACCCTTCGTCAGTAGCGATTACCAAGAACCTTAGCTGTTGAAATACCTTTACATGTAGTGGCCATCAAAACTTCTTGGCGCGAGCCAATCACTCCTAACGAACCACTGACAACAGAACACTGACGAGACGATACCTTGTCTAACACGGAGACTAAACAAGAGACGACTGTCAAACGTCCAGTGTCAACATATAAAAGAATTGCTGCAATTAAGTTCAAAAACAATTCAAATTAAAAATGTATCTTGTCAAATCTGACAGCAAAATGTAAAATTTACACGAAAGATGGTTTTACATTTTGCTGTCAGATTTGACAAGATACATTTTTAATTTGAATTGTTTTTGAACTTAATTGTAGCAATCCTTTTATGACACTGGACGTTTAACAGTCGTCTCTTGTTTGATTAGGAAGCTTGTATTACAAAAAAAAATAAATATGTAACATTACGAAATGTTTGCACCGTTCTAAAAATAAACCTGTATATACAAGTTTCTTCAATATACACCAGTAAAAGCCATATGTATTCCATATGCCTTCTTGGCTCGACCCGCATGTTTCGAAATAAAATTATTTTTGGACAATATTATTACGCCACTGTATTTGCGATTGTTTGGACAATATACTAATTATCTAAAATAAGAAAGTTATATCAATACAACGGTCGTATAAAACTTTCATTTTGTGAGAAATTCGCAATTAACTGTTTTATTACGTATATACTTATTATGGAGAAAGTCATTTGATAATTAATATATATATATATATATATATATATATATATATATATATATATATATATATATATATATATATGTTGTTAGAGATTAGTTTTTTATTTTTTATACTTTTGCCAAATTTATATTTATATTTTGTTGAGAAATATATATAATAAATTAATTTAATTTAATTTAATAATTTAAAAATAACGCCAACTAATACCCAAAAAATATATATAAATATATATATTTCTCAACAAAATATATATATATATATATATATATATATATATATATATATATATATATATATTTAAGTCCAGCTATTAATTACTGAATAGAATGTTCCATTATACATGCTGAGTTATAAAGATATGTCGCATCGTAGGTCAAAGTGCAAGGTGAACCGCTAGGCATTGAATTTTTTAAAAAACAAGTTGCAAAATTTGTTTGTTCGTTTTGCAATTCATTTTATTGACACTGAAGTTAGTTACATTTACTGTTTAAAAACTGGGTCTGATGATCGTAGTATACCAGTGGCGGCTCGTGGATTTGCTACTTGAGGAGGCAAACTCAAATGTGTGTAATGTACAACGTCCTGCATGTAAATATTAAATGATTTTTATTTGTATTAATCGAAATATCGAAAATGTTTAAGATAAAAGATAAACTAGGTACTTTAGCGCTTACCGAAAATATTCCCATAAAATTACGAGGCGGATATTATGAATTCCTATTCCTATGTAGGTATATTGTCACCTTTACACAAGATTAAGGGACATCAAATTGTGAGTAGGTACAGCAACTAAAACATGCCGATATGTAAATACTATTAAACTAACGATAATTCACTCGCCGGGAGCAACCTGCCCCTTGCCAAATTTTCTATTTCACAATAAAATAAAACTATGTGCTCCAATTTAAAACATGAGATTCCTTGGTTTGAACTCCCCATCAAGTTGTTCATGAAACAAAATAACTAACAAAAAGTAAAGTAAACTATTAACAGAAAATAAACAAAAAAGCTAATAAAAATTTAAACTCAATTGTATTAAAAACTATATAATGCGTCACACAACTGCACGAGAAACAGTGGGAGAGTGGGAGTATTCATGTGCTGTGACGCAGCGTCTGGCGGCATGCCTCCAGCCGATGTGTTTTTATCGAGAAAAGTCTCTAGTTAATACGGACTGCGCTAGGTTTGTATCGTTTCAGCGCGTCAAATGCAGCAGTTTGTGAGGCTGAATTTAGTTTGCCTCCGGCCGGCAAAATTTCACAATATTTTCGCGCTATAAGATCTTGGGATGTTTGAAAATTGTAATTTCTACAACTACAACTATTTACTAAAATACGCGTCTTTAATACAAAAAACAACGCTCATGTATAGAAAAAAATAAATTACAAAAAAATGTAATTATACAAAATGATTAAGGGAGGCATTGCCTCCGTTGCCTCCTCTGACAAGCCGCCACTGTAGTATACGTAGTAAATATAGAATGCATTAGCTAAAATCGTTTACACTTGACATCGGCGAAATTAGTGTACTTAATTAATTGTTATCAACAAGTGTTTTTTTTTAAATCTAAACTTAAATTAAGAAAATTAATTCATTACATCCTGAGAATTCATGACATCAGTACGCTCTATATGTTAGCATAAAAATCTGTTGACCAAATAATCACTGAGCACAAATCACAAAATACTAATAATGTATGGAAATGCAAAATGTTTGGATTAACACCGCGCTATGAGACACGCCAATAAGATTAGATATTTATCTAAATAATATAACATAAGAAATTTGTTTCAAAAAAACCATCATTAGGTCTTCGTAACTAATAATAAAAATTAAAAGAACCCATAAATGTAACGTCACATGTGTCAATTGAATTATTATAATGAACAACTAAAACTTTCAAGAGATCAGTAATTTTTAAAAGCAAGTGCAATTTTGCCTAAAACGTTAATCATTTACCCATGAAGTGGAACGCATTTTTAGTTATATTTCCTAAAATCTAGCCTGAGCAAATAATAGAGACACAAAATACTTTTACAATAAAATAAAGAACGAAGTAAGATAAATATAAACAAAACTAACTTAATAAAGAAGGAACAGCAGTAATATTACAAGGTGAAGAGTGCACATAACTGTGGATAGAACACTTCAGGGGAATATTTTCATTGATACGAAAATGGAAGAGGCAGATATATTAGGAAGTGGAAGAATAGCATGTAATAGCTGAATCAACAGATGAAGAGGTAGGAAAGGCCATAAGAAAAACCGTAATGGTTCCAAGCGCTGGGGAACTAAAGGTAAACTCGTGCCTGTCGATATTTTTACAGTCTCGTTCTCTACAATATTGGTGGAGAACTCGCAGTTGATCAATATACATATTTGTGTACTTCAAAATAGCATCAATCATTGGGATGTCTTTGGAAAAATGCATCATGTTCGTTTTCAATACCACGAGCTCGTTCAGTGACGCCAGTGGGTACTTTGACTACGTTTAATCTCTTGGTTTTTGAAGAAACACTGTATTTGGTTTTACGCCATTTTATTGATTTATTTTTTCCAATAAGAAATTCCTCAATAGCTCGTTCCTCTTCTTCAGATTCGGCTGAAAAGTTCTCTTGTTCGGTAGCACTGCCTTGAATTTGTTGCTCGACTTCTCCTACCGAAAACTTGCTTCCACTTGACGAGAAGTCATTTTCGTCCTCTGCCTCTAGGTCATCAAAGAAATGTTCGGTAATAGCTTTCAGCTCTGTTTGCGTAAGCGGCCTATGGCCCATATTGAGAATTATCTGAAACGAATAAATACATATGTGCTATGACAGAAACGATATAAATGTGAAAAAATCACAGAAATTAATATACGCACTATACCTACACAGAACGGCGCATGTAAAATTAATGCTGAACTATAACTTTAAAAATAACTATTGATGACAAACACTATTGTTGATACCCGTCCACATGTAGTTAAGAGACAGACCTATCTTGGAATATGTGTGAGCTTGGCTTCTCACATCAGTCAACAATGTGTGAAGAGAGAGAGATTTTGCACATTTGTCATAAATTTTACGACAGCGCGCCCGCTGAATGGTTAACAAGTTATTTATCCAATTGGATTGGAATTGACTACTCCAGTTCAATTTAAAGTGCTAAACATCCATTTTCCGAGTTAAAGCACAATTTTTTCCGAATCGTCTTATTAGACTTAAAAATAGAGATTTAATAATTTAATCTAAGTGACATTACTACATACATTGATTTATGCTTCATTATATTATTATATTCCATCTAACAAATGCTAATAAATGTATCATAAATCATGAACAAGCCCGGAACACGTGGGTTAAAATGCACATCACTTTCAAATTCAGTTTCACATTAAACTGTGCCAACTAATTTTGCACAATTTTATTTAATATCTCAAGAGAGTGTAAGTTCGTAAACTCCTACTAATAAATATGTGTACTTTGTTATACAATATAAATCCGTTTAACTACGATACATTACAATTTTTCGGATGGTGCCAATTTTACTAACGCTTCGCTTTTTCGCCAAATCTTCTCTGAGAATTCCTTATCATAGGCTTTGGGCGGTTGATAGAATATCCGACAATCCAGGAAAAAATCACCAGTCGTGTTCTGCAACTCTTTCTCGACGGCACAATGTATTTGGGTTTGAGCCCCTTCTCGTGGACTCTGCAATCAGGAAATTAAAAAAAGTTCTCAAAAATTGCAGAAAGCACCTTTCCAAAAATCCTTAAAAACACGTTGTTCATAAATAACTTCACAATAGAATATCTATTTGCGTCCAAACAATTCTGATAGATGGACGTTCTAGCTGACCCCGGATGCAGTGAGTTGCATGTAATGCCTGTTCCTTTCAACTTATCCGCGAATCCGTTGGCTGCTATAATGTTGCACAATTTCGAATTGGCGTACGAAACGATGGTTCTAATCATGTCGTTCTTTAGATCCGGTGATTTATTCAAGTTATCGATGGTAAGGAGATTGTGAAATGCGGATATTGAACTTACAAATATTATCCGACCTCCACCAGATTTTTTAATTAAATCTACAATTAATACTACTAAATACACAATAGAGATTCTTTCACGAAAACCGCCAATGTTCAAATCACTATAGTAGTCACAATCAGCCTTCAAAAGCGACAATTTTATTGTAATTGAGTTAAATATTATTGGAAATATGCAGTAACGTGCGTGTGTGTCCAAGTTCAAAATTGTTAAATTTAGATAATACACTCCGCGTAATAATTTACGTGAAATATCATTCTGAAAGTTGAAGGATAAAAGAAAGTCTAATTGAACGTTTTATTTTTTTTATTTATAGGAACCAAAGTATTTCTAACAATTTAACGCATCATTAAAGAATATGATGAAGGTTTGTCGTGTATTAATTTTCACAAGACGGGTCGCCCCGAGTTTTGAATCATGCAATGCTTTATTGAATCTGCAAGAAATAGAAAAGGAGGAATATTTCACATTTCCCATATGACAGCCAACAAGGAAATTAGGAGGAATAATTTAAAATAAGATAGCGACAAAACGTCCAAAATACACGGCTGCTCAATTAGAGAGGATTCCAAGATGCTACAGACAATTAAGATTAGAACATTTGAGAAACAATGCCACGATAATTTTAGACGACGAAATATATTTTACATTATCTAATTCCGAAAGAAACGGAAACGAAGACTTTTATACAGATAACATTGAGGACGTTCCTAATGACGTAAGGTATAAGAAAAAAGCGAAATTTGAGGGCAAGGTACTAGTGTGGTGCGCCACTTCGGAAGCTGTTTTTTTCAATACATTATGTTGGGCGAGCTAGGGGCGATGCTGTAAATGCAGACATTTATTATCGAAGGTGTCTCCCCAAATTAGAGAATTTTATTCAAACGTATCATGTTAATGATAATATTATGTTCTGGCCGGCTCTGGCATCCTACCATTATGCGGGAAGAACCCAAGATTGGTTAAGACAACAAAATATCCCATGAGTACCTAAAGAGGATAACTCCCCGAATGTTCCACGTCCACGTCCTATAGAAGAGGTTTAGGCTACTCGGTAGAAAAGGTTACGATGGTGTGTGGAAAGCACAAAATGAAGAAGAACTGCTACGACGAATCTACCAAAAGATTCGAGAGCTTAACCCACTTACCGTCCAAAGGCTGATGAGAGGCATTCGCACCAAATTGCAAACCATTGAAAACCCACGGCCGTTTAGTTGATATGTGATACATTATAATTATAGTTAAAGCTTCACTGAATAGTTTTCTGTACTACCAAATTAATTACAATAAATATAAGTTCGAAAATTTTCCCAAAACGTTTGTTACGTTAGTTTGTCTTATGTTCCATTAGATGTTTAGATTTATTTTGGGAAGTTTTAAATAGTTCTATCGGTCTAAAAATAGTAACTCTAAAACACTTCAGGTGGCATCGCCTACTTTTTTTCTTTTAATCCTGCATGTTATTGAAGGCGATTTTGTAAATTTGGTTCCTTGCTACAGTTTAAACCCAAATATTTGAACACAAATTTGGTTTAATAAACGTCACTTAGTTATATTTAAATTATCACATTGTAAATTCATTGCAACTGGATGCACAAGACAAAATTTTGGGCAAAATCACCATCGAAACAAACTTGATTTTCGTAAATTTTCTGCTTCGTTGTTTTTTGGGTATTATTGCATGTTTCGTTAATCCATTTCAATTGAAATGCATGATTGTTTTTGAACTTACCAACTCAAAGTCGACCAAATTCACTCACGTCAATCCAACCAAACCCAATGAAACCCAATCCAACCTAACCAAACCAAACCAAACCAATTCAGTCAAAATACTTGTGATACTTGTGAATCCTGGCTAAATCGCCCTAAAAGTTTTATTACAATGTGAAAGACAAAGCACGTCCATGTCAACAATTGCAAACAACGTTGAGGAAGATTAAACGTTGCTTAGCACACATTTTTTTATTGTACGATTTTGAAGAACGGAAAATGGGTGGCACAGCAACTCAACAGAAGACAATTGAAAAAGCAAAAAGTCATAACTGAAACGTTGGTTCAACATCACGCGTTAAAAGATCTTGCAATGGAAGTATTACTCACAGCTCTGTACTCACCAGATCTTGTTCTATCAGATTGGCACTTGTTCAGATTGGATGTGAGTTAAATATTCCATATAAGTCGTGTCTAGAGGTTCCATCATCGGTCCATTTTTGTTCCTTTTTTATCAACGACCTTCCGCAGGGACTGATAAAACCGAATGATATTGGAACTGAACCAGCAGATGAAATTTCTTTAAATTTGACCTTGGTATGTGTAGAAATAGCAGACTGGTGTAAGAGTATTAAACTTATCCTGATTCGTCCTTCTTATGGCCAATAATATACACAGACTCTGGCAATAGTTTGTTGGTAAGGTTGAATAACAAGTCAATAGACCAAGTTAATGAGACAAAATGGTTTGGATTAAAAACTGATCGTTTTTCGAATTTTAATATTGCCATAGAGAATAATTATAAATATAGCAGGGTGAATAGGATGGAACGTTGCGGTCCAGTCTTTATTCGCATGGGGTTGATGGCTCCGGAGAAAATCTCCTATTTTTTAAAACCAAAACATCAACCGGTAGTAAGGGTTTACTCTTGTCATCTTTTTTCGTATCTCGAAAACGGTACGAGTTATCGAAAAATTTATTCTAGTAAAAGTTAAAGATAATTAAGTTTTAAACCCATTTTGTTTGAGCGTTTGAGCGGAGTATAAGCTTTCCTGGTGTTATGTCAATTTCGCAAATTTTCTTCGATATTATCTTATTCAATGTTAGCACTTAACGAAACTTCACTTTCTTTTATATTTAACACTGCGACTTGATTTTCGTATAATTATACCGTTGAATTTTGAAGACAACTGTCGTGGATACTATAGCGGTCAAATTGGCACTACTCTCGTCGTTTTCTGACGCTTACTTTATAGCCTTCCGTACCTGGATCTGTACATTATATTTTTATCGAGATTTAAAAATTTTCTATTCTAGAAAATGTAATTTTTTAATCGAATTAATAAAAACGATGGATATGTTTTTTCTCTTTTCAACGGTACTTTCATTTTATAATAATTTTATAAGTTGCAAAAACCTTTTTGGTAAATTTGACAGCTCGTCAACATAAACATAAATCTTGTCATGCATAAAATTTTAGAAGCAATGAACCTTTTCCGCAACCCGCGCTAGTCGATTTTTATCACAATATTCAAATATAGAGACTTACAAGTGTTGCCACATTATGTACTAAAGCTATATACTAATGACAACCAATATCCAAACGAAACGTATGTTAATCATGTAATTATAAAGCGACATTTTCTCATCTTTCATAATATATAGATGTCGTTGAGTGACAAGGCTATTTAATGTGTCAAGTGTCTAAATTACATACATTGCTTCCTGCCTGCGTTTTATTATTTTCGTATTAAAACTGTTTTCTAATCGCCAAAACTTCTCATATTTCGTTTAATTTCATAATTCCGTATAGAATTGAATAAATCTCCTGCTTCCAATCTACTTTCAATTGAAAATTTGTTAGTTAAAACCTGACAGCTATCGATATATATCATTTAAAATGTTCATTATCAAATTCAGCAAAAAACTCAAATCCACTGGTATATACATTCTCGCTGCTGTTTCAGGTTTATTTTTATATGTTTCTACGTTCCATGTATTTTTATGTATGTATGTTTTTCTTGCCAGTCATATGACGCCATCATAACCTATCGATTAAAACCTGTTAGTTTTGGTTTCGACGCTTTAAAAGTGACGATTTCGACACGAAAGACAAGGAACGTCCAGGCCAGCCAAAATGATCTAAGATAAAGAATTGGAGATGATACTTGATGAAGAACTGATTTTAACACAAGACAAACTTGCTATATCATCGCAAGTTCATCGCTCAACCATTTCTAGACACTTACATGCACTGGGAATAATTCGAAAGCAGGGGAATTGGGTATCGTACGAACTCAAACCAAGAGACCTGGAAAGGGGATTTTTCATTTATAAACAGCTACTCCAACGACAAAATGGAAAAGGTTTTCTGCGTTACATTGTCAGTGGCGATGAAAAGTTTATACAGTACGACAATCCCAAGGGCAAACAATCATGGGGCAAGCCCGGCCAGAACACAGGACGCGATGTAGTTATTTCTCAGCATGGCCATGCTCGGCCCCACGCTGCAAGGCCAGTCAAAACATATTTGTAAACCCTAAAATGTGCAGTTCTGTCCTGATTAACACTTGTTCGATCGATGACTTGTGGTCTGTCTGAGCAACGCTTCACTTCTTACGAAGACACCAGAAACTAGGTCGATTCGCAGATAGCCTCAAACACGAATCGTTTTTCTGACAGGGTGTCCGTGCTGCCAGAAAGATGGGAAAACGTTGTGGCTCGCCGTGGACAATACTTTGAATTATCATTTTGTCACTACTTTTTAAAAATGAAGCCGTAATTTGATAAGAAAATCTCTCAAAATTAATGCACGGTCCCAATATAATTTTGATTTTGATACATCAGAGCATCAAATAAAATAATTGGTTGTCTAGTCAGGGTAACTAAAAATCAAATAAAATGCACCACATAGAAGAAGTAGACGGAGAGGGCTGAAAATTTGTGTGTAAAGCTGTTATATATATATTGTAGTGTTACTTCTTATATTTTTTAAGCGTTGTCCCACGTTGTTCGCCAATTATGTAGTGTTACGAAATTAAGGCTCTCAGTTCTTTTATAGAGTGCATATTTACTATAAAAAATTCTTTTACTATATTCTGAAAACCTAAAAACACACATAACTCCTTTTATATTTACGAGTACTCAGTGACTTGGTAGAGCAAGTTGAGCATTGACTACACATGGTAAGTAAAATTACGAGTGTTGAAGTTTAATTTTACGTACCGACTAGTAAGTGGGTCAGAAGAAACCCGCCAAAGTGATTTATTTGCATAATTGCCTCCAAACCATCTTCAGTGTAGAAATGATCCATTCCCCCGACGCCGGCATTGTTAATCAGAATATCCAACCTCTCTTCAGTTTCATTTATGTCTTTCGCAAAGCTTCTCACGGAATCTAGACAAGCCAAGTCAACAAATTTGCTGACGATGTTTTCATTGCGCGATTCGTTGATGATATTTTCCTTGGAATCTGCGGCATTATTTTTATCTGCTATTATTATTCTCGCACCTCTACTAGCTAAATCCAACGCAGTTTCATATCCAAGTCCTGTTAACATGAAATTGTAGATTATATGATGCGTGAGTACAGATAAGTGCCAGCGAAAATATATAAATAAAATTAATAAAATTTGCAATTATAATGGAATTGTTATTTACCTGAAGCACCTCCTGTTATTAGAACGGTTTTTCCAATCAAGCAAACATAACTTTTTACTTTACCTAACGTTACGTACACTACGATTTTTAGCATAATTAGTATTATTAAAATGAACCCAAGTAAGTAAATAATTAGAGAAATAAACATAATCAATTAAAATATAAAAAAACATGCAAGGCACATTAACAGTATTGATTACAGTGAATTAAATGGTAATCATTCGAAATGTTTTCTCTGTATTGTGTCATTAAGTACCTACTTATCTCTTACATGCGCACTCCCATTGAACCAACGCATTTATGATTTAAGTGATGATGCATTTTTATTAGTCAAGTCAAAATGTAAAAAAAAATATTTCCTTGATTTACCACAAGTTCGTTGTTGTCGAATAGAATATATCAGTTCAAATTATAAGGAGATGTTTCGTGGCAAAAATTGTTCTACAAAGTAGTCGATCAATCTTCGTAATGTTTAATAACACGTATACATAGTGCAGCTGTTTTAAAGACATGCACAAATATGAAGCAAACCGGCATCTACATTGCGTTCGAACCGAAAGCCATACATGGACTTGATCAGCATTAAGTAACAATTTTAAGAGTAAACGAACGAACGTCGATTATTCCTCACATTAATTATGCAACGCGGTTTATGCGGCGACTTAAATGATCGATAATTAAAACAGATTTTTTAAAAACCGATTTATTAAGAATCTAAAAAGCTTGTGCGGATTAACAAACAATGATTCTAATTCTAAGTTAATCTGTTAGAAACACGCGTTGCGAATCGTGGTAACGAACTTATCTTAGTTTACAATTACGCGAGTATATATAATAATCTTATAGCTGAGTCAGCGGATGCGGTGGTACGCTTCGTATAACTCCTCCGGCCGAAGAGGGAAGCATCGTCTGGGACTTCTCAGGTCCAATGATGGTTTCCTGGTTCTTCCTCATTGGGAACCTCGGGGTTCTGCGGATTCTCTTGTTGATTGGTGGTTGCTCGTTGTTGGAGACGATGGCGTACATATTTTACTAATAGCCACGCGACTATGATGGCCATTAGCACGTATATAATAATAGTCCATGCGGTTATGGGTCTCTGATGGATGTCGACATCCGTGATTCGGGAAAGTTCGTCTTGAAGGGATTCCAAGTCGTTTGTTAGTTTTAAGACGTTGTTTTGGTCGATTATCGTCATGTTTAGGGAAACGTTGGTTTTTTCTTCTAACTGCTCGTTCTTGTAGACGAAGTCCAATTGGGGAACCTTGGGTCTCTTTTCTTCTTTAAATCGGGCTTCGTATGTTTTCATTACGGTGCCTTCTACTTCTAAGGAACATTCGGGCGTGATTTTTACGATGTAGGTTTCTTCTAGTATTTCTAATTCTTGCTCTTGGCTGCATCTTTTCTTCACCTTTTGTGGGGTTGGTATTACCAAAATCCATTGGTTATTGGTGATTTTTACTGTCTGGACGGCGTGGATGTCCTCGATTTTATAGTTGCATTTCTCGTAGTGGTTCGAGAATGACAACAGCTGAATCTCGCAGGGTGCGTCTTCGTTAATGATATTGTTGCCCGGTGAGTAACATATGTATTCAGATGGTACTATTTCTTGACATGGGACATGCATTAGTACATATTTTCCATCATTAATCGCTAGATAATTGGTGTTAGGGATTATCGAGCGGAATGTGAAATTGGTTATTCGAATGGGTAGCGAAAATATTTGGTAATAATTGTAAGGATTCGGTTCTACTAATGGAATCATTAAAATGAAGATTATTTGCGTATTCTTCATGTAAGCTTTTACTTTTATTGTTTGTTCGAGATAAATCATATTTGATAATTCGGGATTTATTGGAAATTTATTGGTTATTATTTGATCGTTTAGATTTATTAATTCTCGCATAAGTTCATCGGGATCCATGATCGCGGGATGGAATACATTTAGTTTTGCAAAGGTTACTGCGTTTGTAATCGTGCTTATGACGTTGTTTACGTTGTCCATTAGGAATATTAGTTGATTAAATAATGCATATACAAGAGTTTGTTCCCGTTCTCGGAGCGCGTAGAATGTCAGGTTTTGCATTGCTTGTTCCATTTGATATGCTCGTGATAGCAACACCTGCTGATTGCTCTGCAATATACGAATGGAGTTATTGTACTCGGCGATCGCTCGCACTGCTAGCGTTATCTGTTTGCTAACAACTGTTTTAAGTTTCGTTTGAGATGCTGATAACTCTTGAATTATCTTATCGTAACGCTCGGCGTCTTCATTATCGAGGTTACCGGTAATGGCTTTTATGACATTTCCTACAATGTTGAGTGCTCCACGCTTTGTTCGTTTTTGATATGTAGGCAGTAGTTGCTTTATTTGTTTTAGCATTGTATTTTTATTATTCTCCAGTAGTTTGAGATAATTATTCATTTCTTGCGAATACTGTTGTTCATGACGATTAGATCTTACTGCTTTAGTCCAATAATTGTAATTTTGTTCTAAAGTTTCTATCTCTGTTATTAGTGGTTTTAATTCGTATGACGTGATTATGCTCCAATAACTATTTACATTTTGTGCCACTCCTAGTCGGATTGGTAAGATTCCTGTTTTTTCTGTAATCTTCTCTAATTGGATATCTCCTCTACATCTTCCGATAATTCCGATGCATCTGCAACAATAGAGTGCTTTAGCTGTCTCGTGTGTACTCTTTTCGTTCCGGTTTTCGTTTTGACTTCGACCGTTTCGTCTTCATTTATTTTTGTTATTTTGTAAGGTCCTAGATAAGGATTTTGTAGTTTGTTTCTTCCTGGGTTCTTTATGTAGACAAGTTCGTTTAATTTAAAAGGTTTTACTTTAGCTTTCTCGTTGTGTTTCTTCACATATGTTTCTTTGTTGGATGTATTCATTTCTTCTATGTTTTTGTAGAGATGTTTTAATCGATCTCAATGGTCATCCATATATTCTTGATAATATTCTTTTGTATATAGTAGATCCATTGGGTCTCGCAAAGCTGTGTGCCCAAACACCACTTCTAACGGTGTGTGTCCTGTTGTTTTCGTGATGCTGTTGTTATCAGCTATGGCGGCTAGTTTCATCTGCACATGGACTGGCCCTTGCTTTTGTTCTTGAAGACATCTAACATGTTCAATTAATGTCGAATGGAATCTTTCGATATTTCCTTGTGAGTTTGGGTTTCTTGGTGTTCCAAAATGAATTGCTATTTTGTGACTTTCCAATAACGTTTTTACGATGTCGTTGTTAAATTCAGTTCCTTTATCGCAGCTGATTTCTTCAGGCGTTCCATAAAATTGAAAGTACGTAATTAACGCGTCTGCTACGTCTGTTGCGTTAGCTCCATTTATTCTGATGGCTTGTCCTAGCCTTGAAAAGGTATCAATGATGGTAAGGAATTTTACGTTATTCATCGAAAAGGTATCCATAAATAATTTTCTAAATGGTTTATCGGGTGTTTTAGTTAACTGTAGAGGCGGTAATGATGGGTGTCTATCGTATTTCGCTCTGTTACAAGTCTCGCATTTTTTAATGTAGTTGGTAACAGTTTCTTTCATGTTCTTCCACCAATATTTTCTTTGTTTCAAATAGGCGAGTGTTTCGTCTACGCCTCGGTGATTTGTTTTTCCTTCATGGTGGTTTTTGATGTGCTCTAGTTGATCACCTTTGTCGTCTACAACACAGATTCTTTCTGCGCATCGTATTATAGTTGGACCTTGGTCGTTGAAATGTTTCGTATACACATTACAGAAATCATTGTATAATTCGTCGTTTTCGAAGTGCACGTAAAATTTTATGTTTTGAGTCATATATTCTTTGATGAAATTCACGATCTTTTCTTCGGTATTTTCTATCGGTATTTTTGCCGTTATGATTTTTCTTTCTGCATTTGACATTGTGTCTACTTTTAGTTCTTTTCCCCTGTATGTTTTGATGAAATACTGAACCTTTTTATTGTCTATCGGCTCCTTACTGATTTCTATTGATTTTCTTGGTTCGACGTCCTGATTTGAGTGGATGGTATCAGAAAATGATTCTTGATACTCTTCTCCTGGCAAGTTCATTTTTTGTGTTGATACTTGTCGCAGTTCTTCTCTCAATGCGTTCAAGTTCTTCCCGGATGGGGTAATAGTTTCTGCGAATGGTGTATTTGGCAAATTTTGAGATTCTAGTTGAATTTCTCCTCTGAGCAATTCTTCGATTAGTTGGTCTAGGTTATCTCCTATATTCGGCACTGTTGATGATAAGTCGTCATCTTCGATGGCGTTTAGTTCCTCTAATGTTATTCTTGATAGCGCATCTGCATTCGAGTTGTATTTTCCTTTCTTATATACGACTTCGAAATCGTACTCTTCGAGTTTTAATCTCCATCTCATCATCTTTGAATTAGGCTCCTTTAATTTCCATAACCAAACCAATGGTCGGTGGTCGGTGAAGATTTTGAATCTTCTTCCATATACGTATGGCCTGAAGTATTTTATTGCCCATACTATTCCTAATAGTTCCTTTTCTATTGTGGAGTATCGTTGTTCTGTCTCGCTTAGAGTTCTCGAAGCGTAGCAAATTGGCTTGTCTTGCCCAATTGTTCCTTGTGATAGGACTGCTCCTAATGCTATATTGGATGCATCTGTTGTAATTATAAATTCTTTAGAAAAGTCCGGATATTGCAGAATTGGTTCGTTTAAAAGTAGGTTTTTGCATTTTTCGAAAGTTTCTTCGTATTCTTTATCGATATTAAATGTTACTCCTTTCTTTAGGCGTTTTGTAAATGGCTTTGTTGCATTAGCGAAATTTCGAATGAACTTTCTATAGTAACCTAATAGGCCTAAGAATGCTTTAATTTCCTTTGCTGTTTTTGGTAATGGGTAGTTCTTAATAGCGCGCACCTTTTCTGGGTTTGGCTTTACTCCATTTTCTGTGATAACATGTCCTAAATATTTTATTTCTTTCTTTAGGAACTCGCATTTTTCTAGTTTGATTTTAAAGTTTGCTTTCTCTAGTGCTTTAAAAACCTTTTCCAATTTATCCATGTGTTCTTGCAAGGATGTTGAGTAAACTATGATGTCATCTAGGTAGACTAGGCATATGTCTTCTTGCAATCCTCTCAGGATGTTGTCCATTAACTTTTGGAAAGTTGCAGGTGCATTTTTGAGTCCGAAGGGCATACGTTTAAATTCGTAGTGTCCTTGCTCTGTTGAGAATGCGGTTTTTTCTACGTCCGCGGGATCCATTTCCACTTGGTGGTATCCAGAAGCTAAGTCAATGCTACTGAAGTAGAGACTTTTTCCTAATTTATCAAGTATGTCTGATATATTCGGGATTGGATATTTATCTTCAATCATTTGGTCATTTAGTTTTCTGTAATCGATAACCATTCGTTTTTTTAGTTTTCCGTTTACTTCTCGAGTAACTACATTTACTGGGCAGCTCCATGGAGATATGCTTTCGTGGATGATGTTCTGTTCTAGCAGTTCTAATACTTGTTTTTTTATTTCTTTTCGCGTTTCTATTGGCTGTCTATACATTTTTACAAATACTGGTGTTTGATCTTTCAAATTTAATTTATGTTTTATACAATGTGTGAATGTTAATTTTTCGCCTTCTATATGAAATAGATGTTTGTATTTTTCTGTAATTACTTTTACTGCTGCTTTTTCTTCTATGTTAAGTCCTTGAAGATTCAAATGGTTTCTGATATTTTCTCTTTGTTTCATGGTGAGATTTCTGTTATTTTTATAGATTGGAAATCCATAGTTACATGATTCTATTATTTCCTCAACTTCTGTTGTTTCTACGGGTTCGCTGAACATTAGACCTACTCGTTGATCGGTATTATTTACGGCGATAACGAGGGCTTCGTTATTAACGATGTCTACTAATGAACTTTTTATTTTAACTCCCGGGTGCAATTGTCTTCCTTCGATGAATGCTATTCCGTTGTGTTTCGTTACTGGTAATCTGATTGGTTTTGCTTGTTTTGGTTCTAACACAACTTTCTGCTTGTCTTCCATGAACTGTTTTCAATGCTCGGCTATTCGGATCTCGATCTCTGAGTTTAACCTGAGCTAATAGAAGTTGGAGAGTTTCTTTCACTTTTTTTCCGTAATTGTAGGCGCTTTCATTCCTTGATGGTTTCAACGCGGCCAGATCTCCGAAGAGGCAGGGTTCACTTCTCTGATCTCCAAAGTTGTTTAGAAGGAGATTTTTCAGTTCTAACCATGAAGTTATTTCTTCGTTACTGCTTATTGTTTGTAACGCTTTTCCTCTTAATTTGCCTTGGAATATCCTCAGCAATAGACCCATAATTACTGGATTTCGTTCTCCAGCGGGTGTGTAAAACGTATCTATTAGGAATTCACACGACGCGATATACGCATTCAGTGTCGATGCGTCTCCATCGAATACTGGGAGAGTATCTTGGTATACTGTGTATACTACCAGTTCTTAACTGTGCAGCTTGTAAAATAGTAGTGATTTTTGGTCAATCGAAGAACAAGGTCATGTTATGAAATCAAATGTTATTGGCACCATTATTTTTTGTTCCGTCAAAAACCTTGAATACTATAACAAAACTGAACGTTGTATTATTATTACATTGTTCTAAATATGATTCATGGCCACAACATTCGTGAAAATGAATAGTTGCATAAAGTCATACAACAATCATAGATTTAGTTTGCAGTTTTCATAAACAGGACAAAATTATGAATTATTGATTTTTTGCTAATATGACCTACAGGTTATCACAAATTTTGAGTGCCGAGTTTTCTGTGATTACTACACTATACTAATAAGTGAACATATTAAATTTTAGTTTAGTTAAATATGAAGAGTGAAGCGTTTTTCTTCACAGTGTGCCTGTTGGTGCACGAAGTTTGGCCATTTGGGAATATCTACGGCCACATTAAACGAGAGTCGGTGACAATAGATCCCGGTGCACCTTTATTTTTAACACCGCTGATTGAGCAAGGTAAAATCGAGGACGCTCAAGCTGCCGCAAAGATTGATTTCAACGGCTTCAAGAATGTGACTTGCTATTCTGGATATCTAACAGTCAACAAACTCTACGATTCGAACTTGTTTTTCTGGTTCTTTCCCTCACAAACAAACTATAAAACAGACCCAATCCTGTTGTGGTTGCAAGGAGGCCCGGGTGCAACATCAATGGTTGGGTTATTCACAGAAAATGGCCCATTTAGGCCAAAACCAAAACATCGCCTTGAATTACGAAAATATTCATGGACTCAAACGCATTCCGTCATTTACATTGATAATCCTGTTGGTACGGGTTACAGTTTTACGAATAATGGTTATGCTCAAAACGAAACAGCAGTAGGGAATGATTTATATAATGCTTTGTTGCAATTTTTCCAGTTGTTTCCAGAATTGCAACAGAACGATTTTTTCATTACTGGAGAATCATATGCTGGGAAGTATGTTCCCGCTATTTCATACACGATTTATAAAAACAACCCGAATGCAAAGCAGAAGATTAATTTGAAAGGTTTGGCGATTGGAAATGGTTTATGTGATCCTGTGCATCAGTTACTATATAGTGCTTACTTGTATCAATTAGGTCTTATTGATTTAAATACAAAAAAAGTAATGCAAGATCTCGAAGCTAAAGGTGTTGAATTGATTAACAACAAAAAATGGGTAGATGCTTTTAAATTGTTTGATGATTTACTAAATGGAGACTTCAATAATCATACGTCGCTTTTTAAAAATGTTACAGGTTTTGATAACTATTTCAATTATTTAATAGCACACGATCCTAGTGATATAATGAAGAGCATGGGAACGTACATACAAAAGTCAGAAGTACGTAAAGCCATACATGTTGGTAATAGTACTTTTAACGGAGACTCGACTGCAGTTGAAGAGAACTTGATGACGGACGTGATGCAGTCAGTTGCACCATGGATTACTGAACTATTAACTAATTACCGTGTTTTGATTTATAATGGTCAACTTGACATCATTGTTGCGTACCCCTTAACAATTAATTTTTTGCAAAATCTGCAGTTTAACGCAGCCGATAAATATAAGACCGCTGAAAGACATATTTGGAAAGTTGGTGAGGACATCGCTGGATATGTTAAGAAAGCTGGGAATCTAACCGAGATCATGGTTCGAAATGCTGGACACATGGTGCCTGCCGATCAGCCACTATGGGCCTTCGACATGATAACAAGATTTTCTAGGAATAAACCTTACTTTTAAAAAAAAACTAGCTTGAATAATAATTATCTATTTTACGAAGAAAATATTTTGTAGAATTGAATACTTTATTTTATAATGTATTTTTATAAATATGAAATGAATTTGAGTTATAGTGTGTTATTTTAAACCCGTTTTTACATTTCCATAAATAATAACTCGTTAATGATCGTTGTTTGTACTATTATCATCAGTGTTCATTCCTACCACAAACACAAGTTTATATTGCGTTATTAATACGAAACTGGAGTCATCATTGCCTTATGAATTGTTTAGTGCTATATTTCTCGTGACTAGTCAAATAAGATGTTTAATTTTTAAGGATTATTTACTTAATAATTAATGATTACAATTAATCATAACTGGTTATAGGTATACAACATAACATACCGAACTAAACAACAAGAATCATAGAATAAGAGCTGCTTCATACAATTTTGACAAGTGAATCAAAAACAGAACAATTTGCTCATGAATGGCACTCCTCTAATCCATAAATGAATATAAAGTAGATTCTTGGTTCTATAATTTCTATGCCACCTCTATCGCTGGAAGGTGAGGTAGATGCACGTGGGGTGGGTGCAGTGGGCGTTGGAGGAGTTGGCGGTCGTGAAGCATAAGAAGTTTCTTCTACATTTCGTATCAATTCCTCCATTGGGGAAAGATTTGAAGCTGTTTCACGGCTTTCCGTGTAGTTGACCAGGAATTGCAATCTTAAAATATTTGGTGAAAGGTGAAAGGTGAAAGAATAAATAAAAATTTTGACATTTTTCCTAATTTTAATATTTTTACTACAAATATGATTTAGATTTATGTAATATGTTACAAACAAGTGACCACTGCAATCAGCAAAAGATACCTTTGTGTTCTAGAATAGAAAAATCCTCCTGGTATCATGTAACAAAAGCACTTATATACATATGAAATAGAATTAAAATGTGATTATTTGAAGACACTTTTCAAAAAACAATTTTGTTTTCAGAACGGATAACACAATATTGTAAAATATATTTAATTACCATTTCACTAAAGAAATTCTTTTCGTAGTTTAGAACTGTATGTGTTTATATTTATACATCACCAATGAGTGAAGTGGTTTGTATCGTTCGCCTACACTCTGATATGTGTTATGTTAACATCAAAGAGATGCATATTCTGGGACAATTTTACATTTGCAATACATAATAAAATATCTTTTATGTAATATTTTTGATTTTAACTATAAATGAACAATTATGCCAAAGTTGTAGTTGTAGTATTACTTTCCTTTTGTCTACCGGTAGTTCTTGTCAATTATTATTAAACATTATACCAGGAATTTCCTTCCATAATTTCAATTTTAAATCTCTGTTGCTATAATCTTTTGATTTTATATTATACAATGCTGGTCGATTCTCTACCGCACTGATAAATATTTCCGTGTCAAACATCTTGCCTTCTTGACTGTACCGTAACATGGCGAGAGCGCTGCTATTTCCTCGCTCATGTACATCGCCGTATTTGAATAAATGATTTGCATTTCAGCGTGTAAATCGCCGCGAGTCGCTCGCCGCGATTTTCTCGCTCGTCTGGTTAGCTACTTAGAGTGCGCAGGTCTTTCCTGCCCAAACCCAACTGGTACGTGCAGTAGATGGGCCCTTCAGTACTATGTTGGATTGTCTCATTCCCTGGCACTTTGCCAGGGAGTCCGCTGCTTCATTTCCCTCTATTCTAGCGTGTCTGAGTATACAGATCAGGCTAACCTTGTTGACTCTCCCTAATTGAGAGAGCACTGCGCGGTAGTCCCTGGTCGATCTCAACGTACATTGATTGTCAGCAAGGAATTGCAGTGCTGGTCTGCTGTCAGAGAAAATTTTTATTGTTCTACACTGCCGAGAGCTTCTTAATAGTTCTCTCGCACACATTTCAATGGCATACAAATACTGTTGAATTGTTGCATGCTTGCCAAGGCTGTATACTACTTCAGTGCTTGGTATACGGCAGAAAGCCCCAGCCCCTGCTCCTGCAGTTGTCTTAGAGTAGGAACTATGACTTTATAAGGCAGTCTGAAGCTGTATATTGTAACATTGTGTCAGCCCTTATATCCACTAGTAGCACTTCCATGGCTGCTGATGACGTGGTGCTTAGCACCCCCGTTACCGGAATGCTAGCCATTCTCTGTAGGCTGGTCAGTTTTCCTCTGACTGTCCTTCGTGAGGAAGCCATCCACCAGACAATACAGCCATATGTAATGATCGGTCTAATAACTACCGCCCTAAATTTAACCGTTTCTCCACAGTGATGTGGTCATTGTTCTGGCCTTCAGCATAGCTCCTATCCAGTCAGCCACAATAGGCGCAACCCCTCTCGCTACAACACCGTCATATTACACTAATACAACGTATAAATAATAATTTTTAATAATAAATATTTATTACTGTAAATATCACACTAAGTATACAGTAACTTTACAATGTATCTACAAATTAATCTTGATTTAAATTACGAAGGTCCTTGCAAAAACTTTGATAAGAAATCTTTCGGTTTTGGTTCTAAGGTGTCTTCGAAGTACATCATAATATGGCCTTTCTGCTTCCATACTTCAACAGTTTCCTTAAGTTCCATTTGACCCTACAGAAATGATTTTGTAGACTCGAGAATCACACCAGATGATATTTACCTTAATAACCAGCATATCGACAACTCTGACATCGTTCACATGTTTGAATTTCGTAAACTGCTCCCTCAACTTCTGCCTACACTGATTTTCACTTTTCGGAACGTCGTATCTTCTGACTGCAAAAAAATATTAGTGATTACATAAAATTAAGGTTATGAAATGTACCTATGTAAGGAATTTGTCTGAACCAAGCTCTGTACAAATTCAGGACTCGTTTTCTGGCTTCTTCCCTATCAATTGATAAAAGTGGCCTTACTTCTCTCGCTCCAACTCTAGCAGCTTGGGCAGCCATTTTTTTCCTTTGCTGTTCAACAATCAGCTGTTAAATGACATGAATGCATCAGTAGCAAATTTAACAGAAAAACAACTTTAAAAAAATTATTCTTCCAACTACAATTTCTGGAACAATATCAAATTCATTTGTTGGCCCACTAACGTAAATCTCATTTGAATTGTCCCAGACCGGGTTATTCCGATGTTTCGGCAAACTCACATTTGTCATCCTCAGGTCTTCTAGGACGGTCTTTTTACGGTCTTTATATGCTGTTACTACTTTATAAATTGCTTATTTCAAGGTACAGTATAACTAACGTATGTTATTATTATTTACGTTGCATATTTTATAACTTCAAGCTTGCATGAAATAACTTCCAGTCAAATTTAAATTTTGCCGCCAGTATATTTCTAGTTCACCCTACAAAAATGGGATGGCACTGTTAACATGTTAACTGTTCAAACAATTTTACATTGAGAAGGCATAATAGTATTTTAATTTATGACCTTACTAATTTTAACCTCAAAAATAATTGTTATGATTATTCGTAGAATCGTTATAATAAATAATATAACATGGATTTCTTGGAGTATTCAGATATAACCGCCGAGATTAAAGGTTTAATGGTAAATACAATTTTCATAATCTTGTATATCCAATATCATATAATTAATTAATTTTCCATTGTAGACCGCTGGTAAATTAAAAATGACTGACCAAAACATAATCTTTAAAAACAGCAAGACGGGTAAAGTTGAACAGATACAGGTTTCCGAAATGGAAATTGTAAACTTTCAAACATTTGTTGGTTCATGGGGATTGCGAATATTCCTAAAAAACGGCACCTTGCATAGATTCGCTGGTTTTAAGGACTCTGAAAAAGAAAAAATAGCCAAGTATTTCAGCACTACATACAAAATGGACATGCTGGAAAAGGAAGTAAGCTTGAAAGGTTGGAATTGGGGCACGGCCAAATTTAATGGTTCAGTTCTCAGCTTTGACATCGGAACCAATTCTGCATTCGAAATACCTTTGAATCATGTTTCACAGTGTATCACTGGTAAAAATGAAATTACGATGGAGTTTCATCAGGTATTTGTTGTGTGGTAATAGTCGTTTTATATGATTTTCTTCAACTGCGTTTTGACAGAATGATGATGCTCCGGTGAGTTTAATGGAAATGAGATTTTTCATACCATCGAATGAATCTGGTGATGTTGATCCCGTCGAGGCATTCCAAAAGCAGGTTATGAATAAGGCTAGTGTTATTAGCGTTTCAGGCGATGCAATTGCCATCTTCAGAGAAATTCAATGTCTAACTCCACGGTAATATTTTGCTTAAGAGCCGCTTTGAAACATTTATATGTTTGTTTCAGTGGTCGCTACGACATCAAAATATTTCAGACATTTTTCCAACTTCACGGTAAAACGTTTGATTACAAAATACCAATGTCCACTGTTCTTAGATTATTTCTGTTACCACATAAAGATAGTAGACAAATGTTTTTTGTTATAAGTTTGGATCCACCGATTAAACAAGGTCAAACACGTTACCACTTTCTTGTACTTCTTTTTGGGCAGGAAGAAGAAACATCCATTGAATTACCGTTTACTGAGTAAGTTGATAGAAGAAGTGTATATTATCTTTAATTTATTATATTTATATTTCAAATGTATAGTTTGATACAGGTTTTTAAAATTTGTTTAATATTTTTAATCATAGCGAGGAATTGAAAGAAAAGTATGAAGGAAAACTAGAAAAGGATATATCAGGTCCAACGTATGAAGTGCTAGGAAAAGTTATGAAGACTATAATCAACAGAAAACTAACTGGACCCGGTGGATTCATAGGGTATGTAAACATTCATTTACAAGCAAAAAACTAATTGTCTAATAATTGCAGACATTCTGGTACGCCTGCAGTAGGTTGTTCTTTCAAAGCCGCAGCTGGCTACCTTTATCCTTTGGAACGAGGTTTCATTTACGTGCACAAACCACCAATTCACATACGTTTTGAGGAAATAACTACAGTAAATTTTGCTCGTGGTGGAGGAAGTACGAGATCATTTGATTTTGAAATAGAACTGAAATCCGGCACTAATCACACTTTTAGTAGTATAGAAAAAGAAGAATATTCAAAACTGTATGATTTTATTACGTCTAAGAAATTGCACGTTAAGAACAGGGGCAAAAATGTGTGTTTGTTATGTTTTAATTCGACTCTATATTATTGTAGCTATATTTTAGGATAAGACTAATTTCAAAGAAGATTTCGGTGATTCAGACAATGAAGCTGAACCTGATGCGTATCTGGAACGTGTTAAAGCTGAAGCTCAAGAGAGGGATGATGAAAATGTTAGCGACGAAGAGAGCACAGATGAAGATTTTAATCCAAATCAAGTTGAAAGTGATGTAGCTGAAGAGTACGACAGTGATCATAGTGACACTAGTTCATCAGATGAAGGATCAGGAACAGGTAAAAAATGTATACAATTCCTTATTAACTAGATACCAATAATAAATTTTAAACAAGAGGAATGATTGACCAGTTTGCCAAATGGTATATAATTTCCTTCAAAAACCTATTACATTGATATAATTTCAAATGAATATCAAAAATATTGTTTAGATGTTACTAAGAAAAACTACATTTTGAAGCTAATATAATGGCCAGAAGAATAATTTACCCACACTACTTTCATATTATATTATTTCAAGTTTGAAACATAAATAGTGAGTTAATTAAGAATATTTAATTTAATTTTTAATAATCACTGAAGTTACACTTCAGCTGATACAACAAGTTTTTGATTTGTAAAGCAAATTATTTGTTTGAAAATATCCCAGTTAATTGATTATTTTATCGATTATTTTTTATGGCATATAAACAATGAAATCTTTTAACTAAAAATTTTTGCTTACGAGTTTACTTCGTGAGAAACTTGCAATTATAATTTAACCAGGTATCATTTCATGCAATAGAGAAAGTAATTTGCTAGCGACATCACTTGCGTGTGTGTGTGTGTGTAAAATAATTAATATCGACACACTTCCATCTGATGTAACAATTTTTGATTTTTAGGTGAAGATGATTCAAAGAAGAAATCTAAGAAATCTAAAAAGGATAAAAAGGAAAAAAAAACAAAAACAGTTTCAGAAAAACCTCGCAAAAAACGCACCGGGAAGAAAGAAAAAGATGCGAACAGACCCAAGAGACCTCTACCGGCGTATATGTTATGGCTCAATGAAATCAGAGAGCAGATCAAGACTGATAATCCTGGTATAACAATGATTGAAATAGCTAAAAAGGGTGGGGAATTATGGAAGGAAGTGAAAGACAAGTCCGAATGGGAAAAGAAAGCTGTTAAAGCGAAGGAGGAATACCAGAAGGCCTTGAAAGAGTATCAAGAATCTGGTGGTGGGGGTGCGGCTGCCACCGGTGAGGATGAGAAAAAATCTACCACCTCCAAGAAATCTGTAACTGTGTCTCCTCCAAAAGGTGGGGCATTTAAAAGCAAAGAATATGTTGAGAGTGACGATAGCAGTTCAGAAGATGAGAAGAAATCGTCGAAAAGGAAAGGATTGGATAATGATAGTCCTGAACCAAGTAAAAAGAAGAAAAGCGGAAGTAAGAATAAGTCAGGATCTGATGCAGATAGTACTAAAGATAGCGATAAGATGAATAAAAGTAAGAATGAATCAGACGATGAAGATGCTGAAAGTGCAGCAAGCGAGGGTTCAGATAGTAAATAAAATTGTTTGAAGTTAAGAGCAACTTAAGTTATCATAAGTGATATGTATTATCTTTTTAATATATATATATAGTAGTAGAAATAACCGCTTTTAATTTGCAAATGCACTTGTAAGTAATTAATTGAATATATATTTGTCTGTCAATAAAACTTAATTTTAATTATTAAGGGACACTCGGGTTGTGTTGTACAACTGTAGAGTTTACCACCAATATGTTTTTGCCATTGTAGGGAAATCCCGATTGCAGCTGCAGCAAAATATATTGTATGGTTAACAATGTATTCTAGGGATAGAATATCTATTACAATTATATGAAAATGTCGACTCAGACAATCTGCAACAGCTGCGAATGTTGGTGAACAGACATGTTCAATTAATCTTTCAGAGGTTAATGATCTAGTAAATTGAAGACTGTGGTTGGCAAATAAATTGAAACAAACTTACCCTTACCACAGAGTATTTTATTAACACTAGATGTACATTTCGACAACTAAGTTGTCATTTTCAGCAGTGTACTAAAATTAAATTCTCTACCACTTGACTTAAATACTCTAACCCGTTAATCTACCTAAACTGACCTCAAGTATGCGTAAACAAACTAATTGCCTGAAGGGACCTGCTCGATGGTCAGTTACAGTAACTTGTACAAAACTGAATAAGGTACAGGCCCAAAATCTGAATTCATCAATCTGTTTTTATTTTTATGAATATATATACTTTCATAGCCATCTAATTCAATGTTATTTGTTACTGATTTAACTAATTTAAGTGATTTTAATCCTAAGGCATGCCCTGTGTCGTAAATATGTTGAGCCACACTAGATTTTTCCGGTCTATTGAATCGAAAATGAGCCATGTGCTCCTTATAACGCATTATTATGGAACGTCGTTTGGCCAATATGTTTCTTATCAATTTACGAAAATTCCTTACTTGATTTACCTCAAGTTTGTCTTTTGGGTTACCTAGTAGGTTTTTTAAAGTGTTATTCGATTTAAAAGCAATTCTATAACCTTGGTCTTTAAATATGCTATTCAAGTTTTTAGTCGTGTAGTGGAACGGGAGTTTGATGAATTTCGTTGATTGACTTTGTTGAGGTGACAATGTCGTGGAATTTCGAACATCGAGCTTAAATTTCTTATTTGTTAAGAATATTATTGACGATTTCGTCCGAGAAACCATTGTACAAACGATGGATAAGAAAATTGAATGCAGCCAATTTGTGCTGAAAGCAATGATTTGAATCAAATGTGATAAATCTATTGACATTGTTTTCTTTTCTGAAAACATCAATTTCTATTCTGTCATTGTTCCTGATGACTAAAGTATCCAGAAACAGTATCTCATTATCTTTTTCTATTTCCGTGGTGAATTTGACGCTATCAAATCTCGAATTCAGTTCTTTGAGGAAGACATCTAAATTATATTTGCTAGTGTCGAACACCGCGAAAATGTCTTCTACATATGTGATTCACAATCTAGGGAAATACTTGGCTTGGTTTTTAAATTCCGTTTCTAATTTACTCATAAAAAGATTAGCAATAAATGGTGATAAACTGTTACCCATTGTTGTCCCTTCTTGTTGTTCATAGAACTTACTGTCTATTTGGAAACAATTCTGGGGCATACAAAGTGTAGTCAATTTTAAATATTCATTAATTTTTCCCGGTTCTACATTATTTAGATTAAGTAATTCCTCCAAGTATTTTATAGTTTGTGGAACAGGAAAATTATGAAATAATGCACGTCAAACGAAACCAAAATTTCACCGCTTTGTAATTTAAAATTTTTGATATTATTTACAAATTCTAATGAATTTTCAACTGCAAAACTATTTTGTTTTAGCGACAAATTTTTAAATTCGTTTGTCAACCATTTTGAAAGCAGGTAGGTAGGTGGTTAATACCGGAGACAATTGGTCTCACCGACTTACCAGGTTTGTGAATTTTCGGTAGGCAATACATTTTGAGCATGACAAGGTTCGAAATTGACAATTTAAATCTAAGACGGGGTGTTAGTAATTTTGGACAATCCCTTAACATACTTTTCGTTGTATTGATCATTTTTGGTAATGGGTTTCTAAGTATTTGTTTATACGGTCCCTCTGATAGCATTGCACCAGCCCTCTGAAAATGGTCAGGTTTGTCCAAAATTACTGTTTTGTTACCCTTGCCATCTTTTAAATATTAATGCAGTTCTTATTTCTGAGACTTTTAATAACCTCAAATTGCTTATTCACTAAACTAACATGTAACCTGTTTAATTTCTCCGACACTTTGACTTTGCAGGTGTTTCTAACAAATTCTTTTGACGGGTTGTCAAAGTATTTGATCGAACTTTCGATACCTGCAATAATCTCGTTTATCGGTGTTTTTGAACATGGTAAACTGTATTTCAAACCTTTATTGAGCATTGCAATTTCTTCGTTATTAAAAATTTCAGAAGATTCGGTTTTAATTAATGGTGTGTCTTTGACAGACCATTAATTAAAACCGAATCTTCTGAAATTTTTAATAGCGTAGAAATTGCAATTCTAAATAAAGGTTTGAAATACAGTTTACATTTGATATGATAATTTTATATGTGTATTTTTTCTATATACCTAGAATTCAAAATTTGTCGAGGAAGTCTAGCCCACAAGGAAAAGATTTATTAGAGATCGTCGCAATCAAATGATGCAGAATTCAAATTACGATACCGTTTTAATAAGCAGGCCGTCAATGAATTTATAGATTTATAACGGAAATACATGTTTGGACTTACACCAAGCAAATAAGTTACTTATTTACCTTGTGAATCAAAGCAAAAATGTGCCGATGTTTGTAAATAATAGTATATTATATACCACGGCAGAAAAAAGATACTTTTGAAGAACGTGTAGCAGACAAGCTACTGCCTGAAAAACAGAAAAATATTTATATGAAAGCATAGTTAGTTAGTTATAAAGAGTGGGGCGTTTATCGCCCCTCCACTGCGACCGCAAGTGTCTATTGTGGCTCACAACTAATTATAGTTCACCCTCCATTCCCATTCTCTTAAAATAAAGGAGGATTTTGGTGGGTGAGATCCTGTCAAGTTCTCCCAGCTCCAGTTTTGTCTTACCAAAGACTGTGAACCTGATTTTGTCCCAGGCGGGGCAGGCACACATAACGTGCTCTGTTGTTTCTTCCGTTTCACAGCATAATCTGCACTCAGTGACCTCAGCCACTCCCAGCCTATGCATATGATGCCTTAGTATGCCCAGTAAACAGGGCTGTCAGAGTTCGCAGGTCTTTTCTTCCCAAGCCTAACAGTATCCTGGTACGTGCAGTAGATGAGCCCTTTAGTACCATCTTGGAATATCTCATTCCAGTACCTTGTGCTCCATCCAGCTCTTATTCGAGCTTCTGGGCAGGGCTCTTGTAATCCCAAGAGCCGGAATCAGTCAAGATGATATAAAATTTCTCTCCAAGGCACCTGATGTAAGTTATATTGCAACTAAGGTATTTTTCCTATTATTAGATGTCTTGATTAGAACCTTGACAATTGTTATCATTTTAGTCAGCTCTTGTAACTGTTGTTGCTGGCCCATGCAGAATTGATGAAGTTTGCAATTTACTTTCCGACGTAAACGTAAAAGATGATATGATACTTGTTAACATCAATCACAGTGAAAATGGATCCTCCAGAAAATTTGTAGTGTTGTAGGCGCTAGGGATGGAAACCATAAAGAAATATTTAAAAATTAGACCAATGTGCCAAAATTATTTATTTGTATACGTAATAGAAAAGCTACAAGACAAAATATTGGTCACAATAAGGCAAATGCCAAAAAGATTTGCTATGTATTTAGATATGTATTTACATTTGCAATATTCCGGATCTTACATAGGTCATAGTTTCCGTAACATTCTTCAAATAAAACAGCATGGGGGTTGAAAGTGGTCTAATGTAGCAGGGGGATTTGTAGAAGATTCGCTATCAGTTAAACAAAAGTATAGCACGTATGATACAAGGCCCGTCAACATTTACTCTTCTTGATGTTCCTGCCCTGAGACCGTCTAACACCAGTAACAATGGTCAAATTCCTTTGACATCTGAATAATCGAGCTCTACTACAGCTATTGAAGGTACAACTAAATTAACAACAGTGTATTTAATGTACCTGCAACTAGCTTCACAAGTACAAATTCTTTGAATAATGTTAGACTAGGGATAACCATGAATTGTAACAATTGTATCAACTATTATTTTCCCAAATATGTTGGCAAATACTCCTCGCTTGTAACAGTAATTTATTCCTAATTTAATACAGTTGTGTTGTATTTATCCTCGTGAACAGCGTAAACTACTGAAAGTTAGGTATCGATAAAAGATTGCATTTGCGTGTTAATCTAAAGACGAATGAAATATTAATGCACAGTATGAAAATTACAGCACAAATGCTTCACACAATGTTTTCTTCACCGGTATACTTAAAATAGATCTAAATGAATAAAGTTTTTTTGAATGCATATAGGCTTTGTTAATACAATTTAGCATATTTTTGATTTACCAAATATCAAAATTTTTGATTTGTGCGGGTTAATTTTCAAAGAGTGCTCATGAAATACATTATGAATAAGATACATTTTGAATAAATTGAAATATGAAATGTATAGAGACCTCAAACTTAAAAATAGGGATAAATCTATTTTTTTAATGTCAAGGAAGATCCACAATGTGTATTGGGTTGAGTTCGGTGGGGTCGGGTTGTGTTGGGTTGGATTAGGTTGGATAGGGTTAGGTGGAGTTAGGTTGGGTTGACATTTCTCAATCAACCATAAGTCAGCACTGGCAAGATATATTTCAAAATTTGTTTTAAAAAATAGCGTGTAAAACTGTGTATATTTGTATGCACTCATCAGGTAGTATTGCAATAAAAAAATCACTTTCGTAGTTATTTAATAATAGGATACAATTCTCATCGAAGATAACATTTCTTCATACTCATCAGAAGATTTAAGTTAAAAATGGCTAAAAATATATTTGTTTTTCTGACATCGAATTCCACACATATTTGTCTATACTTATTTACCTTGTTAAGTAGCCAATGTTATTCAAAAACATTTTTAAGCTCTGATTGCATTTAAAATACAAAATTATTAATGATTAACGAAAAACGTATATTCAAATGTACCCACAGAGTTAAAGTTAAATTAATGTATTTAAACAACGATTTTAGTGCAAATATATCATTTAGTGGAATCTATCAATGATACTTAAATCGTTCTATAGAAAATATTTTTAAAACTGCCACAGGATTATTAAAATAGTTATTTACAGTCGAATGCGGGAAGTTCAATTTTACAGCGCGACGGCTTTGTTTGAGGCACGAGCCCGAAGAGCGAGTGCCTCATTTGCCGGAGCGCTGTAAAATAACTTAACGCATGAGATTTGTATAGAATTTTTTGGCCGATAGTTTTATTTTAAATTAATAAGTCATCTTTTTATATTTTATATTTTATTTATTCAACTTGGCAACATTGCATTGTTTATGACAGATTTGACAGATTTGTTACATTTAAATAATTGTATAAAAGTTAATGGTTTAGGTAATTAGGTAGATAGGTACGTTTATTATTAGCTATTTCTAATCGAATGTAGGAAATTGCATTTTGCTGCATGAAGTTTATATCTTAAACCCGATGCCCAGCGGAGTGTTTGGACTAATTTAATATTAAATTAATATTTAAATTTTGTGTATTTTGTTATACTTATTGAATTAGAAATTAATATATCTCGTTCTCCTGAACATCGGCTTCATGATTTCAAAATTGCGTATTTTCCCTACGTCTCTGGAGTTTAAAAAGAAGGATTATTTACTTTCCCGCATACTATGCGGGAAAACGCACAGTCGTCGTAAACACGAAGTTACATGTGACATGAACGGTGCATAGTTACAATGTTTACATGTCGGGAGGCCAAAAAGTAAATAATCCTTCTTTTTAAACTCCAGAGACGTAGGAAAAATACACAATTTTGAAATCATGAAGCCGATGTTCAGGAGAACGAGATATATTAATTTTTAATTCAATAAGTATAACAAAATACACAAAATTTAAATATTAATTTAATATTAAATTAGTCCAAACACTCCCCTGGGCATCGTGTTTAAGATATAAACTCCATGCAGCAAAATGCAGTTTCCTACATTCGATTATAAATAGCTAATAATAAACGTACCTACCTACCTAATAACAATTAACTTTTATATAATTATTTAAATGTAACAAATTCAAATCTGTCATGTCATGTCATGTCTGTCACAATGTTGCCAACTTGAATCAATAAAATATATAGGTATAAAAAGATTATTATTAATTTAAAATAAAATTATCGGCCAAAAAATTTAATACAAATCTCATGCGTTAAGTTATTTTACAGCGCTCCGGCAAATAAGGCACTCGCCCTTCGGGCTCGTGCCTCAAACGAAGCCGTCGCGCTGTAAAATTGAACTTCCCGCATTCGACTGTAACTAACTATTACATCTAACTACTTTTTTTGTTCATTTAATCTACTTATCCTCTATGTAAGCTATCTAGTGTTTTATTGTGTTCAGTGTTGGCATAGTTTAGTTCTTAATTTCTAGGAGATGGTGACACTGCGTGGAAATAATTTGCCGCTAAAATCTCAAAGGTGGCTTAACCTAGAAGAAATAACCGTTACATTCTTTGTTTCTCGTTGTGAAATTCTAAAATGGATTTCTTAGAGTATTCGGATATAACAGCCGAGATCAAAGGTTTAATGGTAAATATAATGTATTTTGCTTATCCAAAACCATATAATTAATTTTCCATTCTAGACCCCGGGTAAATTAAAAATGACCGACCAAACCATAATTTTCAAAAACAGCAAGACAGGTAAAGTCGAACAGATACAGGTTTCCGACATGGACGTTGTGAATTTTCAAACGTTTGTTGGCTCATGGGGCTTGAGGATATTCTTAAAAAGTGGTACCCTGCATAGATTTGCTGGTTTTAAAGACTCCGAAAAAGAAAAGATTGCCAAGTATTTCAGCTCTACCTACAAAATGGACATGCTGGAGAAGGAAGTAAGCCTGAAAGGTTGGAATTGGGGCACCGCTAAATTTAATGGTTCGGTTCTCAGTTTCGATATCGGAAGCAATTCTGCATTCGAAATACCTTTGAATCATGTTTCACAGTGTATCACTGGTAAAAATGAAATTACGATGGAGTTTCATCAGGTATTTGTTGTGTGGTAATAGTCATTTTATTTCATTTTCTTCAACTGCCTTTTCACAGAATGATGATGCTCCGGTGAGCTTAATGGAAATGAGATTTTTCATACCGTCTAATGAATCTGGAGATGTTGATACAGTCGATGCATTCCAAAAGCAGGTTATGAATAAGGCTAGTGTTATTAGCGTTTCAGGCGATGCAATTGCCATCTTCAGAGAAATTCAATGTCTAACCCCACGGTAATATTTTGCTTAAGAGCCGTTTTGAAGCACTAATAGGTTTGTTTCAGTGGTCGCTATGACATCAAAATATTTCAGACATTTTTCCAACTTCATGGTAAAACGTTTGATTACAAAATACCAATGTCCACTGTTCTTAGGTTATTTCTGTTACCACATAAAGATAGTAGACAAATGTTTTTTGTTATAAGTTTGGATCCACCGATTAAACAAGGTCAAACACGTTACCACTTTCTTGTACTTCTTTTTGGGCAGGAGGAAGAAACATCCATTGAATTACCGTTTACTGAGTAAGTTGATAGAAGAAGTGTATATTATCTTTAATTTATTATATTTATATTTCAAATGTATAGTTTGATACAGGTTTTTAAAATTTGTTTAATTTTTTTTAATCATAGCGAGGAATTGAAAGAAAAGTATGAAGGAAAACTAGAAAAGGATATATCAGGTCCAACGTATGAAGTGCTGGGAAAAGTTATGAAGACTATAATTAATAGAAAACTAACTGGACCCGGTGGATTCATAGGGTATGTAAACATGCATTTATTTAAAGCAAAAAACTAATTGCCTAATAATTGTAGTCATTCTGGTACGCCTGCAGTAGGTTGTTCATTCAAGGCCGCAGCTGGCTACCTTTATCCTTTGGAACGAGGGTTCATTTACGTGCACAAACCACCAATTCACATACGTTTTGAGGAAATAACTACAGTAAATTTTGCTCGTGGTGGAGGAAGTACAAGATCATTTGATTTTGAAATAGAACTGAAATCCGGCACTAATCACACTTTTAGTAGTATAGAAAAAGAAGAATATTCAAAACTATATGATTTTATTACATCTAAGAAATTGCACGTTAAGAACAGGGGCAAAAATGTTTGTTTGTTATATTTTAATTTATATATATAATTGTAGCTATATTTTAGGATAAGACTAACTTCAAAGAAGATTTCGGTGATTCAGATAATGAAGCTGAGCCTGATGCATATCTGGAACGTGTTAAAGCTGAAGCTCAAGAGAGAGATGATGATGTTAGCGACGAAGAGAGCACAGATGAAGATTTTAATCCAAATCAAGTTGAAAGTGATGTCGCTGAAGAGTACGACAGTGATCATAGTGACACTAGTTCATCTGATGAAGGATCCAGATCAGGCAAGTTTATACAATTGCACATTAAATGGATACCAGTAATTGTAAACAAAATGATTTATTTGCTAGCCATTGCGTCACTCTTCAGATCACTCATTTTTACTTTGTTTTGCTTTATGTATATGACAGTAATCAGACAATTCTAGATTTTAACGGAAATACAATTTTGACCTTCACTGAACCTATGTAGACTTTTTTGGAATGACTTGTGAGTGTGTATGTGCCTACAGGCTCTACCACCTAAACTATTAAACCTAATACCAAAATAAACATCTCAGTTATTTATATAAATGAACTGACACTGCTTTCATAACAAATTACATTTAATACAAATGTACATTTCGAAAGCTATTGCTTTCATCATCAGTGATATATGTCTCAAAAAATAATAAAAATGACATAATTAAATTACAAAAACTACATATATAGTTATATAGGACAAACACGAAGGAACCTAGAAACTAGATTTAAAGAACATAAATTACATATTAAGAACCGCAATGTAAGTATTTCTGCTTTAGCTAACCATTTTGTTAATACTGGACAACTTTTTACCATTGATGATTTAAAATTACTAAAACATTCTCAAAATTATTGTTTAAATATGTATGAAGCCATTTATATGAAAAAATTCCAATCAAAATTATTAAATACTGATTTGTCTCCTTTAAATAATGCATTACTGGATCTGGTTAGTAGATATATGTAATTATACCTTGACAACTTAATTATGTCATTTTTATTATTTTTCGAGACGTATATCACTGATGATGAAAGCAATAGCTTTCGAAATGTACATTTGTATTAAATGTAATTTGTTGTGAAAGCAATGTCAGTTCATTTATATTTAACACAATTTCACAAGCTCATCTAACTTAATAATGTCAGTTATTTGTTTATTTTTTATGAATGATAAATGAAACTGCCTTTCAATGAAAAGTTTATAGTTTCGATAAATGTCCCAAACACTGTGAAAACAAACATATTTTTAATAATATAAATAAGAAATGAGCTTGGATGTTTTGTTTGTAAAAAAATTATATTTAAAATAATTTTTTTATATATTACATTTAATAAAGATAATAAATTTATAGCTTTAAACCTTATGTAAAATTTGTTGTTAGGTGAAGATGATTCGAAGAAGAAATCTAAGAAATCTAAAAAGGATAAAAAAGAAAAAAAAACGAAAACCGTTTCAGAAAAGCCTCGCAAAAAAAGGGCTGGGAAGAAAGAAAAAGATGCGAACAGACCCAAGAGACCTCTACCGGCGTATATGTTATGGCTCAGTGATATCAGAGAGCAGATCAAGACTGACAATCCTGGTATAACAATGATTGAAATAGCGAAAAAGGGTGGGGAATTATGGAAGGAAGTGAAAGACAAGTCCGAATGGGAAAAGAAAGCTGCTAAAGCCAAGGAGGAATATCAGAAGGCGTTGAAGGAGTATGAAGAATCCGGTGGCGGTAGCGCAGCTGCCATCAGTGTGGATGAGAAAAAATCTACCACCTCCAAGAAACCTGCAACCGTGTCTCCCCCAAAAGGTGGCTCATTTAAAAGCAAAGAATATGTGGAAAGTGACGGCAGCAGTTCCGAAGATGACAAAAAATCTTCGAAAAGGAAAGGATTTGATGGTGGTAGTCCTGCAGTAACTAAGAAAAAGAAAAGTGGAGGCAAGTCAGGATCTGATGCTGATAGTACTAAGGATAGCGATAAGATGGATAAAAGTATGAACGAATCCGATGATGAAGATGCTGAAAGTGCACCACCATCCAGTGAAGATTCAGATAGTAACTAAAATAATAGTGATGTCGGTTTTCCTACATCTTAAGTGATAATAAATGATATGTATTTTTTCAACTTGTGTACCAGTAGAAATACCATCTTTTGATTTGTACGTATTATGTGTTATAGTAAATAATTATAAAAAATTTAGTTATGTAATAATCAAAATGTTTTATTCCATATACCTATACACTGTAAATGCAACGTTTGTTGGCGTTTGTTACTAAAGATAAAAAAAAGCAAAGCTATCGCAGAGGAAATAATACTCGGCAAGGTGGGTGCAGGTGCATCATTAAAAGAAAACCCAGTGTTTTCATTCCTTGGTGTGAATATCTACGATGATATTTTCATTCCCTTTTTTGTGTGTGTTCCTGCTTTAACACGTTAAAGACCGCATGCCCACCGGTGGGTCACTCCGCAACAACATTACCGGTTTACATGTTGGGATTGGGTGACCACCCGTGGGCATTTTAATTGAAATAAATCTAGGGGTTAAATAATGTGTACTTCAAATTATTGTACACTAAAAAATATTTAAAAAATAATATACGTAATTAATAATAAAAATAAAATGCCGGTCTATGTGAGAAATACGATTTTGCAATGCGGTCTTCAACGTGTTAATTGGAAGATTACTCCACATAAGTTTTTGTTTGGACATCGATGATCGCTTCAATCATGGAAAATAACATGGATTGATTTTATAGTATTTTTATTATTAGAGAGACTTTTTCTATTCAAATTTATTTTTTTTCAATTATTTCTTTGAACTGTGTCACCTGATTATTGAAATAAAGTAATAATGTATGAAAATAATTGCCAGTAAGCTTAGTATAAAATTAAAATGACAAATATGTACAAAAATATATTTAAGGTAAATAATAAAATATATGTAATATAATTTGTTAAATAAATAAAACAATATCTAAATAAATATTTCCTGACAACAAAAAGTTCTACAACATCTTAATAAATATGAGTACTTGATATTATTAAAATAAGCAATTGTCCTACTATAATAAATTCAACTATAGGAATATTAAAGCCCCGTGTAATGATTATCACTACTTCTCCGTGGTGAAAATACACCTCTTCTTTCATCTTTATTTAGTTTATCATTGTCCTTCGAATCCCTTAAATTGGAACATTCAAATAAACTAAAATATGTACTTCGAGATACTTACTTAAAAAATAACAAATGTTGCTCCAGCAAAAACCGGCTATTACATTGAGTTATCTCTGGCCAATGCGACAAGATTCGTCTTAAATATATCTGTAGCCTTTTCCGTCTATCTTCAACCAATGCAGCATCCTTATGAGAATAGTAAATCAATTTTTTTTTGTTAAATGAAAATACAGGTTACCTTTTTCCCAATACTTTTCTTAGGAGGAAAGTCGAATGTAGAGACTGCAGGATCTAATTTTTTTAAATCCGAATGCAGTGCATAAAATTGAGCATATCTTCTATAAATATTCCATTCGTCACAGCCAGCTCGCAAAAATATTTGATATACGTGATGAGCATCAGAACCACTACCTACAATAGTATTTATTCCTGACACGTATTAATTTTCTCAATATAAGAGAATATTTAAAGATCAATAAAATAGCACAATACCCGTAAGAAAAGCAGATGGTATCCATACGTTAACAGCACCTAATGTATCTTCAACAGAATCATCTATGGACATTGGTCCTCTCAATACTTCTAACTCTGCTTTTAACCTATCTAACAATTTATCTTTTTGGCACAAAGATTGTTGTAACAGAACATTAAAATCCATCAATTCCGCATGCATTTCAGCAACCTTAAATTTAAAAGAATGCATCTTAGACTGAAAGACATTTATTTCGTTTTCTCTTACTTGAACCAATTTCTGTTCAAATATTTTTGCTTCAGTTTTATAATCAGGTTGATTGTTATCTACTTGCAACCCTTCTAAAGCCCGTTGCAATGAACCATCGCCTGTCTTCAACATCTGGACAGCACTAATATATTTTTTCAACTGTTCCGTTAGTGCGTCGTTATCTTTAATCAAGTTGCAAATTTTCTTTTGCAACTTATTCACTTCTTCTTGGTTTCTAGTTTCCACAGCTGTTAATACAGCGCTAATATCAGTAGGAACTTCGACAATGTTTTCTGACGTGTCTGGAGATTCTGTGTTAGGTTCATTTGCCATTGGAGTTAGTTCACCAATATTAGCTTGCATTGGTGTCAATGGTCCTGCGACGAACGTTGAAAATTTGTCACGTGATCCACTATTTTCAATGCTCAATTTACGTTTAAACTTTTCTTTCTTGGCTTCTCGTGCTTCTCCTCCGGTTTCAATATTTTTTCGTTCAACATCGTGTTCCACTTGTTTGACATGCACTTCATGCACAGAATTAGAATCAGATGTTACACTGCTGGAACTAGATGGAATACTTGAGGATAATATACTGTCATCTTCTTCAAACGATATGAGTTGTTTGGCAACTTTACGTTTTTTCTTCTGTTTTAAATCTTTTTTGGATTCTGTAAAGTATTTATTGTAATATGCCATTCACTTTCAGCGAAATACAACATTTATTATTATTCAGAAACTATGCTATAAGAAAATGCTGATAAGCATTTATATAATATCGGTGGTTTTTATATATCGGAAAAATTCAACGATCATAAAACTTGAACATAAACTGAAGATAATTACTAGTAATTTGGAATGTCAGAATATTTATTTTATATACCCTACACATAGTAACCAATGCCTACATCAAAGAGTATTTCACCACAGCAAACACTGAGTAATTGTTAAACTTACACTCAAGTTTTATGAGATATCAAACTAATATTAATATATCAATATTATCAAGCATATTTCTCTTCTCTCGTAATTTACATTTTTTTATATAATTAATGCAAAACTACTAATAATGCCTACTCATCATCGCTTAACATTGACTATAACTAACTTACCAATGACAGGAGCTTCAATAATAGGCTCAGCCTGTGACTTTAGTTTATCCATCTTTTGTGTTGCACTACCACTATTCAATTCGGGTTTATCTATACTAATGGCGAAAAGAATAGACCCTAAACCTGCTGCCATATTTGGCAGCATACTATTTTTCTCATCATCATATAAAAGAGCCCAATCTTCATAAAACACTTTTAATACACATTTGTTGTCTAGAAGTGTATGAAAATATCTAAAATTAATTTCAATTTTAAATTACTGATTGGACAAATTCAAGAAGTTTATTTAAAGCTTCACATTTAAAATTATTATTGTTGTGTCTACATCATATATCTACATTTAAATTGAATTGAATTTAACTGTTACCTTTCAAGTGATCTTTCATTTAATGCAGATCTAATCCAAGCTTTTCCCCTGCCAGTGTCTGTCCAAATTTGTTTTAAAACAGTGTAACGTTCTATTTCGTGTTTTGTCAAATGTTTGCAAACAAAAGGCCAAAATGCTATAACAATATTGTTTTCATATCACATCCATGCCAGTAACATGATTAACAATAATCAATACTTACAGGGATTCTCGGTAGATAAATGTAAACTATTTGTTACAATATCTGACACTTGCTTAAAAGTTGACGTTTGATTAACTTCCTGCGGTTTACTTCTTAAACCATGCAGAAAAACAGCCTCTAAGGACAAACATAACCCAGCAACGCAACTGTCGAACTCTGTAGCTAACTCATTTTTACCACCATATCGTTTTTGACATTGTTGCACACACTCCAACAGCTGAGTTAGTAACTTTTTCGAGTCTTCAGAACGACTCTGTGATGGTGAAGTCTGTATTACTGCAGACATCAGCTTCAAAGACTTCAAAATAAAGTATTACAAGGTTAAACGTTGTAGTGAATTATATTCAAATGTGTACATACCATTATTTGTGGGTGTATGGTAAAAAAGAAACTCGATCATGTCATATCAAAATAAAAATATTGATAATGAACCATGCTTATTGTTCAATGTTGTTGGATACGTTATCAGTTCTATTGTGATTGGGAAAGCAATTACATGACATCACAGCCGTATTAATGTCATGTGTCACAAATAGTGTGTCAAGATCGGTTAACACAGTGCTATAAACGCTGAAACACTAAAATTCCCTTTTGCTTAAAATATATTAAACCTTGCACATTTCACATCCTGAAAACATATCAAGTGGGTATATTGGGTATAATTTACATCAAAGTAAATCAGTGCACGAATATTTTCATTTGCTAGAAAGTGCCCACTTTTATTTTTGTCGTCGAAAACGATGTATTTTTTAAACAGATCCGTTTACCCATTAAATCATTCATTTCTATATGTGTGACCAGATTTTCCACCGTCGTGTGGAAGCGCGGCTCCGTGCGCCAACGGGCTAACGCACCTATTATCAGTTTAACGAACAGATGTAAAAAGTGCGTGGTCTTGGCGTTAATAGCCAGTTTCACACTCTACATACAAATTAAAGAACACCGGGAGAGCAATCACGATTGCCGAATTTCGTAGTTGCGTGTTCTGGGATTGAGAAATTTCACCAATAGACAACTTCGCGCACTTCTGTGGGGAGGCGCATATTTTATCTAACGGGTAAACGGGTTATAGAAAGTTAAATTAAAATTTATTGCGCTGCGAACTTTGAAAGGGTATTTAGTACCATCACTCAAATCATCCGTAGTCGCAGTCATTTCGACACGTTAGTAGAATGTAGAAAAGAAGAAAATGTGATAATGTCATATTAGCTAATCTTTATAGAAACCAATAATTATTTTGTCAAATACTTTAACTTTTATCTAATTTATTCGAAATTTCAGTTATTTAGTAGAAATTTGTTTCGTCGTCTTATACTTTTATAAATGTAATTTTATTTATTAGATAATTTATCATTTGGTTCAATTCGCAACAAGTACAGTCATGTAAATAAGAGAGAGCAGCACCAGTATCAGTAGTTCGTAGTCAGTCTATCTAATTGGTTTTGATTTTTGTAAAGTCCAAGATGGCTGACGTTGTACAATAGAAAACGTCAGTCGGCAAAAGAATTGCAAGAGTTTTTATACAAATGCATATTATTTAGGTTTAATTAGTTAAGTATTTATTTATTGTTGTGCTGTGTGTGATCAAAGTGCTTTATAATGTCGGGAGAACGAGAAATACCCGCAGAGGACAGTATTAAAGTTGTGTGTAGGTTTCGGCCTCTGAATGATTCAGAAGAAAGGGCCGGATCAAAGTTTGTAGTTAAATTTCCATCGGGAACTGACGACAACTGTATATCCATTGCGGTAAGTGATCGATATTAGTGCATAAGAATTTCATATGTAATTGGTGCAATTTTCAAAAAACCGATACCATACTTAATGATTAACACGGGCTACGTCATGTTACTTTCTTGACACTCGGTTGCGCACGAATGAATTTACTTTTTAATTAACCGGTGAGTAACTGTCTACATGGTTTTTGTATTTTTTTTATATGTAGTGATGTAATGTGACTCCGTGCAAAAACTCTCGCAACTGCCCGGTTATTGATTTGTTTATGGGACTATTCTATCTGGGTATATGGAGTTTTGCGGTTCCAAAGTGCTTCCCAGAGATTAATTTAGTGCATGAATCATACATAATTTAGTCGCAAGTTGAGAAGACTTTAAAGTTGTTGGTGTAGTTTTTTCCTCCGTCGCGTTGCAGAACCGATGCCGCATTATGACATAGATTAATTCGGCGCACAACTTCTTTTGAAGTAACGACGTCCATTTTTTCAAAATTTCGATAGATATGTTTATAAAACTACAAATATTAGTAACCTAACTGAAAAGAAAGCTATTCCTTAACTGAATTAATTAATTATTGATGTTAATCTATTGTTATTTTTTGTGTATGTACATTCGCTTTGTAAATTGCAGAAGAAAAAGGTCAATTCGGGACGCCATAACACCAATAATTGTATAATATTGCTGTGTTATAGATTGATGTGATTGCCAATCTACGCAATATTAGACTGCTTACATTATATGCAATATCAATAAAGAATATATATGCGAAAAAATCCATTTAACAAACCCTAATTCGAAAAATTTTAAAATAAGTTTTAGAATAAATTTTTAGATTCGAAAAATTTTAATAAGTTTTTTAATAAAGTCAGTTGCTCAGTAGATTTTTTAGTTTAAACTTGCTCAAATGCATTTTTGTTTAAAACATTTTGAACAGTTAAAAAAACACTGTTTTAAATGTAACAATTCGTGGAAATACGTGTTCCGGTTAGGCTGACACTAACGGCACACTATTTGCACATCTTGAAAATCTTACAAGTTGTAAACATAGCCCGACTTCAACATTTATTGTGATTACATTTCACTTAATAATTACATGTACTTTCTAATTTGTTATATAATAATTTCTTCAACATTGCTATGCGTTATGAGTAATCCAGCCTCAGACGTCACAATTTTTGCCGTTTTTCATTATATAGACGTTACTAATTGTAAACTCGTATTTATTAACAAGGCACTTGCAATGCAGTAGTTTCGTAACAAGTTTGATGTGCATGTAACATGCACATTAGGTAGAGATTAAATTATGATGCTCGCCCTATCTTGAAATCTTCCGCAAAAATAGTGATAAATAAAATGAAAAATCCATTAATGACGTCTACTATTAAGCGACTAATTTGTTAATTAAATTGATGTGTAATAATTTATTTGATCAGTAAATAGCTACTATTGAAATGTTGGGCGTGAATGTGAATTTAAAATTAAAATCAACACCCTAATATATTTCAAATACACATATATCCGGAATAGTAAATGCGTTATCATCTTTATAGGCCATATTAATGTCAGTTTCTATTTTCAATTTCAATAATTACATTTGATTCATCGTATCTCATTGTTCATTGTCCCTCTCACTTGAATATTATGATAACGTCTCTATTGAAATTTCTATCGGATGTACTGCGTAATGACCATTCCATGAGCTTAGCCTGGTTGAAGTGTGGACTGTGCACGTAACATTTTTTTACGGCATTACGATTGATAGATAAGATAAAATCAAATCAAATTTAAAATTACTTAGAAAGGTGCTAATCTTGCGTCGTAGGTGAATGAAACACATTTAGTAATATTAAAATTTATAAAGTTTTCATTACCAAACAGGCTGTGTATGTGTGTGTTAGAGCGTGCGCGTTTAATAGTCACAACAAAAAATTACAAAAGTAAATATTGTAGTGATTGTATCATTAAGTCAATCTTGCTTAATTGCCGACAGACAATGATGAAAAAAAGATTTAATATCGCCAGCCAATACAAATATTCAGTTTATTTACATGTTACTCGGTTTTGTTGATAAGATAAGCTTGTTTTAATAATACATATGAAATGGTTCCTAATAATAAACTTTTATAATGTGAATACTCCAATAATTGTAAATTGATTCAACGATGTATGATGTATCATAATTGAACGGATGTTGTCTCTTGAATTTAAGCGACAATATTTCCGAATAAAATGTGAATAAATGACGTTTTGATAACGTTTTCAGTCTAGTGTAAAAAAGGCCCGCGGCGAACTATTCACACAAATAAAGTCTTCCTTTAAGTACCGTTTTCTCCTTTATATGACGAATGTTTATTTCGCGCCCTGGCCCCTCCTAGCAAACATTACTGACTACACACCTTATAAATACGAGGGCGGGTTGACGGAAAAGTGACTTTTCAAAAGTTGGCAACGCTTTACTATGATAATTATGATGCTGGCTTCTGCCATATTTCTGATGCCTACTGTCAAAATCTTACAAAATGTGAGAGCCATGTGTCCAGTATCACAAACGTTAATCGGTCGTTAACGGCGATTCGTCAAAAGTTTGACGATTCGTTAACGAGTTTTTAATCCATCATCAATTATTTTACAATGGATTACCTTGACGAAGCGTTAAAAGAAATATTACCATTGTTTTGGATTTCACAAACAATAACGAGTCGTTAAAGGCTTATTAACGAGTCGTTAATTTAATTGTAGGTGGATGGGTGTAACTGTTATTTATAAACATTATTTTTTCTAAATATTATTACAACATTGGCTTAGTTGAATAAACTCCGGTAAGTATCTCAAAATATATTACAACAAGAAACTATATGTGAAAGATCAAAAAATGGATTCATATTTGCCATCGTTGAGTGATTTTGAAGAACCCCGATAGAGAAAAAATCCATTTGATTTGAAATTCTCCACAACCAAGATTTCAAGAACCGATATCGTTTAGAAAAGGAAACAGCGATGAAAGTGCATGAAATCGGCAATGCTATAAAACCTATAACGCGCAGAAACAAGTCGCTTGATGCTCAGTTAAAATTTTAGTTGCTCTGACATTCTATGCCACCGGTGCATTTCAACAGCTAGTTGGTGATCATATTAAAGTTGGTAAATCTACAGTGTGCCGTGTAATAAAACGCGTCACGGACCAAATTGATTCACTTTCTCGACGATATAAACTGCTCCACATAAGTTATATAAGATATTATGGGAAATTAATTTTTCGAAAGAACAAACATTTTTTTCAAAGACGATTTAGTTTTTAAATTTTGTTTAAATTTTTTTTAAACAAAGACAAGAAAAAATGAAAATCAGGTGAAAGTGACTAATAACGTACTTCCAAATTAAACAAAAAAAGAGAAAATGAACACAAATTTCTTCTTAATTTCCCTTTCAGCAATAATGAGCATGTCCTTCGTGGGCTTCAATGACAGCTTGGCAATCTGGTGCCAGAGTTGTGGAAGCAAATTTCTCATTTGTTCCATTGTTTGTGGTTGAGGATTATGATCCAAAGCTTTCTGCAACTGATCCCAAGCATGCTCTATCGGATTTAAATCAGCCGATAGAGCAGGTAAAAGGCATTCAAAGTTTCCATTATAACTCTCTTTTAAGCCTTAAGCCTTCGGAATACCATCTTCAAATTTGCAATTTAAAATTTATTTATACTATATACTTGATAAAGGAAAATTAATTTCATAAATGAATTTTCAGTTTATAGCTTTAACTGAATATACGATTATTTTCAACAAACAATAAAATATTGAAATTTTTTTAATTTATATTTGGACTTTGAGCAGGTATAGTACGAACACATCGGAGAATTTTAATTAGAGTTGAATTAGGAAATCAGAGATCATTAATTGGTGATTATCAAATTTTTATTGTTATTGTTACAGCTCATGCATTTCTAATATTTTTTTATAGTTAGTATTTTAATTGAGGGATTTGGATAAGTAAGAAAGAAAGAAAAATTCAATCAAAAGAAAGCAACAGCCGCTTTTCGGCCTATAAGGTCATGGCCATAGTTTTTGGGACTACAAATGTGTAATTTTTATTGATTATTTAGAAACAAAAAGAACTATAACTGACCATATTATGTTGATTTGGTTTTGATACTGAACTTGAGAAAAATTCAAGATTGTGTTGGACAAAAGAGTGTTGTTCCATCACCTTCTCATTTGTCCTCTGTTGTAGTGGAATTGCTGCTTCATCCGCCATGTTCACCAGATCTGGCTCCCAGAGATTTCTTCTTATTCCAAAATTTCAAAAAATGGCTCAGTGGAAAAAGATTCACATAAATGAAATGCCCTCGGGGTTTAGTTAATGTAGTTAACTTCGTTGAAGTAAACAAATTTTCGATTGTTGAAGGGCTACAATAAATATTGCCAATAACATAAAAGTTTGCGTCTAATAATATTTGTGGCGGTTAATTTTGCAACACGTGTAAGTGCATAAGAGAGTCCAGTGCGGGTCACTGGAGATTTTTACTTTCTTACACTTATTTAGAAGCAATATGTCAACCGCAAGTGATGGTTTACTCTTTCCATATCTAAAAAACGGTACGAAGTATTGCAGAAAAAATGGTTCTTATAAAAGTCAAAGATTTTAAAGCAATTGTATTCGAAAAATGTGCCAGTATAAGAAAATTAAGTGCGGGCCTTTGCAGATTTTTGTATATATGTACGAAGTAAGAATATTTCGTCGGTCTCAATAGAGCTTACAGTCTCTACTTTTATAAGAACCATTTTTTCTACAATACCTCGTACCGTTTTCTAGATATGGTAGTCGATGCCACCAGGCATCCATTGCACGACAAGATGTACTATATTATCTCTTCATTTATGTGTTTAATGATGAATCCCGTTTTTTTCTGCCGGTTTAAGGTGGCAGAGCATTATAGGTATGGCGTTTAAATAGAATTAGCCGATCACTTCTGCTAGTGGTTCCCGGATAATTGAGTTCTTGTTTTATAGCTTTTACAATTTAAAGCAATTAGGATCTTAACTTTGATCATTTACTGACGTAGATTATGGGTAGGAGTTTATTCCGATTACTTAATTAATATTAATATTAAATAAAGGATTGCAGCAGAATAATTGTCAACTATCGTTTATGGCCAATTTGATATGTACCACAAAGCACAAGATGTATGTAAGTTTAAAGTTTAATAATTTTGCGTCCAGCAAACGTGACTGAAATTTATTTTTAAAAGGGTGCGTTAATGAATACCTTAACTTATTCAAAATGAATGAGATAAGCGACATTTATCTTAGGGTCGAAGATAAATATATTACAATATTAATATTTTAATTGCTGTACGTGTATAGACAAACGACGGCAAGTAGGATTGGTCGGCACACCCATGAGTCATCCCATGTCTAAAACGCGTGCAATATGTATAGTAGTTCGCCAACCTTATGGTTCATTATCCGTATGCTAATGCGCAGAACGAAAACTAGTGGATAAATGTGGGCAGCTGTTTGGATCTTATTTAATCTGTCATTAGTCGATTCATTGTGGTTTGCAGTCTACAATAGCATAGCAATTTATTTATTTAGAATGCTTCGTGCTTTTATGACAGATCATTTAATTTTTGTTCAGTAATTAATTATTCAGATATTAGGTTTGGTTGTATAGTGCGGTCGTCAGTTATTCGCAGAATCCTTGATTGGTTACCTGTAATTTTCGGTCCATAATAACAGTAGTTAATAATTACAGGAATAGCGTGCACTTTAACTGGCACAATCAACAATTTCAAGAAATGTAACAGAACTTACATATTTAGAATTCCATGGAAAATACCCAACGGCTGTTTTCAAACTTCTACAGGTGCATTACTACAAATTTGTTTGCAATACGTAAGGACAGTTTCAGATGGCCAATAAAAGCTTGAAATTAACTGACTATCAATTGATTATCTTATATATAAACATATATGCATGCAATCTTGTTTACTCCAAAACTGAGTATTCTTCAATTCAATTCAATATGTGAAATGTCCACTGCCCTACAGAGGAACAGGAAGAAGAAACAAAAGAAAACTTCAGCTCATAGAGGAAGTGTATGACAACTCGTCAAAAATGATATCAAAATTGTTCTGGGAGATATTGTTTGTGGGTATGTAGAGTAATGTAGAGTTTGTGGGAACAATAGGAAAACATTCATTACCTAACCAAACGAATGGAAATGGAGAATTCCTAATTAACTTCGCCACAAGCAAGAATATAGTTGTAAGTTCTACATGTTTTGCACACCGATAAGGGCACCTGGATGTCATCGGATGGAAGCACAATCAACCAGATAGACCACATTCTGATCTGATAGATAAAAGAGCAGCTAGTAGCATACTGGATGTCAAGTCAAGAAGAGGGACATGCTGTGGGTCGAACCATCATCTAGTACAAATGAAATTTAGATGGAGGATATCTAGCAGAAACTGAAGTTACCCGAAATAACGCAGAAACTAACGCAAGAAAGCCAAAAAACAAAAGAAAAGAGCAACCTGGTTTGATGAAGAATGTAAAAGGGAGATAGAAGAAAGGAATAAAAAATATAAGAATATATAGAAAGAAGAACGACAGAAAGAAGACTGGCGTTATAGACGGCTAGAAAGACAGCAGATAAGGCATGCAGAAGAAAGAAGAGAAAATACGAAAACGACCTTATTATTAATATGGAAGAGAACTTCACGGAGAATGATTCAAGAGGGGTATCTAAAAACCATAAGAGAAGGATACAAAGAAAGGAATGTGAAAGGATGTTAAAAGAAAAGTTGATATTACAACAACTCACCACAGCTACGTGTTCCAAAGTATACTAATATTAATAAAAAGATAGTGTTTAATTAGTTTTAAATATACTCTCTTTTGTAATTTATAAAACATGTTTTGTTATTTTGGTTTATTTTTACAAAAATTTTCTTTCTGCAGTAATTAATAACTTTTATGCCCGGTTTCACAAACGCCAATCGGTCGTTAACGGCTTGTTAACGAATAATCAAAAGTTTGCCGATTCGTTATCGAGTCTTTAATCCATCGTCAAATACCAAATGTATTTGACCTGTCCATCATCAAATATCTTACGATGGATTAAAGACTCGATAACGAATCGGCAAACTTTTGACGATTCGTTAACAAGCCGTTAACGACCGATTAGCGTTTGTGAAACCGGGCATTAGTGATTTATAAAAAAAAAATAATAATAAAAATAAAATGTCTTTATTTATTTCCTTCTCAAATCTAATACTGGTACTTGTTTACTACATTTTGTTTTAACAGTTCTAACAAATTTACTTTTGTTTTAACAGTTCTAACAAATTTATGTAAGGACATAGTTAGAAATTTACTATTGACCACGCCTACCCAATGGACTTGTTTGCTTGGTGGCACTGTAGACGGAACAGCAGAAGGGGGAAGTAAGGGTAGACCCCCGACACTAGAGGAAGTCAAAGAAGCAATCAAGGCGCAAAAACAACAAAGCGCCAGGAATCGATGGAATCCCATTTGAAGTATATAAACTAGGTGGGAATCACCTAACGGAACATATCCACGCACTGGTCACAAAAGTATGGTCGGAAGAAACAATCCCCAATGATTGGAAAAAAATGTCATATGCCCTATCTACAAAAAGGGAGACAAATTGAGATGTGAAAATTATAGAGGAATACCACGCAATGCATAGCGTAAAAGAGATGAACGCGCATCATCAACCAACGCATCGAACCGATAGCGGAAAACATAATCGGCAAATACCAAGCTGGATTCAGACGTGGAAGATCCACGATCTACCAAATATTCACGGTAAAACTAAGGAAAGCATGGGAACATGACATAAAAGTCTACAATATACGCATAAATTTCAAGCAGGCGTATGACTCGATAGACATAAATAGACTGCTTGAACTAACAATCCCACACAAGCTACGATAGTAAGATTGGTAAAAGCAACAATGGATGACACGGTAGCAATGGTGCGTATACAATACCAACCAACAGATGAGTTCAACATATCACAAGGTCTGAAGCAAGGAGGTGGCACGCTGTTCAATTTGGCCCTGGAATACGTAATAAGACAGATGAACATAGGCAAATCAAATCTGCTATCCAATAAGACACTACAGCTGGCAGTCTCTGTGGATGATATCAATATCATGAGTAGGAGGGTAGATGCAGCACAGCAAGCCTACTCAGAATTAAAACTACACGCAAAAAGGATTGGACTGGAAATTAACCCGACAAAGACAAATATGTTAATTCAAAAAAGAGATAATAACACAACACACAAGCTTTGATGGAAGATATTATCAAGATAGCGAACCATTTTGTGCACCTGAGGACATAGCTGAAGAGGGAGATATCCACAGACGAATAAATATAGCCAGCAGAGCATACTTCGCATTGCAAGGCGTGTTGGCATTTAATTCTTTTTCTATGATTTAAAATTTCCAAACAAAACAAATATTTTATGGCTGAATGAAGTGATATAATTCATCGATAGTCATTACTAATTTTCGAAAAAAAAATATTTTAGGGTATAACAATAACTAAGTAATAGTATATTCATACTAAAGAATAACATATTTGTGGATCTTATTTAGTTCATCGTTGGGGCGGAATAAATAATGCAGCTTGGTCAAGGACACTTCTGTATTGATTTCTGGAGGCGCTGTGTATACGTATAACGTACGTCGAGAATTGTCCGAAAAATAATATCAAAAATACATTACTTACATTCTTGTACACATACTATAGTTACTTGATACCGAATAATTTCGGGTTATTTCGTTTCGTCGCTGTAACATTCTGACTTTCTAATAATGATGATGAAATAAAATGTGAAGAAACCGTAACTAGAAAATGAACGAATGTTATAATTCTGACGTTTCGTTGTTCATGACTAGTATCTTAACGAAGTGATGCGTAATAATCCTTCTAATAATGTTCGTAATAACGAATCAACTAGAGAATGATTAAAATTATTTTCATCCTTCGTTGAACTATTTTTACTGTGTTTAAGGTCAGATCTACCACCTCCTCTCATTCAATTTTCTTCAGTCGCTTGCATTCCCACAACTTTCGATGCTTTTCTTAAATTACTCCGCGTGTCATATATAAGTACCTAGAGATTAAAAATGGTTTTATATTTATATTGTCTTCATGCTTTTTCCCGCATTAGAAATACCAGCGTGGATTTTTGATGATCACGGCCCCGGAACTAACGACTGGTACTTTCTAGAACTCTGTAAAAATTCACGCGAGCATCTGTGTATGACTATACTACATTGGCCGTGTGCTAATAGGATATCCGTGAGATATATTTAAGATTATATGCAGCTGTTCATTGCATCAAATGCGCATTCAATACGAAGAGGTTGTACGTTTTTAGTACATGCCGGTTACATATTGCGAAAATGCATATTGTATACTCCCACTGAACCGTCGCTCGTCGCTTGCAAAGTTGATACCTCCATGATTGTTTAAAAATTGGAAACTCGCGTAACGTACAAGACCTTCAAGTGTATTTCAAATATAAATTTAGATTTTCTGGCTCCTTTAAACGTTTCGTTTGTTATCTATTATTTGCTTGATAATGTTGCGTTACTTAAAGTTGTCTTCCACCTGCGATACATTTGAGAAATCGGAGAAGATGGACATGTTATTTTGTATCATAGCTCAAAACGTGTATTTTCTAAAGTGCTGTAATAATTGCCGATCGGTGTGATTAGTTTTAATGGAATTGCATAATTAGTTATTATAATTAATAATTATAATAACTAATAATTAATTATTAATAGTGGGGAGTTTGGCAGATTTTGAGCGATCACCTAAAGGCTTTTTAGAATGCATGGGTGGGTTAAATTTTCGTATTTAAATTATCATATTGTTGTTGATGATACATAACATGCACTGACGTACTACATGTTTGATTTGTATAAAACGCTTACATCATTGGACACGTGTCGAAAGCGTCGAGGTGTCTAGAAATCGCTGCGTTCATTCAGCGAATTCGTTTCGCCGCATCTCTCTGGACTGAAGCCAGATAACCCTGAAAATCCGACGAAGGCGTCGCAAAATTAGCCATTTCACAGTCGTGGAGGCGCATTTTCAAGGATTTCTTTCTTCTGCAACGGGATTAGCGGTACAGTTCGTATCGATTGATTTTCACTTTGTGGTGTTAATTGCGGGTGACTTCTTTTGTGCAATTTGATAGGACAATTAAGCTCATCCGTCACTAATGCCTTTGTCGACCAGACGTCTCAGACCCGTCAGTCGCATTGACCGTACGAAATTAGCCTTCGGGCGCGACTTTTAAATATTATAATATTTTTTCGAAGAAATTAGTACATTGAAAATATTTACTATTAAAAGAATGGGCTAATCGCGGTAATTTCTGTGAACTTATATACGAGTATTATTTAGAACGTACAGAAAATTGAAATTAGAATATTTACCAGATTAAAGTGTTCTTTATGTCTGTGATTTTTAAATAAAATTAATAAAATTCGTTAATTGTATTACAACTTATATATGGGATAATAACGCTCATCAACAACGGTTGTGATAATTCTTTCCATGCATCATCTATTATTTGATCCTTGTCTGGACAATTCTATTTGAGTTTACTCATACATTCCTTTTGCCAAAGTTTCGGACCTATTTTAAGAAATGGCAGGAGTATTCATTCTTCAATATTTGTAAAATGATCAACGTTAATGGAAGCAACTTTTCTTTTGACAATACTCCATACACGTTCCATTGGATTTAGAACGAAGAGTTATTGTGGAAGTCGTAATACAATATGGCAATGGTGTGCCAAAATAACGCCAATGATGTACGTTGGCGCAGGCTTGTGTATTGTAACTAGAGCTAGTAATTTTAGTCATTGATTCGTCATGCAGTATGTGTTTGTCAAGGACGTTTTAACCTTCTTTACATTGCTATTACTTGGCAATGTAACGGGTGTTTCTTTAAGAATGGTAGAATTATCTGTTTAATAATTCATTATAAAGAATGGTTCATAACATGATCTTGAACTCGATTTCAGGTATATATCACCCTTTCATTTTGTCGATATCATATCTCATTATAGCTGCGTTTTCTCTATAAAATATGTGTTAACCCTCTGGTTGACGGGTGGATTCAGAATCGCACCATTCGACGGATTGGGTCTCTCCCTAATTAATATACCCAGTTTCTGGTATGGAAGAGTAAAAATAATTGAAAAAAAAAAACATTAACTTGGGAGTTCCCATTTATTAAAAAAAGTTACATGTAATGCAAGTTTTCAAAAGAAATTATAAATTGAAGAAACGGAAAAGACAATAACAATAACATCCAATTATTTGTGTATGGCTGAATAAGTGTAAAAAATATAAAATGAGTGTACATAAATTTGACATACACAATGTTGAATGGAAAATTTCGTTAATCAAATTTTGCCACACAGTCGGCGCAGCATGGTGTTGTGTGTTCCAAACAAATACAGGAACTATAAAACTTGCACGAATATCTTGATTTTCGATCTTTGCAGAATTCGCACCTTCTTCGAGCAGTTGAAGCAGTTGAGTCTGTGACTGAGACACCTGAGAATGTAGCAGCTGATAGCCTTACATTCCATGGTAGATTTAGCATATTCGCTCGTAGTTTCATGTTTTCTATCACTAAGCTTTGCCCTGCTTTTTGAAAATTCTCCCTCTGGATTGTTCGTTTTATTTATTATGAATGCGTTGATTGCTCCTACGTTGAGCATGCCGAAAAAAACAGCAATGGTTGTGTTTCGAGCTACATTATAAGATGTAACCATTCTGTCGGCTACATTAACACCGCTTTTTGTGGAATTATAGAATGCTACTATCTCTGGTTTTTATTATCATCAGTATTTTCGTCTATTTTGTCATCGTAGTGCATTGACAATACAAGTAATGCATTCTTTGGCATTTTTGGGACATATGAAGTAAGTGTCATATCGGCATGGAATGCAAAAATGAAGACTAGAGGTCTATCTTTAACACTCTTAACTTCTTTCGGCAAAGACTTTCGACTGGATCGTATTGTACCAACTACAGTTAGGCTGTGATCATGCAACAAAGGACTTACAGCTTCCACGTTAGTAAACCAACATTGCTTCCAGTTCCTGAGATGTGGTTCGTCATTCTTAGAATAACGGCTGTTACAAAATTGTCTATCTGAAAGAGACCTTCAGGTTGTCTTCCAGCATAGATCTCCAAATGCGACGTGTAATCCACTGTAGAAAATACTTTGATCCCATATTTGTTGGGTTTATTTGGAATGTAGATACGAAAGCCATCTTCCACGAAATCCTAACAACATTTCATCTAGAGTCACATTGATATCATCATATCATCATGCATGACCAAGCAAAACCGGGACTCGTCACTAAAGACGACACTACTCCATTCGACATTCAACTGGAGTTTGCGATAGAACGGCATGTGCATCGCACTGTTGGGGTAATGGTCACCTCTAGTCTTTGTTAGAGGCAATATGAATGCTCAGCGCTACATCCATGACATTGTAGAGCGCCATCTACTACCCTATCTTGCGACCATGCCAAATTCCATATTCCAGCCAGATAACGCCCGTCCTCACGTAGCTCGCGTCAGTCTAGACTTGTTTCAAGCTTGTTTCACCTGACCTATCACCAATTGAGCATGTTTGGGATGTGATGGGTAGGCGACTCACCAATCTAGCCAATTCTCCGCAGACGTTATATGCTCTGAGACATGAGGTACAAGTAGCCTGCGATGAGGTACCTCAAGTAGATATCGACCACCTGATTAGATCCATGCCTAGACGGCTCAATGAGTGTACGCGGCTTCGAGGTGGTCAAACACGCTATTAATAAAAACTCGTTTGTCTTTTGTTTTTTAATGGTAGCCGACTATGTGGTGTTAAAATTATTAAAAAGTTCCAACTCTTTCTTGGTGTTCGGATTTCTACTTACTTAGTATAGTTATCCACACTATAATTGTTTTTTACTCTCTTCATTGAATTTTTAAAATATGTGGCTAACGGCAGCAAGTTTATCCAACTTCTTTCGCTCATCCCTTGTATCAGTATTGTCGAATACACTTCATCAGAAACATAAATCTTCGTTGAGTTAAGCTAGCAGGAAATAATTGGAGCCCTAAGCCTTCCTCGGACAAAAATTCGTATAATTTTTTTCGTCCCCGATGACCCCACCCAAATGCAGCAAACCGATAAGCGCCTTCATTTCCACTTTATTAGTAAGTACGTCGTATTTACTCTTGTATCTTGGTGCTATTTTTTGTATATACAAATTGGTATTTTCGATAACTGTGTCCTAAATTTCTTCAAAAAACAGCATCCAACACTGAATTTGCGTTTTTGCGTTTCTTGCACCTGCACGAACACCAGGCAATTGGGTAACGATATTTTGCTGCCTTGTTCGAACTCGTTGGCCTGGCGCATGCTTTTTCCACTTGGTTCCATCTCCTCCATAAAAATACAGAGATCTGGAGGTTGTACTAGAAATATCTGATTGGTTGTCATCTTCACCTGGTTCTTCTTGCTCCGTATCTGTATCAGGCTCGCTAATTATGTCTTGTGCACCTTCGTCTTCTGACTCAGATGCTTCCGGGGTTAGCACTTCATCGTAAAGTGCCTCTAGTCTCATAATTGAAATCCCCTTAAAGTGAATACTTAGAAACTAGGGGAAGGCCCTAAGAATGTTTTATGCCTAAGAACGGCAGAAAACTAGTCCCTTTACGAAATAAGAAAAAATAAATTGTAGGAAAAAAAATTAAACGAATACACGCGTTGGGTCTGACAGGTTCACCCCAAAAGGGCAGCCAAACGCCAGATGATAAAATTAAGACAAATTAAGGAAAACGTGTGTTTATTAAAGCTAGAAAGGTACCAAAAAGCTAAAAAAAATAAGAAAAAATATTTTAAAAAATATAACAAAAAAAAAATTGAATTGAATATGAATTAAATTTCAGCTATATAGCCATCAAATTAAGGAAAAACTATCAAAAACATCAATATTCTCTATCTGTTTCACATGCTACATACAATACAATAAAACCAGAAATTCCACCAATTCCTATTCGCCGGACATAATATAGCGTGTTTTGTTAAATTTTTTTGGAAAATGATAGATCCTGCTGCCGAAAAATTAAGCAACGACATCAGAATTGAACCTTTCAAACGAACTGCTTGAACAATCTTGTTGTTCTTGTGCTTTTTATCAAATTTCCAGTTCAGTTGTTTGCTACCTTGAACACGGCCCCTGAATGCGTGAATTTGGTTCGACCGTAAATGCAACCGTTCCGTCGAATGGAGTAACAGTAACTACTGGAATTATTACAATATAGGAGTCGTTTCCCAGTTCGAAGTTAATTTCGACTTGGCCGCGCAGACGAAACTACGTTACCTTTTCATTGATCAGTTCTATTTATACCGAACATTTCGTATGCAAACGTTGATGGTTATGCTTAAAGTGTCGATAAGGGATAAAAGAGCTCTGTGATTATTTTGTTCAATTTCAGTACGAAAGGACCTTTTAAATCCTACAATACCGTACGAACGCTCCAAATAGAATCGGAATGATCTAAAAACATTGCGTTGTTACCATTTCGATTGAGTTATATTTAGTCGAGGAATTTTAGCTGTATTAATCACGTTTTTAAATATCACGTTTACGAATAAACGAAGAGTGTAGACCAATTTAATCAAGAATGTAACTACTATTGCAAACATACATACGTGGGTGTATTTTATCATTCATCAAATTGAAATTATGTGAGTCAGAAAATATGCGAACTACAAAAATATTATTTAAAATATTTTAAGCGGGAAAATATCCAACCAATCACGCTCAATATACTGGTTTGGTACATTCCGAATCAGAAGTAGAAGTTATACAATCTGCACTAGACAGTAGATGACAGATTTTATGTTATGTATTTTTTATGCTTATTTTGTAATAGCATAGTTAATTTCTTCATTTCGTTATTAAACTTTATATTGTGACAAACGTTTATTGCAACACTACCTTTTAAATTTGCCGCCGAAATACTTTTCAACCTGAATCTACGTTGAAAACGACTGCAGCTCTCACCACGCCTCCTCAACTGTCATGTTTGCTAAGGCGAGCTGTACGTATCAGTAATATAAGCTATAATTCAATTTAATTTTTTATGGTAGGTGTATGAATAAATTCGTTGAATTCGTTATTTGTGGAAGGCATACATTTTACTTATTTAATTACTTACTTAAACATAGGCCTTTCTACCCTTCGGTGTAAGGCGGCGTGGTTTAGCCCGGCATCGGTTCCCTCTTCCATATTTATTTCCATTTCTTACGACCTGCCGTCGATTCCCATGTGTTACTCCATACTGCTCCTATTTGTCTGCCGCTTTTCTTACTTCGTCTTGCCACGTTTAGGTCTTTCCCTCTTCGTCGTGCTTCTCAGCCTTGTCTAAGCCCGGCTGTCGTTTTACTTTTTATAGACTATTTTGCCCATTTCTATTAGCTTGTTCTCTATTCCACTTTTCTTCAACCATTCCTATACATTTTCTCGTCTTATACCTGTACTGGTACCTTCCTCTACCAAGTCATTTAACACTTCTAGCTGTCTGTTTTCGTCTCTTTCCTGCGTTTTTATCACTTCTGTGGTGATGACGTCATGACCCGCCACTTTACCCATCTTCAATCTTCCTATAGCTTCTTCTAATTATTACTACCTCCTTTACTATTCTTCTGCTTTCTTTGTATTCTTCGTTGTCTTCCATTTTTCTCGTTTGTTGCTACTTTTCAGTTTAATTTAATTCTTTTTTTGTTCTTTTACTTCTGCGTTCCACCATGGCGTTTTCTCACCACTTTATTGCTTACATTGTTTACTCGGCAGCATATTTTGCTGCACTCTTAATTTTTCACACTTTTCTTCTACTGATCTGCCGGGTTCTCGCTCTTAAATACTTTTATATGCTTTTTTATACTTTTCTCTTACTTTATGTATCTTTAGTCTGTCACTTCTTATTTTCCTTTTATTATTGTTCTCCTTAGTGTTTCTTTTTCTTTGTTCTGTTCTTTCATTCCATAAGCAGAAAATAGTGACCGCTTCTCTTCATTCCTACATCTTTTATATCGGTCCAACTTTTTGTAGCTATTAAACAGTAGTCTATAGCTGAACTTTCTCGTCTATTTATTTCCTTTTTCGTTTACTTGAAAGTGTCGCTATGTATGACTTGGAGCTTGGTATCACTAGGTCATTTGCAACGCATAAGTCCATTATCCTTTGTCCGATTGAGTTTCAAACTTCTTCTGCTTGTTTCCCTTCAATATTTTTGTTTTTGTTGCTCACACATTTCGAAAAATTGTTCATTTTCTTCTTTTTCTGCATCTTCACTTAGGCCGCATGCTACTATTCCTAGGTACTTTTCTGCCTTTTCTGAAGAAGAACTGAACCGTTGCAAATATATATGGCGGCACCAACATACCGACACACACAGAGCGTTTATTTAACCATTTAGTAAAAGAATACAACAAACATAAATCTCAACTGGAAAACAGAACCAGATGTATACCATTCGGGTTCATGTTGAACCACTAACAAAATCCTTTTAAACAAAAAGTCATCTGGTGTGCTTGACCAAAAGCATGGCTATTCCCACTATGGTAGACTTCAAAATGATAATTGTTTGTATCTTGGTATCTTGGTGTTTTTGACTGCATCCAATTAGACTTAATTGTTTTTCCGTACATGGAAGATTTGTGAATTGAATGTTTTATTTTGATTTAGGGTAAGGTATACTTATTCGACAAGGTGTTCAAACCAAACGCGACACAAGAAAAGGTGTACAATGAGGCGGCGAAGAGCATTGTTTCCGACGTGCTGGCCGGATACAACGGTACGATATTCGCCTACGGTCAAACGTCTTCAGGCAAAACGCATACGATGGAAGGTGTCATAGGTGACCCGGGAAAGCAAGGAATTATTCCTCGTATAGTAAACGATATCTTCAATCACATCTACGCGATGGAGGAAAACCTAGAATTCCACATAAAAGTTTCTTATTTTGAAATTTACATGGACAAAATTAGAGACTTATTAGACGGTAAGTGTTTGGTCATTATGTAGTGCCATTATGTTATGTTCATTATGTTAGTGCCAACGAGTTTCATTTACCAGACTCCAGACCTTCCTGACCTGAAAAGTTCATACATGAATTTAAGTTTTAACACGGAATTTTCATAATTTTAACATTAGGTGATTTTTTTTATTGGACAATTATAAAGATATAGCTGTGTGTTTCGGTAATAAATAGGTGGGTCTTACATCCTCCACCAGTAACCATTATACTACACGAATTTAAATTGCAATAAATACGTTTTTGTAAAAAAAGTGTAGCCTGTGGCATAAACACACGTTGCATGATAACAAACACACCTATTGTATGAAATACAAATTGGATTCATTATTTATTTCGTATTATATACTTCTGAAGATTCCTAGGATGATTTATTATTTACGTTTTTAATTTCCAAGTTACGATTTCTAATTATTGCTGTTTTACAGTATCAAAGGTTAACTTAAGCGTTCACGAAGATAAAAATAGAGTTCCGTTCGTGAAAGGTGCAACAGAACGATTCGTATCCAGTCCAGAGGAGGTATTTGAGGCAATAGAAGAAGGAAAATCAAATAGACACATCGCCGTGACAAGTATATTAACTTGAATTAATTTATTAACTATTAACAGAATAACTTTCGTTGTTGTCTTTCAGATATGAATGAACATTCGTCGCGTTCCCATTCCGTATTCCTAATCAACGTAAAGCAGGAGAACATGGAAAACCAAAAGAAACTCTCTGGAAAATTGTATCTTGTGGATTTGGCCGGTTCTGAGAAGGTGTCGAAAACTGGCGCCGAAGGAACTGTTTTGGACGAAGCGAAAAATATCAACAAGTCGCTATCGGCGTTGGGCAACGTAATCAGTGCTCTTGCCGACGGTAACAAGACTCATATACCTTACAGAGATTCGAAGCTCACACGTATCCTGCAAGAATCGCTCGGAGGAAACGCAAGGACGACAATTGTCATCTGTTGTTCTCCGGCTAGTTTCAATGAATCGGAAACTAAATCAACCCTAGAATTCGGCAAACGGTAAGGGAGTCATACTGCTCAATATTTAGAATTATGAAGAAATTGTATATAAAGCGGTATGTATTAAACATTTTCATTGGCACAGTGCAAAAACTGTCAAGAACGTCGTCTGCGTCAACGAAGAGCTTACGGCTGAAGAATGGAAACGGCGATATGAAAAAGAGAAAGAAAAGGTTGGACGTCTTAAGGGGAAAGTCGAAAAACTCGAGGAAGAATTACAACGCTGGCGAAATGGTGAAACAGTTAAAGTTGAGGAACAAATTACCCTTAATGATGAAACCAATACACCTGTTGCTGCTATGGAAGAAAGCACAACTTTGCCTACTTTAGGTGAGTAGAAAATTTATTTGTACTAATAATGTATTGTTATTATGAATATTATTGTCAAGTCTTGAAACGTGGACTTGACATGGTGTTTCTGCGACATTGCTTATTGTATATTTCAAACAAATGCATTTAGCACAATGTCAGAATAATTATCTATGCTTTTTATAATGTAATCCAGAATACATTTTTTCTTGTGACACTTATTTTTTCCACTTTTCGGAACAAACTCACAACAAAATCCTATTACTTACTTACTTACAAAATATCTTAGCAAAGTAGGTAATATATTTAAAGTCTCCTTCATAATTTGAGCCAAGATGAATTCAGTAATATGTACGTATTAATTATTGATATTGTATATATTATTTAATTGTAGTTGGTCCTATGCCTGCCACACCTGCCTTAATGATTGGATCAACTCTTGGTAGTGAAGAAAGACAAAAGCTCGAGCAAGAAAGAGAACGTCTTTATCAACAGTTGGATGAAAAGGACGAGGAAATTAATCAGCAGAGTCAGTTTGTCGAGAAACTCAAAGATCAGATAATGGAACAGGATGAGCTTATCATGAGTACCAGAAAGGATTATGAAACGCTTCAAGGAGAAATGAACCGCATTCAGCAAGAAAATGAAAGTGCTAAGGAAGAAGTTAAAGAAGTTCTGCAGGCGCTGGAGGAACTTGCCGTTAATTATGATCAAAAGTCTCAGGAAGTTGACGTTAAGAACAAGGAGGTATTTATTTATTAATTTTTAACAATGTGAATACTGTATTGTTTATTTATAGGTCGAGTCTTTGTCAGAAGAAGTGATGCAGAAACAAACATCACTCAATTCAACTGCATCTGAACTACAACAACTTAAAGATATGAGCAGTCACCAAAAGAAACGTATTGGCGACATGTTGAGCAACTTGCTGAAGGAACTGGGCGATATTGGAACGACACTCGGTGGAGAAAGTGTCGATATGAAAATATTCAATGATTCTGTGAAACTCGAAGAAGAATTCACAGTTGCTCGGCTTTATATTTCACGCATGAAAAGCGAAGTAACTAACCTCACGCAACGATTGCACGAGCTTGATAATTCCCAGCAGGACAGTAACAAGAAAGTGACAGAGTATGAGAAAGAACTTGGTGAATGCCGGCTTCTGATTTCACAACATGAAGCGAGGATGAAGAGTTTACAGGAATCCATGCGTGAGGCTGAGAATAAAAAGAGATCGCTTGAAGAAAATGTCGATGCCTTACGTGAAGAATGTGCTAAACTTAAAGCAGCAGAAAAGGTACATATTACGATTACAGATTTCTCTATTCATATTTATGTATTTTTCAGGTACAAAGTGTCAGCGAAAGTGAAAAGAAGGAAGCCACTCAACTTAGACTTGCCCTTGAGCAACAAATGGATCAATTGAGAGACGCTCATCAAAAACAGGTCGCTGCGTTACGTGATGAGATCTCTGAGAAGCAACAACTTATCAATGATGTTAAAGAGTGAGTTTTTAAATTTATATTGTTACTTTTTAATTCAGTAAAAAAAAGGAAGGTTTAATTTTGAATAATTTTGAAAAATTTTGGAATGCTCCATCTTGGCTGAGCTTCATTATTAATGTATATATGATTCTCTTGCAGTTCGAATCAAAAATTACAGTTGGCCCAACAACAGCTACAAGCAGACTACGACAAAGTGAAAACGGAAGAAGCTGATAAATCGCAGAAACTTCAGGAACTAATGTCAGTAGACGATTTAAATTATAAACGCTCAATCCTGTGTTCCGACAATAAATCCACTTACGACCTACAACCTGATCCCATCTATATAAACCGACCTAAGTCTGAGACATGGGCCGAATTCATACCGTACAAAAACGAATGCAAAAGAGAAAAATTGCTGTCAAGGGCATATCAGAAATCGAAAAAAAATCAACTAAATAATTTGACGAAATTAGCAAAGATCCACTGCCCCATATCTATTTTTCACATACATACGCTTCATTTACATTTATTTATTTCATTAACTTTACTTTTAGTGACGCACAAGTGTCCTCATTATATTCTAGTCGTTTAAATAGGGTAACAAACCGTGATGAGCCAAATCAGACTTTTACAAATCTTTTTTGTGATTTTTACTTACAAAATGTGGGTGCTTAATGAATTAGATAATTAGTATTTTTTTTCTTTAGTTTATTGTATGTTTTAATCAATAGAAGTAATTTTTAGAAAAGGTAACATCTAATCCATTCCTTCTAGTCAGATAACTCTGCTTTTATCATATCCTGTGATCGTTTTTTAATTTTGATTTTGTTTTTTGGCATCTATCTACACACCACCGTTTGGTTAAGTTTAATTTTAAAACGATGTTCTTACAATGCCGTCATTATTAATTTGTAATAATGATGAAATGATATATAAATTAATGAACCAAATTGATTTTACCAAAAAGAAAACTGAAACATTCCTTGCTCTATTGAGTATTATTGACTTTCAGTATTTGTTTTACTTAGATACGCACACAGTATTATCTAGGCATTTATTTATTATTTAACATTAAGTATAATATATGGTGTCTATAAAAATTTGTATGAAGCCTTGCATCTTAGTTCCCGCTAGTTTTAATTTACAAGACGGCAGAAACCTTAATTTTTTAAGCAGTAATACATTAATACAAAAGTAGAAAAATACTTAAGCTAGACTAATCTTATTTTTCATTACTTTCAAACATTTTGAATTGATTGAATATTTGTTAAAATGATTTGAAGCTGTTTTGCTGTGATAAAGTAACCTGATCTCTAAACGCTCCTGCTTATCAAGTTTCAGTTTTGAAGAAGCTTTCAACATGGTTTGTTCATAAAACAATTGTAAAAGAGGTTAAAGGGCTACTTCTTAACCGAATTTTCATTTTTCGAAGACTAAAGTAAGCGTTTTTTTAGTTTAATTTATTCAAAATAACTGTGATCAAACTATGTATCAAATAAGGAAGGCTTGAAAGGTCTATTTATAGGTATTATTTTTACCAGTAATAGTTTATTTCATTTATTTAAGTCTCTGCCCTCCACAGGTAAAACTTTAACGTTGCATAATTGCCACGTCACTAGTTGGAAATCGTGTGTCTGTTGATGTGTTGGGCCTAGTTTTTCGTAAAGAACATTTTACGATCTATTCACGTGTTTGGCCTAATTTAAACAATCGTTGTTTGTTTAAAGTGCTTTGGTTCAAATTGATTTTCGTGAAAAACAATTTATGATTTATGATATATCTAACTAGCTATTTGGAAATACTATTTGAAAATTTGCAGGAGTGTAAAATATATATTTTGAATTTCAATTGGAAATTTTTTTGTTAATTGCTGTATATATGTTGTGTTTAATAAAGTTTTAAGTGCTATCTCCAAATACTCTAGAGCATATGCCTGTATATGTACTTGATAGTTTATTCGTGAATCTTCTTGTTTGCGTAAACTAATACATACACAACATTATCTAGTTGAATTTCACTCAGGGTGTTCAAAAATCTTTCTATCGTGCAATAATTTACCTTAATGTATAAATATAACAATTATATAATGTAACATGCCGTAAGTTTTATAGACACTTTATTTAGGGTTGTACAAAGAGAAAATTGTAAAAAAAACATAGGTGTAAAAATTTGTTAAAAAATTGTACATAAAATCTTGTTGCATATTTACCAAGGCAAGTATTTTTAACGTTCATGTAAATACGAGAGAACTTCATTTAAAGTTGATATTTTTAGATGATACATTTTATTGTATATTGTTACCAAGTATATATTTATGACCGTTCACGGTGTATTTTTGGTATATGTCAGTACGTATAAGAAACATGTAAACATGTTTATAAAATGAAACCTAACCAAACACTCTCCGCGAGCGTGTGGTGTGGCGTGATGCTGAAAATCACTGTATTCTGCAGTGCCACCAATGAACGACGTGAGCAAGCACGTAAGGATCTCAAAGGACTTGAGGATACAGTTGCTAAAGAATTGCAGACTTTACACAACCTGCGGAAATTGTTCATCCAAGATTTGCAGGTAATAATAATAATAATACTACTCCCAAAAATCTCCTTGGAATCGTATATTGGTTTTGTTGAACTATGTATATTTCATAGCAAAATTTTGCTATTTTTTATGTAGTACTCCAGCATTTATAATAAACATGCGATAAGTTTATTACTGGATGAAGCAGGTGTTCTTTGCCATGGACACTAGGACACTAGGTCAACAAGATTGTGATGGAGGTCAAATATATATATTTTGTCAACAAATTATTACAATTAAATTTTCTGACGTCAACTTCATTACCACAAATAGAAAACATCAACTGAATTGTTTGACAACCACGATATTAATGACTTAGTGAGCCTCCTGTGGGTGCATCACATCACTAAAAGTTGGTTCAAAGCTGCATAGCTAATTTCTGAGTCAATTTCATTTGGTAAATTCAGAACAATTGCTTGTAGCTTATGACCATATGAAGAGCGATATAAAATGACATATAATAAACATTATTATGTATTATATAGGCTCTTTACTCTTATAGGATAGTTACAGATGGTTTGCGTGTATCAACAATACACATATAATTAAGTATACTAACTTTTACTTGATTGTATTTTGGTGTTCGCTGTCTCTTTGTTGTCTCTGAATCCATATTCAACAGTTTTTCATTTCACATTGACCCATTAGTAAAATTAAGTTGCGCAATTAGTATGTTATTGCTAAATCCACAAGGCACACAGTAAAAAAATGGGATAGTAATAAAGAGGACCTGAGGATTAAAGCTTGGGTATGAGAGGTGCCCGCTAAAATTTTGGTTTGTCTACTTAATTTTGTTTACTATTTTAATTTTTGGGATAAATTAATAACAAAAATGCTTGGGCTTTGAAAACCAAACCCTGGGTAAAATCCTGGAACCGGCAAGTGGGTGAAATCTTTAGTATAAGCTGTCAATATCTATTTCAAACACATAAAAACACTTATTGCACCACACTTTTATTTTATCTATTTTGTACTTGTTTTCCTATCATTTTAACCGTCAAACGTTAATTAAATTAACAAATTCTAGGCTCGCATTAAAAAAGCTGCTAATCCCGACGAGAATGAAGAAGATGGTGGATCATTGGCTCAAAAACAGAAGATCTCATTCTTGGAGAACAACTTGGACCAGCTAACAAAAGTACACAAACAGTTGGTACGTGACAATGCAGATTTACGATGTGAATTGCCAAAGCTCGAGAAACGTCTGAGGGCCACAATGGAACGTGTCAAAGCATTGGAAACTGCTCTTAAAGAGGCGAAAGAAGGAGCCATGCGGGATCGTAAGAGGTGTGGTTTCGGGTACGTGAAGATGACAAAACTCTATCATAATTGGCTTGCAGATATCAATATGAAGTTGATCGTATCAAGGAGGCTGTAAGGCAGAAGAATCTTGCTCGGCGAGGTCCTGTTGCTCAGATTGCGAAACCGATTCGTGCTGGTCAACAGCATCATACACCCATGATAGGTGGGGGTGGACTACGTACTGGATCAACGGCACCAGTGCAACGCATTATTGGAGATGATCCACAAAAACGCAAGACTGTAACAGTGGGCATAAATAGAGGTTAATATTATAAATACTTTAAATAAAATTAAAATACTCAGTTAATTTCTTGATGTATTTTTATTCTTTTTACAGATGAGAGTTGAATGACACATGGTGTGGTGCTTCTATCATTAGTAAGCAGAATATTAGATGAGTAATACCAAAAATATACCGTCATGTCTACATATTATACAACTTTTACAGATTTTGTGTTTACACAAAGGTACATCTAACATTTTCTTCTCATTGATTATTATTATTATTCATTATAACGAAAATTATCGAATTGTAATTTACTTGATTGCATATTGTCTTTATTTATGTTATCAAACCAGAATATAATTCTTTGTGTGAACACATACTCCCTGCTTACTGCTTAGTTTACTATAGAATAAGGTGCACTTAAACTATAATAACAGATGGTAAAGGAATTCTTTCAAGTTACAATGATGTTACTCAAATTGTGGAAAATGTATAACACCAATCATGTTACTGCTTCGTATTTTTGTGCAATTTACAGAAAGAATTCGTTTATGAAACAAATATGCTACGGATAAAAGTTGTAATTATATTGTACAATAATAAAATGTTTTTCATTCTCAGTTCCTCGGATAAGATACGGAGCACATCATAAACTAATTTATGTGATATCGTAGTGCAGGATGAAAAAGATTTTATTGTCACATAGTGGTAACTGCTACAGTTCACTTACCCTGGTGTGAAGTAGAGGGTATAAAAGTGTCTGTCGTGGGAATTGGACCATAGCAACTGCTGCTGAGTCACTGTGTTATTTAAAAGCTTCAATGTTGTACGGACAAGTAATTGATCTTGTACATGTTTGCTGATACTGTGTTATTACTTTTGGTAATGGTGTCTATCATCATGTTGACTTTTGATGTGTTGAACGTTAATATAATTTAAGTATTTTGAAACCAGTTCTGATTGAAATGTCCTGTACTCTATACGAATGTATAGGTAACGTATTATTTAATGGTACTAATGGTTTAAAGAAATTATCGCTAAATTCACTCTAAATAGAATGTAGGTAGCACATTTTTAGTTATAATAATTTAGTCAATTTTTAGTGAAATTTTTTAGTATCCTTTTTTCCACAACAAAAAATTGTTTTCATTTTCATAATTTATGTACAGCTATTCTTAAATCTACCCTAATTAAATTATTTCTATTTAACTTGTACATTTTGAAGGTTTGTATAAATTTCTATATGAATCGCTAATTAATTCTTCTTATTAAACTATTATCTCATTTTTTATATTTTATTTTATTTAGTGGCGTTTTTTGTTCCTTAGAATCTCTTAGACTTGTTGAGTGAAACTTTTATTCGGATTAGGATATCCAAAGGGCTAGCTTGACTGGTATAAGTTTTTAGTCACTTTGAATCTGAATCCATTTTAATCCTAGCACTCTTGAAGTGTAATTAGGAATTTTCTACTTTTTTAGTGTCTGTGTGATATGTTGAATTTATGACGCATTTTATTTATTTTTAAGAGCCTTGGCTGCTTTACTTTATTTCAATTTAATAAAATTTTAAAAATTTTAAAATATCGATAGTTTTTTTATCGTTTTATTTATCCTTTTTTTGTTCTCTTATTTGCAATTACAATAAATTTTCGAGTTTCTCTGATGAAAGAAATAAATCCCTGAAAAGTCCAAACTAATGAATAGAAAAACTCACGAAGAGATTTTCAAATTTCCAAAAACAAATTGACTTGTATGTCTGCTACACCAGAAAGTGTGAATAAATGCATTATGCCACCATCACTTCCACCTCTATTATTTTTTATTTCATTCGCAGAAAAACACTTGAAATTAAAGAAAATCATATAATCAAGACTTATTAGTGCATACTTAAAGGCTAAATGATGCCCTAAAGCATAACTTGATGAAATTTTTAAATAAATCTTAATGTTTCCACTGCAAAGAAACGTCATGAATAATTCTAAAGCTTAATTTAAGATAGTCTAAATTGTGGTTATGCTGCCCTCATCTTGTGCAAACTGTGCATATAATAACACAAGGCATCTTCATTTTCTGAGTTTAGGTAAGATACTTTGAGTTCTTGATTTGGTCTGTACAAACGAAAAACACTTGACTAATTGTGTTTCAGAGGATTAGAAAAATGTTTGGAATAAACATAAACCATAAAATAATTACATTTAAACAATATAACTAAGAAGGTCTGGCAATACTATACATTGAGATTATTGTGATCTTTTATACAATAATTGTTTCATATAAGAGTAAAATACAATTAATAATAGTATTGTCTTTGATATTCGCATTACCCAAGACAGATTTGTATTAAGGTTTTACGGTATTGTAAACCGTATACTCTAAAGTTAAATGATAACCCATTTTGTGAAGTGACCTTGTATTATTATTACTAACATTATAGAAGCATCCTGGTTAATATATAAATATTTACAAAATTACATTGCTTATGTCTAATCCTGCACTCAACAAATTTTTCAAATGTGAATGACAATTTTCTTTTCTGCCAATTTTGATATTTTAATATTTTTTTTAGATATAAACTTTATTAGTTTTTTCCAAGTCATGTTAACTAAGCCATTGTAAAAGACAATAACTTTTTTCTGCAACTATAAAATTGTATTTTATTTGTTTTGGATTGTATGAGCTACCGCCATATTACAATGTGTTCAAAACCTGCAGTAGAGCTAGTGGGTACAAATGGCAACCACTTCCGAGAATTTCTATTTGTAGTACAATACATAACAATGATAACAACACTTGTCTGGTTGAGTAGTTTAAATTCAATTGAAAGTAAATATCTATATTAGAAATTGTCGGTTGTAGCTTGTTTCAACTCTTTGAATTATTTCTTAGTTTGTATTAATATAGCAGGTGAAAATTGTATTAGTAAAAACTTCTGTTAGTTATATTAAAATTTGGAATCGGTTTTATAAATGTCCATATCCTTGAGCAAAATTAAGATTTCATTATTTCAAATAAAGTACGCACACATTGTTTTAAATTTTATAAATTATAATTTTTTATTTAGTTTCAATTAAAATTAAATGATTGGTTTTTATATTATCTACAAAAAGAAGCCAAGGTTCTCAACTTAACTTTTATAAAAATAATTCTTCCATATTATATTCCGTTGTAAGTTTGCAAATATTTTAGGATTTTTGCACCTAAGCCCCAAACAGCTTTTACATTTCTAAAGTAAATCTACGAGTTTTAACTATTGTGAATCAACAATAATACATGTAACAACAATAAGTGATAATATCGACAAAACACGTAAGGCATGTGTGTATATAATCCTAGTTTAACTATATTCATTTTACAACTTCTTGTTTGCAAGAAATACGGATTTATTTAATAATGATAAATAATTGATTAATCATTTCTTATTTTAATGGGCGAATACAATGTGTAAATTTTTAATTTTGCCTAACATTGAGTATTTCAGGAACGATAACGTTGATAATATCAAGTATTGTTTTTTAAGAACGCTTTTGTATTAAAGAAATCTGCATTTATATTGTCAACAAACTTGTCTACTCTTGAATGTATTTACTTGCCAAGTTTTTTGGTTGTATAGACTTAAGTGATTTGATTTCACAATGGAACTGCAGACTATGTTAGTAGTTAGTTGTAATGTTTGATAGTGGATGCTTATGTCAATGATGCAATTTATTTATTTATTTATCTGATGGAAATTATATTCTAATAAACTAAGTAAAGCTATCTTGTGTCATCTTTTTTTTCGTCACTTCTTACAATACGAAAAAATTATCATAAGAACGCCCCATTCGTAGCTTCTCTGCTTCCTTAAGAAAGCTCTCTAAATCCATTTTGGTTGGATCAATCCTGTTTCTTCATATGCTTCCCTTCACTTATGGATTATTTGTCTCTATTTCTTCATCATCTGATAGCTTCCTCCATCCTTCGGCTATTCCTACTGACTTCAAACTGCCCTTCACCTTGTCCACCCATCTAGCTCTTGGTTTGTCACACCTTCCTTCTCCAATCTGTGCTCCGTTAGTGCACTTATGTTACTTTCCAGGTTTCTCCTATAAATATGCCCCAGCTATTTCACCCTTTGTGTCTTATTACATCGTCTCTTCCTGGCACTAAGACGAAGCCAGAGAATTTTTATGCTTACGGAGAAATATGCAGTCATTTAAATATGCACAGCATTCACACAACTAATCCGTATCTATATATTCAGTAAAATGCGCGCAAAATAGCAGAAATTCTTCAATTGCCGAATATCAATGATTATATACATTGCTTCCGGCGGTGATTTCACTATGTTGAAAAGGCATGGTGGTTGAAGTCATACAAGTACAGTAGTTGAAGGTTACATTGAAGATTTAATAGCAAACAAATCAGATAATATATTCTAGGCTTTATTGTAGTCGATTATAACTTGACATTTTGCTTATTATACTGCCAGCTTCTTCAGAAGTTCTCAGAGTAGAATTTCTCAGGTAGAATTATATCATAAATAAATTTTCACGTATCAAATCAATCTTGTATTCTTGACATTACTGTAGACCAATTTTCAAAAGACAACGAATACTGACCCTGCATTCCGAGGTAATTCTGCAGTCTGTTCTTTTCCTACGTCAGCGGGACTAGCTCAGACGGTGTGACACACATGATTACAACACTCGCATGAAAGATCTGATCACTCCTTTCACTCGCCTTAGATCATACCACCATTCATCTCTAGCAGTAAGGCTTCACAACAAACTACCCCCTGAAATAAGGAACATGCCAACTTCAAAGTTGAATCTAGTCCTGAATAAATACCTGCAGGAAGAAGCCTACTACAGCCTGGACCAGCTTCTTAATAAATGATGTTTTCTAAATCTTATTTTGATGTAAACTAATTTCTTTTGAGTGAAGATAAATTTATTATTATTTATTATTATTACTTAACAAGGGAAAATATAGTACACACACTATAAGTGATCAAACAAATACTCTCGGTGGGGCGAAATTAACAATAACGGCAGCATGCTGCCAGCCGGTAACGGCAAAGATGGACAACATATATATATATTAGCAACAAAACCTAAATAATACATCAATGAATACCCCTCAGACCGAATATCCAAGTATTAAGCTACAAAACCAAAATCTCTCGAGTCACATAATGCTTTAACAACCATTAATGTCTCAGTATCAACCAATACAGCAATCCCAATATCAACCAATGACTCAGTCAACTTCAACTTCCCAGCTAAAATTACCACAACAAAATAATCCTGATGAAATGGAAGGTAATGATGCTGAAAGTGATGAAAGCTATGAAAACATTAATAATAACAGCTGGCAGAAAATTAAAGGACACAAACGCAAAAGAATGAAAACATCAATCTCTGCGCTACCAATGAATGAACACCAACAACCAAATTTGATAACAAACAGCCCCAACAAATAATCCGATATCAAATGATATGCAAACTCCAGAAACAATTAAGCCGCCACCCATTTTTGTACAAGGTGTTGCAAATTACGACAAGATAATAGAAAGCCTAACCGCAATAGCAGAAATAGAGCAATACATAAGAAAGAGTAGCTCATAATGTAGTTAAAAAAAACGCAAAAAGTATCGACACATATCGAAAATTAATAACATACATGCATGAAAATAACATTGTACACCATTCCTAACAAATGAAACAAGATGGGCCATATAAAGTAGTCTTAAAACGTCAATCATTCTACCCCGGCTGAAAAAATAATAACAGCCCTTGCAGAACTAGGACAAAGTACTAAACATCACAAATATAAAAGGCAAACACACAAAGGAATCACTTCCAATATTCTTTCTTGATCTTGAACCAGAGGAGAATAACAAAGAAATATTCAAGATCCGATCCCTAATAAATATATATAGTCGGCAATTTGAACTCCCAAGAAAAAATACGGAAAGAGCCCAATGCACAAGATGCCAGAACTATAGACATGCAAGTACGCAATCAGTTCAAATAAGCCACCCAGCGCAATATCAGTCGCAAGTCGTTCATTTGCGCTTATGCAACTGTACGAATGACTTCAAATAAACACCCCCTGGCTAGTTACAATAAAATTCCAGCACAATAACCAACCTACAGACAGAAGACCCCCTCAACTTACAGAACAAAACTTCCCCCCCTAAATCGGCAAGAAAACTATCAACAACCCCCTAACCAATCCAAATCATCCAACTTAACTTGCTCACAAAAAGCATCAAACCAGCCCTACCCGAATCAAGATCTGACCCTCCAGCAATTTCTTGACGATTTTAAAAACTTATTTAACCAACAAAATAATATAATTTTAAACATGCTAAGTAGCGCCATTATTAAAATAACTAAAAATGGCTAACTTTCTTCAATTAGCTTTATGGACTGCAATATAAAAAACTAGAAATCGAAAACTTCATAAATGTAAATAATATAGATATTCTACTCGTATCAGAGACCCACTTTACAGGCAGAACGTACATTAAAATATCCTGTTATTCGTTCTATCACACAGAACATCCTGATGGCACAGCATATGGTGGTTCAGCAATATTCATCCGTAGTTCTATTGCTCATCATGAACAACCAGAATACAAAACAGACTTCCTGCAAGCAACGACAATCCAAGTTGAAAAACTTACCACCCTACTACTTGTCTCGGCGGTCTATTGTCCACTGCGACACAACCTAACTCAACGACTTCTGCAACTCTAGGCAAAAAATTCATAGTAGAAGGGGATTCAATGCCAAACACACTTCTTGGGGTTCTCGTTTAACTACAACTAGAGGCTGAGCAGTTTTTAAACTATATACAGACAACAACTTCAACCTCCTGTCTACAGCTAGTCCAACCTACTGTCCTACTGTCTTACTGTCCGACGTCCGACCCAAATAAAATACCTGACCTACATTACAAATGGGATATCAACAAACTAGATGAACGTCACCTCCAACTACGACTTGATGTCTGACCATTCTCCAGTAATAGCCACAATTAGCACAACTATTATCTAGAAAACACCTAATCCTGCGATCAGTAGCAGGAAAACTGACTGGAACAACTACAAGGACTACATCGAATAGCATCTCGATATAAGCATAAGTATAAAAACCGTGCATGAACTAGAATACACAACCAACCACTTCATAACTAGGGGAGAGGGCAGGAATTCCACACCGCAAGCAACAAAAATTAAAACGAACAGTCGCAACATTCCATAAAAGGTCATGGAAATTGTAAAAGAAAAAAGACGGGCACGAGCTAGATGGTAATATACTCACAGTGTAAGAAGATAAGAGAAGATTCAACCAACTAAATAACAAACTCAGAAACAAACTCAAATCAGTTAGGAACGAATCCTTTCAATCCTATGTAAAATCATTACCTGTTCACGATAACTCTATATGGAAAGCCACCACGGGCATCAAGCAACCACAAATTCATATTCTCCCGGTACTAAAATCATATAAGGAAAAGGCAGCCACCCAGCCAAAGTCCAACGATGTAGATCAGAAATTAGAAGAAGAATTACAAACACCACTACAAATGGATTTACCAATAAGAAAAATCACCTCAAAAGAAATAAAAACGAAATTGAAACATGGACATGAACAGTACAAATGAAAAGCAAAATACAAGATAAAATACCTAAGGGCGGTTAAGGGGATTACAAAAAGGGTTAGAATAAGAAATGTGCATGTAAGGAACTACCAATTGAACCAATACCAATACATTGAAGAAAGACAATTGTGCTGGTGGGGCCATATGCGGCGGATGGAAGAGACCAGACCTGTCAGACGTACGTGGGAAGCTAGGATAGGAACGAAAATAGAGTGAGGGCGACCAAGAAAAATATGGGATAATACAATTGCGAAGCACCTGCAAAAGAGAGTTGTCAATAAATAGATAAGGCTATGGCGCAAAATAGAAGACTGTGGAAAAATTATTATGTATATAACTAAGGTGACCAACTATTTTTTGTTCAAAAAGAGTACACTTTGCAAGTATTTCATAGGTGAAAAAAAGAAGAAAAAACGATAAGAACTTTATTTTCTTTAAAAAACATATTTTTCTTCGGAGTGGATTTTTTTGCTAAATGAGGATGTTCGTCTAATAATGTAGCCACATCCGAACAACTTTCATTTTGCATATTAAATTTGACTGTTAAGACGGCAGATAATGTTTTTACAGAAAGTTGCGACTTCTCACTGCTCCAATAATCATTCCCTAGTGAAAATACCCTTTCAACAGCAGCATTAGTGCCTGGACAACATAAGGAAATTTCTATTAAAACTTTTAAATTTTCATATATATATATATATATATATATATATATATATATATATATATATATATATATCTTTTCACAAATGTAATTTTGACGTTGTGAAAAAGACGTCTCTAGTATCTATCTATCTCTCCAGGTACATAATACGGCCTCTCAATTGTGCCGGAAACGGCAGCTATATGTGCGCGTGAAATTCAAATCACTGTCAAAATAATTTTAAATATTTAATTAATAACATTGAAATAAAATAATCTAAAAATATGTTTTAGAAATACAAATGAGTATAAAATTATACAAATGAGTACTTTCAGAGTACATGATTTGAAAAGAGTACGGTTTGCGAAAAAAGAGTACAAAACTCAGTAAATGAGTATAGTTGGTCACCTTAATATAACTATAATAATTAAGATAGAGACAACAGTAATAGAACCTCACGCCGAAACCTTCTGCTTCTTCTTCAACATCATAACATACGAACGAGAATATCAATAAAAGTTATAAAACAGAAGAAACGAGGTTGTAAACGGTATTGGGACAAAGGATGAAAAAACATGAAACACAGAAACAAAGCAAAACAGGTAGCGCAGAAAGAAAAACAATATAGCAGGGCGAAATCTATGTTTCCATAGTTATTTTTGAAACATTATAAGATTATTGAAAGGAAGAAGAGATAAAAGCAATAGCAAAAGATATACTGGAAGAATGTTATATTATAGAAACAAGTTTAAACTACAGAACCAAGAAAACGAAACGGAGAACATAAACGAACAAAACAAAAGAGGTAGATCTACCAGTATGAACAAACGATTAAGGGAAATAATGGGACACATACTAGCAGAAGAACAAACTGTATATAGACCCTGAAAACAGACAATGGATAATAAACAAATAGAACAAAATAAAGAATATTTTTTATTTATCGATTTAAAAACATAATAATAATAAGAAACTCACTGGAGAAATTAAAGGTAATCATCAGTGCAATATAGAGTATATATAAAAGGGTAAGGACGTTAGTTAGTTAGTTAGTTATAATTGAGTGGGGCGTTTATCGCCCCTCGACTGCGACCGCAAGGGTCTATTGTGGCTCACAACTAATTATAGTTCACCCTCCATACCCATTCTCTTTAAATAGAGTAGGATTTTAGTGGGTGAGATTTTGTCAAGTTCTCCCAGCTCCAGTTTTATCTTACCAAAGACTGTGAACCTGATTTTGTCCCCGGCGGGGCAGGCACACATCACGTGCTCTGTTGTTTCTTCCGTTTCACAGCATAGTCTGCACTCAGTGGCCTCAGCCACTCCCAGCCTATGCATGTGATGCCTTAGTCGGCTATGCCCAGTAACCAGGGCTGTCAGAGTTCGCAGATCTTTCCTGCCCAAACCTAACAGTATCCTGGTTCGTGCCGCAGATGGGCCCTTTAGTACTAACTTGGAATGTATCATTCCCTGGCACTCCCGCCAGTTTTCCAGTACCTTGTGCTCCATCCAGCTCTTATTCGAGCTTCTGGCCAGGGCTCTTGTAATCCCAAGAGCCGGTTCTGGACCAATAAATTTTCGGTTAGCCCCGCTCTTTGCCAGGGAATCGGCGGCTTCGTTTCCCTCTATTCCAGCGTGTCCGGGTATCCAGACCAGGCTAACCTTGTTGACTCTCCCTACTTGAGAGAGCATTGCGCGGCAGTCCCTGACCGACATCAATGTACACTGATTGTCGGCAAGGGCTTGCAGTGCGGGGTAAGGGTAAGGGCGTAGTACCGATTTATAGGAAAACATCGAAGACGTTCGCAATGAAAAAGTGAAGTGGGAGACCACACTTCTCCAGTAAAAGTACATAATTTAATATATGCTGACGACATAGCACTTATTGCTGTAGACATCCGTTAATTTAATACCGCATAAAAACAGAACTAAAGGGAGAAATAAAAAATATTATTAATTCCGGCCCTGCTTACATACATTGCTTAATATACGGATCCGTTTTGAAATCTGTAACGATTGCGTTCGGCAAGAAAATTCTATCGAACCCGATAAGCCAATTATAAACGAAATAAACGGACAGGTGTGTTTTGAAATTCCTTTTTAATCAATGCTTTTTAACGCCCGTTGTTCGCCGGATGTGGATATTTGTTTAAGTAGATTAATTAAAATACCGAGCACTACGATTTCAGGATATAAACAAAGATTAGCGCTAGTAAGGGCGGTGCGATACTATCCGCATTTCGCGTGGGCTGCGCTCCCCGCTTCGATTAAAAATATTTGAGAATTTGATTTTTAAGAGGAAGTAAGAACGAAACACCCACGGTGCCCCTTCGGAAGGCACCGTGGGTGCACTCCTCCGAAAAGGAGCTAAGTCATAACGGGGCTTCTTCGGGAAAAGAAGTCGGTACTCCTGCTCCTTCGGAAAGCAGTGAGTCAATGACGATGTCGCGCGCTTTAAGTTAAATTATCGAAGTCTGGAGTCATTCACGGGCCCTTCGGATGCCAGTCGTGAATGAACTCCTCCGATAAGGAGTTAAGGCGTACTCAGGCCCCTTCGGGGCGCCGGGAGTCGTTTTAGATGTCGCGCTAAGTTAAATTATTAAAGTCTAGAGTAACATGTCGGAAAATACACTCGAGTTCAAGAAAAAATTTCCAGGTTTTGAAAAAAAAATTTTAAAGATATTAAATGATAAGGTTAATATTATAATGATAATGTAGATGCTACCAAAAATTACAATACAGGCGTATTTTAACAAAAGGAATCAATGAATATTTGAAATATACAGAAAACTTTACAACACAAAAATTAATTAATTAAATTTTAACTATTGGCATTTTGAATAGATGATCTCCACGATTGCTCAATACTTGGTATTACCTTCTCTGACTCAAATTACAGCCTGTACACGTCTTTTGACGTTTAGACAACTGTTACAGCCAAAACGAAACTAGGGTATACACCAATGCAGTAGGCCTTGAAGTAAATATTTCATACTACACACACGTTTTTGGTGTTATTATTCAATTAAATATGCTACACATTTTGCCAATTACGTGCGTGCTATTAGATGGAAACTTTTTATTGCACCCGAGTGCAATTAAAATGATCGGCGAAAATAATTAAAAATATATAAAGGTTTTATGAAGGATAGTTTTTTTTTTGTTAAAGGTCGATTACAAGTTCGTTCGTGGTTTCTTTTTAACGTTAACGTTTTATGTGAGTATTTATGTGCTTAGTTTAATTAAATTTTCATTTTATAATAACGTCACAAATTTTATTTTAATTTAATCATTTTTCTATATATTAAAGATAATTAAATCATATTTGTTTTTTTTTATTAATTAATTAACGAAAAAAGATCTAACCCTAATTTGACGAAGATAGCCGTCTATCTTGTGGGCTGGTGGCAGGGTAATCTATAAATTGTGCTCACAAGTTGACGACGAGCATTTTGAGTGATTATCCGTGAGAACGGAAAGTCGGGAAAGTAGAAAATCTGGGTATTTTATTTCGTCTGGGTATCGGCCGTGCTACCCCACTGGACAAAAGAGTCCTGCGCTCCGAAGGAAGGCCTTTGGTGACCGAGTTTCTGGAACTTTTTCTCGATTTTCGGAATTACGTTCGGTTTACGCGGATAGCCCGTATTGCGATTCACGAGCGTTTCAGACGTGCGGGCCGGAGTTCACATTGCGGACACACACACACACACACTAAAATGAATAAATTGGTGGATATATGGACATGAAAGATAAAAGGGAAAGGAATGGAAATTAACATAGAAAAAAGTCATCTGTAGAAAATAAATGACAAAAGAGAACAACGCGATAGTAGGAAGATAGAAATAAAGGGACAGTGTATTGAATGAAAATAGTAACAGGTTACGAGTGCCTAGGAAGCATGTTAACACAAGACGGAACAATAGATATAGAAATTACTAGCAGCGTGAAAAAGGCAAATAACTTATACTATGCTTTAAATGACACAATAATGGGGAAAAGTGAAACAAGTAAAGAGCTTAAATTGAAAGTCCCAAACGCAATAGTAGTGCCAACAATAACCAATGCTAGTGAATCGCGGATACTCCGAAAAAAATAAGGAAAACAGGATATGAAATTCATAAGAAAAATTGTAGGAAGGACAATGTGGGATAGAGAACGAAATGGAAATATTAGACAAATAGTTATTAAAAATAAAAATCGAGTGGAAACAACTTAACTGCTATGGGTATCATCAGAATCAAGCAACAAAATATAATTAAAATGTCGAGTCAGAAGGAATAGGAAAGAGAAGATGGGGAAGCCAGTGGAAGAGATGGGAATATGGAATCATAGAGATTGGCAAAGAACAGGGAAAAGTGGAAAAAATGAATAGAAGAACGAAATCCGACACCCTAAGTAGGTTGAGGTAGGGTAAGAGAAGAAAAAAAAGGAAAATTACTATGCTTAAACAGCTCATTTGATCTTTTTGATGTAGTAGGCAGGTGGAATTTGAAATCGCGCTCTCATGTTATTCATGCTGAAACAAATCGAAATTATTAACGGAATTACGCCAGAACTAAAACATCTACACGCAGTAAATTTGAAAATTGCATAAAAAAACTGCAAAAAAATCAGCATGCAACATATAAATTTGACGAATTATTGTGAAATCATAGCCACACCGCATTGCCACTACCGTCATACCACCCGCATTTAAATCCCATTCAAGTAATATGGGCTACTGTAAAAAAAATAACGTTGCTTGTATGAAGTTAATCAACCATTAATTGTAAAATTAAATTACTTATTAATATGCACGATGACATTTATAAAATTTAGTCACGGGACTGATTGGGACGATGGGGTCCATTAATCGATTGATTTATATTCCTATAAATAGTACTTCTTACTAAAGACTAAAAAAAAAAACGAAATGACGCCTCGCTGCTTCCCCAGTTTTACCGCTTGCATATCCGTGATTTCGGTACACGTGGTCAAGTAAAACGTCGCCAAATAAGAGTTTAAGTACGGGTAATTTAAATTTTTGATCACGGCTCGAGTTCGTGAAATTATACGTTCGTTCGTGTTTTGACGCAGTCTAAATAATAAAACAGCAGGTTGTATATAAGCCAACTCTTTTGAGAAATTTGTGACAATTTTATTTCTTCTTGCAAGATATGTACTCCATTGATTTGAATCGTTGGGCGGGCTCTTTGGCCGTTGTTACCGGAGCTAGTTCTGGAATTGGTGCATCAATATGTGAGAAATTCATTAATGTTGGCATTAACGTAAGTGTATATAACTGCACATTATGTATTTTAATTAATTTTATGAATATATAATTTTTATTCAATATAAATGCCCACGAAAACAGCTCCCATTATTTTCTTTCGATCGATTTTTACCACAGTTGTTTTAATTTGTATAATGATATTTACATGCAAATTTCGAATAATATTAGGAGAGGGCTTTTTTATACAATAGATGACACAGATGATATGATATGTAAAGAAATGAAATTTTATATACTGTTGTTCTGTGAAATGTGGGTGGCTCAAAATTTGTCACTTTAAGTAAGAACGTAGAATACATTCATGTTGGTTTTTAGGTGGTAGGTATGGCTAGACGAGTGCAGTTGATACAAGAAATGAGTGACCGACTATCGACCGATCAAGTAAAATTACATCCTATATGTTGCGACGTTTCTGACGAAAATAGTGTCTTAGACGCCTTTGCGTGGATTGATGCACACATAGGTGGAATATCAATTTTGGTCAACAACGCGGGTGTATTGTTACCCACAACCATAATCGGTACTTACATTTCGATTTTCTCCTTTATCTACTTGTCCCATGAGCAATTAGATGATGTTATGATACCAAATGATTGAAGTATCGGATTGATTTTGACGGCAAAAAATAGGACAGTTCAATCTTTAATTCTTCGATTAATTTGGAGTTATATCATTATATCAACATTATTTGTTTCTTATTTTCTTATTTCTCGCCATTCCGGACTAAGCGTTGATGCTTCTCAAAACTTGTTTTTGGAAAATCTTAGTTGAGAGAATAAATTTCAGCAAATGTATTAAGGCAGTTGTTTCGCACTCTATGGGCTCATCAGACCACCTCATATTCGCTGAAGTTGCATCAAGTCATACAAACATGAGTGACAGTCAGTTTGTGTGTGAATATTACCGCTATCTAGACACACTATTACTACTACATAATTTCAGAGGTCCTTTCGACCAACTAAACTATTATTAGTATTATACAGACTTGTTTTAGATACGTGTATTATTAATTGCAAAAATTGTAATGAATATTATGCGATGCAATTTAATTGTTTAATGAGCTTCTAAAAAAATGGTTTACAAGTAATGCTGATATGCTTATCGGATATAAAAATACCTATCTACTCTTAAATAACCGCATTTAGAAATATATTTCGAGAGTTATTTATTTTTCTGATTAATAGAATTGATTTTGACTTTCTTATACTTTACGTATATTTGACCCTGTGCATTTTATGTAGGTGGTATTTTTCAGTATTGTGGTATTAATTAATTTATGTTATTGTTCGATTTTTTCTTTGGAATATGTTTCAACAACTGACACTAATCTAACTTCTTGGTAATATTGCATTTGAAACAAAGCGACATATAGAACATTTTTGCGATCCTGTTTTTGGATTTTAAGTGACAGTTGCCATTTTAACACTTAATACACGTTTTTGCCAATTTTGTCCAAATTGATATTTTCAAAATTACCACAAATTACTATTGACAAAATATGATAAAATGCAAAAAATACATTTTCAATAGCTGTCAAAAATATCACGGCAAAAAATGTAATGTAAAAGTAAAAGAAAAAATTGAAAAGAGTCAAAAATGAAGAAAAAATAATATAAATACACAGCGAAAATTTGAATTCTTTCAGTTTAGACAATTTTTACTGTTTGACTTTTCAATTTTTATTCAATGTTTGTCTTTCAATATTTGCAATTTGTATCATTTAATGATGATACTTAGTAGTTTTGAGTTTTTTTTTAATTTTCGGAGTTCAAATTCGGAGGATTAAAATTTATAAATTTGTCTAAAAAAGATATTGACAAAAATATAAAATTGTAAAGAAACGTTCATATAGTTCAAAAATTCAAATTCAAAAATAGTATACTGTCGACGGTTACCATTAAAAAATGTTTTTTTGCATTTTTTAATTAATAGCCGTGTTTGTAAATTTTGGCATTTATGTTTTTATTTTTTTGTAATTTGGACTTTATTGATTTTTTTACACATTTGAATGCTACAATTTTGACAATTTTCGTTTTCTGCATTTTCGCAAACTATAATTAATGTCAATTTTTCAGAAAATCTAACTACGATAATAGGGAAATTGTAAAGAATGTGAAATATCCAAAACATAAAATTAACGTGAAAACATTGCCAAAAACTAAAAATAATCAAACATAAAAATATAATGTAATATAAAATATAAATTATAATAATATATAATATAATAAATATTATCAAAAATACGTAGGGTTATTTTTGTCATAATATTGTCTAAATGCAAGTATTAATAATTATAATTATATTAATTATATTATTATAATAATTACACTTTTTAATTCATTTACATATTTTTTAAATTTTTGACGCTTCACAATTTTGCATTTCTTTGTGATTGCATTTCGGTAAATTTTACATTTTAATTTTCTGATGTTTTTATCAATTTTACATTTATTTTATTGCGATTTTCTTGCTACAATTGTGACAATTTTCGTATTTTTGCATTTTTGCAAATTTAATCATTATCGAATCATTAAAATTGTAAAAAAGTGAATTGTTACAAATGCAAAATATTACAAAAATAACAAAAATATCCAAATGTCTAATAATTTAGTTCACTAAATACAAAATATTATCAAAAAAGTGTTAAAATGTATGAAGTTGTACAAATGCAAGTATAAACATTTTCAAAAGATAATACAAAACTGCTGTTGATAAAATGGAAAAATGTCAATGAAAAAGAAATTGACAAAAATGTAAAATTGGCAAAAAAAACATTCACAAAGATGACAAGATTGGGCACAGTTGAATTTTTCAGTTGTTTCGACAATTATTGTCATAAAAATATTTTTTTGTCAATTACGTCAATTTACGTCTCTATATCTTTTGTAATTGTGGTAGTAATGACAATTTCAAAATTTCAAAATTAGTATATTTTTTCGGATACCATCTAAAACACGAATTTTAAATGTTATTAATAGCAGTTATTTGCTCATTTTTTTGTAAATTTTGCCTTTCATTCCAATGTTTAATTCATTTAGATATTTATTAATTTTTATATGCACAACAATTTTCATTTTCTATTCTTACATTTTAATTTTAATTGCATTTCGACAATTTCTGTATTTTATTTTATTGCATTTGTGATATTTTTATTATTGGCTTTTTTTGTTTAAATCATTATTATGACCGTAAGAAAATTGTAAAAATTAACAAAAATGTCAAAATTAACAGAATTGTAAAAAATGCAAAAAATAAATGTATAAGTTGCGAAAAACTGCGGTTGATAAGATTGGAAAAAATAAAAAAGGGCAGCTGTCAAAGATATTAATAAAGATGAAACTGACAAAAATGTACTATTTGCAAAAACGTTCATAAAAAGTCGACAAAAAAGGCAAACTTGACAACGTTGATTTTCGTTTCCGTACCAATTTTTAAAATGTATTTTTTTTCAATTTTTTGCTAATTTTATTTTTTTTTATTTTGAAAATTCTATTTTTACGAAACAAAACGATACCGCGTTCGCGAAATCGCCTGTCACCGCGATCAAGCCAGTTTGCTAGAAATTTTTAAATGATTTTTTAAATTTCCTACCAACGGGCCACGCAATGAATTAATACTCTATAATCATTGAAACTTATGTACAACTAATCCATAATGTTTTAGACGGTGATACAGAAATGTGGAAAAAGACATTGGACGTGAATTTTTTGGGTCTCTCTATATGCACACGAGAAGGAATAAAATCTATGAAAAAGTATCAAATTAATGGGCAAATTATAAACATGAACAGCATAGCCGGCCATTTCGTCCCGTTTACGGAAGTGCCATGTTTGAATATGTATTCGCCGTCCAAACATGCGGTTACTGCTGCCACGGAGACTCTAAGGAGAGAACTGAATTTTCAAAAATTAAACATAAAAATTTCGGTAAACAACAACGTTTTTCTTTCCAATCGTAGTGTTTTTTCGTCTATATGCATATAACGTATACACTGCCTTTCAAGTAAAATAGACCACCCCGGACCACTGAACGTAGAATGATGAAACTTGGTGAAAATATCTAGTGCATGTAGAAAAACAAATGATTAAGTTTTAAAGCCAATTTAGTTAGTTTGATTATAGTTTCGTTGATTTGTCACATTTGTTAGGAGTTTCTTCTTGCTTGTTGTAATTGTTAGGACCTTTAGAATGCCAGGAGTTCGAAGACGTGCAAATTTTCATCAAATTACGCCTTTTAAACGACGGCGAATTGTCGGGATGCATGAGGCTGGTTTAACCTTCCGTGAGAAGGTTAGACCGTCTCAATCGGTCACACACCATTATAGCACAAACTTGTAGAGACTGGCAGGAGGGACACCTAGAAGCTCGTCGTAGAGGTACTGGACGACGAAGAGTGACGCAAGAGCGAGAAGATCTTCTCTTAAGGCGAAATGCAGTTAGAGACCCGGAAGAACCATCACGAGCCGTTGGAATAAATTGGAATAAATTGGCCATATCGTATCCATGAGCACGATTTATCGCCGAATACGTACGTTTGGACTACGTTCTTATCGTCCTTATTTTCGTCTTCCTCTAACAAGACTTCAATGGTGTCTTCACTGGTGCCAGGACAGACAGTACTGGGTTCCTGAATGGAATGAGATCTTCTTCAGCGACGAATCACGATTTTGCTTATGGCACTTTGACGGACGTTAGAGGATTAGGCGACCAAGGGGTCAGAAGCAAAATTTACAATTTGTTCAACGTCGCCATACGGCTTTAACTCCTGGGGATATGGTACGGGGGCAATACGTTATGGAAAAAGATCTCTGGTATTCATTCCGGGCGCACAAGACTTCAGACGATACATTTATTCAGTGTTGGAACCAGTTGTTGTGCCATTACTACAAAACCTTCAAGGATCAGCCCTCCAGCAAGATAATACTCATACTGCTCATGTAACGTCAGCCTTCCTAGAAGAAAACAACGTCAATATCCTGGCCTCCAAGATCACCAAACGTATTCCCCATTAAAAATGTCTGTGATATGATGGAAAGATGGTTGCGGCGTTTACTCCATCCTCCCAATACCTTAGGAGTCAACAGTTACAGATAGCCTGTGATGAGGTACCTCAAGAGGATATCAATAATCTAATTTCCAGTATGCCTAGAAGGGTTGCCGAGTGCATAAGAGTACGTGGGATGTAACTCATTATTAACTTTTTAATCATTAAATGTTATCAGTTTTTCTTAAAAATGTAATGATTTGTTTTTCCACGTGCGCTAGGTATTTTCACCAAGTTTCATCATTCAGTGGTTCTGGGTGGTTCTATTTTATTTGAAAGGCAGTGTATATACATAATACATATAAATGTAGGTTCTTCCATCTTACGTTGGTCCGGGATTCGTTGATCCCAATCTCGTGCTATAGGTATCGATGTTACACGAGCTTTTATTTTTTGTGATGTTCTTATTTGTTCACTTGTCAATAGAATTTTGATTTTGACCTTAAAGTTAATATAGTTTAATGTTCTTATGTTTAGATCTAGCTTGTTGTATTTGTTGATCATTACAAGTGTGAATCTTGTAGTTTTGAAATTTGTGTACAAATATATGGTATTGAATTTCTATCCCGGTTTTTCGGTTTATGGTTTTATGTTTTGCCGTGATCGATGTTATATATCATTAAGAGTCGTTAAGGGTTATTTTTAGTACTTTGATGGTACCCAAAGTACTTTTTACCATTATGGGTATTAATTAATGTATTTGTTATTTTGTCAAATTCTTGTGCTTTATTGCTTTTAATCGTCACCTGCATTTTTTCATTTTCGGTTTGCGTAAATTTTGCAGTTTCAATTTGTTTTTCTGTTTTCATTGTTTGATTTTGAGTATTTGATCCTCCAATTTGTTTTCAGCCTTTTATCTAAGCAATAGTTGGTTTTCTTTATTATTTTTTTGATTTCCTGTTTTGGATTCATCCTCTCTTTCTATTTCTTCAGTTGTTGTTTCTAACTTATTTAAATGCTTCTTTATTACATGCTACTTTTACTTGGTCAACTTTTACAATTCTCGAATTTTCGTTTGTAGTATTCCTGTATTGTGAGTTTAATTATCGCAGTGGTTGCCTTTTTTATTTAGCCGTAACTTATTTTGCGAGTTTCATATTATTGCTATTTTTTACTTCATCTAATCGTTTGATCGTTTCTGGGCATAATTTAAGTTTCCATTTAACTTTAACCTCTTCTTCTTTTACATTTAGTTTCATCATCGCCAGGTAATGGTCGTTCCCAATTCTGATGCCTTTTTTAACCCTTACATCCTTTACAATCGTTCTCCGCGACTTATGTTTTTTACAATGCAATAATTATTTTTTTTGCTTCTTTCTTCTTTTGTATATTTATTAATATAATGAATATTATTATAATTTAATTTACAAAACTGCAATAGTTTAGCCATGTCTCCATTCGTCCCTAAATGTCTTCCAATGCCGAATAATTATTTCCCACTCTTGAGTTTTTCATGGGAGTCTATGTTTCTATTAAACGTGCGGTTTGTTCTATGTTTGTTGTGTTTGCTATTTTTGGTACCATTCGCATTCTGTTTTATGACTGCAGTGGCAATTTTTAAAACTCTTTGTATTATGTTATTCTTATTTTTATCTCTGTTTCAATCTTTTAAATTCTTTTATTTATACTTTCATATTTTCGTTTTCTTGTATTATTTCTTTCATCTGTGCACTTTATCTACGTTCGTAAAATTAATTTACTTGTTTCAACTATTTCTTCGGTACTTCTATTCCTTTTTCTGATATTCGGTTCCACTGTTGGGCGAATTTATTTGGCTTGTTTGCTCCCAGTTGGCTGCATGATCCTCTGGTATATGTATACTAGGATCATACTCGCAGGAGGCTGAAAGTGAGAAAGCTCGACTCAATTCGCAAGAGCGTAATTTACATGCTGAATAACGCAAGATCATAAAAAATAATGTTAATATAGAAAAGTACTGAAAATCTTTGTTATTTTGTAGGGAATATCTCCAGGATTAGTGAATACAGATTTCATAGGCGCTAACGCTGAAGGTACCGACATAGGGGATGCCGCGCAAAATGCAGTTAATATTCTAAAACCAGAAGACGTGGCGGATGCTTGCTTATATATTTTGTCCACTTCACCACACGTTCAAGTAATTTCTACGCAAATTATTTCATGATATTTTACACTGCTTATTTTTAGATTCACGATATTTTAATTAGGCCAGTTGGAGAGGAGATATAAAGGTGTTTATTACACAATTCACATGTAGGCAAGAGAACTTACGTACATTATAATTAATACATGCAATTTTAATCTTTTTATTACCGTAAAATGGGGTTAAGTTGACCGCTGGTTCAAATACTCTAAGTCGCAAATATAAATTACAATTTTAACATAGTTTAGACTTCGCTAAGTTACACCGAAATTACAAAGATTATGCAATATTTTGTTGATTCTGGGGTGAAGATACTTGTTGAAACTGGTAAATGACGATGTGTTGAAACTCACAATATCTTGTAAATGATTTGTCGTAGATGCTGCAGCGAAATATGGTGAATATGCCGAGAAAATACAAGTGTAAAGAATGAGCTGAGCATATCAAACAATACAGTGAAGCGACACTCGAAAGTTGTTTAACTGAGATGGCAAATGGTAAAATTAGTGCAAGTCAGGCTTTCAAAAAATATGGAATACCCAAAGGTCGCGGTATTAAAAAGCATAGAGGCCAAACTTTGTTTTCAAAAACAGAAGATTTCGATCAAATGATTTGGACTTGCGTTTAAAGCATACCTTGATCGCTTTAAAAATAATTTACCTGGAACTGATTGGGCTAACGGATTTTTGGCACGACATAAACACCGGTTAAGCGAACGCATGGGTAATAATATAAAACCTGCACGTGCAGCCATCAATGTAGAAATATTGAATTTTTTTTTTAATGAATTAACTAAAACTTTGGACGGGATTTCCCCCGAATCAATATTTAACTATGACGAAAGCAACTTAAGTGACGACCCCGATCTGCCTCTGGCGACATATTACGTCCTTATGTTGTGTATAAAGTGGCAAATTTATGGGACTCTGGGCGCGAAGGTGGACCTAAACACGCTCCACGTTGTGAGAAAAAATGTTGTGCAAAGGATCACGTTATAATAGGTCTAAGCATTGATGGTTTGATGCAATCTGCTTCACAGATTGGTTTAAAACCTGCTTTTTACCTCATGCAAAACTACTTAATGAACGAAAAGTTCTGATTGGCGATAACCTATGGTCTCATTTGACAAAAGAAATTCTCCAGCTGTGTAAACGAAATAATATAAATTGTGTGTGTTTGTCACCTAATGCAACGCATTTGTGCCAACCACTGGATGTGAGTTCTTTCGGTTCATTGAAAATTACTGGAAACAAATCTTAGTTGACTGGAAGAAAAGCAATTCAAAAACGTCCGCGGTGGAAAAAAGTTTATTTCCCAGATTCCTTAAAAAACTGATTGACAATATAACATTAACTGCAAGACAAAATGCGATCAGTGGTATTCATGCACTATCTAAAGAAAAATTGCTCGCAAAAATTTGTCACCAAAAACAAGAAGACCTAGACCGTCGGTGAGCGAGACAATAGTCGATTATTTAAAAGCACAACGCAATCCCAGTAAGAAAATTATACCTGCTAAAAGAAAACAAATAATTATTGTTTCTGGGCGATCAGTTTCTGCAGAAGATAGTCCAGATAATCCACCAACTTCTGAAGAAAATCTAGTAAGATAGTGCAGTCTGATTCTGAAGAACTCGATATCGAGAGGTCCAGCGGTCCAGATAGCGAATCGGAAAATATCCAAGAATCTGAAAATTTAGCTGGATCAGAAGTCAATAATGCGTGATGGCGGAAGCGTTTCATTAAATAAAGACCATGTCAACGAAATCAGTGTTCTAGATGTAAAAGTTAACTCATGGGTTCTAGTGGAATAACGAGGCTCAAATTAAATTTGTAAGAAAATATAAGTCAAACAATTTCTCGTTGCCCAATATTGAAGATTGTGATTTTGTTCCGATTTCTCAAATAAAAATGATAGTAAAAGCGCCTAAAGTATGACGTAGAGATGAATTATATTTTGATTTTAATTTTTTTTTCATTTAATATTCAATAGATGTGTATGATTTCACAGTTTAGACCCCTTTAAGTCCAAATACTGTGTTGATTTATATTAAATATTTTTATCTTTATTTGCATTTATTTGTAGTGGGCCTGCTGTATAAAATATATCACTAAACGTTTTAAAATTATTTTTATTACTGATGTTGTAGTCAACTTCTATATATATAATATATCACTAAACGTTTTAAAATTATTTTTATTACTGATGTTGTAGTCAACTTCTATATATATAATATATCACTAAACGTTTTAAAATTATTTTTATTACTGATGTTGTAGTCAACTTCGCCCCATCTTGTCCTAAAATCATTTTCACAAGCGAATTTAGTAGGAGATCAACTTGACCCCGTGTGGGGTGAAGTTAACCGGCAGAGGTTTTTATTTTTTTTTAAGTTCTGAGATATCAAAATATTTACAAAATCGCATGAGGAAACTTTAATACAGATTCATACCAATAATGTGGTGCACACTAAAAATTACTCATAATAATTTGCAGTCGAAGTTAAAAATTGGTCAGCTCCACTCCATTTTACGGTACCAATTCTTTGAAATTATCTAGACATGAATTTTTTTTTGTATTAATATTGGACTAAGTCACTGTACTTAAAAATAATAAATAAAATTTAGCGACACTGAGCTCGTCTCACAACTTGTACATACCATGGTATGTTTTATTTTTATGTATTTTTTGTGAGAATTCTTGTTGTATCCTTACTTATCTGGATCACATGTTTAACCCTGATATAATTCGTCCCTATATTTATTTATTTTTCAACGATTTACATACAGGTGTTTAAGTTTGCCATTTAAGTTAGTATTTAGAGTGCCGTATTTAGATTCAATTTATTATTACGAGGTCAAATTATTTTTGAAACGACGGAAGGGTTTAAGATCAGATTGGAAATGGAAGGTTATGAACATATCGTTTTTACTATATTCTGTTTAAACTAGGAGGAGTGATTTAAATTTGCCGCGCTAAAACCTACAGCTGTAATTGGCGAAAACCGAGTTTGTTTTACACAATGCTAAGTTGCCTATGTTTCGACATATTTCATTTCAGTTAACATTTTTGTGTTCGTACAGTCGAATGCAAAAAAAGTAGACAAAAACAGTTCCCTGTGATTGATTTTCCTCAAATTGTTGTTGTATAAATATGGCTTTTCTCAATAAGTTTTCTTAATCCACGTGATATTTGATTTATTTATTCAGTAACGGTGGTTCGGGGCTCTAGTTCGGGGTACTTACGCTTACGGCTCACCAGTTCATTAAAATATCACTGAAATGACAACACTGACATTTACATGACATTGCTAATATCAAGTTTGTTCAAGCAGCCGAAAATTCCGTGTCTACTTTTTTTTGCATTCGACTGTAATTTGTTTTTTCGTAATTCCAATAGTAAATAAATCAGTTCTTTTCAGAACTAACTGCTTCATATCGTTATAGTATCGTGTATATTTTTAAATATGGATATTGTACCAATACAAGTTTCGCATCAGTTTCAGTTTCATTGCAAATATGGCTTTTCTATTTACTACTCCTATACCTTGTTTTGAAACTCGGAGGAGTAAATTTAAAAGCCATATTTACACTGATGAAGCTGATGCGAAACTTGTATTGGGTACAATATCCATATTTTAAAATATATATATTATTTCCTTTTGGAATTACGAAAAAAGCAATTACAAGTACAAAACTGTTAACTGAAACGCAACCGCTTGGAATAGCTGATATGGCGAAACATGGGCAACTTAGCATTATGTAAAACATACTCGGTTTTCGCCAATTACAGGTGTAGGTTTTAGCGCGGCAAATTTAAATCACCCCTCCTAGTTAAAAAACAGAATATAGTTTAAAAACAATGTACATCTCTCCTTAGCAAACATGAGAGTCGGAAAATATGTGAACTACAAACATTTCATTTAAAATATTTTAAGCCGGAAAATATTCAACCAATCACGCTCAAGCATACTGGTTTGGTACATTCTGAATCAGAAGTAAGTAATAAAATCTGCACTAGACAGCAGTTGACATATTTTATGTATTTTTTTATATGCTGAAAAAACTTTATTGCAACATTGCCTTTTAAATTTGCCCCTGAAATACTTTTTAACTGAATGTACGTCGAAAAGCAGTGCCGCACTCGCCATGCCCCCTCAGCTGTCATGTTTGCTAAGGCGAGCTGTATATGTGGCAATCAATCGGCCATAGCATTTTAGGTACGAATGTTGGCAGCACTGCGTTGGCTGTCGCTGTCAATTATAAAGTAAGGTTATTAGTATCAAACAATATACGATTTTTAATATAATACCAAACGATGGGAGACGAAGACGATACGAAAGAATACCGCTGGGAAACCGGATACGAGAAAACTTGGTATTTAAATGAAATGTGGGTCCTTGTTAATGCCATGTAACAGATTTTCTTAGGGAAGCTATAAAAGAAGACGACGATGGTTTTCTGGAAGCCTCCGTAGCTGATATTATTCAGCGAGCGAAAAGAAAACGCCAGCAGAACAGGCAAGGTAATGCTAAACTGGGCATGATGCGTCACGTATACATCATAATAGATTGTTCCGACTCGATGTCATGTCAGGACTTGAAACCGACAAGATTATTATGTACAATAAAAGTAAGTCAAGGAGTGACGAGGTGTTTCCCTCTTTTAAAATGGTTTGTTTAGCTTTTAGAAACATTCGTTGAAGAGTTCTTTGATCAAAATCCGATAAGTCAAATGGGCATCATAATTATGCACAATAAGAGATCGGAAAAGATTAGCGAATTGGCTGGAAACTACCGTAAACACATTAAGGCTATAACCGCTTTGAACAGAACATCATTGGTTGGTGAACCGTCTCTGCAAAACGGTTTGGATTTGGCGTTGAAGTCATTGAAATTGTTACCTAGTCATGCAAGCCGTGAAATACTGGTTATTATGGGTAGTTTAACCACTTGCGACCCCACTGACATAAATAATACGATCGATGTAAGGAAATTCATTTTTGTAAATTATAAAATTGAATGTGTCCTGTTTGAAAATCAATTTTGACAACTTTTTATTTGTACTGGCCATTAGAATTCTGTTTCTGTTTATTGTATTATACAATATATGTACAAAAATAGACATTTTAGTATTTTAATTTGTGCTTATCTCAGCTCACTGCTCATTTCTTTCTTGTACATTTTCAAATTTGGGAACAGGCAAATCTGGACAATTGACTAAGGATGCCAAACATGGTACTTAAACGAAATGCATGCACATAATGTTGTTCATTTTTGTATATGATACTCGGCTTTATTTGCACGAAGCTATTGGGTGTATATATTTTAAGATTTTGTGATAGTTTTTTTTTTATAAGATTTATCTGTACTGGAATAGTTGTAATGATGGAATTTTTAGTTATTGAAATCTGAAGGTGTTCGTTGTTCGGTTATTGGTTTGGCAGCCGAAGTTCATGTTTGTAGACAGTTAGCAAGCCAGACTGGAGGACTCTATAATGTAATATTGGACGACAGCCACTTTAAAGATTTGTTATTTCAACAAGTTGAACCACCTCCTGCGGCAGTTTGTTTAGAATCGAGCTTGATAAAAATGGGTTTCCCACATCAAACGATCGTGGAAGGCACCGAAGAACCACTCACCATGTGCATGTGGTATGTAAGTTAGAATATTAAATTTGATCAAGATTGAGATGACCAGATGTCTCTAATTTCAGGTCCCAATTTTGATTATTTTATTATATTTATAATAAATTGTTTGAATTATATTTTATAAAATTGTTTGTTTAGTCATGTGGACAGTGCAGATGATGGAAGTAAGTTGACAACTGGGGGTTATTACTGCCCACAGTGTTACAGTAAGTACTGTGAACTTCCAGTTGAGTGTCGATCATGCAGTTTGACACTTGTATCAGCACCGCATCTGGCACGATCGTACCACCATTTGTTCCCAGCATCGAACTTTAAAGAAATCATGTTTGAAAATCAAACAGCTGTATGCTTTGCTTGCCAGAAGGTTTTTGGAGACTCTGACAAACAAGTAAGTCATTATAAACGTGTCCAGTTCATTGCATTCATATTCAGTGGTTCAGTATTCTGTGAAACCAAATTGCTTCCCATGATAACAGAATTGGGATAGGAAGTATATGCTGTTAGTTCACAAAATCCTAACTAAATGTAAATTAAACTAATTTGGGCTGAAATACATATAAAATTGGAAATATAACCTTCAGCACAGTACAGAACATCCTTAAACTGTTAGTTTTCACGATACTGTGTTATGTAAATAATAATAATAATATATTTCCAGTGAATGTCATATTATAGCATCATCAATATAAATATATCAGAAATATTACATTATCTAACAATTGCGCCTTTTTCCTAATAATCGTCAAATAATAGAATTTGAATTTTAATAGACAGAACCTCATAGCCCATTCCATGTCATTGAAAAACTTCTCTATGGTATAATAACAATTATTAAGAAGAGATTTTAATACGGATTTAAACCTTAACAGTTTCATGCGAAAAACTAGAATTTATTGTAATTAATTTATGCACACAATACATCTGGGGCACCTCTGTGATATCGAAAACCTAGAGTAGGGCGGCACACGTCTTAGTCATGGATTTATTTACATTTGCTTGCTACATTATATTTTTTAATGTAGCAGAGCAAGGGATAGATATAAAGGGAAGGAATTGTTAATATTCACTATTTGCGGAAATGTTTTTTAGAATGTGCTCTTAGTGCCAAAATGAGCATGTACTAATTGTCCTTTTTGTACCACAAAAACTCGAGATGTACCATACGCCTGTACCCCATAAATAATGCCATAAGAGATTGTTGATTGGATTAATCCGAAGTACAATATTTTCAGAGTTTCTAAGGACAGTTCCTCTGCTCGGCCCCAGCAACACAATTTCTATGTGCTCATTTTACGTTAGGTATTGATTTATTTGTATTCAGAGAAACATTTTTGTATAAAAAAGCAAAATAGATTTGTTTTTGTTACCAAAAATGTACAGCGCATGACTTTTCTGGGTTTACAGTTATGCCATTGCACCAATTAGATACTGACGTAGCGCACTTCTTGGCTCCTTCCATTAATTCCTCCTTGGAAGTACCTGGTATAATCATTTGTATCATCTGCATAAATAACAGCCTCGCCTAAGTGTCCGGAAGGCTAGATTTATTTATTATCACTCTGCCTTTGTATGTTATCTTATAAAATGAAATATTAATGAGTTTCGTTAATTATGTTTATTTAATTTATAATTTTAGGTATACTTCTGTACCAATTGTGAAAAGACCTTCTGTATAGATTGTGATATTTTCATTCACGACATACTTCACACCTGCCCAGGATGCGCAACAAATTTAGCAACCTTCCAACTGACACATTCCAGTTAATGCTTTAGTAAATTAATTTATTAGATCCTTGTAAATGAAAACTTTAATTATACATTTATAATATTTAATTAATACACCATTCATTTATTGAAACAGATTTCGATGCTAGTAATTTATTGGCCCTAAAATTTGATACCCATCATAAAAGATGAATTATCAAAAGTTAAAACAGGTGAAAGCTTCATGTGCAAAAGTGTAACTTTTATAATAATTTCTAGATTAGGGTTTAATGCCGAGTAATAACAAAAATTAAATTTACATAACTATATCAAATTTTGAAGTCAGAACTGTTTCGATCATGAATGATATTAACATGTGTATCTCTTAAGTATTGTACAAAGTGAAAATAAATTATTAATATTAGTTTAATTTATTCCAACAATTATATAAACATTTCGCCATAAAGAAAATAAATAAATCATGTAAGAAAGCAATTATAAAAACCAAAATTGTGCACTATAAATTATCTACTTAATATTTATTATTTTTTCTTGAATTCCTTGATTCGTGCATCGAGACTTATCACCGTCTTATTGATTTCATTTAAATTATTGGCGAAACTCTCTTGTACGCCTTGCAGAAGTGCCTTGTTATTTTGAACATTCGAAGAAATGTCTGACTGGAGAGTTTCTAACTGAGTTAAAGTTTTCACAAAATCAGTTGCTAAAAGAAAACGAATATTAATGTTTTGAATATTTTCCACAGAAGCTCATTTACCATTCTGATGCAGTGTTTCTAAAGCTTCCAAACGCTCTACTGTTTTGGGTAGAACTTTCGCTACATTCTCATTGTCTTTCATCAAATCATAAAGTTCTAGTACCTTGAACAAAAGATGGTAAGATTTAAGATAACAGCATAAGAAGTAATAAATAACAAGAAAGTGCTTACAATTTTTGGAAAATAGATATGGTGTCAATTCGAAGAATTGGTGGATTGTAAGCCCCGAAAACTAAATTTAAATGTCAAGAGAAATATTTTGTGAAGTTTTAAAGAGAAATTTGTATAAATGTATATGATTACAACATGCATAAAAGAGGTACCTAACATAAGTAATTTATTATTTATCATTTGCACAAAGGTAAATGACTTTGAGTTGCCATAAATGAACAAACAATTTGAATTTTTGATCACGTAAGCATGGAAAAAGAAAATACAGTCCCATAAACCATATTAAATGAAACAACAGGTAACATTTAACTCATACCTTTTGATCACCTTCTGAATTTTCAGTTACCAGTGTCTTTTTTTCTGACAAAGAATCCATTTTTTGAGACAATGCTGTTAAACGACCTTCGATATGGTCTAATTGTGCTGAATCTAACATACTCGCTGTAGCACTTAATTGCTGTGCTGCCTCAAGAAGGCTTCCTAAAAGTAATTATTTATTAAATGAATGTATGATATATTAACACGTTAAAGACCGCATTCCCACCGGTGGGTCACTCCGCAACAACATTACCGGTTTACATGTTGGGACCGGGTGACCACCCGTGGGCATTTTAATTGAAATAAATCTAGGGGTTAAATAATGTCTACCTCAAATTATTGTACACTAAAAAATATTTAAAAAATAATATACGTAATTAATAATAAAAAAAAATGCCGGTCCATATGTGAGAAATACGATTTTGCAATGTGGTCTTCAACGTGTTAATAATGAAATATAAAAATTATAAAACGCAAGATAATAATTGTACCTTTTGATGTAACAGTTGACAATCTTGATAGCTTTTCATTAGAAGCTCCCAATACAGTTTCAAGACGATGCAAACGATGTTCTAATTCCGCCAATCTGTTTGTTTGTACAAAATGGGCTTGTTCCGGCCTGTAATTTAATTGGAAAGTAATTCCAGTACCATCACCAACATTTTCAGACTCTGGCAAATCAGCAGAACTTGCTTTAAACTTCTCAAGTTGCGACATTAATTTCCTAAAATAAATGAAACCATTTACGGTGTACGTATTTATAATTATGAGTTTCATACGTACTTGATTTGAGTCCCTTGGGGGTCCATAATACTAGACACAACATCAAACCCTAACGTTTCTTCCAATTGCAAGTCGGCCAACTTCTTCAGTGCCTGTTCCACCTGTTCACTGCTTACTAAACAATCCACATCTTTTCCTTTTTGTCCGGTTTTTATTTTACTAACCTCCTGGTACAACTCGTTCGTCTCACATACCAATCGCTGATATTTTTGCAACACAGTTTCCTTTTCACCCACTCCAACCAGTTCATAATCATAACCCATGCAGTGTTGCCTGCTTATTCGATCTGAAAAGTCAACTTTACTTGCGCTCAGTTGTTTACCTTTGTATTTATTAAAAGCGTCTGTCGGGGATATGACAAGTTTTTCTATCACTTCGCTTTCTTCTTCGTAAAAATCCGCGGCCTGTTCCGACTCGGGCAAATCGTTTGTTTCATACACGTCAGGCTCATCGTGTGCCTAAAAAATGGTCAGTTTACAGACTGTAATTTTTAACATAATACGTACTATTCCGGGTAAATCGGCATATTTTGGATCTGCCATAGTGTTTAATCAAATACAGAGATTCTTTCGGATAAAAATGATTTAAGCCGACAAGTCAGTTCTAGCAAACAGATCAGTCAATTTGTCAGTGTTGCCACTTGCCAGGTGCAAAATTATATCTTTCTAGAGAGCTCTTTGAAAATTCCCTAGATATTCCTGAATTTGTAATTCGACTTTTTTAACTTGGCATAACTTACTTAATTACTTATTTACAAGGGACAGTTAGTGAGTTTTCCGAGGTGGATGTCATTTTTTTCCGTCGGCTGTAATATTTGTTTGTGCTGCCAACCTATTTATTATATTATATTATACAGCTCCCCTTGGCAAACGGAAAAATTGCGAACTACAAAAATTTTATTTAATATATTTAAACGGGAAAATATTCAACTAATCACGCTCAAGAATACTGGTTTGGTACATTCCGAATCAGAAGTTAAAAATCTGCACCAGGCAAGTGTAATATTTTGTTTAGCATAGTTAATTTTTTCACTTCGTTATTAAACTTTAAATTGTGACAAAAGTTTATTGCAACACTACATTTTAAATTTGCCGCCGAAATACTTTTTAACCTGAATGTATGTTGAAAACGACTGCAGGTCTCGCCACGCCACCTCAGCAGTTACTTTTGCTAAGGTGAGCTGTATCGGGTGTTTCTTAAAATTTGGCGGCAAAGCTGGCCGTGAATGTTTAACCGCGAACGAGCCATCATTATTAATTGACATCTTAACCTATGTCTAATCGGTTTAACCTCACTTTTAATTGTCAAAAGTGAGTGTATGTACAAAATTGTGGTTCGTTCGCAGTTACACATTCATGGCCAACTTCGACGCCAAATTTAAAAAAAACACCCGTATTAAAATACAAGTTCGCGAAAGCGTCGATTCAAGCACGCGCTTGAAATTCCGACACGAGTCGCGTAACGGCGAGCGTAGGAACAAACGAGTGTTTTGTACTATTTTTTCTATTTTGCACTTCATAATGCTTATCCACACCTGTTCTAGAAATATATAATTGTCCGGTCCAACGGTGTTGAATTTTATAGATTTTTTTTATATAAATCGCGACTGCTCCACCACGACCACCTATATCCCTTCTTATAAGGAAATAATCAGCAACACCCATCACATCATTACTAATTTCAGCAGTAAGCCATGTTTCTTCACTAATTGCTAAAATTTCCTAACAAGAATGTGCCAACAAAAACCTAAGTTCATTTATTTTGTTTGTTAGCAAGCGACCCTAAATGAACCTACACTCATTATTTATAAATGTATATATAATACAAATTGCACCACCAATGACCACCGCTCAAATTAATAAGTGATTATATCTCCACAAATATAACAAATCTACGTGTATTGTTATATATTGTTATGGTTTGAATTTTTAATTAAACTGAATTGTAAAATAAAGCACATAAAATAAACACAAATCTCAAAATCAAGCGCAGATGTGTATGGATAACAAAAGTTTCACTGTCGTGAAAAGAAAACAAATAAAATAATGCAATGCCTTATTTATTAAAAATGAATGCAAATAATACAAACAAAACTCAGTTTAACATTACAAAACTATACCATAAACATTGAGACTCGATATAACGAAAACAATTATTTACTCAGGAATTTATGCAGAACGATACACAAATAAATCGTTCTAAAATATCAGTAGGTTCAAGACAAGTACAATAGAACAACCAAACACGGCAATTCGTAGTATACTATTATAAACAAATAAATTGAAAATCACTTACTGATTTCTACTCCTGGAGTTTCGATTATTATTACACATTTACAATACAACATTTTACAATATTGGTTTCCCCGACGCAGGCGAAGTCTTTGGTCTCGATGTTGAGGAAGGAATGAATACCCATAGCTGATCTCGCTCGGCTATTTAAACCCTACGCTATTTCACATTATTTTTTATTATTTAATTATTATTATTTAAATTTATTTAATTAATTAATTTTTCCACTTGTCTTGAGTGCCAATTAGCTATTGGTTATTCAATCATAAAGATGTTGCTATGGCTTTCTCTCAACGGTGGTAGCTCTCGTTGGCCGGATTCCCGCGCTTTTATCGACATGGAAGTCGAGTCCGTCCCACACAATCCCTCGGAATACGATTATTTCGCATATTTTAAATACATTTTGCAAAACCAATTATATCGAGTTTCAATGACAATTACATTTATACTCCTTGTATTTATACATTCGAAATAAACTTAACTAATTTAATTATGCGACAAACATTGTTTGTTCAATTATTTACATAGAATTATAATTCGAAGTAACATTACTCTCTTCGCGGTTCCATCTAAATATTCTATTTTCGTCTCGGCATCGTATTTCGTTGCTGTTAAATCTGTTATTCTAATCAACGTTTTTCTTGTTGATTTATGAACTTTACAATATATATTATATTTGCTCAATCGTCGTTAAATATACAAAAAAAAAACAAAAAAGAAACCAAAGGTAAGCAATCAGAGTTTGCTTACCGTTTTTAATCGGACCAACTGGGTGACATCTATCCATGTAGTCCGGATTAATATTAATTTTCATCTTATCTTTGAATAGATTAATGATTTGGTCTTCAGTTTAACTTGGGGAATCGATGTCACTCCCATAATACGTATATTATTTCTTTTAGAATATTGTTCCATTGTGTCACATGTTTCATGTAACAATTTATTTTCTATCTTAAAATCATTAATCTGCTTCTCGTATGTAGCAGCTTTTCTTAAAAACACTTTTTCAACTTCCGCAGTGATTTTTTCGGCAAACAGAGACAAAAACGTTGTCTGTTGCAATAACTCGATTACACATTCTTTTATCAATTCATTGTTTTCCGCCGTGGAATGAGTGCTAGGTGCCATATTTATATATTAATATCACAATTCACAACACTGCTTGCTTATTAACAGCTCCCCAGTGGTTAATTTAATCAAGTTTAATTACGGCCAAATAAAACCGGGCAGTACTTCACTCTATTGTGAATTGGTATTAAAACACCTAAGAAACATAAAAATGAAAAATGATATATTAAGAATTCAAATTGTCAAGGTACACTGTCAAGTAATCGAAATGCCTCATTTAAGTATTGCCCAAAAAGTCAGAAAGAAGGGTGGCGAACCGTTTTCAAGTGTCTAAAAGCACTATCCACGATGTAAAAGTTAAGTGAAATCAGAGACATTCATTAGAAAGACAAGTAGGGACTGGTCGGCCAAAAGTCTCTACAGAGGAAGAGGATTACAACCTGGTAAACTTTTTGGAAAATTATCATTTTGAAACTGCGATAGAAGCACAGCATATGAAAAATTTTCCAGGATCCGCCAGAACGGCACGGCGTCGGGTAAAAACTATATCCGACCTTAGAAATCGTCCAGCAGCTAAATAGTTATTTACAGTCGAATGCGGGTAGTTCAATTTTACAGCGCGACGGCTTCGTTTGAGGCACGAGCCCGAACGGCGAGTGCCTTATTTGCCGGAGCGCTATAAAATAACTTAACGCATGAGATTTGTATTGAATTTTTTGGCCGATAATTTTATTTTAAATTAATAAGTCATCTTTTTATACCTATATATTTTATTTATTCAAGTTGGCAACATTGCATTGTGGCAGACATGATAGATTTGAATTTGTTACATTTAAATAATTATATAAAAGTTAATTAGTATAAGGTAGGTAGGTACGTTTATTATTAGGTATTTATAATCGAATGTAGGAAATTGGATTTTGCTGCATGAAGTTTATATCTTAACCACGATGCCCAGCGAAGTGTTTGGACTAATTTAATATTAAATTAATATTTAAATTTTGTATATTTTGTTATACTTATTGAATTAAAAATTAAGATATCTCGTTTTCCCGAACATCGGCTTCATGATTTCAAAATTGTGTATTTTTCCTACGTCTCTGGAGTTTGAAAATAAGGATTATTTACTTTTTGGCCTCCCGGCATGTAAACATTGTAACTATGCAATCAATAAGTATAACAAAATACACAAAATTTAAATATTAATTTAATATTAAATTAATCCAAACACTCCGCTGGGCATCGTGTTTAAGATATAAACTTCATCCAGCAAAATGCAATTTCCTACATTCGATTATAAATAGCTAATAATAAACGTACCTACCTACCTAATAACTTTTATACAATTATTTAAATGTAACAAATCTGTCAAATCAGTCATAAACAATGCAATGTTGCCAAATTGAATAAATAAAATATGTAGGTATAAAAAGAGGACTTATTAATTTGAAATAAAACTATCGGCCAAAAAATTTTATACAAATCTCATGCGTTAAGTTATTTTACAGCGCTCCGGCAAATGAGGCACTCGCCCTTCGGGCTCGTGCCTCAAAGCCGTCGCGCTGTAAAATTGAACTTCCCGCATTCGACTGTAAATAACTATTACCGCATACTATGCGGGAAAACGCTCAGTCGTCGTAAAAACGAAGCTACATGTGACATGAACGGTGCATAGTTCCAATGTTTACATCTCGGGAGGCCAAAAAAACCTTTTTTAACCCAAAGAAATAAAGAAGAAAGAATTGGGTTTACGTTACAACATTACATACACGATATAAATTTTTGGGAAACGTAGAATTTACTGACGAAAAGGTTTTTCAGTCCTGTTACAACGGTCGAATTAGAGTCTACAGACCACCGAACACTCGTTGAGTGAGTGAGTTGAGTGTGAGAAATAGTGTTAATGTTTGAGGGTGGATGCGCGCCAATGGACTTGGCATGTGCATAAATATTGCAAACAGATTTAATGTATTGGCCTATATAGACATTCAGGAAAACATCATGTTACCATCAGTAAATGCCGTATTTCAGGAAAATAATTTTGTGTATCAACATGATAACTGCTGTGTGCATACTGCTCGAACAGTAACAGGAAGGTTACAGCAACATGACGTTACGGTTTTACCCTGGCCAGCACGTAGCGCCGATTTAAACCCCATAGAAAATATTTGGGGTAGAATGGTGAAAACAATTAACAGAAACGCTGAGGACTTGTGGGATACGATCCATGAGGTATGGCACAGTTTCACTCCGGATTATGCCCATAATAGTAGCTTCCTTACCCAGAAGACTGAACTCCATTCTTGAAAACAATGGGAGAGCGTTGAAATATTAATTTGAATAAATTTATAATTTTGTCCATATTGACATCATGGATTTATAAATACCGGATTAAGACGTAAAAACGGTATATTTCTGGTTCAAATATATCTACATAAATATCTTCCATCTTTCATTTAAAAGCCTGATTTACCAAAATTTATGAAAATGACATAAAATGTCAAAATGGTGGACGTTTTTATTTGGCCGTATTCGTACTTAAATTTTTATAAATATAGTTCGGGAATACATTTTTAACCCAATAACTAATTTCCCTAATCTGAGGGTCGTGCTGAAATCAAAGTAGCCTACAAAACATTTCGCCAATGACATATCAGTTCACTCATTGAAAATGTTTAATAAAAGTGTGACGATATTAAAATCCGCAGCTAGAACTATAAATGTACGTTATAAATCTATTGCAGGTATTTTACACAATTTGCAAATTAATATTATGTGGGACACTTTTTGAAATGCTTATTACTTAAGGTTTTGAGACATTATTTAACTACAACTACAAGAAATCCTATTTAGAGGATATACCAATCAAAGATCCTTACCAGATATTTAAAGACTGGTTTCACGAAGCTGACGATAGTGAAGATGTTGTAAATCCATCTATAATGTGCCTCGCTACAGCCTCAAGGTATGTATTATGACAAATTTATTATTAGCTGAGCAGTAAACGTACCAGGATTGTACTTCGAACAACAAGTAAACGATTATTAGTTTGGGAAAATATGAGGGCTAATAACCAAATATTTAATGTATTCATAACATATACCGGACTATTCAGTTCGTTACCGATAAAATGTCAATGATTCTTTCATTTCTAGAAACGGCTCACCATCCGTTAGGTACATGTTTTGCGATTCACATGACTCAAGTGGTTTTAAATTTTCTACCCACTACACTAGCAGGAAAGGGGAAGATTTGGTATTTTTAAATTGTTTCTACTATTTGTCATTAATGCACAATATTAACACTTTTACTACATTTCAGAAGGAAAATCCTGTTGCTTCGGCATGCTTCTTCTGGGCGCCTCTTTTGAAAGCGGTAAATCGACATCAATTTATTCGTCAAAAGACCTGTTCGTCTTCGGTTGTATTGTAGGTTAGAATAGAAGGCCAAGTGGAACAACTTTTACAATCAGAATCAGATAAGATGTTTGACAAACGGCCTTATCCGAATCAAATTGATCTCCATTGTTCGTCGCAAAAGTACCCCATTGAAAGCATCCACGTTTTGTTTGACAGAGAGAAAAGTATTAAAGAAATGTTTTCGTCGGATAAAGTTCCTAGGCCGAAAAATTTCGGTTGGTATATTTTGATACCATCTACGTGGGAATTTTGGCAAATTAACGAACGCAAGGAACGCATGAGATTCTGGAAACCAGGGAAATCCGAAAAACCGGATAATAAGTTGTCGCATTATGGTAAAAATGGTTGGTTGTATGAAATATTGGAGCCGTAAAATAGCCGCGAAATGCATATTTGAAATGTGAATGTAGTAATAAATAAATATTAATAAGTACATATGTGTTTCTTACTTTGTCAATGGCTTTGTGTGTGCCATTGGCATTGTGCTTGCGATTGTAGGGCAATTAAATTTTACTTTAATTGCTTATTTATACCATAGCAAAGTATGACGCAGATGGCTGAAAAACATTTTATAGTTTTCTTTATAATTCTACGACTACATTTTGTTATCAGGATCGGGATTAATGGAGCGTACACACACACACACACACACACACACACACACATACACACAAACACACACACACACACACACACACACACACACACACACACACACACACACACTGCACTTAGGTAACCAATAAGCCTCTTGTACTGCCTCCATTCCGGAGTCTACACCATTCAGCAGATGCTCGACAAATCATCTTTTAAGAATTGTCTTCTTATCGTTGATAGAAATGAGCATTTCTCTTCGCTTCCGCAATCTTTACTGCCTTATCATATGACTTTGCTGACATCATATATTCGGGGCAAGGTTGATAAAGTCTAATCTTTCTTGGATGCGTTTAGGATGGTCCTGGCAGCTGTTAATGTAAAGAGTAATTCTTCCTGATGTTTATAAATTGTTTATTTAATTTTAACTCTTCAAAAAGTGCTCCTGTCATCCATGTATTTGCTTTATAATCGAGATGCAACCATCTAACATCTCGAACGTAGCGAGGTTGATTAGAGCAATTTTAATTTCTCTGATCATGTTTGCAGCAATCATCAATCTTCTGTTTTGCGCACTGGATTTTAAAAGTTAAGGTATGAGAGACATATTAAAAATAAGGCCGTGTTATCTGCATTAAATACGTGTTTGACAACCTTCCAGTAAATTAAGTAAAATATGACGTTTCCATATAGTACAGTCGATCAAAACTAGTGCACCCTTAATAAGTGACGCCTATTAATAATTGCATTCCCTCTCACATAGCCCAATGCAAGTGCAAGAACATGTGCTTGCATGCAAGGTGTTACACTTCTACGCCAAGTAGCAAGATGTTTTATTGCGTCCAGGGGTATCTGATTCATGATTATTTGAAGTTGGTTTTGTATTAGTACTCGCAAAGGGTTGTTTTGCACGAGTGATACGAACAACCCTTTTGTGTTCTTGAGATGGAGCATTATTGTTTCGTAGGTAAGGTCACATTAGGTTGTCCAATTCCCCCCACAAGGCTGAAAACTGGTGTTCAGAATAAGAGCACATCCTATCAACCTTGTTTATAACACGCAAACTCTCGAATAGTATTCAGCTGCAGACAAGATTAGCTCAATAGCTGAAGATCAGAAGCTGAGGAGCCCCATGCGGTGCCACATAACTTTTGGAAGATGTCGTTAGTACATCCCAATTTCCTTAATCACGGCGAACACATTTTATTCAAAAGTAAAGTCTATACTCGTCATTTCTATTCTTTGTAGATATTCGATGATTTAAATTGTGGTAGGCCGCTCCCTTTTTATGCAAAATATTTTTTTTTAATTCGAAGTTAAGAACATTTATATTAATTTAATATAAATACTTTTTGGTCAGAATAAAAATATTTATGGGGAGAATATCGTCGGGTAAGTACAGGACCTGATTTTAATTTCAATAAAAGTCATTCGAAGGCTTAAATTTACGATTATCGATGCCAATGAACATGTTTAATTACGCATTACGAAGAATGGGTTGGACGAAATTTCAAATATTGAGGCACGCACGTTTTATTTATTGTTATACTTGGATACATTTCCAGGAAACTGGTTCGGTGACAGGTGAAGTCGCTAACGCGGTATCGTTTCGTGAATTTGTCCTTATGTGTTAGTTACATCAGCTACAGCAACTGCAACTGCGGCCGATACTGTGATTGCACCCGGGAACACCAAATATAGCAAACAATTTTTCATAAGTGATTTTCGAATAAATGGTAAACTTATCAAATGAACTTGGAAAGTAAAATTAGTTTAATGTTTCGAGATATGTAAACAATCACTTCCGATTAAGATATTTGAGGTTTTCTTTCTCGCTATATAATAATCTTAAAATGAAAGTGCTTTGAATTAATATACTACGAATGCACCAAGCGAATATATAATATTAACCTTAAACAAATATTTTGCTCACAATGTTTGTTGAGACAATTTAAATATTTTGAACTTTAAGTGTTTTTAAAAGTTTTCATTATAAACAGAAATTAAATACATAAGTCACATGCATATAGTTTGTTATTATGTTTTACATATATAATAGAAAAATGTGTTGTTTTGCATTTATTCTGCAATTTAGCATACATAATTTAGTAGTTAATTCAATACTTATAACTTGTCCTTGATTGTATTTAATAACGGAAACTTGCTCCCGCAAATTCCCCGGAAGTCGTCCGTATCAATTGACCAAATCATGACACCGCCCAATTTTTTCGACTTGGCAAAATTCACCTAAAAGTGTAAAACTAAGATTTCATACCGCAGGTGCGCGATACAATACCTTTAGTGAAATTGATTCCGCATTGTCGTAACCGACCCATTGATCTCCTTTATAGGCATATGGTACTTTTTGTTGATCATCGAATTTCACTGTCCAACCACCTGCGGATATCGATTCGCAAATCTGTATAAAAATGTCCCACGATAAATTTCTGCTCTAGTATTTTTAGTAGATATTTATCACCTCATTATAACCCAGCGTTCCTGCTTCTTCTGTATACGGTCCAGCATTTCCGGGTCCGCTAGTCGGCGCACCAACTCCGTTATCGCCAGAACTTAATTTGAATGTTTGTCCATAAAATCCGACACCGAGATTCAACTTACTGGGATCCGCACCATTTTTTATCCAATCTTCGATACTGGCAACCTGCAATAAGAACACATTTTCGAATTGCGTGTAATATTTAGAACAAACTAAAAGCTTACCACGTTCAATGTTTTTTGATAATCGGTTGTGTCCGCTGACGATGCATACAGCGGGGAATTTTGACCTGTCTTGCCGTCGTAAGATGCGTGATAATCATAAGTCATGACATTGATGTATGTCACGTATCTGTTGAGTAAATTAAATTAATAATAATATCTTTTAATGAACAGTGCATACTTTGATATTTCCGGTATATTATACGACTTGGAGTTAGGTTCAGCTTCAACTGCGACACTTAGCGTGTAACCGTGTTTCGCAAACTCCGTGTGAAATTCTTTTAAAAGTGTCACAAAGTTTTCCTGAAAGTTTTTTTTATAGATATATGTGTGTTTCATTCAGTTTGAATTTTAAGGGCCTTTCTGAAGATAAAGTTAAATACCTTATCTTGCGATTTTCCACCTCTTTGGGCCGGATATTCCCAATCAATGTCGAATCCATTAAATCCGTATTTGCTTAAAAAGCTTACTGCATTGCTGATTAATGTCTTACGTTTGGCAGGATCGGCGGCGACTTGGGAATATTTCTTGGAACCTTCACTCCAACCGCCCAGGGCGAGAGACGTCTTCAAATTTGAATTTCGTTGCTTCAAAGCGTTCAATTTTTCGAATCCCTCTGCACTCGAAAAATAAAATCGTTACGTAGTACGTGGAAAAGAACGATTTAGGATAGTCTTACTCTGTTCTATGTCAGCATAATGATCCAAAATTTTTATGGATCCGTCGGAATTTATACCCACGAAAGAATATGTTAGATCAGTGCATAGATTGGGATCGATGTCTTCTATTGACATTTTACCATTACCAGATCGATATACAGCCCAACTGCCATAATAACAAACTATCCTCTTACCTGAAATTTGCAAAATGATATTTTCCGATTGGAAAAATACAATACAATAATAATAATAATTTCCTCTACGGTTTATGGAATTATTGTTTATGTGGTACTAATTATGAAGATGCAGGTGTCAGAAAATGCCGTATTTAATTAGAAAGTATAAGGCCATTCCGAATCGAAGGGTAGAAGGCAGGATGCATCAGTCATGGAAACAGAATGTTAAGATGATGATTCAGCGCAATCAAACATCGGCCATGCATGATGAGGTGACAGAAAAACTGTAAAACCGCAATTTTTCACTATTTATCGAATAGTAGGAATTTCTATTCATATTTTACACGAATTTGAAGAGATGAAACATTAGCGATTCTTCCAATCGTTAGACAACTTGATTAAAGCGAAAAGTGAACGTACCACAAAGTCTAGAAAGAATAAGTTGTAGTTAATACAAAAAATTTTTGTTTAAACCCAGTGCTGACGTACGTGAAGTAAAATGAGATTAATAAAATTTGTATATGCGAAGGCATAAAATAAATAAGGTAAAACATTCATTCGGGAAATATATAAAATGCTCCGTGAATAAAAGTAGAAGCTGATTCAGAAATAGTCAAGGAAGAATAATAGCTAAATGTTTAAAGTCATATAACAATCAATTAAACGAAATATGGGCTTTATAAGTTGTGATAAATCTATTGCACTATCTCGAAGCAAAAGTCACTGAAATTCAATACAAATCGTTTGGTTCATCGACGATAAAAAGGCAAATGCTATGTTTCTTTCAAATGGTATTTCTTGATTCATTTTGATTCTATATACAAAATGATACGTATCTGCGACAGATTTTCTATAACTTCTTATATCTTCTAAGTCCTTCTCTATAAGCTAATCTTGTCCATCTGGCGATTTCATTTATGTAGGTTTTCATTTTCGAAATATTTTCCAACTGCGAGTCCAAATAATTCTTTTTTTTTAATTTCGTGTTCGCTTATCCTAGTATTATTTTGATATTATATTCTGGTATCTTTTCGTATTCTTTATTTAAATGGTTAACAAACATTTTTTTCTGTTTTATTTCTTTTGTTGGAGCATGGATACGTACAAACGTTAATTTTTGATGCTTTCAACCTCGTTTTATGTAGCATATTATGTTTGTTATGGATTTAAACGAAGCTATTGATAAGGAATATGTAGTTGTCTATTTCAATTTCGCGTTGTTTTGATTCATGGTTTGCCACTATATGATATTTATTTTATTTAGCAAACGCTCATACGTTCCTCGCACATTCCACGTTCATATTTTCATTTGATTATCTTTGTGTTCTTTATCTATATTGCATTTACTTACATTTTTTTCATTCGCATACTTATTATTACTCTGTATATTGTTTTTTTTTCGGTTATTTGCAATGATTTCCTTTTCATCCAACCTTTCATGCCAACCTTTTCTCCGCTAGTTGTCCTGTTCCTAGTTTTTCATTCGATTGCCATTCTCTGTTTGCAATTTCTTTACTATACCCCACTTTAACATCCTTTCATTTTTCCCTTTCTAATCTGCCAACAGTTGTGTTTGTTTTTCATTTCCTTTATGAGGTCTTCCTTTATGAAGACACGATCACGTTCTATATTCTTCAGTTTTGATTTGCCTTCCATAACACATGTTTTTCTTCGTTGTTTAATTCTATGACACATGTTCTTTCGCCTGTTTTTATCTTGGGGTTATGTCTATTCGCATTTGTTCTTTTAGAAGTCCGTTTGTGTCCACCTTCAGTCCATTCAATATGACATTATTTATTCTTCGTTGTTTTTTTTTTATTACGGCCAATGATTTTTTATGTTCTGTATGTCATATCTTGTTTTCTCATTCTCTTTCTTTACTTCCCCATTTTATTTTTTCGATGATTTATTTTCTACTTTTAGTTTTATAGATTTTTGATGTGTTTTGTTATAACTTCATATCCTTTTCGTCTTCATTAATTTCTTGCATCAGCGCTAATATTTCCCTAATCTACTTAGGCTCCTTTCAACCCTTTTCATTTTGTATACGGTTTGGCAACGTCGGAGTTAGTTTCTGCGTCGATCGACACGGTTCGTAGTCATTCACTTGGTGTCGCTTTATATTACCGATTACTGATTATAAATAGTAATTTTATATTTAAACTCACGATTTTGAATCTGGTTTGTTGTACCTGTGGTGTCTATCACTTTCACTTTCATTTTAATACACTTGCGTATATTGATTTACACAACTTCACCTGCATATTATTTTGTTACAATAACTCACGCTAAAAGCGAACTATTCTGAAATAAAGTTTTACCCTAATCGTATGTATGTACTAGCAGATTGACAAGGTGATTGGCGTAAATAATGTACACACGTATACGTACTTGTAAATTCTATGTTTACTGCTTTAGAATTCGTGCACGTGCTGCCTGGCCATAAATAATTCCCGTACAGGCAACGTGCAAAAGAAAATGTTATACTCAGTGACATATAAACTGCACCACCTAGAAGGGGTGGGAATTTTTGGACCAAATTTGGCAGGAATAGTGGAGTAGTCCAGGGAAATAGTTGATTAAAATTTGAAACCCAATCATCAAGTAGTCATGGGATTTTTGACGTTTGTGTCATTTTTTAGAGGTGGTGGTAGACAAGCAATTATCGAGTCACTTTTTGAATTTGTTCCACTTTTTCGGATCCCGTTCTTTAGTTTAAAGTGTTTCAAGTGTTTAATGATGCCTAGAGGAAGGAGACCGCAAGTTTACCAGCAGTTGAGTGACTTTGACCGAGGCCGGATTGTTGGTTTACGAGAAGCAGGTTTTTCGTTTAGAGAAATCGGCAACCGTTTGGGACGGCACCACTCAACAATAATGCGTGTTTACCAAGCGTTGTCTGAACATGGGGTTGAACGTCGGAGAAGAGGCACTGGGGCTCAAAGACGAACCAATGAACTTCAAGATCGCCGCTTAAGACTAATGGCCTTGAGAGACCGATTCTCTACAACTAGATCAATGGTTAGGCGAACAAGGTCGTCTGATAGGCTTGCGAACAGTTTATCGTCGAATAAGAACCTTTGGCATGCTGTCTTGCCGCCCACATCTTGTGCTACCCCTCACTGCTCAACATTGCCAGGAACGTTTGGCCTGGTGCACGGAAAGACTTCAATGGAACTTGGAGTGGCATCGAGTTGTCTTTAGTGACGAAACGCGATTTTGTTTAGGAATGCATATTGGTCGGATGACTGTTAGACGAAGACGTGGAGAAAGGCGCAATCCTGATTTTTCGATTGCGAGGCATGTTCACCGAACGGTGGGGTTGATAGTGTGGGGTGCTATTGCTTACGGCAGTAGGTAACCCTTGCTCTTCATTCGGGGCAGTATGACCGCCCGACGCTACATTGACGAAGTGGTAGAACCACATGTTCTTCCATATCTTCGAGGGCTGGAAGACCCACTTTTCCAGCAAGATAATGCACGACCTCACGTAGCAAGGGTTTCTCTTGACTTCTTTGAAGAGGCCAATGTTAATCTTTTGCCTTGGCTGCCAAGATTTCCCTATATGTCGCCCATTGAGCACGTGTGGGACATGATGGGTAGAAGATTGAGGAATCTACCGAACCCACCGTTGACAATAGAAGCTCTACGGCATGAAGTACAGGCTGCTTGGGATGCCATACCCCAAGAAGACATTGATCACCTGCTGGAATCAATGCCAAGGCGGGTCAATGAGTGTATCAGAAATAGGGGCGGACCAACACATTATTAAAGAAAAATCAAAAAGATGAAGTGTTTTCTTTATCAAATTTTAATCAATTGTTACCTTAGACTAGTCCACTATTCCTGCCAAATTTGGTCCAAAAATTCCCACCCCTTCTAGGTGGTGCAATTTATATGTCACTGAGTATATTTTACATGCTTCACTATATCACTAATCAACTATATTAGTTACTAATGTGGAATCGACGATGTAAAAGATAAGTAAGTTTGTTTGCTTACCGATTCAATAGAAGCCGGGACCGGTTAACATTTTCATTATAAAACCGTACAGGTATATCATACTGACGTTACAAACCCGGGGGCTCATATTTTACTATACTAGTGAGAGGTTTAAAGTTCGTAGAAAGAGCTCACCGACGAATGTCGTTATATAGTTTACTTCATGCTGTGTCAAATTTTGTTTTAAAGAAACACTGAAATTAATTTCAAAATAAGTTAACAAATGCTCTAAAACTAGTTACACTTTCGGAACATGATTAGCAACGGCTGTATAGCAAATTTGCCGGACAAGGCAAATTTGCTATACAGCCAATTTGATGTATTGGATTTTGACACAGGATGAAATAAATTATATTTTCTTCTTTAATCGTTATTGAATGAATAAAATTCATCAACTGAAAACCAGTAATGTGTCACTAACATCCTGGGAAAAGCAGGGCTGTTAAGAATAACTATAACTCACCTACTATAACGCACCTAACACGTTCTGTTAAAAGTTTTAGGAGAACGCAAAAAAGATATAAAAGTGACGGGCGAGAAAATATGGGAAAACATCGGCAATAAACTTTATAAATTTATTTATTGATATTTTGAAATTAGACCAACATACTTTTCGTCTGTTGCGTAATAATTTCCATATTTTTTTCTTTTCATATCTTGCAAATTATTCTCTAATATAAATTTTTAACCAAAGTTGCTCGAATATGTGCACTGCAACTTTTACTACAAATAAGGTATTGCATGGATTATTTTAAATATTACAAATAATGATCGAAATAAGTTTCGGTTAAAAAAAATATCAAGAGATAACAAATACTAAACACTTACCGTTTGTAGTTCTCGGTAAAATAACAAACAAAAAAATAGTCAACGCTAAATACTTTAATTTAAACATGCTGCCGCATTTAATATATTTTCTATACTTACTCCATCGAAGGTATTCCTTATATACACATATTCGTGTTTCAAGAATTCAAGAATTTAAAAAATTACTATGAGGTTATTGGTTACAGTGATAAGATGTTATCAAGTAAATTATTAACGTAAATGTAAACAAAACAGTCACTGTTAACGTAAGGTTATTGTTTACTATTAGATGAATAAACACATTTCACATTTGCGCTTCATATGAATGACTCTGAGTCAAACCGATTTTCGGAGAAAACGTCCAAAATATAATTGTAAATAAAAGTTGGACAATTCTAAAAAGACTAAAACAAACAATATTAAAAAAAAAATGTTCTTAATTTTAATGATTTGTAATCATTAGTCATATGTTTACACTTTTGTGGATTTCATTCTAAAGCAATTAAAATGAGAATTACGTGTTATTACAACGCTTAAAAATTATTACTCACTTAAAATAATAATAAAATATAAAATAAAAAAAACTTCATTTGCGAGGCAGACATTTTCCATGTTCCATAATCACATAATCCAGAGAGTTGGGCAACAGGGTGAGAACCGGAAACGAGAATACGGGGAAGTTCAAGACGATTAAGACAAGGATTTCCCTTAAGCCCGCAATTGTTCAATATTTATATTGCGAAGTTGAAAGGTGCCGAGAAATGGAAAAGATGGGGTGAGGCTGGGGAAGGGCAAGGTCAGGTCCTTAACCTACGCAGACGGAGACGGCATCGTCCTGCTGGTGGAGACTGAAAAAGGGCTGAGGGTAATGTCGCGCAGGCTGGAAGGGTTCCTAGGAAAAAGAGGATTGGAATTAAACACGAAGAAGACGAAAGTGATGGTGATGTACGAGGAGTATAATTATGTATGGTGGGTAAAATAGCAGAGAAGATTAGAGAGGGCATATTTAGGACAGATGAAGAGAACACTACATCTAGAAATGTCGACCCCCAGAAATAGGAGGCAGGGACGGACAGAATTGAGGTAGAAGCAGCAAGGAGAGTGGTAAAATTCGAAGAAGTATTAAACGGAGATAGGGGTAATAGTTTGGAAGTAGGTAATGGAAGAGATAGAGGGGCGCAGAAGCGCAGAAGTAACTGGGAAGAAAACAGAAGAAAAATGTACGAACAAGCGGAAATGTTCATAGTGGATGTAGAAAGAAGCAGGAGGGAGGGCAGAGGAGTAGAGAGGGTGGTAACGGAGAGGGACGGCAAGATAATGAATTAATGTTATAATGAAAAATAAGAGTATTTGGGAGGAGATTAAAATATCTGAAACGGGGAGAGACGGATAAAGAGGAAAGAAGAATAGCAAGATTTAGATGCGGAAACGAGGAGAAGAAGAGCGAATATAAATATAAAGGAAGGGACGAGTGGAAACATATGTGGTGGGAGGAGTGTGAAAAGTCGAAATAGGGCAAGGAGAAGAAACGGAAAGGAAAATAATGGAGGAAGGTGTTTGAAGAGGGATTGATTTACTGGAGAAATTAATTGAGAAGAGAGAAAAGGGGAAGAAAATGAAGATGGGGCAACTAACTAAAATTATGATTGTTACTATTTATAAGGAAGAGGAGAGAGAGGTGGTGGGAGATTAGTGAAGGAGGCAAAAGGCAGAAAGCGACTTAGAAAGGAACCAGGAAATAGAAAAAATAAACTTACATAGCCAAGGGGAAATGGGAAAATAAATTCAAGGAATAAATATTATGCTATTATTAAGTTCAAATATGCCAAAAAGGTATTTTGTTTTTATATTCCAGAGAGCTAGACAAAAGGTGCAGACAGAATTTTCTTACACTGTACCTTTTATAATATACGAGGGAGACAGCGCAAATTTCACGTGTAACAGTTGAGTTAGGCAAGGAAAACACACTGCAACACTGTAATTGAAAGAGTAGGAACAGGAAAGGGGCGAATGGGAGCGTAATAAAGGCGCCCTGTTACAGGCAGATTCGAACTAGTTTACGGATGCCTCTAGGACAACTGAAGGAGCAGGAGCTGGAGTATTCTGCCGCAAACCAAGAAATTCAGTCTTGGCAAGCATGCATCGATTCAACAGGCAGAAGTTTATGCCGTTGAAATGTGCGCAAGAGAGCTATTAAAAAGCCCTCCGCAGCACGGACGATACAATTTTTCTGACAGCAGCACAGCCCTGCAAGTCCTTGCTGACAATCAATGTACGTTGATGACGGCCAGGGACTGCCGCGCAGTATTCTCTCAATTAGGGAGAGTCGACAAGGTTAGCCTGGTCTGGATACCCAGACACGCTGGAATAGAGGGAAACGAAGCCGCCGATTCTCTGGCAAAGAGCTGGGCTAACCGAGAATTTATTGGTCCAGAACCAGCTATTGGGATTACAAGAGCCTCGGCCAGAAGTTCGAATAAGAGCTGGATGGAGCACAAGGTACTGGAATACTGACAGGAGTGCCAGGGAATGAGACATTCCAAGATAGTACTGAAGGGCCCATCTACTGCACGTACCAGGATACTGTTAGGCTTGGGTAGACCTGAACCAGGACCTGCGAACTCTGACAGCCCTGGCTACTGGGCATAGCTGACTAAGGCATATGCATAGGCTGGGAGTGGCTGAGGCTACTGAGTGCAGACTATGCTGTGAAACTGAAGAAACAGCAGAGCACGTTATGTGTGCCTGCCCCGCCAGGGACAAAATCAGGTTCACAGTCTTTGGTAAGACAAAACTGGAGCGGGGAGAACTTGACAGAATCTCATCCACTAAAAACCTCCTTTATTTAAAGAGAATGGGAAAGGAGGGTGAACTATAATTAGTTGTGAGCCACAATAGATCCTTGCGGTCGCAGTGGAAGGGCGATAAACGCCCCACTCATTATAACTAAACTAAACTAAAGGAAAGGGCCTCAACATGACTATAAGAACTAGACAGACACATATGATAGCATACGATATTGTGATAATTGGAAGAACAAAGAAAGCAATAGTTAAGGAAGTTGAGAAAATGAAAACTCAAGAACGTGAAATTGGACGTAAGATTAAATAGAGGAAAACTAACTAAATGAAAATAAAAAAATGCTATACGAAGCAATGGTATCAGCATGGCAGGACATAAACAGCACTCATTTAAGAGAAGAAATTATAAAGCAACGCATTATGGAGGGATACAAGCAACAAGATTATTACCAGTAAATTAAAAAAAAATATGTACATAAACAAACTCAAAATATACAGAAAGCTAATAACACGGGTAGTAACATACATATTGCAAACTAACTATGTTAATAAGTCATAACGTTAATAATGGCATGGATACCAGTGGCTAGGAGACCCAGTGGAAGCCCAACGAACGTATGGATGCAAGACAGATGGCTGTGCGACAAGAATAGAAAAGGATAGGGAGGGCACTGACACACAAGACATTTCAACAGTAGAATACATTAATCCACCCTATGAAATTGATTAAAGAACGCTGGACAAGAGTGGTGAAATCCCACAAGTGATGAAACCTCCTTCTTGGATAATTAATCCCGTATTTGAATTCTACCCTTTTAGGGACAATTCCCGACGTTTCGGCAAGTTACAGTTCTAGAAAATATTCTCTAGAACTTCGACCGAGAAGATGTACTTGAAGATGTCAAATGTGACTTTGCTGGAACGGCGGAATACCCCTTTAGAGCAATTCAAGTGAGCCCCCCCCCCCCCTAAAACTAAAATGGGTTTGAAAATATGATCAAGGAGATGTTGGTATCTGGTGTTTTGCTTGCTTTATTTTTTGATTCATTGATTGATTCGGCGCCAAAAGTGTGTTTTGTACCTGTGGTTACGTATAACCGAGCACGAATATGAGTTTTCTCTCTCTCTCTAGGGGAATACCGTGGGGAGGATTGGGTTATATGTTATAATGCACGACATAAATGCTTTCAACAAGAATACACTTATGTTTATTTTAATTATTATATACAATATTTTAATATGTCTTAGTATGACCAAACTGTTATTTTCAATCTATATTTCATGAACTTCCTATCCGGTCGTTAGTGTAACTCGAGCTGTACTTATTCTACTGTGTGCTGTTGTTTTCAGGGTGCGTGAGTATGAACAATAAAATTAATTAAATGTGTTTAAAGTTTTAATGTACGCTTAATTCTAGCATAACTGGTCGTTTTCTAAATTTGTCTAGCGGATCACGTGCAAATGGAATGGCAACCAAGATGACGGGTAGTATCGTCGCTTGGGTACATTTTCAGTGTCCGGTGGGCCCTCTGCGACGGGGTTTCCAGGCTCCAGGGGCTGCCATTCGGCCTCCGCGATGTTCTGAGAGTAGCTTCGGCTCGCAGGGATATTCAAACGGATTATCATTGCCTTATTTTCAAAACATGTTTTAAATCTAAGGGTGTTATATTTCTACATATCTACATATCTTTATTAATTATTATTAATTATGACTAAATTATTTATGTATACACTTAGTTTTATTTACCTTATATATGGATGTATGATTATTTATTCGTTTTATTTTTGTGTAATTTGTTTGTGAATGTGTGCGATTTAGTTTTCCCATGATGTCGTTGTTAATTTAAGGTAAGAAGGCTGTGGCTATAGGTTTTCTTGCTTCGGCTTTCGTTTGGCGCTGCTTTGGTTTCGAAGCATTGTATATTTCTCGTTTTGAGCAATGCTTTATGTATGGTCTTCATTTCCTTAATTCCACTACACTAATTGCCGTATTTATTTTGTTTTGTTTGTAACACATTTAAGGATTTGTGGACGAAGTTTTCTCTACTCATAAATCACATTCCTTAATTTACGTTTGCAAAATTGACAGGTGCGTATTTGTTGCAGAAATATGAAATTTCAAGGTTTTCTAAAAGTAACTTATTTTGAAATACATTAAATTAAAATTATTTTTAATATTTCACCTTCGAATATTTTTGCGGTTACTACGCGACATCACACTGCATGTTACACTATTACACACACAGATAATTTTTCCAGCGATATTGAAATTCTTCCTTCGAATGCTGCTTAAAATGCGCCCATGAAATATATTTGCTATAGTTATTTTTTAATAACTTTGTTTTTCAAACGCACTTTCAAACAATTTCAAGTGATCAGTTATGCGACTGTATTAAATATTCTATCCGTCCTATACCGATTAAAATTAAAATTATCTACCAACCAATGTTCACTCCACTATTATCGAAGCTACAAAGTTTTGTTACATTAAAAAAATATTTGAAGAATTTTGGCCTATATAACACATCACATTAGAGCTACAAAAAAATAAAACGTACATTATCTTCACATACACAATTCTCATAAAAACATGTATGTTGTATTATATCAAATGTAAAGTTCATCATCTGCACAGTATACCGATCGCCCTTAGGGCGCATTGACATGTTCACAAATAAGTTTGATATAATGTTATGTATACATCCAAAGACAAAATCTGCACTGTTATTCTTGCCTTTAATGTCCACCATACTCGTGTAACATCCGCCAGTTGTAAAATACTTGGCAATATATTCATAAATTATCGTCGTGAGCATAGTATAGGACAAGCAATTGAGCCATTTTGCTGCTAAATTAACCTTGGTATCTGTCTATGTACCATCTCTATCGTAAGACAGATATATTGTTTTAATACCACGAATAGAGCTACCTTCCTAGATCTCCTCCGTGACACTGACACCGACTCTTTCCAGGAATCTCACACGGATATAAACTCTATTTTATACCATCCTCTTTGACTGTTAAGGATTAAAATTGGACAACTGATCAAATAAAGTTACTCCATCAATCTTGTAACACAACATTGTAACTATAAATCTATAAATTTATTAAATTACAAAGAAAATTATATTAATTTAAAACATATAGTATAAGTATTATATTAGTAAAGCTGCATTATACAATGACAACATTTATAAATCGACAAATAATATACGCACGGCGTGGAATGTAATCGAGGAAAATTCACGGGTTGAGAAATGTAATACAACATGTCTTGTTAACGGACGTACATACCTACATTGATGATCAACAAGTTGTTGCCGATTTATTAAGCGAACTTTTTGGAAACGTTGTATGAAGCATACCACCGCTCTCCATTAACTGGTACTGAAATTTTTAATATTATTATTATTATCAATAAGAATTCCGCTGGAATCGATGGGGTGACTTGTTATGTTTTGAAGGTAGTAGCCGGTGACCTTGCACCAGTCATCTATTTTTTGATTAATCGGTCTGCCTATTTTCCATCGGAACAGGGCGCTGCTGATGCTTCTAATTATCGACCTATATCTGCTCTACCGGTGTCAAAAATATTCGTAAAATGTATGCATGACACACTACTGAACTATTTTAGTAAATATAATTTACTACCTGCCGCCCAATGCGGATTTTTGCCAGGGAGATCAACAAATATTTTACGGTAATATTCAAATTTTTTAAAAATATTTACGATAGCTATATAGCGATATTGCTCGAGCAATAAAACGTAGACATGTGCTTAATCTTTGTTACATCTTAAAATAGGAATTTGTTTGACAGCATTCGTCATAGTAAGTTATTGCAAAAATTATCCCATTATAGAGTCCGTGGATTAGCCTATAACTGGATTGAATCATGTTTGACAGGTGAGATTTACATAATCTCGACGCGTCCCTATAGTTTGCGGCGTAATTTGGTGTCCACTTCTATATATAATTCATGTAGCTGAGTCTGTTTCTCAATTTGCTGACGACATTTCTGTTGCCCTATCTGCAATATGGCTGGTAGTACTAGTACAGCATCTTGTCAGTTGCACAAGTCTATATTTTACGATGAAAATAACTTGACTCTAAATATCAATGAAACATGTTTTTACACTATAGAACTGCCTGCGGAACCGTGCGTAGGTTATTAATTTGCCACCAGGGAAGATGCATCAAAGAAGTCCAATCCACAAAATTCTTAGTACCTTTTTAGTTGAGAACCTTAAATGGAAAACTCACATTGATGAATTATGTAACATGCCCGGTAATTTTTTTAATTCGCTCATTCATTGATATTGACAACTTAATGTTTTTTATGTCGGTATCGTTGAATTACACTTTAGGTAGCATTTTATATGTACCTGTTACTCTTTTCTGTTTTTCTATTGTAAATTTACTTGCTTCATGTCATATGATGATAACACGGAACAGATAAATGGAATAAAAAAGTATTTAAAATAGTGTACAATCATTGCTTTTATCACACGTTTCATTTATCATAATGCTTCATATAGGCAATTGTAATTATTTTACTACATTATTTTATTATATTATATAATATGTGGATACTTTTGTATATCAAATTAATTTTCCAATTGTCATTTTCAATGTAATTTGTATTTTATGTTGTATTCATAAATAATTCTTCCACTAGGTGTTCGTAACATCTAGGATAGTTAGCTTCTTCAAAGTTAAATGTATGCTTCAAATTAAAGTTGTGTGTTGCCAACGCCGTTTTTACTTTCTTATCCTACATGTTTCTGAACAATCCAGTCTATGGTTTCGTATACCTCATTTTAGATACTGTTTTATCTGGCCCACATAACATATGCTAATCAGACAATCTAAAGAGTCGATTTTATATATTAAATTTGATCTATTTGAATTATGGGTTTAGTTTAGAAAGTAAGTTACTTATTGTTTTTGTGTAAAATCAGTTCTTAAAATTCTTTTGAACTTTTCCTGCAAGCCTTTAATATTTGGGAAAGTCTAGTTGATCCTGTTTGTGGAAATTCTAATGGATAAGTCTACCGGAAATTTTTTCCTTAATTTACTTTTAATTGACATACAAACGTATTTTATGAATTTCTTCCGTAATTCTGATCTTGACATCCTATACATTTTGCGTAATGTATTTTAAGGAAAAATCGAGAAGCGTCTCGTGACTTCATAGGTTTTATGTACCTATTTATGTGATGGTTTACTCGTTTTCTTTTATTCGGTTTTGTCTTCCTTGTTTCTGTACTTTGTTATGAATGAATTTTCAACAAAAATTCCAATTTTCTACGTAAGCTTTAAATGCCTCCTTGTCAAAAATGCAAGACTTTAAGTATAAATAGTATTAAATTACACAACTGTTATATGAAACGTTTTAATAATTTTAATTTTCATATAAATAATATACAGTTAGATGGAAAATAGAACACCAGGAAAATGGAGATGTTTTCAGTTACGAGTTCCGTTTTTATTCAGGGATGCAAAATGGTCGAGTGTATGGACCCTTCGCAATCCTCGTTTTCAACTAAATAATTCAAGCCAATATGTAGAAAACTAGAGTTGCACATCGTGGTGGTCCAACAGATTAATAGTTTAATGTTTTGATTATATATTTTTTATTATTGCAAATATCGATGATTTCATTACATTGAATTTTACATAAAACTAAAATTAAGCCTCTCAATTAATAATGGGAAGACCACTTATTATTAAACTAATACCACGAATATAATATTTTTTTCCTGCAATGAAACGGGTGGGATGAGATGATGATTTCAGTGTAATTGGAGTCACATGCCTTGCGAGGGAAAGACAAGACATGGCATGACCAATTGTATTGCTATAGACATATTGCATCTTGCATGTTTGTAGTCTCTGTGTAATTGTTTTCAAACCATTCTGGATAGGTCTGTGCGCTCCAGCGCCCAAACCATTGCAGCTAAAATTATGAAACTTTAATGTTAATGTTAATGTTTGTAACTAGATAGGAAGAGAACCCCATATTTTCATCAAAAGTGACATATTTTTCCAATAGATGACCATAAATACACTGATCGCCAAAAAAGCAGAGCACCCAGAAGGGACGATCCTACGAACCTGAAATTTTGGTGATAATTTGAGTTTAAGTAAGACAATGAATGATAACAATTTCAAGAAAATCTGTATTTAAGAACAATGTTAAAAAATTAATAATGCGTGCTGTCTTCTCCAAAACGAATGCATTCATTTAAGCGCCGGATACTTAAATTAAATGATTAATTTCTGCTTGCGGTATTTCATCCCAAGCTCTTTGAATTTGAACTCGAAGTTCAGCCAAAGTTTCTATGGGCGCTGGTAAATCGGCGATAAATCTGCAGATTTTGCAGGCCATGGCAGTAAATTGACATTATTGTCATAAAAAACTCTCTGTGTTGCTCTTGCAATGTGTGGCCTAGCGTTGTCTTGCTGGAAAACACTGTTATGATGTCTTTGAAGGTGCGGCAACAAAACTGGCTCCGAAACTTCGTTGATGTAGCGGGCCGCATTCAGACTTCCTTGAATGAAGACTAGAGTTGACCGGCTACATATTTACCCTTTGTCCTGTAGGTCTTCTGACACGCAACCGTCCATCAGATTGCCAAGATTGGCAAAACCAAGTTTCATCACTGAATATGATTCGATGCCTTTCATCGACCGAATTCTCCCTCAGCTTACGCAACTGGAGCCTGGCAATTCGGTGCTCTGGGATTAAAGGAAGACGAACAATTGGTCGATATGACGCTAAGCCATACGAACGAATTCTGCGATTGTTCACAAAGACACCTGTCTTTCCAAAACAGCCTTCCAAGTAGCCCCCACCGACCGTGTTGTCTTAAACGGGTTAATTGAGGCCAGTCGCCGAAGACCCCTTTCTTGAAGTTCATTCATAATTCCTGGCCGATACACTTCTCCTACGTATTTCTGAGCCTTCGTTGGACCAAGCTCTCCATGCTCGAATGATTGGAGAGTCACTTCGACCGAATCTTCTGGCCATTTCGCGAAAGGGTAATCCGGCCTCATGCATTCCCACAATTAGACCCCTTTCAAAAGGAGTTGATTGATTGTAATGTTGATTACGACGAAGGCGGGTCATGACAACGACACAAGTAAGGTAAATCAACGTCTAAACTGTCACTAGTCATTAAGTTTGCCTTACATACGAGAACACAAAATGTACCTTAAAAAAATTAACACGAGGCAAAAAACAAACAAAAAGTTCGCTGGTCATGATGAAATTTTAATCAATTATTCCTTCATTTGAGATGTATATACCACCAAAATTTCAAGTTCGTACGATCGTCCCGTCTGAGTGCTCTGCTTTCTTTGGCGATCAGTATATATTGTGGCCAGTGGCCGCTTCTGTTGAAAATCCAGGTATATGTAGGTTGTTCATTCCCTCATTGCACATGTTGTCTATCCCTATATTTTCCGAGTTCTAAATAAACAGTTATAATTTTACATTTACGTCGCAAACGTAAAACAGATACCATTACTAATTTTCTTCAAATATTAATTACTAAATTAAAGAATGAAATATTGAAATATAATGCAATAATAAATTTGCTTGGATGTTCTTTGTTTATAGTTTACATATATTGTTCCATAAAAATACATGTCACGCTATAATTTTTTAGCATTATTTCGAATAGAGGGGGTGAGTCCTACATTCTTTCTGACTGTACGGCCCCGAATGTGTTTATTGGCTGTATTGAAAATGTTCTGAAAACCAAATAAATTACAATGTTTTTGCTTGCAACCTTTATTAATTAATGCATCTTAACAGCAACAAGGTAATGAAAATTTGTATTTCTTTGCTTTACTATTTAAAATTCATTAGTAACATTATTCTTGAAAACTAGTTATAAAGACTTAAAACAACTTTATAACATCTATAGTCTGTTTGAGACTAAATTAAAACGGTTATAAAAAATATTTTTGTCCTGGGGCGTATAATAAAATAAAATTAGCATCGCTAATAATAAAAATTAAATGAAAATAATATCATTGATAATAACACACATAATAATAATAATAATAATCCTAATAATAATAATACCACCATCCCCAGCTAGATCAAATAGATATCGGGCTATGAAATTTTTTGTATTTATATCTGCGCCAAAATGTTATAAAATTTCTTCAATATCATTAAAACGGCACTGTAGCGCCGAATGTAAATGTGTATCTAGAATATTATTGACAGCATTAACATCTACGCTATTCTTCAACAACATGTATACTATTTACATTTCCTCCTTCATTTATTAATATTTGACCAATATCACACAATCCATTAGATTTAACCTAGTGTAAAGGCCTAGTGCATTTACTTTTGCACCATGATTGATTAATTAATTTATTAATAACTTCAGTGGAACTGTTAAAAGCAAAGCGTTGCTTTGGCGGCTACCATTTTAAACAAGGGATTATTTTAGCTATATTTTCCTTCACCCAAGATGTAATGGTCTCATCTTCGTTTGACGCATCATCGAATAGCGCTGCGCAGTTCTCATTTCCGTTAGACGCATTTATCGCGACTTCCTTATGTAGCTGAAAAATACCAAAATTTTAATATTTAAAAGTTCGAAAGGTGTTCGAACGTGGCCTGAAATGTTGGTGTTGAATTCTAATCCAGAACTTATAATAATAACACAAAAGTTTGGTTCCAAAATTTTAATGTAGACACTACATATTGTTGTGTTTTTTATAAATAATTATAAGAATAATTTATTTGTAATTAGGAAAATTAAATTTATTTAAAATAATGACGAGAAGGGAAAGAGGTGGTAGGGAGATCACCTGGGTGATCACCTGGTAAAGCAATAGCAGGGATGCAGACAAGTGTGGGAAAAGAAGGTAGGGACTGAGCTATAAAATCCAACACACGACGAATTACAGGAAGTTGAACGCAGCGGCCAGCCAAAGAAGGAAGAAGGAGTTGGGAGTCCGAGCCAGCGACCAGCCGATGCAGAGAGAGTTCGGTCCGGTGACCAGCCGGAAGCAGAGAGAGTTCGGTCCAGTGACCAGCCGGAAGCAGAAAAATTGGTAAGAATATTTAAACTTGCTAATATTTTATTGATGGTGCCTGAATACAGGGCAACCAAATGGCTAGATAAGCGGGAAATGGAATAATTTGCAACTTGTTTGGCAAAATATATATTTAAAATGAATTATGTTAGTTCATAAGGTGTTAATGTATTTGCATTTGATAAGCAAATATAAAAGGAATAACAAATTGTAGTAATAAATTTTATTTGCACTTATTAGCAAATAACAAAAATATATATAACAAATTGTGTCAATAAATTTTATTTGCACTTATTAGCAAATGCTCAAAAATATAAGAACAAATTGTAGTAATAAGTTTTATTTGCACTTATTAGCAAATAACAAAAATATATATATCAAATTGTGTCAATAAATTTTATTTGCACTTATAAGCAAATAACAAAAATATAAGAACAAATTGTGTCAATAAATTTTATTTGCACTTGTTAACAAATAAAAAAAGGATATTAACAAAGTGTGTCAATTAAATTGCAACTTATTGAGCACATAGAGAATTTTTCACAACAAATAATTTTAAAATTAGAATATGCATGAGAAATAAGACAAATATCGACGCGGGATTAGATTATGGTAAGGACGGACCGGTCAACGCATCGGAGTCGCGCAGCATTTCTTGCTCATACCCGGCACGTGGAAATAATTTGCGTACACGAATTTTGTTTTTTTTTACAGGCACCGAGAACTTGTTGACGGTAAACGTTTAAACGTATATAAAGGAATTTATATAATATTGTATATTAATTTGGAACATTTAGAGAATTTGATTTTGGTAAATATATTATTTTAATATAAAATATCGTTGTATTATTTAACCTGATCAAACCTGAACAAAAGGATAGCTTGGCTACATTAAAATTTTGGAACCAAACTTTTGTGTTATTATTATAAGTGTAAAGAAGTTTCAACACGCAACTCCACAACCAATCGATTATTATTCTAATCCAGAAGTTAAATGAAACGGAGTTATCCGAGCAAACTAATTTCATTAACTAGAGCCCCCTGACTATACTATACTATACTAAACGAGAATATCAAGAAGATTGGGTGCTACGTGTACCGGATTCCGTTTTTGAGTGTCTTTGAAATTAACGTTACCTACGAGGTCCAGTAATGTGCTGACCCTTTCCTCATCTTCAATAAATACAGCATTATGTTGTGATCTTCACCACATGCGTCGACGTTTAAACCGCTTTAACCAACTTAATTAACATATCTTTTTTACCACTTATTACAACTCCATGCAAGCAAAAGCATTGACACACCATGCCGTGTGCTTTGTGTTTCAACCGATTAACATCCATAGCATTTACATCTGCACTTTCTTTACCAACTCGTCAATAATTTTAACATGTCAGCTCAAGAGCTGCCGCTAAATGCAATGGGCTTGGTCCATTTTTAACAACTGCTAATTCTGCACCATGTTGCAATAGTTCTTTACAAGTTCAACTTAAAGGTGTATTTTTGAACTCGTCCATGCAGTTTATTTCCGCCTTTGCGTTCAACAATTCACAAAACTATGTCTACGCTGCCGTAATCAGTTGCATAATGTGGAGGTGTGTTGAATTGTTACTTAAAATTCACACTGTACTGTTTCATAATCAGATGGCTGATTATATCTTTGTGCCCATGTGAGGTAGCATATCGCAAAAGAGTTTTTGCGAGCTCAAGTTCCCAAATATTAGATTATGTTGCTGTCCACGTACTGCTTATCTCTATTATCTGGTTGACAAGGTCTGTTTTGACGTTTACACTTTTTAAAATAGTATATTATGCAACAAGTTGTATACACGTCCTTTTAGTCACGAGTTTTATTAGGCACAAGCGGAGCAAGTGTTTAATAAAACGAGTGTCTAGAGAAGTTTATAAAACGAATTGCATACTATACTTTTTCTACGACCATCACAAAAATACTAAAATTTGGAAATTATTTTATTATCTTAAGCCACTTAGCGTCATGGAAGCATATTCGATAAATGGTTTTAAACATGGGATAGAAAAATACCTTTAAATCGTCACTTTTGCTCCCTAATGATGATTTTTCAAGTTTTTTTAACGAAATTTGTCTGTGAATGCAAGTGATAACAAATCTTTCAATTCAATTTTTCAACTTACGTATGTTCGCCGTAAGAACTAATAATTTTGTCTCTATTCTGCATGCGCAACTTTTCGAGCAATTCTAATACTTTCCTTTTATCATTTGAATTCAATTTGGCAGAGTCAATTGCCATTTTATTGGTGTGATCATGTGTTCCATTAATTGCCGAAGCAACTTCATTCAGGATTCTCTCATTATTTTTATGTTTAGGCTTGTTTTTAGATGAAACATTTTTTATTTTGTTTGCTGCGTTCTTGCGTTTATCCCCATTAATAATCTTCTCCCGTGCATTGATCATCGTTAGTGCTTTTGATAGTGACGTAACTTGACTTTCTCTAAATGTTTTTTGCTATTAGGTGTAATTTTATTATCGGTCTCAGTACTTTTCTGTGTTTTGTTTGATCGTTTCAATTGATTGTTCTCTTTAGATTTATTTAAACCCTTGCCTTTACTCAAATTACCAATTCTCTGTTCAGTTTTATCGTCAGCATTTTTACTATTGCCGTTGCTTAATTTATTTTTATCATCATAAATATATTGATTTTGCTTCTTATCAAATAATCGCAGCAACTCCAATTTAACTTCGTAATTACGTTTTGGCTTTTCATTTCCGAAAATGTCTTCAGATCATCCGCCAATGGTATATACACTTTTGTATCATTGTCGCTCTGTTGACACTAGCCGACTGATACATTCTGAATATTTTTAACATATAAGTATGTTTGAAAAAAAATTAAATTAAGAAACGAATAAAATTCATTTAATAATTGAAACTTTTATTTTTAACGCTTTGTTGTGCACATAAATCGAGTTGTGACTGGCTGTCGACTAGTACGTAACTGGGCATACGTCACCTGATATTCAAGTGTTATAAGATGATACGTTAGATAAAATGTGCCAAAAATTGGTGGAAAATTGCGCGCGCGTGTCGATTTGTGTCTTCTGGCGGGGAAGCAATATCTCAACCGGAAGTGATGGTTTATTCTTATCACCTTTTTCCGTATCTCGAAAAAAAACATATAAAAGTTAAATAAATTTTAAACAAGTTTTATCCTAAAAGTTTTTTTGAAAAGATACTTTTCATCGCGGGTGCGCCAGGTTGCTGGAAATGTACCTAAGTATGAAAAAGTTTATTGGTGACCACTGCAGAATTTTTTATTCTGTTCGTGCTTCGATCGGTCGTTCGATACGTTTAAAATTTGAGCTTTACCGTACCTCACTTATGTGAGCTAAATACACGATTAAACATTTTTCATATTTTAATTAATTTATTTCACATGTTTAGTACGTTTATTATTTTGTCCAAATTACTCAGATTAAACACAAATATTCAACAATTTTATTCTGAAATAACTCCATCCTACCGACTGGCACACGAACAATGTAAGCCATTAATAGTCGGTAAATTTCAATTTGTTTTTCACGAATTGATAGCGCCGTTAATCTACAAACACGCACGCACTTGGAAATTCCACGTTTTGTGTTTAAACTAAACATTCTATAAAAACGCGTTACAAAGAGCACATCGCGTACTTTCGATTCAATAGGCCGGAAAAATGTGGCTCAATTTATGAGACAGGAGATGCCGTAGGATTAGAATCATTAAAATTAGTTAAACCAGTAACATAGAACATTGAATTAGATGGCTATGAAAGTATATATATTTATAAAAATAAAGGAATGTTGGTGAATTCAGATAATGGACCTATAGCTAAGTCAGTTATGTACAAGTTACTGTAACTGACCTACGTCCAGGAACATTAGTCTCTTTAGGTAATGAGTTTGTTTATAGTAGTTACGGGATTAGTTCTAGGTAGGGCGTAATGCTTAGTGAAACTGTAGAATACCTGATTAGAAGGGCATTATAATGCTGACGTATGGAAAAATTGAATAAAGAAAAATCGAAAGTTACATGGCAGAGCTATAAAGGATGTAAAGAGACTAAACAACGTGGAAACAAGGATAAACACGGAAAAATAAATAATCCAAAATAATGAAATAATGGACAGAATATTTGGGACATAAAATACCAAATGACTGGAAAAGTTGTGCGATTTTCCCAAATTACAAAAATGGTAACATACCAAATACCACTATAATTATTACAGATAATAGGTTAAGGCAAGCAACTGAGGAATCTAAAATGGCCTTCGTCCTTTAAATGATGAGGGAGCTTAAGAAAGGACACGGTTGGGCGTGGTGGTTCGCACGGTAACGAATATCTGTTACCACCCGCAGTGGCGTGCGAAAGGGTGTATTATAAAGTTGTGAATATAGAGTTGTGTCTAACTTCGTATAGTTCCATGAGTTGTGTTAAAGGACGATGCATATCTTAGAGAGCGGTGGAGTTGGTAAGACAGACTTGTCTATATATTATTTATGTATTATGTGATACCTATTTTGTTGTCATATGCAGGTGTGGGGGTTGGCTGATCTTTTAGTCAGAATCACAGTCATTCTGGAACCGTGTGTCAAGAAGGCAAGAAATGCTAATATACAAAGTAGCCTGCCTAGCAAGGCCCACGTACGATTCCCGGGTATGGCATGGGGTCGGACGACCACTGGTTCACCTGCAACTCCGCGGGTTGAGCGCCTAGTACGGCAAGTATCCAGCAAATTTGTAAAGTTGTTCAAAGTTGGAACATGGCCGATCCAAGCATAGCTACTAGAGGCAACGTGGGGCCGGGCGGGCTCCTAAAATAACTTTATGTATCGTATTAGCTGTATTGTAAAAGGTGCTATTTATATTTTCATGGGGTGCCATTGTTACTAACGCTACAATGTATGTGTGTGCGCGTGTGGAGCTTTCTGTCAACGAATGGGTACAGGACTACCGTGCGCTACTGGTGCTTTCTAGCGGGGATGATAAATAAACGACGATAAACGGTGAGTTGACAATACTTCTGCTGCAATCCTTTGATTATTAATAATAATCAAGTAATCGAAATGACGACTATCTAACAAAACCAACATATTTTTATATCGCAAAGACAAATGATTTTTTCTTTTTCCTATATTGGAAAATATTACCCATATAAATTGTTAATAAGAAAACGTAGTTTCTCCAATATTTATAACGTAACTTTTACTACAAATAATTATTTATGTAGAAATAAAATAGATTTTGTTTGAATTAGTTTAAATAATAAAATTAATATTTGAAACAAGCTATAGTTTTCAAAAGAAAAAAAAATACAAAGCAATACTAAGCATTGATATTACAATTTAAACATGCAGATACATTTAATGCATTTTCTACTTACTTTCATTCGCTTCCACAGCATTTATACACGCATGATCAGATCGCTGCAATAAATAACAAGAATACATACCACCTAGATTTGACGATACATACTTTTCTACCAATTCTTATAAAAAACACACGTCTTAGCATTTGAAAATCCGGTGGCGTGTCGCCGGTCACGTACTAGTCGACAGTCAGTGACAAGACGATTTTATCTGCAAACCATAGCGTTAACAATAAAGGTTTAAACTGTTAAATTAATCTTTATTTGTTTATTTCAATTTTTACTTTACGGGGAGATTTCGTTCTAATTTTATATAGCAGTTTTATCTTTGTGTGATAACAAAGGCCAATGGCGCATTTCGTACGAACTGTGTTTATATCTTAGGTGTATGTACACATGTTCGGGCGTTGCCGCATTATACATACATATATGTTAAAAATACTCTCTCAATGTAGCAGTCGGCTAGTGTTAATAGCGAGGTAATGGAATTTTTAAATGAATGTGAGGCGGACTGTTGTGAGCAATGGAATATTTTTACGAAAGATGCAGAGAGCTCTAGTTTCACCGATGTACCATTATTAGAAAAATACTGTGTCGCACGAGTGGACAGGCTATCAAACGATGAAAAAAATATGTTGTTGGATTGTATTACCGGTAGGTATATTGTATTGTTCTGTTCAGAAAGGTCGAGTCGGGTACACGAAAAAGATAAATTGTATTATATGTTGTTGTAGATTATAACACTGGTCATTTTTACTTGTTTTCGCTTAATTTAACTGTGCTGATTACGAAAATAAGACTAGTTTTTTTCTAGCAGCTCTAGTTTTAAATATACACGTAGGCTAAAAATTATTACAAAAGTATGTTTTTTTTTATAATTTTATTTGAAACAGTCACTGTAGTTGAGGAATAAAATGTTTTTTATAAGATTTTCTTGAATGAGGTGTCTGTATAAGATCCCGACAAAGATTCCAGCAGTAATCAGCCATCATATGTATGTCCCACCTCCCTGGGTAACGTTCTTCCATTGTGCGAATATCCTGGTGAAACCTTTCACCTTGCTCTTCACTGTATTCTCCCATTTCAGGAAATCGATCCAAATGAGAATGTAAATAATGTAGTTTAATACTCATGTTGCACCGTAGGTGTTTTACGTTAGACAACATGTCGTTAACTAATTGTAAATAGTTTTCTGATTTATGATTGCTAAGAAAATTCTGAATCACAGAAACGAAACTTTGCCAGGTTCGTTTTTCTAGTTCATTCATAGATTCGACAAAATTTGGGTCTTTTATCAGTTGTCTAATTTGTGGTCCATCGAAAATGCCTGCTTTTAACTTTTCGTTGCTCAGACCAGGAAACTTTTTCGACAGATAAGAAAAACATGGCCATCTTTGTTAAGTGCTTTAACGAATTGCTTCGAGTTGAATTTAAGAGCAGACCGTTTTCCACCTGACCATTGTCGCAAAGAGACAACACAATTTTGACCCACAGTATTAGGCACCCACGCCTTCCGTAAATTACTAATATTCACACCAAAGTAGTTAGAATACGCAGCTTTAACAAAGTCCGTGATCGATTTACGATACTTCGTAAAGGTATATTCACCACAAATTACACAAAAATTATCTGGATCGCTTAAACAGTGTCTTCTCTTTTTAGCCATTTTAATTTTCTTGAATTTTGAAAGTGACTTATAATGTAACCTTAAATATGGATAGTTTGAAAAATCTCAAAAAGTAGAGCTGTTACACAAATACTAGTGTCATTTTTGAAATAAGAACACCAAGATACATCGAATATGATAGTAATATTCTTGGAAAACTTTATAAAGTGGATATTTGTTGGGCAGTGTAATAGATTGTAATAACTACTCGCACAGTTGTGATAGGTAGTATCTGTAAGAAATTGTATTATAGAGGGCGAACAAATTTATCTTTTGATAGTTTTCCATGTTTTTCATAAAAGAAAAATTTATTTGAGTTACTTAAGAAAATTATGAGCACTTCCGCAAGAAATAGCAAACATTTATTTAGGACAATGAATATTTTTAGTGTAAAATTAGGTTATACTTAATGCGATCGCTTGCTGTTCTTATCAAACTTAATTCGTTCTTTTTTTTCAAACGCTGATAGTCTCTGCGGTTGCAGTTGGCGTTTGCACGTTAAAATGTTGGTCGTACGTGGTTGAGATCACCCCCTCGCCCCGATTAAACGATTCGAGTACTTATATTTCTGATAGTAAACCGCTCGATTTTCTGGGCTGGATTTAAACTCGATATCCATACATATAGGATTCATGGCAGTGGTTTCAACATTAAGATGTGCTTAATGTTTCCTATTGTGATAACTAAATTAATTGGAACGTAAGTACAATGTGAGTCAAGATTTGTATCTGGTATAGAAGATGTTGAAAAAGATAAATGGTCCAACTTAAAAATTCATGTATGTGAAATGTATTACGTCTTAACGTACAGTCGAATGCAAACAAGTAGACAAAAACAGTTTCCTGTAATTGATTTTCCTCAAATTGTTGTTGTATAAATGTGGCTTTTTAAAATCCCCTTTTCTTTCAAAATTTGACAATCTTTCAAAGTTGACATTCATTTTGAAACGTTTATGAAATTTTGTTAAAATGCCTCTTGTAGATGAGGATACCAAAGTCAGAATTATCGCAGACTCAAATAACAATTACTCAATAAGGCAAACAGCTGCCAGAAATAACGTCAACAAAAGGACTGTTTATAAGATTATAAAAAAATGGCGAGAACACTATAGGATTTCCAGAATCGCTGGTTCAGGTCGAGGAAGAATATCGACAGCTGAGCAAGACCAGCACTTTATAAATTTAGTAAGAGAAAATCCATTTTCTTCAGCTGTAGATGTGGCTAATATTAGTAACTTTCCTGGATCAGTGTTCACCGCTCGTCGTAGAATTAGAGAAACTAATTTGAGCTGTCATAAACAAGTTAAACATTTTTTTAACTGCCACCCACAAGGAAAATCGGGTAGGGTACGCATTTCAACACTTGGTGATTTTTTCGGATGAAAAATTGTTTCAAAGTAAAAAAAATGGACCGGTTCATGTATACCATCCCAGAGGGCAAAGATTTCATGAAAACTTTATTGATCATTTAAATCCACAAAATTTCAGAGCTAATTTTTGGGGCTGGATCTCAATTCATGGAACAGGCATTTTGTGGGAAATTGAAGGAAATTTAAACTCAAATTCTTACATTAACATTTTGAATGATGTATTTTTACCTTCGGCGGACACAATTTTTCCGAATCGAAATTTCGTATTTTAACAAGACAACTGTCCAATTCATACAGTCAAAACATGGTATAGACAAAATAATTTTAATGTATTGGATTTTCCTTCAAGAAGTTCCGATTTGAATATAATAGAAAACGTATGGGGATTAATGGCCAATAGAATGAAACTATTAAATCAAAGACCCCAAAACAGAAATGAACTAATAGACTTCGTCCAAGCAGCATGGGAAAGTGTTAACGAAAATAATATTTTTTTCAACCTCTACAACTCCATTCCCAACAGGTTGGAACAAGTAATAAACAAAAACGGTTCCATGACACGATATTAGTGTTTGATAGAATTTTTATTGTTTAATAGAAGTTTCTTTATTCCAATAAAACTTGAATTTCTTAATCCACGTGATATTTGATTTATTTATTCAGTAACGGTGGTTCGGGGCTCTAATTCGGGGTACCTACGCTTACGGCTCACCAGTTCATTAAAATATCACTGAAATGACAATACTGACATTTATATGACATTGCTAATATCAAGTTTGTTCAAGCAGCCGAAAATTTCGTGTCTACTTTTTTTGCATTCGTATAAGTTGTTGAACACATATCTATAATTTTGTACAATTTTGCGAACCAAGTTGCGCTAATGAGAAACATTATTAACAGTTAATATTGCAAACATAATTTACTTTAATTACAAAATAAGGATGTGCTTGGTGTACGCAATGCGACTAATTGCTGAACATCGGTTACGTATTGCGCATGTTCGTATGTTGTACATGGGAAATTACAGGTCGTGGTCTTGCATCAGCATCTACATTTATAATTCTAAATAAAATTACTCTGTAGTTACCAATATAAAATACGCATTCAAATAAATAACACAATCCTACTAAGGATATTTAAGGGAAGAATTATATTCAAGTCACGAAATATGTATATGTTAATAAATGTATAGTATATGTTAATAAATATTCCACTTATATATGAGACACGCAGGGTAAAAAAATAGTGTTGTCAAGCATAGAACCTCACTCTACGAGAGAAGCCCCTATTATTCGTCTCTCAAAGTTTTCAATGGCTTGCCTACAGACATTGCTGAAGTGCCTGACTTTAAAATTATAAAAGTGCTCTTAAACTGTATTTTGCGTCTCGCTGTTTTTACTCAGTCCAGTCTTTTTTGATTAATTGTTTGTCTGTATTGCAACTGTTATCGATATTGATGTTGTGTGTGTGTATTATGTACTATGTATTTTCACAATGTCTGTATCTAATGAGATCAATTGACAATAAAAATTTATTATTATTATTATTATTATTATTATATGCTCTTCCAGATGAACTCTTATTAATTCTATTTTTTATTTCTTTTTCGAATTCATTTGTGTATGCTTTCTGACTTTGATTGCTTCGGTTTAATTTTTCGTTTGTTATGTGTGTTCGTCATATGATTAGATTTAATTACTGGCGCGTTGGAAATTTACCCCGCAATATGAATCCAAAAAGAGATACACAATAAATATGTTCTTCCGGTGTGTCCTTCTGCCTTTCTTTCTCATGCTTGAAATAAAAATTAGCTTCTTCTTACCTTTTGAATTACATATTACGTACATACGACCGACAACTGCATCACTACCAACGGGATGTGTAAATGTTGTGGAGCGTATTTTGTGTAAGCTTACGGTTAGTTGATACGTATGTAATATCCGGTGTCTAAGCGAATAAGCGAATAATGTATGATAATGAATTTGTCCTTTTATATCCAGTGCCCGTGTATCGTGCACCAAATACATTTGTATGTAAAATGTCAAACAAGAAGCTAATATTATTTGTATTACATTTTAGGAAATGGGTTCCTTCAAAATTGCTTTAGTCTGACGAAGTCTGAAAAAATTGAAGACGATAAGAGTACCTACGAACAACTGCAAGTGTATTTTTATAATGTCGTTCGTTTCGGCAGCGTTGCTTTATTAAAATTGCTCATAGAACGTACCGCAATAGACGATTATGCCACAAACTCTTACACTGAAAGGATTCTTGAACACATTCTGGGAGAAAGCTACGACGAATTGAAATGGAAACACGTAAATCTTACTGAGGAAATGGAAACATTTGTCGTGAATACATTAACGTCGATGCGTTTCTTTAGCTGTAAAGCAGACGCAATATGTAATGAGAACAACTTCCAAGATGTAAAGCATCGCGTGGAATCCATTTGTTCATGCATTGAATATTTAATAACTGAATATAAATCAAAGGAAGTAGACGATGTTTTCTTGGCCGCCGGCATTTATATAGCACAAGGTTTGACTACTTTAAAGCGTATAATGAAGGTGTCTTATACGGTGTTGCCGTGGGAGGAAATCGAATTTTGTTTGGTAAAATTTATTTCAACTTACCGTGAAAAAGTAGATTATATATACAAATTAATATTAACAAAAGAAGATATTTTACTTTATTTGGAGACGTTTCATCAAAAACTTAAAAATACCGATGTCGACTTGACAACACGCGCGAAAAAAACGATTAGAAAAGAAAATATGAAACGAATCTTGAACGAAACTGAAACATTTAAAGGACTATATTCAAAATTCGAATTAATGAAAGACATTCATTCTCTGAAATACATAGAGTCGTATTTAACTTCAGCTGTATGTATTGATTTGGACAAAAATGAATTCAGAGAATTGGGAAAATTTGTGATTCAAAGAACTTTACAAGTGTTGGGAGAAAATTTAAAAAATACAACGGAATCGCCTAACTTATCGGACGGCGTGAGCAAAGTTATATCAGATTTAGCACCGCGAAAATTGAAGGAAATTGTAACGGCATTACGTAATCCTTTATCGCATGCGTATTCATTAACTAACAAGCTGAAAATCGAGGAAAATCAACAATTTTTCGTTGAGTTGCAAAATGACCTAAAAAAAATTAATAATGTCCTTGGTCGCATATTGTATAAATTAAAATTGCAAACGATAAAGGCGTTTCTACAAAAAATCCTCGATTCCGAAAATTTGAATGATCTCAAGCGCCAAATTAGCAACATTGACATACGGAATGAATTCCAAACTGAGTACAAAACGTGCCTGACTAGCGAATTGAGCGGAATTAGAAATATGATTGACCAAACGTATGGTTTGACGAAAAACGAATCGTTAAGAGAATATATAGAAAAAGTGAGGACGCAATTTAATGATGTCGGTATTGACAACGATAATTCGACTTATTCATATTTAACAACAAGTCTCTACGATTTGCTAACTGAAATTCGTAGGAGTGAACAATTGGAACCCATTAAAAGAAAAACGAGCATTAGCATGCAAAAACTAGTTCATTTAATTGAATTAGAACACAAAGGAATGAACGAAGTTAAACCGTTAGTCATTGAAATGTTAGTGGAATTAAAAAAGGACGAATCGTTGAAACATATGATGAATTTACCACTAAAGATATACCATCACATCGAAGTGGAACTAATTCATCTTAAATCGATTGAAAGCTGCGCTACGTTTGGAGCTAGGTTGGAGGAACCGATCAAGAGGGATGATGAAATGTTTCAATTGTTTGAATATATAAAAGAGGATATTCCCTCGGCGGATGATCTGAAGATATTTTCGGAAATGGTTGAAAAGTTAAAACGTAATTACGAAGTTAAATTGGAGTTGATGAGTTTATTTGATAAGAAGCAAAATCAATATCGTGAAATTTATGATGATACAAATAAATTAAGCTACGCCAATAGTGAAAATGCTCGAAATAAAACTGAACAGAATATTGGTGATTTGAGTAAAGGCAAAGGTTTAAATAAATCAAAACAGAGCCACAAATTGAAGCAATCAAACAAAACCAAGAAAAGTACTGAGACGGATAATAAAATTACACCGACTAGCAAAAAACATTTAGAGGAAGACAGTACCAAAGGCACTAACGAAGATCTATGCGGGTGGGAAAACAAAGACAAAGGTAAAGAAGAAAATGGCGACGTAAATAAGTGCAGTAGCGAAAGAAATAATATGAGTAAACATGAAAGTGGCGTGGAAACCATAAATGACGATAAACGAAAGAACACAGAAAAACAAAATAAAAAGTGTTCGGTTATATCTAAAGACAAACGTAAAGACAAAAATAATGTGGGGATCGTGGATGAGGCGGCTTCGTCAATTAATGACGCTAAACAAGAGAATAGTAACGGATGTGATACAAAAACGCATGACCACATCAATAAAATTGCAATCGACTCTGCCAAATCTAATTCAAGTGATAAGAAGAAAGTATTGGAATTGCTCGAAAAGTTGCACTTGCAGAATAAAGATAAAATTATTAGTTCTTACGATGAACATAAGTTTAAAAATTGTAAAGATTTGTTATCACTGGCGGTCGCAGACAAACTTAGCAAGTTCTTAAAAAAACTTGAAAAATCATCATTAGGCAGCAAAAGTGACGATTTAAAGGTATTTTTAGAAAGTGTAAACGTCAAAACAGAACTTGTCAGCAAGATAGTAGAGATAAGCAGGAAAAAACTTCAAAATGAATTCGAGAAACGACTGAAAGAACTATTGGTGCTGTTGAAGGACAAAACAGTTGAGAACAGATTTGTTCAAATAGCAACGGAAATGATACTGATTGACTTGTTTGAAATGTTAGAAAGTGCTAACCTCTTCGGAAACAATCGTGGAAATGTAGATAGGTGTTCTCCACTTTTAATCGGGAAGGAGTTGCGCAACTATCTGGCGCATGGCGATCCATTAATCGACCTTTTGCCATTCAGTACGTGGGCAGCAACATTATCTAATATTTGGGAACTTGAGGCCGCAAAAGCTCTTTTCACGAATAACGATATGAAAATTGAACAGAAATTTACTGGAGGGGAAAAAAGGTTCGATAAATTCGTCGATCACATATCTACACAAATCGAAATGTTTGCTGGTGCGATGGAAGGAAATATAACAAAAGTCAACAAATGCATCGACAACGGAGCTGATGTCAAAGCAAGAAACAACCTAGGAGACACCTGTCTTCATTTTGCTGCTAAAAATGATAATGTCGAAGTGTTCAAGTTTTTTCTTCGGCGGAACGTGCGCATGATAGGGGATCATCGAGGATTTACACCCCTGCAAGTAGCAATCGCGGCAGGAAGTTGCAAAGTTTCTCGGTTCATAATTGAGAAATTTAATGTAAACGTTTCTGACAAGATTGACCATTTTGGGACTACACTGTTGCATTTAGCGGCTGAAAATGGTCGCGAGAATGTGGCGAATATGTTGATTAAAGACTCCGACGTTAATGCGCTTCGAGAAATGGATGGAACTCCTTTACACACCGCAGTTATATTTGGTTTTAAAGAAGTAGTGCGTATTTTGTTGACAAATGGATGTAGAGTGGATGATCGTAGTGCAACAAATGCAACACCCTTGCAGTTAGCGGTCATGTACGGTCACGAAGACATTGTACGGTACTTAGTTGAAGAGAACAACGCCGACGTACACACTGACACATTGGGAAGTTTTACATCTTTGGAAATAGCCATACGTAAAGGGTGGGAAACTATTGCTATCTATCTATTAAATAAAATAGGTACACTTGAAAATGCAACAGGTAACAAATTGATTTATGCAGCTGCATCGCTTGGGTTCCACTGTGTGGCCACATCGTTGTTGGATAAGGGAGCAAAAGTAACTCTTGATGCATTGGAAGCAGCTGTTACTTTCGGTTACAAGGAAGTACTGATTGTACTGTTAAATGATACTGACATTGCTTACCAGCATCTTTTGCACTATGCGGCCTCACATGGGCAAAAAGATATAATCAGTTATCTGATTATGAAACAGTACGATGTGAATTTTAAGTACCAATTCAGCACACCTCTGCATTATGCAACTGATTACGGCAGTGTAGACATAGTTTGTGAGTTGTTGAACGCGAAGGCAGAAGTAAACTGCGTGGACGAGTTCAAGAATACACCTTTGCACTTAGCTGGAAGGGAGGGCAACGTAGATATCGTCGATGTGTTACTGCAACACAATGCAAACGTCCATGCACTGAATATTAATAGTAAAACACCTTTAATTTTAGCGGTAACTCGCGGAAACTTTGAAATTGTAATGAAATTATTGGGACATGGTGCAGAATTAGGAGTTGTTGATAAAAATGGGCAAACTCCATTGCATATAGCGGCAGCCCAGGGACATGTTAAAATTATTGACGAGTTGCTAAAGAAAAATGCAGATGTAAATGCTATGGATGTTAATCGTTTATCCCCGTTAATGAGAGCAGCCATAGGGGGTCATAACGATGCCGTTAATTTATTACTAAAATACGGTGCTAATGTCAACTATACAGTTAAATATGGCATGTCATCCTTGTACTTTGCTGCTTTGGCCGGTCATAGCGATGTCGCAAAAACATTGTTGAAATACAAAGCACCCGACCTGGTGTGTCAATGCTTTTGCTTGGATGGAGTTGTAGTCAGTGGTAAAAAAGATATGTTAATATCGCTGGTTAAAAATGGATTAAACGTCGACGCATGTGGTGAAGATCGCTTAACTCCTCTACACAGTGCTGTATTAATTGGAGATGTGGAAATGGTCAGTACATTACTGGATCTCGGAGCCGACATTAACTTCAATGACTCAGAAGACTGGAGTCCACTACACGTTGCAGCCAATTTTGGTTTCGAAAAAATTGTTGATATTCTACTGAATCGAGGGGCTCTAGTTAATGAAATTGATTTGGATGGTGCTACACCATTACATTTAGCGTCTGGTTTAGGATTCACCAACGCCAATATTGCAAACCACTTAACTGATGATAGTGTTGATTTTAAAAACCAACTGTTTGAAAAAATTGGAATTTTGGACAATCAATACGACGAACATCTACGCGAGATATTACAGGTTGGTCGCTTACTTATGCTCAGAAGTGCTTCACACTATTTCAAATAAAACTTCATTTGTACTTTTATAGATAGTTTATTCTTATGATTGACGTTAATAATACTGTTGAAACATCTTTCGAACTGTTAAATATTCAAAATGTTTGTATTTTCAGCTCTACAAGGAAGTCGCGATAAATGCGTCTAACGAAAATGAAAACTGCGCCGCGCTGTTCGATGATGCGTCAAACGAAGATGAGACCATTAAATCTTGGGTGAAGGAAAATATGACTAAAATATTCCCTTGTTCCAAATGGAAACCGCCAGAGCAACGCTTTGTTTTTAACAGTTCAACTGAGGTTGTTAAGAAATTAATCAATCATGGTGCGAAAGTAAATGCAGTCGATCAATACAAACTGACGCCTTTACACTACGCTGCATGCAATGGCTTGTGTGATATTGGTCAAATTTTAATAAATAAAGGATTAAATGTAAATGCGAAAGATGAAGATATGATGTCAGCTTTACATATGGCGGTAGCTAACAATCATGCTGATATGGTATACATGTTGTTGAATAATAGCGCAGATGTTAATGTTGTCAATAGTGCTCTAGATACACCTTTACATTTGGCGCTACAGTGTCGTTTTAACGATGTTGGACAAATTTTATTGAATTTTGGCGCAGATATAAATGCAAAAAATTCAGCAGGTCGATCTCCATTTGAACTAGCTGAGGGTAGTGGTAAATGTATTATTATCATCAGTATTATTATTATTATATTATTGCTGTTAATGTTATTTTCATTTATTTATTATTATTCTTGAAAACGTGGACAGTAGACTGTAGAGGCAGATACTTTTGAGGATACTAATTTTATTTTATTATAAAAATATTTTTAATAACCTAACATTGCAAATTTTGTTATTATGTTTATTATTAGTATTAATAATAAATCTTCAAGCAAAAAAATATATAAATTGTTTCATTTTTAGAACATTCACAATACAATGGATCAGTGGACTCGGGGCTGCAGTGAGGAAGAATGTTAGAGGCGGCGCAAAAATCAAACTCTTTTTATAGCGTGGCATGCATTTTTATAGAAGAAGAAATATAAAATATAAAGACCAATTCAAGCAGGTTTGTATTGTATTATATTTAATTATTTATATTAGTAATATAATATATTTAAAGTGTTGAAATCTTTTGCGGCGTAAAAGTAAACGTATAGCTGTTGTGGATATAATTGCGCAATATGTGACTAACTCAAATTAAAAAGAAGTGAAATAAAATCAAGACAATAAATGCATACATGGTGTCAATATTCACACTCCTTTGAGGTAACAAGCGGGCCCAGTACAGAGTACATTGCTGAATTTTATAATCGCATTTCTAAGTTTCCTATTAATTACATTTAGATCAGTATTGGGCCATCTTCTTACCGGAAAGTAATGTGAATATTGACATCATTTATTTATTGTCTTGGTTTTATTTTATTTTTTTATCTTAAGTATTAAATATTATATATTACTATACTCGTAAATTATTAAATAACGTTACCAAGGCAGAGAGGAAGGAGAGGAATAATACATACCAAAACCGCATGCCACGACTAAATCAATACCTTAAGAAGATATTTTACAGCACCAAACGTCAGTTGCGTTATTAAGGTTGGATCGACTTAATTGATACAAATGAGGAGAAAGAACAGGAATGGCTGGAAAAACAATTACAATAGAAAAATAATTGGTGGGCAAATGCCTGTAGTACATTTTGAAAATTCACCCAATAAAATGAAATTAATGATAACTTCATGCAGTTAAACATTGTGTTAAATAAATTCAATGCCGCAATATCACAATCTCCATATATTATAATAAATATTTTTAAAATTTCAAATATTAGAATTATTTGTAGTAAATATTTCGTGGAATGTGTTATTTGAACTATTGACATTTACAGCGCTGTGGTACCTAGGTATGTAGGTTAATAGTAAATAGTAATATATCATATTCATGTTTGAAAACGACATTGCAAAAATATGTAGAAAATCGGCCACATTTATAATTACAAGAATAGGAAGAATTATATGCAGCCGAATATTTTTGACCCGTAATAAAAATTATCATAAAGAATTGATGTAGAGCAACATCTGAAATTCTTTATATTAGGTGATGGGTGACAGCGCATACGAATCTCCGTATGGTACCGTTTCAGGGTGGAGTATGTTTGTATAGAGCGGTGCGTTTTGTCGCTCCTCCACTGTGATCGCAAGGATCTATTGTTTACTAGAACTAGAAGACGGTATCTCATTTTTGGACTAGATTAACACCATACGATTAAAAAAAAAATGATTTTCATGAGAAAACATATTTTGACTATCATTTTTTGTGGAAACCCCAGAACGCTACTAGTTACAAAACTATGTATAAGCAAAGATTCTATAATCTATTTGTTTTTGTTTTGCATATATAAAATTCTTGTAATCTAACAATTGTTTAAACAGGTGTTTAATCTTCAATTACTCTAATGTTTGGCCTTCCATACTATTTGACCTGACAAATCGCGTTGTCTTTATTTGAAATGGGTAAAGGTATTTCTATCGTGAAGCCGTCCCTTTTGATATCAATCCATCGGAATTCATTCCGATCTACTGAAGAGTACCGGAATCGCACAACATTGCTAACGACGTAATAATCAGAAGATGGTTGGCTGAAGTGATGAGTTTTTCGTTATTCGATGTAAAGGAACGAATTTGGCAACAATCTCGTTCCGACTTTACATTCGTTTATTTGAAAGGAATGATGCCGGAAAGACGAAATTACAAAAATGATGTTTAATAATCCCGGACTGGGAAATCTTCCTTGCACAAACCTGCAGTAATTTATCGTATCATGTAGCATATTGTGAATCATGCAAGTTGTCCTGCAATGTAAATCTGGGACTATGGTTATAGTTTTTGATAAGAACTCTTAGTATGATGACACATTTGATTCTGACTATCTATTATAATTTTATAGAAATTGAAAGGTGTAGAACCTGTTCACACTTCCAGTAATATGTTCTCTTCATCCTTTTGTGTTTATTTTTTATTGAATATATGTTAAGTTCTTAAACATCTCATGAAATATCGGTCAGTGTATAACACCGAATGACATTAATTGGTCTTTTTTATTCGCTATTAGTTGAAGGCAATACGTAAGAATGCCGGTATATAGAGTTCATGAAGTTCAGTAAGACGAAGAATTACACATGGAACAAGAAGAAAAGGTGATAGTGCATTAGAATATTTTAGAATATTTTTTTTGTTGGTCAAATTAAATAAATAGTAGTGACGTCAGCGCCGCTTTTTAATAACATTTACTACAGAAAGATGTAAGTCATATAATGCTGCAAATAGCTTGAAAATAATGGCGCTAAGCACTATACCACCAGCTGCTACTTCCTATACACGCTGTACTGCAAAGTGATGATAAGATAGCATCATTCCAGAGTGCCTTATAAAGTCATTCCCACTAGAGACGAATGGGAGCACTGCAAGTCCTTGCTGATAATCAAAGTAAGTCGAAGTCGGCCTGTGCCTGCCGCGCAATGCTGTCTATACAAATAGGATGGTAATGCAGGGTGAATTATACATATAGGTGTGAGCAACAATAGATCCTTTAACCTAACATAACGATTAAGATTCGGTTTAGATATCGACCATCCATGGCGCCGCATCCTCGTTTCTATGTCTATGTTTCAATTTAATCGTTGTGCTGGCGCAGTTACAGTGCGAGCTACTGTCGAGCGGATTTATGAATTGACAGGCATATATCCACATAACAGAACTGATCTCTTTGTTGACCTAGGAAAGTTAAATGTTATGAGATACATTGTAGAGATCCATGCAGTCCATTTGACAACCACAGCTTTGGTTACACCACGTGAAGAAATAATAGCAGAAATTTTGCAGGAATGTGAGTGCACTTTGTTTGTGACAATATCCTGTAGTTTATATAAGTATGCCCATAATATGTCAGGGAAGGCCATACAGTTTACTAGTTGCCTTCAAAAGTGCATGTGTATGTGTAATAAATTTCTGTAATACAGTTGAACGAGCACTCTTACTATGTTTGTTCATGATTAGGTTGTATCATAAAGACGTCATTGTTTGAAAACCTAGTCATCCAACTAATTAATTTTATATAATTATATATTTATAATTTGAACATTGTATTGATTCAAGTCATTATAAATTGAATTATTGGTAGCCATGATTTTTTACACGTTTCTACACGTATATAAAAAATACTTTAGTTTTGAAACATTAGTAATATTCAGAAGGGTGCCATTAAAATAATTTACACGTTTATGCAATTTATTTGTGGCATAATCAAACTCACAACGATTTACAATAAAAGTTGGTCTTGTACTTTTATTTTAACTTGTTAAACTAAAGTGTAGTAAATTGTTCTGAGTAATGGGTACATATCACTACCAAATCATTGCGCCACCCAAATTTTTGGACTTTATTAAGTCGATCTAGAAATAAAAGCGGGAACTAAGCTTAAAGACGCTCACCCATTGGTTGTCCTTGAACGTGTATGGAACTTTTTGCTCATGGTCCCAAATATTTGTCCAACCACCATACCAGAACATTTGACACACTTGCGCAACAAAATTGAAATACTAATGTTGACACATTGTTGCGAATATCATTTTTATTACAAGGCGCCCGATAAATGTGTGTGTGAGATAAGGTAAAAAGCTAATATTAAATTATACTTCGTAATAAGCCAGTATGCCCATTGGCTTTTTTCTGCTCAAATGATTTCACCTTCTTAGGTTGATATCCTTTAGACTTACTTTTCAAAATCCCGAACAAAGTCTTAAATCTGAAAATTCGTTACATAATTAATTATACCACGTAATAGCACAAATAAAACATCACTTACTTGCTAATATCTACTTTTTCATAAAATAAGGTTAACATTGAATACGTAGACTACAAAGAAGGGGGCACCAATTTTCACATTAATCCAGTCAAATAAGACAGCGTTACTTCCTCCCTTATAACGTTTTTTGTTTTCATCCAGTCACGAAATTTTTCCAACACGTTCAAATATCATTCCTTAGATTTTGCAGGCAATAAATTAAAGGTAGCGGCGTCGGCCTCTTCTAATATATCATCAGGAACAATGAAATCATTTTGTTGCTCCATCTTGCTTAATTAATTGCACTTTTTGGGGAAAGAACGTCAAATTGTAATTTCTCTCAAGTTTATTTACTTTTGCAATTGTTTTTTTTAGAGATCAAGACAATGAAAGTTCCCGCTATATTTTATAATACAATTGCACAAATTATAAAATTTCAATTTTGGTCTAAAATTTACTGGCAGGATTGGACAGAACACTATACAGCACTCGTGAGAAACTAATTCACCCACTTGTGTGTCATTCCGTCATTCACACGCGTGGGTGAAACTTTTAGTTTCTCCACTCCGTACTGTAATATACTAGTATGTTGCTTTCCAATACCAGGTAATTTACGTAAATACTCTTAGCGTAATTTATTCCCACTTCGTCAGACTAACGCAATTTTGAAGGAACCCATTTCCTAAAATGTAACATAATATTATCTTTTTATTTTACAAATAAAAAAAACCTTTATTGGCATTCTATATACATATCTATTGCACTATCTACATTTTTATGTGCTTACCCTTTCCCTTACGACCCCCTGTTGCCCTCCTATCCTCTCCTTTTCTCTTTTCTCCTTCCTGCATCTCTTTATTTTCTTCATTATAGCCAATCCACCTCCTGTCTCATCCAAAATCTTTTTCCAATTTCTTCCCTTTATTTTCTTCTCCTTACTCCATTCTATCTCTTCACAATAATCTATCCAGTGCTTCCACTCATCTGCTCCCATTCGCAAACCTCACATTTTCTGCACACCTCGTTCATCCAATATTTGTTATTTTTCTCCCTACTTCCGCACCTGAATCTCGCTATGATTCTTTCCTCCCTGATCTTTCCCCTTTCAGATAATCTGGTCTTCCCCCATATGAGCAAATATCTATGTACTTTTTATTATAACTTGCCTTTCTCATTTTCCCTTCTCTTCCTTGGGCTTCTACCTGCTTCCATTTTTCCCCGATTTCTCTCTCCATCTCCTTCCCTTCTTCCCTTAGCCTCAGTGCTTCCTTCCAAGCTATTCTTGCTTTTTCGTACAGATTCCTCCAATACCCTTCCCATTTTGATACTTCTTCCTTCCCCTTTTCTCTCATCACCATCTCCCCTAACGCCATCTTCCCCAGCCTCTCCTCCCCCTTCATCCACTTCCCCAGCTCATATCTGACTACCCGTCTTCCAGCCTCTAATGCCAACTTTTCCTGCGCTGTCTCCTGCAATACTACGAATTCTGGTGTCGATCTCTCTATCCCTAAAGCCTTTTTCAATTCCCCCTGCCATCTTTTCTCCATACCTCTCTCTTCTCTGACGCCCCACACTTCTGCCCCATACATTAGTATGCTTTTGACGCACACCTCCCATATTTTCACCCTCTCCCCAAATTTGACGTCTCTTTTATTCCACAACTTCCTTATTATCCCTTCTTCCGTTTCCTAGCTTTCTCTCCTACCTGTTTCATATGTTCGCTCCAATTGTTCCCTCACGTCCATGCTGTTCCCAGATACATCCACCCATCTACTTCCTCAATCTCTTCCCCTTTCCAGGCCATCTTCATCCGCTTTCTTTTCCCCCCACCTTTTCTGAATACCATTATCTTTGTTTTTTCGATGTTTATATCCATCTTCCTTTTCTCTAGGTATTTTTCCAACCTTCTCCCTGCTCCCTTTAACCCTTCCTCCGTCTCTACCAACACCGCTACGTCGTCAGCAAATGCTAACGTCCAAATCCTTGTTTGCCTTATCCTAACCCCCCCTTCTTGACCTCTCCTTAATACCTCTTCCATCTCCGATGTGTATATGTTGTATTATGTTGGACTCAACGGGCACCCCGGTCTCACTCCTTTTGTTATTCTGAAGTTTCCCGTTGTCTGACTGCCTACTCTTACCTCGCACCATGTTTCCTCGTACAGTTCTTCCGTCTTCTTCCTTAACCCTACTGATATTCCCACTCTTTCCATCGTCTTCCGTAATATCTTCCTATCCACCCTGGTGAATGCTGCTCTAAGATCCTTGAACATCACATACATCTTCCCTCTTTTCCTTGACCTTTCACTCTCTGCTAAGTAGTTGAGTATGTAAATAGTATCCCTTGTTCCCCTGCCCTTCCTAAAACCCGCCTGACCTTCTGGTAAAATCCCCATTCTCTCTAGTTCAACGTCCAGTATTTCTGCTATCATCCCCACGTAAATCTTATAAACCTCATCCATTAGCGTTATCCCCCTATAATTCTTGACCTCTTCCTTGTTTCCTCTTCTCCATATTGGCACCACCACCCCCTTTTTCCATCCTTCTGGTATCTCTCTTCTATCCATCCATACCTCATTTATCCCTCTCAGGAGACCCGTCCACACCTCTTATGTCGCATATATCCATCCATTACTATCAACTCCATCTTCTCCGGGACCTTCCCCTTCTTTAACTTATTCCTCCCTTTCATTATTTCTTCCCACGTGAATTCTTCTCTCTTCCATCTCCCCCTCTCCTGTCTCTTGTCTATTTTCTCGTTTCCCCCTCCCTCATCTGATCCTCCTAGCAACTCCATGTAGTGCCTTTTCCATTCCTCTAATTCTATGGACCCCCCTCGTTCGTCTCTTCCATATATATAAAAGTATTTGGCTGAGCAATTAGTTGTATTGCGTACACCAAGCATACATCAAGCATGCGTCACGCATTCTGTAATTAAAGTAAATGATTTTTGCAATGTTAATTGTTCATAATGTTTCTCATTAATTCAAATTTGTGTACAAAATTGTGCAAGACTATAGACTATGTTTATCAACGTGTACAAATTTTTTTGTATGGAAGCAAGCCACATGGTGGCCTCGGGGAACACCATCAAAGCATATGCAATTTGGGGAAATTGTACTAATTTATAAAGGAAACATACTTGTATAATTCGTAAGTACATTACCAAAATGTAAATAAAATTTAAGTACGCTTAAACTCAGGGAATATAATCGATCCTTATAGCCCCCCCAACAAGAGACAATGTGACGTAATACATGCATGAGTTTTTAAATTGAACCATTTATCTTTGATAACATTACCGATCTTGACTCGTATTGTTGTTATGTTTCAATTCATTTACCTATCGCAACGGAAGATATTATTCTAGCACATCTTAGTATTGAAATCACGTCCATGAATCGTATACTCAAAATGTTTAAGTGGGGATCTCAACTATCTACGACCAAAATTTTAACGTACGAAAATAGCAAATACATATGAAACACCAGTCGTAATCGCAAGGACTTTCCGTATTTGGGAAGAAATAATGAGTTAAGTTTGATGGGGACTATATGCGTGTGCATTAAGCATAACACAATAATATATTCAGTTTCTTAAATCAATGCTTGCTATTTCTTGCGGAAGTGCTCATAAACACAATTCAAATACATCTTTGTTTGGTGAAAAAAAACATGGCACACCAAAAAGTTAAATTTGTATGCCTAGAAACGAATTTTTAAATTGTTTTTAGGGTTTTACAGGTTTCAATACAAACCTGTCCTGTTCTGTACTTTTGCAGATATTCTATTACAATTGTACGAGAAGTTATTATAATCTATTACAATTTACAACACAGCACGTAGCTACCGGTAATACAATCCAACAAAATATTTTGTTTCTTTATTTGATAGCCTATTCACTCGTGCGACACAGTATTTTTCTAATAATGGTACATCCGTGAAATTAGTGCTGTCTGCAATTTTCATAAACATCAATCCGCCTCACATTTATTGAAAAATTCCATTGGCTCTCTGTTGACACTAGCCGTCTGATACATTCAAATATTTTTAATATATGTATATAAAGTATACTCAGTGACATATAAACTGCACCACCTAGAAGGGGGGGGGATTTTTGGACCAAATTTTGCAGAAACATTGGACTAGTCTAAGGTAACAATTGATTAAAATTTGATAAAGAAAACACTTCATCTTTTTGATTTTTCTTTAATAATGTGTCGGTCCGCCCCTATTTCTGATACACTCATTGACCCGCCTTGGCATTGATTCCAGCAGGTGATCAATGTCTTCTTGGGATACGGCATCCCAAGCAGCCTGTACTTCATCCCGTGGAGCTTCTATTATCAACGGTGGGTTCGGTAGATTCCTCAATCTTCTACCCACCATGTCCCACACGTGCTCAATGTGCGGCAAATTGGGAGATCTTACAGGCCAAGGCAAAAGATTAACATTGACCTCTTTAAAGAAGTCAAGAGAAACCCTTGCTACGTGAGGTCATGCATTATCTTGCTGGAAAAGTGGGTCTTCCAGCCCTCGAAGATATGGAAGAACATGTGGTTCTACCACTTCGTCAATGTAGCGTCGGGAGATCATACTGCCCCGAATGAAGAGCAAGGGTGACCTACTGCCGTAAGCAATAGCACCCCATACCATCAATCCCACAGTTCGGTGAACATGCCTCGCAATCGAAAAATCAGGATTGCGCCTTTCTCCACGTCTTCCTCTAACAGTCATCCGACCATCATGCATTCCTAAACAAAATCGCGATTCGTCACTAAAGACAACTCGATGCCACTCCAAGTTCCATTGAAGTCTTTCCGTGCACCAGGCCAAACGTTCCTGGCGATGTTGAGCAGTGAGGGGTAGCACAAGATGTGGGCGGCAAGACAGCAAGCCAAAGGTTCTTATTCGACGATAAACTGTTCGTAAGCCTATCGGACGACCTTGTTCACCTAACCATTGATCATCTATTGATCTAGTTGTAGAGAATCGGTCTCTCAAGGCCATTAGTCTTAAGCGGCGATCTTGACGTTCATGGGTTCGTATTTGAGCCCCAGTGCCTCTTCTCCGACGTTCAACCCCATGTTCAGACCACGCTTGGTAAACACGCATTATTGTTGAGTGGTGCCGTCCCAAACGGTTGCCGATTTCTCTAAACGAAAAACCTGCTTCTCGTAAACTAGCCATCCGCCCTCGGTCAAAGTCACTCAACTGCTGGTAAACTTGAGGTAAACTTAACCATACAACAAATTAACCCTCAATTAAACACAAGTGCAACGACTAATATATCGCCAGTGAAAATGCCGTACAAGCCAAGAGACATCACCACAGTACCAAGATACTATCCCAGTATTCCATGGAGACGCATCGACACTGATAGAAACGGTTTACGGGCCCGTCGCAGAACGGAATCCAATAATTATGGGATTATTGTAGAGAATCTTCCAAGGCAAATTGAAAGGAAAAGCTTTGCAAACAATAAGCAGCAACGAAGAAATAACTTCGTGGATAGAGCTGAAAATTCTCCTTGTAAATAACTTCGAAGATCAAAGAAGCGAACCCTGCTTTTTCGGAGATCTGGCCGCATTGAAACCATCAAGAAATGAAAGCGCCCAGAATTACGGGAAGAAAGTGAAAGAAAATCTCCAACTTCTATTAGCCCAGGTCAAACTCAGAAATTGAGATCCGAATAGCCGAGAGTTAAAAGCAGTTAACTACAAAAATACTGCTCTGCAAATATACCTCCAAGGTCTTTTCGAAATAGACCAGAACATGGGAATAATGGTTCAAGTGAGACAGCCACAAGATCTAGAGTTGGTAATGTCACACGTGATTGGAGTAGAAAACTTAAATTGCCGAGCATGACGAATAAACAATCTGCATAAAACAACCACAACACCAAAAGTTATTCCGAATAGAATTATTAACGGGATAACGTCGAGTACAAACACACCAATAATTAGATCGACCTTACCAGTGTACCACCAACAAGCACCACCAAATGCATACATTCATAATGGATTGAATCCTTAGGGATTTAAACAGCAATTTCGAAATCCAAATGTACCTCCAAGGCAACCAGTCCCGCATACATTTGCCAAGTCACCAGGGCAATTTATGGAACGAAATCTTCCGAAACCAACACCAATGCAATTAGGAAGTGTTCACAAAATACCAGCTTCTGCATTTCTTAATAATAATCAACAATTGCACTTTCACGGCTTAGAATACGAACAACAAATGCAATATCCAAATTACGACGATTCTTACATCGAATTACATTGAATATGCACACAATATGATTAATGCTATCGATTATTTAGCATACCCACAAGAACAACACACCGAAGAATAAAAGGAAGAAGCAGATATAGATATTCCAACTATCTTTAACACAAAATTGAAACATACATTTTAGTAAGAACTTTGATGGACTCAAAGGAATCAACCTTTAAAAAAAATAGATGCAATTCTTGATATTAGGCGAACAAAACTCATCACCAAACACGCAATAATACTTTATTATTAATTGCATGGAAGACAAATAGAAAGTTGTCCTAGAACCAAAACAAGCGAAACCAATCAGATTAGAAGACAGTTATACTCAGGAGTCAAAATAAGGAATTCATTAGTGGACCTTGTTAATAGCGAAGCCCTTGTTGTCGCCGTAAATAATATCGATCAACGATTAGGTCTAATGTTCAACGAACCCGCACAAACATCTGAAGTTGAGAAAATAATAGAATCATGTAACTATGGATTGCCAATCGATAAAAACAACGGAAATCTCACCATGAAACAACGAGAAAACATGAGAAACTATTTGAATCTTCAAGGACTCAACATAGAAGAAAAAGCAACCGTAAGAGTAATTACAGAAATATACAAAAATCTATTTCTCATAGAAGGCGAAAAATTAACATTCATACATTGTATAAAACATAAATTAAATATGAAAGATCAAACACCACTAGATCAGAATATCATCCAGGAAAGCATATTTCCATGGAGCATTTATTGTATCCGTATTCTGATCATCCGTGTAATATTAAGTTAGCTGCATTCCATAGTTTAATTGACTCCCTATTAAAAATTCCCATGGATGATCTAAATTATAATAAAGGACGTGATATAATTTTGCTGTAATTTTAAAAATTGCATCAAATAATGGCTACCTTGAGAAAACCATTATTAGTCTGTTAAATAAAAAAATAGGAGAACTACAACAGGTGCATTCTATTCGGTACAAAATGAAATGACAAAACAAATTTAAAAAATTAGTTAAATGTTAAGCGCGTGAGTCGTAGTGTAGCTAATTTGTGGAAAGAATTTGACATCGTTCCAAGTTACAATAAGGATAATATTAAGAACTTGTTAGTTAATAATAAATTAGTTAAAAAAGACACTTTGTTAAATTTTGGCATATATGAAATTAAATGTAACGATTGTAATTCGGTGTATATGGGTCAGACAGGAAGGCATTTCATAACCAGATTTAAAGAACACTGCCATAATTATATGTCTAAAATAAAGATTTTCAGAAAATTTTTATCGTTTTATAATTTTTTTATTTCTTTTAATTCCTCTGAATATAGATTATTTAATCGAATTTTAGAGTAGTCATAAATTTAGCAACAAAGGCGTTAAGTAGAATAACAGATTTAATAGCAACGAACTAAGACAAGAAGGATGTTTATCGTATAATTAAGTTATATAAGGTATGTAGAATATTAGAATAGAATTAGGAATAATATGATTATAAAGTAGAGTTCGATATAATAAGTTTTACTATATTAATGTAATTAAAATCGTAAAGTATTTTTAAATACACGAAAACTTCACAATGCGAGAGCAGTGGGCGGGACTCCGAAAGGTGACACATAGCACTTGATCCGTTCCGAATCGACTTGAAGTCGACTTGATGATGCAAAAGGGCGCGAAAATTTCGCCTTGGTAACAATTGCATCCAACCACCATTTAGAAACTGCTTGGCAACTGCAGTCCATTTATGTCTAATAAATAAAGCTTTTTATTATTGTAATTGTGTTTTCTTTTCGCTACAGTGAAATTTTTGATCTAGACACATTAGCACTCGACTTTGAAATTTGTGTTTATTATTCTGTGCTTTATTTAACGATTCAGTTAATTTATATATATATATATATATATATATATATATATATATATATATATTATAATGATATATTATGATTTAAAAATAATAAATCAACATACCAATCTAAAACGGCCCATTTTCCGCAGTTAAGGCGCACAAATTTCTTTCTCCCACACTACTACATAGTCGTCTCGGACTCGTGAGAGGATTGGACCTTTTTTTAGTAAGGATAACCGTGTCTAACACCTTGCGGAGACTAAACAAGAGACGACTGTCAAACGTCCAGTGTCAACATATAAAAGGATTGCTGCAATTAAGTTCAAAAACAATTCAAATTAAAAATTACCAGTTAGTCTTCATGGACCTGTTTTAATTAATGTTCACTGCACCATTGAGGTGTAAGATTAGACCATCTTTCGTGTAAATGATATATATATATATATATATATATATATATATATATATATATATATATATATATTCCTGTGTTTATGACGTTATCCAAAAAAATGTTCTTATAAAAGTTAAAAATATTAAATATCTTGATATCTTAGCGAAAGTATAATATTTTGCTGCGTTTTGGTACATTTTTTTATGTTGCTCGAGTATGACTTGCAGATTGACATATCTTAGCCATATTTACCGGTTATATTTTAAGTGTATATATACCAACATTTTAATGTGTTTGTGAATGTTAGAGGTTAGATGATAGTGGGTAAACAAATATGTATACAGATATACTGTTAATTAAATATAAGTGAGCAGATGACATCACATGACAAGTGTAAATCATATTTGCTTGATAAAGAAGTTATACAATTTAAGGCTCGATAATGATTTAAATTAAATGCAGTGGCGAAGGATCACGTGTCAAAAAAATTAACCCATATGGTTTGCCGAATATCGTGTTATGACATTTCAAACATCAAACGTGTGTCAATGCCAATGACGCACGGAGCGGCCTGTTAAAAAACGTAAAAACACAAAAAGAAATATAATTTTAAAAACTATGGAACAATTAACAAAACAAAAATTTCTAAACAAGATATAAATTTTTCAGTATGTTAAATTAACAAGAAACAACAATTAGTACAAACTTCTTTTTGTTCTTCCCTTATCCTTAGTACCCTAATTAGAGCGTCAAGTTTCTTTCTTCCTAATCTTCTATCCCTTTGCCAATCTCTTCATTCCCCAAGATCCTTGCCATTATTTTTGCCAATTCTGTGATTCTATCTTCGCATATCTTTTCGGCCTTCCTCTGCTTCTCTTTCATATTCTTCCTGACTTGATGACATTTTAACTATATTTTCTTGCTGCATACTGTTGATATGCCCATACCCACTATTCACTCACATTTTTGACATTACTACCGCATTCTAAACCTATAGTTTAATCTTTTTACTTACTTCATTTCCCCCCATTATTTTGTTATTTAACGCATGGTTATTTGTAAGTTATTTGCCTTTTTGATTCTGTTAGTAATTTCTATTGCTATTGTTCCGTCTTGCATTAACATGGTTCTTAGGTAGTCATAGCCTGCTTCTGTTTTGATACGTGTCCCATTTATTTTTATCTTCCTACTATCCCTTTGTTCCCTTTTGTTGCTTATTATCAACAGATAACTCTTGTCTCTACGCTATAACTGTCTGAAGTCTTGTCTTTGTTTTGTGTCGTTCAGTATTATGTCCATAATAATTATTAAAAGAAGTGTGCTCAGGTTATCCCTTGCTTTATTCTCTTTTTATTGTAAATTTCTTCGATGTTTTCTCAATTATGTTTATTTTAACGTTACGGAGGATAAGCATATCGCTGTATAATTACGTATATTACAGTTCCAATGTTCTCCTTTCTTATATATCGGTAAATGGGTTTTAGAATTCTGCTTTATATTTTTCATCATTTGTCACGAAACAAACAAACTACCACAAATGGATTACTCGTTATGAATATAAAAACTTGGTTACCTAGTTTAATAATAGTAATAATAATAGCAACAAAGAAAAATATGTTGAAAATCAAGAGCATATCATAGAGCAAGATCTATTGTACGACTTATGTGATAAATTGATATAAAAAATTATAGCTTTTCACCATGAAACTTCTGTACCTGCGAATGCTTTTTATATAATTTATTATTACATGATGGGGATTACAATAAATTTAATTAGACCCGGTGTATGGCTATATATATATAGTAACAGAAACATTTAGTTAAATATATATGATCCAGTTGTGAAAATGTTGTACTTAAGGACCATCGTTCTTCTTCTTGCAGCAGGTAGGCTCTTTTAGTACATAGTGTATATATTACACCATTGTCCTTGCTTAGTTTATGCAAATGTCGAACCTGATGATGTCAAGTTTTTCTTGTCGAATGTCGAAGTATCAAAGATCGAAATCAAAACCGGCGAGTATGGACTCGTCGACGTCGATGCAACAAGTACTGTGAAAATAATCTGTCATGGTTGGATGGGTAGCATCGACGCTTTTTGGTATGGTCCAACTACATCTGAGTATTTGACAAAGTCAGCTGCCAATCAAGTGATTGCGGTGGACTGGAGTTCCCATGCAATAGGCATATATTCGTCGGCCGCCGCAAGCGTTAACGGCGTCGGATATCAAGTGGCTCTTTTTATTTTGGATTTTTCCACTAGATATAATATACCTTTGTCCAGATTTCATATGATTGGTCATTCCCTTGGAGCACATGTGTTTGGATTTGCAGGTGAGTTATCGTCTTTAACGTATATTCATATACTTGGTCATCTCAATCTAAATTTGAATACAATTAAAATATTTAAGAGAATAACCTGTTATATTGCCAAATAGTAACTTTCACTCTCACTGAGTCACCATAATAATACATTCTTTGTGTTTTGATAAAACAAATATGTTCATGATTTAAACAATAGAAACATACGCAAAATAAAGAAATAAGAATTCAAGAATCATTGCAAAAGTCTTAAAGATTTTAAATTTCATATAAATCATGTTGCCACTAAATTGCGTTTACATATTGTTCAGTGTCTGTCATTGTTTATATGAATTGGTAATTATTTTACACCTATAGCTTATAAGCCAAGATGATATAATGTATGTGCTAACACGTAATATCGCCGTCGTGATTTAATCAGAATTGTCCCAAAGTCTTAAAATGATATTAATTTTCAATTCTCAGATATTAATTTTCAATTCGCATTTAACGGCCATCATCAAATTACTTTTATCGTATTATTTAAATTCTACATTTACTTATTAAGACGAAATCTTCGAGTGGATAATAAACTAGACGTTTCGACACAGAAAGAGTAACAAAGTAATTAAGGTAGACCAATAGCTTGCAAATATTCTCATAGTATTAGTTCATCTAAGCAGAAATTTCTGGAAAATTCCATATAAATTTGTCTAAAACTGTAAATACAATATCTCATTGATCAGCCATGCGTATATCAATTTGTACAAATTAGAAAATTCTATCATTTCGATACTGTTGTATATAAACATATTATTACAAAATAAACTTGATTAATGTATTTTCTCTTTTTCACATAGGTAAGTATATTATCGCATTATCGGGACAAAAGATAGGAAGGATCACCGGTTTGGATCCTGCCGGTCCCGGTTATGAAGGAGTAGCTGAAAGCAACCGCTTGAGTTTAATTGATGCAACATTTGTGGATATCATGCACACCGATGCAGGATTGGCCGGATATATAGCTTCTATTGGTCACATCGACTTCTTTCCCAATGGTGGATCATTCCAAAAGGGCTGTAGTATCTTAGAACGTATGTACAATCTATTAAATATCTTGAAAAATTATTAGTTGATAAGTAGTCTTCTCAAAATATTATTCTCACAGTCAAATTATGTTTGTTTGCAGTCTTGTGCAGCCATAAACGGGCTACCATATACTTCTACGAGTCGATCAACAGCTATGGATTTGTTGCCGTTGCGTGTTCGAGCGCTAGCGATTTCAATAATGGGCAGTGTTCCGAGAACGAACAGGCAGTAATGGGTGATAACGTCGACCTAACCGCCAGGGGCAACTTCTATCTAAACACAGCATCTGCTTCCCCTTTCGGACTCGGTACGGTGTAACCCAATAACTCCATGGAAAACAAAATATTATTGCTTTGTTCTTTTTCTTGAAAGATTTGAATCGGCATAAAAATTTAGTGAAAGTAAAAAATATTATATTATTTATAGCATGAGCAATAATTATTAGAATTACTAGGCGGTTGTCATCAAAAAAAAAAACAAGGAATTGAAAAGAGAATGTATCATGTAGTTCTCAAGTTGTAGTTTTCAAGTTGTAAAGTTCGTTAGCTGACAAAAATATTAACAATGTCAGCATCACTGATGAAAATTAAACGCAGTGACAAACAAGCGCGAGCAAAAAATATCTAGCAAATAGTTGCAAGAAAATGTATCAACATTTTTCCACCGAAACAATTCCAAAAAGCCCTGTGTATTATACAATTAAATCTTTTGAAGGACGCCTTTCTAGTCGTCCGATCTGTGTAGCAGTAAGAAGTGGTTCAAAAAATATGGATCAGTGATACGGGTGTGTAATTTATATACTAAAATTTACATTCTCCACCATGTCGCATATAACCTTATGCATGATTTAAGTGTGATAAGGCAAGGCGAAATTTTTATTTTGACGACGAAACATATATATCCGCGAATACTATGATGCAAATTTTATAATTTCTACCCTAAGCCGTTAATTATAAGGATAAATTAATCCAAAAACAAATTCTTAAAAAAATATGTAATATTTGTAAATTATTAATTAAGTGGATGTATAACTTGTTGATTTATTCTATCCATCTGCATACATCCTTCTATTTCGGGCCGATCCTCTCACATACTATAATTAAAAAATTGCGATTGAATATGTAAATGAAAATAATTCGTCCCTAAAATGACAAGTTCTTCTAACCTGGAACTAAAATTTAACAAGGAATTTTAATACTAAAAAATGGGCATACTTTGATATATAGCGGAGTCCAAGAGAACAGGAGAGCAGCGGCTGGTTTTGGCTGTGTAATTCACCAAAGCTGGACAAATAACATACAAAAATGGGAACCTGTATCAGAAATAATATTTACTGTACACATAAAATATAAAACCGGAAAGCAGCTAACATTTATAATAGTATACGGACCCAATGAAGACGATAAAGCACAAGAGAAAGGTACATTTTGGGGAAATCTATCAACAGTAACAGAAGAAGCAAAAGGAAACATATACATAGCAGGCGATTTTAATTGCAGAGTGGGGAAAAGAGACAATAATAATAAAATAGCAATAGGAATATACGGAGAAGAGATAAGAAACAACAACGGCAAGAGAATGCTACAATACTGCCAGTAACACGACTTAATAGTAACTAACACAGAGAACAACTGAGCAGACGAGAAAAATCGATTATCGACTAAATTTTAGTGGAAAGAATTAATAGAAAAAGTGTAATGGATGTTAAAATATGAAGAGGAGCCGAAATATATAGCGATCACTATTTAGTTGTAGCAAAAATTAAAAAAGAATTAGAAGATCGTTTTGAAAACAGAATAGAGACAAGCAAAATAGAATTTAAATCTATACGTATAAATTAAATATGCGTATAAATTAAACGATACAGATATGTATAGCCACTAAATATGAGCAAGAGATAACAGAAAAGCTAGAAGATAAGGCCAACATTATTACAAGTGCTAATAAAGACCAAAGCTGGAATATTTTCAAGAATATAATAGAATCGGCTATAAAAATATGTGGCACATATATATATATATATATATATATATATATATATATATATATATATTAAAAATGTATCTTGTCAAATCTGACAGCAAAATGTAAAATTTACACGAAAGATGGTCTAATCTTACACCTCAATGGTGTATATATATATATATATATATATATATATATATATTGTTACGATGTATTTATTTACTTTTATTTGATAATTGCTCTTATTGTATTTGAATTGCTCGTAGTTTATATGACTCTCTCTCAGGGCTAGTCAATGGGTGTAACGTAACGTTTTTTTTTTAGTTGTAATAACGACTTAATTTATTTAAATTCAACAAAACAAAAACCGACTTACTATATAAAAACTTCAACGAATACAATTTAAGAACATCGGTTAATTTAAAAATTACAGATATCGCGGGCTTACTTCCGCTATTGGACGCCTGGGTGTAAGGATCTTGGAAGGGCAAAAATTACGGTTATTCAATGAATCGCGATAGCCTTCCAAGATGGCTGTTGGTGGTTTGCAAACTTTTAACTTATACTTATGTGTAATGTGGGTACGTGTAATGTGGTGGACAATTATTCGTGATCTTTGGGTAAGTCAAAATACGTGTATCGGGATTTAATTCTACCTGCGTTCGTAATCGATAGGTGGTCGATAAAGCTCCGTCCAGCGGCGTATTAGTCAACTAGTCTCCCACGGCGTGGTCTTGAGGTTATATTTTTCGGCCAAAATTTGGTCCTCCGATGTGAATTCTTCGATAAGTTTTGTTCCCCGGTAAGTTTAATATATTTTACGAATACGGTAATTTAGTTTGACTTTGATTTTTAGGTTTTTAGGGTTGTAGGGTTGTTTACAATTTTAGATCTTCGCGACACAGAAGCTGCATACTTGGTGGCTAAGGACGCTCTGACTCTCTTTTTTTTAAATTTCCCTTTTATACTGCTATTCTGATTAATATCTGAATTTAAATGGATTACGTTGTTGTTATGCGGCCGATCTGACATTTCGATGCATATAAATGAACATAACCTAATTTATTTTTCTTATTTTATTTTACATTTCCTAGTTTTAAACCGGCTTTTCGTGTAATTTAATGTATGTTAAAGTAATTTAAATTTGTTGTGCTTTCTATTTAAACTGTATGGGCCTGTATTTACGTTCTAAAATTACGTTTGATGTCAAACCTTCCGGAGTCTTCGGAAACTGCCTCGTTAACTCTTTTAAATTGCCAAATTGGGTGTTTTATTCACCATAACCAATTTTTAATCATTACAATATATATATATATATATATATATATATATATATATATATAATGGTATTAATCTTGTATCATGAGCAGTCAGTCGTTGAATAAAACACTTTTAGCAATATTAAAGTTTATTTCGATACTTGTCCCCCCTTGTCACCCTTTAATATTGCTAAAAGTGTTTTATTCAACGACTGACTGCTCATGATACAAGATAAGTACCATTTTAAGTGTTTTACAGTCGAGAATTTGTACAATTATATATATATATATATATATATATATATATATATATATATATATATATATATGCTTCTTGGTTCTCGGGTTGTGAACCGAAGGGTCGCTTCGACGTTTCGGCAGAGTCCCATCTGTCATCTTCAGGAAGCTCTTCTAAGTCTCGCTGACTTAGAAGAACTGACGTTCGGAGTTACTCGTTGATCCTTATATTCTGGTTTGTCGTTGGGTTTCACTACGCTCGACTGCTTCTTAGCGTAGTCAACCCCAACGACAAACTAGATCAACGATTTTTAGTAATATTCAGGAGGGTGCCAGTACAAGGAAGATAATTCAAACGTTTGTGCTATTAATTTATGGCATAATCAAACTCACGACGATTTACAATAAAACCTGGTCTCATACTTTTATGCTAACGTGTTAAATTGAATTGTTGGTCTTCACAAGTTGTAGTAAATTGTTCTGAGTAATGGGTACCTATCACTACAAGTGCCTTTGAAATCGTCCATGTCGATCGACCAAATCATTGCGCCACCCAAATTTTTGGACTTTATTAAGTCGATCTAGAAATTAAAGCGGGAAGTAAGCTTGAAAAGGCGTAAATATGTCGTGCTGTTACCTTCACCATTATCGATTCCGGGTTATCATAGCTCACCCATTGGTTGTCCTTAAATGTGTATGGAACTTTTTGCTCATTGTCCCAAATATTTGTCCAACCACCAGACCAGAACATTTGACACACCTAAGCAAAAAAATGAAATAATAATGTTGACAGATTGTTGCGAATTTCATTTTTGTTAGAAGACATCCGATGAATGTATGTGTGGGATAAGCTAAAAAGCTTTAATATTTCAAAATTATACTTCGTAATAAGCCAGTACGCCCATTGACTTTGTGTACGGTCCAGCATTACCAGGTCCACTTGTAGGAGCGCTATTTCCCGTATTACCCGTACTGAGAGTGAAAGTCTGTGCGTATGTACCAATGCCGACTATCAATTTTCTTGGATCGGCTCCTCGGTCCAACCAACCTTGGATGCCCGTATTCTGGAATAATGCATAAATATCTAGTATTTAAAATTTGACTGGGCTCTTACGACATTGAGAGTTCTTCGATAGTCAGTCGTGTCCGTGGAAGAGGGATACATTGGAGAATTCATACCGGTTCTGTTATCCCAGTGTCCGTGTAAATCATACGTCATGACGTTGATGAAATCTAGGTAGCTGCAGGGGAAAAATATTGAATAGTGCACAAGGAGAAATGAAATTAGCTTACTTAGATAAGGCGGGAACATGATAGGATATATCGACGGAATCAGGCGGTGCAGGCACAGCTGCGCTTAAAATGTATCCGTGTTGATTAAATTCAGCTCGGAATTCCTCCAATAGAATGACGAAATTATCCTATAAAGATTCCACCTATTAAGAATTATATTTCGGCACGATAATACAAGAATGAAACATTTTCACGAATTATAAAAAAAGTATAGTAAGCCCAAAGAAAAATTAACGTTTCGTAACTGTTAACAATTAAAATACTCGTTTTCAATATCGATAAGAATATCTTAAATTGGTGGCTAGTTTTTAAAACTGTGACGAAATTACCTTATCCTGCGGGGCTCCACCTCTCTGCCCTGGGAATTCCCAATCCAAGTCTAATCCATCAAAACCGTATCTTCTCATAAACTCAACAACACTGTTTATGAGATTCCTACGTTTTGAAGGATCCGCAGCCATGTTGGAATACACTACTGAATCCTCGCCGCCGCCACCAAGAGCAATTGACGTTTTCAGATTGGGATTCCATTGTTTCAAAGCGTTGAACCGTTCGAAGCCCCCTGTTTAATATGATTTTAGGATAACGAACCTGACTAAGGAAACCCAAATGCTTACTCAAATCCAAATCTACGTAAGTATCAAGAATGTTGATGGTCCCATCCGTGTTTATACCAAGAAAGGCGTAAATTAAGTTAGAGCACAAATTAACGTCAATGTCTTCTATTGCGAAATTTCCGTTACTTTCCCGATAGACAGACCAACTGCTGAAATAGCAGACCACCCTTCCTAAAAATATGGAAATCGTGTGTTACTAGAATTTCAAGCGATCAATAACCATTAGCCCATGCAGCTTACACCTTGCTAACCTAAGAATTAGTAAATTTTATTTAGAAAAATTAATAATAGTGCGTTAAAATAACATAAATGAAATTACACGGTAATGTTATATATTTGAATTTAAATCTGCTCTAATACAACATGTAATGTATACTTATTTTGAACCAGATTATTCATATTGAAATTATTTATAATAATCTACAATGATTAAATACTCGCCATTTGCAGATGACCCGAACTCTACTAACAATAAAAATAACACAAGATACTTATAGCTAAACATGATGTTCGAAATAATATAAAAATATTTATTTATATATATATATATATAGTATTTTTAACCAATCGTTATCTTTCGCAGGAAGTGGATCTGCTAGCTGGACCGGCTTTAAAATATTTCAGGTATGTATAAAGAAAATGCTTAGCAATAAAGCCATCGACTAAATTATTGCTACTATTATATCCTCGTCAATGTAATGTCGCCAAAATAATTCCGAACGCATATATTTTTAATCATTTGAAATTTTATATGCAACAATAGAAACTTAATGTAAGGCAAATGACCGAGTACAACGATATCTATCGATCGAATCAATTGTGAAGCAGGTGCCAGATTTTATTTTCTCTAATCTAATAACGTGACGTCTTGGAGTGGATGAACTCGTTACTAAGTTATTCAATTATGAGTGAGTTAGTACGACTAACGTACATAATCTTCTTCATTTCATTTTTATCAGGTCTTTGCAACTATAATATGTTCGGTTATTTGCCGTTTCCTTTCATCCTTCCAATCCATATTTGTAACTTGAATATTTAAGTTCCCTGGATTTCCATTTCTCTCTATTATTGCATAAGTGTATTTTTCGTTTCGTTCGTCAATGCTCGGGGCGTTTTGAGTTTGGTGATTTTAGCTTTCCTTTCCCTTGGTTCGCTGTATTTTTCATAGTTCGTTGTTTTTTCATAAGCCATTTTATTCTGTTTTGTCCTTTATTACACATTCTATTGATTTTTCAGTTCTCAACTTATCTTTCACCGTTGCCGTTATTCTCATTAGCATCAATAATTCTATTGGTCGGTTTACACCCCTTTTATTTGTTATCAATACTCTTTGTAGATGGTATGATCAGTTCACATGGTCTGACCATTTACACACGTATTTCGTTAGCATCACAATGTGCAACGTATGTAGATCGATGGATTTGCTTCATTTAATAAATTTGCAATAATAATAATTTGATGACGTGGATTTTGCATTGATCTTGAGATATTACGTGATTACATATATGGTGTATTTATTTAGATAAATGTGAGAAACAGTATTACAAATGATTCAAAAATCTCCGTTACCTTGCATAATTTTTGTAAAAGTGTCAATTTTCGTCTGAAATTATATAAAATTATTATAGAAAAATAAAAATAAAATGCTTAAAGTCTATTGCATTCTACTTCATAAAATCTGAGTCCTGTATTTCCATTGATACCACCTCCAAAATCTTGCGTAACAAGAGATTTGTGATTATTTTCGTGACGTAAAGAAGGATTAATGGGTCGTTCTATTCGTCGATATTATCCACTTTTGGGTAATATCGACGTTGGGAAAGATGCTCTTGTACTTCAGCGAATTGTGCCGGCTGTTTTATGATTCGGATTACATATAGATCTTTACACGTACTTGCCTTGATTATTCTCTCGAAAAAAGCGCAGCTTTATTAACTATCGTTATCCAGATTTGAGTAATTCGTTTATTTTTTCCGTATTAATATTTTTAAGTTTCCTATAGCTATGTAAATGACTATATATATAATAACTTGAAGTGTAAAAGATGTATGAAAATGAAACTTCAAAATTGCTGTAAAACATCATTAACGAAAACAAATATTTAAAACTACTTGGGTTGGGTTGAACAGAAGAAGACAATTCAAAACCAAATATAGATTTCGGGAAAAAGCTGCGCCCAAAATATTAATGACGTTCTACAGCACGTTGATATGGCGAATGTCTTGTCAAAATGAAAGGAAGAAACTGCAAACATATGTCAAGAATGGGTGGTGAGTTCTATTACCGATTTAATTTCACACCATATTGATTAACACTTTGATATTTTAATTGCGGTTAATTACTTCTGACTGTTTAAGTCACGTTTGATCTTTAAAAAAATTTCTAGGTTATGTCCAAATTTGACGTTTCATCGAGCGATGCTATCGGTAGGCGGGTGAATTTAAAACCAACTTGAGACTGGCACCGTCACTTATTAAGAACACTCACTCACAGCATACTGTGTATTAATCCAGACATTTCGCATTTATTTTGACCACACACCTCACTTGCCTGTAGATGTCAATTATACAACATAATCAAAATCGTTTTATTCTCACCGTTCAAAAACTACAATTCGACCGTATTGTAAACAGAAACATAAATATAAGTAAATATGACTGGAACCGTTTGGTCTAATATTACGTCAGTATATCAGCATGAGAAAGCCCCGATAGTGAAGTTTGGTATTTAACAGCGTTAATAACGCCGTCTGACTGGTCATGGTCGAAGGATAGGTGTCCAAGAAGAGAACAAAATTTTAGCCCTCATTCAGCACTCAGGTGTTATTTGGCTTGATGAATTACTGAACAGAAACTTGAGAGGAAGTTGTATCATCTTGGCGCTAGATCCACATATAGATCTTCTATGCCTAAGTGATGTTACTGCGCGGTCTTTATGTACTGCCGCTTCGTCTCGAGTCGATGCTCCTGCGTTTAACTAATTTCTTTCTAATCAACTTTTGTTGTTGCTGCTGTTGTTTTATCTTACTTTATAACTATTTGTGCTGGGAGTTTTAACATTTTATAAATTAAATTTAAATTTAATAAAATTGTAACTCTATTACATACATTTTTATTCGAGATGATATACTCTCTCCTTTCACAAATTTTTATATAACCCAACCCAACTCATTTACGTTTCAATTAATATTATTTTAGTCAATAGAAATTGATATTTTGTTTCATTTGTTTTTCGTTGTATTATTTTTTATAGGTTAAAGCGTAAGTGAAGGACATACAAATTATTTTAACGTTGATCCTTGTGCATTCTGCGCTGAGATGCACAGTAATCAACTGAATCCATATATATATATATACTCAGTGACATATAAACTGCATCACCTAGAAGGGGTGGGAATTTTTGGACCAAATTTGGCAGAAACATTGGACTAGTCTAAGGTGACAATTGATTAAAATTTGATAATGAAAACATCTTTTTGATTTTTCTTTAATAATGTGTTGGTCCGCCCCTATTTCTGATACACTCATTGACCCGCCTTGGCATTGATTCCAGCAGGTGATCAATGTCTTCTTGGGGTATGGCATACCAAGCAGCCTGTACTTCATGCCGTAGAGCTTCTATTGTCAACGGTGGGTTCGGTAGATTCCTCAATCTTCTACCCATCATGTCTCACATGTGCTCAATGGGCGACAAATCCGGAGATCTTGGCGGCCAAGGCAAAAGATTAACATTGGCCTCTTCAAAGAAGTCAAGAGAAACCCTTGCTACGTGAGGTCGTGCATTATCTTGCTGGAAAAGTGGGTCTTCCAGCCCTCGAAGATATGGAAGAACATGTGGTTCTACCACTTCGTCAATGTAGCGTCGGGCGGTCATACTGCCCCGAATGAAGAGCAAGGGTGACCTACTGCCGTAAGCAATAGCACCCCACACCATCAATCCCACAGTTTGGTGAACATGCCTCGCAATCGAAAAATCAGGATTGCACCTTTCTCCACGTCTTCGTCTAACAGTCATCCAACCATCATGCATTCCTAAACAAAATCGCGATTCGTCACTAAAGACAACTCGATGCCACTCCAAGTTCCATTGAAGTCTTTCCGTGCACCAAGCCAAACGTCCCTGGCGATGTTGAGCAGTGAGGGGTAGCACAAGATGTGGGCGGTAAGACAGCAAGCCAAAGGTTTTTATTCGACGATAAACTGTTCTCAAGCCTATCGGACGACCTTGTTCACCTAACCATTGATCAGCTATTGATCTAGGTGTAGAGAATCGGTCTCTCAAGGCCATTACTCTTAAGCGGCGATCTTTACGTTCATTGGTTCGTCTTTGAGCCCCAGTGCCTCTTCTCTGACGTTCAACTTCATGTTCAGACAACGCTTGATAAACACGCATTATTGTTGAGTGGTGCCGTCCCAAACGGTTGCCGATTTCTCTAAACGAAAAACCTGCTTCTCGTAAACCAACAATCCGCCCTCGGTCAAAGTCACTCAACTGCTGGTAAACTTGAGGTCTCCTTCCTCTAGGTATCATTAAGTTTTACTGATACAGTGACTTTGTTGCAATTAATTTTTGTAAAATTAAATTATATATTATATTATAGTATATAAAGTTACTACGTCGATGTTGATTGTGCATAAAATCCTTTGAAAATTAATCAAGCAGGATAAAAAAGAGAACACGGTTTGTATTTTTGGACGATAGTTTCGATCTTATTATTAACTCAACAACTAGATAGTATACATGTAATATATGTTCTTGTGTAAATATTGAGCAAAATGAATTTAGCGGTTTTATCCATTTTTAGCGATTATTCCATTTAACATACAGTTTTGCAATTTGATTGAAATATTGACAATTTGCAAATTTTTGCAGCGTTGAACATTTTCACTGCAATAATCTTTTAAAATATTGACATTTTAGTTTTGTTATAGTTTTGGAATTTTTTGACTTTTTGAAGGATTGTCATTGTGCACATTTTTGAAACGACGATTTTCAATATTCTCGTTGTTTTATGGTTTTTAACTTTTACACAACGATTTTTACGATTTTTAACGACTTTTAGACATTTTAGTTATTACTTATTTTTTATTATTCGATTTTTATATGTTTACGATTTTTGACAATTTTTAGGATGTACTAAATTTAATTATTCCTTTTATATTTTTTTATTATTATTTTAGCAACTTTTATTGGACGAAGAACAATAAAATATCAATATTAGTATTAAATGTCAGACATATTTTCAAAAATATTGGTCTGAAGTAGGTTGGTCGTGGGTATTTTTGATTCAGTTTAATTTTTTGCTATTCTCGATTTTTAGGATTTACAGAATTTATAACGATTTTTACCGCTTTTTCATTTTCACCGAAATTATAGATTTCTATTTTGTCTACTTTTATTAGAATATTTTTTCGGTAACACATAACGCTTTTGATATGTGCTAGAATAAGCCATTTTCCTAATGTTTTAAAAATAGGAAATTTTCTTCGTCACTATATAAAAATTTTAGCTTCAATAGCTGCTACAGCCCTCCCCCACACAGAGACATCATTCCGAAAATAGTCAGAATAACCTTAGAGAAGGTCAAAACGTGTATTTCCAGTGGACTTTTGCGTTCACCTTTCTTATACATAAAGTATAAGGAAGTAAAAATCGGGCAACCACGATGCTAGAGTAAACAAAGAAGGAAATTGAGCGTTTTAACATTTCGGGACCAAATAAAAACGTTAAGGTAAAGTTCGGTTCTTAGTTACGCCTACAATGGAGTAACTATGGATATTTTACATTAGTGACTTACCTCGAGCCGCCCCTGAGTGTAATTGATCCTAAATCATAATATTCATTTAGATAAATATATTAAGTCAGGCGGCAAATAACGTTTTCATAAGTTTGTAGATAAGGTTTTTCAATAATAACTCACTTTAATTACTTTATCATAACAATAAATCGAAGGTTTCATATTTTCTATCCAATGAACTCAAAACTGAACAAATATATTACGCGATGGACACTTTAAATTCCATCATTATCGATGCGATAATGAATCTAAATCTAGAACCTTTAAAATGCAATAAAATAAGATGAGGCGTTTTGTAAAATGGAATGATCGCGATTAATTGATCGCGATTACCCACCATATTCTGCTAGATTTAGATAGGTATACATGTATGATTGTATAGATGTTGTGTAAAAAAATCCTTTGAACCTGTACAAATAGCTGTATAATTATCAATTTTATTTAGTACCGTCTCACTTATATTTATTCTTGTTTCGTACTTTAATTTCTATTAAATTTAGCTCTACGTTAGGTACTTGATTTGATTATTATTAAGTTTGGCTTTAAGTCACAAATCTTTAGTTTAAGTTTGATGGCATTTATAATTTTCGTGTACTACTATGGTAGTTTGGTTTTAAGACACAATTCTTTAGTTTATGTTTGATAGGATTTATAATTTTTGTGAACTACTTTGTGGTAACTTGTTTGTATCTTGTATAATAAATAAATTTTTGGCTGAAACGTGTGAACTATGCTGGAAATCATTCCATAAAGGACTTTGATAGTTGACGTGAATATCTTTTTATACGATAGAATGCGTTTACTTAATTACCACGTTTGTTGCCAGATCACGACGTTGTGTTTCCTGGTTACTAAGATAAACAGTTCTGTTGTCTATTGTTTACCATTCCGTAAACAAGACATTTGAAAATGGTGATTCAGAAAGCAATAAAAGTTGTCAAATATTTAATGGCAGCATAAACATTGTAACATTTCACTATGATATTGAAACTGAACGTACAACTACTACAATTACCAATTGGAATTACTCTGCCTTATTGCTGAGTAGTTGTGTACAACTGTTATAGAATTCAACATAATCCCACTGATTTCTGCAGTGCCTGAATTCAACATTTATTTTGCCTTGCTACTTTTTCTGTATATATTTTTTAACAAATGCAAGTTTATTTTCCAGTGAGCGTTTCAGGTAACTGTCACCACCTACCATGCCTCTTCGGTCCAAATACATCTACTCATTTTTTACCTAAAAATATTGCTGTAATTCTCGACGGACTACCTCTAGTAATTTCTCTGTCAACTCTTTGCCATTTTGAAAGAAACATAAGTGCTGACTTTATGCATTTTCTGGACGTAGTTGAAGTATTTTCTGCATCTTTCCAGGCTGTAAATATCATTGTTTTGGCTTTTCCTTTTTTGTTTCCACATCTCATCAACTTGTGTGGTTTGGCAGCATATTTGAGTTGTTTTGTAATATATCCCTGATATTCTTCTTCAACACCGCCAATTTGCAATCTTTTCGTTCGCGCAGCTTATCCTTACTAAGAAATGATCGGATCCTGTATCTGCTCCTCTCAACTTTTCGCGCTAGTAATCTAGTTCATATGCATTATTTCTACCAGTGCATGATCAATTTGATTGCACACCATGTCGTCGGTGTTGTCCATGTCCCTTTATTCATTTATTTCCGTTACAGTTGCGTATTCCTCACCACCATGTTTTTCTATTGCAATATTAATTACTCGGTGTCCATTATTGTTAAACATTTCATGTTTACTGTGTACTCATATTATTGGTCGGTATATTTTTTTCCAAATTTTTGAGTTGTAATCTTCCATCACTATTTTCATGCCATATTTCGGTAATTTTTATATTCCTCTTCTAGTTGTTCGTAAAATATGTCATTTTCTTCTTCTCGTTTTACTTTTGATGGGCGTGGACATTGATTTTACTTTCTTTTCAAACTTATAACGCATAAATTATTGATATTGGTTTGAAAGGCATCCACCTCATCCATATAATTGTTTTGTACTATGAAACCAGTTTCTAGCCTTATATCTTTTCAACAACTTAAAACATGTAATATCTTCTATCACTACAATATCTAGCCCTAATTATTTTCTTCCTTGTAAGGTTGCTATTTCTATCTTATATGTTTTAATTTCTCTTATATGCCCTTTCCTACATCTTCTTTAATTTTGTGAGGAGTTTTGGGTATTTTTTCCCGTGTCCTTTTGTCCGCCTGGCCTTAGTTGCATATTTCTAATCCACACCTGAATGACAACAATTAGTTTTTTGTAACCTATATTAATGCGAAGGGAAAACTTTACCTTTCTTTTCCTTTTCTCCTGCAAATTTAGCAATTCCACCATGTTAGTCACGTTGTGCTGTGTGCTTATAGTAACGTTATTCCGTAATCTCCACTTTCAGTCCTAATTTCCTTTCGAAGAACATTTGAGCTTCATTTTCATGTTCTCCTTGCTGCTAGATCTATTCTGCCTATATGTCCTGTACATTTATTTCCTTGCAGTGAGATAATGTTCGATTTACACCGTCCGTAGGCTCTTTCTATTGTCTTATTTCGGCCCTCAATTTTCCATTTTCTTCCACATTCATCCTCTTGTCCTTTTAATCTCTCAAGTGCCTCCACAATTGGCTTCATTCCTCTTTTTGACCCTCCTTAGTAGTCGCGTTAGGGTGGGTTTATTCACTTGAGGTTTTTGGAATTGTTTAGCACTCAGTTCCATTCTTATTCTATGCTACCATAACTTTCCCGATCTCGTTTAACATTGAACATTTACTTGTGTACCGTACGATTGCGAAGTGGTATACGTTTCCATTAGTTTCATTTATAAGTTTTATACGTTTCCCTGCCTATCTACGGGTGTTTCCAAACCCGCCAAAAATTACACCAACATCAGCAGTTTGGAGTTCACCCTCTTGACCTTGTAACAAATTCGTTAAATTCTCACATATTTCTGCCTGTCGTTTTCTTGTTCTACGCCTTTAATTCCTCCTCATATGCTTCTTACGTTCCACTAAATGCGACTAAAAACAAACCGAACTATTTGTACCAATTTTTACTTTCTAATATTTTATTTATAACGAAGTATAGTAGTCATGGAAATTTTCGAGTCGAGATTTTGACGGATATACACGTTTTGAGGTCCCCCGAATCGAGTCTACTGACTATTTTTGGAATGACGTATGTGTGTGTGGGTGTGTACGCGTGTCTATGAGTCTGTGTGTGTATGTCTGCGCGCGCTTAGCGTCCACACGGCTATAGCCAGAAACTGTAAACTTAAGATTTGTGTATAGCAAGGAAGAAAACGTCCTACTTTGAGAGCAATACCTCTACCGGAAGTGACGGTTTACTCTTATCACCGTTTTCCTCATCTTGAGAACAGTATGTGTTATTTGAAAAGTTTTTTCGAAAAATGTAGTATAACTAATTATAAGAAAGTTAAGTGCGGACCACTGCAATTTTTTTAATCTTAATATTAAAAGTCTAAAGTTCTATTTATTCTTGATGCAGTTGGGATTATTCTTTTGTACTTGTTCTTGTGGCGTAGTTTGAACCCAATTGCAGAAACAAAAGTCTTCGGTTTTTATGAAAATCAGTTCATCTTCTTGTGTTTGTTTCATTAAGTTAATTTTGAATTTCATTAAGTTTTCAGTCAAATAAATTGGTTGGTTTGAAACAACTTAACAACTGACTAAGAATCGATTTAAACAGGCAGCGATTGCCGCCAACGTACGTCTATAGTGAGTAGTAAACGATTAAATTCTCAATTTCAATGAAAAATTGTCCAAACAATCTACCGTCAATGGCTCTTGATGTTGTTAATTGAAATGATAATAACCTATGCAAGCGATCATTAAAGTGCTTTGCAACTAAACGTATCGAGTTGCAAAAAGTAATGAGTTGTTTTTAGCTACATAATTGTTGCTCACTGTAATTTTCGTGATGGCATTAATGCATAGGACCTAACTAACAGCTGAAAGGATTACCAATGGTATGAAATTGAATTTAGGTGCCCAATCCCTTATCACGTTCTGTGGATGCTGCTTATAACTTGCCAGCCACATCGATTACCCGTACAATTATAATTATCTATAACTTTTATTGACAAGACTGAAAAAAGAAAAGTTTTTCACGCGAAAAGTGTGCAATGGTAAATGGTAATGGTAAGCCGTATAAATACTGACGAGGTCCTGAATATGCACTAAATTTTTAACCTATTAAACTTGTATTGCATCAAATTGAGAATTGTCTACAAACATAATATTTACAACAAATACTACACACAAAACACATTTAAAACAACTTACACCTACGAAACGACGCTTATTACGTATTTAACATTTATGAACTAACAATTAAAAACATGTAAGGTGCTTCCCTTGACGTTGTCAAAAGTTTTGTTTTCAGTACGTCCGTTGCGTCTATTATAGTCAAGTCGACGGGAAACTTTCAAAAACCCGCCCTGTACGTCCTGTTTTTTGGTATGGTTGCGTGGTTGTTCGTTAATTAGTCTTGTCTTCGTTATATAGGTCCAACGTTTCGTACGGCAGTTTGTGCGTGTGACTTGTTAAATGTCTTTGTTGTGTAATTGTCTGTATTAGTAAGTTGTGGTGAACGGTGGTCCGCCGGCAAAAGTGGTCCGCCAACTTCGTCATGTACGGTACGATCATGTCCACGTCCGCTTGGACGTGTAAGTCACGTATACGTATGTATCGGTCAGCGCCCAGGGCGAACCTGAGACACTTGTTCTGTGTCACCTGTAATTTTTTCAGGTTCGTTGCCGAAGCTCCGAAAAATACAGGCGACGCGTATGTCATCGTCGGTCTTATAATTGTTTTGTAAAGTAACAGTTTGTTTTCAGTTGTTAGTCTGCTGCCCTAGCGCGTAGATGGTTTTTAGGGCGACGTGTCCGAGTCGGTTCGCTTCTTTTATATGTGCACCAAATGTCGTTTTAGTGTCTAGTGTTCTCCTAGGTATTTCACTGTCGTTTTGATCGGTATTGCAATACCGTTAATCTTTGTCGGATTCGGTATTGCATACCGCCTGTATCGTCGCGTGAATGTGATCGTCTCACATTTAGTCGGATTTGCAGTCAGTTTCCAGTCGGAATTATATCGTTCGAGTCCCCTCATGTGATTGTCTATATTCGCATGTGCTATGATTTCTGAGGATGATACTGAATATATGGCCGTGTCGTCTGCGAATAAGGCGATTGATGTGTCGTCGTGAGTCGGAATGTCGTTAATGTATAATGAGAACAGTTGCGGACCAAGGACGGATCCCTGGGGCACTCCTGCTCTTATGATATGGGGTGCCGACATGATATGATCGAGTCTTATCTGAAACTGTCTGTCATTCGGGTATGAATGGATCAGTCTGATTAAGATAGTGGTAGTCCGTAGGTAATTAGTTTGTAGATAAGTATCCATACCCTGTCAAATGCTTTGTACAAGTCCAGTAATGTCATTGCCACAACTTGTTTCCGATTGAAAGCCGTACGTATGTCGGTTACAAGTCTTGCCACTTGCTGTCGTGTCCGCCTCGGAAACTAAATTGCTCGTTTCGTAAGAGGTCATGCCTTTCGACATAATCCCTCAGTCGATCGTTGATCACTGTCTCTGTCACCTTCGATAGCGTACTGAGGAGGCTAATGGGCCGGTAGCTGTCGGGTTTGTCGCTTTGCTTCCCTGGCTTAGGAATAGGAATAACTACAGCATTTTTCCAGTGGCTTGGAAAGTGCTGCAGGGTTAGAATGGCATTGATGATGTACGTCAGTGGGACTAGGGCTTTCCGGGAGAGGTTCCGAAGGATTTTGTTTTGAATGTTATCTAGTCCCGGGGCTTTTAGTGGACCTTGCTTTTTAATTATTTTATAGATTTCCCGGGGAGATGCCATTTTAATGGACTCCCCGTCGTCGTTGTAATTTCTGTCAATCGAGCGGTTCCCCCCGTTGTCGGCCGCGCTCCGTTTGTCGGATGATGCGTTGGTGTGTCTGGAAATGCCACAAAAGCGTTATGTATTTGTACGTAGTCATGTAGCGTCGTCCCGTTAGCGTTGTTTCTGAGGCAATTCCACATTCGGTGTCTAGCGTTAAGGTCTCCCACCACTAATGTCCTTGTCGAAATACGTAGCAGTGCCTGGAGGTCTCGATGCGTGATTCGCGCCGTCGGTTTATTATACCAGGCTGTCAGCGTAAAGTCGTTCCGGAATTTAATTGACATAAGTTCCAGGTGTAACGTGGCGTCGTTCCGGATACGAATGAAGGGTATTCCGCTCCTAATCAGAACGGCCACCCCACCCCCGCGCCCGTTTCTGTCCAGTCTTTCGGTCGCATAACCCCTAAAGGTTAAATTAATCGAGTCCGTTAGTTTCGTTTCGTTGATGCACATAACGTCGATGTCGTGTCGATCGAGGAACTGGATTAGTTCCCCGACTTTGTTTCGTAGTCCGTTCGCGTTCCATGTACATATGTTGAGTCTAGACATCATCAAGTTCCGCACAAAAGTTTAAAAATATGATTTGCTTGGCTGAAGCTGTTGTTGCCGATTCTAACCTATTATTTAGGTCCCTAATTTGTATTAATGTTTGTTTTATGTTAATTAGCGTGTTGAGCCGTTTCAGTTCTGCCATTAATTCTTGGAATTCGTCCATCACTCCCATCAGCTCCTGCTGCATTGATGCCGTTCTCCTTCTCTGAGCGACAATCGGGGTTGGATCTTGCTGCTCCTGAACGCGGGGCGGTGGGCGTTGTGATGGGCGGCTCATTTGTGGCTGCTGCGGTGGCGGTCTCTGCTGCTGTTGTTGCTGTTGCTGCAGTTGTTGTTGTCGCTGTCTCTGCTCCTACGGGTTAACTTGAGGCACGGGTGCAGGCCTGTATGATGGTTTAGTCGGCGGCGGGGCGGTTTCCGTCCTTGCTTGGCGCTGTCTTGTTTCGATTAGGTTTATATATGTTGGACACTGAGTCGAGTTGGCGGGATGCGGACCGTTGCAATTACAGCACTTTGCCGGATCTGTTCTTAGTTTGGTGCAATCCGGAGTAGGGTGTCCCTCGCCACATTTGAGGCACCGGAATTTGCTACTGGACCTGCATAAAGCATTTGATACGGTATGGATAGATGGACTAATATATAAATTAATCAAATACGGACTAGACATGTCATTAATCAGACTGATCTATTCATACCTAAAGGACAGACAATTCAAAATCAGACTTAATCATAACATGTCAGCGCCTCATCTCATAAGGGCAGGAGTGCCCCAAGGCTCAGTCTTGGGTCCACAACTGTTCTCATTATACATTAATGACATACCGACTAACGACTACACATCAATCGCCCTCTTCGCCGACGATACGGCCATATACGCATCATCCAGCTCAGAATGCATTGCACACGCGAAAATAGACACCCACATGAGGGAACTCGAACGGTACTTCAGTGACTGGAAATTGACAGTGAATCCCACTAAATGTGAAAGCATCACATTCACGCGACGAAACAGAACATACACTATACCGAACCCGACAAGGGTCAACGGTATCGTAATACCTCTAACAAAGACAGTGAGATATCTAGGGGTCACATTAGACACAAAGACAACGTTTGGTGCACATATACAACACGCGAACAGAATTGGACACGCTGCTATGAGATCGGTGTACGCACTAGTCTCAAAAAGCAGCAGACTTACGACAGACAACAAACTTTTACTCTACAAGGCAATTATAAGACCAACAATGACATACGCGTCACCTGTATGGTGCGGAGCAGCTCACACCAACTTGCGTAAGCTGCAGGTAACGCAGAACAAGTGTCTCAGGTTTGCCCTGGGCACCGACCGATACGCACGTATACGTGACCTACATACAGACGCGGACATGCCGCTACTGACGACTTACATAAAGGAGATGGCGGAACGCTTTTACCGGCGGACCGCCACTCATGACAACCCACTTGTACGAGACATAACGGAACAGAGACACGTGGAGGGACATAGACACACTCACAAATTACCTTACGAAACGCTGGACCTATACTACGAGGACAGGACGGACTAACATAAAATTGCAAAAGTAACGAACCAAAAAACAGGACGTACGGGGCGGGTTTTTGAGAGTTTCCCGTCGACTACACGAAATAGAAGTAACGGACGTACGGACAACACGACCTTGACAAATCGAGGGAGGCACCGGAACTGATAATAAATGTTAGTGTGAGATATCTTAGGACCTCCTAATAAGCGCTCGCGTAGGAGTAGGGGATTTTAATTATGTGTTGTATATGTATTTTATTGTAAATATGTATTCTACTGATTTTAAATAAAAAACTTTGACTTTGACTTTGACTTTGGAATTTGGCGTTGCAGTTGGAGGTTGCGTGGCCCCACTCTTGGCATCGGTGACATTGCACTGCTTGTCTTTTGTTAAGATATTTCTCCCATGATATTCTCGTGTAGTTTATGTATTTACATTGTTCGTTTAAAGTTTCTGTTTTAAGTTTTTACTCCATTGTTATTAGGTACAATGGGGTCCTTGTGTTTCTCATTTTCATTATTCTTTTAACGTTTAATTTGTACTTACTATTTAGTTCTTCTTGTATTTCCTCTATTATAGCATCTCCTGCTAATCCCCTGAGGACATGTGCTCGCAAATTTTCGGTTATTGGCGTGTATGTGTGATATTCTATTTTGTTTAGGCTTCCAATTAATTTATCGTAGTCAACCTTGTTGTGGGTGTGGATGCTGACTCTAGAGGCCTCATATCTTATATAAAAATGGTTGCTCCCTATGGTGGAAGCAACGCTTTTGACGAAGTCTGCATGCCTTGTTGGCTGGGCATGCAGAACTACTGGCGGTGGTTTTTTGGCCATCGCTGGGCCATTATGCTGTCGTGGGGGGTGGCGTTGTCCGTTGGTAATGTGGTCAGTGGCGCGAATCGGTTTGACGTCGGCACTGACGTAGTTGATATATTTCGCGCGTTGTTGGTTTTGTCGCTCATTTTTATGGATTGCGAGATGAGATTTTCAATCTCACCACGCGCAGATGTCGGATTCTCGAGGATTTCGTCTTGCTCCATACTAGCGTTGTCGGTCGCGATTGCGACTTGCGTGTCCGGTGTATCGGACGTCGCGGATGCCGCGGACGGCTCGGGTATCGCGGGTGCCTCCGCCGGTTGGGCACTAATGTTTGTTTCTGCGATTTGTACTCGCGCACTTTCACGAATGCGAGTTCTCGCGTCACCGGTGGCGCGGGATTTCCCGCGCTTTTTCTTCGCCACGCCTGAAGGGGGCGGAGCCTGTCTTGCTTTGGAAGTTCTGTTTTTTAACCTAAAACTATCACTACACACTACAGTTTACGATGGCACTAACACTAAAATCGTCAATGGCGACACAAAAACTAACTTAATACTAAATATTGTTTTTGAATAACCACACACTACTTCGCAAATCGCACAAAACGGCGGAGCACCTTATAGCACGTCCTTCTCCAACAAGGAAGCTCTGCTAGGTCAGCGAGACCTAGAAGAGCTTCCTGAAGATGTCAGATGTTACTCTGCCGAAACGTCGAAGCGACCCTTCGGGAAACATTTCCACAATGCGGTTTACTACCCGAGAACCAAGAAACATATATATATATATATATATATATATATATATATATATACATATTTAAAAATGCATAGAATCAAAACAAGACATCATGTAATAGCATATTTATTAAGATTAAATTTAGTTTTTTATAAATTGTTAATTGTTCTTAATAATGGGTAACTATCGCCACAAGTACCTCTAAAATCGTCCATGTCAATCGACCAAATCATTGCGCCACCTAAATTCTTAGATTTTATGAAGTCTATCTGAAAATGGGAAAGTTGAGATGTTTTTAAAACTCACAACTTGTCATGTTACCTTCAGTAACATGGATTCAGGATTATCATAGCTGATCCACTGGTCGTCTTTGAAGGCGTAAGGGACCTTCTGCTGATCATCCCATATCTTTACCCATCCATCAGACAAGAGCATTTCACAGATCTAAGAAGAAGCACTTTCTGATTAAATTATTCTCATATCATGGAAAATTTGTAGTGGGGAAATTCGCCGCGGAAAGTTCATCGTGGAAAATTCATCGTGAGGTAAAATTTATCGTAGAGAATTAAGATTGGATTGGGTTGCGGTGTACTGGGATGCGTTGGGTGGGGTTAGGTTGGATTGGGTTGGGTTGGTTTAAACTTCTTTTCTTTCCCACATTGAATTTTCCCACGATGTATTTTCTGTAAATTCTATGGATAATGTTACAAACTTAGCCAGATTGTTTCGGTTTTCGGTTTAATTGAAAGGAATTATTTTTATGTGAATTGAAAACTATTAATGAATCAAAATGGAAATACTTCGTAATATGCAAGTATGCCACTTGATTTTGTGTACGGTCCCGGATTGCCCGGTCCACTTATTGGAGCGCCATTTTCTGTGTTATCCGAACTTAGAGTGAATGTGCGGGCGTATGTAGTGACACCGACTACCAATTTTCTCGGATCCGCTCCTCTGTCCAACCACCCTTGGATGCTCGTATTCTAGAATAATCACATATATAATCGAGTTTTTATAATCAAGGCCGCTTACGATGTTAAGTGTTTTTTGATAGTCAGAAATGTCGATGGGAGACGGATAGAGTGGTGAATTCTGACCGGTTCTATTGTCCCATTGTCCATGAAAATTATATGTCATAACATTGATGAAATCTAGGTATCTGTAGATATAGGATTTTTGATTATGTGTAAAGTGTGACAAAGAGAGCTTACTTAGATAAGGCGGGGACTTGGTAGGATATATCGACAGAGAGGGGTGTTGGTGACACAGCTGCACTCAATAGGTATCCGTGTTTGTCAAATTCAGTCCGTAGTTCCTCCAAAAGAATGGAGAAATTATCCTAGAACAAAGTTATACATTTCTACAACGAGTTTTGACCACATACAATTTCATAAAACCTTTGCATCAAACTTAATATATGTTCAATAAAGATATCAAGGACAGCACGTTATGGAAACAAGAAAATTTACTACTTTCGCATCAAAACAAATACGCCACATAATTGCAACGTAAGCGATTCCCGAAATAAATATGGACTGCATCAAGTACGATTAATTACTATCGGTGCCAAAGTAATAGGCGGCTGTGTTCGAGGGCCTATATCAAAGAAAACGCTTAACGAAAAAAATTGAAATTGATTTCTTCATGGCATTTTGTAAGGTCCATTTTTTTCTGTACTTAGGTTTAAAAGGAATCATTAAATAAGTACATAAATGATCCGATTTTAGCGATTTTTAGTCGATGGTCGTTTTTACAATTTTTTTTTTCTACACCCCCTGGATTGTGTTAATTTTTAAATATTTTCTTTGCTAATAAAATCATATAAAGTCTGTCATTTTATTTATTTGCTAGTCATAAATTCGTTCAACTAAAATAATTAGTTGTATTTATATAAAAATGCCAAAGCATTGTACTGTAGAAGGCAAGCAATTTTTACAAATATTAGATTTTTTAAGAAGATAAATGTAACAATGGGACAACTATTGAAGTAAGGAACATCGTAGAAAGAACGACTAAAGCTGTCAGAGTCTCCAGATGCAAGTTGAAAGAGTAAGTAATGAACACCGAACTGGAGATGGAATAGACGATTTCAAACTAAAAATGGCAGAAAAAGAATCAAATGTAATGAATTTTCGCAAGGGGTCATAAGGAGAAAGATTTTTACCTTCTATAAAAAAAATTTCCAAGTGTAAAAGAATTGTACCCCCAAATTGCCAATGAATTGCCAGATTTGCTCGAAATTTTCCTAGAGAACATTGTGTGGATGGTTAAAGAACATGAAATTTTCATTCAGGAAATTAAATAATAAACCAGTCTAAATGGAAAGATGTAATTTCTTGACATGTCTTCAAAGATAGAGAAATGACGGATGGAAAAACTTCTATACAGACGAAACTCGGTGTGGTGCAAATCATGCTCGGCAGTTTGGATGGGTTGTAAATGTAAACCCAAAAAACAGTAATACATTTGTCCATTATCGTGGTGGACTTCAACAAGTAAATGGTTCTGGAGGCGGTATAAAGCGGCCGTCAGGTGCAGGACAAAGGGTGATTATTTTACATATTGGTAGCGAGGGTGGATTTTTGGAATGATGCCGTAAATGCTATATAGGCGAAAAAAAGCGAAAGTCGACTATCACTACGAAATGAATAACCCATATTTCGAAGAATGTTACCGACACGCACAGTCAGTAATACCAGCAAAACTTATTATTTGATATATTACCTCCTTATCATACAATGCTTTACCCTGTTTATAGAAACACTGCGACAGCTTAGAAGAATGATGTGATAATTGCGTGGTTACTGAAAAAAGAGGTGGCACTCCGCACTCCCAGATGGAACAATTCATTTTTCGAAATTAACTAAATCACAGTTGTTACTATTTGAATTATATAATTATGAAAAGGTACTAGTATTAGAATCTATTGCAAAACATATATATGCTCCTTGAATGCGTGTAGACTGTTCATACCGTGTCGCCATATCACCAATGTATCGTACACGTAGCGGTACCGGCATTTCGGCTTCCTGTCACTGGAACTGATGGCTTCTCCTTCAAAAGTCTTCATGAAGAGGTTGGCAATGACTGGTGAGCGTGGTGATCCCATAGCAGCACGTCCTGCTGCTCATAGAATTCTCCTTTCCATGGAAAGTAAGTGGTGGTTAAACACAATCTTGCCAGGTCAATTATATCTTCTTTTATTCCTAGTGATGAGCTCTAGGGTTTTATTCCACTGGTATGTTGGTGAAGACTGATTCCTACGCTACGCTACGATACGTGGACGATCCATTCGTGATATCGTCACACGGTATGGACAGTCTACACGCATTCAACGAGTATATCAACGGACAACATGCCAACATCAACATCACAATGGAGACATAAGAGAATGGCTGCCTACCTTTTCTGCGTACTAATTAAACGCAGCGATACGCAGCATCATATCACCACAACAGAAAAGATCTCTAGTCACAACACTGCTATACAGAGCGGAAATTAGTGATGTTAATAATAAAATAAAAATAAAAAACTGCTGCACACTACAGGATATTCAGAGACTTGCTGAAGATAAGAAGAAGAAGAAGGATGAACCAGAGGAAATATCAGCAGGATACGCACACCTCCCATATAGTGCTGGAGTTACGGACAGGCTGGGGAAACCCTGGAGAAGAGTAACGTCAGGTTGAGCGCAGTTACGAAAATAAAATCACTGCTTATATTTAACAACGACTCGGTACCCAGATTACGAGTTAAAGGAATGCGAACTTCAATGCCTGTGTGGAAAATCGTATACTGGACTAACGGGACGCAGTATACAGTGCAGAGTTAAGGAGCATTGAAGAGATGTCGAGCAGGGAAATACTGGAAAATCCGCAGTAGATGAACACCGAGAAGATGGATATAAACTAAGTAAGGTTTGGTAAGTTAGAATATGACGATAGTCGGAACGAGTCGTGAAACCTCAAAAAAGTATTCATCGCTACGGATACGAAGATATCCAAGATATCAAGATGAAACACGGAAACCAAATCAAAGAATTTAACATACGTAAATAAGTAAAACTAATACATACTCAATATACGTTGACCTGGTTAAATTTGCGTTGCAGAGAGAACTATGTAATGGTAACCAAATCAAACAGATCCTTAGTACACAAAACATCGATACAACGTTCAAACCATACAGGAAGATAGAAACGATGCTAAGGAATCCAAAAGCGAAAATTCCATTAGAAACGCAGGGAGTATACGAAATACCGTGTGGAAACTGCGAGAAGACCTACATCGGACAATCCAATAGGCGGATCGAAGTCCGCAAACAAGAACACATTCGCGCTGTAAAACAAAGAGATTCGTCGTCGTCATTGGCTAGCCATTTCTTAGACACGGGACACAGCATCGACTTCGACAATACAAGGACAATAGCTAGCATCGAACAGTTCACCAGCAGGATAATACGGGAAGCAATAGAAATAGAGAAACGGAAAGAAATCCTCAACACACGAGATGATGCCCAAAGATTGCCTGCAACATGGAGACCAGTATTTCAACAGTACAGTACAACCAGTATTCAGAGGACAGCGCCACAGGAACCGCCACAGTTCATCGCACGCCCACCACACCAAGGTCCATTAACCAGGAGCCGAAGTAAGAAGCAGTCGAGCGTAGTCAACCCCAACGACATACCGGTACATAAGGATCTACGAGTAACTCCGAACGTCAGTTCTTCTAAGTCAGCGAGACCTAGAAGAGCTTCCTGAAGATGGCAGATGGGACTCTGCCGAAACGTCGAAGCGACCCTTCGGGGAACATTTCCACAACGCAGTTCACAACCCGAGAACCAAGAAGCACAGATTTCAGCCGCGAGAACTTACGCACCAACATAATATATATATATATATATATATTGAAAATGTGTCTTGTCAAATCTGACAGCAAAATGTAAATTTTACATGATAGATGGACGAATCTTACACCTCAATGGTGCAGTGAACATTAATTAAAACAGGTCCATGAAGACTAACTGGTGGATCGCTAGACAATATTGTTTCTGGGTTATTATCCTTAGGTTAGGAGTGATTGGCTCGCACCAAGAAGTTTTGATGGCCACTACATGTAAAGGTATTTCAACAACTAAGGTTCTTGGTAATCGCTACTGACGAAGGGTAATAACCCAGAAACAATATTGTCTAGCGATCCACCAGTTAGTCTTCATGGACCTGTTTTAATTAATGTTCACTGCACCATTGAGGTGTAAGATTCGTCCATCTATCATGTATATATATATATATATATATATATATATATATATATATATATATATATATATGTTGATACGTAGATTCTCGCGGGTAAAATCTGTTCTGCTTTTTTCTCGGGTAATGAACCGCGTTGTAGAATTATCCCTGTAAGGGTTGTTCCGACGTTTCGACAATGTCACAATTGCCATCTTCAGGTTGGTCTTCTCGGTCTAAGCGATCTAGAAGAACTGACGTTAGAAGTTACTGCTCCGTCTTTATATGCTGTGGTTTCGTTCCGGGTCGATGTGCATGCTTGGTTTCTACTCTGGCTTCGGGTCAGTGGGCCGTGTCGTTCTTGTAGCTCAGTGGGTGGTGATATTTTCTTTTTGTCTGTCACGGACTTGTTATTTGTCCGGCCAGCAAGTGCTGGTCTCCATGTTCTTGGAAGTCTTTGAGCATCATCCCGTTTGTTCATATTTTGTGGCTGCTTTTCTATTTCAATAGCTTCCCGTATTATCCGTGTCGAGAAGTGTGGTATGTTAGCTATAGTTTTCGTGTTCTCAAAATCTATGTTGTGCCCCGTGTCTAATATGTGCTTCACTAGAGATGATGATGTATCCTTTTGTTTCACTGCTCTTATGTGTTCTTTCTTTCGGATATCAATTCTTCTGTTAGACTGCCCAATGTACTTGCTGTCACAGTCTTTGCATGGAATTTCATACACACCTTGTTCCTCTAAGGGAATTTTACTTTTCGGATTCCTCAATAGCGCTTCTATCTTCAGGTGTGGTTTAAATACCGTGTCGATATTTTCCTTGCGCAAGATTCGACTAATTTTGTCCGTAGTTCCCTTGACATACGGCAAGAAAGCTGTTGCTATAGGCTTCCTGTCTGCATCTTCAGTTTTTTTCCGTCTTGGTTTAGGTAAGTCTAACAGAAGAATTGATATCCGAAAGAAAGAACACATAAGAGCAGTGAAACAAAAGGATACATCATCATCTCTAGTGAAGCACATATTAGACACGGGGCACAACATAGATTTTGAGAACACGAAAACCATAGCTAACATACCACACTTCTCGACACGGATAATACGGGAAGCTATTGAAATAGAAAAGCAGCCACAAAATATGAACAAACGGGATGATGCTCAAAGACTTCCAAGAACATGGAGACCAGCACTTGCTGGCCGGACAAATAACAAGTCCGTGACAGACAAAAAGAAAATATCACCACCCACTGAGCTACAAGAACGACACGGCCCACTGACCCGAAGCCAGAGTAGAAACCAAGCATGCACATCGACCCGGAACGAAACCACAGCATATAAAGACGGAGCAGTAACTTCTAACGTCAGTTCTTCTAGATCGCTTAGACCGAGAAGACCAACCTGAAGATGGCAATTGTGACATTGCCGAAACGTCGGAACAACCCTTACAGGGATAATTCTACAACGCGGTTCATTACCCGAGAAAAAAGCAGAACATATATATATATATATATATATATATATATATATATATAAATCCAGTGTTAATATTGAGGGAAGCGGTCTATTGAGGGCAATTAATAATGAGACTCCATTAGTAATTATTTCGATATTTCGCAATAACTTTATTGCTTCTTCGGGAAATATTGCTTAGAGATCATGAAATTAAACCAACAATTGAAAACAGAACAATGCTCCATGATATTACAATGTCAAACGTAAAATTAAACAGTTTTTTTATTCCTAACACATATTAACATAAACTAAATACAAATTTGCCACGTGTTACAGAAACACACATAAAAGTTAGGTTAGTGTAGCTCGAAAGCCCGGCGATTGACCACTCGTATCGTATATCGTATATCGTATATCGGATACGAGTGGTCAATCGCCGGGCTTTCGAGCTACACTAACCTAACTTTTATGTGTGTTTCTGTAACACGTGGCAAATTTGTATTTAGTTTATATTAATATGTGTGTTAGGAATAAAAAAACTGTTTAATTTTACGTTTGACATTGTAATATCATGGAGCATTGTTCTGTTTTCAATTGTTGGTTTAATTTCATGATCTCTAAGCAATATTTCCCGAAGAAGCAATAAAGTTATTGCGAAATATCGAAATAATTACTAATGGAGTCTCATTATTAATTGCCCTCAATAGACCGCTTCCCTCAATATTAACACTGGATTAATTTATAGTACGGTCGAGGTTCCTTATATATATATATATATATATATATATATATATATATATATATATATATATATATATATATATATATGGTATGTCCCCGAATTGAGTTTACAAAAGGTATGATTGACCAAAAATTTTCGAATTGGAATTTCATATTTTGGGGTTCCGCCCTGCTTGGTCTGAAACTTATTTTCAGTTTACTTTCGATATTTTTAAATCAAGTAGGCCTTTACAGTTTTGCAAACACAATTTTAGTTCTAGGTTAACTACCTTTTCCGTTCATAGTACTTCAAAGTGTTACTAAGAAAAGTTGTTCGGAATGTAAAATTATGGCGTTATGCAAATTTTCAGAAATTTAACAAATTTTTATTTAAATTATTAAAACAAAAAGACAACTATTAAATTATTCTAGTAACCCTCCACCTTCGTTGGTGAATAATTCAATCCGCCGTCACAGTTCCTTAACTAACGGTAACTTTTTCCACGTCCCTAACACTGTACTAAATATATTTTCTGTTGTAACGTTAGCATTTAATTGTAAAAATATTGTCATTACTTCGCATGAAAATCAGTTTTGTGATATTACTTTAACGATATGAAACGATATAACGACCTATGTCATATTACAATAAGTACTTGACATGTAATCGATGGTTTTGTTTATGTAATTATTAAGCCACCTCATGCTATCATTGCTGTTTCAATGGTAATACTGACCAATATTGGATTTTATCAAAGTAGGCCGATCATTGTGAAAACGTCACAACTTTACATTCTTAACAACTTTTCTTAGTACCACTTTGGCGTACAGTGAACGGAAAAGGTAGTTTACCTAGAACTAAAATAGTGTTTGCCTAACTGTAATGGCCTACTAGATTAAAAAAAAAATAGAAAATATACTAAAAATAAGTTTCAGACCAAGCAGGAATCCCAAAACATGAAATTCCAATTCGAAAATTTTTGGTCAATCATATCTATTGTAAACTCAATCCGGGGACATACGGTATATATATATATATATATATATATATATATATATATATATATATATATATATATATATAATATATAAAACAGGGCCGCAATTAATAAAATTTTATTTTCCTTCTTCTAATTTATTTAATCTATAAAGGATTTAGCGGCGGTCTACAAGTGGCGACATATACACATATATATTGTATACAATGTCTCCAATGGTGAAATTATTTGCGATTCATAACGACGAAACCAGATGGCAACGATTTTCATATAAATTATTTTTTTATATTTATTCTATATTTCTATTGTAGGATTGGACTAAACACAATATAGCATGCGAGAAAAACTGAGTTATGTATGAAAATGTTACGTATTTATCCTTGTTTCTATGAAGTATCATTTTCCAGGTATTTCTTTTCGTGTCTTAGGCATATTCTGAATGGTTCCGTAAATCCAATTTTTCGAACACCCTGTTCACTGTTTATATGAACAAATACAACATAAATTAAAACCAAAACGTATTTGATAGAGGTGAAGCTGGCGTCTACGTCCCATTGGTTTTGGATGGCTAAACATGAAATTACATTGCATTATCCTGAAAAGCAAGCAAGCCTTTAGTTCAGTTTGAAAGCGAATAAAATGTGTCCCCGATGCTAGGGTTAAGAATGAAGACAATAAATGTGAAGATGACAAACCTCACCAAAGTGTACATAGGCCAGCATCAACATCGGTAAGCTTCCGTTTTCGTTAGACGTTACGGTTAGTGGTGGTAATATGACTTACGCCTAATTGTTCTTATATTTCCTAAATGAGTTTCCAGCGGCAAATTCGAAATGCTGAATGCAAAGTGTAATAATATATGTATATTGTAAATAGTTATCTTAGTTTTGTTAGGTTTACGAGTGACCGGAAACCGAGTTTTTGCCCACTCGTAGCTGTATATATTCGGGATCGCCACGGGCTCTCGCCCTCTCTCTTAACGGAGTACAGGTGAAAGCACGTGGCTAGGTATTGTGAATAAAGATACAAAATTAATAAATGCGTTTTATTGTGGACAATTAATAATCATCCGAGCAGATGTAATGCGACGAACATTACACAAAGATTAACCTGTATCTGTTTGCGCGACGTGAATGAAAGGACTTGTGTGTGTACTCGATTCGCGGCGATTTGAAAAATCGACGAGAATTTCTAATACGTCTTTCGCACCGCTATTGTATGGGCTTTATTAAGTCGTTCAGGCTTGGCTGCAGAAAAAACTCTTTTTTTACCTTCGTACAGTATTTATTTACACTTATTTACAATTACAATTTGCACTTGGTGTATATTGTAGCGATGTGTTGTATGCTTGTTAGCAAGTTGTACTATTGTACGTTGTCTGAGCGACGGTTTATCGGACTACTGATACCGATACTAATTGATGCTGTGTAGCTGAGTATTTGTACTCTGGTGTACTGTATTGTTCTGTAACGTGTTGTAATGAACTTGAACTCGAATGATGCATGTTGAGGGTAAAAACTTCTTTAAATTGAATTTCGCTAGATATCGCTTTGGTGCTAGGCGGTACTAGACGGAGAATTCGTTTTGTGATTGGCTGGAAAAAGCTTACTGATCAAGGAAAGGGATGTTTTCCACGATATTTGGTTGACCTATTCTTAAAAGATTAGAAAATCAAGAGTGCATGCCATATAGTAATTTAAATTGCTAAGAACGTTGGTTAATGGCTTAATTACTACCGTAGCGTTGTTATGAATTTGGCAGTCGTAAAATGATGATTTTGGGAATATGGATTTATGCGATAATTGTCGGGCCGAAATTGTGTTACAATAGAAAATGTTCTGTACGTTACAGTACAAGAGATGCAAATCTTTAATTTGGAAAAATACACACAAGTGCGGATAGGCCATAAATTATTTGACGGAACCTTTAGCGTCGTTAAGCATCTGCAAAGACCGCGGTACCTGAACAGGGTTGTGATTTTGGAACTAATTAGCAATACTAATCGGGTGTTCCAAATTCAATGTTATTCAATCAAAACAACAAATTATTCCAGCGTTAAAAAAGTGATTCAGCCAATATTTTCAGGTTCTATTATAGTTCCAGCAGAAACTTAATTGGAAATCTCGGTGTTGAATGTTCGTTTCTGATTTTGCTCGATTTGTGTTCAAATCGTATCATTGCTGATTAATATTATTACACGAAAGTTTATTTGTAAAATGTAGGCGACAATTGAAAGAACTTTGATTTAATAAGCAGAGTGTGTTTTGCGAGTACTGGTGGGAACGATAAAGAGGACTAATTTATTTTTCTTTATTATTTATATAAAATTTAGGGATCGCGTTATTTTTAATGAATTGAAATATTTAAAAATACGAAGCGCCGATTAGATTATCACATACCATCGACAAGTAAAAATATTAATCGTACGTGTGATAGCACAGGTAGTTGATATAAACATGCGTATAAATTGTACAGGCTATTATTGCAACGTCATTATAATTGATTGTAGCCCAAGTGGGAAAGCCACATGCTATATTTATGGTTGCCCCTCCAAGTAATAATATAATTGTTCCGAATACACCAATCTATACAACAGAGCTCAATTGGGTGCATAACTTCCCATTGTTTATTATTAAATTAAAAAAATATATACTTTAATGTTTATCATTTATTATTATTTACAAGAATTGTGTTTTTCATTTTGTTGTAAACATTACACGATCCTGTTTTCTCGTTCTTTCAAAAATATAATCTATTGCAGGATTTTCATAACAATGTGTAATTGTAATCATTAATTCTTCTGCGTTTCCAAACTTTCTTGTACCAAGACGTTAACGTTTAACCAGCCAATCCATTCTCGTTTTGAACTCATCAGGCGGTTAGCATATACTTGTTGTGAGTATTCAATATTTTCCTTGTTTTATGGGTTGTAGCTCCATATTGCAGGAAATAGCTCAACTACCGTTAATAATCCTCTAACTGGTTGATAAACATTTGTAATATTTGTTCCCTCTACAACGCTGCATTAAGTGTGGCATGACTGTCATCTCAAATCTTGAACAACTTCTTCTTAGGTCTTTCTGGCGATTTTCTTTTGGGAATCCTTCCCGTTGCATCAAACCTACCAAACATCTTTCGAATATGAGCCACTAAGAATTCATAGGAAGGGAGGAAACAGGGAGCGGAGAGAAAGAGACTCGTGTACGAAGGACAAGTGGAGGAAGGGAAGAAAATAATGGAAAGAAGGGTTGCTTTTGGAATGTAGCGGGGTGGATGATGTGGATGAAAGAAGAGGGAGGAGTTAATAGAAACTTGTGAGAGTATATGGATACGTTTAACTTTTTATGGTTAACAGAAACATGAGTGGAGGTGGTGGAGTGGAGGTTGAAAATGTGTCTTGTCAAATATGACAGCAAAATGTAAAATTTACACGAAAGATGGTTTAATCACTACACCATTGAGGTGTAAGATTCGTCCACCTTTCATGTAAATATTATATATACACGAAAGATGGTCTAATCTTACACCTCAATGGTGTAGTGAACATTAATTACTACAGGTCCATGAAGACTATCTGGTGGATCGCTAGACAATATTGTTTCTGGGTTATTACCCTTCGTCAGTAGCGATTACCAAGAACCTTAGTTGTTGAAATACCTTTACATGTAGTGGCCATCAAAACTTCTTGGCGCGAGCCAATCACTCCTAACGAACCACTGACAACAGAACACTGACGAGACGATACCTTGTCTAACACCTTGCGGAGACTAAACAAGAGACGACTGTCAAACGTCCAGTGTCAACATATAAAAGGATTGCTGCAATTAAGTTCAAAAACAATTCAAATTAAAAATGTATCTTGTCAAATCTGACAGCAAAATGTAAAATTTACGCGAAAGATGGTCTAATCTTACACCTCAATGGTGTAGTGAACATTAATTAATACAGGTCCATGAAGACTATCTGGTGGATCGCTAGACAATATTGTTTCTGGGTTATTACCCTTCGTCAGTAGCGATTACCAAGAACCTTAGTTGTTGAAATACCTTTACATATATGTTGATACTGGACGTTTGACAGTCGTCTCTTGTTTAGTCTCCGCAAGGTGTTAGACAAGGTATCGTCTCGTCAGTGTTCTGTTGTCAGTGGTTCGTTAGGAGTGATTGGCTCGCGCCAAGAAGTTTTGATGGCCACTACATGTAAAGGTATTTCAACAACTAAGGTTCTTGGTAATCGCTACTGACGAAGGGTAATAACCCAGAAACAATATTGTCTAGCGATCCACCAGATAGTCTTCATGGACCTGTATTAATTAATGTTCACTACACCATTGAGGTGTAAGATTAGACCATCTTTCGTGTAAATTTTACATTTTGCTGTCAGATTTGACAAGATACATTTTTAATATATATATATATATATATATATATATTTATAATTTATTTCTTTTCTTTTTTCTTTTGTCGTATTTCTTCTTAGAAATTTTATTTCTTTTGATGGGATTTTCGACAATTAAATGACAAAATGTTTGTTAGAACATATTTTACTATTAAAATATAATATGTTTATCAACAACGTTTCGGCCAAAAGTGGCCTTTTTCATAGTCTGTAATTAAATAAAAGTATCATACATATATAAATGGTCAGCATAATACAATTGGTGGTAATAATTTTATTTACATTATTAACTCAATTATATTAAGTGTCAAAATATTAGTAAAATTGAAATGAAAATATTATTATTGAGTTAATAATGGTTATTATATAATATTCCTAAACTTATTATTTATTACAGTATACATATGCAAAATTTGAACATAATATTGAAAAGAAAATTGTTATATATATATATATATATATATATATATATATATATATATATATATATATATATATATTGTAATGTTATTACATTGACAAAAAAAATAACGTTTAAGAAAATACAAAAATACATCAAGTTACGATGCTAGATAAGCCTTTCCGCAGTCATCGGGATGCATAAATAGTCGGCATTCACTATAAAGGGCTGTGGCATTTCCGTTGTATATTTGCATAAAATAATGTACTCACATAAATACAGCACAACATCTCGAAACGGAGATGCCACAGCCCTTTCCAAACACGCCAAAGAAAACAATCACTCTTTCAACACCGACAATCCAAAAATTTTAGAAATAGAAAGACAATGTAACAAAAGAATCATTAAGGAGATGATCCGCATTAAAAAAGATCATAATAATATCAATTACAAAACAGACACACAAAACCTAAGCCTAGTTTATAATAACATTTTAAATTAATAAAAAAAAAAAAAAATTGCAACGAAGCCAAAAACTTCAAAAAATGTCAAAACTTAGTAAATCTAATTATAAATTGCTTGTGTTAATGTGCTGTTATCTTCCTCCAATGTTGTTTTTTGTTTTCGTATCTTAGTTTTGGTTATAAATAACAAGTCGAATTTTGTTTGCATCAATAATAATTTAACATAATATAATACATGGGAAATGTTTATATTCACGTTAGTATAATTATAATATTTGTTTAGGGATCACTTCATAAATTTTTTTAGAAAACCAAAAAGATTAAGAGGTAAATTAAAAAAAAACCAGGTTCACCGGTCGATTTCGCAGTGTAGTTTACATTTACGTGCGAAACACACAATTATTTTATATTTTATATGTAGAATTTTAATTACAACAATGTACTACTATTACAATTACTTTATCTAATGTAAATTTTAATGTTTAATGTGTTATGTATGTGTTATATACTGGACATGTGCCAACATTAAGTTGGTACAAATTAATATTTAAAACGTAAGTTAACATACTGTGAAATAATAAGAAATCATTAATGTATTGGATTTTATGTATGTATAATTTGTAGCGAAGATGCCGTGCACCATGACCTTGAGAATGAATTAAATCTAATTCGAAACGTAGGCGCAAGAAAAATAAAGCACGTGATGTAACAGTGTTTTTTTTTCGTTTAAAATATTGACCGAAAAATTCCCAACGCACTTATTAAAAGAAGAAAAATTTTTTTACAAATAACCGGTCACCCGCTAATTATATTTTTAAAAAGAAGCGGAATAACAAAAGGAAAATATATATATATATATATATATATATAACTCAATTTTCTCTTTTGCCTTTGGTCGATAATTAGTCTTCACGCCTGATTGTTATGGCTTGTAGGATTCCGTTCAGAATGTTCTTATCGTGATAGTCATTCCGATAGTGAACGCGTGGCGAGTTCTAATCGTTAATCCATCGGTCAGTGATTAGAACTCGGAAACTTTTAGGATATGACTATACTATAGAGGTGGCATACTATAATATAACAATAAGAAATATAATTAATATATACCTCGTTTGTGAACTGTGTATTATTATTGTATTGTACAGATCAAGCAACTTAATTATCCTTAATTTTTAATATAAAAGGATCGATAATATCAGGAGTCCGGGCCAGTCTCACTTTGGTAGCCCAGCTATGCTTGCATGATCTGTTTAATGTTTAATTTTTTTGTCATAGCCCTAGGGAAGTTTTGTTTTTTACATGGACAATGAGCATATAGAAATGTTGTTGTAAATCTATCATTCTTCATTTTTGGTAAGCCATTTCTGGCCATTGTTTCTATATGCCCTCCACCTTAGTCGTTGGGACGGATGTTATCTTTGCTTTTTTGTACATAATATGTGGTTCTTTATTTATTCTTGGCCAGCCGTCTTCCGTATGCTCTTCTTTCCCATTTATCAAAGCTATCATAATTTGCTTTCATTAGTGCCTATGCCTCACAGGTATATGCCACGGTTGGCCTTATAATGGTTTTATAAATTCTTATCTTCATTTCTTGTTACCTTTCGAAATTCTGACTTTTATTTCCTGTTCCTCATGTATTTTTTCGTTTATCACGACTCCCAAGTATAAAATTATTTTATTTTGCCAACGAATATTCCCTTCCATCGTTCGTAGTTATTTGCAATTTTTTCATCTGCTGACTGTTTGGTTTCGCCCGTTACCATGAAGTCTGAGAATATTTGCTTCTTTCTCCAATTTTTCTTTATTTCCGCTTTCGCCTTTGCAAGGAGTATAAAGTTGATTGCATATGCTAGACATTCATGCTCGTTGTTCTATGTTGTCCCTTCTATTTTTAATTTACCGCTTCTAATTATGCTTTCCAAGACCAGGTTGAAGAGTGTAGTAGAGAGAGGGCCACCTTGCCTCAGGCCATTTCCCACCACAACCTCTATTTATTTGTGGCCACACCCCAGCACTTTTTTTTAATTTTATTCAGCATCATAGTTGCCTTATAAGTTTTTCGAGTATTTCTATAGCTCTATGGCATTGTATAATTGTACTCTATCATAGGCTTGCTCCGCATGTGCTAAACTAATTTGTATTTGTAGCATGAGGGTTTGATTTTTTGAGAGTAAAATATGGCCATTTGCTGATCTGTTTCTCCTTAAACCTGCCTTAGATTCCCTCAGGATACCTTTAGTAACATTGCTTAATATTTCCTTAATAAGTTTTGCCAGTACTCTATAAATTGTGTCTAATAATACAATACTTCTATAGTTTTCACATAAAGATTTGTTAACCTTTTTATACAGATGGCATATCAGCACTGTTGTCCATTATTCGTGCATTTGTTCATTTACCCCTATTAATTTTATACGCTCATATTAACGTTAAGTTAAGTTAAGTTCGTTTTTCCCTGGACTTTTATTATTTTTTAGGTTTTTGAGTATTTTTGTGACTTTATCTTTCGTTGCTACTTCCATACCTTCCTCTACCCCTCTGGCATTGTAAATTATTTATATTGTTAGTAATATATTTTATAACAATATACAATAAAACAATAAATTATCTGTGGTATAAACGTAGTTGTTTTATTCCAACATAAATCTTCATAACTTCAATATTCATAATTATGTATCTAAAATAAAAATTGTTTACAAGCATTTTCTCTTCGCCCTAAATAAACGCCCACATCTTAAAAATTCTGAATGTATTGCTGTTCCATCTATTACTGTTTTTCATCTGAGTGGAGCGTTGGTAAAATGATAATGTAGCATGCGCAATGGAATACATATTTCATTAATTTCATAAAATCAAAATATATCTATTAACTTTTCAGCTGAACCATAAAGATGAAACCAATAAGTTCGAATAAAAGAAACTGATACTTTTTGCATTCATAATGTTACATTTGGTATAATTAAAACAAATAAACTGTTAATCAGATAGAATAATACATATCTGGCTTACAGTAATTGATTTATCACCCGGGCTATATATTTTAATCCCGCTTGATATATCGGCCGTAAATTAAGATTAAAACAAAAAAGATGTGTAGATTTGTCACGAGGTCGAGGTGTTTGAAATATTTTTTTCTAACAATAGATAATTAATGGCTAAGTTGTATAATAGTTATTTGTGCAACCTGTCAGAGAACGCGTCATATTCCTACAAAATTCATTATAATGTTACTAAAAAAGTTGTTCTGTAAACTGTATAATAATGAAATTCTATGCTTCATGATTTACATTGAAAAATCACTAAAATACACGAGCCTAGTTTGTTTGACTTGTCAGTTTTGTTCCGTTTGCTACTGAGTTTTAGTTTAGTAGTTTAGTTTAGTTTCATCGATGCGAAACAAAGAGATATTTAACGAGGAGCAGAACTTTTGACTTTGTTAGGCAAATTTACAACGGTACAAATTTTTACTTTACGGTTCTCATATTCACTGTCCACATTATCTACATGCGTACTGCAGGATGCAAATCAAAACATTTGATGTCTATGAGAGACACAATTTAAATTTCTGGCGAGCAACACCTGTTTATGAAATTAATAATTTTAATTCCATTTAATTGTTCATTGCATTTTTAATTTGAATCAAAAATATTATTGCAGGTCGCAGCTTTGATTGGCAATATTTCTGACAGAGCCTGCGCCCATCAAATGTCTCATCCCATCAGGTTACAAATGCATAATGCAATCAGTAGGAATAATGCTTTAGGCAAATGCTCGATGTTTAAAATTGAATAATGATATCTAAGATATACAAGGAATTATTTCGAATTCGTCGGCAAGTTTGTTTATTGGCTAACACCTACACGGTGGATGGAGTCCTTCATCAACTGTAGAAGGATGTATTGACGAATCCGTAAATAGTAGAAGAAAATTAGGACCTTTTTGCACCTCCTGCCATGATTATCGTCGGTGTGAGATGACTCAACCAGTCCACGTGGTGCATGAAGCGTTCATTGAAATTACTGCTCTCCTTTTGCTATATAGCTATATAACTTTAGTGATTTCTTTTATACTCAAATTATATGATGAATTATTGCATCCACTTGGGTTGGGTGGGTTGGGTTGCATCGAGTTTACGCCACTGTTGGTTAGTGTGTCTGTACAGATATATTGATTTACCTTACGGCTTTTTGGGCTTGGGTTGGGATTGTGCCTGTTCAGAATTACGAATTTAACTGGTCGAATTTTTGACTTTTATATAGAGAATGTTATATATAGGTATATATAGACAAGAGTGTGTCATCGCCACCTACTGCAGCAAAGCCATGGTAATGACCCGCTTTCTAAGATGTAAGTAGAATCAATCATCATAAATAATTTGGTGAATAGTTGCAAACATGCAAACAAATGGCGCTCATATTAGCGTTCATGACGAATCAGGACATAGGAAATAATGAAAATGACCATGATTGATATGCAACTTATTAAGCCACATAATAACATGGATTTTTGAATCTACCCGAAACTTGTGAACACGGTAATATCTAAAGATGTTAGTGTAACATGTGGAACTTGGATTTGGATGCAGAATAATGAAAGTATATGTGGAAATACGTTTAATTGCAAATATTGGTATAAAGAATAAATAAAAACTAGTGGGAAAGCACAAATAAACAGGCGTGTGGCTCAGGCTTCCGTCTGTTCGTTTCTTCACAAGCACATCTAGGAACGGGAGTTGGTTTTCTTTTTCGACTTCCATGGTGAACTTGATGTTTGGATGGATTCTGTTGAGGTGGTCCAAAAATATGTTCAGCTGGTCTCTTCCGTGGTTTCAGATTACAAATGTGTCATCGTCATATCGTAACATAGACGGAAGCCTGAGAGAGAGAGACGTCATTCTGAAAATAGTCAAAAACGATTCAGGGGACCTCAAAACGTGTATATCCGTTGAAATCTCGAGTTCGAAAATTTGCATGATTCCTATACTTATACATAAAGTATAATTCAGTGATATTCAGTGATCCCCGATACTCGATGTACCAAATCAATATATAGCAACAAAACCGTTATTTTTCAATGTTGATCAAGGCATACCATTTAAAGTTTAGTTAAATGACCATTTAATTTGTGGTCCTACTGTATACAATTTAATGCTATGCACAGATAATAGTAATAAATGCAATCTTTAGCACCGTAGAAAATATCATTCTATTTTGATTAAAGTCGCGATAACCACTGGGAGTCTATTGACATAATCTTAACAGGTTTACGATCACCAACAATAAAAATTGGTGCCGATAAACAATCAAAACAAAATCTACGAAAACAATATGATACATGCCTACAAGTGGTGGTGCTAAATTTAGATATATGTTGTGTATGTAGATAATGTATGAATTGCAGTAAAATTCCATTAAAAAATATCTTCTTTATTTATATTGTATTTAACGTACTATAGGTCGAAATACTATGAAGAAATGATAGTGTTTCCTAGATTTAATTCATTTCTTATATCTTGACTTCTGCTGTCGGTAGTAAAAAAGCGGCAACTACAATTTTTTTGATATTTTAACTTTATTGTACTATTAATTTGGAAAGCTTCTCCTCGTCTACACACAGAGCGTAAAAGCTGATCTCTTTAATACCCTAAAACACAGAATTTAAGAAATCCAGAACTGCACTGGTCATCAATTCGATAAGAATAAAGGCGGCAACTACTACATTTCCAGCGAAACGACGTAAACTGCAAGAAACATTGTAATTGCCCCCTTTTATCTCATAAATCTTAAATAAAGAAACCGATTTCTTTCATTTCATCTTCAGTATTGGCTGCACTCTCAGTCAAGATTGATATTATCTGTTTGTAATACCTAGTGTGTGATTTAATATCCATAAGTGGTGCCACTAACGTTGTTGTTTTAAAGGCACGTTATTTTTTCTACATTTTTAAGAATAATGTTAATTGTGTATATTGTATTAGAAGAAATGGCTGATTTTACTAGAAGAAAATACAAAAAAAACTAATCAATTTTGCTTATTCACCTCCAGACGATTCTGAATATTAAGAAGAAATAATCAATGACAGTTATAACAGTAGTAGTTTTGATTCATCGAACATATCTGATTATATCAGAAAGGATTTAAAAAAGAATACTATAAGCTCTGATAATAGTAGTACTATATCCAATGAGGAACCAAAAGCATCCTGGAAGTATGAACGTTTTTCATCAGAACTACAAGAATGTGAAACTGGTGAGTATAAAGAAACAGAAACTTATTTTCGAACAAATTGTACATATAATATTAAGAATTATTACAGTTATAACGGTAGTAGTTTTGATTCATCGAACATGTCTGATTATATCAGAAAGGCTTTAAAAAAGATTACTAAAAGCTCTGATAATAGTAATGATATATGTATATATAGTAATGCAATGAGGAATCAAATGCATCCTGGAAGCATGAAAGTTTTTCGTCAGAACTACAAGAATGTGATATAAAGTATAAAGTATAAAGTATAAAGAAACAGAAACTTATTTTCGAACAAATTGTACATATAATATTCAGAATTGCGTTTAACCGGAGCCTGAGCCGCAACCCTAAACTGAAAATACCAACACAATTAATTAATTCAAGTTAGTTATTAAATACCAGCACTTATAAAAAACGCAATGGAAGAAACTGCAGATACTCCAAACAAGAAATATTTGCCAAGTGACATTACTATTATATAAATTCATATGTGGCAATTACAATAGAATAAATTTTGATATCAAACGTGCACATCACGTGTGAATATACTGCTCAACATTTGAACTGGTACACTTACAAGAACATATATAAATAATAATTTACTACTTTTAAGCAACACCTTCTTGCTTAATTGATTGTATATAATTCTGGGAAACCCTTTTAGGGCGAAGAATTAAAAATACAACTTAAATAACGAATTTCAATTTTTTTAATAAAAAAAAATAACAAAATCTTCATTTTAGTAATACAGAAAAGTTTGGTCTTCTGATAACGAAACATTTAAAGATTAATAATGCGTGGACCTCCTTTAGTTCTTATGACCTCTGGGCAACGTCTTGGCATGCTGGAAATCAAATCCCGAATGCTGAGGAATATTTGGCCATTCTTCCAAAACGGCAGTTCTGAGCTGATGGTGATTGTTTGGATCCACTCCTCGTGATCTTATCAACCCAACCCAACCTTTTCAGGTAATCCCATACGTTCTATGGGATTAAGATCTGGAGAGTTCACTGGCCAATCTGTGTGCGTAATATTGTTTTCTTCAAAAAATCCATTGATTTGCCTTGTTCTATGAGGACGCACGTTATCATCAACAAACACGAAACCATCGCCTATTTCATTGGCAAATGGCAACACTACAGGTTGTAATACCTCATTAAGAGACCTGACACTATTCATTGTAGCGTTTCCAAGCATAACCAATTCAGTACGACAAGTCTGAGAAATACCTCCCCAAACGGTAATTGAACCACCTCCATAAGCTTGATGGTAAGTCACGTGGTTCGCAATATAGCGTTCTCCTCTGATTGTCCAAATGTTCACTCTTCCATCTGAGCTATGGAGACGCAATCTGCTCTTGTCACTGAATAAACAACGACCCCAATCTTCAACATTCCAATTTTGATGTTGGTGCACCCCCTCCAGCCTTCTTCGTTTGTGGGCTCTGGTCAACAATGGACATTTTTTGGAAGATCTGGACCTTAAATTGACTACATGGAGCCTTCTTCTTACTGTTTGAGTGGATAGTTGAGTATCTGTTGCATTCAATAACTGAATTTGAAGTGTTCTTGCGGTAGAAAATCTATTCCTTCGACACTGAACCGTAATAAAACGATCCTCCCTGACTGTAGTACTGCGATCTCGCCCTCCGCCGTGCTTAAAACTCATTCGAAACCTTCTGACCACATTGTGGCTGACATTGAAATGTGCAGCTACAGTTCTTAGCGATTCACCAGTCATAAGCATCCCCATAGCTTGGCTCATCTCTTCAATACTTAAACGCCTTAATGGCATCTCTAAAATGCAGTCAACCACTCTGAAATAAAACTTACTTGAGAAAATCGCAAAAATTCTCTTAAAAACTTGATAAAAGTATAAGCGTCCGCGAGCTCAGTAACTGCACTTATGACAGATAATAACAACAAACAACAATTGAATCGCAAATGTCATTCCATAGGCATTTGTTTGCATTCCGAAACACAGCCCTGATCATGTAGGAAGTCATTCAGAACGCCTAAGAAGAGTTATTTACTTTTACTGCATGTTATATAAGTGTACCAGTTTGAATGTTGAACAGCGTATATTAAAAAAGCTAAATATTGCATTTAAAATCTCGGAAACGAGGAATGTGATATGTATTCATCATTTAATCAACATAATCCTGAACACCCAGAAAATAATTTGCAGCCTGATTGTACTAACTGCTATTACCTATTCTTCTCACATTAGCAAAGCAAAATTGATGTTTGTTATTATGGTGACTTACAAGAGGTCATAATGCTACCACAAGTGGATCAGCACAAAGTTGTGCTATTTGCCTATTATTAATTATTTTATTTAATGGAAATTTTGCCCTCGTAAGTACAAACCAAGCACATTTAAAACCCATGGCTTGAAGAGATAGCAGGCCCAAAAAAGAAGTTGTTTTCGTTCATTTTGTCTTAAAAATTGAGATGCCTTAAAAATAACGATCTGAATGGACAACTGCACTAAACAAAAATTCCTTTTTGATTTACATCGCTAACAGTACCGAAGTTTGTGCTACTGAAATTTACGTTAAATGCTATGAACCCGGTCATACTTTTATTAGTGTCGATAGTTTCCATCACCAACCGGAACAAAGTATGAAAAATTATATAGGTAATATATGGAAGTCTCCGTGAAAAGTGGTAGATTTTACATTATATTAACGGGACCAACAAAAAACCTTCACAGTCGGCGAAAAAACAAAATTAATGACGAATCGGGAATACCCACACAGTAGCGGAATTATAGAGACAAGGTCTACACTTCCGTTAGAAGTAAAACATATCGATTTTTGAACCCATTACTCTCCCACTCGTATTAGATCGAGCCGTGTGTTGTACCTAATCTGTGACGACTCCGATGTCTTTAATAATAATTTTGAAAATATTTAGAATAACGTATTAAAGTAAAGAATAGCGATGTATAAAATTATCGATAAAACTTAAAATTAGAATTGATTATTAACAATGGCTATTGAATATCGTGATAATAATAATAATAATAAACTTTATTTGTGCCCAACAGTATACACCAAAAGAGGCACAACAACAAAACTGTACATAAAACATAATATCAAAAAGAAAATAAGAAAATAACAATCCAAGATAGCTCACACTCTAATTGATCATATAAATATATCGTCAAAATACACATTAGAACTCCTACAAATCTGGAATATAGGACTTCTCAACATGGCATTAGTCCTGCAACTAGGAGTAAAGAAAGTCACATTGGTTCTGGAAGACAGCTTCGGTACGTTGAAAAAATTTGTTCCAATAATAGGGAACAATCGACTTTATAATGAATTAAATTGCGTAAAAAGTTTGCTCCGGCAATAGCTCTACGAGTGTCCAAAGAAACCATATTGTGCTCAAGCAGCAACAAATCATGCTCAGTATTCCTTGCGGGATATATACCATACTTCTTAAAATTTAAGTATTTTAAAAACCGTCGTTGAACTCGTTCAAGTTGATGTTTCCGCGAAACGTAAATTGGGCTCCAGACAGTAGAAGCGTACTCAAGCTTGCTACGCACCAGAGCGAAGTAAAGACTCTTAATGGCATCTTGATCCGAAAAATGTTTAGTGTTCCGCATAACAAATCCAAGAGCACTACCTGCTGACTTACGTGCATGCATTACTTGGTCTGTAAACGTTAATTGGCTGTCAAATAAAACACCCAGGTCTTTAACTAGGGATTTACACGTCAACACCTGCATATTTATATCATAGTCAAAAGAATATACTACCTTCTTCTTAAAAAAAACCCTTCACACAAAATTTATCAGAATTTAATTGAAGTTTATTCTCTTGACACCACCGTCACACTCTATCAATATTCATTTGCAGATGCAATGCATCATTTATGCTATTAATCCCAGCATATATTTTTAGATCGTCGGCAAATGCCAGTGCTGAGCAGGTTAGATAATCAAACAAGTCGTTGATAAATAATAAGAAAAGTAGCTGCCCCAAATTAGATCCCTATGGTACACCTGACGAGGCTATGCATTCATCTGACCTAAAACCATTATAACTTACGTAGTTAATTCTATTACATAAGTATGACGTCATGAATAATATTAGGTTAGAATTAAATCCAAATTGGTCAAGTTTGTTTAATAATATGTGGTGATCAATCATATCAAATGCCCGCGAAAAATCTGTATATATTACATCCAGTTGGCTGCGATCCTCAAAAGCAATGCATATGTCCTGAGCAACACACATCAAATTTGTTACTGTCGAACGCCCTCTCATAAACCCATGCTGCACCGGCGATATCCTTGAGCAAATATTATTATAAATAACGCTGTACAAAATTTGCTCAAATATTTTTGCAAAATTGCAAAGAATCGCAATAGGCCTATAGTTGGCAATGTCAGAGTGATCTCCCTTCTTGTAAACAGGATTTATTCTTGCCTTCTTCCATTTGGACGGGAAAGAATTAGTTCGAAGCGCCAGATTAAAAATCACATTCAACGGTGTCAAAAATACCATTCGACAATCTTGTATGAGAAAAGAAGGTATTTGGTCATGGCCCGCAGTAAAACTGGATTTAAGTTTGCCAATGCTGCTCAAAATATCGTCCTCACTGATACTACGAAGATCAAAAGAATAGTGAGACAAAGCAGAGTTCATAATAGCCTCTTCAGTATCGGAACCACCAAGTGTATATACACTGGAGAACACCTTCGCAAATCCTTCCACAATGTCGTTAGGTTCCTCATAATATACGTTGTTACTATGCATTACTGATGGGATGCGAGAAGTACCTTCCGTAAGGTGTATGTACTGCCAAAAGGTCTGAGGGTCAGTTTTAAATTTTGATTCCGTGTGTCGTAAAAAAGCTTTGTATGCATCATCAATTTGGTTTTTAGTAACTCTTCGCACTCACTATATTCACGATAATAACACATTCGTCCTGTAGATTTCCATTTACCATGGTAGTATGTTTTCATCCTAACATTGCGCTTTATATCCTTCGTGAACCACGGTGGGAAAGTGTTATTGCTTGGCGTATTATATCTAGGGACAGAGTTATCCAAGATATTGTACAATTGCTCATAGAAAACCTCGACACAGTCTTCAACGTCATTGCATAATTTTAAAGCAGACCATACATTTCGTTATACAAAGTAAGGTAGTTAGCTTTCTGAAAGTTATAACGGTCGTTGTTATTTGACGGAAAAGGTATTGGTCTGCATGAGGCTGGAACGTTTAGCGTTATTGAGAGCGCTGGATGATATTCATCTTCAGGTAGAATTGGCACACCTTCATGTTTAACAAGTAATTCCGAACCAACGTTTGAGAAAAAAAGATCAAGTAGTCTTCCTTGAGTATTATAAATTGTATTAAATTGTTTTAAGTTCAGTACGGCTAAAAAAATATTTATCGCTGCTACTTTAGGATCTGTGCACGGAAAATTAGCATAATGTGTTGCATTGAAATCACCGATGAGCAACACTGGCTGATCCAACAGAAATACCTCCAGTGCTTCAAAAAATGCTTCAAGGTCACTAGCGTTAAGATTGGGTGGAATGTAGACACCAACAATATAAAAGATGTATGCTGAGATAGTACATTTACACACTACAATATCAATTAGTGGTACAATGCCTTCAAAATGAGAGGTATTAATTGTCTCTTGTTTAATGTCCCTTTGTAAAGCTATCAAAACACCGCCACCAGTGGTCAGATTCACCAGATCAAATTTCCTGTCTGAACGACAAACAGAAAAAGTGTCAGTAAAAATTTCAGAACTTAATACACTTCCGTTAAGCCAAGTTTCAGAGAAAATAATAATGTCATAATTTGAGTTCAAGATGTTTGTATATGCAGAATGAGTCTTCGTGCGGAGGCCCCTTGTATTCTGATAATATACCTCCAAATTGACAGCGGAAATCATACTGTTGGGCGTATTTAGTTTTCCTTATTCGCAATAATTGTAGGAACACCGCTCTTGTATATAATACGCAGGTTTGATTCACCGTTTCCAATACGCTCATGCAGCTCTGTCCTTACACGACGATAAATCTCGGACTGCATGGGTGTACGATCCCTCGAGATGGTTAAATTAGACCAATTGGAATTTTTAAGCTTTCTGCAGATGCGAACGAGAGCAAGGACACTGGATTCCGATGACAGCTTAACCTTCAACGGACGTGATCGATTCTCCCTCGATGGATCATACTTTCCCAAGCGTATTGGCGAAACAACGTCCTCACGTACTTCCAAGAAGGTTAGCATTTCTTTAACTAAGACAGTATCAGATTCAATCTGACCATTCCTGGACGTCGCCTCAGTAGATTCAGGTGCACCATAAATAATAATATTCATCTTGCGCTTTTCCCTTTCGGCTACCTCTTGAACAACTTTTTCCATATCAATGAGAGACGAAGTTGGTTCCTATTTTGTTTTTATAAAGTGTTCACGAAATCAAATTGATTGATTCATAAATTTTATTTTAAATAAACATTATTAATTTTATACAATCACTACATGTATAGACTTATTATAGGAATTTTATTTTATTTCTATGTTATTGGTTTCGAAATATAAACTTTCGAATTGGTTTGATATTCGAACGTTTGGAATCAATTATGAAGAATCAGTTGCATATAAATGTACTTTGGTATCAATTATGGCGGAAACCTTACAAACATTGTGTTACTCGAATAAGATGTATTGAACGATTTTGTGCACGTTTATTTATTTACTATTTATTTGCATGGCTTCCTTACTTACTTACTGCAAAAAGGGCTCAAAAATTGCCCGCCTGTACAAATATTTCCTCAATGGGTATAATTTTCGCAGGATGGTGGATTGGCTATAATTTTGCCGTGCCGGCCATACTTCCTCTAATAAAAACCACTAAAACATATACATATAACAAAGACAAAGAAAGAAATGTGTACTTGGAGCACGATAGCCGAGTAAACATCCTAGAGAATAAGGCGCTCGAGATTCCAAAGCCCCGTCAAAAATATCCAATATGTTCTTCTTCAAAATACATTAATTGGCATGTGCGATTTTAATAATCTGAAATATTTGTAATAATTGATGATTGACAAAGTTTTTTGATGGTTGAAAAAGTTTTGACCGTCAATATTTATTTTTTTCTGCAGTTATATTGCTATTTACGGTAAACTTTCGTCTCACATATAAGATGTAGATTATAGGCTAATCGAACAGCTATAAATAGAAACATTGATACACGGAAAAGATTCATATTTAAGATGGAGAATAAATTCCGTTCTGTTTCGTTTTGAGATATCGCTGGTTGATTTTTTTTAATTGGCATCTTATGAGAGTTGTTTTGATTGAGCGTGAGGCTGATCCATACGATAAAATGCAGATTGTAATTTAAAAAAGCAATTCCTAATTTACATAATAACATAATCAAAATTATTATGTGGACGTTATTCACGCATTATTATACTTTGACCATAAATTTTAATGGGTATGAGTTTTATGAGCGAAATATACACACATAATGAGGGTGAAACTATTAAACTTTTAAATGATCACATCATTCTTTCGCTTTGGGAAATAAATTTTAATATAAATAGTCAATAATAATATTATTGCATTATATTATTGTATGGATTGTAGAACAATTTGGACTACTCATAAACTGTCGAATTTCAGGTATGAGCCTTTAGTAATTTTAAGTGATGGAATTGACCGTTCAGAAATCCAGTAACTAAAATTAATTTTCTTATTTTATGAAGAAGGAAGTTATGTGCATACAACGTATCGGTCAAGACGTGCCCTAGACACAGAGTTGATGTGCTTGCTAATTATTCATGCGCAAAATATAGAGATAATGAAAATATAAAACTTTAGTATCAAATAAAAGTCGAACCCTGAAGGACGAACAAACAACATAGAGAAAAGATTTTTATTTTTTTTAAACCATATGAGCAATTTATATGAAAAACACCGTTATGAGGAAAGATCAAAATTATATTTGGTTTCATTTTGTCACTGTCATTGTTTTAGAAATGTAGCTTAAATGCCAGTATTTTTATTTCTTGGCTTAAATTATTTGCGATTAATTCTGGTTGGATTTAATACTTAAATTAATACGTGGATTATCCGCGATAGATATAAGAGTTAATCTTTTAATCAGATCATTTTTATAATCACAATCAAAATTTATTTAAAATACGACGATATAAGTTTTATTTATAAGTTTTTTTTTAGTTTAACGTTATTTATAATCTCACTACTATATTGATATAGTCGATGAATAATGATGTTGTGTAACGAAATATAATAAATATCACTCATATCTCACCTATTTGCAAGATGTAACTTTTTGATTGCGTCAAACTGTATGTCTTAAGAAGGCCATGCAAGAAAGTGCCCATGGTTCGATTAGGTGGAATTCCAAAATATATTTATTTTCCATGCAACGTAGATTATGTAGTGTTCTTAATTGATTATAAAGAAAAACTATAATGGAAATAGGATAATTGAACTAGGCACTAACGATCTCATTACAATGAATTCAAAATGTATGCACAAGGCCATCCATACATTGACAAGGGACGTACAATCGCTACAAGAAAAGTCCATCATAGACTACTTCATAATAAGCACAGAAAACAGGCGAAAGATCAAAGATATGAGAGTAAGAAGACAAACAGAAACAGGAAGCGATCACTACTTAGCCCGGATGGAAATTTTATGGGACGATGAACACACGAGACAATAGGAAGAAAATAACGAAGGAAAAAGTGCGAAGCTATAAATTGGAAGAAGATGAGATTAGAAATACAATAAGCTGTGGAACAGTTAAGACCATACACTCTCCGATAAGTAAAAAGCACATCCAACAAAGGGACAAAGAAAAAAGGCAAAGTAAAGAAATACCTCCAAACGAATCAAATACAAAACTACATTGGCTATAAAACGCGAGGATGGAAGTTAAACAGTGGATAAACGAGGATTGTGCGATGAGTTTGGACAAAAAATGAATGAAAACTATTTGCATAATCAAAGATTTCTTTACATTAAAACAGCTGAGAAGAATATCTGAAAACTCAACAATGTAAAGAATAAAAATGGGAATATTCAAGCAAGAAAAATTTATAATGGAGCTATAATAGAAAGTCAGGGAGAAGATGTTACAAGAGGCAGGCGGGGACGAGAACACCAATAACAACCAATAACTTTAGAAGAAATAACGGCAGCTATCAGTAAAACTAGGTAAAACTCCAGGTTAGGATGAAATTAGAAGAGAAATGGTCAAATATTGTACATGGAGGAAATGGGGAAAAACCAATTCCGCGACATGATGAATAAGATTTTTAGAGAAAAGTGATTGTAGTGCCACTGTGTAAAAAGGGTGCCCCAAAACTTTGCACTAATTACAGATGGGTCAAGTATTTACAAGAATACTAGAAGATTAAGATTAAGATAAAAACTGGAATTAACGTCAGGAAAGTTACAACATGGCTTCAGAAAAGGGAGAAGTACTCAAGATTTGATATTCATCTTAAGGCAGGGAGTAAAACCACTAATAAGCGGGAAAGAAATCTACATATGCTATATATATCTTAAAAAAGCGTTCGACAGGGTAAAGAGAAAAGATGTATGGAAAAGACAGGAGTAGAAACAGACATAATAGAAATAGTGAAAGCTCTTTACAAACGATGAATCTGCAGAATTCGAAACAAAGGCTTAAACAAGGGTGCATATTTAGCCCTTTGTTGGTCTTAAGGGGGTTCTGAGAATGTGTCTCGAAAATATTAAGTTGAAATTAATAGAACTCCCATAGCTAGAGAGGCTGCCGTGGATTGGGGAGCGGCACTTATACCCCGACCGTTGTGTCTATTGTTTACCCGGTTTATATGCTTGGGGAACTTCTTTCTTCCTTGCAGCCCAATACCCAAGACCCAAGGTCGAATGATCAGTATACTGTTGAGCCGGTACAGCTGATTAAGTTACTGAAATCAAATGTAAGTTCAGCCGTATGAGTGCTAAATGTATGGCAAACTTTGAACGCGTTTTTCTCGGAACCACGTTTTTCTCAAAAACTGTTAAACCGATTGACTTGCGGTTTGGCACACATATTGAAGGAACCTTCACTTATGATTGGAACTAGGATTATTTTGATAGCGTGAATATTTCAGTCCCAATCTGATGTTTTTGAAACATAAAGTCGGACAACTCAGAATGGGACGGGAAAAACAAGTAAGAAAAACTGCAGAAAATCGTTATCCAATGGAAGGAAACAAATAGACTAGCACAAGATATAATTTTATGGAAATTGAAATTTATGAAATACCTCTAAATGCAGTATAAAAAATTTGCAGTGGTCTGCACTGAACTTTGTTATACTATATTATAGTATAAGTTATAATATATTTTTCGAAAAAACTTTGCAAATAACAGTTGTTTAAAATATCAATATCTTTATAATATATATATATATATATATATATATATATATATATATATATATATATATATATATATATATTCGGTAACATGTACCGTTTCCGAGATAAGGAAAACGGTGATAAGAGCAAACGATCACTTCCGGTTGAGGTATTGTTTTCAAAATAGGACGTTTTATTTCCTGCTATATACAAATCATAAGTTTAAAGTTTCATAGCTCTAGCTATAATCGTTTGGACGCTAGAGAGCGCACAGACACACACACACACACATAGAGAGAAATATATACACACACACACACACACACAGACGTCATTCCAAAACTAGTCAGAAATGATTCAGGGGACCTCAAAACGAATATATCCGTTAAAATCTCGAGTTCGAAAATTTTCATGATTCTTATACTTAATTATACATAAAGTATAAGAAAGTAAAAATCTGTAGTGCATTGAATTTTCTTGTACTTACTTATACTCCATTATTCGAAACAACTTTTCAAATAGTTGTTTCAATATCTTTACTTCTGTAAGCAACAATGTTTTATATAACATCTACCGTTATCGAGATATGGAAGAATGTGATAAGAGTGAACCGGCGCTTCCGATGAGGTTATTGCTTTCAAAATAGAACGTTTCCTTCCTTACTATATACCAATCTTTAAGTTTCCATATCCATATCTTTAATCGTTTGGGCGCTAGAGCGTGTACAGACACACGCATCGACACCCAGTCACACAGACATCTTTCACAGATGATTCTCATGATAGCATCCAGTCGTTGCACCTATCAGACATTATGTTTTTAAGACGTTTTGTCAATTTAATGCTTTTAATGGGCAAGTTTGAATATATTTTATGGGTATTTTAAGTGTCGAAAAAGATTTAAAACGTACTTACTTGTAAGTACGTTTGGAAGGGAAGTCGCCACAACGTGCGTCGCCAGTGGAATGTTTCCATGCTGTTGACCCATATGATTTAGCAATGAAATACACGTATATGAGGTTTAACATAAAGTCAAGCTCGAATTACAAATCCAGCCCTTAATGTTCTTATAGTGGAAACTGAGTTTGCTCAGCAGTTTGTTGTTCAGTAGTGACCAATCACTCTTAAGTAGTGTATCAATGTTCTGATATAAAATAAAATGTCCTCTCTGGATTTTCTTATATTTAGTTACCGCGTGTTTTGTAATCATATTAGTATAGCGATTTTCCGGTAAATAGTACACCTTTCGAGAACCTAAAACCTAGAATTTCAATATCGAATAAGAAATTTCAATAACTCGTACAGATGTCAAGGTAGAGAAGTAGCAAAAGTAAACTATCGCTTGCGGTTAATATACAGGGTGCTAAAAAAGTGTCACAAACTTTGACGGCCCAAAATATGCCGAAAAGTCTTAATGAATATGGGTCCGCAAATGGACGGTATCGGACATACGATTTTTTCCACAATACGCATGTGTGGGGCGACGAAAATACCCATGCTATTATGGAATCTGGACACCACGTACGTTTTTCATTGAACATTTGGAGGGGTATTTTGGGAGACAGGTTACTAGGCCCGTTTGTTTTACCAAACCGATTTACAGGCGCTGCTTATAAGAACTTGGTAACCTTCTAGACGAGATTCGCTTCAACCAAAGGCAACAAATGTGGTGCACCAGTGCATTTTTCGACTGCCATTAGAGATTATTTACACGGAACTTTTGGACGAAGATGCGTAGGAAGGGGTAGACCTGTGTCATGGCCTGCAAGCTCGCCCGATTTAAACTCCCTTGATTTCTTTCTTTAGGAATATTTCAAAATGTTAGTGTAAGCTACGGACTAGAACAGTCAAAAACGTGAAAAATTATACTACCACAATGTCTAAATCACGAATTATGAAAACTTTGTTCAAATTCAAAAATAATAAATATTGTTAAATAAACTGTAAAATATGTACAGATTGGAAAAGCGTCAATTGTCGAAAATACTAGTAAATGCTGAACTTAAACTATTGATTAAAAATCCACAAGACTGGAGTACGAAGTACGCAAAGATGAGTCAAACTTTACAAATGAAAAAAAAATATTCAAAATTGTCTAAAAGCAGTCAAAGTATCTAAGATGCAACAATGTGCCAACATTGTTGTAATTGCAAATGGTGAAAAATACATAAAAATCTTAAAACTGGAAATATTATGAAAATTGCTTGAAAAGCTAAATTGTGTAAATAAAAATAAATTTTAAATGGCCCATATCATCTACTATGCAAAGAAATTTCAAAATTATATAAATACTTGTAGCAAAAAATGTGCAAATTTGTGAAAATATCAACTTCCAAAAATGTTTTAAAATACCAAAGAAGTATTATAATTAGCAAATGTAACAGGTGATAGACCATTTACAATACATTTACTAATACATTCAATGAAACTAATTTTCAACAGAGCGATCTTTCATGCCGACGCCTGCGAAGTAGTTGCAAGCCTGGCCAGAACCGGTTTAGTCGGTCCAAGCAGGCCACTGCAATTAGGTAGCAGTTCTAGTTTGGGCATATTGACATCCACATTAATACCCATGCACAAACTTATGTCACTCATACTTGCATGACTTGATGCACCTTCTTTACCTATCGCATTCGCTGAGATATATATTAAAAGTTAAATGGCAAAAATATAAAAAGCTTAGTTAAAATTGTTTGAGATGAAACATGGCACGCGCACATCGAAATAGCCATCGATGATAATACGAACATCACACGAATAAAGCGCGAGGACATATGGTGGCTGATTTTGTAGATACATATGACCTTTACATTTTCAACAATGATAATGAAGGAATAACGTTAGAGAATATATAATAAAAAGGCAATATATGTCTTATATTTGAAAGCAATGGTAAACAAAGTAACAAACAGGAAGACACAGGACTACCATAGTATAGATTTTCCAATGTTGCTTCTCATTCCACATCTATTTATTCTAAAAGATTTTAAAAAGGCCTGCTTATTTTTTTTTGTAAATTTGGAATATAGTGCGCGTATGTATATATATGTACACATACACAATACACAGAAAATAATCAGAATACATTCTGGAAGGTCAAAACGTGTGCTAGAAATTGGAGGTCAAAAGTTTTAATGAGTATATACTATAAGTAGTAATAAATAGTAGTAATAGTAGTATAAAAAGGAATAAATGACATTTTGGTAATTCCAATCTCATTTGTCTATAGAGATACAGCAAATGCAATGAAATGTTCTTATGACTAATTTTAATTTATTTTTATAGGTAAACTACAGTCATGACCTAAGCAGATTGAAATGTTATTGATCTTCACTATGTTTGCAGGCAGGTTGAATGCCTTGCCAACCATAGCAAATTTTCTAAATGTTTGCAGTCCACTTTCAGTAGACTTAAAAAAACTAAAAGAACAACAATAAAACTTTCAGCATTTATTAATAACAATGTGCTTATATACACAAAACGATATTTAGAAAGTATTGACTCTGTTTGGAAAGAATGGGTAAGAAGGGAAATATAGCAATTAACATAATTTCGAAAGAATAGAAACTTATTCAACGTGAGTTGAAAAAAGCGATACTAAAGAAATATGTAAGTTATAAAATAATAATTCAAAATTCGCCTCTTTTTTGCAATATATTTTCTGCAGAAGATTATATCATTGTAATGTAGTTTATATAAATTAGATATATACAATATCACAGAAAAAGGTCTAGTGGATTAAGAATTTGACGGGAGATCTCACCGGACCAATAATTCCAATAAATGTATGTGAAACAATCTATTTAACAAACTTTAGGGTGCTATTCATGTCGGGCATCTAACCTGTCCTGTAGAGGCAAGTCGTTGAAAAACTGCAGCAGGAGATTATTTAATTGTCATATTTTCCAGCAGTTAAAATTATCATATATAGAATAAAATTGGTTATTATGGTGTTTCAAAATATCATCACACAAACGTATCGGCCTCATCAGATCAAATAATTGCATCTGGACAATTCATGATTAATAGAAAATTAAAAAGTTTTGTTGTGGAAATGCTCCTATCTTCTGAAGTATTTTTACTAAAAGTAGTTGGGTTGATTAGCTCCCACATACACAGTGATATTGACTTCGTTTTCTTCTTTGTTAATTTTGGTGTATTTTATCATTTGCAAAAAATCATATAATTTATTAAAATGTAATCTGAAACAGTTGATTATTCAGCTGTCACTCAATCATGTGCAACATTTTGATATCAATCCTACGTCGAATTGTTGTATGAATCTATAAATATTTTTCCATAGTTGGTTAAAACTGTAAATATAAGCAAATTTTAACCTGACAAAATTAAATAATTTTTAATTGCAATATGCGGTTTTTGTAATCAAAACACTTAATACTTAATATGAAAAAAATTTCAGAAAATCCCATACATTGGAAAATTAATTTTGGAAAAAAAACCGATGAATTTTATTCGGATTCCGGCATTTTGACAAGTTTCACACTTAAGTATAAAACCGCACTGATTACACGGAATTGCAATCACTGAATTAACTAGTTCTCAGAAAAATAATTCCATGGTGCAAATAATTTATCACATGTACAATTGATAAGTAATAGTTTAAACTAATACCCGAATGCAATTAAAAAAAAATCTGCCAGTGTCGCATTTGCTAATATATTGTAAATTATAATTTCAGTTAAGTACCAATGGATTAACATGAATTTGATAATATGCTGTTTTTGTATATATATAGAGCAAAAGAAACCACTAGCATTCAGTAGAACAAAGTGGAGAAACATGTTGTTCTTAACTATCATCGTTGTTCTTGTTGCAGCAGGTAAATATTTCTTTCATTTATTCTTCGTAAATGTTTCACTTTCTCTGCTCCAGCTTCCGCAGCCGTCCAACCTGATGACGTAAAGTATTTCTTGACCAATGACAGGGTGTCACTGTTCGAAATCAAAACCGGAGACTACGGACTCGTCGACATCGATGCAACAAAAACTGTCAAAATAATTTGTCATGGTTGGATAGATAACGTCGACTCGTCGTGGTATGGTCCAACCAAAGCTGAATTTGTGAAGAAGTCAGGCGCCAATGTAATCGGGGTCGATTGGGGTGTCCATGCAGGCGGTTTATATTCATCGGCTGTTTCAAGCGTTGACGGTGTTGGATATCAAGTTGCCCTTTTTATTTTGGATTTGGCCGCTACTTACAACATACCTCTATCTAGATTTCATTTGATTGGACATTCCCTTGGCGCACATTTATTCGGGTATGCTGGTGAGTAACATTTACAATTAAGCGAGTAATTAATTTTGAATGTACTTTGAAATTTTCTCCTACGATTTGCCTCACACTTACCGTGTTCACCTATCGCTCAACATATTGCTTAAGCAAAGTAATTAGATTTTATGCAAACTCTAAGAAATGCAAAACATCACAAGTAATAAATTTAATATCAATCGCCTTACGTTGTTTACGAGTGTTCACATTATTTACGTGAAATGGCGATTATTGTACGTTATTGTGAACGAAAGCTGAACAGATTTATATTAGCTCACCAAAATTTATATTAAAAAATTAAATGTCAATTGTACATAACCATTGGAATAAACATTGTTATTGAAATAGGTACAGGTCAGTGCATAATAATTGCATTTGCCTTATTTATATTAATTTAGTTCCTACTCAAAATCTTATCCAACTAGGGGCAAAACCAGATCAAACATACAATGCTGCTAGGAACACTGACAAAATTTCACGGTGGAATTTTAAAATGAATGTAGTATTTTCTTGATTCTCTTTAGGCAAGTACATCATCGAAATGACTGGACAAAAGGTTGGTAGAATTACTGGTTTGGATCCTGCCGGCCCAAGTTTCGAAGGAGTTGCTGAAAGCAAGCGCTTGAGTTCAAACGATGCAACATTTGTGGATGTCATGCACACCGATGCAGGATTTTTAGGATATAAAGCTTCTATTGGTCACGTCGACTATTTTCCCAATGGTGGATCTTTCCAAAATGGTTGTGGTATCTTAGCAAGTATGTACAACCGATCAAATATCTTGAAACTGTATTCATTTTCTCAGAATGTAATTCTTACGCAAAAATGTGTGTATGTTTGTAGTCGGATGCAGCCACAACAGGGCTCCCACTTTATTCACCGAGTCCATCAACAGTTACGGGTTCGCTGCCGTTGCTTGTTCGAGCGCTAGCGATTTCAATAACGGGAAGTGTTCGGCGAACGAAAAGACAGTCATGGGTGATAACGTCGACCTAACCGCCAGGGGTACCTTCTATCTAAGCACAGCATCTACTTCTCCGTTCGGGCTAGGAACGGTGTAAAGTAATAACTATATGCATAACATGCTGATTAAAATATTTGCAATAATTTTAATCCGAATAAAAAAATTGTAAAAAATATAATGTTATTTTATTTATTTCATTTTACTTATAAGATCAATTTAAGTAATCACTGTATAATAAATGCCACATGGTCATTTGTTTAAATGCAGACTAACTTGAATATTTTGTCAGTGAAATATGTCTTATTACTACTTCACTTTCTGCATGTAAATTAGGTTGTCTTAGATGAGCATTAAACAATTTAAATATTTATTGTGAAGCAAATATAAAATACTACAAAGAAGTAGCAGAAAAACGAGGTAAATATTACTATCTACAAAGTATTACATGTTTTAAAAAGTTATACAAGGCATTCCGATTATAAACATCCCATAAATTAATCATTCGCATAAATTAATTATACCTTTCATTATTAAAAAGTTAAGTTCTGAATTTCATCCATACCCGAAATACTGCAACGAAATGAGAAACGATTCATAAATTATCGGAGATGTAGTATTCTAAGTGTTAAATTAGTCAATATATAACTTTTGTAAAATCCCTTTTATTTCTAAAGAAGGAGCTTTAATAATAAAATTTTATGATAAATATTTCAAATATATATTCAAATAACAAAATATAGGTGTAGCTGCTAAAATTAAATATTGACAAAAAAACAAGATCGTAGAATCTCAAAAAAAACAACACTAATTTATAATATGAAAAGCTGGATGGAAATATAAGGACACAGGGGTCCTTAGGTCCTTAAAGATGTTGTGAACATTAATTAAACGGCTAAACGGGTCCATGAGGACTGGTGGATCGCTAGACAATATTGTTTCTGTGTTATTACATAATTACATAATTTCTTTTTCATATAATTTACACATTGAAGTCAACTGCTCACTTACATTTAATTAACCATATACCTGTATAGGAATTTGTTTATTCACTTATCTTAAACATTCACAAACACGTTAACAGAGTTTATGTAAAATTAAATGCTACAATACGATCGATATTTCACGAATTTGTACAACATTATTGTTTTCATCGATCATATTAATAATTAATTTATGTATCTGGTTATATCTAACTTAAAACTACGCGCTACGTATGAAACATTTATGGATTCTCGAACTCAACGTATTGCATATAATTGTTTCCTTTATTCATTTTTATCAGGACTAAGTCCCAACCTGTATTATTTATATTATTTCCCTAATTACTATGTTACTTAATCATATTTTAATAATATTGTCATAAATTGGACTTAAATTATGGATATCTTTTTTACCGCTATGTCATTAGACTCTTTTTTATATGTACCATTTCTTTGATAATTCTTTCGTTCGCATTTTTGGGTTATTAGTGTCAAAGGAATGTTGATTTTCTTTAGCATGTTTTTATAAAGCCGCTGTCTTTCCTGCTTTGGAGGTCGTGTATATTTGTGTGTGTTCGTTTATGAAAATATTGTTGTGTTTATCCTACATGTGAACAATTGCAATCAGTACACTTGATATTATAAAAAATGCATGTGATTTTATTCTTTGGTGATTTTGATTTTAGTTTTTTGAAGAATTTACAATTGTTATTGCTATGCATTGTGTTTTTTTTTGATAACTTGGAATATGTATATTTTATTGAAATGTACTTGTATTATTTCCTTGAGTTTTGTTTTTGTCAATGTTATTAGTTATTAGTTGTTTTCATGAGTTGAGTTATTAATATGTTTCTTAATGAATTGTTTAGGATAATTATTTTGTTTAAAAAAGTGTAATTTTGATAAAGTATTCGTTACTTGAGAATATGTAGCACATGTCAACCAAGTTGTTGCTAGCGCTAATTTTGTAGGTTATTGTCGCACATAATTCACGATTTAAATATCGTCCCGAATGTGTGTGTCAATCGATGTATATATATTGCCCCTTCCCTGTGTATTATTGATAAGTCAAGGAAGTTTATGAATTTATTTGATTCTTTTTTATTGTGCGCGTGAATATCGATCAATTCATTTTGTGCAATTTTGGTAGATCGTATATTTTGGGCGGGTTGTTAATTTTTAATCTATGATATTTTCTATCTATTGTTCCCTTGTCCATTTTGTTATTAGTTCATTGGCAAGCAAGGAAGAAAAACGTTTCCAGAATCTCGAAAACGGTATGAGTTATCGAAAAAAATGCTTTTATTTAAATATTGTAATATAGGTATTGACATTTTAAACAACTTTCATTTGAAAAGCTTTTTCGAAAAGTCGAGTATAACTAATGATAAGAAAGTGCGAACCACTGCAGATTTTTTATATTTATTGATGTGTAAAAGATTTGTGAATTATTTTTTTAATTATATAGTTTTTTAATTTATTATCTTTAATTTTTGTGTCCCGTTTTAATTTTATAAAATTTAGTATACATCTTACCAAAAATATAATCCTTTGTTGCGTTTTGTTTTAATGTTCCATGTTGCTAGAATATCACTTGCAGATTGACATCATATCTTATCAATATTTGCCGGTCATATTTTAACTGTAAATATACCAACATTTTAATGTGTTTGTGAATGTTATAGATAAGATAATAGTGAATAAACAAATATTTATACAGGTATACGGTTAATTAAATATAACTGAGCAGATGATATCATTAATGTGTAAATCATATTCGTAGCTTGATAAAAAAGTTATACAATTTTGAAACCCGAAATACACTAAGCAGGCATTGATATAATGTGAAAAGTGTTGTATTCGTAAATGAAAAACCACACCGAAATAGCCCAAATATGATGAGGAAACAACGCAGAAGAATACAGTCAACAAATCAAGGTTCAAATAAAAAAACTAAGAGGACTCACTGGCTTACAAGTCCTCTTCGGATAACATTTCTAAAACGCGGTTCGCAATACGAGAAACAAGAAACACACACATATATAAAGTATGTCCATATTTCTATGCTAACCATCAGTTACTGGACGGGGGAATGGGGAATGTTTTGAAGAATTCATTGCTCGCAATATATTTAATTTCAAATGCATTTAGACTTTTTACAATTCTGAGATATTTTGAAAAAAAGACAATTTTTTCTGTGTTAACAGAAAACCCTAATTTTCGTTCGTCTCCTAAGTTTTCCTTATGGCGGTTACATTGGATTCGTTTGGCAGTCCTTAAAAATAGCTTTTCAATAACGTACAACATGCCTATTAAATTTTTAATTATACTAGTAGATTTGAACAAAAAAATATTTAAATCAAATACGAAATATATGTGAAACATATGATCAGCAATTGGTTATAGATTGAGAACTTTGTGTACTTGATAATTACCATTAAGCATTGAGATAAGACTTGATAATGGCACATAAATTATCAAATAAAATAACGGTTGATGTGTTGGAAGAGTATTTCAAAGCAACTAGAAACTTTGAAAATGCTTGCACGAACTACGTTCAGTGCTTTCCGGAAAGAACACAACCACACCAGTCATTAACAGAATAATCAGAAATTTAGTGAATTACGGAAATCCAGTGTTCAACGTCGAAGAAAAACAAATTCCATCCATACAAACCAACAATTGTATAAGGCTTAACCGATAATGACTACCACTAAAGATTACAATTTAGCACGTGGTATCTACAAACATGTGAAGATGGTGTTGATTTTACTAGGAAAATACTTTTGACACATGAAACAAGATTACACGTAGAATTTGGTTTTAATCTGGGGTGTGGGTTGATTGGTACGAACTGGAAAACCATTCAAAACATCTGGTACCAGCAAGAAGGCTACTCTGCCTACAATGCTCGTGAGGTGCAATATTTCTTGAGAGAAAATTTAATGAGAAAATTATTTAAAATAATGGGCCAGTAAAATGGCCCGAGAGATCACCCAACTTCCCCCCCCCCCCCGAGTTTTATTTCTGGGGTGCCATTAAAAACGAAGTATTTAACTTTGAACCACCAGAGAATCAGGAAATTTTATAACAAAAAGTCCTGGATATGTTGTGATCATTAAACGAAGTTTCTAATTTTGTTAAAACAAGCTGCCAAAAGTGTGTAGAGCAGAATGCTCGCCATACAGAACACTGTCTTTAAGTCAATTTGAACTTTTAATTTCGTATCAGAGTTACATTTATTTTTTGTTCAATTTTTCGTAGAAATAAAGTCTTATTAGGCATGTTGTACATTACTGAAAAGCTATTTTTAAGGACTAATAGCGCTAAGAACTTGGAATCAATTGAAAATTGGCGGTTTCTGTTAACAATAAAAAATTGTCTATATCGAGTTATTATACATAATAACATTATAAAATACTAATGCCAATTATACATTTTGTCGTTGTGGTGGGTTGGGTTGCGTTGCGTTTGATTGGGTCGTATTGCGTAGGGTTGAGTTGAGTTGAAATTGCCAAATAACGTGAAAATATCAAAACAACAAAAAACGCCAGTTTACTATATTTGTTATGACTTTGCATAAGATAGAGGATCGTTGATAATTAAAAAAACTAATAATAAAGATTGTAAAAATGTAGGAGAGGCTCTTTGATTAATGCATGATTTTTTGTTTTCCTATCTTTTAACTTATACACCGGGTTTCAAATAAAATTCACCACATAGAAGGCGTAGACGGAGACGGCTGAAAACTTGTGTATAAAGCTGTTATATACGTATATACTAATAAATGGTTAAAATTTTAATAAAAATGTTGACTTCTTTAATGGATATACGTGGTGGTGCCAGTGTTTTCACGTTTCTTAGATCGTTATTTCTTAACTTTTATTGCTGTATTTTGGTTGATCTAGTTACCAGTTATCACTGTCCTGTTTGTAAAAATGCCACCAGATTAGAACGTACTCATTCAACAATCTCGAGAACTTGTCGAGGATGGCAGGAAGAACAGCTACAAATACGATTTAGAGGCACTGGGCGTAACAGAAGTACTCAGGAACAGGAAGATCGACGTTAAGAAGAAATTGTCTTCAATACCCTTGGGAACCATCGCGCTCAGTTGCAATAAACTGGTCACAGGATCTCTATGAGCAGCATTTATCGCCGCATTCGCCCATTTGGATTGAGATCATATCATCCAAACCCTCGTCTTCATCTAACAGCTCAGCATAAAGTAGTCAGTGGTGCCAAGCCAGACAGCATTGACTACGTGAATGGGATGATGCATTTTCTCTGATGAGTTTAGGTTTTGTTTATGGCACTCCGATGGACGTACACGTGTGAGAAGACCTAGAGGGGAACGATAAAATTTGCAGTTTGTACAACGAAGGCATACTGGCCTAACACCTGGTGTAATGGTTTGGGTGGCAGAAAAATAGGAGGCCGCTCTCCTTTAACGTTTATCCAAGACAGTTTAAATGCTCGACGTTACATCGATAATGTCTTACAACCAGTTGTCCTTCCTTTGCTTCAAGAGCATCCAGAAGCTATCTTCCAATAAGATAGTGCGCGGCCTCATGTGGCAGTAATGACGCAAAGATTTCCTGAAGAAAATATCGTAAATTTGATACCTTGGCCTGCCAGATAGCCTGACTTATTACCTATAGTACATATCTGGGAAATGATGGCCCGAAGACTGCGTCATCTTGCGCAGCCTCCAAACACTATAGATGAACTGCGACAACAGCTTCAAATAGCCTGGGACGAAATACCCCAGGACGCAATAGATCATCTATTTTCTAGTACGCCTAGAAGGATACATTTCTGCATTCAAGCACGTGGCGATGTTTCACATTATTGACATTTCTTCAATAAAACGCTCTGTTTTTTTCCAAATTTTTAACATTTGTTTGTGTATATGTAACAGCTTTACACAGTTTCCAGACCTCTCCGTCTACTTCTTCTATGTGGTACATTTTATTTGAAACCCAGTTTATTAGCAACAAACTTTACACATATTACAATTTTGTCTGCATCACAATGATACTTTAACCGCTTAGAAATAAATAATAAAACTAAAATATTTCGGCGAATATATCCGTGTACGTCTTTTTCCCTTCCCTTTAATCGTTTCACTGTTGGTTTTTATTTCATTTATTATTTTCTGATGGAGATAATTTAGGTGTAAATTTTTTCTCGCCATGTAAGAAGTTTAATAAGAAATCGCTTATGTAGCAATTTCTTCAAAATATAATCTGTAACCCAGCATATTGGTTACATTGCCATGCTTGCAAATTTACTAATAAAATTCACCAATAAGGCGTCGTTTTATAAATTTCATTAAGCTTTCAGTCGCACTCTCAAAAAGTGCCGCACAAAGGTATCAGTTTATACGCCCACATGTTTCCAAGATTTTATTTCAACAGGATCTTCCAAATAATTTATGATGTTTTAAATTGATAAGTAATATTGTACTAATACCATGTATGTTATAAACAACTTCTGCCACTGCCGCATGAACAACAAAGGGTTGTAAATCATGATTTGAATTAAATATCGGTGGATTACAATGAATTTAAATCGACCCGGTGTATATATAGTTAAAAAAATCCACTAATATTCAGTAGAATTTGATCCAGTTGTGAAACATGTTGTACTTAACGGCAATCGTTGCTCTTTTTGCAGCAGGTAGGCTCCTTTAATATATATAGTATAGTATAGTGCATCATTATTTACTTTCTCCTTGTTCAGTTTCCGCAAATGTGAAACCTGAAGATGTCAAGTTTTTCTTGACGAATGGCAAAGTGTCGATGTTCGAAATCAAAACCGGCGAGTATGGACTCGTCGACATCGATTCAACAAAAACTGTGAAAATAATATGCCATGGTTGGGTAGACAACGTTGACTCTTCGTGGTATGGTCCAAGCAAATCTGAGTATGTGAGAAAGTCTGCTGCCAATGTGATTGGGGTGGACTGGGGTGTCCATGCAAGCGGCTCATATTCGTCGTCCGCCGCAAGCGTTGACGGAGTTGGATACCAAGTGGCTCTTTTCATTTTAGATTTATCCGCTACGTACAATATACCTTTGTCTAGATTCCACGTGATTGGCCATTCCCTTGGCGCACATTTGTTAGGATTTGCTGGTGAGTTATCGTATAGTCCCATACTTTGTGATCTTAATGCAATTAAAACATATAAGTAACTGGTTATATTGCCAAATAGTAACTTTCACTCGCACTAAGCCCATACTAATACATTCTGGATGAGTTGATGAATAACGTGTGATATATACAATCGAACAAATACATTTGCACATGTCTATGAAATAAGAAATAAGAATTAGTAAGTAAATTGAAGAATCATTGCAAAATATCACGAAAATTGCAAATTTCATATAAATCATGTTGCCACTTCTTTTGCGTTTAGATTTTTCAGCGTGTTTTATTGTTTACATCGATTTATAATTATTTTACACCTATAGCTTATAAGCATAAATATGTCAACATGAATGTAATGTATCGGCTATCTCGCAATATCGCCGACATCATTTAATCAGAATTGTCCAGAAGCCTTAAACTGATATTAATTTTCAATTATCAATTAATGGATGTCATCAAATTACATTTGTCGTAATATTAAAATTCCACATTTATTTATTAAGACAGAATGCTCGAGCAAATCATCGAGAAATTAGCGGAAAGGTAGAAAATGTTCTCATTGTATTCGGGTCTGAGACGAAAATTCTGGCAAATGCCACAAGATTTGTCTAAAAATGAAAATGCAATGTTTCGACGTATAGACCATTGGATACTCTCACACGCATATCAGTTTGTACAAACCAGAAATTTCTATAACATTTAGAAACAATATTACATGTTTTGCTTTTGCATATAAACATATTATTACAAAATAAACTTGATTAATATATTGTCTCTATTTCACATAGGTAAGCATATCATTGCATTGACGGGACAAAAGGTGGGTAGGATCACTGGTTTGGATCCAGCCGGTCCCAGTTTTGAAGGAGTAGCTGAAAGCAGGCGCTTGAGTTCAAATGATGCAACATTTGTGGATATCATGCACACCGATTCAGGATTGTTGGGAATTAGAGCTTCTATTGGTCACGTCGACTATTTTCCCAACGGTGGATCGTTCCAAAAAGGATGTGGTATCTTAGCAAGTATGTCCTACAATCTATCAAATATCTTGAAAATTATTCCTTTTCTCAGAATCTTATATTTATGCACAAATTATGTATGTTCGTAGTCGGATGCAGTCATAACAGGGCTCCCACTTTCTTCATCGAGTCGATCAACAGTTATGGATTTGCTGCCGTTGCGTGTTCGAGCACTAGCGATTTCAATAATGGGCGGTGTTCCGCGAACGCGAAGACGGTTATGGGTGATAACGTCGACCTAACCGCCAGGGGTAACTTCTATCTAAATACGGCATCTGCTTCACCTTTCGGGCTCGGTACGGTGTAAAGCAATAACTATATGCAAAACAATAATATTTGTTTTGTTCTTTTTGTTCAGAGATTTCAATCAGAATAAAAGTTTTGTAAAACTAAAAAAATGTTATTTTATTATTTAAACTATGTCAATATCCACCCGAATTAGATTTAGTAGGCGGTTGTCAACACGAAGAACAGTCATTTACTTTTTAAAATTGTCAAGCTTGTCAGCTGGAATTGTTAGTAAGCTCCACTCATTGAAATTAAACGTAGTGGCAAAAAACCACCAGCTAAAAAAATCTAGTTTCACGTTAATCAAGGAAATGTGCGCAAACAATAATTTTTTAACATTTGTCCATCGATTGAATTCCTAGAACTAGTAAATATTGAAGATAATTCTAGCCTTGCTGGTCGTTCAGGTCGTTCAGAAAAACGTAAAAACATAAAATGAAATAAAATTTAAAAAATCTATGGAATTATTTTTGACAATTCTTCCTCGCCTTCCCCGGCTTCTCTCTCCTATTCTTTCCGTTTTTGTTTGTTCTGCTCTATTGTGTAGTTTACATTCTGTAGCAACATAATCTATTATGCGTTTTGCGCATCTAGCTTAGGCGATGAAAGCATAACGTTTCTATAGCGGTTGGTCCAAGAATGTATTTCCTATTAGCAGTTCATTTGTTTGGCAAAGTTGCAAAATAATGCAAAAATGGAAAATATCAAAATTGTGAAAAATTTAAAATTTTTCATAACGCAATTTTCAAGAAATATAAAGACTTTTAAACAATTTCAAATTTTCATAAATATGAACTCAAAATCAAAAAATTACAGTAAAACAAATAAAAAGACACGGTAAATAAAACGACAAGTGATAAAATTCAAAATATTCGCGGATATACCGTGATATCAATGATATTATCTTGGTCAAACGTCGCCACGGAATATAAAACGCTTGTCTTAGCTTAAATCATCCATTTGAAATAATTCTATTATTATCAAGCTCTTCTGACATCATCAATAACTTAAAATGTGTTACCTACTTATTTCAGCTGTAAAATAGTAATGAACTACTAGTTATGAAATACTAATAACGTTTTTATTAACACGAAAAACTAAATTACAGTAATTGTTGACAGATTTTGACACTAAAAAAATGATTGATATAAATGTACGTTGGGACCTGCGACAATCATTTTAAAATCCATGACCACCCTTGACCAAGGTAATGTGTGACAAAAGTAAAAGAACACCAAGAATTTCCTCAGTAGTTCCAGTATTTTTTTCCTTTAATGCTAAAGAAGTTGTCGCTATATGTGGGTGTCAGTTGATGACTTACGGCACTATTGTTAAAAATCGAGTAGTGGACATTCGAGAAGGGTGTTTATCTTTTCGCCAAATTGCAGCCCATTTAAACAAAACGGTGGCAAACTGTTATCATGTTTGGTATGAGGACGCTGTGGACGAGAACAACGAGCCAGACGTTCAGGGCGTCCCCGACAAACAGCACATCAAGACCGTTGCTTAAGACTGCTGGCTGTGACGGACCGGTTTTCTACCACCGATTACGAACCAATGGTTTGACCACTAGAACCGCCTACAGGCGAATAAGATCTTTTGGGGGCATGTCTTACCGGTCGTAATTTGTGTTATCACTCACCGCTGCTCACAAAAACTACGATTAGAGTGGTGGGATGAAGAATGGCATCAGGTGGTTTTTAGTGACGAATCCCGATTTTGTCTGGGTATGAGCGGTGGTCGGATAAGGGTTAGAAGACGACGTGGAGATCGGCGACATCCACAGATTTTCGTGGAACGCCATGTAAATCAAACTGTTGAAGTTATGGTATGGAGGGCAATTGGATATGTTAGTAGATCACTAGTAGTGTTAGGGGTACCATGCTTGCTCACCGATACGTTGCGGATATTATAGAGCCCCATCTTCTTGTGTATCTCCACACCTTACCAAACTCTGTTTTTCAACAACATAATGCCTGAGTAATAGCTTAAGTTACTATGGCTTGTTTTGTTTTTCGTTCGCAGAATACCGACCGTTATTGATATCGCTACCGATCGAACACGCAACGGCAACAAATCCATAGCTGTTGATTTACTCGATGAAGTATATGGGAGCCCTATTATGGCTGCACCCATAATACTATATCAACTAATAAATTTTCAAGATATTTAATAGACTTGTACATACTTGCTAAGATACCACAGCCTTCTTGGAATGATCCGCCATTGGAAAAAAGTCGGCGTGACCAATAGTAGCTTTATATCCCGTAAATCCTGCATCGATGTGCATGAGATGTGTTGCATCACTTGAACTCAAGCGATTGCAACTCAGCAACTCCTTCATAACCGAGACAGGGAGGATCCAGACCTGTGATCCTTCATATCTTTTGTCCCGACAATGCGGTGATATGCTTACCTATGTCAAATAGAGAAAGTATATTAGTCAATTTTGTAATTTGTAACAATATGTTTATATGCATAGTAACGAATGCGATATTCTATCTAAATGATGTAGAATTTTCGGATTTGTACAAATTGATATGCGTATGGTTGATCAACGAGACATTGTATTTTCAAATAAAAAAAAATAATGTAGCATTTTCCAGAAACGTCTGCTTAGATGAACCAATAAAATGAGAACATTTGCGACCTGTTAGTCCCCCCTAATTGTTTCTAATCCTTTCTGCGGCGAAAGGTCTGGAACATTATCTAAGATTTCGTCTTAAGAAGTAAATGTGGAATTTTAATAATACGATAAACGTAATTTGATGGTACCTATTAATTAAGAATTGAAAATTAATATCAAGCCTTCTTGATTAAATCACGTCGGCCATATTGCGCCTTAGCACTTGCAATATGTGCATCATGTTGGGTTATAAGCTATTGGTGTAAAGCAACTACCAATTCATATAAACAATGAAACACACTAAACAATATAACGCAAATATAATACAACAATATGGTCAATGTTGTCACATTCACCATACGCAAAATTACGATTGACCACGTGCAATTCGGTTTATAGGTTAAATGTGTTTTAATAAATGTGAGTTAATATAATGGATATTTTAAATTTTTTTACAACAAAATCATTTGGCCCAAAAAATAAAAAAAAACATGAGAATGCCCAAGCTCACATTAATGCTCAATGGAGATGAAGCTGCTGGGAAAAGAAGATATACGACAACAACTCGACAGTGCATGCAGACGAAATATTCAACAACAAAATGAACAAGTAAGAAAAATGGATATGTTCTTTCAAAACTTATTGATTGCACAAAGTTTGGCGGGGCTTTGGTGCTAGTACTTCGAGGCCACGATGAAACGAAAAATTCCTCTAATCCCGCAATTTTCAGAGGTCTAATAAATTTCAGTTCGGAATTAGATATATCACTAAATGATCATTTTGAAAATTCTGTTGTTTTTAAAGGTACTTCAAAAATTATTCAAAATGAGCTGCTGGATTGCATGTTGGCACTTGCTCAAGATGGTATTAAAAAAGAAATTTGAGAGCTGAATATGTCGCCGTTATAGCTGATGAAACTACAGATGTAGCAAATCAATATCAAATGACTGTGATATTTAGATATATTCTACCAGATGGTACAGCAGTTGAATGATTTTAGTGTTTTACTAATCCTTCTGATCATGATGCGGTCAATTTATCAGAATGCATAAGAACTATTTTGAACAAGTGAAACAACATTTGAGAAAAAAAATCCTATTAAACATTTAGAAACTACAGTATAGGTATACCCATTTCTTGATAAAGTTCGTCTGCAAGCAGAGTTAGAATTAATTTATAGAAGACCTGATTTTAGGAACATAAGTGGTGCTATTCATCTGTTGAAATTCATAACAGATAATAACTTTCAAGATATATTTTCTGCCACCGTATTAATAACTATCCAATGACCACAATTGAAGCGGAACGACGTTTTTATACATTTGCCAGACTTCAACGAAGCTGATATAAAGATGTTTGCTGACAACAAAAACAGAAAAATGGACTTTCTTTTCAAGCAGTTTAATACAGTTTAGACATTAAGCGTGAAAAGTAACTGTAATAAAGGATGGGTATGTACCTACTACATGACATGAAAGATTTTATACGATTTTAGTTAAAAATTTGCATGTTCTTGATTTTGTGAACACCTTACGCTTTCAACACACAAGCAGCCACTGATGCATCTTCTCTAAATCATTTATGACGTTTTAAATTGATAAGCAATATGTACTAATACCATGCATGTTATAATGTTATAAAGATTGCCGCATGAACAAACACAGTATTGTAAATCATGATTTGAATTACAGTGGATTACAATGAATTTAATAATAGCCGGTGTATGGATATATATATATACTATACTGCAACATTTAGTAGATTATGATCCAGTGGTGAAAATGTTGTACTTAACGGTCATCGTTGTTCTTCTTGCAGCAGGTAGGCTATTTTAGTGCATAGTGTATATATTGTACCATTATTTACCTTTTCCCTGTTCAGTCGCCGCAAATGTCGAACCTGATGACGTCAAGTTTTTCTTGACGAATGTCAAACTATCGGCAATCGAAATCAAAACAGGCGAGTATGGACTCGCCGAAGTCGATAAATCAAGTACTGTGAAAATAGTATGTCATGGTTGGATAGACAATGTCGACTCTTCATGGTATGGTCCAACTACATCTGAGTATGTGAGAAAGTCTGCTGCCAATGTGATTGCGGTAGACTGGAGTGCTCATGCAGTGGGTACATATTCGTGGGCCGCCGCAAGCACTAACGGCGTTGGATACCAAGTGGCTCTTTTTATTTTGGATTTTTCCGCTACTTATAATATACCGTTGTCTAGATTTCATGTGATTGGTCATTCCCTTGGAGCACATGTGTTTGGATTTGCTGGTGAGTTATAGTATTTATCGTATATTCATAAACTTGGTCATCTCATAATTTTAATACAATTAAAATATATTAGAGAATAACCTGTTATATAAGTCATCATAATAATGTGTCTTGGGTGTTGTCAGTAAACAAATATGTTCATGGTGTAAACAATTGAAAAATACGCAAACGCCGAAATAAGAATTATTATAATTAAATTGAAGAATCGTTGCAAAATGTAACAAAGATTGTAAATTTCATATAAATCATGTTCCCACTTCATTTGCATTATATTGTTTAGTGTATTTATTGTTTATATGAATTAGTAGGTACTTTAGCCCTATAGCTTATAAGCCAACTTGATGCACATAACGCGCAATATGGCCGACATGATTTAATCAGAATTGCTCCAAAGACTTAAAATAATATTAATTTGTAATTCCTAATTAATCGACACCATTAAATTACATTTATCGTATTATTAAAACTCCCCATTTACTTATTTAGACGAAATCTTGGGTAGATAATATTCCAGGCGTTTAACCGCAGAAAGAGCAACAAAGTAATTAAGGGAGACCAATAAGTAGCAAATGTTCTATTTGTATTCGTTCATCTAAGCTGACATTTCTGCGTTGATCAACATATTACAAAATAAATTTGATTAATGTATTTTCTCTATTTGACATAGGTAAGCATATAATCGCATTGTCGGGACAAAAGATAGGAAGGATTACCGGTTTGGATCCTGCCGGTCTCGGTTATGAAGGAGTAGCTGAAAGCAACCGCTTGAGTTCAAGTGATGCATCATTTGTGGATATCATGCACACTGATGCAGGATTGGCGGGATATAGAGCTTCTATTGGTCACGCCGACTTTTTCCCCAATGGTGGATCATTTCAAAAAGGCTGTGGTCTCTTAGCAAGTATGTACAATTTATCAAATATCTTGAAAAATTATACTCTGCTAGCCGAAAAGTTCAACATCGATGGGTCCCGGGTAGGAAACATAATTCGAGTACACTGACAACGGTGTCAGCCGTTTTGCGAAGTTGACTAGTTTTCGAGATATTCACGTTTCACGAGTATTGAAGGTCGTAGGAAGTGCTGGAGAATGTGAAGGAACGATGAATCTGAGACATTTTCACCACAGGAATCCGATTGTTCCGTACATTTAAACCATTTATCCATCAGATATCGTTTCAGTTCATCAAAATTTCTTAAAAAATTGTTTACTTTCCACATAAAAATATTTTTCGCTCAGACATCTTATATTTCTGATGCTTCTTCTTGTAAATTCCAACAAATATCTGCTAAAAGAGCATCCAACTTTTTCCCGCTATACCAACGTTCGAGTCTTGCCGTTACTTGGTGGAAACGCTCGCCGTGCACATCTGATTCGGTTGGTGATTGCTCAGCGAATTTTTCAATATGTGCATGTAGAAAATGAATATTCAATGACGTTTTAACATTGATGCGATGAAGAACAATAAGCATAAAAGCGCCAGTTATCGGATCGATGAATCCCGAGAATAGTCTCAATGACCGCTTTAACGCAATCCCATGCCACGAGCTCTGAATCACTGGGGGCATTTTCAAATTTTTCTGGTCTAAATAGTTCTCTACCAGCTCTATATTTTCCTGGCTTAGCTATGTCCGGGATGAAATGCTGCTCATTGTCTTTAACAATGCCTATTGCATCAATCATTCGCTTAATTGGTTCAATTATCATCGGATATGCCTTTCCGCTTTGCATAACGCTATAAGGACGTGTATTTTCCGGATCCATAACCTTCTGTCCTACGTTCCTGCGACATTGGTCTTGACACTGTCGGTCGCGTTGTTTGTTGCAGACTCATCGGCCTCGAGAACCTCCGCGTCCTCGTCCTTCAGGTACGCCTCGGCACTCAACATGTGTCTGCTCCTGTAATATCCCTGTAAATATTCTTCCGTTGTACTCGATCTTTTCGGAATGGGAATTTTTTCCGAATGTGGCAATGGCAACACATTTGTTGCTTTGTATTTAATTTGGCGTTCTTTGCTTCTGTTTAGTCCATTACTATAATTCAAGCACGCATAACATTCTTCCGGATCATGTACTTGTGGATTCAAATAAATCATCGGAACGCCAAAAGCCATATTATTGATTTTACCTTCATTCCATTTGTTCAATCCCGACAAGCATCCGGTACACATGACAAACGGGGCCCATTCGACATCACGAATAATATTTCCTCCAAAGTATCGATGATACACTTCAGAGATTTCTGAACTGATAGTTCGTTTACTTGGCATCATAGTGAATCTGCCGCAAACGTAACAAAAGTTGTTGAATTTCCTACAGTTATTCATGTTTGATATTTCAAACGATTGATTTATTGGATCGATCGAATCGCAAACCGTAATATGTCAACAATCCAAATACAATAAGCCAATGTCGTAATACTAATGTTATCTGTCGTCGAATAGGTGAAACAGTTCTTATTCAAAGTGATTCCATCAAAGCGAAGATATTTTGTCGAACTTAAACGATATCTGATGTATAAATGGTTGAACTTTACGGGAAATCGGGTTCCTGTGGTCTCAGATTCATCGTTCCTTCACATTCTTCTGGACTTCCTGCCACCATCATCACTTGGTAAGTTAGAACAAGCGAAAACATTTCATAAAACGATGAAATTTTGTCGAACTGAAACGATATTTGATGAACGAATGGTTGAAATATATGGAAAATGTGTTTCTTGGGCCTTTTTTTGTACAATCTTCAAACGTGAATATCTGGAAGACTATAGTCAGCTTTACAAAACGGCTGACAGCGTTGTATTCAGCGTACTCGAATTTTCTACCCAGGACGCATCGATGTTGAAAAAAATAAGTTCCCGATTCGAGCACAGTGTTATTAGTTGATATATTAGTCTTCTTAGAATCTTATTCTCATTTTCAAATTGTGTATGTTCCTAGTCGGGTGCAGCCACAATAGGGCTCCCATATACTTCATCGAGTCGATCAACAGCTATGGATTTGTTGCTGTTGCGTGTTCGAGCGCTACCGATTTCAATAACGGGCGGTGTTCCGCGAACGAAAAGACATTGATGGGTGATAATGTCGACCTAACCGCCAGGGGCAACTTTTATCTAAACACAGCATCTTCTTCCCCTTTCGCGCTCGGTACGGTGTAAAACAATAACACCATGTAAAACAAAATATTATTGCTTTACACTTTTTGTTGAAAGTTTTGAATCAGAATAAATGTTTTATAAAAATAAAAAATATTGTTGTTATTTAAAGTATGTGCAATATCTAACCGAATTATAATTACTAGGCGGTTGTCAAGACAAAAAACAATGAATTCCAAACAGAATATGTAATTTAGTTTTCGAAGTTGTAAATTTCGTTAGCTGGCAAAATATTAACAATCTCAGCAAACAAGCACGTGCAAAAAAATTGTCCAGTTTTATCCAAATGTAGGACAATGTATAATAAAAATTTATCAACATTTTTCCACCGAACCAATTCCAAAAAGCAGTGTGTACACAATTAAGTCTTTTGAATCCAATGCCCAAAAATAGGAATCAGGGATACGGATGCATAATTTATATACTAAAATTAACAAAACATTCTCCACTATGTCGCATATAATCTTATGCACGATTTAAGTGTGATAACGCGAGGCGAAATTTTTATTACATTCGCGAATATTTTGATGTAAATTTTATCATTTGTACCTTAAGCCGTTAATGCTAAGGATAAATGAATCCAAAAACAAATTCTTAACGAAATATGTAATATTTTCCACTGTTGCAAATTATTTAAGTGAATGTGTAACATGGCGATTTATTCGTTCATTCCACGAACGTATGATCCTACATACATTCTTTTATTTCGGGGTGATCCTGTGACATAATTCAAAAATTGTGATTGAGTTAGTCAACAAAATAATTTGTCCATAAAATGAAAAGTTCTTCTAATCTGGTATAAGCTAGGCCTATCGAACAGTGAAAGATAGATACACGAAACGAAAAAAGGACTATAAGGCGAGTCTGCAGTTTAATACTATTATATTTTTTATGTAGTGTCAGTTACTTATTCTATTTTCTTCATTTTATTTTATTACTTTGTTTATGCCTAATATAAAAAAGTATAATAATTATGAAAATTTTCGATCCCTCGAGTTTGTAACCGATATACACGTTTGATTTATACTATGTGTGTATGTGTATATGTGTAATGGCGGTAGTTTACTTTATATATGTTTATCTAAGTATAAGTTCAGTACGAATCTCTAAGATTTCTTACAAAACATAGGCGCAGTAACTTCCAAATAAAATGCTAATGATCTCGGCGATTGAGATCTTATAGCTTACTTTACTAAGTTTAGTCTTACTTAGCACAAGTATAGGCAAATGTAATTAAGTAACAATAGACCAAACTCACAAGAGAGGGGATATCGGAAACTGAGGAGTTTGCTATATTATCACATACAGATAGATATAAACAATTACAGAAAAAAACTAGATTCCATAAACAATGTTACAATAAATGAGCAGCTTCCAGCCTCTATCAATATAAATTTATCCTGCACATGCCAAATATATCTGCAAAAAATAGCATAAGCTAGTTGGGATGGGTGAATGTGCTTCAGCACAAGCTATCATTAGTATTTATTATTGTGAAAATATAATAAGTGTCACAAACTTTAACGGCTGATCGTATGAGCCAAAATATGCTGATAAGTCTAAATGAACATGGGTCCGCAAATGGACGGTTCTGGAGATACGAAACATTTTGCGTTTACACCACTTTTTTTTATTATGTATAAACAAGCAATGTAATTTATGAACAAACGAAAGATGCAAAAAGTCAAATAAGATGTTTAAAATGCCCTCCCTCCATTTCAACGCAGGTCCGACATCTCCGTGGCATGGAACTTTGTACATAGAATCCTAAAGGAAGAAATCGTCTAAAAAACACCCCGTGTGTTCTGCAGATCGTTCAGATAAGCAGCGCCTGTCAATCGGTTTGGTAAAACAACCGGGCCTAGTAATCTGTCCCCCAAAATACCCACCCAAATGTTCAATGAAAAACGTAGCCGATGTCTGGATTCCATAATAGCATGGGGATTCACGTCGGCCCACACATGCGTATTGTGGAAATAAAAAAACTCCGAAACCGTACATTTGCGAACCCATATTCATTACGACTTTTCGGAATATTTTGGGCCATACCATCAGCCCTTAACGTTTGTGACACTTTTTTATCACCCTGTATAAATAAGTAATAAATTAATTAATAACACTAGTTTACAAATAATAATTTGTTTAATATACCTTTAATAAAATCATTACTTTTACGTTTAGTTAGTTACCTTCTATCAAACAAAAACAACAGTGAATTTTTTGTATCACGTCACAGTTTTTTGCTGCCCTTCTTTCTTCCTTATCTACAGGAATGCGTCCGATTTAAATTCATTGTTTTAAGGCAGACGGTAACAGTGTGTGCTAGAAGTGATAAAGTGTTACAAAATGTATAAAAGATCGTGTAAATTAGCTTCTGAGCATTTTTGTTATGTTTTGAGGATATTTTATATTTGCAAAGAAAGGAAGACCAATCACAGAAGCACTAAGAACAGCGTATCTGCATTATTTTGGTTTTTCTGTAACTAATTAAGAGAAAAAATGGGTGCCACACGTTTTCTGTGAAAGTTGCAGAATAACTCTAATGCGATGAGTGTCAGGAGAAAAAGTATTTCTTCAATTTGGGATTCCAGTATTATGGCGAGAGCCCACAAGTCACGAAAACGACTGTTATTTTTGCATGACATCGCCTTCAGGTTTTAATTCCAAAAACAAAGATAAAATATTATACCCGATCACAAAGCCGATTCCACATTCAGAAAGCCTACCACATTATGTTTATTCAGGTATGTCAAGTAGTCAAAGTAGCGATGATGTTATTGACGAATATTCTGTTGACAATTTCAGTATGGAAGACAATAACAAACCGCATTTAATGGAACAAAGTGAATTAAACGATCTGGTACGAAACTTACAGTTGTCTAGATCGAAGTCAGAGCTTCTTTCCTCTCGATTACAACAGTGGAACCTACTCACACCAAGCACACAAGTAACATATTACAGGAAGAGCAGTAAGAGTTACAGTGACTTTTTTTATTAGAAAGGGTAAGTTTTGCGTCTGCCATGATATTCCGGGACTTTTCAATGATATGTCGGGTTAGAGAACATCATTACTTAAGAAAAGTATGGCCTGCTCGGAATGAATATATTCCAGCACAAATGAATCTGAAAGAAACAGCTTTAGTAGACCCAAAAACATAATTTTGCCCCCATTACATATTAAATTTGACCTCATGAAGAATTTTGTGAGAGCTATGGATAAAACTAGTGCTGGTTTCCATTATCTAAAAAAATGCCAAGTCTTTCGGAAGCAAAACTGAAAGGGGGGATATTTGTAGGCCCACAGATACGTAAACTAATGCAAGATAATAAAATAAAAATTATTAATAAGAATTATTGCGCAATTATCACCAGATGGGTGTAAATATGTCTCTGAAAATAAATTTTCTTAACTCGCATTTGGACTTCTTTCCTGAAAACTTGGGCAACATGAGTGGTGATCAACAGGGCGAGCGGTTTCATCAAGACCTGAAAGTTTTCGAAGATAGACATAAAGGTTTTAGGGATGAAAATATGTTAGGAGATTACTGCTGGTCTGTTTTTAGAGAAACTGATCCAGAACAGTATAAACTTTGACTGACTTTTCTAAGGCTTTCGACCGTAATTATCATACAATACTCTTAAACAAGTTTGATGCTTTTGGTTTTTCCCCACGCCTAATGTCTTTATTCAACTCCTATCTAAAGAATAGGAAGCATTATGTCGGTTATATGGGTCAAAAATCAAATGAGTTCATCCCAACTTCTGGTATACCTCAGGGAAGTAATCTAGGGCCTTTGCTTTTTCTCATTTTCATTAATGATGTATGTTCTAACATTGAATGTAATAAACTATTGTTTGCTGATGATATTAAACTTTTTTTCAAAATTCATAATACTAATGATGTGTGTGGTGTGTGGTGTCTCCAAATGCAATGTGGTATCGTTCTCCCGAAAACTTAACCCTATTAAATTCAATTACACTATTAATAATACTGCAATCCACCGCTGTAGTGTTTTCAAAGATTTGGGTATCATCTTCGATGAAAAACTAACTTTTTCTGATCACATCAACTTCATTACCTCATCCGCTTTGAAAACTTTGGGATATTTGATCAGAAATACCCGAACTTTTACATCAATTGATGCCATTTTGCCCATATATTATTCCTTTGTTCGCTCCAGGCTAGAATATGCCTCGGTTATTTGGTCTCCTATTTACAAAGGTCACTCCGTTGCAATTGATAAAATACAAAGAAAGGTTCTGAAATATCTTCACTTCAAGAAAACCGGTCTATACCCGGTGCAGGGTTTGGATGACGTTATACTTCTCAATACTTTTAATATGGAGTCACTACAGTTGCGGAGACATCGGATTGATGTCAAGTTCTTGTACGACTTATTAAACAATAACATTGATGCGCCTCAGCTGTTGGAAAAAAATCATTTCATGGTACCACACCATCCTACTCGGGTTCATCGCATTTTTTACTCTACTACATCTCGTACAAATATTATGCGCCACTCGCCATTATTTAGGATATGTGATTATTTCGATTTTATATCTGACAATAGTACAGATATTAATTTCACTAGTTTAGGGGTTATATTAAACAGATGTACTACGAACACCTGATATCGTTATGTATTTACTCTGTTTTTTTTTCTCTTTATTCTATTTTTAGTTAATATTAAGATTTGATATGAGTGCTTAATTTTTAATTTTTATTTTTAGTTTGTCCTGTAATTAGATGTTTATCTGTTGGGCAATAAAGATATTATTATTATTATTATTATTAAGAACAAAGTAAAATAACTTATTTTTAATTTGTTGTTTGTTAGTTTTAGGAATTCATGTATTGTTATTAATTTAATATATCTTGATGGATTTTTTTTCAATATTTTGCTGAATTCAGTGCCTCCAAATCTATAAGAAATTACAACTTTCAGCTAAGGTATATAAATCGTGTAAACTAGTGTAATTAATAAATAAAGATCTGAGAAAATTGTAAGGTTAATAACAAGGAGCACACTAGAACAATATGTTGAACTTGTTTACTACAGAGCAAATTTTTGATTGCCTATTTTATTAACTTCTGTTTTAAGCCAGTTTTATTTTTGTTGGAGGCTCAAATGACATTGATTGATGCGCTGACTCAAATTCAATGTTAATGTTGAAGAATGTGATTGATTTGTTTCTAGATTCAGGCTAATATCACCTCTAATGTTTGCATCTGATAAATACGTCTTCGTCACGACAAACCGTACTTCAATTGCATGATTAAACATTAATAATTACTTACATTGAAAATAAATTTAAGTGTAAGAACTTTACGTGTGTCCGCATCAAAGAAACTTTGCTGAGTGCTGATCATGCGAAACATTGTCAATATCTTATTCTAAAACGTCATGGGCGAAGCTTCATCTGCGAACAAATCAACAGGATGGAGTAATTGTGAAGAGACTTTATTATGTGTTGCAGAGTATAGTTCGCTGCGTAATAATTTGCCATAAAAGTAAGAATTTACATTGATACACCAGACAATTTTTTCAATGTTTTTCTTCAAGAACATACTCCAATAATTTTTTGTGTCTCCGAGCACTGATTGAATTGTGCACAAGCAATAATTAATATTTACGGTTATAAATATATTGCTGCAGTTTTCTTTTGGGTTGTCTTCATCATCATCATCTAAAACTCAAGAATATATTGGCTACTATTGTAGCTAAGAATGAAACATATGCTAATGAACGTTGTGGTACTTAATGCTCTTACCACGAATGAAATCTATAATTCTTAAATTGCCAAATGAAAACTAAGCTGATCTTGATGATGTTTCAGCGAAATTAATAAAATTGTGTGTAAATGTGATATCGGAACACTTAACGATTATACTAAATTGTTGAGTAGAAGTCGCAAAGTTTCCGCATGTCATGACATCGCTCCTTAAAAAAGGCGATGTCAATGATGTTGGTAATTACCGGTCTATTGGAATTCTTAGTACATTTGAAAAGGCGAGACGCATAGTGGATTACATGAAGATCAATATTGTTATAATTTGTTTTCTAACATTGTTTTCTAACATGCAACTGCGTGCATTTACTTTATACAATCCATAAAGGATAACTTAAATAGGCAACTAAAAGTTGCTGCTTTATTCTTTGATCGAATTAAAGCATTTGATTCCATAGTTTTTCTTTTTCTTACTTGGTAAGATAAGCACGTTGGAAATGTTAATAACTGGATGCGGTCGTATTTAACTTATCGTAAGATTAATATTAAAATTGGTGTTGCAAGTTCTGATCATTATGATCTACACTTGGAGTATTTCATAGCTCCGTACTAGGTACCCTCCTTTTTATATTATTCATAAATAACCCGAATTTATTAATGACGGCATTGTCTTTTTTGTACTCGGATTATACATACTTCCATAGTTGTAAGTTCAAATAGCACCGATGAGTTGACCCTTAAACTTAATTCAGTTAGCAAAATTGTGCGATCGGAACTAATGATCAATATTAGTGAAACAACACTTGATTTTCACTTATAAAATGAACAATGAAACGTTTGGAAATTCGATTGAATTATAACAATTATATTGCGTCCTAACTCGTGTACATTCTTGGGCACTTTTAGTCACTTCAATCTAGATCGGAATGTTGAGATGGATGATACTTTACTTATCCTATTCTCATCCAGTAATGTCTTCATCTTCCTCAGTACTTTTATATGAACTCCTCCCTTATAAAAATATCGCCTTCAGTTTTTCTCATGTTTTCACTTAATACCATACACTCTGTTCCATCTGGTGCTTTCATACAGCCATCCTTATTCCGCAAAAACTTACACCTGCTGCAATTCTCATCCAACTCCATCCAAAGGTTCAGTAAAGGTCTTAGCACATCCCTGATACCATCTAGGGATGAAGAAATAATACACACATAAATAATACATGAAACTATAACTGTACGTATTACTCTTGCATGCAAGTAAAAATAACTGCTTTTATATACTAAATTATAAATAAAAACTTAACTCCAATAAATCCATGAAGTAATATTCGGACATTTTATCTATTTATGATTTATTACGGGATATATATATTAAATATACATAATCTGTGATGTTTATTGTTATTAAAGTTGTAAATATGTATTATATTCTAAATCTGGCTTAGAAAGACGAAGAAATTCTGGATTATGTGCGTTTACTTAGATAAACTACTGTATATAACCGTCGTATCGCTACTTTTCAGGAAGTTTAAAAAAATGCGTCTAGTATACTTATTCGCTGTCCTCTTCGTTGCAGGTAAATAATTTTGATTTATTTTCAGTTACTGTTATTAAAAAAGTAGGTACTAATAATGTTTATTATCACTCTTCAACAAATATTTTAACAAACTTTAATTTCCCACACTTCACTTAAACAGTCAATTTCTCAGTGGCTATGAATCTTAGGCAAATATTTGTTAAAACCCTATTGAATTTATATATATATATATATTTATCTGTTTATTCCTACTATGTAGTCATGTGCTTTAATGCGCGCAGTTTCAATATTTATTTCTAGATGTTATTTTAAACAATATATTTAACTATAAATAAAATGTAATGGCTGTGCGATAATGATTTGGAACTGGAATTGTGTTTTAGTTTCTGCCCGAGTGCAAAAAGCCGACGTGCAATTTTTTCTAACGAACGCCAATAACAGATTCCTGCAAGTTCGTACTGGAGAACTTAACATAGCTAACATCGATCGTACGAGGGATGTGAAGATCATAAGCCACGGATGGGTCGACGACATAAACTCGTTCTGGTACATGGATACAAAAAATGCTTACTTAAGAAGAGGAGCTACGAATGTGATCGCCATTGACTGGTCGGTACACGCGAATGGTTTGTATTCGACAGCGGCGAACAGAATCGAAGATGTTGGATATTTCGTCGCTTTGTTGATAATGGATATATCTGACATGCACGGAATACCACTGTCTAGATTCCATCTCATTGGACATTCGCTCGGTGCCCATTTGTTTGGTTTCACTGGTAAGTGCATCGTTCGAAGATTTATGTTTTACGATTTTTCAAAAAGTTCGTACTATTGAGATATCAAGATAACGAGATGTCAAAAAATATATATTACTTCCATGACGTAAAATACTAGTACATTTTTACGATTTATATAAAGTGTCCCGTCCAGAATCTCCAGTTGCTTCCTATGTTGTGACCTCTCACTTCATCTAAACATCGAAACACCCGATTTTTAGATAATAAGTTAACTTTATGATTTTGATTGCTACGTAATAATTAGCATTATTACTTTGATTTGAATTATTAAATATTGATCCACTCATAGTATAATAATAAATAGTACATACATTGAAGCGCACCTAATAAAACATTTTTGTATTGACTAAAAATTAAAGAAATTGTTTATGTAGGTCAACACCTAATCAGACTGAGGGGGCAGCGAGTGGGAAGAATCACAGGATTAGATCCTGCGGGACCAAGTTTCGAAGGTGCGCCGGCTAATCGCCGTATCAGCCCAGATGATGCAACATTTGTGGATATACTTCACACCGACGGAGGTATTGCGGGAATGAGAGCATCGGTTGGCCACATTGATTACTATCCGCATGGTGGAACTGCAAGGCAAAATGGTTGTGGCCTTCTACAGAGTATGTAGATATTTAAATGTGTAACAAGGAAGTACAACACTCTTTTGTTTAATTGCAGTTGGGTGCAGTCATAATCGTGCGCCGATTCTTTTCCACGAATCGGTGAACAGTAACGCTTTTGTGGCTGTAGCGTGTGCAAATGTAGGAACTTTTAACAACGGAAGATGCAACAACAATCAGAGAATTATCATGGGCGAAAATGTTGATCAAACCGCCAGAGGTGATTTTTTCCTCAACACGAGGGCTTCTTCGCCCTTCGGTCTTGGAACGATATAATCACCATAGTTTAGCAATAATCAATTGTTATGTATCCATAAAAAATGTAAAGTTTGAAACAGTATAGTAATAGATCTCTCATGATAAAATATACAACAGGTGGCTTTATATTCACTAAATGTTTGTAGTCTGAGAAAAAAACTGCAAATACAGTTTTCTATTCTAGGTGGGCTATTGTACATATTTTTTATTTTTATTTCTATTTCTGGACAGATTAGTTTTTGTTTTCGTTGCAAATACTGATACTGGCGTGTTGATTTTTCATCTTATAATCTATGGTGCCATGATAAAAAATAATTATAATCCATAATTTAAGACAAACATTTGAAGTTATATATAATAATCCGTTAATTTACTGTCGATAAATGTTTATGAGTAAAATTTTACCTAGGTTCCAAATTAAGTGGTATTAAGAAACGTAAAATTTAAATTTTATGCCATATTCGTACGTTTACTTTTGCAACATTCTATATGGAAAATAAATAAATATTTATAATGACGTGAGTGGAAGTTGTCTCTGGTAGTCGACAAGAAGCTTCTTTAGTTATTATTTGGGCTGATGAAAATCGATTCATCAAAAATCAAGATATTCTTGAATTATGTACATATAGGGAAGTGAGGCAACAATGGGATAGTCAGTGACATGCATCAAAAGGGAGTGCTGAGGAAAACCTCGAACTTCCTTTTTCTGAAGGACCAATGGCGGTTGAAAAATGTGTCGCTTATTACATCTTTTAAGCGCTATAAGTGTGTTTGACGAACTGATACAGGGTATTTGACGTGGGGCGGTATGGGATTGCGGCCATGACCGACCAATTCCCGCGAATTTTATGCGATCGTCCTGAAGAGACTGAAGAAAACCATCCATGACTTTCCACCGTCCAGCAAGTACTCGTCTCGTCTCGTTGAAACGATCACCGCTCGACGTGTCAAAACCGTTCGACACAGTCTGGCACCAAGGACTTCTCCACAAGATGCTGCAAGCAGGGGTACCCCTCGCATTAGCCCAGTTGATAGGATCGTTCCTTTGTGAAAGAATGCTTCGCATCAAACTGAACGGAACGCGGTCAGTACCTAGGATGCTTGCCGCATGAGTTTCGCAAGGATCGCTGGTTTAGCCGCTGTTTTTCTACATCTTTGTGCGAGACATTCCGAAGACGCCAGAAACGCATCTCGCGCTGCACGCCGACGACACCGCCGTTTAATGGGGTTTGATTTGCCAGAAGAACATCCGAAGAAACCTGCAAGAGGCCGCCAATGGATTGGAAGATTGGTATCGATTATGGATGATCTAAATCAACCCCGCGAAGAGCACCGCCATCATCATGGAACGAAATAGAAGACGAATCCGCGAACCCGATGTCTCGATGTTTGACCGCGAAATTCCATGGCGAATCGAAGGACTTGGGAGTCGCACTTGATTCTAACCTCACCTGGAAGCCGCATATCGTATCCGCCATCTACGAAACCAATGGAATGCTTGCGTCACTCAACGGAATATTGATCCGACGAAGTAATCTTAATTCTGTTAACAAAATTAAGACTTACTAGTCAATCATCAGACCTGTGATGACTTACGCCCGTCTGCGGAATGTCTGCATATGAAGAAGCTTCAGCTAGTTCAGAAGAAGTTTCTACGGATGGTTTCGATTTTCCGTGGTTTGTCAGGAATGAACACTTATACCGAGACACCGAAGATCAGCGACGTGATAAGCGATCCGCTGTGAGATTTCACGATAATACGGAGACCGCTCACTTATCCCAGGATTGGGAGACTACGATGAACAAATTCAGCACGGCTACAATTGGCCAAGGATGCTGCACATCTAGCACCGCGAAGTTGTGCGCAATCTGCAGCTTTATCGCGCACTGAATCTGGCCCGTCATTTCAGAAATGAAGGAGGAACATTTCCAAAAGACTCCTCAATACCACTATCGTTCATCGTTCATTGATTGATTGTCACTTTAGTGCGAATCGGATTATCTACAATAACATTCATGAAATTATTTAGCTAGAGATGTTGTTTAGCTGGTCGTTTGCGGGCAACAGTGGGATCAAAGATTAAAACAGAAACAGAATAGCAATTGCAATAAAAGAATAGTGATATGGGAAACATAAGACATCTCCCTCGTGGTGGTAAGATGAATGTACTGTACTGCAGTAAAAACTACTACTATTTACAAGTCAAACAGACAGATCAAAGAATGCAGAAACTGCTCAAAACAAAAAAGAAACTTACATACTCCGTAGTACAGAATTTCTCCAGACCTGGAGAAATCTTCCAAGGAGACCCAAGATCCATGATATTTTACTACGAAGGAAATAGCACGTATTTGCACCAAGAATTCAAGCCGTGAAACGTATAATATTCACTACTAGTTTATATCTTCAATCAAAACTTAGAAGGCAAAAATATCTAATACTAAATCCAATGTTAAATAATCAATACCCGCAGGTCTTTAGTTTTGTCGTGTTTGGGGGTGGAAATTATCAACGTTTCCGTCTAGCAAGTTGGAAGCGTTGATCATTTCCATCCTTACCGCAGTAAAGCTAAAGACCTCCCGCGTCCTACAGCCCAATAGTCCTATCCTCATACATACTAAAAACTTTTGCACAAATACTTACAAATAGAATAGAAAAATTAAATTAGATAAATCCCAAAGAAGATATGAGAAGAAGAAATCAATTACAGCTTGATGTATACCGGCACTTTAGTGATGGGGAATTCTTAATTGGCTGATTTATAATTTGAATACCAGAGAATTTTCAGCAAAAAACAAAATCCCCGAATAACCCAACTATACAATAACAATTAACTCCACACAAGTACCACACCAAACTGAAAGAAATACCAATGAATAATTGTGTATTGTATTGCAAGAAAGAATACATTTTAGAAAAAGGAAAAATTACTAATATGACAGCTTTATTGAATTTGAGTGAAATAATCTACAGTGCACTGAACTTTAGTGTACTTCGAAAATTTCCATCAAACTGGCGCAGTTAAGATGGATTAATTGATAAAGTTATAAAAAATCACACAATTCCGACACAAAAGCCAGCTTAATACTGAACAGATGATTCGTCTGCCGAATCTGCAGCTGGCCCATTAAACCACATTTCAACTGTACAAACGGCGTCACGATGAATTCTTGGGCCATTTATATGATCTGTCGAAAACGGATTTATTAAATCAAGCATTGGGTGCTCTCATTGTCATTGATACAATCGTTCACACCCATCGTTAACAGAGTTGCAGCGAATATGTTGGGTTGCACGCGATAAAGTAGTCAATTTGTAATAAATACAATTATTAAAATGGATTTAGAGAAATAAAAGTTGTTTAAAATTTAAATATCTTTAACTTTTATAAGAACCACGTTTTCAAGATACGAAAAAGGTGACAGGAGTAAACTATCATTTCGGTTGATATATTGCTTTCAAATTGGAGGTTCTGCTTCCTGCTACACTCTTAAGTTTCATAATTGTAGCTTGAATAGTTTGGGCGCTCGAGCGCGCTCACACACAACACACAATGAAGTAAAGATCCCCGTGCCATAGAATGTAGGTACATGTACATGTTGGAAAATGAGGTGTAAGCCAAATAATAATTTCTCAGATCATCTTGCATAAATTACTACTTGCGATTAATCGCGTAATTAAAGAATACTTGCACTTATCCCTAAATCTAATTAAGATAATGTACTGTAGATGTAATCATCTTAAATATATTGGATATACCTGTCGATTTGTGCATGGGCAAATGAGATAATAATTTGCTATATAAATAATTCCAAATGTGCATTGAATCAGTAAGGTAACAACATTGCATGAAAAATGTTGAAATTTGGACTAATATTTTCTGCACTCGTTGTCGCAGGTATATTATTTCAATTATTTAATTTTGCGCATATAAGTGTCAATGAAAAATTCAAATGAAAAATTATTGCAATGTTTTACAACAAGGTTCACCCCTTTTCGAGAATACATCCAAAACTTCTATTACAGAAGACGAACCATTTTGATATCAGTGCTATTACGTGGTTAAATTTCAGTAATTGTATATTGCGAGGACTGACTACCCAAATATTTGCATTTTGTTGTTTTGGAAATTATTTCAAACAACGACAACTAATTGTTGATTTGTTTCTTATAGCAACAGCACAAGTCAATGCAGGGGACATAGGATACTTCTTAACTAACCGGAGAGTATCAGGCCAAAGATTGACCATTGGAAACTATGGAGCCAACATCGATCGTACATTGCCAGTAAAAGTCATCATACACGGATGGACAGAGAGCATAAATTCTTTCTGGTATGCTGATGCTATTAGGAATTATAATACCAGAGGCGCTAATGTAATTGCCATTGATTGGAACACTCACGCCAGCCAGACTTATATTGTTGCTGTAAACAGGCTGGATGCCATAGCATCTTTCGTAGCCCAATTTGTGATCGGTCTCTCCAATTCACAAAATATTGCCATGAGTAACATCCATCTTATCGGGCATTCTTTGGGCGCACATCTTTCTGGTTTCACTGGTAAAGTCCTGCAAATTAAACAAGAGTTTCATAATAATTTGTTCGTTTCCATCAGGTCAAAATATACTTTCGCAGAGCAGGCAAACACTTGGAAGAATCACCGGTTTAGATCCGGCCGGTCCAAGTTTTGAAGGTTCACTTAGGAGCAGACGTTTAAGTGACGATGATGCAAGTTACGTCGATATTATTCACACAGATGCCTCGTTACTTGGTTTAGGCCACAGAGGTTCTATTGGCGATGCTGATTTCTATCCCAACGGTGGCACCGCGTCGCAACCCGGATGCTTCATATGTAAGTATATACAAAATAGCAATGCTTTTTATTTCACCCTAATCATAATCATAATAAATTAATACTGTAATATAAGGTGAATACGCTGTGTGTCTAATCAAGTGAGTTTTTGAAATTTAATTTAAATAAAATTTTAAATTAAAGTCGATGATAATTGCGAATAACAAAAGTTGCTAGTGGCGTAAGTTTATATTTATAATCTCAAAATTATTTCGTTTCAGATCTATGCAGCCATAACCGCGCACCTCGCTTTAATAATGAAGCTATCCTGAGCAACCGTTTCGTAGCTCGCGCTTGCAGGACCCACACCAACTACAACTTGGGATTGTGCAATCGCAATCAGATAAACATTATGGGCGAACAAGCAGATCGATCAGCACGAGGTGATTTCTATCTTAATACTGGTCGTAGTTCTCCATTCGCCCTTGGTTAAGATAATGAGATTAAACGTTCAAATTTATAACAATAACGTATGACTACATTTATGATAACCCTTTATTTTGTTTTCATTATTGCATGTAAAATACAAATAGTTGTTGTAAACACTTTTTTAATTAAGATTGGTAGAAGCGATTCTCAAGCAAATAGATTTTCCGCGTAAAAAAAATCAGAAAAATTTGTTTAAAATATCTTTAACTTTTATAAGAATCATTTCATCTCATAATTTCCGTGATACGTAAAGATATGCACGTAAGCCCTCATTTTCCGTTAAATTATGGGTTTCAACATCGGAGGTCCCTTTTGGGGCGATATGAAGAATTTAAGTTAAGTTTCATAAGCTTCAATCATATTGGCTTTGGAGCTCACACTGGCATATCCACGCACACATAATAACGAATTTATGCGTTGTTGAAAAGGTGCGTGAATGACGAAAAACTAGTCCTGCTAAATACTGGTTTCGTCAAAGTATTTACAGTGATGGTGGTGTTCGAGTTTAATGAATTATTTGCTAGCGATAATTTAAATAGGTGGTGATTATCACGCACAATGGTCAGAGGTTCGATCATCAGATCTTATTATCCACAAATATATGATCGAAAGTAGGGAAGGCGGTGATGATTATGCGCTGTACGAAAATTATTTTAATCCAATTGGAACTTAACAAAAGCAATAACAACAACAACCCTCAACCACTGTCATCCTGTATTTTTGAGCTTAATTCGCAAACACTTTGACTCTTCGTTTTTTACTTCCTTACACATCGTATAAGGAAGTATAGTAATCGTGTGTGTCCAAACCATTGAAGCCCCCACTATAAAATTTTAAACTTAAGATTTGTATATAGCGGGAAAGAAAACGTCATATTTTAAAAACAATAGCTCGACTGGAAGTGATGGTTTACTCTTATCTTATTATCTTATTTGAAAAGTTTTTTCGAAAAATGACATAACTGAGTATAAGGAAATTCAGTGCGGACCACTGCAGATTTTTTAATATTATGGATGACGCAATGGGTCGTATAGCAAGTTAAAAAAAACGAATAAATAAGCTGAATATATGGTTAATAAAAATATATTATTAGCACATTTTTACGATGCTACAATACATATATTTTTCAAATGTAAAACTAGCTAATAACAATGTTCTACAGTTAACAACACAAACATTTACAACTTTTCTTTGCAAATTTTGCAGAAATTTTTACTACACTCATCAACTGGCGGTTTATAGAATGCTTAAAACATTTTTCGTAAAGTGCATCCATGCCATTTTTGGCTAGTATTGTTTTTACCAATCCATTTACTATAGTCCATTGATGTGCACTACCTACCACTCGCTTGCTAATAGTTAATTATTTCCCATTGGCTCTATCCGTTTTATCGAAGGCGGATGATCTGGGCCCATCGTTGAAAATTGGCTAGTTTCTCTCAAGGATGGTAAACAAGTTAAGGATGGGACCATCCTTTAAGTATTTACGTAGTTTTGTGCCCATCCAATTGTAAATACAAGGTGTCTCATAAAAACAACGATGGTGCATCATTAGAATGATACACCACATAAAATGATTGAAAGCTGGCTATGAAAAGACTTTTAAAACCATTTTACTTTCTTATACATTATTTGTATATAGCAAGACAGAAAACGTCATATTTTGAGAGCAACCGGATATGATGGTCTCTTATCACAATTTTCAATATCTCGAAAACGGCAATGTTATCGTTATGTTCTTTGATTGCATCTGCCGTACCTAAATCTAAAAAGAAATTGTTGAACATTCCAGAAATCAACGAATGGTGAAGAAAAGAAACGGGAAAAGAGAGACAAAAAAGTGGCAAGCGAATCTCAACACCAACCCAACCATCGTGTTCACAAACCACTGATAGCCAGTTGCACACTCTATCTCATCTGAACAGAAGGATCAAGAGCTTCTAAATAAATACAATAAACGTTTCTTGAGTTGAAAAGATATAATAGAAAAAGTGAAACGGCTGAATGAGTTGGTGTCCTATTTATTATGAGAAGAAAACCATAAACAAAAAAGAAAATAGCTGAGACCATCCTCGGGACAATCTTTACTAAAAATTAAATTGCTCTTCTATTAAAGATGACGAACAGAGTGTGAGAATTGGACAAGGGATGAAATAGCTATAGCTTTTACTGTCCGATACTATCGCAAAAAGTGTTATGTAGGGGCGAATTGTGTTATCCTTTGCATTCGTTACCATCCTTGAAGAGGTGGCCTTCACGTATTCATACGACGCAGGGAATTTTGTACGATGTTCTTATTTTATTAAACGTAGCTTGAGAATATAAGAATAAATTTGAGAAAACGGTTGTCCTTCATGAGACGAAGTTGAAAGAGCATAAAAGAGAATTTAAACAAAATCAAAATTGAGACTAACAACGAGAGTAATTGGAACAAAAGCCCTCAAAATAATAATGTTAATAAAATCTCTCCAGAAACATTTTAAAGGTATGAAATTTGCTTTCTGAATTGATTGCATCATGACAAATAGGCTTAACCAAGACCCGTTCAAAAACGTTTCCTTCCAAATAAGAAGCAGAGGCTCTAACAAGCACTCAAGTCCACTAATAGCAATCAAAAGAAGAAGGATGATAATTCTAGGAAAAAATCGGGAAATTTTGAATGCTCAAGTTAATACCATTGCTCGAAGTTCAGAAGAATACATCGTAGTAAGAGTGATGGGAAACACAAATGTTCAAAACACAGATTTAGACAAAATTATTAGAATTTGTTCCTCTGTATTTTCAAACGAAGCTCATTCGTCATTGCTAAGACACTACCGATGATGCACTGGAATATATTGCGGGATACAAAAAATACTCTTGCTCATATCATTTAAACTATAATAGTATATATATAGTATAATTTACCTTCATGAGTGCAAAGTTATCTTATGGAGGATTAATGAAACCTACTAACAAGTAGCTAGAGATAATAAAAAAATAGAATCGATATTTCGAGAAATTTCATGGTGATTCTAATTTTTTTATTAAATTGTTTCTCTACTTTTCCAAAAGTAGGCCACCTGTACAAGTCGTCAAATCATTTTATGAATTAAGAAAAATTATTAGAGTAGAAACATAAAATCAGAGACTAAAACTAAGAGCTCAATGACAAAAAAATCTTGTATCGATTCATATTCTACTTAGTTCATTATCTGTGAGATATATACTTATTTAGCTTTAAAATATCTAGAATGATTTACAACTACATTTCACATATTCACTTTCTCAGTACACATTTAAGTTAAAATCTTATAACTCTCAATATGAATAACGTTGGTCTCTGGTCTGACGGGTAGGTAAATAATGTATTTTTGGTTATAATTACTAATATTATGATAAGCTTTTATATCCATGAAAATGTACAGAAACATGTTCACGAAAATATGCAATATTTCATTTCGCGTCACATTGGTCACATGCGTGAAGGGTTGCACAAAAAACTAATTTAAAAATGTAAAAGTCGGTGATACCATATCCCAATTACCATTAGGGCGGCATGTGACGTAATCGTGAGAATGCATGCGGCGAATAAACATGCGGAAGTGGGCTCATAAAAAAGGCTGCATAAAATTAATTAATTGTCAATAAATGATGTCGCAATTACAAGTGTATGTATTATTATGCAAGAAAATTTGCTCTATTTCCGACTTGATAACGACTCCGTCATAGCATATATTTATTAATTTTGTTGCACTATTCAATACAAATCTACAAATTTTGCGCAAAACGCCAACCATATAGGGTCAAACAAAAGATTATTATTAATATTTCGCCTCAGGTACCAGCCGAAGAGGAGAGGAGAGAAACATCCCTCCTGCTCTGATTTTGGAACACATTATGGAAGGCATTATTAGCCAACCCAACCCAACCCAAAAAGCTCTCCTGGATGCATCACTGATAAATAAAAGCCCTTAGGCAGCTAATTTTTGCTTTCGTTTTCATTACTCACAAATCCGAGAGGCATGACACCAGAACTAACAACGGTTGGTTAAAACAGAGAAACAGTAAAGCTAACCCTTTATAATTATTTGTGCAAAACTACTCATACAGTACCAATCAAAATTAACCGTCTTTTAATACGTAAAAATCAATAACCAGACGATGACAATTTTAACTCTGCACGATGAAATTTCCCACGATGTATTTTCCAGACGATGAATTTTACGTCATTATGAATTTTCGCACGATAAATTTTCCACATTTCATTTTCCAGTCTGAATTTTCCGGACACCGTACACTTTCAGTAATAATTATACGCTCGGGAACAAAATTTTAATTTTGTGTTAGTTACCACACCAGAGTAATAGTTTCAGATGTACCTATTATTATCCGTCCAAATTTTTAAATAGTTTGATTTAACGCGGTTTTAATAATATTTATAAACCATCGCCTCTGCGACTCGATGCGGAATTTCGATCGTCGACGACGTTAAATCCGCAAAAAATCAATCTGATATTTTTTCTTTCTTCTTTACACGTCACACTTCATATGATACACATTAGTGACGGAATGTTTTTAATGAAATGGAAGATATGAAATTATCCCAAACTACTGATGTGTAATTAAGATACGGCAACTCTCTACCTTCTACAGCTATTAATACTATAGCGTGCTTAGTGAGTAGATGTTGCAATTTTTGGTAGTTTTCCTTTAATTCAAATTTGAAACAGTCAAATAATATCGCACAATACATAGCATTATGGTCCTCCGTTCAATTGATGAATCTCAAGAAGTTCAAAAAATCACCTTCCTCGTTTTTTCGTTTGTTATATAAATTTCGCTCACAGTAATTCGTGACTGTGAGCACAAATACTGTGTTGATGGCTTTTCCAAGAGCAATCTTTATCACGGTATTCAACAATCGCGACATGCATAGTGCAGATGGCGTTTAACTTGAAACTAGGACTCTCCCTACGCTAAACATGGGAAGTAAATTGCCATAGAAATTTGTTAGACGAAAGAATTTAGAATTTTAAACTATGTGAACTATTATTATCGTGTGAAGTTGGGCGAACTGACAATCCCTCGGAATTTAATCAAAAATGAGTTCGAGTGTCGAGTCGCTTTAAGTCCTTCAACAGGTTGTGAACTCAGTAACTTAGTTAGTTGTAGGAATAATAATAATATAAGATTGTTGATCAAAACTTGTAATGTAATATTTGATACGTAAAACAGTTCTGATTAAAACATTCGTGCTTGTTGTGGATAGTGCATTCTAATAGTAGCGGCCTTCATAGCCGTTATATATTGTTTTGATTGATCTCTCCAGGTAAGTGATTATAAAATTTTATACCCCAGAAATTCACACTTTGTTAATTTTTTTGAGGCTGTGAAAATCTGAAACATTTCGTTTTGCTGTGAGTGATCACGATTTTGTGCGACATTCAGTTTATTAATGTGTATATATTTGAAACATTCATACATGTAAATGGGAGTTTGTGTAAGTATTCCCTCTTGCTTGAATTTTTTTTGCAGCTGTGTAGGTTCTAATAGCCTTCTTTAGCAGGATAAAAAGGTCACCTACCGCCCTTACCGATCCCCACAGGAGGATGCCATAACACAGCAAACTCGAGAAATATGTTGTTTTTGAACAAGGTGAGTATAATTCGCTTTCTCGTATAGATAGCTGAAGCTAATTTATTGTTTGGTAAAAAGTAAGCTTGGTGCATATTTGAATCCCCACAAACTTTAGATGGCTTAGTTCGTTGCCTTTTTTGAACACTAGGTCATTCATATCGTCAACGTACAACACCTTCCCTATTTATACTTAAATCATTGACATACACTGCCTTCCAAATAAAATAGGCAACCCCCGCTCCACTGAACGTATAATGATGAAACTTGGTGAAAATATCTAGTGCACGTAGAAAAACAATTACATTTTTAAGAAAAACTGATAACATTTAATGATTAAAAATGAATAATGTTACATCCCCACGTGTTCTTATGCACTCAGCAACGCTTCTGAGCATACTACAAATTAGATTATTGATATCCTCTTGAAGTACATCAATTACAGATAGCCTCGGCTATCTGTAATTATTGACGCAACTCCTCTAAAGTATTAGGAAGTTGGGGTATACGCCGGAATCCTCTTTCCATCATATCTCAAATATGTTCAATGGGGATAAGTCTGGTGATCTTGGAGGCCAAGGCAACATATTGATGTTGTATTCTTCTCGAAAGGCTGACGTTACATGAGCAGTATGAGCCCGCGCATTATCTTGCTGGAATGCTTCTCCTGGAAGCTTTTGCAGTAATGGCACAACAACTGGTTCCAACACTGAATCAATGTAACATCTGGCGTTTAGTATACCCGGAATGAATACCAGACCAGATCTTCTTCCATAGCGTATTGCCCCCCATACCATAACCCCAGGAGTTAAAGCCGTATGGCGACGTTGAACAAATTGTAAATGTTCCCTCTGACTGCTAGGTCGCCTAATCCCCGAACTTCCGCCAGAGCGCCATAAGCAAAATCTTGATTCGTCGCTGAAGAGGATCTCATTCGATTCAGGAACCCAATATTGTCCGTCCTGGCATCAGAGAAGTCTGATAGCTTTATGTTCTCTTGTTAGAGGAAGATGAAAATAAGGACGAAAGAACGTAGTCCAAACGTGCGTATTCGGCAATAAATCGTGCTCATGGATACCATATGGCCAATTGTTCTTATCCCATTTATTCCAACGGCTCGTGATGGTTCTTCCGGGTCTTTAACTGCATTTCGCCTTAAGAGCCGATATTCTCGCTCTTGCGTCACTCTTCGTCGTCCAGTACCTTCTTCAGTTCCTCCTGCCAGCCTCTACAAATCTGTGCTATAGTGGTATGTGACCTATTGACAGTCTGGTTATCTTACAGAAGGTTAAGCCAGCCTCATGCATCCCGACAATTCGTCCACGTTCAAAAGGCGTAGTTTGATGTAAATTTGCACTTCTTCGAACTCGTGGCATTCTAAAGGTTCTAACTGTTACAACAAGCAAAATAATATCCTAACAAATGCGACAAATCAACGAAACTATGGTTAAGCGAAAGGCACAGGCAACTGTTGCTAATTTCTGTCAGAAGTTACAGATTGGCTTCAAAACTCAATCATTTGTTTTTCTACGTGCACTAGATATTTTCACCAAGTTTCATCATTCTAGGTTCAATGGTTCGGGGTGGTTTATTTTATTAGTGTATATAGTGAAGAGATTGGGAGCTGGTTTGATTCCCTTGATAACCTGTGGCTATTTGGTAGGTACGATTCGACTTTGTTGTATGGCTGATATCTTAATCCATAGTGTGATACTTTGAACAGGAAGATATTGTGGGGATCGAATCAAACAAACGCTTTACTTAGATCGCACGATATTATTTCAATGACTTCGTTGATCTCAGTGCTTCAATGAATTTCACAAATATTTCGACAAGAAGATTGGCATTTACAAAGTACTTGATTAGCTTTTTTTAATTGCTTGCTCAAAAACTTTTGACAACGCTGGTACAATAGACATGGGTCGATAGTTGCTTGCTTTGTTTACATATCCATTTTTGTAAACAGCTATAACTTTATTCTTTAATTTATTTACGGTTGCTGGACATGTTAGATTATAAGCCTCTAGTAGTTTTTATGTAAAGCGCGGACTTCCAATCTACATGTACCAGAAAGCATTTCATGTTCCCCAATATTTTGTCTACTGACGTGTTATAATTCTAAATGCTTCATTGATGGTTTGCATTTGATTGTAAGAGGAAAACAATTTCACCAATAGGTTTATTCCCCAGATTCAGCGAAAAAAATGTTGTGGTCTCTAATACTCTATAAGATGTCTGGATGAGGTAACTCATGCCATTGCTTTATTTATATATGTCATAATATATATTATATATTTTGCTATGAAACTGTTAAATTCTCCTAAATGATATTTGTATATTGCGGGTGTTATTAGCTTCTCTAGTAATAATTCAACAGTTCTACGTAAATAAATGCAGCATAGCAAAACATCTGTGATATGCTAATGTCCATTTCCATTTTTTGTGTAGGATGCTATGAGATATCTACGGTCTCGCTAATTTTGTACATAGCACTCATTTTATAGTTAAAAAAATCTAAACGCAAGTCATAATAATCATATTAAGAATATAAAAAAGGTATTTTTTTTGAAAATTGCTGTATCAACTTCTAATTTAATTGATTATGATGGCTATCAATAGTAGTTAATATGTTTATGATGGCTATCAATAGTAGTTAATATGTTTAGAAGATAATAAATAGATAGCAGTAAAAAAGCCACAGTACTAAAATACACTTCACTTTCGTACGGCCGATATAACTATACTTTGTTGTATATTTAGATATCAAAATTACAAATTTATTATTGCTGCATTAAATAAATAAGTATTTGACAAAGTTTTAAACCGAACCAATTTTACATTCTGCTCATAATAAGTATCACCATAATGATAACAAACATAAGGAACAAACTTTCTTTCTACCCATTTATAATTAGATGATTACTTATATACATCTTCCACACATATTAGGTAAATTGGGTAATAAATAAGAAAGTGAAAATTAATCTTTATTTAGTTATTCAGTATCCATATAGATTCTGTATTATCCTTGGGCAAATGGAGCAAAAAATCTAGTAGTGAGGAAAAAGGTACCCCTTGCGCTCTGATTAACGTTTTCACCCATCACAATTCTTTCGTTAAGGAAGCACAACCCCAGCGTGAAATTCAAGTAGGTAGTACACCTCGTAGAAACAAAACCGTTGCTGTTGATAGATTCTACGAAGTAAACGGGCGCTCGGTTGTGACTACAAAACGCTATAAAGAGAACATGATGTAAATCGCACAAAAGAAAACATGTTATGTTTGTTCGTTGTTCTTAAAGTTCAAGGTGCAAATCCATGAGTATTTACTTACCAGTTAAACATCCATTTTGAACAGCAATACCACCGTTGGGATAATAACTAACATGACCTACAATTCTAGCCATGCTTGTTACCACAGAATCAGTGTACATAACGTCAACAAAGGTAGCGTCGCTTTCGTCAATGCGACCGCTGGCATCCACAAAATCAAAACTAGATCCTGCAGGGTCCAAGCCAGTAACGCGCCCCACTATTGATCCCGGTCTCATACTAATGACGTTCTTACCTAAACGAAAATTATTCAGAGAATTATTCAACAAACGGCCAGACACAATCATACCAATGAATCCAGCGAGGTGGGCGCCCAGAGAGTGTCCGATGACGTGGACTCGTGAAAACGGAATGTTGTAGGTTTCCGCTAGATCCAGCAACATAAGTGTAGAGTAGAAGGCTACATCAGGAAGACTGTCTCGGGCCAGGATGTATGCCAGGTTAGAATGTTTGGACCAGTCTACAGTGATCACGGTTGTACTGCCTTTTCTTAAATACTCGGTGCGTGCGCTAGAGTACCATTCATCGCTTCCAGCTATTTCCAACCAACCATGGCATAAAATCTTCACATCGTGAGTTGGATCGATGTTGAGACCCGCCAACTCACCGGTTTTGATCTCGCGATTCAGAATTGTACTGGTAGTCAGGAAAAATCGCACATCTTCTGGATTGACAGCTTGAGATGCTAAATTTCAATATACTAATTAGTCTGATAATTAAGAGGCAATAAATTAGATATATAAAATGTCAGATTATCGACGGCTTCCATATTTACGTCAGTATTATTTAACGTACTCATACTTTTATATTTGTTGATCGTGGTCTTCACAACATCGTTCTATTGCATCTGCATATAACTAATGTAACAACTTTGAGTCTTATTTCATATAAAACAAGAATTGTATTATATTACATGATGCAGTACATAACACTTATTTTTGTTACTTTTACGAAACCTGATTTCGCTTTTAAATCGTAGATTTTCAGCAATTACAAATAAAGTATAAGAAAGTAAAAAGAAGTTAAATATTAATTTTCTAGCAATTATACATTTTACGACACTCTCAACGTCCGTTTTGAATGTGTTTACGACTGTATAGCAAAAGTCTTTGTTGACATTACAATTGTCGCCCAATTTTGAGAGACTTCGCGTCACGGCGTTGTTAAATGTATATCAAAATATGAGTATTGATAATGAAATCAATCAATACATACCAATAAGTTATTTAAATTTTTCCAAGTATAAAAATGAAAAACCTTTCAAAACCTAAATTGCAATAGACGTTGAAAATTATAGTTACCCAGCCTATAATATGACATAAAATTTAGATTTCTCTACGTATCGAAGTGAATTTATGGACTAAAATGTCGTCTCTACCTGAACAAAATTTACATATTTTATACTGAACAAAAACGTATATATAATTTATGTATATTGATACGAAGATACCAAAATATCAATTATAACATAACACATAAACAACTACTTAAATATTGAACATAAATAGTTATATGTAATAATATTTTAAAGTTTTACCTGCCGAAGCAACACAAAACAGCAACACTCCAACAAAGTACTTCATGTTTACGTTAACTATCTAAATGTGTTGGGCTATATATTGTTTCGCATATCTCAAATAAATATGGAGCAATTTTTAGTAATTATTAACAATCAAAAAGATGCCGCCGAAAATTTTCGATAAATTTCGATTAATTACTTTAATTGCAATTACATTACATTTCTGACGTATAATATTTAATCAATAATAACTTTTAAAAATATGATGTCCCCCGTACTGCAGAATGGTGCATTTTTCTAAAAAGTACCCCAACAATAAGAGATAACTGCAAACGGTTTGCGTCAATGAGTCAATTTTTTTGATGATCAATATGATTTTAGTTTCGCATGCCAAACCGAACAGACTTGCAGTGTATGATCATCGATAGATAACAAAGTCGTAGATAGAGACGTGTTACGTAGTTGCATGCCATTGGGCAAAGAATTTATGTCTCGTTAATTTGCATTTTATTTTATATAAAAGGCAAATATGCGAATATACGTATCACTTTTCACCCCACTATAAAAACAAAAATCATCAATTAAAAGAGTGCAATTGTTAATGATATCGGTAAAAATCATCAGTTGAGAATGCTGATCTTAAATAACTAAGAATAAGGGAAATATTAAAAACAGAAATAAAAATAAGTTTCGGGACACTGCATTGGATCGGAAACGTTGTTATATCCGTCTAATTAATAATAAATAATAAAATAATAAAACAATTATAAACAGAAGGACAAATATTGTATACAGTAAGTATAAAAGGAAAATAAACAAAAAAACTAAGACAAGTCGATGAAAGATAAGATGAAAGATATGATGAAAGAACCCTGAAAGCATACTGTTACTAAGTTCGGTATAGCAATATCAAAGTGTTCAACATAAATTTACTCGTGGGGAAGTCGGCCAACATCGATGTTAGTAACCGAGGATCCAGGATCGGTAATCACTAAACGTAGTACTGTGGATTACCACTAACCTCCTTTATCTGAAGGACCAACTTATACATCTTTTAAGCGGGTTTTTTGTTGAATATGAAACAAAGTAACTAACGCGGGCGGTGGGCGGAATGGGCTGCGGCCATAACCGACTTACTCTTCGGAAGGAAAATATGAAAAATCTTAGTCGAGTAAACGACTAGCAATTTTCATGTGTCAGCACGTAAGCGTATCGACACTGAAACCGTAAATCTGTTATTCGGACGAATAGCAATGCGACAATCGTGTCTCGACTTGATTGAGGAATGCAGGTCAAACACGTGCGTCCATCAAAACAAAATGCAGGTCAGACACGCACGGCCGTCGAACAAAAAATATATAATCGACACCTGTACAAGGAGGATCAATCACAATCAACACAAATCAGTTCTCTCTGGCCCTCACAGCCCAGAGGAAACCAACTTAAACGAAAACATCTATAAAGAAACTTCATCGACAAGAAGCTAGATAGATACGTCTTTTATTCCGAAAACGAATTACCTGAAACCTAATACCCAGCTCTGCCGTTCGAGAGAATTTTCAACGATTAATACTTGGTGGCTAACCTGCTACGAACCAATAGCAAAACCCAACTCCTCGTTCCCCAAAGAGAAAATCCCCGAGTAACAGATTGTGTACAGTCGGGGAATTTAGAAACGGAACGATAACGCCAAGGTGCAGGCAACCGGCGTTGCAAAGAGCCCATTATAATGTAGCCGAATCGCACCGAGATATGTAGGCGTGGGGGCGATAGATTTGTGATATATGATTCTCTAAATAGTATTCAACACGGGGCGAACGACGAAGACAGGAACGAGAGGGAAAAGGACAACCTACATTCTGTCGTTCGTTTGAGCGGTGCAGATCTTGTTATCGTCATATTTATCGAGGATGAAACAAATTAGTTTTGTAATTTCGCTTATATAACTTTAAAGGATTAATCGAGTTGGGTCTGAAAATTAATTTTAACCTGTAGCGTGTAACGTCTACATGAATAATCGAATTTGTGTTTGTTTATAAATTTAGAGCAGTCGGCGCTCGCGCGCGGTCTGCCATCACAGCTAAGGTTCAAATCCTACCTACGGACGATTTTTACATTCGACAAACGCCCGGAATTTTGAATTTCCCGCCACATCGGACCACTTCCGAAATACCAGATTCTAATATTTTATTTATTAATATGGAATTTTACGAAATTAAAAATAAAAAAATGTTTATAATTGCACTTGTCGTGAGGAGTAAGTCGGCAAATGAAACACTTTTAGTGATATAAACGTTAATTAAAAAATTCCTGGCGTTTGTCGAATGTAAAAATCGTCCGTAGGTAGGATTTGAACCCTAGCTGTGATGGCAGACCGCGCGCGAGCGCCGACTGCTCTAAATTTATACAAGAAATTAGGAGGGTGTATAGAATCAATCAGATGAAAACTAAAGAAATATAAGGCGCAAAAGGAGGCAGAATATTCATTAGCGACTTAACGGCAAAAGAGGAGACACACAAAGACAGATTTAGTAATTGTCCAAAACAGAAGAAAAGAAGACCAAAATAATGTACAAAAACTAGAAGAAGAATTGTGGATATGAACAAACGGGAGGCCACGCTCACACCAAAAACGTCAAGAAAAATACAAAACCAAAGGAAAGGAAGTGTGGCTATGACTGCGATGAAATGATAACCACAAAGTTCAAACGCAAACAATGGTTTGAAAGTATGTTGTATCTGTATCATATTTTAATTTTTTGTATGGGTTTTGTTTAATGTCTAGTTTATGTTTTGTCTGTGAGGATAATCATGAATTTACTGTTATTGTAAATCAGTTAGTTATCAGTGTAAATCATTTGAAAATGTCTCAATAAAAATAAGGGAGTTCGTGTGTAAATATTGCTTCTCCTGTCTGTATATTTTTTGAAGTTCATTATTTATAAAAAAAAGAACATAGGACACCTTCTTCACAATTCATTTAACGTTTTCCATTACATTTTGCCTCCAGAATGTTCTCGTTCCCTTTCATTCAAACATTTTCTCTTCGCCTTTGCTTTTGATCTTAAACCCACTCTATTCCCTCACATGCATTACACTGTTCACATTTATCCTCCGCTTCTCCATATATACTACATTTCACTCGTTTTATTACGTCCACTACATATTTCTCTTTTCTTCATTTCCTTACCTGAATGTTGCCATCATTCACTGGTGCCCTACTTCATCTGCTCTTCTGAGGTTCTTGGCAGCCATCGAAACATTTCAAGGTCTATGTATTTTCCATTGCACCTGCTTTCACTCATTCTCTTCTACTTTTCCTGTAATTTCACTTCTTCCATTCGATTAATCACTTTCTCTTCTATATCCCTTGCTCCCTTCAGTCGATCCACGTTTTTCTTCTACCACATACTATACCTCGATCCCATACAGCCATATACTCCCCACGCATGCGTCGAATATAATCTTGTTGGCTCTAAAATAATCAGAATTCCATCTTGTCCACTTAATCCACATTCTCCTCACTGCCATATTCGCCTTTTTGAATACATAACTTATATATTTCTTTGTCGTTAGAAATTCAGAAAAAAACATACTCCAGATACTTATTCACCTTCAATTCTTTCTCCCTTTAAAAACATCCCACAATCTTCGTTTTACCCTTTTCAATCTTTCAATCACCTTCTTCATACCACCATTCGCCTCTGTTATCACTACCACGCTATTCGCATACGCAAGCGCCTCTCCTACCACGATACTACCTACTTGTTTTTCCTTAAGATTTCTTCCATCTCCGACGTAAATATGCTGAAGAGCAGGTGGTATTGGGCATTTTGCAGCTCTGGCTTAACCCTTTTGTTGTTTCAATCTCCTCTGCCAATTTATCCCACATAGTGCACTCATATATTTTCCTCACGTTTCACATCAATTGATATTCACATTCTCTCCATGCATACCCACAATTTCTCTTTATCTACAGAATCACAGGCCGCTTCCATGTCAAAAAATAACACATACACTCTCCCGTTCTTTTTCCCTTCTTCATTCTTTTCGGAACCCTGCATAGATATCCAGACTAGCCCCTTATCTTTTAGTTCATTTCCCAACATAACCATTAATATTTTGTCATAACTTTTATACGTGGTGTCCATCAGGATGAGTCCGCAAGAGTTTCCGCGGTCCCGCTTTTTTGTATTGACATGATCGCTCCTTTTTTCCACATTTTCGACATTGCCGGAGTACGGCAATGCCGAAAATATGGAAAAAATACACACCATATCTTATTAATATTTATCCAGTTCTTATGTGCCCTATTTCCAAGCTTCATCCGGCAGCTGCCCGCTCCCACATGCTTTGTATCACTTCAGGTTACTCATTGCTTCCGACCTTCTAACAGTTGCATTAAATATGTTCTTCACTGTTATTTTAATAAAATAATAAAATAAAATACACTACAATTCACACACATTTTTTTAGAACATAATCTTTAATTAATTTTGCTGCCAAGTCCTACTCCTTTTAGCAATATTTTTTGTTTCGATATCTTCATAACTATTGTCATTGAACGGAATGATAAGAATCTTATCCATAATTCATTAATTATGTGCAATATGCATTGTCAACTGCCAGAAAAGTATTATTATAAACGCCTTTGTGCGTTAACGATTACTATGTAACATATAAACTTGTATCTACGCATTTAAAAAGAAATAAAACAATGATTAGATTTGATTTTTATTATAATATCGAATTCTTCGAAGCGATATTTTTTAAAGCTGGATATGTCGACGACACAATATTTTACGGCAAATATTATCTTCCCAATTTAACTTGAAAGAAAAATGTGTATAAATATAAAAAACACCCCAATGGATACCTTGTAAACACCATTGGGTAGCTTATATGTCCTTCAAGCTTTATAACAAGTCGTCCAGGCTATCTAATACGATAATTGCAAATGTTCTGAAAAATAATATCACATTTTGATAAAATTAATTACAAAATTAAGTGTTAATATCATTAGATATGAACTATCGCCTCATTATGTTTTTTTTTACAAGTTGTACAAGTGTAAATTAAGGTACTCTTTAATTTCATATTTAGTGTTATCCCACTTGTAATCTAATGAAAACAATATCTTCAAAGTTTAGCTTACACATTAGCTGGAAATATCTAAGTTTAACACTCTCCTTTCTTTGTTTGTTTAAGTTTTTTTTAGATTTCTACTGAAGATGGCAAGAAAATGAAATGTGGTTGGGTTTATTAAATTTATAAATTTTTATTTATAAGTTCTAAGTATCTAAAAACCACTGTGGGTTTTTAGATAATTCGTTAATTTATTATTGGTCATTAGATACATTAATTTGACCGGCGTCTAGAAATATTTTTGAAATTACGTAGGAAAATTGTAGAAAAGTTACATTTTCTATCGAAAAGTTTCCAATTTTTGCATGAAAGGCACATATTGCTTAGAAATGTATTAAAACGACAGCACTCTTAGTTCTTTTCTGGTAGTCGTCTCTTCGCTACAAATTCTTTAATTTTGCTACCTATTCTTTGTTACTGCTCCTTACATGTCTTATTTTGAATGGCTTATTTTTCCCACTGTATATGCGTACTTTTAAAAGTTCAATATTACCTTCCGTAGTGTACCAAAAGATTGATTTTATGTGATAAATCTATACGCCATAGATATGAATCGATACGATCTGTATAAATATTCGCTATCATATAAATCTAGTTTATATTCGGATGTTCAATGATATTACTTTATTGCGATGACTTTCACATAATCTTATAATGACTTGGAACAAATATCAATCAGATACGCCAAATCTCGTTACATATTTACTAAAAATAATTATCGCTAACGCGTGCTAGATTGTATGTACGTAGATTGTACTTTACAAAGCGTTAGGTGAATCCTGGTAAAATTTAGTGAAACAGTAGGATTATTTGCAGATTATGACTAATTATGTTACAATTTGTAATCCCAAGTATTACAATAAGGAGTAGGCGTAAGGGATCTTTACTTTGTATCGTTTTACCTTTCATTAACAAACGATTACATTTACCGAATTTATTTGGAATTCTTTAAACGGGATTATGAAGATAGTGCGTAGAATTAAAGAAAATAAAAACATGGCTTTATAGCGAATTAGTAAACTGATACCGAAATAGTAATTAAAGAGCGTATAATCTATGAGCGAATAACAATATTACGATAATAGAAATGTATAGCCTATATATATAATCAAATGAAACTGAAATCGATAAATATAAAAATTCTATTGTTTATTCTGGAAAGAATTGAACTGATAAGATAAAAATCAAAAGAAGTCTAACTCCCAAATAAGGGGTGTGTTAATCGTAATTAAAAATACAATATTTGCTTTCCGATGACTTGTTTAAATTCAAAATTGTAGCAGAAGACCCAATTGTTTTTCATATAGTTAAAACAAAATAGTTGTAAATGAACGTTTTGCTTGCCAGAAATTGTAATTTTTGTTCAGGCAGACAGTGGATGTAGTCACCCTGATAAATAACGATGACTTGCTTCTTAAATTTGACAGACATGTTGAATGAATCAAAATATTTCTAGATAATCATTCCAGTGGAAATTGATTGGGAACTATCATTATTTTTTGTAAACATGATTAGTTCAACATTCCTATTATGAGTATGTTGTGTACTAGCGAACTCGTCTGTTTCGCACGGGTGCAATCGTAAAAACATTTATTGCATCTTCAATGTCATGTCAATGTCATCAATATCATTGGTGTATATTTAACTGATTAGGCAGTATCTATATCAGTTATGCATCTTGGCATCGTTTTCAATTAATGGATTCTTAACGATTTTGACATCATTAAGATTCATTAATGACATCCTAACCGCATACGGTCGCGTCTCGGTCAACCCCCTTCACGGATCGATCATCAATCATTATAAGTCAAGATGCACCCTAAAAATATTCAGTTTCGTCCCAGTCTAGTAAGAGTATCGATAGAGTCCCGATCGGGGTATGGCTCGGACACTGACTCTTATCGAGCTGCGCCGAGCCAGTGACTAAGAATATTCGCAAGTGACTAAGTGACTTTTGTTTAATCCATTGCCTCGCGTTTTAATTATTTCAAAACCTCGAATAGTTAAAAGACGCCCTAGCCCGTGCGTTACGCGCATTCCTTTGTTCTCAACGGATAATTCATCAACCGCGTGAGTCATCGATGCACCCTTAGTTCGACGACCACATACCTTATCTCGTTAACGTAAACCCACTTAAATTCCACACGATGCGTGTTCTACCTTTTAAGATTTTAGATAAGATATTTTTCTTTTATTGTAATTAATTAATTAGATGCAGTAAAGATATTAACCCTTCGTGCTCTCCTATTCGCAACAATAATAAATAGTGAATCGTGTTTCTGTTTTTATTTATTAGTGTAGTAATAATTTTCCCCACTTACAAACCACATTTACCGTTCAAACGCACCCCCCGGTAACAATACGACGTCTGTAACTGTCTTTTTACTTACTTATACATTATGTATAAATAAGTATAGTAATGATGAAAAATTTCGACCTCGAGATTTTAACGGATATACGCGTTTTGAGGTCCCCTGAATCGGTTCTGACTATTTTCGGAATGACGTCTGTGTGGCTGTGTGTGTGTCTGTCTGTGTGTCTGTGCGCGCTCTAGCGTCCAAACGATTATAGCTAGAGCTCTGAAATTTTAAATTTAACATTTGTATGTAGCAAGGAGGAAAACGTCCTATTTTGAACGCAATCACTCAACCGGAAGTGATGGTTTACTGTTATCACCTTTTTCCATATCTCGAAAACGGTACACGTTACGGAAAAAAATATTCTTACATAAATTATAGATATTGATATTTTAAACAACTTTCACTTGAAAAGTTTTTTCGAAAAACGTAGTATAACTAAGTATAAGTAAGTTTCGTGCGGACCACCGCGGATTTTTACTAATCCTTTTGCCGTAGCAAGACCCACCCATAACTTGCTTGTCATAAGAGAATGTATCCTTTTCGAAAGCATTTGCACATCATATTTGGCAATGAATGTAATTTGTTTTAAGCTTATCATCAAGAAAATAGTTGGTAAGGTTGAATTTATTTTAAATATATTTTGTTTAATTTATTGTATTTTTAATAACAGTTTCACCAGTTTAACTTGTGAGTAAATATTCACAATTATAAAGGTATTTATTGTACTTCCGATCGCTTCCGTTCAAGAAACATTGATTTGATACGATTAAATAAGCTCATAGAAAACAACAGGGTTAAAATTGCTTGCTTTAAGCCGCAAATGGTATGCTTTTGCATTACGAAATCTATGTATACCATCATTATTTTGATTTAAAATAATATACATTTATTTTATAATCAAAACGCTATTCGGCACTAGGGTAGTAAGTCACGTAGACAACTCCTAATAACAACTTAAGGACAGAAGCATAAGTATTCAGACCCGAAGTATGAATTTAAGAGGAGGTTGGGGAAACCAGGTAGGACAAAAGAATCGTGATGTTTCCTTCAGTACATATTCCTGAAACTGTGGAGGCTATATCTTTATTTACAGTGGTGTTCCAAAACAAGTGCGGGGACACTGCGGTGTTGGCATGTTAATATCGAAGACACTAAGACAAAATATCGAAAAAGAAGAGTATGTGAACGACCGCATTCCGAAGGTAACACTCAAAATGGGCACTGAGAAACTAAATATCATAAGTATAGATGCACCGGACATATAAAAACCACAAGATGAGAGACAGAAATTGTACAAAATACATTCAATAGCATAAACGGCAGGAAGAAAACGATACTGGTAGGAGACTTAAATACAAGGATTGGAGATGCAGTACAAGACGGCATCACACAACGCTTTAACGAAGGGCAAATGAATAAAAACGGTGATTTACTTCGATATATCTGCGCGGTAAATGCGCTAAGAATTAACAACACGTGGGGTAATTCACGACAACAACAATCTGTCATTGACTTCATCATCACAAACAGAGCAGTACACCCCAGAAACATCCTAAATGTGCGGACATTAAATACAACGAATGTCGGAAGCGACCGCAAAAGTATCTTAGGCAAAATAAACATCAATCACTCCAATACCAGCATAAAGACAAAAGATCAACCCATTCAAACATTGAATCACTGGACAATGAAAGTACAAAACATCTATATAATAACAGGTTAAAGGACAACATATTAAACAATCCAATCTCACAGACGAGGATGGCATAAATTCACAGTGGGGAAGGCTACAAACAAACATCATCGACGCCGTCACAGAAGCAATAGGATTAAGAACTGTAAAGCACAGAGAAGGCCGGAAAATTCCATGGTTCACCAGTGAAATGAGACAACAATACAAACATAAAAAGGAAGCATGCATAGCATATCTCATAGATAAATGCCAAAGAACCTACATACATTACAATAAGGAATGCAGCACAGAGAGAGATCCGAAGACTTGAGGGATTCGACATGGAGTGACATATCTACGACACCCAAAGAAAAGCATGCTCAGGAACAACAAGATAGAGATTAAGGATACTGTGCAGACCATGAGAATAACTAAAGAAGAATGGGAAAAACATTTTGAAACACTATATGAGAGAGTAGAAAGAAACGACGACAATACCAACGTCATAAATGAGAACAATCCCGAACTAAAACTAGAAGTATCAGTAGAAGAAGTAGCAGTGCAGATAAAAGCTCTTAAAAACCGAAAGGCACCAGGACCGGACATCATAAGCAATGAAATGCTCAAATATCGTGGAGACATTATAACCATCCTGAGAGCATCAAAGGTGAACCACGGTTAATAAATAGCATCATCAACATGAACACAAACTATAGAACATCATCAAAGGTCGGCAAGAGCACTTCAAATACAATAAGAGTAAACGATGGAGTGAGAAAGGGCGATTTATTGAGCCCAATGTTGTTCAATCTCATAATGAACAAAATAAGAGACGCACTACCAGACAACAGAGGCTACAAAATGGTTACCCACGAATTCAATGTGATATGCTATGCAGATGATGCCATCCTCGACTGTTTCATGCGTTCAACCAGAAAGCCAAAGAACTCAACATGTCGAACGAATGGCCAACTCCAGAATAGCTAAAGCGGCCCAAAACAACAAACCAAGGGGTAACAGAAATCCAGGAAGGCCCTTAAAAAGATGCAGGGAATGTTGAACGTCAACATCAGCGGAGGCTGAGTAATCAAACACAGGCAACTGCCCACGGACACCATCTTGTGGACGAAAGAAGAAGAAGATATAACTATATAAAAATAGATATTTTCCAGAAAGGAACCAACGTGAATACATTTATCACCGCCGATTCATATCATAGCTTTCAGCAGAAAATATCATCTTTCAATTTTCTCATCCATCATTTCTGAAGTTTCCCACTAACCAAAGATAGATACAACACCGAACTTGTTAAAAACATAGCGATTCACACAATTTTACATTCCAATTGTCTACTATATGAAAAAGATCAAGGCAATAATTTTTTTGTTTACCGTATCATTCATCTTCCAAAGCTTAAATAAAAAAATTTAAAATCATCTCTTTGAAAAGCCTCTTGGGGAATTCAAAAGATCAAATTGTGGTAGATCAGAAATCTGGAATATATGAAATAAATTGTAAGGATTGTAATAAAAATATGCCGGGCAAACGAAACGTTCAATTAAAACCCGGTATAATGAGCACATAGCACATTTTATTAGATAGAGTATTAGATAGTTACGAAAGTATTTTCATACTAAGAAACACAAATATTTTAATATATTCTGACAATGGACCTATACCTATATGGTCCAGTATATTTGAATTACTTCATTTATGTTAAATTAGTTCTACAACACTGACCATGTGAATGTTACAATACACGCCTCATTATATTTCTTAATAGATTTAGGAGTATAAATTAAGGAAGGTACTGTTTAGTTTCAAGTTCAGTGTTATCCCACTGGTAATCTAATGAAGAGAATATCTTCAAAGGCAACACCTAAGCTTGAAAAACTAAGTTTAACACTTTTCTTTCGTTATGCAGGTTTTGTAGGTTTTTTTAAGGTTTTTTTAGTTTTAGTTTTAGTTTTAGTTTCTACTGGAGATGACAAGTGTGGTAGGGTTTGATGCATTTATAAATTTTTATAATTTTTTCACATTTAAAAACAACAGTCTCCGTTAATTTATTAGTAATACTATAACTATAGTACTACAATAAAATAATTCATAGACATAGTTCATAGACCACACTTTTAAACTGTAAAATTGTGTTGTAAGTGTCTTTGTATGTTAAAGAAATCTAAGGCACTCGTTACAGGATGCGAGCTGCAAGATTTACCTACTGGTGAAAAATCGGTTTTCAGCCGCACATTATTAATATGCTTATTAAAATTGCATTTGAGATATATGGCAATTAATATTGGTGAAAATTAAATGAAATTAAAAAGATTAATTAATTCAAATTTATTTGGTATGTGCACTGTAAAAATGTTGCAAGCAAGAAGGCCCTTCTATAGGTCTGGACCATAACGATGAGTTATCCCACATTTCTGAAAAGCAATGCAAATGCCCTCTAACCGTTCTTTTGACACCAAATATGCCTTTCGGTAAAATAAATCGGAACGTTACCGAATATTTGCATTTAATTAAACAGTAATCGTTGGAATACATATTTATTTTGATTGGGTTTAATACATCTGTTATAATTAATTTTGACGGATTAGGTTAGAATAGATAATCGAGTGCACCGAATCTAAATCGATCAATCAGTTCGATAAAATAAGTCTGTTGTCACTTGTCTTTGTAAACATGTTTAAAGTACACCGTTCATAATATTACTAATTAAACGATCAAAAAAACCCAAAATGATAGCAGTTTATTTACGATGGTACTAAATTTAAGTTTTAAAGTAAGCAGAAACCCATGAAAAATAATGAAGGTTTTAATATAATGTAAACGAAGTCACAAAATAATCACGAATAATCGCGAGGTCTAAAATTTGAGTAAAATTTAATTTTGTTGAGCATGCTTTAAGAAAACGTACCGGTAATAACATATTAAAATTGCAATTCGCCTGAACAGATATTAATACTATATAGTACATATTAATTTGCATTACAATGCTCCTAGGGTTATGTTTTAGAATGATCTCATCAAGTTCAAGTAAATATATTTTGGCTAAATCATACAATAATAGTTATACAATGCAAAAAAGCGAAAAGGGCGGAAGGACGATTAAGAGAGTGCCTGTGTACACCGGGGTACATAGTCAGACTGAAATAAGAAACAAGTGGAATGCCAAGAAAGAGGGGAGAAGATAATGGAATCGAAATACAACGAGAAATATAAAGGGATAAAAGTTTGCGGCCGGAGACCGAAATATTTAAAAGGGGGGATTTCTGAGGAGGACGAAAGAATAGTAGCCAAATATAGATGTGGTAGCGAGGAAAAGAAGAATAAATATTGGATGGGGGAGGAATTCATAATATGCCAGATATGTGGGAAAGGCAAGGATGATTGGAAACACTGGTGGGAGGAGTGTGATGGATTGAAATGGGATCCACGGGAGAAAGAGAGATGCATAGCATGGTGGAGGGTGCTAGCAGAGACGGGGGAGGGGATAGAAATATTAGGGAAACTAAGGAAGATGAGAAATGGAGAGAGGAAAAGAAGGGAGATAGCTAAAAATGATATTGTTGCAGGTAGAGAAGACTAGAAGATGCAGAGAGTAGGAGGATAGCCGTAAGGGGTGATAGAGTCGAAGGGGCAGAGCCGGCATGGGAATGGAGCCACACGTACAAAGAGGAAAAAGAAAGATATATATATACACGAAAGATCGCTACTGACGAAGGGTAATAACCCAGAAACAATATTGTCTAGCGATCCACCTGTTAGTCTTCATGGACCTGTTTTAATTAATGTTCACTGCACCATTGAGATGTAAGATTCGACCATCTTTCGTGTAAATTTTACATTTTGCTGTCAGATTTGACAAGACACATTTTCAATATATATAATAAAAAAGTCAGGTGTATAACGCGGGGACAATGAATTAAAGGAAAAGATATAACGGCTCAAACCCGCAAGGAAGCACGGCACGGTTGTTCATGTAAGTGGCTATGTCCTCCCACGTGTCGGCGGCTGCGTGCTTCCTTGCGGGTTTGAGCCGTTACATCTTTTCCTTTATATATATATATATATATATATATATATATATATATATATATATAAAGGAAAATTCATTAGTCTTCATCAGGGCGGCATAGCCAAAAAGAAGATGATCACAATTTGGAGTCCAACGTAAGCGACCGACCTTGCGGGTTTGAGCCGTTACATCTTTTCCTTAATTCTTTGTCCCCGCGTTATACACCTGACTTTTTTTTATTATATATATAAAGTAGATTGAACAGGTTGTAGTTGAGAAGTATGCCAATAAAAGTTGTTTTTTTACAATTCAAATGTAAATTACACTTCAGAAGAATGTATTTGCATGTACTGGACGAAATTCATCGAACTATATGGAAAATCATTTTCACTTTCAATACTTGATAAATAAATAACTATTATTTTAATTCAAGGATTGATATAAAATTAATATGCTTAAGGTGAAAACAATTATATCTTAATGTATGTGTCACAGAACCAACAACCACATTACCTTCATTCCTTTTCACTTTATTAGACTTTAGTATAAGTAAGTATAGGAATCATGAAAATTTTCGAACTCGAGATTTCAACGGATATACACGTTTTAAGGTCCCCTGAATCGTTTCTGAATATATATATATGAATATTTTCTGAATGACGTATGTGTGTGCCTATGTGTATGTGTGGCTGTGCGTGGGTCTGTGCGCGCTTTAGCGTCGATTATATATAACTAAGTATGAGAAAGTTCAGTGCGGACCACTGCAGATTTTAATTAATGTTTGTCAAACTGTGGCGACGTAATGAATTCTCACCACTCTTCAGGTGTCAACATTCAAATTAAGCATAAACCATTAACCTCAGCGTCGTAACGAATTCGCATTGTAGTGATGAGTCTTGTTAGTTTATGGGTCACTCAGCTTCCCTGGCAACTATCTGGCTATAGACTACAAAATTCCGTATATATATATATATCGAAAATGTGTCTTGTATATATATATATATTGTTATGTTACTTATGTATAAGGGAATATAAATTGTATAGAAAATTTGCAGATAGTGGCTGCAGGTGCACTCGATATAGCTTACGATAACGTCACATGGCAAGAAAAATATGGATATATAAAAATACCTAGAACGGTGACAATTTCGCGATTTTCGAAGACATAAAAATAAACGTGAAATGACAGCGAGCATGTGTATGGCAGCAGATCTGGTATTTTCAGTGAATTTCATAATGAAAACTAAATTTTATATGATATATATATATATATATATATATATATATATATATATATATGCCGCTAGCTGTCAGATTTTAACTAAAAAGTAAATTAAATTGGATTGAAAGTAGATTGTAAGCATTAGATTGATTCAATTCGATGCGGAATTATGAAATTTAACGAAGGATTAGTCTCGGCGATTACAAAACAATTTTAATACAAAAACGCATGAAAATAATAAAACGCAGGCAGGGAGCAATGTAGCGATTGTGTAATTTAGAAACATGTAAACACATATTTAATGTGATGAAAATGTAAATACATTGTATACTCATCGGAATGTGCATATCATGAAACATAAGTTTCGGTTGGATATGGGTTGTCAAAATATGAGATTAGTAAGTAGCGTTAGTACAGAATGTGGCAAAATCTTGCAAGGCTCTATATTTGAATATAGTGATAAATCGTGCGGGTTGAAAAAAGGTTGTGTGATCTAAATTTGATGTATAATAAACGTATCGGGCAAGATTTTGAAGGTAGTTCGAAAAAATATTGCAATGTCTGATTAGGGTTTTGTTCACGGGCTGTCATATTTACGAAAAAGGTTTTTGCAATTTATAAGGAAAATACTGTTTTTTATAACTTTTGATAACATTCGAAAAGATTTAAAGGATTCTAAAATTTCTCGATGAGAAAATTGGAATCTGCCGATAAAAATATCGTGCAAACAGATCCAGTCACGGGAGGCTATAAACAAACGTCAGAAATTTGACCGTTATAGTGTCCCCGACGGTTGTCTTCAGAATTCAAATAAAACCTTGCTAATCAACGTGGTGCGTTTATATCAAAATCAAAATCACAGTATTAAATATAAAAGAAAGTGAAGTGTCGTTAATAAACACTAGAAAAACAACCAAATGTTAAAGCAAGGTGATACTCCGCCTATTTGTAACTTAACTTATATTATTTACTACATGATTTACTTTATAAATAATTATAATAAAATTTCAATTACATTCAAATATTTTGCCCATTTTTTGTAAAATTAAAATATATCGATTTGATTTACGTAATTTTGTTGTTAAGTGTTTGTGTAATTTTTTTTAATTTGTTTTGGTATTAAAAATTTTCCTGTTTTTGATTTCATTAATTAAATAAAAAGCACAATTTTGTTAATAAATTAAACTAATTACATCATATCAATACAGGCATATAATTTACAATGCTATTCAAGAGGAGGGCGGCTCTTCGAAGATCCGAATGAACAAGGAGCTTAACCATATAATTGATTGAGCAGATACAGTGGGGTTGGATGACGGTGACGAGGAGGATAGTGTTGTGGAGGCCTGGAACCTTTAATGAATGGATTGTTTCTAGTAGAGCCGAATCGAAACGTCGTGTGCTCCTTTTTATATACTACTGTACTTGCTTCATTGAATACAAATATTTTATGGGCAATTTATACATCCACTTAAATTTGAAATTTTTGAATTTTTATTGTAAATATTCTAAATATTTAACAATTTATTTATTTGTCTCCATCATAATCTTGCTTGTAATGCCTTAATTTTGGCATGTGACAACAAATATTATACTAGTTACATGTTCCACATCTTAGTAGTTGAGGTTTATTTACTCTCTTGATAAAATTCAAAAGATAAATCATCGCATCCGCACATACGTGTAATGATAAAAATATAAAATCTTCCACAGTATATTTCATAAAAAAAACAATTGGAGATTGCGGCAATTGTAAGACGAAATATTGTATGTTCCTTATGTTTTCAAAAATAAATATTTCGCGTCCTGTACGGATGATTCAACAGGATCACTAAATAACACTTTAATTACCGAACGACCACCATACGATATAATATTAATTGACACATTAAGGTGACACGTGAGCATGAATTTTTTTTTTATATTTATTACCAACTCATAATTTAAGGCATTTTAAACAATTTAACAGCAACTGCTGTTAAATTGTTGCTGCCCAACTAATTGAACAAAATCAACACTACCCGATAATTTATAATTAAAAAACTGAGACCACTTAAAGCTCATGGAATTAAGGTTTTTTTAATTTCCACCATTTCCAGAAAATCTATGGATTTTTTACTTTTAGTAAATTTCAAAATATTAACATCTTCAACATTAACCGAATGATGTTCGGTGTTCACATGTTGTGACAAAGCACGTCTATTTTTCTTAGGTCTTATATCGCTCATATGGAGAGTTAATCTTCTTACTTCCAGTTATATAACTGCATGGAATGGAATAAATCAAATTAATTATTATTAGTATTAATAAGGTTATTCCCTGAAGGGGAACTAAAAATCAATTTACTTATGATTAATGATTTATAATATTCATTATTAAGAAACATAGCCATTAAAATAATGTAATTCTTATTCCTCAGCTTCTGCAACACGCGCTATGAATATCATCAAGAAGCTAACATCACAACATAAACACTTAATGAGACCCACCAAAACTAGATTGATTTTTCTTCTTGTTGGCATGAATTTTCAATATAATTAAAAAATGTCTATATCACAACTTTTACCATAAAAATAAATTTTATTTATGTGGAATAAAAATTGAAAAAGACGCTCGTGACATTTGAAAATGGATTTACCGGATACAACATTTCTATTATTATCACAGTTTTAAAAGTAAACGTAAGAAAAGTAAGAATATGTATATTCTATTATATTATAATTTAATGTTTCGTTTTAAAATGGTTCCAGTTTCTACTTGCAAACCGGCATATCTAATAAGATGAGTGGATAAGAATGATGCCAGTTTAGTGGCAGTCAAAACAGACACACTTCATTTCCTTCGTGCACTCAATCGTGGCAGAGGGTCTCGAAACTTTTCGTCATAATTGCACACAGTATATCCAAAATCGGTTCTAAAACCATTCTTAATTTATTAATTTAAAACTTAAACAACGCACAGCTAACCTGTTCGCAGTCAAGAACGAGATTTTCACCAGACGCTCGAGAAATTCTAACCTTCATCTCCCTCTTTCTTCAATTACAATTATTCCCTGAGAATGCTTTGAACGCAGCTACTCTTATTTTACTTTCAGATACCTGTCAGAAATCCAAAGCTTCTTGGGAAGTCTGGCGAAAGGGTAACATTATTAAGAAAAGAGGAGGTTAAGAGGACGGAAAAGGGAACATAAACATAATCCCCTACAAAAGTTGAAACGGATTTACCATTCATGTTGCGGTGCTCTTATTACTTGTAATAAACTTTCGCTATGCGTTGCATATTTATAATAGTAAATTACATCGTTACAATGTTGACTGTCATGTTAATTTTTTCTGTAAACTTTGGATTGGCTTCATAGTGTCTCTTAATTATCCACACAAATTTTAAAAACTTTATTTCTCAGTTTAAGATTTCTTAACATACGATTTTCAGCTCCTTACAGTTACCAATCATCACCCTCTAACGTGTCTTTTCGTGAAGTGTTTTCTGTATGTGGAGTCATATAAATAAATAACAATCAGAGCAACCTTAATTTAAACTGATAAGAACATAAGCACTCAGATATTAATCAAGTAGAGTGTATTTCCACAAGTATAAACTTTGAAATAGCACTTGGTATAAACGGCATAATACGCACAATATTAGTATACATATCTAAGCAAAGCACATTCTACAAAGGTGACGAAGTGCCCCTTATTAAATATACAGTGAAGCATTTCAAAGAAACTCAGACAAACCATGAACATTCTTAGTAATGTTAGCTAAAAGAAATAATAAAAAATTACACCAGTCTAAAAAAAATGTTTTTGCTTGCATTTTTTTTTAATTTTCCATGTGAATATATATATGATATGAATACGATAAATTCAGATCTTTTTTTTAATTATATAATTAATTATATTTAATTATATACTTATGTTTTCAATGAAATATTACAAATTTATTAAACAGATGAAGCTAATACAAAACTGCTGGTTTAATTAACTGTAATGAATATATTAAAAAAGGATCAATATGTATCAATAATGATGAATTTATCATTGTTGTGGAAAAGAAAATTTTTTGAAGCTCTCATATACCTCTTTTCAAGCACCAATAGTGGTCAGTTATCATTGACACATTCTAAAGGCATTGGTACCGGGTTTCCATTGTTTTAATATGTTTGTGAAATCATCATCATATTCTTCACCTGTTGCACGATTTTCTAGAAAGTAATCAATATAACATTCTACACCCTACATTTCTAAAATGTAGCATTTCCTCCACAATTTCCTTATAATTTTCTGACTTCCTCTTGCCAAGAAAGTTTGAAGAAAGTCACTGGTTTGTACGTCAACCATGCTCATTTCTCTAACTCGGATATCGACTTAGAAAAAGTCTCATCCTGCTTAAGTTGATGAATCTGGGATCACTTGAAAATACCTGCTGCTATCTTAACTTAGTTTTCTGTGGGAATTTTGTAACAAGAAATTAAAAAAAGGCATGAGATAGATGCAGAAACTAATGGTCCATACTTCACATTTCTTTGTCGAGGAGTTAAATTGGTTTTTTTCTGGCCCTATGCTCTGATGTAGCCCTACTGTTCCATTCAAGCAAGTGAGGAGGTATATTTTGTAAATCCAGCTCGCTAGTCTAGATCTAGAAGAATAGATACAACTTTTAGAACACCACAAATACTCCATTTAAATTTAGTAACTGAACCTGTCTTTGAACTACAGATAGTCTCCACTCGTTCATGTATAGCATTAAAATCAACTATATTGTTACAGAGCACTAATTTATCAACGTGTGAGAAAAGGGTGAGAAATATTTATCTCGCTGCCTATAAAATGTAACAGAATATCCAGGTGCTAACAGATTTTGTTCCTTTAATTTCCAAGCAAGATGTTCCGAGCAGTTCTTCGGCGGGTACTTCTGCTTTGAGTCTTGACGTTCACCAGTAGGTTGATGTCCATGTCTGTTGATGACCGTGGCTCCTCTTCTTGACTCTTCTGGAGCTTGAACTGCTTATACTAAAATGTTCACTTCTTCGCTGTGTGGAATGGGACGAATTGCAGAATCCAAATTATTGCGATATTTTAAAGCACTTTTATTCTTTCTCGTTATACCACCAACGTTAATAAACAAAAGTAATCAAAAATAGCAATCCGTAATGTGATCTTCAGGTTCACGCCACACCATTAGTATACAAAACGCCAACTATGATATTTCCATTTGCCAAAAATCCACTGTCTAATATTTACATATAAAGGCAGCGTTTAATCCTGTGTGGTGACCAGCTATATTTAATTCCACGAGTAATACCTAAAACCCTCAAAATGTGCACAAATTATCCTTAAACTACTTTAGTGAGACGTAAGCTATCCGGGAATTGAAAGTTTAGTAGAACCACGATGTTAGCAGGCTTCTTGCTGTGGTCCAGGACACTGGAGCATACAATAAAATTGATTCCATATTGAATCTCAATTATACAGGGAAAACCAAAGTATTGACTTTGACTTGACTTGATTATAATAAACAAACCAAATCAGGTCATAAAATAGTACAAATCCAAGTCCAAGATTACACGTAATATATCGACCTCATGGTATCAAACAATTCCATCTGAACAATTTATGTCTTGTGTGCATATTGAAACTTGTTGAAATACAATGCGTTTTTTTTTTAATCAAAACATTTAATATTTAATATTGAAGAAATAGTTATTTTAGTTGATTAAGAAAATCCATATATTAGAAAATTGAAGAATGAATGGAATAATATTCGCATTCTTGGACAAATACAACAAATGTACAAAAAAGTACAAAAGACCACAAACAACGACGAACAGAATTATTAGAATTTTTGCAACGTATCATTCAGGATTTTCATTAATAACGCATTTACTCCTGTTGTGTGCACTACTGAATTGAATTTCTGCACACTTAAGTGTGTTTATATTTATTTTCTACTATGTTCTCGACTATAAATTGTTGCGCGATATTTTTATTTTGGTGATAGAAAGCAAAATATTCATATTTATTAATGTTAACAATGTTATTAATGTAAGATATAATAATATTCGCCCTTGAGTTTTTTATTCAGCTTAAAATGTACATCGTCTTTAACCACTGTTACGAAAGATTTGCTCGTATAATCTTCATCACTAATTTTTTACTAATAAGTAAGCTATTTTATAATTTCCGATGAAAGCCATCTTCTCGACTTTGTTTTCAGTTCATGCAAATTAAATGTTTTTTATTCGGATTTCGGATTTTTGATACGTTTTACTGTAAAAGCAAACAGATTACATGGAATTAACTAGATTTCAGAAAATAAAACTGTAAATAATTTATGATGTATACAATTGATAAGTAATACTTAAAACTAATACTCTATACGCAATTAAAAAAACTTCTGCCACTGTCACATGCGCTAATAGTGTTTTAAATTATAATTTTAGTTAAGTACCAGTGGATTAACATGAATTTGATAATAGGCATTGTGTATATATATAGAGCAAAAGAAACCACTAGCATTCAATAGAACAAATTCTAGTGGAGAATCATGTTGTTCTTAACGACCATCGTTGCTCTTCTTGCAGCAGGTAAATATTTCTTTCATTTGCAAATGTCGTAAATGTTTCACTTGTTTTTCTCTAGCTTCCGCTGCCGTCCAACCTGATGACGTTAAGTATTACTTGACCAATGAGAGAGTGTCGCTGTACGAAATCAAAACCGGAGACTACGGACTCGTCGACATCGATGCAACAAAAACTGTCAAAATAATCTGTCATGGTTGGATAGATAACGTCGACTCTTCGTGGTATGGCCCAACCAAAGCCGAGTTTGTGAGAAAATCAGGTGCCAATGTAATTGGGGTCGACTGGGGTGTTCATGCAGGCGGTTTATATTCGAAGGCTGTTTCAAGCGTTGACGGAGTTGGATATCAAGTTGCCCTTTTTATTTTGGATTTGTCCGCTACTTACGGCATACCTCTATCTAGATTTCACTTGATTGGACATTCCCTCGGCGCACATTTATTCGGATATACTGGTGAGTTACATTTATAATTAAGCGATTAATTAATTTGAAGAAAATCAACAATAAGGACAATATGTGCTTTGAAATTCTATCCTACGATTTCTCCTCGCATTAATTGTGTTCACCCATTGGTCAATATGTCATAAAATGTAATAGGATTTTATGCAAACTTTAAGAATCGAGAAACATCACAAATAATAAATTTAATATCAATCGTCTTACGTTTTACATTTGTTTATATTATTTACGTGAAATGGTGATTATTTGTATTAAAAATTTTAATATTAATTGGCCTTCACCAGTGGAGTAAAATTTTTTTATTCTTTAAATAAACACTTTCAAAACATTTTTCAAATGTATGTTATTTAATATAATTTATATTATTTATTTATAATATAATTAACTTAAATCCACTCAAAATATTTACCAACTACGGGCACAAATTTGATTAAAGTATTTTATTGATTTTATTTAGGCAAGTACATCATCGAAATGACTGGACAAAAGGTTGGTCGAATTACTGGTTTGGACCCTGCCGGCCCAAGTTTTGAAGGAGTTGCTGAAAGCAAGCGCTTGAGTTCAAATGATGCAACATTTGTGGATGTCATGCACACCGATTCAGGATTGTTGGGAGTTAGAGCTTCTATTGGCCACGTCGACTATTTTCCCAATGGTGGATCTTTCCAAAATGGTTGTGGTATCTTAGCAAGTATGTACAATCGATCGAATATCTTTAAATTGTATTCTTTTTCTCGGAAAATAATTCTTACGCAAAAATGTATATATGATTGTAGTTGGATGCAGCCACAACAGGGCTCCCACTTTCTTCACCGAGTCCATTAACAGCTACGGATTCGCTGCCGTTGCTTGTTCGAGCGCTAGCGATTTCAATAAAGGGCGGTGTTCCGCGAACCAGAAGACAGTAATGGGTGAAAACGTCGACCTAACCGCCAGGGGCAACTTCTATCTAAGCACTGCATCTGCTTCTCCGTTCGGGCTAGGAACGGTGTAAAGTAATAACTATATGCAAAACATAAAACATTATCTTGTAGCTAGATTTGTGTTGGAAATTTTAATCCGAATAAAAGCATTATAAAAAATATAGATTTATTTTATTTATTTAAGTTTACTTATAAGACCAATGCAAGTAATAACTTGCTATTAAATACCACATGATCACTCGCGTAAAAGCAACTACTTACATATTGTCACTGAAATATTGGCTGTATTTGCGGTATTGAAGTGTAGAATAAACCTAAACACATTATTGTGCATAAGTTCACACGGAAATGTTTACGTATATTATAGTATTATTGCGAAGTGATTTAGTAAAGACTTATATAATGCAGTAATAGTAGTAGCATCAATAATAAAATAATATGATAATATACGTATAATAAACATATTTATATTCTATATACATTTTATTTTAACAAAAAAGAATGAAGCAAAACTGGAAGCGTGGGAGAGACAACTGCTCAGCAAATTAATCCAGGGGACAAAAACTGAGAATGGAATATGGAGACGAAAAACAAATAAAGAGATAAAAGAACTGTACGGGAATAATAGTATAGTGCAGTACGTCAAGGCGCAAAGTTTAAGGTGGCTAGGGCATGTTGATAGTATTGTATCTTCAGGAAGGATAAATGAAACTGCGAGGTTTGGACTCAAGTGTTAATATACTCAGTGACATATAAACTGCACCACCTAGAAGGGGTGGGAATTTTTGGACCAAATTTGGCAGAAACATTGGACTAGTCTAAGGTAACAATTGATTAAAATTTGATAAAGAAAACACTTCATCTTTTTGATTTTTCTTTAATAATGTGTTGGTCCGCCCCTATTTCTTATACACTCATTGACCCGCCTTGGCATTGATTCCAGCAGTTGATCAATGTCTTCTTGGGGTATGACATACCAAGCAGCCTGTACTTCATGCCGTAGAGCTTCTATTGTCAACGGGGGGTTCGGTAGTCCTCAATCTTCTACCCATCATGTCCCACACGTACTCAATGGGCGACAAATCGGGAGATCTTGGCGGCCAAGGCAAAAGATTAACATTGGCCTCTTCAAAGAAGTCAAGAGAAACTCTTGCTACGTGAGGTCGTGCATTATCTTGTTGGAAAAGTGGGTCTTCCAGCCCTCGAAGATATGGAAGAACATGTGGTTCTACCACTTCGTCAATGTAGCGTCGAGCGGTCATACTGCCCCGAATGAAGAGCAAGGGTGACCTACTGCCGTAAGCAATAGCACCCCACACCATGAACCCCACAGTTCGGTGAACATCCCTCGCAATCGAAAAATCAGAATTGCGCCTTTCTCCACGTCTTCGTCTAACAGTCATCCGACCATCATGCATTCCTAAACAAAATCGCGATTCGTCACTAAAGACAACTCGATGCCACTCCAAGTTCCATTGAAGTCTTTCCGTGCACCAGGCCAAACGTTCCTGGCGATGTTGAGCAGTGAGGGGTAGCACAAGATGTGGGCGGTAAGACAGCAAGCCAAAGTTCTTATTCGACGATAAACTGTTCGCAAGCCTATCGGACGACCTTGTTCATCTAACCATTGATCAGCTATTGACCTAGTTGTAGAGGCCATTAGTCTTAAGCTACGATCTTGACGTTCATTGGTTCGTCTTTGAGCCCCAGTGCCTCTTCTCCGACGTTCAACCCCATGTTCAGACCACGCTTGATAAACACGCGTTATTGTTGAGTGGTGCCGTCCCAAACGGTTGCCGATTTCTATAAACGAAAAACCTGCTTCTCGTAAACCAACAATCCGCCCTGGGTCAAAGTCACTCAACTGCTGGTAAACTTGAGGTCTCCTTCCTCTAGGCATCATTAAACACTTGAAACACTTTAAACTAAAGAACGGGATCTGAAAAAGTGGAACAAATTCAAAAAATAACTCGATAATTGCTTGTCTATCACCAACTCTAAAAAACGACAAACGTCAAAAATCCCATGACTACTTTATGATTGGGTTTCAAATTTTAATCAACTATTTCCCTGGACTAGTCCACTATTCCTGCCAAATTTGGTCCAAAAATGCCCACCCCTTCTAGGTGGTGCAGTTTATATGTCACTGAGTATACTTTTGTCGTACACGCGTACCTGCCGGGCGTACATATATCGTAAAAAAGTTGGCGATAAAAAGCTTGCCTTGGACAATTCATATAGGGTAATTCAGGGAGAGATGGCCCACCGGGTGAGATGACCCAACTGAATATCTTCGTTATTTTTTTTTTAATTACCCCCATATTGCTACACCAGTCAACGCCAGTAAATCGTTACATCGTAAAAAGAGTTGATAGTGCCGTTAAAATACTGAATATGTGAGTTATAAATTATTTGAATATTGCAATGTTCTTGAAATTTTGTAGCATTAAGTTAATGTATGAAATTTGTATGAAATTCAATCTTCAAACGATCAACGATGTTTCTGAGGTTATGTTAAATTGGCTCCGTCCGTTGAATTATTTATTTGCGGTCAATCTGTCCCGTACTTTTGGGTGAAAGGGCTCAATTTTATATGGGATAGATGGTCCAATATCACGACAACAATAATTATCTGCTGATTATTTCCCCAGCTATACGTTCCGAATATAAAAGCAAATCAGCATGCCAAAGAGGAGCATGGACAAAGGAGCAGCTCGTACAAGCTGCAGAAGCAGTACAAAGTGTGAGTATGGGAGTGAACCAAGCTGCAAGAAATTTTAACATTCCACGTCGTACGCTAAGTCGACGTATGAAAAGCAATGATTTTGAAAAGAAATGTTTAGTAGCAAATAAAATTTGTTGATACAGTTTGTTATTATTTTTCGTTATTTGCTCAACAAGTCGCAAATAAAATTCATTGACACAATTTGTTATACCTTTTTATATTTGCTTAACAAGTGCAAATAAAATTCACTGACACACTATGAAATAACAATTCATTTAAATTTATATTTTTGCCAAACAAGTTGCAAAATATTTAATTTACATCTCATCTAGCCATTGGTTGCCCTGAATTCAGGCAATCAATCAAATCAAAAAAACATTAGAAAATTTTAAATATTCTCTCCAAACCTTCTGGAATCTTCTCTCCAGAGCGCTCGTTCTTCTCTGTTCTACCTTGGACCGGTTGCTAGATTGAACTCCCTTGAAATTGCCGATTTAAAAATAAAATTCTTTCTAATTTAAAACTAATAAATATTTCTTCCCCTATTAGTTACAAAAAACACAGCAATATGTCTGGATGTTTGGTTTACTTTTGGTTTACTTTTCGATCGATTACTTCTCGATCTCCCAGTGATTTTCATTAACTTTGTACCAGCACTTATGTACTGCAAAGTGTAATTCCACTGGTAACTTATCTATCAACTTAAAGCTGCGACCGCTTCGTTTGATAGATAGAAACACATGTATCTACGTACGATCGTCTATTTATTTTCAAGGACTTCCAACCCACAGTCGAAATAGCAATGCCTTTGGTGAATTTCTATTTATAACCACATGTCTACTTGAATCTAACATTGCATATTTTATTCCTAGATTCGACGGTTACGTACGGTTTTAATTTGTTTTCAAACGCTTAATTAGATTCTTAAATCTAAGATGGTCCATATCGTTTCCTTCCGAATGACTTAACCTGGACTCTCTGTAAGCATAGGCATACACATTACATATATCAGATTATTTTCAAAGTTAAACTTCACACTCTTCGTAGATCAATATCCCACAACATATTATTGGCACTATATAGTATCAGTTGATGCACGAGTGCTCGCTCCATGTTTCGTTAACGTTAATATGTGCGTACGGTTCTTATAGCGTAATCATAATACTTTCGGTACTCCAAACTTCTCAGTATTAATCACATTTGCAACTTTTTTAGTATTTTTCTAGCATTTTCTGTCAACTCAGTTTCAACAGTTATACCACACAATACCAACTGGTAGGGTGCGCGAAATCCAAAGCTGCTTGTTATGTTGACACAATATTTATAAAATGTTCCTCCTTTAGGATGATACTGTAACCCTTCCCCATTACAAATTGTTGAAATTGTTAAAAATAGTATACGGACACCTGCCTGCCATGAAGTGCACTACCAACTTGACAACAATTTTATATTTGCTGTTGATTCTTCCCTCTTTGGGTAGTGCTTAATGTTCAAAATCGAATAGTATTGTGATTTTTCTATCTACTACGAATGCTGTGAAAATGAATACTATCACTAAATGTCTAGATCAAATATTTTGTTCAAAACTTGCTTTCAGTAATATTGAACCTTTAAACAATTTTAAGTCTCGTCCAACTCTATTTTTAATTTTAAACGAGATAACTTTGTTGAACTGTATAAGTTGATGTTGACATACTGACCGGCAAGCTGTACTGGTTGCTACTGCTGTGTGCCACGCATGTAAAAAAAATTACGATATTTTACACGGTTACTTTCAACTTACGGATCCCTTGAAATGTAAGAGGAATTGTTTGTTTCCATGTTGGTTTTCTGCAGAGACTCGTAAGAACATAAAAATTAAGAAGTACTACCGAAAATGCAAAAGAAAACTAACTTGGCACTCTACTCACAACACAAATTCAAAGAATATCGAAAATTGGTCAATGTGAATATTACATTGGATTTCTGAAAATATGTAACTGGAATTGAAGTCAACACCAAGAATGGCCTGAAAAAAATCCTTCATTAATGAGATGCAAAATCTTGTATTCCGGGTTCTAACAAAGGCAATGGAATAATTAACTCCCCTAAAGATTTGCCGAGTTATTTCAATCTGTTTTTAAGGGGGGATGTGATGTCACTGTGAGTTGTGACTGAGATTATGCGTTCCTTATAAAATTTGCAAATATATTTTGCAGTTGCCGAAGTTTCACAAATACAATCTGATATTAATAAATCGTATAAGGATTGTTGGAAAATATCTCGAGTAACACCAGTTTTTAAACCACGTAATAAAAACGAGTTTGTCAATTAGCAGCCTATTTCGATAATTTATATATAGTTTATACAAGTTGTCAACTCGGCGACATGGATTTGTAAAAGGAAATTGCAACTGCAACTAACCTGTATTAATTCGTGCATTATGTATCAGATTCATTAGATAATCGTTATCAAGTTGTTGGCCCAATCTACACAGAGATCTCAAAGGCGTTTGATCAGGTTCAGCACAAATTGATTCTGGTAAATGACTTGATTGAAGTATACAGGTCGTCTTTAAGGAACCGAATGAATTTTGTTGAGTATCGAAGTTTTCGATCAATCATTTGAATAACTTGTTTGTCAGTGGAGTGTCACAAGGATCCATTCTTAGGACTCTGTTGGTTCTGATATTTGCAAATGATGTATGCTGATGACCTTAAAATATATACGAGAATAAAGTGCCATTATGTCTGAGTTGCTTTGCAAAAGGATTTAAAATTGCTATATAAATGGAATAAGTTCAACTATCTGACTTTGAATATCATCAAATGTAAATTTGTGTCTTTCTCAAGAAAGAAAACCTCCACTCAGTACTCGTACAAAATTGACAATGGAACTTTGGAACATAAAGAAGTTCACAAAGATCTTGAGGTGTACTTTGATAAAAAACTGACTTTTTATTTACGGGAAGTTTGAAGACAGAATTCTTCAATCAGAAATACCAAGACCTTTGTTGCCAATGAATCAGTGATTAGGCTGAACAAAAGCAGTACTTGCTTTTGTTCGGTCTAAACTTGAATACTGTTCTGTTGTAAGTATTGAGAGAAAATTTTAATTATATTGCTCTATTTAGTTCGGGTTCGGGTCACTGAAAGTGAGTAGAACCGTTTCAGAAATTTTATATGTTTATAAAATAATACACAATTATATTCGTTATCCTGATTTGTTGAGTTTGTTTAGTTTTCTTATGCCAAGGTTTAGCTGTCTTAATTCACCTATTTTCTATATCGGTTAAGCAAACTCTCCCCATCACGTTCAGTCGTTCATGATTTCCATGAAAGAAGTGTAAATAGTTTTTGTCAGGAAATAGTTTATTTAATATCGCCGTAAGTTGCTTAAGTGCTCATTTTAGTGTAGGGAATTTGCGCTTTGGTTATTAATATAATGATATGTTTTTCATATATTTGTTTTCGTTATTTGTTCTACTGCCAAAGTTAGTTAGTTTGTGCATACAATATAACTTAATGTGTTCACTTGTATATATCAGTATTATGCCGTACATATGTTCACTAATTTTAATCGGAAAGGAATTTTAACTTATTTATGTGTAAGAAATGTGTCACCTAGCTATCTCATCTCATCATCAATCCAACAGAGATAATTGCATATTAAAACACCCGATTATAATCTAATAAAATTATCAGCTAGATGACCAGTTCACAGGCCAGTACACAATATGTGGTCACTAGTGGGCATTCTGGCGGTACCTTTTGTAGCCACAGGTAAAATATATACGAACGAATTTCATAAAAATTAAACAAATAATGTTTGCAGCATCTGCTCAAGTGGTATCACGTGATGTGAGGTTTTCTTTAAAACGAGCAGATTGGTAACACGGGAAAATTCTCACCGGTCAATTACGTGGACTTAACATCAACCCCTATGAAGAAGTGAAGATTCTCTGTCACGGCTGGATGGAACTTGTGAGTACTTTTTGGTATCTCAAAATAAATGTTTGAGGAATCGTCGAGTTCCAGTGACGAAACGTTTGTAGACGTCATATACACTGGTACTGGTGCATATGGTTTTACCAGCTCCATTGGGTACGTGAACGTTCATTGAAATCCTGAATGGTCACTCGATACGTAAGCAAATGTTTGAAGAGGTTTTATGAAATTTTGTAATAGTATGCTATCTCCAGTGACCTGCAATCATAATCGTGCACCAACATATTCGGTTGAATTTATCAACAGCGCGAGTTTCGTACCTAGAGAATTTCACAGAAACGAATATTTTTAATTGATATCTGCTAAATAGGAGAATTTCCATCAAAAGAGTTCTAACTAGGAACCAAATTGTTCTATCCATACGCTAGAGGTTATATATATTTATGACATATTTATTTATATTAAATTACAACCAACTACTATTACAAGTTATAATAAAATTTCGGCAATATAAGAAATTTTTGTTGTTCATTGTAAAAGTAAATTATCTCCTTGTAATTACATTTTGAAATAACGAGCTTTTTGCAATGTGTATGAAAAAAATACAAGTATTCATTCGGTGTTTTTTTATTTTTTATTGTTTAGTACAAATCAAAGGTGTGGTAACTTGTTCTAATTTACAAAATAAAACTAAGTAAACTATTTAATAAATAAACTTTTTTTGTAGTTACTTCATGTTGTGTTTTAATCATATGTAATTTCGTCATCGGATGAAACATTTATGTACTTGAACGAATGTGAATATCCATGAGAAGATTTTTGTAGTAATTGTGGCAGGTGATATGTATGGTAGGAGATCAAGCATATCTTCCTTCTTTGCGTTAGTGACTGGTCTTGTTGGGTAGAGTGGGTTTTGTCAAATATTATACATGTCTGTCGCTTACATAAATCTACTCTATAAGAGGGCATGTTTCTCTAAATTGAAAATGTAAATGATAATTTCTCTCCAACCTCAGTTTTCTTATTAGTAGCCAGTTAAAGTCATAACCGCAAGTTGGTTTTTCTTTCTATTTGTAATAGAATGTTCTAAGGTAGCGAAAGTCTTTGCATTTGGCTGTTCTAATAATATTGATCCATTGGTCTGGGCCATACATTTGTCCAACTAGCGCTCTCTACTATTTAAAGTCCCCATCATTGGGAAGATAAGAATGTGCAGCTATCAAGAATTTGTGGCCAATTTCGTCAATACTAGTAACAGGATCGTGTGCAAGCTTCAAAAGAGAAATTAGAAATTGATATTGATTTTGTCCAGTGCAATTATCGGAATACATAATGGCTCTTCCACCTTCAACTTCGTGCGAGACATTCATTCATGTATCCTGTGTGTGCCACTGAAGTATTTAATTTTTGGTACGATAAAGCTTTTTTCAAAAGTTAGTATGTATGCCCCATTAATCTTTTTCAAATAATTCTGAAGGATTTCTCTGGATGAATATGCTTTTCGTTGATGAAGAAAGTTCTCTTTAGTTCTCTTTAGACCTCTCACTCGGTTTTCATCATCAGCTCGTATTTTCACATTGAACCCATCAAAAGTGTTGTCTGTGTCTGTGCGAATATTTTAATATAATATTTTAATTTTTTTGGGTAGTTCCTACGAATGGCCCTGGGTTTAAATATTTTCTGTTAGTCTTACTCTTTCGTGTATAATAGTTTTGATATGCAGGAAAAATTTGAATATGGGCGAAAATTTCAGAATCATCAAGTTTTCGGGGACCAATTGTGCCACGTCTGTCCCCACATTTGATTGCGAAACATGATCTTTCGAGGCACCGATATAATCTTCCATCATTTATTTAAAATGTCGTCAGAAAATATTTCTTGCACACTGATTTTGTCTTGATAATGGACTTCATGAAATACTTAAATTTTTTGAAATTTTGAAATCTTTTATATTCCAGAATGAGTCATATATTTCTTTTCTTTCTTTTTCTGGAAATAATGTAATACATTCTTTAGGATACCCAAAATCAACATTTGCGGATGTTTGCCATCTTTTCTTCCTGCCGTTTTAGTCAAATATTCTTTTCCACTGTAATGCAATAATTTCCTTTCATTAGCTGGCCAATTATCCTTTTTGAGTGACTGTTTTCTAGATCTAGATGGTTCAGGTTCAGATTGAAGATTTGGCTGGTTATTATCTTCGTTGCCATTTCTGTCATTGCCTGTACCTATATGTGGAACAATTGTGCAACACAAAAGTTTAGGTCATGCAACGTAGTATGTATTAATAACTCAAAATAATATATAGAATGAGAAAAAGAAACAAAAAATCAAAAATCATTGTTTTCCTTACCTAAAAATATTACTAACAATAATTTTAGGTAAGGAAAACAATGATTTCATATAAGCTTACCAGATTCAAAACTACTTTCTTCAGAAGTAGGTTAATATTCCGACATAGAATAATTAAAATCCTCAATATCTATGAAAATAAGCTATTAAAACACTTATTACGATATTATCACCACGTGGCAAACATTTGTCACAATAAAATTAAATCAATTACTGCACTATTAAAATGATTTGTGTTAACGTTCATAATGAATATTTAGCAGTTTTATGTCCCTGGGAGAACAAGTAACGTCATCTATGGAATTTTAATGCAGTTATTGAAGTTGATTTAATTTTATAATACAAAAAATTGTTATAACATTAAGCAAATAAATATGTATTTTAAAAATATGTTACACCACTTTTACAATAAACATTTTATGATGAACTAATAAAATTCATATTATATATGAATATAAGATGGTATCTTGGAATTAAAATAAAAACTTCCCTTTCCCAAATTTCGCAACGTAACACGTTGTCTAAAATAGATACGACTAGTGCTGCCTGGATTGATTTGAACTTGATACAGGTGATGAAGGTGTTAGATTATATCCGTCTATTTGTATTGATAGGAAAGATTGGACGTACTATAACATCATTATATGTGACGCCACCAGCACAATAATCAATTTATTGATCAATACCATTGTCATAATCGATTTACGCCATTGAAAGCATATTCTAGCTAACTTGATGGAAAGTTGAAGGTCGAGCCTACATTTGATATTTGAGAAAGTGCAGATGCTTAAATATGCCCACAAAAGTTCGTAAAATTACCTGAACCTGAATGATGGTCGTACTGATTTATACGAATGATAGTTTTGCACTACCTCTGTTTTTTTTTGTAAAAAAAATCTATCTACCACTTCTTGTAATGCAAGCATAGTTGCGAATTTTTGGTTCAAACTATCAACACCTATTTTTATAGAGTAGTAAAACTTGTTATTTGATATCTGTTTTACAGTGTTGTGATAATAGAATTCTGTTTTCTTAGCTGCACAGGACACCAATATTCAGTCTCCAGTAAACTCAATAGGAGAAGAGTTTACTTCTCGTTGTCCCTTTAGCTGGAACTATGTTGCCACATTTTTCTTATTTTTTCTGACGGTTCGTACATATATAACTTTCCTTAATTTCAGCTCTTCAAAAAGTTGGTAAACCAATTATCTCCTGATACATTTCTATTCGTATTTTCATTATGTGATATAAGAATCAGTACATCTAACAGGTACTGACAATTTCTACAAATTACTTCTTTGCCTCGATAAGATTTTGCCATTATATTTAAATGCATTAAACAAATAATGCGTTTTTGCGTCACAAAGGCGTGTGTTACAAAACTATCTCTAAAACTGTTAACAAGAGTCAAGTACTACTCCTTTTCCTTAGATATAGTTTTATCTTAGAGTGTACGTACTCTAATCATCTTCTTACTTCTTTATTATTTGCTACGAGTTCGTTCCATTGAGATCGATGTTAGACAATGTTGAGCCACTTCGTTTGTTTCATTGAATATCTGTAATCCTTACGCTGGGAATCGACTACCCCATCCACACTTCAGATCCTTATTTTTTAGTCTAATTTTTCTGTTAAAATCAGTTAGTTCTAGTTTTCCTCAAATTGTTCTAGATTCTTCATGATATCGAAAATATTGAAAACCATCTTCGGTCTTAACGAAGAAGTATAGACATATATAGTGTTGTACGAAAAGCTTGTTGGATGCTCCTACTATGAAGAGTAAATGTCGTTTTACAAAACAATAGCCATCTAATAATTATTGAGTAACCAACATGTTCACAATAAATGTTCTATAAAAGCCATCGTTATCCAAGCCCGGTGTGAACTGAAAGAAAAAGATGTTTTCTTAAAAGCTTAAAAATATTTGAACGGCATAATATGCTATCGCTGTCCTTTATCAATTCATCGTCTGGCTTCTTGATTACTTTTCAAAGATGTGGATAATGTGGGCGCCATACTTAAATTAAGTATTCGTTCTTCACTGTTTATATTTTCACAATACGTAAAATATTGAAGCATTAGCATTTAAGATGTTACTGATGGGAGCGCTCATCGCTCTCTTGCAAAAAATGATACAGTTACATTTGCTCCTAGATGATAGAACTAAGCATGTTTTGTCAGTCATGATTTTATTATTTAGTAACTTTACAGGGCGTGCAGGCCTAAGGCTTGTTTGTAATATAACATACACATTACAACATTACAATACTGAATATTTACACTTTTTACTTATTTACAGTGACATTTCATTTTCGGTACCTCATATTACTTTCACTACATTTTTCTAAAACGGCCTGAACCACCTCTCTTCGTTCTCATCAATTTGCTCTTCTTTCCTTCCAATTCCTTACATTTATTACCTTTAAATCTTCCTGTGTTTTCTTGTGGCATCTTTTTCTTGGTCTCTCTTTCCATTTTCTACCTGGGTTTCTATATAAGGCCATCTTGCCCACCCTACTCCAGCTTTGTCATTCAACGTGGCCCAACCGTATCTTTCAATCTTATTCTTTGCGACTTTATATAAACTGTTATATTTGGACTCTTATACAGTTTCGCCAGATTCCTTTCTCATCTCTCCAACTTTTCCCAATTTGTTCGATTTAGTACCCAAACATACATCCGATAAAAATTTTATAAGATTATTGGTGGTGATGCAATTCTTTGCATGAAATGTATATTTTGTATATTGCGACTTGCGGCATTTAAAACTACGTATGAATTTTTAGGAAGAAAATATGGGATATTTGATCGAATAGAAAATATGGTATCTACTTCCCACGAATCAAGCTGTATTCAGAAACAATATCGCAGAAAATCTGATTTAAAAGTACTTCAAGATAAAGAAGACTCACCAAAGATATGGATTAGGACAAGAACAAAATTACATCCAACAAGACATTTTCTTCACCATATGCAAAAAGGTTAAATTTAAATCCTGGATTCATAGCTCATTAATCTTATGACTCGACGATTTTCTGGCTTCAGTATTCTCCAAATGTTTTGATTTCTGGCTTTTTATTATCGAGAAAACTTGTTAGGAGAGAAAAAGAGGAAATTAATGTTTGAACGTTTCAGGAAAGTGGTTTACACAAAATAATTAATTCTATTATGAATTCGATTATGACTTTAGCCTTAAATTCAAAAGTATATTCTTGGATACGAAAGTTTTCCAAAAAACACATTCTCTATCAACTCAACAGGACACTTTCTCCTATAGAATGTGAGTTAATGGTAAGGCTTTTTCATTATATTGATTTTGTTTTTAATATATTTTCTTTCCCAGCAGAACTTCATTTCATGGTAAGAACAAGAAAATCCAAGTGGAAAACACACAAATGTACTAAATATATAAAATCACAGGTCAAAATACCGCAGATAATCAGATATTCTGTAGAAACTTATATCCCGTATAGCAACTACATACGCAAAAGAGATTTTGTGAGGCTAGCACAATGATAGTCGTTGTAAGCTTTGTCCATGCAGAATCGAGTACAGGTGATTTTGATGGTGACAATTAAGTTTCCAATTTTAATAATTAGATCATTTAAGCAGGTAAACATCGCTCATAATATATTACTTGTGGTTAAGGATCATTAGTTTTACATCAAGTACGAACCCTTTGAAACGTTAAACAAGAATTATTGTGAAGTGAATTGTGAATACATCTACAAGAATACATGAAAAAAAATTCGCTCTCCAAAACCTCATCAAATAAAGGTATAAAGAAAAATTCTATAAAACAAATTTTAAATTATTCTCTTTTGTATATTCCGACTACTATTTTAAATTGTTGCTCTCTCCAATTATCAGATTTAAAGACGGGAACTGTAACTCAAAGGAAACAATAACAATATCATCAATCATAATACGTTAAACATCAAACTACCAGGAAGGGCGCGAATTTATCAATTATTATATACGCAGTGATATATAAACTGCACCACCTAGAAGGAAATAGTTGATTAAAATTCGAAACCCAATCATCAAGTAGTCATGGGATTTTTGACGTTTGTGTCATTTTTTAGAGGTGGTGATAGACAAGCAATTATCGAGTCATTTTTTGAATTTGTTCCACTTTTTCGGATCCCGTTCTTTAGTTTAAAGTGTTTCAAGTGTTTAATGATGCCTAGAGGAATGAGACCTCAAGTTTACCAGCAGTTGAGTGACTTTGACCGAGGGCGGATTGTTGGTTTACGAGAAGCAGGTTTTTCGTTTAGAGAAATCGGCAACCGTTTGGGACGGCACCACTCAACAATAATGTGTGTTTATCAAGCGTGGTCTGAACATGGGGTTGAACGTCGGAGAAGAGGCACTGGGGCTCAAAGATGAACCAATGAACGTCAAGATCGCCGCTTAAGACTAATGGCCTTGAGAGACCGATTCTCTACAACTAGATCAATAGCTGATCAATGGTTAGGTGAACAAGGTCGTCCGATAGGCTTGCGAACAGTTTATCGTGGAATAAGAACCTTTGGCTTGCTGTCTTACCGCCCACATCTTGTGCTACCCCTCACTGCTCAACATCGAAAGGAACGTTTGGCCTGGTGCACGGAAATACTTCAATGGAACTTGGAGTGGCATCGAGTTGTCTTTAGTGACGAATCGCGATTTTGTTTAGGAATGCACGATGGTCGGATGACTGTTAGACGAAGACGTGGAGAAAGACGCAATCCTGATTTTTCGATTGCGAGGCATTTTCACCGAACTGTGGGGTTGATGGTGTGGGGTGCTATTGTTTACGGCAGTAGGTCACCCTTGGTCTTCATCCGGGGCAGTATGACCGCCCGACGCTACATTGACCAAGTGGTAGAACCACATGTTCTTCCATATCTTCGAGGGCTGGAAGACCCACTTTTCCTGCAAGATAATGCACGAGCTCACGTAGCAAGGGTTTCTCTTGACTTCTTTGAAGAGGCCAATGTTAATCTTTTGACTTGGCCTGCAAGATCTCCCGATTTGTCGCCCATCGAGCACGTGTGACATGATGGGTAGAAGATTGAGGAATCTACCGAACCCACTGTTGACAATAGAAGCTCTACGGCATGAAGTACAGGCTGCTTGGGATACCATACCCCAAGAAAACATTGATCACCTGCTGGAATCAATGCCAAGGCGGGTCAATGAGTGTATCAGAAATAGAGGCGGACCAACACATTATTAAAGAAAAATCAAAAAGATGAAGTGTTTTCTTTATCAAATTTTAATCAAATGTTACCTTAGACTAATCCAATGTTTCTGCCAAATTTGGTCCAAAAATTCCCACCCCTTCTAGGTGGTGCAGTTTATATGTCACTGAGTATATATTATTAGAACTTCGCCTGTTATTATAGTAAAATTTTTAAATGATGACAATTTAACGGCAATTAACACTTTATGAATTTCAATCGTTCATTGAAGAGGTATAGTGCACTTACCCTACGAGACACCTTCAAATAATCTGCATATATAATAAAAAAACATCTAAAAATGTATCTTTCATGCACATATTCTTTCAAATTATAATAGATTTTCTTACCATTTTGAAAAATTATATAATTACATAAAGTTCAGCATTATCGTACTACTCGTCTTATATCTGGAGGTGCTGAGTATTCTTTTTAATTTATCTTTAAATTCTCAGCCCCATTTATGAAAATAGAAGCATAAATTTATACACTACCAGTTTCGTTTTGCTTGTTATTCCTTATTTTACAAAAATACTTTTATATATGTATTTCCTTGCGTAGCTTTACCGTTTATTGTTATTCCAATTTCTTCTACTTGCTCTAGTCTGTCTTATTTTGTCTTGGTGATAATATTTTCTTCGCTATAGCCATCACCTTTGTTTTTCCTTGTATAATATTAAATAATATTTTTTAGTTTATTTGATCACACATTCATATTTCTTTCTGCTCCTTGCAACAATAACTATGTCACCAACGATAATAAATTGAAGGAGACGGTGGTTTTTAAATATAAAAAAATGAAATGTATACATTTAAGGTATTACGGCAACTAAGTTACCAACTGCAGTAGGAAGCTAAATAAGACTAGCTAGAAATACTACACTTTTCTTTTTTAGTTTCTTACTGAAGATGTAATCGCAGCTCGTAATTTTCGTCCTTTCTACTGAGGCAGCATGTAATGAATTCGGGCAAGTGCACCTACATTATTTCATTAATGCAAATTGGCTTACTCTTTTAAATACAGTAATTGTTGCAGCGTTTTAAAGATTTCTAATAAACACATATCAACATCAACTACAACATTTAGAAGAACATAGCCAACAAAATAAATACCAGCAATGAATGCCCTGGAGATTTATGTTGATGATTTATGTAATCCGAATACATTTCGAAATAGCTATAACACGCAATTTTACAAAACTATGTAAAATATCCTGTACGAGAATAATGCATGTCATCTAGTGATTTAGTGATTATCTTCGGAAGTTATACTTTAGCAAGAAACACCAAGTTTAATTTTTTGCTAGTGAACATTTTAATTCATAAGTTATTTGTTGATACAAAGAAATCAATTCGACCACCTCGGGTGTACAGGTCCTGGAAATACGTAATCGTCTTTAGGGATAGCCTTCAGTTGGGTCGTAATATTATGTTGGATGTCCAAAATGTTCGAAAACTTCTTACCCTTCAAGGCTTTCTATTTGGAGAACATGACGAAATAAATCAGGGGCGTATGGTGGGCCATTGAGTAACACAGCTCCCCTGTTGACCAGGAAATGCTGCACCAGGAAGACAGTGTGTAGCTAGGCATTATTCTGTCTGGTGCAGCATTTCCTGGACAACAGGGTAGTTGTGTCGCAAAATAATCCACCCTACTCCCCCGACTTGTCTCCCCGGACTTTTTCTTGCTCCCGGAATTAAATCAGCCATGAAGGGCCAGCGATTTTCGAACATTTCAGACATTTAATGCAATGTTACGACCCAACTGAAGGCTATCCCTACGAATACGCCGGGAGTTTCCATGACTTGTACAGCCGTTCCCGCAGGTACATTACCAGCGATGGGGATTACTTTGAAATGGTCCCAAGGTTTTACCGATTTTATCTCCCACATCGCAACTAAGATTCAATCAATACGTAGTACACATTTGTTAGGCGTTTTTCGCCTAAATATTGCTAGACGTGTTTAAATTTTGATACTTGTCGAATTTGTTGAAATTAGACTGAACTGAACTTAACAAGTGAGAATGACATATACTTTGTCTTATTAATTGTTGTAGTATGCAATGGATCATCCCACCAGCTCTTAATCTTTTAAAGCAATTCCAATGATCTAAGGAACTTCAAGTGGCAAACAGTAGATGAATATGTTACTGTTAGGAGCATTCTCGATAAGTTTGAAATATGTGAAATAGGCCTATAATGTTTCGTATTTTTTCTAAACAACCAATATAGTGGGGCGATATTAGCTGCACATTTATTTTTAAAACTTCCGATTAGATAAAATGACTGGGTATTGTTGTTTTTAATCTTTAATGAATATTTTAAAACCATTTACATCGGTTGTGTAGAATGCTAATAAAATCAAAGTATGTAATTTGTCCACTATATATTTCTTACTGTTAGTAATTATTTGCCAAATATTCCCCTAACGCATAATGATTATGAAATTTTGTAATGATTTGTCAGCGCAACTTTTAGCGTGCGATGGCAAACTTTAAATACAGGCTTTGTTGTATACACATGTTCCTGGTGGTCACGTGAAAAAAAATTGATTACGTCTAACTGCATGGTAGATATGCAACACTAAACGTACAAAATATACTGTCGTAGTATGTAAAAAATACAAAACGTTGCTTTGTGCAACTTACAGAGGATTCAAATGAGGCATAAATGCAGTTTCCAATAAATTTCAATTTTGAAAATGATTATTTTTCGCTTTTTCACATGTGTGGTCTAACTGACGCAGTGTATGAGAAAATGTGATTAGAGAAAACCACCATAGAGATATATTTTCAATTGGTTTTCTTCCTTGCTATAAACAAAACTTAAATTTAAAATTTTTAAATTTTAGCTCCAATAGTTTGGGCCCTAGAGTACGCACAAATACACACACAGACCGAAGTAATTCCAAAAATAGATAGAATAGCTCAAAAACTGCATTTCCCTTAAAATGTCGAGTTCGATTTTCGTGACTCGTACATAAAGTATAAGAAAGTAAAAATGCAACTTCCCCTGTTGTGGGAGTTGCATCCACCCTACCCCCGGGCTTGTCTCCCCGGACTTTTTTTGTTCCCAAAATTAAAATCAGCCCTGATGGGCCAGAGATTTTCGGACATTTCAGACATCCAACGCAATGTTATGACCCAACTGAAGGCTATTCCTACAAATACCCCAGGAGTTTCCAGGACTTGTACAGCCGTTCCCGCGGGTACATTACGAGCGAAGGCGGTACATATTTTAAATGAAATTAGCAGATGTAAATTGGTTCGCCTAAATAGCAATTAATAGAAGATGCTTGTGCTGAATTAAATATTTTTCAGCAGAACTTACTACGGATTAAAATTAAAATTGATCGCTTAGAAGCAATGTTAAGAATGGATGGTGTTAATATTGCATGTGCCACTGAACTTGAATTGGGTGTTGTACATGTGGTGTAGACATGGAATATAATGGCATCAAACTATATAGTATAAAATATTTACAAATCTCCTGATGGGAGTTTCCCACTGTTTTTTTTAAATAAATTGTATGCAAAGTGGTTTTGTATGGCGACCTAAACATTGACTTCTTGCAGTCGTTGGAAGAAAGAAACGAGCTGTTAGATATAATTCAATCGTATGGTGTCCAAATATTGATAAACGAGCCAACTAAAATCAGGGACCAGAGCAAAACATGCATAGACCCTTTGTTCACTAATGTTGATATTGATATTAATATGATTTAAGGGAGTGTATGGTTTTTCATAATGACCTTTCCGACCACTTTTCCCAGGTTGTTCTTCAAATTCAAATAGACAAAATATATAGACAACCAAAATTATGATATTATTTCTTTTCTCATATCAGCAGGTAAACTTGCTAGGATGTAGTAGGAGCACATTCTGTTGACCAGACGTATTTAAAATATTTCATTAATATCTTTTCCTTTGGCAAAGTGTAAAATTTATTTTGGAGCAAAAATTTCTGGATTACAAATGGCATTGGAAAGTCATCTCGATCCTTGAAACAATTATTGGGTCAATGCACAAGTCCGCACCGTTTAGTATAAAATACATATTACATTACATTACAATTCTGATACACAAATCATAAATCACTTACACATCCACTGAGTGATCTAGTCACCATCTTTGATAATGACCAGTTCTGATAGGAGTTGCTTTCCCTGCAGAACAGTTGTGGTTTCGCGTTGAAGAAATCTGTACGCCAGTTTCCGGTTTCTGTGCCGTCCGTTCAGCAAATATTTTCTTCCTGTAGACACCACAAATTCTTCTCACGGCTTCTGCAACACTAGATCGTCAATTAAACTCGAAGAGTAAAACTTTGTTGTATTCATTTTTCTGTGCTTGACACATCATACTGATTAGTCTTACAAATAGGCAACAGGAGCAGTTAACAACATACAAGGCTTGCAACAATAGAACCGCAAGCAGAAGAAAATGCTTGATGAAATAAATAAATGATGAAATAGTTTCTTTTGTTATTGTTACTTTGTCGAATTTTCTATAAGAGCTTAGATAGTAACAAAAAATGTGTTGGAATATTTATGCATTTTAGCAAAGCATTTGATCTAGTCAAGCATAACTTGCTTGGTGATAAACTTTATTCCTATGGACGAAGGGGTAATGCTGGATAAAATCTTACCTGCTTGGGCACAGACAAGTTGTAAGTATCGTTGGAATTAAATTCTGGTACACCACAGGGTTCGGTGCTAGGTCCTTCATTGTGCTTGCTTGCTCTTCCAGGAGTAAGTCCGCTGAACGATCTGACTATTTGTTAATGATAATGCTGACCTGTGTATCGACAATGAATTCGACGACACTATGAAAATTTCATGATTCATTTAAGACGCGAATAAATTGATTATGCACAAAAAGAAAACTGTCTTACCCCAACAACAAAAATGATATATGAAAGCAAACTACTTAAATTAAATGGAAAGTTCATAAAACAAGTTCAATGATTTTTTGGATTACTGTTGTATCGTTGATTTATCGATTCTTCTGCTTATTGTTATTTTATTGTATGAGTCTATTGGTATGTTGCATTGTGTTTTCAATTATGTGTAACATTGATATATGTTGGTGACTTGTCCTATGCAGTCTGTACTACTGTACCTATGTGTGCCAGGTTTTAGTATTAATAGAGTTTATTATTATTATTATTATGATTACTATTCCATATTTTTTTAGTAAAATCACTGAAATCTATACAAAAATAACCATAAACAATCTTAATGGCATACTACCACAGGAAATATAATCGTTATAGTATTTCAATACTCTCTGAACGAGCTTTTATCCTTCATAAATAATCTTTGAATAAAATGTACCATATTGTGCACCAGCATGATCTTAGAGACCACAGCGAAGCAACGAGGAAATTTTGGATATCCTATTGGTAACTTATGTCATAGTCAGTATTATGGTCGCCATGTTCTCAATCTCCACCTCTAACAGCAGTTAGAGGTTTTAAATCTTCTGGTGGGTAAGAACGACCACTCCCCTTCGACTTCTTCCCTCATGCGAAAATGCGATCATGACATCAATCTAAAAAAAACTCGTAGGAAGAGCAACCTACACAACCTTTGAATAAAACACCCATCTGCAAGTCTCATGCTACAGTAAATGGGGAATTTAAAAGAACTAACTTCCCAGGCAGTTCCTTCTTAGATCACTAGAATTAAATCATTCTCGTTGTTTCTAACATGTCCAGGATGCAGAAGTTGAAAGCTTAGGAATTTTTTTGACATAAACAACGTATCACAAAAAAGTATGTTATAACTCACAAACAACACAAACCAAAACAATAACAGCTTTAATCAAATCAAAGGAAATAAAAAACACAAATATTAATGACGAGGAACTGCAAAAAGAGTGAAAATAGAGTGAACGCTATTTGGTGTGCGATGTGAAGCCTACGCGATGCGATAAATTAATATGTATTCCTATGGACGCAATTCATATTACACGTGATGTGACTATTACCGCTAATGTACCATACCCAACCCAACCGAACTCAACACAATCAAATTTATTATTAAAATTCTTAATTTTTCATATTAATAACAAATGCAATTCATATTCATTTAATCCAACGCAAACGTTACTTCTGTTTAAAATAATCCAAGCATATTTTTACATGTATTTCAAAATTTCGCCTTAATATAATATAACACAATCAAGCATATTTAATAGTATTAATAAAAATTAATTTACCTAAATTCATCAAAATTGCTTGAAGCCACGTAACCCGAGGTTTTTAAATGATAAATTCTAATTTTTTAATTCATCGCAACTCAATCATTTTTTTTTTTCCTTTTTAATGTAATGTTTTTTTTTTAATTTTCAAGTATGCTTAATACAAATAATAAACTTAATAAACCAATTCAACAGAATTTATTTTTGTAAAAAGTTAAATATTTATTGACTGTGAACTGTGCATTAAAAATTATTAACAACGTAGAAAATTAATTTCATTGTGTTGGGTTGGGTTGTGTTGACGTGGGTTGGGTTGCTCGTTGTATAAAAGTAATAATTTAATTCCACTGACGAAATCGCCTTGGCAAGTTGTTCCATGAGAACATAAATTGCTTTCTGTACCACCACCATACATGTTTCGAATTATTCCCTAAAATAAACACTAAATGGCTATTTATGTAACAAGTACATAATATAGGTCTTTATTGGACGAGCCCTATGAGTTATGGACGAGCGAGCTTGCGAGCGAGTCTGATAAATAGGGCGAGTCCAAAAAGCCAGATTATGTACGAGTTGCATACATAGCTTTATGTTTGACTCGCAATGAAAGATTTTGTCTTCAATTCAATTTGTGATTTTTTTTAATACAAAGTAGGTAGGTATGCATTTCCCATTGTTATAGTTACGTCGACGAAAAATATATTTGGACAAGTATGTGAAATTGCTACTGATTATTAATTTATCGATTCTGACTTAGTACTAAGAGAACCAACAGTGGCTTCGAACGACGTAAAGGAAATTGCGCTTCATGCTTTTGGCAATCAAATCGAAATCTCTATATGTTTACAGAGTTTATCTATCGTATGTGGTGTTTAAAGAACACATATTTTGAAATAATTTGACAGTGACAGGAGTCCAAATTATATACTTTATCATTATGGACTAATCCAATAAAGTACCACTTTATGTCATATATTTTATGTCATAAAACAGCTGATTACGGTCGAGTCAAACAAATATGTTTATATTGACATTCTCAACAAGGAAACACCTACCTACGTAGTTATTATTATAACGATGGTAATATATAGGAGTACTCGTTAATAATTCAATCTTTGTCATCATATGTAAAGCTAGGTTGGAATTTATCAGGTATGTGTTAATTTTTGACTGAAACTCAAATCCCTACTCTTCTGTGTACAAACGTTCCAGCTGTAGAAACATTGCTATGATACATTCAGTTGCATCCACATGTCGGATTCTTATATTTTACACATTCCACTTATGTATATAATTCTTTGTATGGTATTTCAGGATTACGCTCGAAAAGGTTTTGTCGATATAACATGATTTTTATAAAATATTACAATTTTAGAAAATAAAATTTCACATTAACCCTTCACGACATTAATGCAATCTTTCCCTTGCAAATTAAATTATATGTCAAATATGAATGTGACAGCGTTGTGTTGGAAACAAAACAACCATTATCACGAAATTAATTTGCGTAATCATTTCTTAAATAAACCAATCAAATATTTTTATACGCAAATGTAATAAGGGAACATTACATTTTGTCCTCGTTATAGCTATTGGTTTTGTACATGAACGGTTTTTCTTTAACCCTCCAGTGAACGGGTGCTTAGTTGTCGTATTAGGAACATTTTTTAATAGACTGTAAAAATATGTTGCTTAAATATTTAAGTAAGCTACTTGTGATTATTTCAAAGTACATTTATTTTTGTTTTATTGTGCATTATTAAAATTGTAAATAAAAATTATTTCTATTTTTGGGACCTATAAATTAAAAAAGGCTATTTTTTTCTCAAGTTTTTTTATTTATATAATATTTAAAACAAAAGCGAAATAAAAAGCACTAATTGATGTTTTCCCTATAACGTACATATTCAACTAATAAAAAAAAATAAGAAAACAAAATTTAAAAAGATCTGAACGCAGAATATGGGGTTGCAAAGTTGACTCTAATTTTCGCCAGTACAGTCCCTACAGCATGCTACAATATGTTCCCCATACACGGCCAACTTTTACAAAATTTACTTTTAGCAATATTGGCAATAGACTTTTTTATTTGAAGTAGATTCGGTTTCATTTTCAGGGGTTGGAATTCCCGATGTATGTATCTTTGCAAATATCAGCAAGTTGCTCTCTCATACTTTCTGTGAGTAAATGAATTCCCAATTCTTTTACAAACAAGCTGCGGCTTTTGGTAAATTCGGCGTTAGGGTTGTTCCCTTTATAAATAATGAATGCGTTGGTGCCAGCTACATTCAATAATCCATAAAATATTACCATTGGCCAACGTCGTGTATTTCTGGCCACATTGTTGGACGTGTCCTTTCGACCAATTACCCCCCCGTAATATTATAAAATGTAACAATTTCTGACTTAGACTTAGAACCAGTGTTTTCATCTATTTTATTATCATTGACACATTGCGCTTTTATACAAAAATAAAATTTCATATTTATTTTCTATTAACATCAGAACATGACTTTTTACATCGCTGAAAGGTACATAGGTTGAAAGCGTTACAACTATGTTTTTCATTACGTTTTATATAGTGGTTGGAATCACAGGCCTCACCCGTGCGCTGGAGGTTTATAGATAATAAATGGTAATTTACGGTAATAGCGAAATAGGAACATATTGAATGTAATTACCCTGGAGCCATTCCAGAGCCCCCCCCCCCCCCCCCCCCCCCCCCCAAACTAAGAACAAAGTATTTCTTAAGTGTACCAATCTCAATTAGTAGTATACGTAGTATCCTTTAGTATACTAGTGATATATGATAGAATTGAATGGTTCACTCACCTGGGAATATTATAAAGATTAAAAGTAAAGAATAGCGCATCGAGAAACGATCGTATACACCACTCTGTTTTTTTTAAGCTGGATTCCCAATGGCCTGTCAATTTTTAATCTCTTGAAATGCAACCCAAGTTAAAAGAAAACATTTAATAGTATATTAATGATACGGGTATATGGGATGAAATTCTGGGGTTGACTTGGATCGGGTTTTTCGTAATTGCAATATTACGAGCGAAAAACATCGCATCCAAAAACGTTCGCACAAACAACTCTGTTTGAAATACTCGATTCACATTAGTCGATAAAGTTTTGCATCAGCAGACATATACATAGCCTGCAGTTTTAGATGTCTTGAAGACCAACCTTTCTATGAATTCAACCCAATGTTATGGAATTACCACATCGTTATGCTAATACGAATTGTAAATAATACTAAATTATTATATAAAGTTATAAGCGGGACTTACATATAACACGTAATATAATACAAAGAGTCAGTTTTTGTCAATTCGATTAATAAAATTGCTCGTTGGGCGACAATTATTATAAAAAGGACAGAAAAATATGAGTTTCGACGGCTTTTATTATTTCTTGTTCTTTCGATGGCAGAGTGCACCAAACAAGATAAAGTTTACACGGTCAAGATACATGTTTGTATATGTCGAGGAAGTTTAATTAAAATCGATCAAGCTTCAGCCGTAAAGCGAAGTGACACCTTTTCCGAGAGAGTGTACAAAATTTCGGTGCAAATCTAGGCAAACGTCGGATTTCCTTGACATTGGATTTTTTGTGTAAATAAGTATTTCTGATAAATCGTATACTGATCTTTTCTTTCTGCGGTGAATCGTCGAACTCTTGCTGCGATAGAAATATTAGCATTCAATTAGTGGCACTCGCTGCAACGATTGAACCTAAACTTCAGTAAATAATCAAAACAATCAAATCAACGTGGCATGGGGGCGGAAAAGAAAAATGGGAGGAATGGAAAGGACCGGACATTTTCACAAGGAGCAGGAGGATACATAGGTAACCGAGGATAAGCAGTGATAAGAAAAATGATGAGTTGGAAAGAGAAAATACAATGGAGAATTTGATGGAAAATGATGAGATGAAAGAGATAAAGGAGACAAAGAAAGAGTTATGAAAGGAAAGGCCGGAAGGTAGGGAATGGAGAAAGAAGGTGGAATAGGAATGAAAGAAGGAAAAAAACGGAGGCACATAGACAATAAAAAAATAGAAGAAACAGTGGAACTCGTGGTGAAAAATATTAGAAACATAAGGAACAAGTGACATAATGGATAAATGAAGAATTGCAGGTGGGGGTAGTGACAAAGTCGGCGTATAAGATGGGTGTGAAAGGGAACGACGTGGTGAGTAAGAATGGTAGCAGATATGGAGAAGGAAAAAGTGATGGAGAACAAGGCCAAGCTAAGCGTAAAGAGACATAGCTATAAGTGGAGAAAATGGAGGTCCAGAAGCATATTTGGAAGTACGCAGTTAGGGAAGGAACAAGGTGAGATAGTAAGAATGGGATACAGAAGTTGAGTAGGGAACACAGTGACAAAAAACTAGGAAAGACAATGGAAAGAGAATAGAGTGAGATGAAAGGAAGAGAAAAGATGGGATAGGGAAGCAACGGGTAGATAAAGCAGCAGGGGACATATACTATAGAGTACATAATTTAACGAAACATTAACATCAAATTGTCTACATATGTCAAGATATTTAGACGTACGTCGTAGGAATTTGCCTTTAGTGTTCAGAATTTAAAATGTTACCAAATTGACTTACAGTATTGGCAATAATTTTATCGATAAATCTCTTAAACTCTCTAAGTCACGCTAATTAAATCTCTCGAGTAAGCAACAACAAAGATTCAGTTTGTTTAAATGTACTTTCATAAGTTTTATTTTCATTTCTCTATATTATTTTCATCGGCATGTATGATTGTTTACAAAGAACGATGAGTTAGTTAATTTAATTGTAAAAGGTGTAAAATTACCGCATTTTTGGCCCACGCGCTCTATTTGAAAAACGCGTTACTCTCAATTACGTGAGATAATCACACATTGATAACCAGATAATCATCTAAAAAAATTGTATATAAACAATCGGTCCACTATCCAGAGCATCCATTATATTTTTCAACATGTGGTCACTAATAGGGTTTCTCGCTTTGGCTTTTGTAGCCACAGGTAAAATTATTCGTGCAAATTGGTCTAAAACTATAAACGTAAATTTTGCAGGTTCTGCTCAAGTGGTCTCACGCGATGTGAGGTTCTCTTTAACAACGAGCCGATTGGTTACTCGAGAAATTTTCACCGGTCAATTACGTGGACTTAACATCAACCCCAATGATGAAGTGAAGATTCTCTGTCACGGCTGGATGGAAGTTGTGAGTACTTTCTGGTACCGTGACGCCCAACTCGCATATTTGAGTAGAGGCGGTTCGACTATCATCAGTGTAGATTGGTCACGTCATGCCAATTTGGGTTACGCCACGGCTAGCGGCAGAATTAACCAAGTTGCCTACTTCATCGCTTTGCTCGTTATAGATTTGCACGATACATTCAACATTCCGTTCTCCCGCATTCATCTTGTGGGTCATTCTCTTGGTGCTCACACTATGGGTTTCGTAGGTTGGGTATATTGATTTATATGTACGATCAGGAGAAACATAATTTTCTTTTTAGGAAAACATGTTGCCGATCTTCGACGAGGTGTGATTGGGCGCATTTCTGGGTTAGACCCGGCCGGTCCTGGTTATCAATTAGCCACCGCGAGGAACCGTCTCGATTCCAGCGACGCAACGTTCGTAGACGTCATGTACACCGATGCTGGTGCATACGGTATTAGCAGGTCCATTGGGCACGTTGATTATCACCCAAACGGTGGAAGCGCTATACAGAGTGGTTGCTTGATACGTAAGCAACTTTTTTTATAAAGGAGTTGAGCAAACTTTTTAGTTGTGTGTTGTTTCCAGTGGTCTGCAGTCATAATCGTGCACCAACATATTGGGTTGAATCTATCAACAGCGCCCGTTTTGTAGCTACGGAATGTAGTAGCAACTTGGCCTACATTAGCAACTTATGTTTGCGGAATAGGAGAATATCCATGGGCGAACAGGTAGACCGCAGCGCGAGAGGAGAGTATTACCTATCAACAAGATCTTTCTCTCCATACGCTAGAGGTTAAAAATATGGTACTTCGCAAAATATGATTACGTGCAATAATAAAATTTAAACAATATAGTAAATTGTTGTTAAGTTTATGGGTAAGCGTCAGTCCAACTATCACTTAGCCTTTCACACGAGTGCGAACGTTTTACTAACACTGGCAAATGAAATTGTGCATCATCATCATTATTTTATGGCGCATTCGCTACAAAAACGAACATTCTGCCGCATCGTCCTCAACAGATATACTTATAAGCATGCGCCGAACGGCAGATTTCTGTATTATTCGAAATGTCAATTAAAGATAAAAAACGTGTTTCAGATTACGTTGGGTGGTTATATTCATTGTTTGAGTACATACAAATGTAGGTCCAAGACCATCAATTGCATGCACATAATTTAGTTTTCGGGAAAATAAAAAGGAAGGCGAAATGTGCTGCTTCAGTCTTTAATCGTATTTATACGTGTGAAGAGTCTTAATTTAATCCCCCCTCAACTCCTTCAGTGCAGAAGCAATGATATGCGATATTTTCCGTCGCACAGATTTATGCGAACGCACATCAAATGATGCGATACCAAAACTACGAAATTACTGAGCTAGTGAAAATGCTATTTTATTAGATAAAGCTGGCATTAGAACTCAAAGTAAAAAATAAGTTTATACCGGGTGCTGACCATTCGAACTTAGACGCCAATCAAACCTGACTCTATTCCAGAAAGACACCTAATAAATTTATAGGTTGGGTAAATAATGCATATCTCAAAATGTTTTAAAATTATTCGTTCATTTAAGAGCAGAACAATGTTAGTTTTTTGCGCTACTAAGCTATTTTTGCGTTTGGGGTTTGTTATCTGTCATTTGTTTATTGTCATTTTATAGCATTCATCGGTAGTTTTATGAATAGCGCAAAATATTATACGAATAAATAGCACCACACACCACTTCTCTGAATGTTTCAAGATATGGTGACGTCATTTACTATTACGAAACTGAGTTACACGCCACTGGTTGGATAAGACATGTTAACCAACCCATTTATGCTCGCCGTGCTAATTTGGGAACTCTTAGTTATAGGGGGCATATACAAAAAGTATTAACAATAAGTAAAAAATTCATACATTACTAATTACTAGAAAGAGCTTTAATTAAAAAAAAAATATCGAACGATAAAATTGGATTTATTTTTGTTGATAATAATCAATTTTTTTAATCACCAATATAGCTGTAGAGGTACGTTTTTGTTAGCAATAATTAAATGTTGTGAGTAAATTTTAAAGTCATAAATTCTTTTATTTAATCAAATTCAATATACCGTATGTCCCCGGATTGAGTTTACAATAGGTATGATTGACCAAAAATTTTCGAATTGGAATTTCATGCTTGGCCTGAAACTTACTTTTAGTTTACTTTCGATTTTTTAAAATCAAGTAGGCCTTTACAGTTGGTCAAACATTATTTTAGTTCTAGGTAAACTACCTTTTTGGTCTCCCGACATGTAAACATTGTAACTATGCACCGTTCATGTCACATGTAACTTCGTGTTTACGACGACTGTGCGTTTTCCCGCATAGTATGCGGTAAAGCAAATAATCCTTCTTTTTAAACTCCAGAGACGTAGGAAAAATACGCAATTTTGAAATCATGAAGCCGATGTTCAGGAGAACGAGATATATTAATTTCTAATTCAATAAGTATAACAAAATACACAAAATTTAAATATTAATTTAATATTAAATTAGTCCAAACACTTCGCTCGGCATCGTGTTTAAGATATAAACTTCATGCAGCAAAATGCAATTTCCTACATTCGATTATAAATAGCTAATAATAAACGTACCTACCTACCTAATAACCATTAACTTTTATACAATTATTTAAATGTAACAAATCTGTAAAATCTGTCATAAACAATGCAATGTGGCCAAGTTGAATAAATAAAATATATAGGTATAAAAAGAGGAATTTAAAATAAAACTATCGGCCAAAATTTTTTATACAAATCTCATGCGTTAAGTTATTTTACAGCGCTCCGGCAAATGAGGACGAAGCCGTCGCGCTGTAAAATTGAACTTCCTGTATTCGACTGTAAATAACTGGTTCACCACTGGCGTAAAACTCGGGCAGTATCGGCCCTCTTTGAAATCTTCATTTTTCCGCCATTGGTAAACAATATACTATTTTTTCCTTTTTTTATTTTTCTATTTCTTCTTCTTCTTCTTCTTTCGTCCACCAGATGGTGTCCGCAGGCTATTACCTGTGTTTGATTACTCAGCCTCCGCTGATGTTGACGTCCAACATTCCCTCCATCTTTTTGAGGGCATTCCTGGATTCCGTTACCTCTTGGTTTGCTGTTTTTGGCCGCTTTAGCTATTCTGGAACCGGCCATTCGTTCGGCATGTCTGTCCCATTCTCTTCTTCTCCCCCTTACTAGCTTTGCGATATCGGTTATTTCGCTGACTTCTCTGATGTTGTTACTTTTCATACGGTCTAGTAGTGTATTCTCATGAATTCCTAGAATCTTCATCACTGCCGTCCTCATCGTCTGTATGGTATTTGTTGTGTCGGACCTCGTTTCTGTCGCATAGGTTATTACCGGTCTGATGACTGCCTTGTATATTCTGACTTTCACTTCCGGTTTCAGGTATTTATTGCTGCATATTAACTCGTGCATGCACCCGGATATACGTGTTGCTTTCAGGGTTTGGTGTCGAACGTCTGCATGTAGGTTCCCGTAGCTCTGGATACTCACCCCCAGGTAGTTAAATTGCATTACTTGTTTTATAATACTACCATCCAGTTCCAGCTTGCACCTTGTTGGCAATTTTGATATTACCTGACACTTGGTTTTATCCTTATTTAAAGACATGTTGAATTCTTTGGCTTTCTGGTTGAACGCATGAAGCAGTCACTGTAGGTTGTCTTCGGAGTCCGATATGAGGACGACATCATCTGCATAGTATATCACTTTGAATTCGTCAGTTCCCATTTTGTAGCCTCTGTTGTCTGGTAGTGCGTCTATTATTTTGTTCTTTATGAAGTTGAACCACATGGGGCTCAATGAATTGCCCTGTCTCACTCCATCGTTTACTCTCATTGTCTTTGACGTGCTCTTGCCGACCTTTACTGATGTTCTACAGTTTGTGTTCATGTTGATGATGCTACTTATTATACCGTGGTTCTTTGATGCTCTCAGGATGGTTATAATGTCGTTTAGGCGGACTCTATTGAAAGCCTTTGACATATCTATAAAACAGAGGTAAGCGGCTTTATGCTACAATGACTTTTCAAGAATCTGCTTGAGAATAAATATTGCGTCTACGGTGGATCTATTTTTCCTGAAACCTTGTTGTTCCTTATATCGTTCTTTATTATTTCCTTTATGAGCTTGGTATATAGTTTCAGGATGCAGTTGAGCAGAGTTATTCCCCTATAGTTGTCCGGTTTCGTGCGTTCCCCCTTTTTGAAGATGGGAATTGTCGTACTGTGTTTCCATTCTTCTGGAACTTTTCCTTCGTTTAGTATATTATTCAACAGTTTTGTAATTTCAGCATTTAGGGTGTCTCCACCATATTTGAGCATTTCATTGCTTATGAGGTCCGGTCCTGGTGCCTTTCGGTTTTTAAGAGTACTGCTACTTCTTCTACTGACACTTCTAGTTTTAGTTCGGAATTGTTCTCATTTATGATGTTGGTATTATCGTTGTTTCTTTCTACTCTCTCGTATAGTGTTTCAAAATATTTTCTCATTCTTCTTTAGTTATTCTCGTGTACCGTGTCCTTAACCTCCATCTTATTGTTCCTGGGCATGCTCCAGACTTTTCTTTGGGTGCCGTAGATATCTCGCTCAATGTCCCTGTTAATGAATATGATGTTTGTTTGTAGCCTTCCCCAATGTGTATTTATGTCATCCTCGTCTGTGATTGGATTGTTTAATATGTGGTCCTTTAACCTGTTACTATATAGATGTTTTGTGCTTGCATTGTCCAGTGATTCAATGTTGAACTTTTGAATGGGTTTATCTTTTATCTTTATGCTGGTATTGATTAATGTTTATTTTGCCTAAGACAAGCTTCCGACATTCGCTGTATTTAATGTCCGCACATCCAGGATGTTTTTGGGATGTATTGCGCTGTTTGTGATGATGAAATGAGTGACAGATTGTTGATGTATTGGATTAATTCATGTGAATTTGTATTTCATCGGATGCTGAAAGAAGGTGTTGCTAATTCTTAGCGCGTTTACCGCGCAGAAATATCGAAGTAAATCACCGTTTTCATTTTCTTGCCCTTCGTTAAAGCGTTGTGTGGTGCCGTTTTATACTGCATCCCCAATTCTTGCATTTAGGTCTGTAGATGTGTGTAGAATTCCTGTCTTTCATCTTGTGGTTTTGATATGTCCAGTGCACATATACTTAGTTTGTCAGTGCCCATTTTGAGTATTACCTTCAGAATGCGGTCGTTCACATACTCTTCTTTTTCGATATTGTGTTTTAGCGTCTTCGATATTAACATGCCAACAGCGGAGTGTCCCCGTACAGCACTGTAAATAAAGATATAGTCTACATACTAATCGCTAATCGCACAAATGTCAATGTTCTGTTCTTTAAGTTCTTCCACAACTTCTTGGCCTTTTGTGGTTCACGACATGATATTCCATGTGCCAATTCTCAGTCTTGTTTGAGGTTGTGTTTCCTTTTTCTCGCTTGGGTCGTCGTTGTTTTTCCAGTCCTGTTCGAGGCGTATTATTTGTTTCTGTGAGCGTTAATTATTTTTTTACGCGCGGTAGTTTGCTGGCCCGTTCCCTCAACGGCCCTTCTTTATCGGGGTCCGGACCGGCGGTATTTTTGCACAACTACTAACTGAATCCATGGTGCATCCATACCGGCGAAGTTGAAGACCTGTTGATGTTGAAGACCTGTTTTTTTGTACTTCTAATATAATATAAATAAAGACATTTTCAAATTATTCATTATCGTTTTGGTTTGGCTTGAAATGGGTTAAACCATGATGTAAGATGCTCACTTAGCCTACAGTGTCTTATTAAAATACAAGCCAAAATTTAAAAACGGGTATCTCTAGGAAAATCGACAAAGTAGTTGTTCCAATTAGTCAAGATTACGCCGATTTCAAAGTTTCAAACCAAATACCGGTTTTATGAATTTTCGTAATCAAGGAATTTTTACATTAGTTGCAGTGCATTCGTTCATGCCCGTTAATTAATTCCTCGTATAATGAGAATGAAACACCATGAGTGGGTAATAGAAATTGATTTAATCAAAATTAAGAAGACAAACATGAAATTACAAAACATAAATCACAATAAGTGCCCAAAAATGCTGCTATTGAAAAATGTCCTCGTATGTGTTACCGACTTATTTGAAAAGTTCTTTCGCCATTTTGCAAAAAAATATCAATATGGAAATTATAATTAATTTAATACGCCGCCGAGTCTCAAAGTCTGTGATATCCTACCAAAATCTGAAGTTTCGATGTAATAATACCTAATAAAAATGTTAAAATATTGTTAAGCAGACAATTTCGTTTTGAATTTCATATTTCTTATTATTATACATACTTGTTATACTTAACACTCCAATAGGTGGCCACAAATTCAAATCAACTCTACTGGAAAATAAGTTCTTCATTACATATTAAATATACACAATAAACTATTTAATATTTAATATTATTAATTGATATTTATTTTAAAAAGTATTATAAAAATATTTATTAAAATACAATTAATAGGAATTACTGTCTATTTTCCTTAGCTTCTTGAACATTCTATTAGGAGATTTGTCTATCGCGCGAAGACTATTCCAGACTGTCATCGTCCATCTCTGTTTATGTCATGCGTTAATATGAAACAGCCTATAAAACAAATATGGAGAATGGCGAAGAACGCTTTTGCTGGTAGTATTTACTTGCACCACGAAAATGTCGTTGATTGTTAACGTTTGTAAATTAAAGTGCACGTTTCTGAATTCTACATGCCCCTCGTTTTATTAAAAGTGCCGCTGAAGTTGGTTCAGTACAGTGTAAATACGTTTTAAACTGTTAACAATGGAGCTTAACATTGACGACCGTGTTTATGCCGCGGAGAGGATTATTAAAAAACGTATTAGAAGGGTAAGTGAGAAAGATATCTTCCAAAGCATCAACGAGGGAAATTTTCCCTGTACGAAAATACGGTATTGTTTCGAAGTCACTAACCTAAAAGTTTCTTGTTGAACAGACGACTTGTTTAATTCACCATTAACTTATAATACATTTACGGTGGTTTGAAATGTAATTTTTCGTTTTGTAGTTTAACGGCAATGCAATTTATATTGGCTATTTTATATTATTTATTTGTATATATATTATATTGATATATATATATATATATACTTTCCGAGATGATCTATCTTGATATCTCTGAGACTACACATAGTTTGCCAAGAGACAACTTGCTTTTATTGCTAGAACAAATATAATGAAAGTCATGTGTAATATATCGTTTGTCCAACTTATATTGTGATAACTAGTCTTGGACGACAACTCTTGCAATATATTTGATGGGCATAGACCATAGTTAGAAAATTTGTGTGCTGTGAATATTACGTGCTGGCGAGGGAGATCCACAGGCCACTGACGTCAGATTAGATATTTCACAGTCAACTTACTCGAATTACATTATTGTATAGTGTTGCGGAAATGATTATGAACAACTTGCGTTTAATTTGGTATTTGTAGCATCCTAAGTAATTTGTAATATATTTATTTTGCCAGGTGTGTTGTGACCATACATTTAGTGAATATATTTTCTTGATGAGAATGGGAATGTCCAAACCATATAAGTTTATTAATGGTGACAGTTGATACGTTGTTATCAAATTAACATGGCAACCATGGCATATCCTTTGTGTATGTCAATTGTACTACTAAATTTGTTATATGTATATTATCGTAAGGTTTAGTATTGTCTATAATTCAATGTAAAAATATTTTCCATATTTGAAAGTTATGGTACTTAATCTGTTACCTATTGAGCAAATATCAGTTGCATACTAAGGAGTGCTGCTCCTCAATTGGCTAAAATATAATATTTAATACAACTAATATTGACGTGACCTATGCAAGGGAAGTGGCGATACTACATCCAATTTAGAACTGCTGCAAAACTCCTTTTTGCTAGGAAGTAAGAGAAAATGACTTCATTTGATGAATTCAATATCAAGTGAAAACAAGCTGAATTGTATATAATTTGTATTTAATAATTGTTGATTTATTTATCATAACATAACATGATAAGCGCCGTCTAGGGGATTAATTGTTCATTGAAATATTTAGTGGTGGAACTGAGTAAGCATAGTATGCACTTCTGCCAACATATTGTGGTCGTAAGGGAACATGACTTCTAGTCTTGATGTGTTTACTTTTTATTAGTTTTACAGAAATATTTGTCTAAAGAACCACGGGTTTTATTTCGGTATGTGGCTGCATGATCAGCGAGATTAAAAACTCCCAATGGAATAAAAGTTCAAATCGAAATATACATTATATGATTATAAGTGAAAATAGTGTTGGCACATATTCAAGAAAAATTACATAAGTGGCTAATATCAAGTAATATCAAACGTTTATTTTTCTACATAATCTCCCTGAACGTCGATGCATTTGGTCCAACGATGCTCCAAACCTTTGATTCCTCTGGAAAAAAAATCTTTCGGTTGCTCTTCCAACCAATCGTTTACGGCCGTCATCACTTCATTATCGTCGTAATATCTGGTCCCCCCAAGATATTCTTTAATTTTGGAAAAAAAAGAAATCACTAGGGGCCAGGTCTTGTGATGTTGATCTTGTGTATGCAGGATGTTCAAATAATTCAAATTCTGCGTTCAGAATAGCGCTCATGGTAATATGGTTTTTTTGGACAGGAGACAGAATTCCTTTGCTCAATTTTCCCCGTCTTTCTTCCTTGACACAATCAAGCAATCTTGAAATTAAGTTGGCATAGTAGGAGCCTGTTATTGTATGTCTACCTTCCAAAAAATCAGTCAAAAACTTCCGTCTGCGTCCCAAAAAATTGTGGCCATATCTTTACCAGCGGATAGCAAAACACAAAATTTGAGGAGTGGCGGAGAACCTCGGCGATGCCAGTCCATACTTTGTTGCTTCGACTCAGAATCGAAGTCTTGAACCCACGTTTCATCAACAGTGACGAATCGAGAAAGAAATTCATCCCAATCTGCTTTAAACTTTGCCAAACTGGCTTCAGAATGGAATACTCTAGAATGTTTCGGATCAGGTGTCAATATGCGTGGGACCCAACGCGCAGACAACTTTTTTAGCCCCAAAATATTTGTTAATATATTTTCTATAGTACCATAAGAAAAATTCGTAATTTCAGCTATCCGGCTATCAGTCGTCTATCTGTCGTTACCCTATCATGTATACGATTAATATTTTCTTGTTAGTGACAGTCACTGCTCGTCCAGCGCCCTTCGCATGTTCACATGTTTATCTTCCCAGTTTAAATTGTCGAGACATATTTTTCACCACTTGGTAAGAAACAACACCAACATAATACACTTACCATGTTTTCATGAATTTTTTGGCGACAACCCTTTCTTATATACATGAAAGATGGTCTAATCTTACACCTCAATGGTGTAGTGAACATTAATTAAAACAGGTCCATGAAGACTAACTGGTGGATCGCTAGACAATATTGTTTCTGGGTTATTACCCTTCGTCAGTAGCGATTACCAAGAACCTTAGTTGTTGAAATACCTTTACATGTAGTGGCCATCAAAACTTCTTGGCGCGAGCCAATCACTCCTAACAAACCACTGACAACAGAACACTGACAAGACGATACCTTGTCTAACACCTTGCGGCGAGTAAACAAGACGACTATCAAATGTCCAGTGTGAACATATAAAAGGATTGCTGCAATTAAGTTCAAAAACAATTCAAATTGAAAATGCGTCTTGTCAAATTTGACAGAAAAATGTAAAATTTACATGAAAGATGGTCTAATCTTACACCTCAATGGTGTAGTGAACATTAATTAAGAAGTTTTGATGGCCACTACATGTAAAGGTATTTCAACAACTAAGGTTCTTGGTAATCGCTACTGACGAAGGGTAATAACCCAGAAACAATATTGTCTAGCGATCCACCAGTTAGTCTTCATGGACCTGTTTTAATTAATGTTCACTACACCATTGAGGTGTAAGATTAGACCATCTTTCATGTAAATTTTACATTTTTCTGTCAAATTTGACAAGACGCATTTTCAATATATATATATTATTTTATTTATATTTTATAACTGCACGAACCTCTGATTTTTCCATTTTTAGAATTTCTCTAAATTTCAACTACTTAAATTTGAAATAATTTGAACAGGTGCCAAGTGACAAAACTATAATTGAACGGACGTAACAAGAAATGATTAATACTTTAATGTGTCAAATTTATTCAACGCCTATGTTAGGGATTCTAAATAATGATCTCCCCTCGTATATACGTAAAATGAAACGGCTTATACAGGTGGTATTCAAAATGGCGGAGAATATTTACATTACACAATTCAAGAACCAAGCGAAAAACTCAAATACCAACTTGATATTTAATCTTTAGGTATTGAGTTATTATGACCATTGTATCAGCTCTGATATGCTTATGGTTGAGAATTACAATTAATTAATATTAATATAATTTATTAATCTATTAGAATTAGAATAAATAACTTAGAACACAATAATACAAGTAAAATAAATAAGGACATGAATTTTTTGGTGATTAAAATACTAATATACAGAATTGAGTTTTTCTTGTATAATAATAATTTGCAGTGGTCCGCATTAAACTTTCTTTACATAGATGATGATATGACAAATCGCGTCCATATAAGTTCGTTACATTTTTTGTTGACAGTCACCTCTTCCTCAAAATGATTTGTTAGAGAATTATACAATTAGTTTAAATATTGCAAGTAGAATAGTATAGTAATTCTATAGTATAGTAATTGTGATTATGATAGCTTGAACGAATTTTCAGCCCTGATGCTAATACAATTTAATTTTTAGGGAGTTGTCGAGTACTACGTAAAATGGAAAGGCTGGGGCCCAAAGCACAACACATGGGAACCAGAAGAGAACATATTAGATGTTCGCCTTATAGACCTGTTTGAGCGATCAATGCGAACGGATGGGCCGCAACGCCGTGGTCCAAAAAAGAAAGACAAACATGTGGAGCGCCTGCAACCGACGGAGACCGAAGATGAAAGTCGTGTCAGTGGCGAAGAGAGTCAGGATGAGACGCCCGTGACATCACGTCCAAGTAAGCCGATAATAAAACTTGAGGAACCTGCGCCCATCGAAGACGAAGACACCAGAGCCGATTCGAATGACGATGAAGTAGAAAGGCCAGAATTACCTCCGAACGTGACCGTGCAGGAAACGGAAAATAGTTCAAGCAGCGAGGACAGACCGATTTTGGAAAGGTTGGAACCAACTACTGAGAGAAAGCGAAAGGCTGAGGTTTTATCTAAAGAGTCTGGAAAAATTGGAGTAACCATAACGACAAGTCCCACTAGGAGCAGTCCACCACCTAACAAACTTACAAAACTAAATCTCCAAAAGCAAAACACCAATAACAATCGCGCGAATGGAAAGCAAGCAACCAAACTTGATATCGAGACAATTCCCTCTGGATCCAGCCCAGCGGCATTGACTGCCGCTGCTCCACGATCAAGCACCGATAAACGACCGAGTTCGGTCGACGCCTCTTTGCCGCATGGTACTACTAAAGAACCAACTTCACCAAAATCCGTTGCTTCACGTACTGAAGATGAATCAAACAAAACCGAAACTTTGGACAAAAATCCACGAGCTGAAAGTGACTGTGTGAGTGCCAACCTAGTTTACAATAAACATTTGACAGTGAATGGACACAATAACAACAATTCAAATGAGGAGCTATCACCAGTTTTAACGAGTCCGGGTTCCGATTACTGGCTGGCACGAAACCCTGTCGCTGATCAGGTCTTCATTACCGACGTTACGGTGAACTTGAAAACTGTTACAATAAGAGAGTGCAAAACAGAGAAGGGGTTCTTCAAGGAACGGGAAGACGGGCATTTGAAGGCCAGTGATATTGTTTGACAGTTTCAGTTTTTAACATTTATTTTTACCATTTATTTATTTGCTCAGTGCTTTTTGTGAAGTTTCGGATTTATCTGAATGTGAAACCGTTTCAGGTATCCTAAAGTAATGGTAATTAATTAATTTTAATTATTTATGATGCATCTATTATAAGAAGCAGTTCCAATTGCATTATATCATGATTAAGTAGTCGATCTATTGGTTCTAAACCAATATACTGAGTATTTTTTATCATATAAAATTCAACACTATATTTCGTCTACAGCAGTAGTGTAGCTGAAAATTCCCTACCTGCAATAGAACTTATACCAAGCAGATACCGTATCAAAATATAATTTTTAAAAGATTAGAAATGGAGCCTGGAATTTCATATTTTATGTGTTTGGGAATTGAAAATAGAACTGACTACTTATAAAACAAATAATAAATCATTTCTGCTGATTTCTTTTCAATTTTCATGTAATACATTTGCACAATTTAAACACCACTGCTACTTCCGTTACGTGCAGATTGTGATACGTTTTACATTTTGTCCAGAATGTAAAAGAATTAGGATTGAGCCAAGTTGATTATTATAAATTTGATATATTGTATAACTCCCATTAAAGTTTAGAACTAGCATTCAAATTTAATTAGTGGGTAAGCAGATAATAGAATCCCAAAGCCCAAGGAGTTGAAAATCATGGAATTAGCTCCATATAATTTATATCACGTGATAGTCTAGACATTTAGTAGCTATCATTCAAGTATGAAAATATACTATTTCAGCTCCATGAATAACATCTAATGTAAGAAATATTTTGTTTCGGTAACCTGAAGAATAAAACATCCCGACATAAACCGTAGGGATCAAAAAAGAATTTTTGCGTATTATCTGCTTTAGACCTTGTCTATGCGTAAGTGTAAGTCCACAGCTCAGAACACGAGCTCATGTTCTGTCAAAACAGTAAAACAATTCATAAAAGATATTCAAGTGTAGTTGCATATAAAATCCTCAATTTGATGAATGTCACCACTTAAATCTAATGTCATAAAATTATCTCATTTTGTATTAACATACACACAAAATCATACTAAGCAATTTAATAATAAATAAAATAGATACAAAATGTGTGAACATTTGGAATTCAGCTACTACTGTGTGTAAAATGCAAATAAAGAATATAAGTCAATGAATGTATTACAGAGTATATCTATATGTATATTGTATGTTAATATCATAATGATATTTTAGATATCTTAAATATCTGTTCAAACTAGAACACATTACTTTAGTATACATGTTACTCGTATTTGCAGAGCACAGGGTATGAATTGTATAAAAAAACCTTATGGTATCGATCTGTATAGAAAGACTGTTGGTGCTAATTTTGAAGGCCGTTTACCTTAATGACGTAAAAGAGTGCATTTTTCTTAAATTTTTCATGAAATTATCTTTTCATTATATTCTGTGTCGGTTCTCATTCCATATTTTATTGTAAATAGTCGTTAACTGTAAGTTGTTGAACTGTATTCAAGATATTTTTTAAGTATTTGTCAAGTGCCTAATTTATTTCAATGTACCTTTATTTATTAATTATGTTATTGTTATTGTACAGAAATGCTTCTACATTTTAATTTGCGAAAGTAATTGTTAATAAATTAATTTCCTATTTGTATGTCAATTAATTATATTGTTTATTTTGTTTATATGTGAAACAGTTTTATAATGTATTTATACAACAAAATATATAGTATTTACTCTAATATGCTTGACAGTCGAGTTCATTGTCGATGATTGGGTTTATATGGTTAAAATGTTGGTGCCAACTTACGTTCTTGCTGATAAATGGAAAATCGCTTTGTAATTTTATTGTATATAGCATTTCTTTACAATATTTTTTTTAAATTATAGGACTTCAGAACATTTTAATGAAACCAAATAATCCATTAAATAGCATTTTGCAGGTTGTAATATTATAAAATAACTTTTATTTTGGGTCCTATATAATCACTGTACATACTATGTAATTAATAAGTAGTCAATTTTTTCATTTATCTTGAAATAAAATACTTAAACCTTATTTTTCTATTTAAGGATATTTATTAAAGAATTATATTTGTTTAATCTGAAATTTATTTGCGATTTTTTCAAATTATGCGTATACTGAGATTTTACACAAACTTTTTATTTTAGAATTCAAATAGTCTAGAAAGTATTTCTCTTGTTCAAATAATTGTGTACTTTGAGTCATGGAATAGTGTAAACCAGTTGCTTACTACGTCATTTGTAAAGTAACATTCATGTAATTATAATTATTATGTACATACATGTTGATGTTGAGAAAGTTGTACGAATTTAATAACTTATTAGTGATGCAAATAAATTGATAGAAGTATTTTTGAATATTGTATACATACATTTGTAAATATGTAAAAAAAGTACCCCTGTAATAAAACTATCTTAAGATTAATCAGATATTTTATTTTGTTTTTGAAGCCTCTTAGTAAATTCTTGGGTAAAGTTTTTATAGGACGGTAATGTGTAATAAACATAATTCATGTTTCCGTTAAAAACTCGACATCAAAAAATTTTCATGGCTATACTTCCATACACATAAAGTAATGAACCCATCAATGTATCAGCCAGTGTTATTTCATTTTAACAATATATTTAAAGAAACATTTGTCTATTTTTGATTAAAATCTAATTTTTTCTCAAACTTTTTGAACAAGTTTTTGAAATATGGAAAAAGTAAGAGAAAACTGCTACTGCTGGTTAAGATATTACTGTTAAGACTATGGATTTCTTCCATGCAATTATGAGTTATGTTAATATACCGTCATTAGTATTGGCTCTAAATTAGTCAAAACTCGATTCAGGGTTAAAAGTTAAAACGTTTATTTCTGTTACAATCTTCAGTTTGAAAATGTTAATTAGTAGTTTATTATACATATATTTAAGGACCAACGAAAAATACTTACTGTATCTGCTAACTCAGCTGTGGATACATCTAATGCATCGGCTTTTAATAACTAGATCAATGTTACTTACCCATCAAATATTTATTACGATGATTATTACCCTCATGTAAAATTAACCAATCATATTACAGCATTGCAATGGCTTTTCTCAATTCAATGAACATTAATAACCGATAACAACTCTGGGAAGAGGGAAATTACCGCGATAATTATGCTTGTTGATGTAACCATGACAACGAGCTAAATTCAGACATTAAGAAACGTCAACCATGTCACGTTTTGGCTGTGCTTCTTTGATGTATATTATAATAATTGTACCATCAGTAATTATTATAATAAATAATGTTTTGCTTTTTTCAGGTAATAATCATCCGAATGTCCTTGGTGTTTATAAAATTATCTTCAATTCGACACCTTGACAGAACTCAAAATGTGTTGCCTAGTAATAACCCGAGCGGTCACGCGAGGGTTATTACTCTTTTTCGTTCTGTCAAAAATGGTGTCTCATTATCGATAATTTTACAAACACTCGTGACATTACATATGATAATCGCAATGCAATGCTGGGATTTTATCGATATTCCATTCCAAGTCGTTTCACAACAAATTGACAAGATAATAACTAAGGCTATAAAACAATACAAATGCCAAACAATTAAACACAATATTTTGTAACTTTTCTTCCATGACTGCACATTTATTTAAAATGCAAATAAAATAAACATTTAAAAATATAAGCTCTTATATACAGTACAATTTATAAAACATCATAAATAAACATATATAATACATACTATACAATTTAGCTTTATATCCATAGATTATTGTCATAAAAAACAATTCACATACAATAGCAAAAAATGTATACATTAGAATGTGCAATTTATATCTTTAAATATATGATAATTTGGATCGAAAAATCCTTATATGGACAGAAATAATATATTACAAAAGTGTGCAATATTGTTACATGAAATATTAAAGATTGATCCATAGACTAGAGTTAGTAAACAAATATAAAACAACTCAATTATTGGAATGAGGAAATTCGTGTTCGTATAAATAAAATAATATTAAATTTTAATAGCTGGTACCTCGCTTAAACTATTTAGTCTGCAAAATCTTCTGCTCTTGAAGTGTTTGATACTATCCAATATCGGCGCTTTTTTTGAAAAGAAGTCCACCAGTGGCTGTGCATTTAGAACAGACGCTAGGAATTGTTCGACTGTGATGTACCACTGGATTTCACCCTTTGTGTTGGGGTTACCATTCTTATCTGGAGACTAAACATTATTGAGCAAAATTAATTATATTTAATCAAATAAATAACTAGTAAAACCTATTGGTACAAAGGTAGAGGCCTGAATTAGAGAAAAATCGAATTATAGAAGACATCATTCTATAATATGCAATAGTCATAAAATCAAATTTATCTTTTACAGAAAAGAAAAAAATGTTTTTTAGTTATATATAATTACACTTAAAATTTTCGCAATGTAATTTTATAAACATTACTAAAAAAGTCAATTTCAAAAATTATCTGCAGAGACTGATATTGCATTTAAAATAGGCTTTCAAGCATCATAAAATGGATAAAGGCAACTTGTAAACTGGAAAGTTATGAATAGATTAATGGACATATATAGTGTTAGTATAAGCCATTTATTTGGCAGTTATACAAGCTTACAAAATTCTAAGCCGCAAAATGAAAAGAGCATGAAACGTGTATTTATTTCTCATGGATATCGGCATAACATTATTCCTGCTTGAAGCAGGAAACATTGTAAATGTAATATGACATAGTAATCTGACTAAATATACATCTTAAAGCAATACTATTATTGTTATTTTATATCTTGTATAACAATTTTTTTCTTTAAAAGTAAAGATGGGAGGGCATTAGAAACTATGGAGAATAGTTCAAATCAATTCAATTGCTTGCCCTTCTAATCACAATTGATAATTACATTTATTAAAAAATAACACAATGAATTATACAAAATGAGAACAATTCTCATTGTAAGATCTTTACCTATCCCTACTACCTTCGTACCTATCCCATCTTAATATATTTTAAAACAAATCAATATTACTTACTGTATCTACTAAACTAGCAGTGTTACAAGCTGCTGCGGCAGCCACTAAACTATCATCAGACTCATCACGTTTCACAAAAAATTGTTTACCTACATCTCCGAGTTCAAACAATAATGTGCCGACATTAGCGATCTCTTGGAAAGTTTTCTGTGAAACAACAAAAAAGAATTAAATGCATAACTGGAGAGAAATTATATTTACTTCTTCTTCTGGTTGAGTTTGAAATATGTCATAAACAGTCTTCCAAAGCGTAATGAAGTGTGGTTGGGTCATCTTTGGCACAGACTTCAAATTAATTTTGCTATCCTTCGACTGCACCAAGTTCCTTAAACTGCTCAAACTCTTTACTTCCCAGAAGGGTTCGCCTGCACCATTATTTTGACTGCTAAACGAACTATCCATTGACGTTTGGGATTCAAGAGATTTCCTGCCGAGGAACAATTATACTAAGCGACATAGAAATCCGAACACCAAGAAGGAGTTGGAATTTTTTAATAATTTTAACACCACATAGTCGGCTACCATAGAGGAACAATCGATGAAAAATTCAAGTTAAAAAACAAAAGACAAACGAGTTTTTATTAATAGCGTGTTTGACCACCTCGAAGCCGCGTACACTCATTGAGCCCGTCTAGGCATGGATCTAATCAGGTGGTCGATATCTGCTTGAGGCACCTCATCCCAGTCTACTTGGACTTCATGTCTCAGAGCATCTAACATCTGCGGAGAATTGGCTAAATTGGTGAGTCGCCTACCCATCACATCCCAAACATGCTCAATTGGTGAGAGGTCAGGTGAACGGGAGGGCCATGGCATAAGATTAACGTTGGCAGCTTGAAAGAAGTCTAGACTGACGCGAGCTATGTGAGGACGGGCGTTATCTTGCTGGAATATGGCATTTGGCATGGTCGCAAGATATGGTAGCAGATGGCGCTCTATAATGTCATGGATGTAGCGCTGAGCATTCATATTGCCTCTAACAAAGACTAGAGGTGACCTGCTTCCATAGGCAATGGCACCCCATGCCATTACCCCAACAGTGCGATGCACATGCCGTTCTACCGCAAACTCCAGGTTGCGGAGTTCACCTCTTCGTTTTCTGACCCTTGCCCGACCATCAAGCATGGCCAAGCAAAACTGGGACTCGTCACTAAAGGCTACACTATTCCATTCGACATCCCACAGTCGTCGTTCTCTGCACCAAAGTAACCTCTCCCGACGATGAGCAGCAGTGAGTGGAAGCACAAATTGTAGGTAGGTAGGTCGCGGTAGGACAACAAACGAAACGAACGTATTCGTCTGTAGATTGTCCGCATTATCATTGGACGTCCCGTTTCAGCCAAAAACTCGTTGACGCTCTATGGTCCGGTGTTGAGGACCTGTGCCCAGGGCTCGTCGTTCTCTACCCTCTTCTGCCCATGCCTTCCAGCAATTCATAACAGTACTAACACTTCGGTGTAGTATAGCCGCAATTTCCCGAATTCCCCTAATTCCCCTATCAAATTTACTCAATTGCCTGTAATTACCACGGCTATGTACTGGAGGCATATTGAAAGAGACCACCGAATCCCATGACAAAATTGACTGACAATGTCACAAAATAAGGCCGCAATGCGATGATATTATTTTTCCTACATTGACCGCAGCCACATGCATAGCAAAAGAACCCTTGTTTCCAGCACTATCAAAATCTCATCATTTTCTATCTTACTCATGGTTACTATATATGCGAGGTTTGGTTAAAAAAATCCAACTCCTTCTTGGTGTTCGGATTTCTATGTCACTAGTATATAAAGGTTATACGAGACATAACATGTCATTTCACCAATTACTGTATTACTATTGCCTCAATTAGAAATTAAAGGTCACTTGAAAATAAATACAACTTGCAACAGTAGTAAGCAATATGTTAACCAGATGGTTTACTTTTATCACCGTTTTGCACATCTCGAAAACGGTACTTGTTATAGAAAAAATGTTCTTACACAAGTTAAAGATATTGAAATTTATATTGACATTTATTCGAAAACTTTTGAAAAATGGACTTCTCATTACCACTGTACTAGTTTGCTGTAAATTTATCTAAGTACAATATAAGTTCAGTGCGGACCACTGCAGATTTCACGGTTCACTTTTGGTCCACAGCTACGACCTTAAACATGGACCTGCACGTGTTAATCAAGTTTGTTATAATTTAAATTAAACAGCAACTAACAAATGCAATACAATTTAAACTGTCATTAATAATTATCAATCAAAATTCTAGTACATCATAGAAAGTGTCAAAAAAATAGAGAAAAAATGAACCCGGCAAGGATGTTTTTGCAAATGTGTTCACCCTTACAAAGAATAATTCAAACAAACAATGCAATAGGTACAAGTTTCGAATTTAAATTTTTTTAAAGCAAAATATTTTCGTGACATTGTAGGTGGTTCTAAAAAATTTTACAGTGGAAAAAGAAAAAGCCGTCCCGACAAGGCAAAAGCTGAAGTAACGGTTAAATGTGCAAAAAAAGAAAAGGTTTGCAAACCTTGTGAATACATGGAGACTAAATCCAAAGTTGGTGTAGAGCCAGTGGAAAAACTACCAGGTTGTATGCCTTTCACAGAGAATGAACCCATTAAACCAACGTATGGGTGTGTTTTGTCAAAAGGTCAAAAGAAAAAAAAGGTATTCACATTTATATGCCAATCGTGACAGTTGGTGTAATAATTGTTTAAGGGTCCGACCGACGGTCAAATCTTTTTTATATGTAATTAGAAGTATGAAATAAGAATTTTGTCACAAACTTCACAGGTTTTCTTGATTAGTTCTTGTTTTTATTGTGTGGTACTGATCACATCTCATTCTTTGCCGTCCCTGTTGACGGATTTTCACCACGAACACAATATCAACAGTAACGTATTGGCACTATTTTTAGTATCAATCAATCAATCTATTCTGGACAAAGTTTTTTAGATATCTTTGATTAAATACCTGCTATACTTTGTTTTTTAACTAGGAGGAGTGATTTAAATTTGCCGCGCTAAAACCTACACCTGTAATTCGCGAAAACCGAGTCTGTTTTACATAATGCTAAGTTGCCTACGTTTGGACATATCAACTATTCCAGGGGTTGAATTTCAGTTAACAGTTTTGTGCTCGTCATTGCTTCCTAGTTTAAAAACAAGGTATAGTCGTCAGTAATACTACAAAGATCAGTGTTCAGATACAATAATTGTATAAAAATCTGTACAAATAGAATAATTTGACTTTTTAGTCAATCTTTGTTTGGAATACAGTATTCTTGTATAATAGGACTGCCAACATTTGCCATATTGTTAGAATTATACTGAGAATTGTAGAATAGTACTGTAACTTTATTTACTAATGAGTCAGCAGTGGTTGTACGGTGAACGGTAATACAGCTGGAATTTTGTTCATAGAGAGTCATTTGGTAGGTACTCGGTAATCTTCTAGGAAGAAACTTGTTTTGCATAACGATTGCATTTTTTTATTGGAATGACATTGTAGAAGAATATGTCAATTACTCCATTAGTTGATGAGAATTTCCTCCTTGTGTAGGATAACACATGTTGCCAGAATACCTAAATATGTAAAATGAAGTTAATATTCCGATAATGGATTGTCCACCTAGATATGAATCTTATGAAACACCCTACTCAAACGTTAAGCGACACATACCTGCTAGTGGGAACTTCAGAGCTTGAAGAAACTGAATGGAATAATATTAAGCGAGAAACCATTCAAAATTTATGGCAATAAGAATGCAAGTAGTTATTAATGCGAAAGGAGTCAACAGACATTATTGATTTTTCTTACCATTTTTTTAATTAATCCTTTTTCCATTTTTATAAAGATCATGACATTTATGACGTTTTTGTTTGATTGTTTGATCTGTAGCTTATTTTAATGCTAACACAAATCATAGTTATAGTTTTATATGAATAGTATTGCAAACGATTAATATTTAACAGCATTTTACAGATTACCGATTTGTGTACACCTTTAGTATTAATTGACTTTGATATAATTCTATTTACAGGATAGACAAAAGAGAGCATCTAAATCAACTACACCATGTGGAAAAACATCGAAAGGCAAAAATCCTTGCAGGTAAAAAATACGATACGATATTAAAAAAATATTAAAGTTTTTTAAAATTACTATGCCCTTTATTGTGTATATTTTTAACTAAGATGAAAAATGAGATCTATATATTGTTCAATCTAAAGGATTGATTATGAAGCACGGAAAAGTAGTTACAACAATGTGTTATTTGTCCTATAATCTTAACAGATTGCTGCTTACTAGATGTTGGAAAATGCACAATGTAAAATCATTTGCCCTGCTAAATATTTTACAGCTAAATCATTATTACGTTTCTTGCAGATAAATCAATACTGCATCTCTATATGCAATATTTACCAGATCCGGGAAACTGAATTGAGTTAAATAATTTACAGCACAATAATTTAGCAAAACACAATATCATTTATTCACATTGTAACATGTCCAGAAAGTTTAGATTTAATTTCATTTCAGAAAACAACATTACAACAGTTGCAATTATTTATCTCAGAATGATTTATTACACATCATTAGGTACTCAATTCATTGGCCACAAAATGCACAATTTACTGCAATCTATTAAGATTTATTAATAGAATGGTTAATTGGTGTTAGTAGTACAATATGCTTTAATTCAAATATCAAAATAAAGTGTAGACATGCGCAATCACACAAAAATTAATAATACATAAATATAATTACTTACTTAATCCTTATTGCCTTTCTACCATTACATATGTAAGGCCGGCATAAATATAAACATCAAAACACAATTTAACGATTTTGAGTAACTTAAAAGACAGCTAATTAAAATTGCTTTATACAAAAAACACTGAAGTGGTCTGCATTGAACATTCTTAAACTTATACTGATAAATTTCCAGCAAATATAAAGGCCCCGAATATTGTAAAAGAAGGTTAATGAAGTATCAAAATACACACCAAATCATTGGTATCTCTACGTGTACTCAGAGGTTCAGCATCAATAGTATAATCAAACAAATTTGGGGAATGTTTTTTATATGTAGGGCTACTTGGCCACATTTATATTAAGATGATTGTCTCGACAACAGCAAACAACAACTTACCCTTTACACCTTCTGGCAATTAATAAAAACCAGAAAAAGCAAAGGTCCAAAGAATTAAATATTATCAATTGACCTCCACATAATCACTTTCGAGATGAAGGTATTGTACTTACTGTGAAATTGAATTTTGTGTTGGAGTGGATAGCTCATCAGGCGTCAGGCATAAAGAGTCCATCAATACATTTTGCTCCATAGTCTGGAAAAAATCTGTAGCTTCTGATGCTATTTCAGCTCCCACTTCATTATGTGTCGGAGATTCAATGTCCAACATACTTAGAAGCGGAGGCAGATGTATTGTATATAACAATTTCAATCTTTGAGCGGGATCGGCTGTACTGGTTAATCCTATAGCTGCCACCAGTTCACGAAAATTCAAAAACCCATCATGATTTTGATCCATCAACTGAAAGTATAATCTCAATTAATAAAATTAAATGCACTTGGTATAGTTCCACAAAATTATATTTATTACTAAAATTTACGCCTTATGGTAAGACAAGCAAAATTGTACTAAACAATGTTACAATAATCATCTTAGGAAAAATTGTCAGTGGTAAAACCATTTGTAATTTACAGAGGTATGTGGGGTGATTTTATTCTGGGGTTAATTATCTGTGTTGTACACAGGTTAAGTTGGTCATTTAGAAGATTGACTATTATCTGCGATTTCTCTTTTTATATAATATGATTTAAGATAATGAGTTTATAATCTTTTGTTTCTAAATGCAATATTTCTAAATTTTCAAATTAGAGTTGTTTTTGTTTAATCTAAATATCGTATGCTCATTAAACCTGACTTTAAAATGTCTACCGATCTGCCCTATATATCTTTTTGGACATTCGTTAGATTTTATTCGATATATCTCCGAATTGCTGTATTTGTCCACCTCCAATTAATTGTTAACTGAATAATGTTTTAAATTATTGGGATTGTAATTAGTGATGGGAATAATCGAGATGCGATATACGAATTAGTCGATTATTAAAATCTCTCGAGATAATCGACTATGCACTCCGAAAATTAGTACTACTAATTAGTAGTTGAACGTCGGTCACGGAATGTGTGAAGCGGCACCGAGAATCTCGATATCTCGAGATATTCCCACCACAATATTAGTACTAGTTCGAGGTTCGAGATATTTTATTTTAACATTACTCATTCGATTATGGCAACTAATATTAGTCGTACGCGAAGCCATGGCCGCAATATAAGCAAATAACAACAATAGTATAATTCTCAATAAAAACAAAGGTACCTATATAATAAATTAATAACGTGCGATTAAACAATATTAATAAAAATTAATAAAACAAATGTATAAGAAGTAGGTACCATCTTATTAGTCAAAATAATTAACAGAATAAAATGCAAACTATTCATAACAATTCCAATGTGGTATTAAGGAATATAATTTGATCTAAATTTTTAGACGATAGTCTGTTTCGACGTAAATTTGTAAGTTGCCCGGCTTTAAAAAACACACTGCGGGTGGTATTAGAACGTTGCATTAATTAGTACTAGTACTACTACTACTACTAATTTTAACTACCAATATTAGTCGATTATTAAATTATATCGATTACTAATAACCGATTATTGAAATATCTCGATTATTCCCATCACTAATTGTAATACGCCATCTTATAATCAAGTTTCTTTAATTTATTCCCTAATTCTCACATTTCCCAGGAAAGTTATCCTTGCCCATTTTTCTCTTCATTTAGTTTTTAAAGCTGTTGATTTTTGCATTTTTTATAATATTTATTTTTACTAACGTCGACTGGTAGCCGTTTTTATGGCAATGTTACTTTAAAAAATGTTTCACCAAGAGCCAATATAATCAATTAATGTTTTAATTTTAATTATTTTATTTTTTACATATCAGTTGAAAACTTACCGTAAATATCCTAGCTGCGAGTGATTCTGCTTGGTCTCCTTTTCCCCAAGGAGATATTGCACCAAACAATAACTTAAAATAATCGAAATCCACCTTGTAACATTCGAACGGTTGTAAAGCAGGATCATTTTTCTCAGTCATTGGTCTCTTCTGACTAATATATTCTTCTCTTATCAAGCCTAATAGAGCCTACACAGAAATTTGTGAAATAGTTTGCATCTTCTACATTATAAACCTGATCATTTCGTTCTTTTTATGGTGGGAGTAGTAAAATATGTTATACACATTTTCATAGATGGGAGAAAAGTATCATCCTTGTTTTCGTATACATTTATATTAGCCCAAAAATATTATTTAAGTACCTAATAACTTTATAGTATGTTAAGATAACTTGAAAATACAGTAATTGTATGAATGTTTATTTGAACAATCTCCGTCAAGGTTTAATTATAACCAATTATTGTTTATTCAATTATTATCATCCACATTTGAAATATTTACATAAATAAATTTTACTGAAGTTTAATATTTACCTGTAATTCTGTGCTTGTTAAAAAACCATCTCCTATGACACTTCTTATAGTATTTTTTTCAAAATTGGATTCTAATTCTTGTACGACCCTTAGTCTATGTTTCAATCTAAGTTTTTCTATGTGTCCTGTTGATATGAACCCGTATTTAGTATATGCTTCATATATTAATGTTTGTATGGACACTTTCTAAAAAAGAAAATATTAGGTTTTTTGCCAAAAATAATGAACAATTATTCATGAAATAAAATCCAACATAACTTACCCTTTGTTGGGCATCGTAGCTTTTATTTCTAATAGCACCCCGTCCATCGTCATTAAAAACTCCCATTAGATAATCCGCTAGCAATTGCATGGCCTCACCTTCATCCCTGCATTTCAGTAGGTCTTCCTGATTCCATTCCAAAATCATCAAAGCTACTTGAAAAATAACTTTGGCACCGTCATAAAAGAAACAGTCCATAACATTTACAGCACTTTCGTAAGGCATGACACACAGGAATATTGTTAAGAACCACGATAATGAGATCATGTTTAGCATGCCAAGTTTAACAAGTTTGGCATGGAGGGTTGGCAAGTGTTCAGATGTCAGATTGTCTAAAATACCCTGATCAACGACGGCACCGACGACCTTCGTATTATAGTAATCGGGGAGTAAATTTTCACAAAGAGTAGCTAGTAGCCAAAATGCTTCTTCTTCGGAACAATAGATTAGTAAGACTGAGGCAACAATGTTCATTGCTTGGCAGTACCCTATGTTGGGATTTCGAAGGGCATATGCACATAACACTCTTCTTAATGCATTGATGCCTGTTGGATGTTGGAAGGCAGGATGTTCAGGCAATGATCTGTGCAGATCTCGTTCAATTTCATCATTTGCAGTAGATTGTTGAAGCAGAGCCTGATCGACTAATGATTTGTAATAGCCAGGATGGGTGGCCTTTTCATTTGCTGCACCTGAGAAAGCAAGTTGTTTATTATAACGATACAAATCAGCCAATATGTAAGCATAACACAGATGAGGAAATTCTGAAAGTTAAGGGGGTTATAATTGTCCCTTAATCTTGTCAGTCGAGACAAATTATAATAATACAGAACAAAACGATGCCTCAGTTTTCTATTTTAGCTAATATGAATGAACATTATGAATAATACATACTTGATATTAAACACATCTACATACAAAAACAGTTATGAAAAATGGTACCTGAAAATGACATCCATATGTCCATTCTAAGTGTATCAGAAATTCCATTTAAAACCAATTTTGCAACGTCTGTAGTACGGTACATAGAAATTCCTCGTCCGTACATATTAAAATGTAATTCCCATTTGGTTTCTTTCTCCCGCTGTTTTTTGACTACTTCAGGTATGCCAGTTAATGGAAATAATGACATCAAAGGAGGCTCACATTTCCAGGCAAATTCAACACCTTTGAGTGGGGCATCACCACTGCTGCTCCTTCTAATACTAACACCATCAGTGCTAAAAATTGGCAAGATATTAATATAAATTATTTCACAGTAACTCCTTCAGACCTTGGCCGAGTAGAGATTCCCAACAGATAATCACAGGCTTTGTCCCGTCTGCAATGACCTATTACCACTGCAACTTATTAATATCCAAGAGTCTGAAGAAGTTAAATTTCTTGCAATTCAAAGTGATAACTCGTATAAAAATTATAACTTAAAAATCTTACTTGGTAGGAGTCATCGTTCTTGATAACAATTCAGAAATTTTTTGTACGAGAAAATCTCTATCTAGTATTTGAGCAAAGAGGAAATGTGTCTTGTTTATTTCATTTTTTGTTGTAATGATGATGGCCTTATCCAGTGAATTATTTGAGATGTTATTTTCCATTTTCTCCACTAATTTTACATCCCTAAGTGGTATCACCAAACTAACTTGGGCTTTAACCTAAAAGTGTTCATTATGTGAGTGTTGAAGCATTTTAGGATAGCTGATAATGTGTGGCTATTCATTTAAGTATGTTATAATTAAATTTCTATTCTTGAAACTATCTTTTCTGAGAAATATATTCAGTTCGAACTAGAACAAAGTATCAAATTAAATATATGTTTAATTATTAAGGGAGGGCCACAGTACGATTTTCGAAAAATCGTTTTGTTTTATTTTTCTAAATTGTTCCCTAGAACCTCAAAATGATGTCCCAAGAGATTATGGCCGGGAAAAATCTTGAAATCCTTTGTTCCCTGACTATTGTTTGTACACAAGTTTAGACTCGTCGAACGTCTGTTTCAGTCAGTTAGGCACAGCCAAGCATTTGAGAAGGACGCTAGTCGACAAACACTCATTTATCTCGATAATTCTGTGAACTTTTATTTCTGTTTCCCTGTGTATTGATTTGTTTTTACAATGAGTGACAAAGCGGTGTACAGTGGGAAGAAAGGAGGAAAAATGTCATCCGACAACAGCAAGAGACCAAAAACATCGTGAAGAAAGCCATTGAATCGCCATGAGTTACCAGATGACATGAATGCCAGTACATCGTCAAAAAAACTGAAGCAATCGAAAGATCTGTATGATATGGAAGTGAATCCAGCATTTGGTTATCGTATCATAAATTTTATTACAGTATTTTTGGCCATCACGAACGTTGTCGTTTGTAAGGAATGTCAATCAGAAGTGAAATTTAATGAAAGTGGCAAGCGCGGTTTGGGATTCAAACTAGTAGTGTCCTGTGAGAATTGTGGAAAGACTGAGATACCGAGTTGTCCATTTGTTAACAAAGGGTATGAAATCAACCGTAGAATCGTAATAGCCATGCGATTGCTGGGACATGGTTTACACGGAATAAGAAAATTTTGTGCATTCACCTCAGTCTACCTTTCACTCATTCTACGATAAGGTTATCAAAAGACTGTCCACTGCAACCAATCTAGTTTGCAAGAACAGTATGATGAGAGCGGCAGAAGAAAAAGCAATTTCAAAAAATTAATGTATACACTCACTGACATATGTAATAGATACCCTTTTTTTGTAATCTCAATAAATTTTTTTTTTTGAAAATACCATAATATTTTTGGGCTCTACAGTGGCCTAACCCTTTAAGTAAGTCCTGTAAAAACCGTAGTGCTATGATTGCAAGATTGCAACGTTTTTACCAATAAAAGTATGCAGACATAAAATCACTTTCTTGCAAGATTCAAATATTGTTTATTATTCATTATGTAGAATTTATATCCTGGATATTATATTAATAATTTAATGTATTTACTACAGCTTTTACTTCTGTTACCTACTTTTCTTCTAAACGTTTTAACACCATTAATGTGATTTGAAATGTACAATTATAAGAGTTTAAATTAGTGCTTCCTTACCTTGCTTTCAAAACAAATATAGTTTTGTGATAAAAATAATCTTCCAGAAATATGTCGTTTATCATAAGGTGTCATAACAGTACAGTCTATCGAACCATCGAGCTTTTCTGTTAATGGCAACCGAAACATCATACGGTATGCTTCTGAATGTGCCCTTGCATCGAGATCTCTCTTTAAAAATGACGCCTTTTTCGGAACATTCTTACTATAATACTTATTATGATTTGAATGATATCATTTTGAAAATATATACTATACCTTAATTTACTAAGCAAATCTTTATCTTCATTGAAACCATGTCGATCATCAATTAATCTAAAAACGATATAATTAGTCACAATATTGGTAATTTCTAATTTCCTATAACCTTTTCACTGCTAAATCGGCGAGTTGTTCCATCAACCTATATGTTTCGCTTTTTCTCAGAAACATACTGAAATAATAATCTTTTTCTCTAGTAGCGACCCTTATAGAATCTGGAAACAAGATACTATTTGTTTTCCCTAAATCCACAACGTCAGACCATCGTATGCACAGCTTAGTGTCCAGGCCCAAAATATAAGCATGAAAGCAGCAGCAGTTTACGGTTAGGTACATCAAACCCTGCCGGGGGAACTTTCCTTTCCAATAGCTGCAAAACAATTAGAATTTGACTTCGTTGCTTGGGATCGCAAATACGTTACTTACTTACCAGCACGAGTAATAATTTACCAATTTTTCATCTCTTGGGAGATTAAATAACTGTTGGAACTTTTCTGATGTTAGTTTAAACGTTTTTGTATCTTCATCTGAAAACAGTTTGATATATTTATGAGGATACTAAGGGACTTATAATAATTCAATGAAGTTATTGCACTAAAAAAAAATAATTTCCTTACAATTTTCCATTATATAGATTGAAAAATTTTGAATGAAACATGTTTTGTTTATGTTCCCTAACTAGTTATAATATTGATAGAGCAACACAAATGATAAAGCAGGGCCATATGTTTGATAACAATATCAAGTGCATATGAGTAAACAAAGAGATAACGTTGATGTGGGTAAGTTGCGGTCATTCTTCAACAAAAATATCTAATCTAATACTACAAATCTTCTTCATTAAAATGTACCAAATATGCTAAAGGTTTAGACAATAATCATAAAGGGGCAAACAAAGAAAATTAAAACCCAAAATACTTCTTCAATGAAAAAGCAGATGTTAAATGCTTGAAGAGATTTTTATTATTTTTGTATCCTATATACAAATAATTTTTTCAATTCGGTCGTTGTCAGTTACGTTATTAGATACCTGTCAATGTTTACAGTCCGTGATCACCAGAGCGCGGACATTATATGCAAGTCATGCATTAGCAATGCATCAGCAGTCGACTGGAACCGTTTCACTGGCGTTCGTACACAAGGGTACTAGCATAAACATCCCCGCAGTAGCGAAAATTAGGGATAAACGGCAATGAAAAATGCAAGAGTACTTTTAAAAGGATCGATGCATGTGTTGTCAGAGCGAAGAATAATACGGATCTGATGTACGACTTCTAATAGACTGTACGCGCAGTCTAACCAAGGGTCCAGCAATGAACCTTCACTCGGCGGCAATGACGACGATTTTAAACCTGCATATAATGTCCGCGCTCTAGTGATCAAGATGCAATGGATGTTTTATTTAAATTTCAAAATTTAGCGGACACATTTTTTGAACCGATTCTAGAAAAAGCCATGTAGTGTCATTGTCATGTAAAGGAATTTTGCTGCCAAATCATCAGAGAAGCCAATATTTGATGCATCCTAATTAACATACGATTTCCTATGTTTCGTCCCCCAATGCAGCATCCTGTATATTGTATATACACATATACAGACATATACACTGTGTGTGTATGTGCGCATGCGCCCGTGAAAATCTATTTTTAAACATGTTCTTGTTATTCATATTGTTTTATCTTATCTTATTGTAAATATAAACAGCTTAGGTATTAATTAAATTAAGAAGTTTGGTTTCTGATAAGTACTTAATCAATAAGTTATTACTCCAGCATTCATTTATATAACAAAAAATGAGTAAAGAAGCATAAAGGTTATTAAATTTGCGTAATAGGAATTACGAAACTCTCAACGTGGTTATTTTTCATCAAAAAATGAAAAAATGAACACAAAAATATTAAAACATGATAAGAATCACACCATCCCTGTGCATTTAAACACTTACCATCAAGTTCTTGATTTTCTTGATTTGTAGCTATCACAGATTCAATTTTCTTAATAACGAATTCAGTTATATCATCTTCATTGTCAAAGGAATGCAAGGTTTCACATACACTACTAAACAACCATTCCCAATCTTTCAGTATTTCTTGCCTGGTCATAGAAACTGCCACGGCTAAACAATTTCCTATTACATACGGAATCGAACAATAAACATTACGTACTGTGATACACTTCCGACGATGGCGTTTGATGTAAAATGCGATAAGGTGGAGGTTTTGTGTCAAAAATGCTATCCATTGTACCAACAAGAATCGAAGACAAACCTTTGGGTTTTCCATGACCTTTCCTACGTTGAAGTATGAAATAAATGGACGATTCTTCCGTATCCCTAAAGTTCATAATTATTAGTTAGTTCAAAGCAGCTGTAACGAAGGAACTCACCAGAGTGCATTCGCCAGTAATACTTCTTGAGGTTTTATCCACATGTTTGTAATAAATAATAGATACCACTTGCTGTTTACAATAACATACGTTCGTTAAAACCTTTGTCTCGATTTGCTTCATATGCAAATGATCGAAACATTTTACAATTTGTCACCACTGTCAAGTTGAGTAAGTTCAGAATTCAATTATCCCAGATTAAAAAAATATATATCGTTATCAACCAAACATTTCTAATTTATGGCGAATCTGTCAAAGTACTCATCTCGAACCCGAGCGACTAAAATCATTTGAACTATTACGAAAAATCATATGATTACTAGAATCTAAAAACTATTTAGTAACGCATATTTATCGATTCATTTTAATAACACAGTTATTATGGATTTCATGGAAATATTTCATTTTCACAATACGTATTAATATATGATATAATTTTTTTTTATTTGTGATGCATAAAATAACACCGAATCATTGGACCTACCATAGGCGTACACTGGCGTACACTGGGTTAGGTTATATTCGCATAACTTATCTAAATGGCATTTGTGCGCGCTCTAGCGCCTAAACTATTGAGCTAACACTATGAAACTTTAAACTTGGGAAAGCGCGCGAACGTGTTCGCAGATTTGAACTGGACTACAAGAACGTAAGTAAGGTTTTATTGGAATTTTGTTTATTATTATTATTATATTATTACTTTCTTATTATTTATTGATTTATTATTCATTTATAAAAAAAATCGATAAGAAACGGTTGTTTGTGTAAACTGTGGCGAAGTCTATCGTTCCGGCTACAGAGAAATGTATACCAACAACAAGAGTTACTGTGGCAAGCAAGACATCCTCTACATTACAATAAATTGAGAAAACAAGACGCATTATTATCATCCTTCCATCCATCGATCGACGGGAAAAAGCAAAAAGAAGCCGAGGAACAGGGACAGGTAGGTTTAAAGGTAAAAAATATCTCTATTATGCAGGATTATCCAATTTATTTTATTCTTACTAGAATTTGTGTTACAGGAAGACGTGATATATACACTGATCGACAAAAAAAGCAGAGCACCCAGAAGGAACTATCCTACGAAGTTGAAATTTTGGTGACAATTTAAGGGGGGATCCTGCTTTAGGAGGGCTTAAAATAGCGTTTTTGGGGGAATTTTTTTAGGGCAGAAAAAAATGAGCAAGTCTAGTGAACTTTTTAGAGCATTTTATTGCATATTTGAGCATTAAAAAAAATATGTCGAGAGAAAAATATTTAAACGGAACCGATTTTTATGCACATTTGTGCAACACCTTTCAATTGCAATTTACAATCGGTGGGAAAGATGTAGCCCGTAATTTTTGTCTGAAACAAGAAAACCAAAGAAAATGGTAATTCTCATATATTTTCTTCTATGTGAACTAAAAAAACCGAAAATTTTGAAATTCAAGATTTTTCTTAGGTTTGAAAATAAATGTGCTCTTTGCAGGAAGAGAAAATCATTTCAACTTGCTAAAAAAGTTGTTTAGAATTTTTTTTGTCATAGTATTTATTTGTTTTTAAACTAGTAGGAGTAAATGGAAAAGCCATATTTACACTGAAACTGAAACTGACGCGAAACTTGTATGGGATATAATATATATATACTTAAAAATATACACGATGTTTTAACGATATGAAGCACCTAGGTCTGAAAAGAACCGATTTATTTATTTTTGGAATTACGGAAAAAGAAATTACGGGGCACAAAACTGTTAACTGAAATGCAACCACTTATGCATTATATAAAACAGACTCGGTTTTGGCCAATTACAGGTGTAGGTTTTAGCACGGCAAATTTAAATCACTCCTCCTAGTTTAAAAACAGAGTATATCAACCATGCCATCCTACTGCAGAAGCTACACCCGTTTGGTTTTTCCTTGTCTGATGTGAAAATTATTGGCTCCTACATGGAAAATAGGACATGTTATGTTTCTTACAATGATTTCACATCCCACGAATTAATTGCAACCACTGGTGTTCCTCAAGGGTCGTGTCTTGGACCGATATTATTTATTCTTTTTATTGATGGCCTGCTTCGTAACCAGTCCTGTTATGTACTTGCCTATGCTGATAATCTTAAAATATTCGCCATGATTACGTCTCAGGCAGATATTGATTTTCTACAGACAAACCTAAATATAATAGTTCAATGGTGTGAAACTTTTCAACTTTTATTAATTGTCAATAAATGTTGCACTGTGACGCACAGTAGATGCCGCTTTGCGTTTGAACATTTCTACAACATTACTGGTCAGCCTCTTAAATCGTGCTCTTCTTTTAAAGATCTTGAATACGCTGGGCTTGCTTGCTATCCTATTTACGCAAATCATTCCCTGGTTCTACATAGAATTCACAGACGATTCTTGAAGGCCATTCTATCATTTCTATCATTCAAGGCTATGTACTGTCATCCGGAGAGACTGTACATCCAGATGGATATGCTTCTGCATCACGACTTGCCCTCCTTGTCCTACAGGAGGGACTGTCAATCAGCACAGTTTCTTTGGAACATGCTGGACAATATAATTGATGCTGAATACCTTCTTGGACGAGACCCGTTTAATGTTCCAAGGGTATCGGCTCGACATACCTCTACCTTGGCCTGAACCAACATACTGAAACGAGCTCCCATTACAATCATGTGGCGCAATGCTGAGAGACTTTTCGACGACATTTTTGCTTGAGCTGAATACCTTCAATAATCTGTTTATGAATTGTTATTTTTAGTTGTGTCTTCCTTAGTTTACATAAATTGTACTTTAATTTCTGTATATTTTGATATATTAGTTACTTTTTTTTAATTTTTATTTATTATCCTATAATTGGTGCATAACTGTTGGATAATAAAGAATATTATTATAAGCATTAATATTATTTAAATTCAGACTTTAAAAAATACGTAACGTGTAACACATTCTTTGTTCTTTGGACAGCAATGACATAGAATCGGCCCTGGTAGGATACGTTTTATTGCCATTGACGTAATTATATATTACGGTACGTAGTGATCTAGGCAGGATCCTACTTCAACGTTTGTAAACGAACCGCACGATCATGTTTCACCACCACCGCTGCCTTCAGTCACGTGCCAAATAGCCTGACCTCTTGATTTCTCTGCGGTACACACGTGAAAGTGCGATGATTTTTCTAGCGTCTATTGGTCGGTTCGGTGAGACAGGAAAAGAAACAGCAATTAATATAAACAAAACGCCAATTACAACGAAATTTAGTTTATTAGCTACTCAACTAAATCCATCTGTTTCAAAATGCATGTGAGAAATCTTGCGATCGAATTAGTATTATACTATAATAACCTGTGGCCAATTATTCCTTATTTAAAACAAGACAAAATTGTGCTCTTAATTTTGAAATGCAACTAGATGGCGGTAATACTCACACACGAACTGATTGCAACTCATATTTGTGTCGAATGTATCTCTGGTGATCTGATGAGGCCATAGAGGGCGAAACAAATGTCATCAACTTAATACATTCGCGGGAATTTATTTTCAACAAAGCGGTTTTTATTGCTGACTGCGGAATAATTGCGAGTTTTAATAGCACCAGCTTAGATGGTCGAAAAGACTTCTGCAATTGTGTAACAGTAAAACTGTGTGGGTACTCACATCTAGATGGCGGTAATATTGACACACAAAGTGATTGTCACTAATGTTTGCCTGACTTGATGCAACTTTAGCGAATGCATGTGTGGTGGTCTGATGAGACTATAGAGGGCGAAACAGCTGTCTAAAAAAACCTGTCTCCTTCACTAGCTTTTCAACATCACACGTTTGGATTAATGTACTTGGTCTGGATCAACTACCCCAGTGAATGGCGCTTAATAATAGGTAAACTTCGACAGTTTTTTTCTGTCTTCAGTTACTTCAGTTACTGTCTCAGCAATTAGTAAAACGTTTGGCGCGAGCCAATCACTCCTAACGAATTTAACGTGTTCTGTTGTCAGTGGTTCGTTAAGAGTGATTGGCTCGCGCCAAGAAGTTTTGATGGCCACTACATGTAAAGGTATTTCAACAACTAAGGTTGTTGGTAATCGCTACTGACGAAGGGTAATAACCCAGAAACAATATTGTCTAGCGATCCACCAGTTCTTCATGGACCTGTTTTAATTAATGTTCACTGCACCATTGAGGTGTAAGATTCGACCATCTTTCGTGTAAATTTTACATTTTGCTGTCAGATTTGACAAGACACATTTTTAATTAGTTATTATGCAGTTTTGTCAGTTGGAAACAAAAAGTTGGGGATTTGTGGCTTTGCTTTGTTAGCGCTTACTGAAATTTGGCTCGCTTTATGCGTACACAACTCTGAAATGTTTGATTCAAATTATACACTTTTTAGATGTGATAGAGACTTTAACGTGGTGGGTTGCGCCAGGGCCGGCGCCGGCGGCGTGTTGTTGCCCTTTCATTCATCCACTTTTGCCACAGCTGGATATTTGAGCTTCCATTGCTGATTTGAATGTGGTAGATGTGGTAGCGGTTAGACTAGTTTTTGAAAAATATTCCCTGTGTACGTTACTACTTTATTTTCCGCCTGGTGGTTCCTTGCCATCATCATGTCCTTTTTGATATCATCTTTGACTTTAATATTTCTGAATATTCTAATTATATATCAACATCTCAGTTGAATGGGCGAGTTATACATTGCTTAACTTTTTGAATTTCTTTGACTTAACTCAATATATTTACATAAAAAATTCTAACTGCTGGATACTGGATCTAGTTTTATCAAATGTGTATTTCTGAGTTGAAAAAGCTGTGGATGTACTTCTTAAGGAAGATGATTACCACTCCGCCATATCTATTCAACTTGATATCTTGGCCAACCCAAGGAATAATAAACAAAAATTAAGTAAGGTGTATTATAACTTCCGTAAGGCCGATTTTTCTACCCCTTCCAGAAGTTAATTGGAAGGCTCTCAAGGAATTACCCAACGTTAACTTGGCTTGCGAACGTGTTTACTCCATTATCTACGAACTGCTCGATCAATTTGTCCCTATAACCAAATCAAGTAGCAGAAATTACTCTCCCTGGTTTTCGGCCGTAATCATACAAACAATAAAGTTAAAGCACGTTGCTTGGAAACGGTATAAGGCACACGATCATTCAGTTTTGGAGGAATTAAAGTCATTACGGCACAATCTTAATGTGTTGAAAGATACGTTATACAAATATTACTGCATGAATATAGACAAAAATATTTCAAGTAACAGCAAAAGGTTTTAGCAAGTTGTTAATGACAAAGAGGTATGAATAGTGTTTCTAATTTCATGACATATAATGGCATTAGACGATAGCATGTCAATAGCTAATGTTTTTGTTACTTTTTCAGACTTCATATTCGCCTATCGTCACTTTCAGTAACGTGTACATTTATATGCCAACGGATATCCTTCATCTAGGTAGTGTCATCGAAGCTGAGGTCTACATCAGTTAAAAAAAAATTAAAACCCAAGTGTACTTGTTTGTGTTTTGACCTACCCGTTGTCAATCGTATTTAGTTTGTCGCTACAAACTGATACCTTCCCAACTGTGTGAAAAAAGGCGACCGTAGTGATATTCAGAATTATAGGCCAATTATAATATTCAATAACTTCGGCAAGATTTTTGAAATGTTTGTATACCAATTTGCATCTACTTATACGCAATAGGTTCACAGTCACGAATCTCTTCTGCATTACTGAATTCAGAGCCGATTCACTGGATGCGGGTATGCAAACTGATGTTATATACACTGGCTTTTTAAAGGCATTCGATGGGCTGGATGCCACATTAATTGAAAAACTCCGTATTTCCGGCTTTTCGAATAAATTAGTAAACATTTTTCAGTCGTATCTTTCTAATCGGGTACAATATGCCGAGTGTGATGGCCACCAGTCTATTGACATTCATTCAACATCTGGTTCCTCAAGGTTCTAAATTGGGCCCGTTACTTTTTAATATATTTATTAACGATATTGTCTCTTTTTTAAGCTTTAACGCTTAATCAATGACTTGAAAATCTATTGCATTCTTAAATGCTTAGATGACTGCATTAATATGCAAAATGATCTGGAAGCGTTGAATCCGTGATCTCTAAAGTTAATATAGTGACCATTTCTAATAAACATTTGTTGTGACTACTCGTTAAATGTAACGACTTTGACAAGACCGACAACTATCTGTGACCTTGGGGTCAAACCTTAGGATTTATTACAAGAAATGCGACAGGTTTCTGTAGTGCTCATACACTTCAGTTGTACAATAATAGCCAATTAGTGATTCCATGAAAAAATAAAAACCAACGTTGTTTGCGATACCAATAACATCAGAGGCAGCATAACTTATCAAGTCATTTAAATATGAGAACTTCAAACATTTTAAATCCAAAAGTCGAGGAATGTCAAGCATGACAGATACGGAAATATTTATATTGATGTTGTCCATGTAATAAATCCAGTGGCATTGAAATGATGTAGATAATACATATAATAATAATAATAATAATACAGACCTATACACGTGTCCCATTCTTGTTTGCATTCATCAGCAGGCCACCCGATTCTTCGCATTTTGCACAATAGATAATTTCATCAACAGTAGAAATTTTATAAAGTTTGGTATTCCTGATTAAAAATTTTTATTTTGTTTTTTTAATTCTTTTTTAAACGTTTAATTTTTAGGCCTCAAACGGAAATCTTAAATTATTATGTATATTTTCCGAGAAAACATAATTGATACATAGTCTTAAAATTGGGCGAACTTTATAAATAGTGATTTAAATAAATCGTGTTGTTATGACCGATTAATTGATTCTTAGACTAAATTAAATTTTATAAAATTTTCTGTACAAAACGTTACATATAATAACATGCTTGAGGTATTTTCAATTAAATCATATTTTCCTAATGGGACATTATGTATAATTATTAATAAGTTATATATAAGGTATAAGTTGCAAAATAATCGTTCTTTTATCAAGTTGAAAAATAAATCAGCATGATAATCAGCCAATATTGTTTTCGGTGCAAATATCAAAGTTGCTTTAGTTGCTTTGTGTGCCACCGGCATGCAAAATGATGTAACGTTTACCATCACATCCTTCCGGTTTACGAACATCCTGCACATTACCGTCTTGCTATTATTTTATTATTAGAGTAAATCCAGGGTCCGTCTAAATAAATAACATCTGTACCAGGGGAATTTTCCAAATATTTTCTCATAGAATTGGCTGCCCTAACGGCAATATTAGTTTTTTGATATTAATAATCTAACAACAAATGTACTTATTTATCTACGCTACTGGTAGGGATCGTTTTTTCCGCTTATTCCAGCTGTGCTATTTTTTTTCGTCTAGAGTAATTCACAGTCGCATTTTGTTCGTTAATTTATTCTTGAAGCGGTTTGTACAATGTTGTCACCATTGTTACACCATTCTTCACTGAAACTGTTTCGAAGTCGCAAGATGAAATTTATCGCTAGAACATTTTATCTAACGAGCGTTTTATTTTTTAAAATACAATTGTGTGTCTGTATACACTATCATACAATGAACCTCACAATTAGTCTAAAGACGTTCTCTCGTTTACATTTGCGTTTTGTTTACTTTATGTGTTTATCATTTTTAATATCTGCGATTGTCATGGTATGGTTAATCCATTGGGGACATCTTGAATTAACAGGCATTGGTGAACATTGTAATTTTTATAATAATTAACTACATGACAATATAAATAATATATGATAATATTAAGATAATAACAGAAATCGAATTAAAATTGAAGCTCTAAAATGACCAAACTGATGATTCCTTAGAATGATATGGATAACAAAAGAAAAAAAAGCAAGCCCAATTAACGAATTCGAGCAAACTGTTTAATGTTTGGGAAAAGTTTGGAGAGCGGAAAATTGAATTGATAAATGCTAATGATTGGTACGTAAGTTCTAGTGTGAAGTTTAATTTCCACGATATTGACAATGATTAACGGTCACGTTAAGGCGGATGGACTACATTTTGTTGCTGAGACATCAAGCGGAGTCCTTATCTCCCCAAAGAGAGTTGTTAGGTTTAGATTTCTTAAATTGAAATTGTAAATGTGGACAGATTACACTTCACATTTATACCAAGAGCAAAACTATACATAGAACGGATTGTGAAAATTTTTAAATTACGAAAGAAATCTCTAAATGAGTCGGTAGTGCGTTTAAAGCACACTGATGTAAATGACGAAGAGATTGGAGCCAGAACACTACCTTACCGAACCCCACTTTCAACGATAATTATGCCAGGATTATAAGGATTGCCATCAAATTTAATTAAGACCGTCTTGGTTGATAGACAACATGAGACCCATTCAATATAGCACCTCTAATTAAAAGATTTTTGGTAACAGTGTTAAGCGGACGAGTATTAAATAAATATGTGTTCGGTGTTGAATGAAAATTATCCAATATGTAATTGTAAAGAAACAAACAGGCATCCTGTTGGGAACCATTCTATCCGGGTACGCATCGATTGTCAGAAATAACTTTAAATTTAAAAGTACTTTAATTGGATTTTTGAAAAAGCTGACAATCGCGGTATTGCCCTAACTTTTTAACTTACCACTGCATTATCAAAGCCACAATAATTAGTAAGATTTGTGACAGAAATATGTTCGTGGGAAAGTTGTCAAATGCGAAGGAAACGGCCGTGTGCATATTTTGGGTTAGCGAATTTATCGAATCGAAGAAATATTCGTCTTGAGTGGCAACTCTGCTATCAAAAGAGGAGCATCGAACAGCAGTTAATTTATTAAAGTTCATTTTGGAATGAGTCTGGTCATTTGCTATTTGCCAACCTGTTTGAGATTTATAAGTAGAAGCAACAAACTAACAAAATTTCATTTAAATAGCGCCTTTGTGTGTATTTATGATTCATTGATAGTAAAATATAAGGTTACATATTTCTAAACAAAACTACTAGAATAAATGTGATATTCTTTTGGAATGTGGTGAACCGTGCTTCTTCAAGGCAAGTAGCGATATTTTATGACATTTTTGTGGGTTTCAATACTGCAGGTATTACCTCATTGAATTGTACATTACAACACAATCCTTATTGCATATATTAACGTGACAAATAAAAATAACAAACAAAATAGAAAAATAATTTATAAATAATCGTACTACAAAAGTACAATTTAAATCTAAAAAATCTAAGAGAAATGAAAAATAATACCACTAAGTAAAAACTAGTAACTCGAATATATAACAAAACAAAAACATTAACAACATATTAAAAATAATTAGAACGTTTTGTTACTCTTGTGACAGATTTAAACGTTTTTCTCAATTCAACAATAAATAATAGCTATATATTCACGCATACCAAAATATGAATATATATGAATAAGATACAGTGTGTGACGTAAGCTTCTGGATTTACTATTTACAAATACAACATTGAGTTTGTTACTATGAGACATTTGAACATCTATAAAAAGTATTTTTAGTTCGTCGATCAATTGAAGCTGTTATCGTATGAGCTGTGGTGCTAGGATATTGATAACGCCCATCAGGAAATATTTGGATTGAGTGACAACATGCCAGTTTTGCAAAATCGCTCAAGCCATTATTTAGTGAAGCAGCCCTCCTACATGTTTTTCCAAATAGTTCACTAACTTTATATGAAGTCACTACTTTGGCAGGATTAGCTTTAAGCTACAAATCAATTTTTTGATTGTAATAGGCGATGAAAGGCGAAAATACTGCCACATCCAATGCTAGTATGCTGTTTGTTCTGCAGTATTGGATAACCTCTCTGGTCTTATGAGTTGAGAGTTCGTCGAGTAACAGAAGAACCGTGCTTTGGATGTGTTTTTGAAAATGTAAACATTGAACAAACGTGTCTGGTTTCATGGAGCTCGATTCATTATACAAGCATAACGTTTCATAAGGTACGCGCCGACAAAGTAAGTCATTTATAAGTCAAAATATGATTGCTGGTTGGGTAAACTGTCCCCCAGTATTGACACATAAACAATACTGACAATTGGCCGTCTTTCGGTAAAAATCAAAATAAATTTTTTTATTTATATATATAAGTACATATAAAAACTATTTATATAACTATATACCCCACAATATAAGGCTCGTACTTAGCATAATATAGGGTCAAGAGTTGCTGCTCATTTAATATATGTCGCAGAGCAGTGGACCTTCCATTCCAGGGTTTCCTCCAGGCATTTGCCCAGGAACCTAGTCTGATGCTCATGTATCAATGGCACATGATTTGCAGTGATATTTAGCACTGCATGTCGTTTTTGGCGAGTATGAAAACGCATATAATTTGTTTTGCCCATGTTCAGGTGTAGACCACTAGATCGCATGCTTCACATTCCAGGATACCATCCTGTCTATCAGATGCCAAGGCAGAAGTATCATCCGGAAACATAATAGTATTAGAATCTTGAAGAAAATCAGCCAAGTCATTGACGAAAAGTATAAACAACACCGGCCCCAAAACGGATCCCTGAGGCATGCCTATTGTTACAGGAGAAATACTTGATTTTGTTTATCGAGCCTGCCACTAACCTGATGCGAAACCTCAACAAACTGAAGCCAAGTAGGATGAAAATATGAGTCTGAAACATGTGTCGGCGGCTGCGTGCTTCCTTGTGGGTTTTGAGGCGTTTATATCATTTCCCTTATATATATATATATATATATATATATATATATATATATATATATATATATATATATATATATGATGTTGATACGTAGATTCTCGCGGGTAAAATCTGTTCTGCTTTTTTCTCGGGTAATGAACCGCGTTGTAGAATTATCCCTGTAAGGGTTGTTCCGACGTTTCGGCAATGTCACAATTGCCATCTTCAGGTTGGTCTTCTCGGTCTAAGCGATCTAGAAGAACAGTTCTTCTAGATCGCTTAGACCGAGAAGACCAACCTGAAGATGGCAATTGTGACATTGCCGAAACGTCGGAACAACCCTTATCGGTCTAAGCGATCTAGAAGAACAGTTCTTCTAGATCGCTTAGACCGAGAAGACCAACCTGAAGATGGCAATTGTGACATTGCCGAAACGTCGGAACAACCCTTATAGGGATAATTCTACAACGCGGTTCATTACCCGAGAAAAAAGCAGAACATATATATATATATATATATATATATATATATATATAATATAATCAAGAACAGAACATAGAACAGAATTAAAAATTTCAACACACCTCGAGGGTGATCTATATAACAGTTTATAATAAGGGTGTCAGGCATCTGACTTCTACTTCAACAACTTCTACTTACAACACCACCACCCCTAAACGCACTTGTTAACTTGCAAAACTTTTTACAACTTGCTGGGAACTGTTTGAATTCCGCATTCGTCCATGTTATAAATTCCCATAAGATCAGTAATATTATACATCGTGGTTACTTAATAATGTGATTTTTTTGTTCCAGCTTCATTGTTGAACCCGGTAGCTCAAGCAGGTGAAGTGACCTAAGGAGTTCTAAATGATTCCTACGAAGAAACTCTCGAAACCATACACTGCCAGCAGCCCTTTTGCTCTTTGAAAATGTATGAATCTTTCAACTAATTCATATGCCATCTCGCACAAGTTCCTTTTAATAAGGCCAGAGAAGCGGTCTTTCATTTCTAAAGCATAAGAGACGTTTTTATTTCGTTAGGTAGAGTTGAAACATATCTGTCTAGATGTTTCGAGTGTCCTTTTGCCCAGAAAAGTATAACCTAAAAGTTAGTAAAAGATGGATAGGATGTAACTACATACCTCCACACTGTTAAGAATACTATAGAATACTATAGAACTACTATCTTGTTCTGTCTTTTGGATCTGCGTTTTAAAGTAGTTAATGCTAAATCAAATGTCTGCAGCTTTTTTAAAATTTCTTTTAAGGCAGTGTGCATGAAATTTTCATCCTATTTCGTGTATTTGATTTTCTAGCATAATTTCGAAGCACGGTTGTCCACAACATAAGATTTTTCTAGTGTAATTTTAAAATAGATATAAATAAAAAATTGTGCCAGTAATTGTATGGGAAGTAACATGGTCATTTAACCTTTCAATGAAGGAGCCGTTAACCTCCACGTAACTAACTACGGAATTAACTTGTATTGAGTAAGTGATTAAATCACAGAGTTTCAAGTCTATAATGTGTGTGCAGAAAAGGTCTTTTAACACATATTAATATTTTTTGACTTTTTGACTTAAAAGCAAGTTATAAAATTACTCAGTATACGAAATTAACATTAGAAAGTCACCAATCGTTGGTGGATGTTCAAGTAAACTTCAATAGATGGCTCTAACAATTAATATCTAATAAACAAAATGTATGTTGAGTTTATATCTAGTGAAATATTTGAGGAAACCGTTTAATCCGAGGGAGCCGTATTATCCAACAATCCCAAACAACAATGTATATGAGTCAGAACTCGTTCTAAAACAAATTAAAGGCCTAATTAGTTAACAATTGATTACTATGTATATATAATTGGAGTGAGAGACAAAATGCTAGATTGGTTCACATAATGCATTAATCAATTAAAACATATGCAAAACGTGTCGAACAGGTTTATCAAATACGTTAGTAGACAAAGGTGTCCCCCGAGGAAGCATCTTCGGTCCAAATCTGCATTTGATGTATGTCAATGACATAATGTTTTTGGTATTTGCTCTTATATACCAATAATACTATAATGGATACGATTCAAGGATTTTTGCGAGACCTTGAATTTGGCGCACAACTATTTTCCTTTAAAGTCCGGGCGCACGATAAACTTATAATTGATGGAGATCAATCTAAAGTAATGCACATTTGTTTACCTCACCATTTGTTCACATGATCCTACATTTGTTAATATAGCATGTCATCTCAATTTTCTACAGAAATACATCAGACACTTCGCAGGTCAATTTAATTATTTGGCACACTGGATTCAGGAAGAGTTTTGAAGAAAACATACTATTGTGTGGTTAATATAACGATTTCATAGGGTATTATTTATGGTGACACATTAGATTATTATATGTTTACGCACGTAGGATCGCACGGCAAAGTATTTGATTTTATGAATACATCTGGGCACTAACATGTACAAAACTACTCATTTTCTGAACTATTTCATAATTAAATGTTTATTATACTATAATAAAAATTTTCGCAAATATTATAACGTAATAAATGCCACGGTTATTATTCAATAGCACGAGATTTAAATCAATTTTAGGCGTCAACATTTAATAGTAAATATGAGTTTCAGAGTTGCTATACCGGTTATCCTTAGCACAGTGCCGGTAAACAACAGGTTATTATCACAACGACCTGAAATTAAATTAAAAACCTGGGTGATTGAAGATTTTGTTCGAAGAAATTCTATTAATGGCAAAATAAATTTAAAAAAATCGTATAATGCATTACTCTGGTGTTAGTTGTAGTTACGTTTATACGTTCTTTAGTATATTCCATTATTCTCAGCATTGTTCCATTTTCCGTAGTCACAATAACTATTAATATATTGTTGATATTTTGTATTTAAATAAAAAATTGTCTAGTTGTGTTTTGTGATCTACCCGTACCTATACAATTGGTGGAATTTGGTAATACGTAAAATGACCTTAACTATAAGAGCAAAATAGTGAACAAAATTGACACATGCTAAGTGGTGTCGGCCGGTTCTCCGGCAATAAAATGCTCAATCTAAAGACTCCTTCGGTATCTTAGATAATTGCGAGAGGCCTCGCGCTGAAATACCATACGACACGTCGACGTCCTTTTTCAGCTAACGATTCGCTTGCGTATCGTCGTCCTTGTTTATGGTGCGGATTAAGCGCGGGTAGATTTACGGGATGCAGATTGTACATTATGCAGAGAACCCACTTCTGCCCAATTAAAAGTGCGACATAGAAAACTGTCGCATTAAATAACTCTTTCTCGCCGATACACCACACCTCTTCGCGTATACACGATCGGCTCTTTACAGGACTTTAGCAGGTGTTTCGTTTCTTCAAAATGGCCTTTCTTGCTTAATTACAATTGATACATAAATCGACGCTGTAAATAGTTTCGCGACTCTGCCAGATAATTGCTAATTATTCCCTGAAGAAATTATGATAATGTAATCGGATACTTAAGATAATGGTGATGATATTCCGAAAGGGACATTTTTCGTATCGTAAATTGTTCGAATGATGGCTCAGTTCTCGGGGGCAGGTTAATGTTTTAAGTTACATTATGTAACCTTTATTATACCACCGGATAAGATACCAGGACCGTCTACATAAAATTCCAGTTTTAATGAAACTGATGTTCGTAACAAAATATCGTTGATTATATAAATTTTTTCTGGAATCCTGGGAAAATATTGGTTTTATGGATACTCTGATGGAGCAGAAACATTCACTTTTCGGCACTAGTGTAAAATGAACCACTTTACACCAAGAAGTTTTGATGGTCACTAGATATAAAATTCAACAACTAAGGTTCTTGGTAATCGCTACTGATGAAGTGTAACAACACTAAAACAATATTGTCTATGTATGTTCTGAAGCTGTCAGTTTGGGGGGCGTCGAGGCTTCCATTCTATTCACGTTGGGTATCTTGCTATTCAGCGAGATTCTGTCCTTCTTTTGTGAAGAAAGGCAACAAGGAGCGTAGCATTTGTATTCGTTGCTGAATCAAGGTAACTAGTTAATCTTTCCTATCCTAATATGTTATACTTTCCTAGTTAGTTTGTTTTTGGTTTACTTTCCTTCTGGACAGGTTTCTGGCATGATAATTGCGTAATACATACTATGCATTTCTTCTTGGTTGACTGATTGTTTACTCACAAATGTATCACCTCCTTTGTATCCTTTCCTCCATCGAATCAAAGCTGTACGGCAGCTCTGAGTCGTTTATAAGTCTAGTTCTATTTTTTTATTTAGATCCGTGGAAGGCATTGCCGTTCCGCACTTAGGCCACAATAGGCCTCTTGTGCCGCCTCCATTTCAGGGTCCTGCACCACTGATAATTCATCCAATCCATATGGGTAGGCTAGTACTCTTGTGGGTCGGAGTATCTCGATTTCTGCCGTACGAGGTACTCATTTAATCCACAGTGACTAGTGTATGTTTTGCATTATCCACCGCTGATAGTTTGTGGCTGTTCTTTCATTCGGAAACTCCGGTGTCATTTTACAAAGATTCTTCTATTTCAATCTTCTATTTCAATCCATCGTTTTTTAAATACTTCTAGGATGGTCTTCTTTACGATGTAGATAAGGACATATGTCGTTGGTTTAATTGCAATTTTCGGTCCGTAGCTGGTTATTCTAGCCGCAGTCCGGGTCAGCGCATCCGCCATCTAATTACCTGCATGACTATGGTGTCTCTTGACCCATGCGACTGTAATACGGTTATTCTATGAAGTTCCGTTTTTTTTAAGATTTCTCTATTGATATTGATTTGAGTGGCAAATAAAATTATCCATGACCTGTTTTGTCGTATACAATCGATCATTATGTAATTATTATCCGTATAAGCTGTAAATTATCACCATGGGCTGGATGCTGCAAGAAATGAAGTGCTTCGTTGTTTCTGGTATCTATTTAGGGCTAGGCTATTTACATATATATTTGATCTGTGATTAGTTGGTGCTCAGTGAGCTTATTTTTTTAATGAATACATTTCTTTTATTTGACGTTGAGACCATATTAGAAATTTTATATAGGGTCTACCGAGACAATCGCTCTGTCCCAACACGTTCTGCCGTCTGTCGAATACATGACATTGATTTCAGCTCGATAAACAGTTAGATAAGATTTTTTAAATTCTTATGCTTTATATATAAGGAAGTATTATAATCATGAAAAGTTTTAAACTAAAGATTACGGAAATATAGGTTTCATCTTCCCTAGACATATTCTGACTATTTTCAGAATGACGTATGTACTTATATGTATGCACGTAATGTGGCACCCAAACTATTGAAGCAAAAATTATGAAACTTTAAAACTAAACTTAAGATTTGTATATCGCGAAGAAGAAAAGAAAGCAATATCTCAACTGGAACTGATAGCTTACTCTTATCAACCTTTTCCATATCTCGAAAACGGTACGTGTTATTAAAAAAAAAGATATTAACAACCTTTATTTGAAAAATTCTATCGAAAAATGCACCAGTTTACTGGAAATATATCTAAGTATAAGAAACTTCAGCGCAGAACACCGCAGTTTTTTTTTTAATGAGGGCGTCCCTATTTAAAAAATATATTTTTTTATCAGTCAAAAATAAAAATACAACGAGAATACTGGGTAGCCATTTTCTATACACGCACACACGCCTTCATTTTCAAGCATTGAATGCATCGACGATGGTAGTTTGTTTCAACTGAGAGAAGTTTCTGTCTGATTGACAGAACAACAGAATCAGAATCGGCGAATAAGAACCGAATATTTTATGTCCACGCGGAGCCTGGGTTGGTTATTTATGTTCTCGGGGTTGCTCCTTACGACTAATGTACACAACTGGAGGATATTGATGCTCCACCACGGTCGGCTATAGATTCGTATATGAACATTCATCGCGAGATTATTGGTTAAATATTAATCAGCGAGTAGACTGGCACGTATATACCAATATAATAATAATAATAATTCCTTTATAGCATACACAGATACAATCAGATTAAATATCCAAAACTTACAACTTATTGTTCTTAGTGTACTTGCAAGACACGTTGAAAGAAAAAGAACGCGTAAACAAATTCGTTCTAAATATGAGAGGCGATATTAGACCCCAAAACCTTATATATATATATATTGTAATATCAACTGATATCATCTGAAATAATATCGTCAGATCGAAATCTAATCTAATCTATTTTAAAAATAGTCTTCGTTTATCCTGGCTACATCAAGACGACAATCTTCTGGTTTAAAAGATAAGATGTTTAACAAATTGAGATAAATATAAAAATGTAAATAAAAACTAGCAAGGGGCCCAAAATTAACCCTTGGTAAACGCCCTGCCTAAATATATTCTTTTTGACATCCTTGAATCCACTCGAATGCTTTGCCCGCGACAACTCCAATAATTTTCAATTAAAGCTGTAGAAAGTGCACCTCGATCTAAACATTTTAAATGAGCATTTAGACTGTTTTGATTGACAGTTTCAAAAGCCTTACTAAAATCCAGTAAGACTAATACTGTTAAATATATCAATCATCGACTGGTTCAGAAAATCATATGTAATTTTAACAAGCGTTATGTTTCATAGCTGTACTCTCTTCTCAATCCCGATTGCTTATCGGGTAATATATTATATTCTGCCACAAATTTAGATAATTGATAATTTATGACTCGTTCCAGTATTTTTGATAATGTCGGTAGCAAACTAATTGGTGATAAGACATTGAAACTAGCAGGTTCCTTGACTTTCGGGATACAAAGCATATTTCCAACAATCCGTTAATATAAGGACAACATAGCTTAATCAAATTTATTCTGATTCCGTCAAAACCTATGGCAGATGATGATATAAAAAATGATATTACGAATTTCACGAATTCCACCAGATAGAAATCAAAATATGAACGTTAATTATTTTATCCCCTACAAATATTTGACCATTGGTGGTGTACCATTTACAAGAAAATCATTTATCATCAACATCATTTATATTTCTTAGTATAGTAGTTCTTCGATTCTTCGATTGTGTAGATGTTTCCACAAAGTGGAATTTGATATAGGTTGCGAAATATGCCTTAAGTTTGTTTTTCCTTTTGAAGGAGGCCGTCGTAAAATTCTGAGAGATTTGTAATACTCCCAATCTTCTGGTAAACCAGGTTTTCGGTATCCCACCTTAGATTGATTTATTAATTTTATAATCATTTCAACCAAGGAATGTGACGCTTAGTAAATCTTCGAGTTATTGTAGGAGAATGTAAATCAAATAACCCAATCATCTATATTATCATAATAAAAAATTAATGAAAATGGAAACATCTGTAGATCCAGATCGAATTCCGCATAGTTAATCTTCCCGAATTCACGAAATATATAAAACTTAGGCTCGTCGGGTACTAAATGATAAATAAAATTTAAAGATTCGATGTAGTTTATCAAATAATTAGTATTAAAGTCATCAAGTTTTAACAAATCAATATTGAAATCACCACAATAATAGATCTGTTCAGTCAAGGAAAAACATAATCATAACAAATCTTCCAATTCATTTAAAAAATGTCATGATCGAATAGTAGTGGTCTGTAAACCAACGATAAATTTCAAATTCTTCAAGTGAACATTTAACCATAACTCGCTTTATCTTTAACATAAAAATCAACTTCGTCCATACGAGTGTGCCAATCTTTAAACAAATTAACCCATTAATATGCCAAGAATTGCTACTAATATCCTGTCTCTGACAAGAGTTAAATCTAGAACGAGCTTTAGACGAGGACAGCACCTATTTGAGGCATCTTCTGAAATTTGCTGAAATGGGCTATATCAACATAAAGCATCAGTAATTTTTAGAAGCAAAAGAAGATATTGCCATTGGTTACAAATTTCCCTACCCTATATGTGAAATGCTTAACTGGGAAGTAGTAACTAAAGATCCAAAAAAGTTTTGGTCTTTTCAGGATGTCAGTAACGATTCTTCGCAATGTGATTCCGTAAAACGATTGATATCATGCTTCGTGATAAATCATTTCATATTGATGGTCTATATATCGTACATATCGATATCGTACTTGGATGCTTTCTGGACAAGTCTATTGTTATCAATTTGTTGGAACCAGTATTGTCTAATCTGTCTTTTCCACAATGTTACCGGTCATCACAGCGAGTTCACTACCGAAGTGAATGGTCAGTCCCAGCTGCAGTGTGAGAATAATATGGGTATAAAATATGTAGTATAGCGTTAGTTTATATATACATATATATTGTATATATATAATTGGTAAATATAATATATAATATAAATCTAATATTAACATTTTTGAAATTTTAATTTTACAAGTTTTGAAAACTTGATCCTAGATTACCTTTAATGTTTATTTAAATTTTATACTTCGTGGGTTCGTCTGGTGAAATGAATAAATCGAAATATTTTCTCTCTATTTATATTTGAGACTGATTTCGGATGCGCAGTATTTCAATATTATTTTGTTATACACTTGCGATTGTTTCGTGGTATTAACCGATTTCGAATAGCACTACATTATTCTTCCTTATTTCTTGTTAAAATTTAGTTACTTGTATTTGCACTTTATATTTGACGTTCATACACCGTTACTTGTAAATTTCCTTTCAAACACGCCGTTGACTAGCAATGTGTTTATTAAATATTCCCTAAGCGACGTGATGCGAAATTGGTTTTGTATTCTTACAAAAATTAAGAGGATTAAAGGATGGTAAAAAATATTTTATCCTTTTTTTCTGGAGTTTTTAATTCGTGCCATAAATTATTCTTATTCTACACATAGGTATCACATATATATAACGTAAAGATATCATTCGGAAACTATTTTTCATTAGGAATGATTGCTGAAAACCAGATCGCCAGAAAACCAGATTCTGTTAAGCCTTCGTTTTTATGCCACTAGCTCCTTTTTGAGTGTGTGGACTACACAAATCGACTTGTGGCAAGGCCATTCGAAGAGTTAGTCGAGTTCTTGCTGAATTGAAACAACATTATATCAAATTGCTGGAAGGAGAAGAAGAAGAAGATGAGTGTACACAAAATTTCTTCCACATAGCAAGGTTTATAAACTGCATAAAATTTATAATAATATAAGTGTAATAATATAGTCTGATCTGGCAGACAATCAGACAAGATCAGTACAAATTAAAAACTCATCAACTGAATAGAAGGCATTGTTGCCCAAAAATAATTTGACTTTTTTTTTAATTTATGTAATGGCAAGGCCTTTGTTTCCTTTGACAATTTATTAAAAAACTTTATACTTTGATAGTACATTGATTGTTGCGAAACTTTTAACCTGTGACATAGAATTAACAATCTCTCAATATTACAGGTATTATAATAAATTATGTAAGACAATTAGATTTCGTTAAAACACGGACTACCTTCTTTTGGAGAACAAGTACTTTTCATACGTAACTAGAAGCACCCCATAATATTATTCCACACTTTATTAAACTTTGGAAATTTGAGTAGTATAATGTCAAGGGTGTACTAAGGTTTGAAATATCGACTAATTTTCGAATTTGGTAAGTAGTCCGAGTTCATTTGTAATCTGTTAGCCGAGAACCATTCCTCTGCTTTCGATATACATTCCTTTTCTACTAATTCTAAACGTTCAATAGTTTGTTCGATGTTTAACAAATTAGTATCGCTCGTAAATAAAACTTTTAGAACAGGGTAAATTAGCTGGTACATCATTGATGTAGATAATAAAGAGTATGGGGCCCGATATGAAACCCTGCGGTAGACCTTTCTCTACCAACAATTCGCCCGAAGTTAGATGCAAACTTTTAACTACTTGTTTAGGTTCTGACAGATACGAATTAATTAATTTCAACGGTTTGCCCCTTACTCCATACATTTCTAGTTTCGATAGAAGAATATCTGGATCAGCGCAATCGAATGCCTTAGCTAGATCTATCAATATCGCGGATGCTTTATTAGATTTGTTAAACGAATCAAAGATGTTCTCAATTATTTCAAGAATTGCTTGTATGGTAGATCTATGGTGCCTAAAGCCAAATTGTTGTTTGCAGAGTAATTTATTGTATTCGAAAAAAACAACTAAACGAGATTTTAAAACCTTTTCAAAAATTTTACTGGTAAAATAGATATAGGTCTATAGTTATTCATATCGTCTTTTGCACCTTTTTTATATAATGGAAAAACTATTTTAGTTCATTGGAGAAGGTACCTTCGCACTCTTTTTAGTAGATTCGTATTAAATCCGTAAATATCTGTAGCGTTGCTGTTTTTTACTTTCCACATTATTTCATATATTTCAACTTCAGTAGTAGCTTCTAGAAAAAGTGATTTATTGTTAAAATGTAAAAAGTTTGAAACAAAGTCAATGTAAGAATTATCAGATAAAGGATCGTTGTTCACTACCATTTTTGACATTTACAAAATGATGGTTAAAACTGTTAGCAGATATATTACCATGCTCCTTTGTATTCTGTTTAACGTTCAAATGAGAATTTATTATTTGCCAGGAGGCTTTGGCTTTGTTTGCGGACTGTAATAAAAACAAGTTATGGCAATTTTGTTTAGCTTTCTTTAGTGATTTTCTGTATTTTGATTTTTGATAATCATATAATTGCTGGGCTTCCGTGGTTTTAATGCATTTTCTTGTCACATCAAAAGCGTGTAACCGAGTTTTCATAATATTTAGTTCTTCAGTGAACCATGCAGGTTTGTGAAATTTATTAGATACACGTATACTGCGTTCATTAAAACTTTTGTTAAACAATGTGAAGAAGTTTCTATGGAATTCCGCAAAGGCATCCGCAACAAGCCAAGTCTGATTCTGTAACATATAACCAACATTTTTAAACCAAGTTTCTGTTATTGGTCTCCGAATTGAAAAATTGCATTCTAGTCTGGCATGGAAGTTGTAGTTTAACATTATTGCGTGATGGTCTGAAATTTATGGATCAAATATATCTAAATTGAAAGAAAGAGAAAATAAATTATCGATGCAAGTTGAAGACTGCAGTCATGTCAAGATTCAGTCTCCCGGTGGTGACAACGCAGAAATTTTCGGCAACAGAAAACAGTTCTTTTCCTTGAACGTGCAAACCATATCAGATGAACCCTTGAAGATACAGAATATTGTGATATGGTGACTTGGTTCAGCCAACGTTGCACATATATTTAGGTATTCTGCAATATGCGCCTCATTCGAAACAGGAAGGTTTGGAAACTCAGCCTTGGTGGCCGATGGTGGTTACCCCATAACACTTTACCTAATAACTCCATTATTAAACGTTCAAAGTCGTCCAGAAGATCTATTTAATGAATCTTTGATAAGAACGCGTGACCTAGTAGAAAGGTGTTAAGGGGTATGGAAGCGGCGATTTCCAGCTTTGGGTATTCGTTTAAACCTGGATACTACTCAAGCACTAATAGTTGCTACAGCAGTTCTACATACACCACTTGCCACGAAAATCAGCCTGATGTTCCTATTAACGAATAAGAAGAAATTGCTACTGACCAAGTGAACAATATTGGAGCAGAAAACCAGGGTGAAATACGAGGTGGTGCAAATAATGCTACAAGACATAATTTAATACAAAATTACTTCGCTAGGTTATAGTTAGTCCAGTTTTAAATAAATATAAAGAAACAAGTAGATCACAATAAACAATACTTCCTTGTACCTTCGGAAGTAACAGGCCAATGACTAAGCACAGAATTTTACATATTGCTCATCCTGATTTTCATAAAGTCAATTTAAACTTACTTTATAATATACTTCTAAATAATAATTATCCTTCCTTACTTTTAAAAAAATTGTTTTTTTCCAATCAACACCCTCCACCACAACAACCACAGGTCATACAGCCAGCCGAAAAGATATACCACAGCTTATCATACATCCAACAACTATCTCCTTCCATAAAAAAACTTTTCCATGATACAGGTATTGTTGTCGCCGATCGAATCATCAACCCCATTGCAAGGTTCTTTACAACTATTAAGGACAAAACTCCTCTTTTATCACTTAGTAATATCATTTATAAAATACCTTGTGGCGAGTGTGACCGTATTTACATTGGCCAAACAGTGCAAAGGCTTAAACAACGTGTAACACAACATAAGAGCGATGCTCGTCTGAAACCTACGTATTGTGCATTGGCATCCCATGCAAATGATAAAGGCCATCATATAAATTATGATGAAGTCACGGTCCTGGCACATAACAACAACTTAAATCAGAGGCTCTTTATGGAAATGTGTTACATTGTTAACTCTAATAATGTCATGAATTTTAAAAAAGACAAAGACAATCTCAGCTCTATTTACACGGGCCTCATAAGTAAATGTTCACACCTTGCTTCACATTAATTTTCCTTCATTAATAACTTTTCTTTGTCCTTAACAGTTTAGTACTTGGGTGGGGAGTGAGTCTTCCGACGACTCATAACCTGTGTCTTTTTTCCCTTTTCAATCCTTGTCTTTTCTCCTAGGTTATTAGTAGGTTCTTTTGCGGTTGGTCTCGTCGGATTCTTTGTGTTTAGTTATTTCCAATTAAATTAATTAAATTGTTTCCTTCAGATTTCAACTATACCTAAATATTTGTCAATTAAAATTTTTTTTAGTAACTTTCATTTTTTCGCGTTGGATCACATGTTGTTACCAAGGTTCAAATTGGCACAACTTGACCTTCGACAGTTTCAATGGCTGCAATGACTTTTACGTCTTAGACGTTACAAACTTTTAACTTGTTAAACTAATTATAATTATGTAGTGCTGTGTTTTATATCATAACTTTCGATCCTGTCACTCGTCGCTCTGTATGGGAGCTTCTGCAATGTTTCAATTTTTCGTTAATCTTCTAAAATTTTCGTGTAAGTACTTACTAGAAATTTGTTTTTACATTAAAATTATTTTTCTTTATTGTTACCTTATAGGCTTTGATAAGGCCTCAATAAACGAGGCGAAACGTTAGCCAGAAAACATTGAAGTGATTTATATTCCTAATCGTTCAACACCCCGAATTCTGTTTTTAATATACAGTAATAAAACTTCGTAACCATATATATATAAAGGGTTTTCCAATAAGGACTTGACAACTTTTTTTTTAAATAAAACGCAAACCATTTGAGATATTTCCAAAACTTTATGATCGACTTGAAATTCAATCAAAACATTTATGAATGGAACTCGACTTCGTTCATATGGCCACCGCGGGCACTTCGGCAGCGCTCGATTCGTTGGACCCAATTTTCGATGACTCGGTCACACATTTCGGCCGTAACGGCCGCTATTTCGCGTTCAATGTTGGCTCTGAGTTCTTCCAACGTCGTCGGCTTGTTGGCATAGACCAATGATTTGACGTAGCCCCAAAGAAAAAAGTCTAGCGGCGTTAAATCGCACGAACGAGGTGGCCAATTGACTGGTCCATTTCTTGAGATAACACGCTCACCAAACTTACTCTTCAATAAATCGATTGTAACGTGTGCTGTGTGGCTTGTGGCACCGTCCTGTTGAAACCACATGTCGTCCAAGTCCATGTTTTCCAATTCGGGCCAAAAATAATCGGTAATCATGGCGCGATAACGATCGCCATTCACAGTAACGTGACGATCGTTATTGTCGACGAAAAAATATGGCCCAATGACGCCGCCGGCATAGAAACCGCACCAAACAGTTATTTTTTGTGGATGAAGGGGTGATTCATGAAGCACATGTGGATTTTCATCAGACCAATAACGCATATTTTGCTTATTGACGAACCCATTGAGCCAAAAATGAGCTTCGTCACTGAAGATGATTTTACGATGAAATTCATCATCTTGGCGCATCTTCTCCAGAACCCAATCGGAGAAAGTACGTCGCGTCAAATGGTTCATCGGCTTTAATTCTTGAGTCAGTTTGATCTTGTATGGGTGTAAACCAAGATCTTTACGCAAAATTCGCCATAAAGTGGTCTTGGCGATGCCCATTTCTTGAGAACGCCGCGGAATCGACTGATTTGGATCGTTTGCTACGGACGCCCGAACGGCAGCGATATTTTCGTCACTTCGACCAACCCGTTGTCTCACTGGCACGGCAGCATCACACAATGAATATGTAGACTCAAATTTTTGCACTAAACTTGTTATTGCTTGTCTACTAGGGCGAGAATAACGACCGAAAATTGGAGTTAACGCTCTTAAAGTTGCGGCCACCGACTCCGAATTTTGGTAGTACATTTTTATAATTTGCATACGTTGTTCGTTCGTGTACTTTACCATGATGAAAATGTTGAGTTTACTGACAAATAGGAAAGTGACAGTTAGATGATCAGTGAAATAGTGCGTTCACAAATTAAATTCAAAGTTGTCAAGTACCTATTGGAAAACCCGATATATATATATATATATATATATATATATATATATATATATATATATATATTTAAAAATATGAATATTGTACCCAATACAATATGGATTTTCAATTTACTCCTCCTAGTTTAAAAGCAAGGTATAGTTTGTATGCTATTCGTGGGGTCTTTTGTTAATTTAGTATATAAATTACCTTCATTCAGCAATGAAATATGACGTATTACGTTTTGAAATTAAAATTAGTGGTTGTTCGTCAATTAAATTCTCCAACAAAGCACAAAGCAATGTGCTTGAGACTGAGGTGGATAATTACTCCAGTTATCTCATCTGAACATAAATATTCTACACATAGTATACATTTTCAACACCCTACAACGTTGAAATAATTTTATGATATACATTATTATAATTGTGGATAATATATATTATTAAAATCAATTTTCTAACCGCGGTGTGATTTAACGAATGCGCTTGAAATTATATGGCGCAATGGAAGCGTCGCAGTCACGGGGAGCAGAAAGAATAAGTCAGCAGCTCGAAATACTATAAATATGTCAGAAACGTCTGTCCGTCTTGCCGGGCCTGTTGTTCGTCCCCGAAATGAGGCAATTTGTATGATCAAGCTCGGTCAGGTGGTGTGGGACTGATAGATGGACCGTTCTTGCACACAGGCGTATGGTCGGGTGAACAGATCCACACACACACACAGAGAGCTTCACACGCTCACGTATATCGAATGCTTACCTTTGAATTTAGATAACGTTTTTTGTTATTCCTCTCTATAATGTTCTTGTTACTGCCTCCTAATGACGTTGGAATCTTGATGATTTACGTTGGCTTTTAGGGATTTTCGAAGAAATTGTGACCGAATACATATAGATTATCTTGGTGTTCTTCAAAACTTATCTTCAATTCTGGAGTAATAACTGTATGTTACAAAAACAGGCCCGACATTTTATTTATCTAGTAATAAAATGACGTAGTACGGCAATTAATTAAACCCGCTGTAAAATAACAGCCGACAATATGAGACAATTGGCAACAAAACAGGTTCGTTCAACGTATGAATTATGCGATACGGCCAAGTAATTTAACGACGAACCAAATGGAAAATGTGTCATCTCTGCACACGGTCCGACCCTGCGACGTAATAGACGCAGTAGACGCCGCCATCAAGCGGGCCGTATCGCCGCGGCGCGTCCCTTCTTGTCTATTTCGGTTGTAAAGCAGCTGAGTTATTGTTTCGGAGTGTCAGACTTTTGATATACGGGCCATCAGGAGCGTCGCTGGCTTTTTAGTTGCTCCTCTCGCGCCCGCGTCCCGCAACTGTCCTTTTCCGGGCGCGTCCCTCCGGTGATATATGCTTCATTAGTCATAGTTTCCACGGTCTGATCTCGGGCAATAAATTTCGTACGAAGTTAACGCGTGAATTATGCGACGAAGAAATTAAAAATTGTCGATAGAGACAACGGGAAAGTTTTCGCCCGACGTAAATCAACACGGCAAAAATTATCAAGGGTCGAAGTTTTCGTCAAGGGGATGTATCTGCATCTAAATATCAGAAACGATATTATCATAAATTTATTATTTATAGTTTATGGATGAATGGGTTTAATCTATGAATTTTTCTATAAACCGTGAGTCTCTGAACATAGGAGCCTGTTGGGTCCAATAATGTTACTCACTACCAAAACGAAATGGCACTTAAAGAAAGTACGGGGCTTTGCCTATTGTAACTCTTTACACCCACATGGAACTAGAACGGAATGGCCATTAGGTTGATTCTATTCGCAACCTCATTTCATGTGCAAGCATCATCTGCATGGAGTTCTAACCACTACGTAAGCGATGCCGCAATTGTTTGGGTCGCTCTGACAATCCAATAATCCTCATATTGTATATCCTTACGACATGCTTGTTGTCATGTACACTATTCGAGGGAAACGCACCGATGAGTTCAGATTAAGGAGTTTTGGATGATATTTTTCAGCCTTTAAAATTACACATACCACAGTGATTCTTTATGATATCATAAAAAAAACATTAAGGTTATTGCAAAACACATAGCAGGGCACTTATCTCATATCATAAGCCAACAATGGCTGAATGAAACAACAGTTCTAACAGGTCTAATAAGGTACTATGGAATAGAACAGACCCGACGAGAATCTGAACAGCAAATTCCGCTAACTGGCTACATAATAATATACGGTGGAGTCTTCGTAGATAAAAAGCTGACTGCTATGGTTGGGGTGCTAATATCTAAAATATGAAACATATTTACAATACGGAAATGAAAGAACACTTGCATTAAAACAGCTACAAGAAAATGTTATCTCATTAGTGCAAACAAAGCGACAAAACTCTCGAGAGAAAACTGCAAATTGGAACTACGAATTATTCCATAACAAATGAAAAATTATTATAATGTGAGATCTAAACGCCAGAATTGAAAATAGTATACTACCTGGAATTACAATCAATTCGCTAGCCAGCATTTGAATGAAAACGGTGAAGCTCTAACAGATTTAGATGACTGCCATGAAGACAGCAAACCGATCATGATTTGTTGTTATCGATGAAATTTATTCAAAAACTAAGTTCAAAATGTCGTACAAACTTGGAATTCGGAGGAATATTTATCGCTTAGTTGTACGGTTGCCCAAAATAAATTTGTTAATTTGTTCAAAGATCAAAATGTTAGTTAGGGAAAGATGTATAGGGCAATAATAGAATGTGTGTGAGGATATACCATGCACTAATTTGCCGAAAACGCCGAAAACTGTAAGATATGTGAATTAAAATATAATTATAATGCTAGGTTTATATTTTGTCAACTCTTTACCAATATAATGGTCAATACTGCAAATTATACCCCATTGCCACTTCCATAAATCTTGCATTGTCACATTATTTAATTTACGGTTATACGTGGGTGTAAACGATGTATAATGTAGCTTAAATTATTATTACCGCGATTTTATAGAGGTTGCTGATTTGTAGATATGATGTGAAGTTTTTTTAAATGTAATTAATCGGTAATTACATTTTAAAGTTTCATGAACAATTGAACTATATTTCAAAGTATTAAAAGGCGGAACGCGCCATAATGTATAGCGTCCTACAGACATATTTCGACGTTCATGTCGTGATATTTAAGTCAGGACAGATGGCGTCACATACATTGAGAATGCGAAAAAGACGCCGTTACAGTCGAGAGCCATAAAATAAAAAATAATTACCATAAAATATTATCGCGGATCGAGAACAATAATATGTAATGCTGTCAAACGTAAATATCTATTGCAACATTAATACGATATTTACTACAATGCACAGTCGTCATGCAATCGTTCGAAGATTTATCAGAAACAATTACTGTGTCGTGTGTATTGCGGTAGAAATATTATAATGTCGGTCGTATAAAATAACAAACATGGTAGTGAAAATAACATCGTTGGTTTTATTTTTTGATGGTGTAATGTAATGAGAAATAAGAACAATTTCGTGTATGCAAAGGATGAAACAGATTCATCTTTGTTTAAATAGTTGCCTCCTATAGCCGATGATTTATTTATTTCACTACTTAGCTTCAGGTATGTGCTGCGTATGCTCTCAGTATTATTAGCAACATTTAATAAAGTTATTTTTATTTAGCCAGTGGTAAGAATGCATTAGACAAATGTTACATGCTGTTAGGTATCCTCGTAGTACATCTTAAAAAGAAATTGTCTTTTTCCCGATTTAGTTATGTTTTGCTTGATAATTCTAACCATTGTGCTCCTCAAGTCTAATATAAAATATAAAATATATAATGTATAATAATATAATATAACGTCTTCATTCGTTATGTTTAGGTAAAATCTACAATGTCCGCACTGAACTTTCTTATATTTAAATTTCCAGGAACTGGCGCGATGACAAATACAAGTTTCGAAAGATTTTTTTTAAATAAAAGTTGTTTAAAATTTATCTTTTTTTTGATGACATCGTTTTCGAGATGTGGAAAAAGGAGATAAGAGTAAATCATCACTTCCGAATATTGCTTTCAAAATAGGTTTCTTCCTAGGTATATATAAATCTTAAGTTTAAAGTTTCATAATTTTAACTAGAGCACATACAATACGTTATTTTGAAAATATTCAAAATAGGGTTAGGGAAGGTCAGCACGTTTACTTGCCTTAAAATTGCGATATTAATATACTTCCTTATACATAAAATGTAATTTGTTAGGAATTGTTTTGTTTTAAAAATTAAGTTTTATATACAATCTTCATCATATATGTTTTTTAACTCATATGGTAATTTTCCATTTTACCCAAACGTGTTAGTGAAATGGGATAGTTCATTATTCTACGATGGGATAGGGCATATGTAACATGAAAATAACAAATTCTCAAACATTTTTTTAATAAAAAACTCACAGGTATCTACATTTATCGCAGGTAAAGTCTTCTTCATCGCTCTCCTCCCCAGGGCATCGTGAATTCACTTTTGGCAGAATTAACATCGACTCTACATTTGCACTTCTTGAGTAAAGACCTTCACAGTAAATACAGGCAGGTTCGTCTTTGTCAGAGCTGCTACTGTCCTTGTTTTCACATAAAATTTTACGCTTGTCTTTTTGCTTCTTATTAACGAATACTTTTCTTTTATTCTTCTGTTGACACCGCTTTCGTTTTTCTTTTTACACTCCTTATTTTCGTTTCGCTCGTTTAAAGAAACATTCAACTCATCCTTAGGATATTTATTTCACAATACAGCTGCTTTGATGTTTTCTTACCTCTTTAAGATGATTTTGGATACGGGCATAGGATCTTTGGCGAAAGTAATCGAGAAGTAATCGGGTTTAGGGGAATAGCTTTGGACGATGGGGCTTTCGGTGATGGGGTGATCTTCTTCTATATGCAAAGAGGTGGAGGAATTTTGTGAATTTGCTACTCTTGATCTTCTGCGACAAAAAAGGTGGACTTTGATGAATTGATCTGTCTTCACTTTCAATTTATACCAGTGGGAGTAGCGGCAGCGAACAAATCACACTTTAATAAATGACGATTCACAGGAAAGGGTCCAGTTTTTTCAAAAGAGAGAATTGCATTTAATGGCGTCGGTGCCCTTAAGTATGCTTTTCCGGATAAATTTGCAACGTGGCAAGTTGTCCAAAATTATTCCCCATAAATATTTCTACACTTTGACTAAAAACGTTGGTAAGGGGGCATAAATAAGACATCAAGAGATTACATCAGGTGGCTGCAACAGGAAGGGAAACATATCAGTGTTACTCAATGGTACGTGACTATCTATCTCTGCGATGTTTTGCGTATTGACTTTGTAGTTTATCATTAAAACTGGATTTTATTTTGATGCTCTAGTGAATGCCAAAAGGTGACCGAACCACTTTTCGAAAAGATTCATTTGCATCCATACTGTTTGATAGCAAGCTATTGTTTCAGGTGGTGCCCCATTGAGAAATTCCGCCTTCATGCGCATTTGTCGAAATTCCTGCAACATTTATGCAAATTACTGCAGTGGCCAAAGTCATATAAGGGTGCAAACTTCCTTCCTTCCCTGCAATTCAATTACTTTTGAAGACGTGCCTAAACCGTAGTTAATCCCGTTTCATGAATGTTAAACACTCGTTATGCTAAAAAATTGTGTTGCTTTTGAATATGCTCCAATATATTAAAAAGGTTCACATTTACTTGATTGAAGCGACTTGTACGAGGTGCCAAAGTGGCTTCTGGAACCCTGATGGAAAGCTTCGGCTTAAAAATGAATGTAGCTGTGCCCACCCACCCATTTCTCTATTCGTGTTAAAATGATGCTTCAGGTTATTTTTCTTTGCCATAGTTGTCAACCCGAAGAGCATGCACTCCATATTATTAATGTAATTCACCAGTTGTAGTTCTAATTTAGATGAAATGTTAACTGCCTTTTTCCTAAGCCTTGTTCTGTTCTGGTTATGCCTTTATTTTTTATCCTTTACATTTATCGAATAAAATTTAGGTCTAATGTGTACATAATAATAATAATAATCTTTATTATCCAACAGTTATACAAATATAGTATAATAATTAAGAATAAAAAAATAAGTAAATAGTATACCAAAACTTAAATAACATTTGATAAATAGAAAAAAAAACAATAAATATATAAAAGAAGGAAACGGTGTCCTTCCTCAAAGAAAAATGTCGTCAACAAATCTCACAAATCAAATCAATCTGAGAATTTGCGGCACATGACTGCAGTAATGGGAGCTCGCTTCAGTAAGTTGGTTGGTGGTCAAGATAAAAGGTACAGGTATGTCGAGCCGTTAACCTTGATACATTAAACGGGACTCGTGAAAGAAGGTATCATCAATTATATTGTGCAACATGATCCAAAGAAACTGTGCTGAGACAGTCCTCCTGTCAGCAGAAGTCGAAAATAACCCCAAGCTTTAAAAGAAGAGCACGATTTAAGACGCTGACCCGTAAGTTGTAGGAATGTTCAAACGGAAAGCAACGTCTATTGTATATGCAATATCTGCCTGAGACGTAAACGTAGAATATTTTAAGATCATCAGCATATGCAAGTACAGAATACGGTAGGCTACGAAGCAGGTCATCAATAAAAAAAATAAATAATAGGGCTCCAAGACACGACCCTTGGGGTGACGCCGGAGGTAGTAATCAATTTGTGGGATGTGAAACCATTGTAAGAGACATAACATGTCCTATTTTTCAAGTACGCGCTAATAATTTTCACAGCAAACAACGAAAAACCACGGCACGATAGCATGGTATATAGTATCAAATGCATGCATGAAATCCGTATAGATTACATCAACACAGCCGTGATTATCTAGCCCTTCACATAAATATGTGGACATGGATGCCAAGTTGGTTACAGTTGACCTGCCTGCCATGAAACCATGCTGATCAGGGGAAAGAAAGGCACGAATGTTCTTAAAAATGGAGGCGTAAATAATTTTGTCCAGAATTTTGCCGAAATTGCAGAGAATTGAAATAGGCCGGTAGTTCGACAGTAATGAAGTATCTCCATTCTTATAGACGGGGCGAATTCGTGTGCGTTTCCAGCTGGAAATGTACTCGATCCAATTGCCACGTTAAAAATAATTTCTAACGGTTTAGTAGAAGTGTAGTAAAAGAAGTAGTAAAAGCACTCGAGAAGGTATCCGCAAATGCATCAACTATGCGCTGTGGGTCAGAATATTTAATACTTTCGTCACAAACTATTCCCGGAATTCTAGTAGTACCACGTTTGATATTTAGAAATTTCCAAATAGCAGGATCATCTAAGGAACATTTAAGGCGTAGAACGAGCCGGAGAAATATATGAAAGTGCACATTAAGGGCAGGATGGGTAACATTAATATTCCAATTTGTATTCGAAAGTACCAAGTCAATGAGTTCATGATCAATATTGTTTATGCAGTTGTATTTCTGCAGATCCAGAATGTTGTAAAAGTTTTCGAGAGCCCGTGTCTTACTGCAAAGCGAAAGACAGCTGGCAACAAAGTGTGCAAGGTAACCTGTTGGAGCAATTCAGTCTCGTTTCCCGAAGAGACAATATTGGGAATACCATTACGATAAATAATTTTTAGGTGATTTTCCCCTTTATCCAAACGAGGTAGCAGCTTTTTCTTGACACTCTTGTAGATTTCAATTTGCTAAAGGGTGCGATCGTAAGACACAGTAGAACCAGCCATATTCGCTTTGGTCTTCAGCTTCTTGTCAAAATTACGAATAATATTCCGAACAGCTTCATTTGATGAAAACAGCACTTTGATTGGACGAGAACAATTCATTTTCGTTGCGTCAAATTTACCCAGACGAATTGGTTGTAGATTCTGCTCAACTAGATCAAGTCGAGGAGTTAAAATAGAATCAACTATACCAGATTCATGAGAAATCTGGTCCTGTTTGGAGGTACCACTCTCTACCGAGCCATAAATCATGACATTGTACGATCGTGTGTTTCTGTCGGTAACTCATTGATAATCTCCTCGGTACAGAAGATGGTAGTCTGAGAAGTCAATGATCCTGGCGACGTACCATTAGACGACAGGTTTGTGCTCTTTTAGCTTTCGAATTTCTTCCTTCAGATCAGTGATTATGCTAATTAACTTCGGGATTTGATGAACATCCTGCTCACACAGCGATGCAAATATATTTTATACGTTGCTTGCTACTGGGACGCAATTCTAAACATTTCATCTCTGTAGTGGAAAGTTCTGAGTAGGTTGTGTGGGCAACCCTATCACAACCGTCATGTTTGATAAACTTGTCGATAGAATTGTTAATAGCACTAGAACATTTAGGGCACAACATAATGTTGGAACACAAGAAACATAGACAGTAATCATGCACAGTACTGATATATAGAACGATAGACAGCGATAATCTTCACACCAATGGGCCCTGTCGTGGTGCCTAACAAACAAATATGAGGGCCGCGGATAAACGGTAATAGAACAGAAGGAAATATCAATTAGTCACTACCAGAAAAAATACGCAGTTCAATGCAGTAGGTAAGTATCGCAACACAAATCCATGCATTAATCTAATCTAATGAGGAATATTATTGAACGAAAGCAAAGGTTAGGTAAATTCTCTATGAATTTAAAGGTAAGCAACATAAAATTCTACAAACCGTACATCTGTATCACTCACATTCACACACCATAACGTACGTTAGCACCTAACACAATTGATTGGGTAAAATGTACGATTTAAAAAGCAATACTTCAGTAATTAATTTAAGAAAACATGGGACCACAATTAACGGCGACATCGTGTTAAGACGGTTCATACAATTGCACATAGTACAACATTCTTTAATATATGCAAAATAAAATAGCTTACCATCTGAAGTAAATAGTTGTACAGTCTTGGTGTTTAAAAGGAGATTTAAGTTTGCTAATAGGAAAACAGGTTAATACGTGTCCCTTATATAATATAAAATACGAGTGTAATAGTAGTAACCGGGATTGTCATGGAGAAGTCTGTCGTTAAATGTGAATAATTTACTGACAAACTGCGTTAAAATATATGTTGTGATTTCCAATTTTTCTTTCCAGCCGGATATAGTTCATATTCATCAATATCTCTATTTGCCACACAAAATCTAAAGTTTTTTGTAGGCAGCGCAATAACATTTCGGATATTGAACTTTGTGGCGTCCAAATTGTCAACTTTAAACACCGGCTTTCTTTCCACTTTTTTTAGATTTATGTGAAGACCGACTTGTGCAGACGAGTGTCTAACTCCATTACATTACATTTTGTAGTATTAATATTGCGTTAAACAAAAATTTACCACCACAGTTTCGTGACAATAATTCTGATTATAAGTATCCAAGTATCAGAACTGACCAAAATATTTGACCCAACTGTATATGGAAAGTTAGCTAATAATAATAACTAATAGGAAGGAATATTGTGTCCGAAGAAACAAAAACATATAAAGGTGGATATTTTATCGCATGATATTAAATTAAGGGTTTTTTTTTAAGATGTCGTTTTATCGATGTGAAATTTTTGATTAAATATTATATTTCGCATTTACATATTTTGTTGTAATGCACTACGTAAAACGGTTGTCGCAAATCAACTATGCCTCACTAAAGTTAGTAATCGAAGCAATAATTGAATTCCAAGAACTGTTGTATTACAGCGCGTTTCGTAAAATATTGCACCGGGTTACATACGTAAACGGTTGAGTTCATTCGTTCTCGCGCGCCGACCCCCCACTTTCCGGCCGTTTCCCGAAAGTGATTAATATTCAAATGAAAATATACGATTCGATTAACGAGAAGCGCTCAGGTCCGTGTGATGGAAGATGTCAGGTGGCGTGTCGAAGGACACTATATCATTGGCCGCAAGATGGCCGCTGCACGTCACACGGACTCCTCCTGGCGGCATAAATCACACCAGAACCTGTAATCACTCGCCATAAATATGATCCAGCTGCGGTGCCATGATTGATTTCCGGTCTGATTGAAACAATCGAAGAGAACTCGCCAACGATTCATCCACTTTTATTAGAGTTCATAGATCTCCCCCTTCACGGACGTAATGCGTTACGTTTAGCGAATGAAAATGCATCGATCCCGATGTAAAATGGCAAATTATTGTTCGTTTATTTTTCTTCCTTATTTCTATCGTGAATATTTTCCTTTGTCAAACTACGTTGAGACTTTCATAAGTATATATAGTGCCGCAAATTTATTTTTATCCGAGCTTTTGAGAAAAATAGCGAAATATTTACAAATAAGAAAAGATGATATGTAAAGCAAATTGTAAGTACCAAATAAATACAAACACCCAGTGTGGTTTGGTATGTTAATTGTGTAACTGACCGCGTCATCGAATGTGGTATATATTCTCCACAGTGTACTTTAAATTTAAAATATTTCTTACCTTCACAATTAACCTATTCACTTTCTTTGGAACTGCACCTCGTAACTGCTTCAGTTTTTTTTTACCTGAATTGATTCGCGTTTATGAATTTGCGAAAGGCCCAAATTCAGATACGGATGATGTAGTGTCCTGTCAGAGTCAGTCAAAGTTTCAATAGAGATATTTAACAAATGTTTTCTTTCCAAATGGCTCTGGTTGTTTTTGTAGAATCTGAAAATTGTTCTTTACTTTGTTTAAACATATGATTGTTTCTCGAGTTATGTAAGCGGTAACTGGTTTGGACAACTGATCGACGTCGTTCTCGGCGATCTAAGAATATAATAATTACAATAAAAATGCTTCTAGATTTGGCGAATTCGTGAGATGACTAATTTGCAAGTGGAACAATATACAATTTAGGAATATTTTTGGATTTCACTTTACTTTCAAACGTTGGGTATCTGCGATTCTTGTGCATCTTTTGCACCTAAGATATAGTGTATTTGTAACGTGCTTTTAATCGTCATGTTACTATCAAATCCTAGCCTGGAGCAGGATCTGCTTTATAAATGTTCACACGTATCAACAAAAACAATGTTTTCGTTTATCGTAAGTAGGGAGAGTCAAGCAATTCACATTTTGCTGGCGATTTAGTGTGACGTGCACCGTTTCTTAGATTCAGCTTTAGTAAAAGATGGTTGAAACGAGAATATGCATTGCCCTCGTAACAGATAGTAAGCCAGTAATGCATCCTGACTGATAACAAACACTGTGACTTTGCTTATCGATTATTTTATCTAAAATAAAAGAAAATTAATCCATGGAGATATATCTATAATGTGTATGTATGTTGTTTTTTACAGGAAACCGGTTAATAAGAATTTGGCAGCTCATCATATATTCCTAAAAAGTAATATAATTGATTCGATGCCCAGTTTCGACGAAACGGTACCTCTATCCGCAGTCGACTAACATAATTAGTAAAGTGATAATCGGCTTAAACAGTACGCGCTGAGTGCATATTCGTGAGCGTGCGTCGTCGCATCCTTTAACCGTGTTTATCGCCCCGATAGTCGTACATAATGGCAATAAAAATGAGGGTTAACGAGCATTAAAACTCGGCCATTAGCGCCGTTCGTATATCGTACTGTCGCACGGTCCTGCTTATACTTAAAACAAATCGCGATTACTGTTTATATACACTATACTTTAGCCTTTACTGGGAGGCTAGATTTATCGTTTAATACGTTTCTGGACGGTTAGTGCGCTACTTATTTTCTTAATATTTTGTCTCCGGAGTTTGGGAATTTCTCCATCTCTATCCATGTTTCAACGTTTATACATACTCGGGTATTTCTAGTACAAGGTAACGCGTCTACTGCTATTATATACAAAACTGAAAATGTATTTAGTAACCAGTTTTTATAAGAATGGAAATTGTCATTGATTAATATCGCAAGATATTAAATTCGATAAAAAATCATACAATGCCACACAAAAATTTTCAACGAATACAAGGAAATTATAAAATAACATATAATTTGATTCATATGATTAACTGCATTTTAAAATTTCACAACTTGCAATAACGGTAGACGGTCAAAACATGTTTAACTTGAGAACGAATGTTATATATATATAGGTATACAGGGCGAGGCAAAAAAACGGCTATCAAGGTTTTTTACAATAAAAACTTAATTTTCTTAAAATTAAAATAACAAATAACAAATAACAATGATAAGGACTTATAACATATCGGCTACAATCGATCCCACTCCATACGCAGCGATTCCCTCAGCGACTGCAAACTTTTTTGGGGCTTAGCATAGGTCCTGGCCTCCAGAATTGACCAAACGCTGTAGTACATCGGGTTGAGATCAAGTCGGGAAAATGGGTTTTGCACCACCCCTGGGTTGTTTTTGCTTTGTGAGCCGTCGCGGAGTCGTATTGAAACGTCCAATGCGTGTGGGCGAAGTACTGTTGGGCCCACGGAAGTACAACAGCGTCGAGATTGTCCCGCCGCTACACTTGTCGGTTGATTTTCACGCATTGATTCGCAAAAATGAGTGGGGTCTTCCCACTGGCGCAAATTCCGCCCCAAACCACGACGAAATTTAACGATGTTCGACGATGGCCGAGGTGCCGGGAGATTTTACTGACCAACTTCTGTCGTCTTCGAGCCGCACTTGTTGTCATCGGTGACGACCTAAATGTTTTGGAGCTTGTAAGGCTTGGGACCGAGGTCCTCTTTGACTATTCGGATCATCGATCTGTTGCTGATACCTGTCTCACGAGCGATTTTCCTCATTGAGACTCGTGAATTTCGCCTGACGCGTTCGCGGAGGAGTTTCCGGTTCTTAGTGGTCCTGACGGTACATTTTCTGCCACTTCATGGACGGCGGCCATCGTGACCAAACTCCTGGTACCGCTTGATAGTTCGGGAAACAGCCGCTGGGTCGATGCCGAGCGAACGCGCAATCTCACAGTTATGCTTTTTGAGCTCATGTAAAGCTAACATTTTTCCAAACTGATTTGACATCTAAAAAAATACTGAATGGATACAAAATAAAATGAATAAAGGTAGATTAAAATATGGGCAAACAAACCGTTTTTTGCCTCACCCTGTATATATTAAGGTATTACTACCAACCGTTATAAATAAATATGTGTTTAATTCATTTGAGTGCCCAGTCAATGTTGTTGCTGAGAGTCAAAAAAGTGGTGCGTTATTTTATATAGCACGTTTTGTCAATTGGTTTGTGATTATCAATTATCATAATGGATATCGACGACAGTGAACGTGTGTACTCCTGAGGAAATTATAGAGGCGACAAAGGAGATTGAACCCTTTACTAACAAAATCCCAACAGCAATTGGTATAAACACATTTTCCAAAATACCATAACCTTTTTTAATCTGAAAGAACCAAATTCTTCGCCATTGTTTGGCATTGTTTCCGCCGGTTCTCTACATCACTATCAGGTGATTCTGTTGAAGATATTTTACATTTTAAACGCCACGGACAGTGGAATTCAAATGCGGTTGCAGTTCATTGAAGAATGAAATTGATTAATCAATTTAAAATACTTGATGGAGAAACTACAGGAACCATCCATCAAGTTCAGGAATACCCGGCCATGAAATAGAAGTAAATAATGTTTCAATTGTTAGTTAAATAACATAAGATGATTCTATTAATTTGTCAGGTACAAACAATTCAGGTAAGAGTTTAATCGTATGAAAACTTCATTTAAAGAATCCATTTAATTGTACTTTTAATCTAACCTTTCAAAAATAAAACGTTACACTAATTACTTTTTACATATTTGTTCTGTTGTAAAAAAATGAAACGTATGTAAAGTATCTTTCTTCACTTACAGGATTGCTAAAATTTCCATTCGTGCAAAATAAATATACTTTACACACTTGTGACATAAATAAAAACTATTTTTCTTGTAGTTGTTCGCGTTTCAAAAGTTGTTTCGATCTAGCTGAGAACTGTAGCATTTCCAATGTACAAAATTTTACCCAATACTGACAAACAGTTGATGTTAAATTTGTATCCATAACTTTGGTTATACTATTTAAACCAGTACATTGTTACTGAAAGTGTTCCTGAAATAGGGTTTCCCCATCAGAGTTGAACGGAACGAGAGCTCCGGATTCTTCAACATCGTAGCTGCCCACCATGTTCCAAGAATCTGAGGGATTCTCCACGCAAACAACCTCTTCATCTTTTGCGACCACGTACATCGGAAATAACTCCTCTCCTCCTTTACTTTCGACCACACACTCTTGCACGTCTTCTGTATTTAATAACTGTGTGGATGTGGTGGCAGTAGATACTGCTGTTATTGGAATGTGCTTATGAAATTCTAGTTGGTAGATGTCGGTTACTTTGGCAGCATTGTCACTGTAAATACAAAAGACAAGTTGGTAATTAAATACAGTGAAACCATTTTTTTAATTAATTTACAATTAACAATTTGTCGTACGTATATATCCGGGAAACAGAATAGGATTGCTGTAGGATTTTCGGAGCATAAGATTTATCATTGATATTAAAAATACCACACGTTGGTCATGGACTAGTAAGGGTACTTAATGGTGAACTGTATTAGGCTTCAACAGGCTATTTCTGTATCCTCCCACGTCTACACCACTGTCATCCAGCAGAGCATTTAGCCTACCGTATAGGGTAGGTGCTAGCTAGGTCGATGAACCCACCTTCGACATAAAACTGTCTACAACATGGTAGATGACAGGTAGGTGAGTGTGTGCTTGACCTAACGACCACTTAAAGTGTGACCGGGGCAGATGACTTAACGTGCCCTAGCAAGCAGGATTGGCTCCGTAAAAAGTAAAATAATCGCGATTTACTGGACATAAGATTTACTTTCATGATACATATTGATGCGGCAACAAACAAAACAACGATGACATTTTTGTACTTGCAGGCGAATGTGCGGTAAAACCTGGAATTTACTATGCTGAATGACTTACTGAACGTGTACTAGAATTCTTATACCAGTGTGTTATGTTCAACATTGGCAATGCATCCGCGGACGATGTTACCGTCCGGTAAGGGTAACGCAAGCAAATCTTGCGTTTGTCCTTGCAATTAGGATACACCGGCGTGCGGTAATTGTGTCAAATTCGAGTTCGTTGGCGGACTCCGTGGGCTATTCTGCTGTCATTTTTGTGGAAGGAACACATTACCTTTCCGGGATTTCTCGACTTGAAGAACGCAGTCGCTGCGTGTACATATGAATCGATGTTTTTGACGCAGTTCGTCGTCGTATCAAGGTGTTATGTTTTTCTTATCCCGTATGAAGCATCATCGACGAAATTACGGTGTTTTATTTGGTTGTTCTGGAAAATTTGTGTTGTATCAATTTCAACATTTCATAATGGAGACCTGCCCAGCACAGGAACTGGATCCGTGACAGTGACGTTATCTTCCGATGAGCGTAATCATTACCTGTTCGGCACCGAGCGAGTCTGATGGCGAATGAAAGAATCCAAATTGACATTGTTATCAAATCAACGTTTATTCCTGACTTTTAACTGTTGTCAAATGACCTGTTTGCAGACGCTCGACTTTCAATTGAGCGTCAATTTAACCATTGTTTTTGAATCAACGTTTAATTAGTTCATTTATACTGGTCGCAAGTCAAATACGAACACTCCAAAAAATGATTGTATTAAAATGAACTTGTGGTTAAATAGTGGGGGCATATGATTCGGACAAACTTTGCATTTTTTTTTTAAGTATTAAGTTGAAAAAGTAATTGAGGTTTTTTTGCCAACTGATGTTATTACTGCAAAAACGTCAGTTTTGACATTAGTGTGGTTCGATCATGCCTCGCAGGCGACAGCAACGAAACTTTACACAATTGACCCCATTTCAAAGGGGCCGTTTGACGTGGGACAGAGGAAACGTGGTGCTTCGTATCGTGCAATCGCTATAGCTATGGGGCGTAGTGTGGCTACAGTGATGGTAGCATGGCAAGCGTTGTCTGATGGAGGGCGAACACAGCGAGCTAGAGGCACAGGAGCGTCCAGAAGAACTACCGAACGGCAAGATCGTGTTCTTCGATTAATGGCCCTAAGAGAAATACGGAGGTCTACTCGGCCGATTGCTGATGCTTGGTTTGCAGCTCCAGGAAGGCCCATTCGGCTTCGTACCGTTTACCACAGAATACGCTCAATGGGCCTAACTTCTTACCGTCCGCGCCTTGTCCTCCCCTTAACACCTATTCACCGTCGTCAGCGTCTTGACTGGAGCAATGAAGGCATGAACTGGGGCAATGAATGGCATCACATTGCCTTTTCTGACGAATCCAGAATTTAGCAAGATGACGCCCGCTCTCATATTGTGTGAACCTGTATGACGTTCTTAGAAGAGGGTCCCCACCTTACCTTGGCCACCTCGGTGGCCAGATATATCGCCCATCGAAAAAGTGTGGGATTGGATGGGTATCAAGAATTTGCCGCGGCACCCGACGACTTTAGATGAACTTCGTCATACAGTTGCCCTTAGAGTACATCAACAATCAGATTGATAGCCTCCCTCGTCGACTGCAGGAGTGCATTCGATTACGTGGCGGCCCCACAAACTACTAGTCTTTTTTTCAAAATTATGTTTCGTTTTTGCGTATTTTACCTTATTAGTATTATTCTGTCTCTTATAAAATTTTGTTAATAAAAATTCTTTTTTTCGGGTTGTTCGGATTTCACTTGGGACCAGTATAATTTAACCTTTCGTTTTTGAATCAACGTTTAATTAGCACTTTTAATAATCATGCTTCAGATTAATGTTTGGTTAAATATTCATTGTACTGTTTAGTGTCGCAATTTTTAGCTGCGTTTTTTTTTGTTAAACCGAACATTTTTCTTGTACAGCCAGTTCAGAATAATTGCATATTCTGCCTCAATGCCATTGCTCAACTCCTTGGACTAATGTTACATGTACTTTATTTATTGTACTCCTACTTCGTCTAGCTCTCCCTAATAGCTAATTCGGATGACAGAATGGAGGGTAAGTTTTATTTGTTTATTATTACTATTTTGGGGTGTAATTTTCTGTTCTTCCGCTAAACAGTTGCGATGTGGTGAGCCTGGAAGTGTTATTTCAAACTTAAATTATTTGTATAGTTTCTATAATAATATTATTTATTGGGTAAGACTAATTGTGTCCGAATTCAACTTGAAAGTAATTGCATTCTGGTTTTAATAAATGTTGGTGATTAGTTTACAGTTTGAATGCGTTTTATTTCCAACTTGCTCCGATACTTCGCATACTGTGAATATTTGGTTAGTAATGTGATTAGTAGGTATACAAAAATTACTTCTAGGCCAATATAGGAACATTTCCTGCCTTACCCGACGTGGAGATCGTTATTTTAACGGGTGTAGACAGTATCCTACAAAACTGTCCTATGATTGAGAATGATTGAGAAATAATTTTACAAACCTAGTAAAGCAGTATTTAGCATGTCCACATATGTCAACTTATGCTTTTTAGAGCTTTCGACGTCTCACCTCCAGATATTTTGTGTTAAAATGTGAGTGTGCAAGGCAAGGGAAACATGAGAAATCTTACATGATACTGCAACCTCGAAAAATATCAATACCACATAGAAAGATAGCATAACACTTATACATACTGTGTGCTTCTATAACATGGTGACTAAAAAGAGCTAGCCTTTTCGGTAGTACATTAAGATCCCGGCTTTCTTAAAACCATTGGCCAAGGGTGAAGCAAAGTAATAATCAGCAATCAAATCAAATCAATAATAAATATTTGATGGTGTTTAAAGGTTAATCATGTCGTCGCAGGCGAGTAGATCGAAACGTTAGTAATTTTAGTTTAAAAAAAAATAATTTATAGGGCTGCTTTGTTGCGCAAAAGGCTGGATGGATTGCTTGATAAATATTGAGAGTAAATATCTCAGCTGGTCGTAAAATTTAGGCAGTGTGTGTTTATGAGTCAACATACTACAAGTATGAGTCCTGCATGAATGCCAATAATAACATCGAGCAGGTTATTATAATAATTAATGTTATTACAATAGTAATAATAATAAAATCTTAATAAAGCGTCCATATTTGATCTATATTGAATGCGACTGTGATAGTTCACCAAGAGCGTTCCCAATGGTATATGTTCAAATTTCATTAGCCAACTCGACTGTTGTCTAATCAATATAACGAATTGTGGTTTCGTCAACGTATACTATTTTATATGATCAAATTTATACCTTGATTTGACTTCTTGATTGGACGCAGTGTCGACGAATACCGGATCTTCGGCAGCCTCGTAAATGCCGGTAATGTAGGTTGCCGCGTGTGATCCGCTGTGAAAGACGTCGGGATGTTCGGCAATCAGGTGAACCTTAAAGTCTCGCGCGAAGTTTGAGCCAAAACTGCTCCCAGGACAGAACTTGCATTCGTAAATGCATTTGCCAGGATGTCGATTTGACGACAGCACGTGCTTGCGGAGGTTTTCCTGAAAATACAAATGAAAATATTAACTCGACTGCTTGAGACGGAATTAAAAATGTAGCTTCGCAGCGCGTCCGTCGTTTGCGGTCGCTTGTTTTTAATCATTCATGCGGAAATGATTTTATCACTCCTATGTTGAATATCCTGTTTTAATTAGGAATCAATACGTCGTGCAAACAAATCAACACAGGAATAATCGAAAATATTAACTCAAATATCATAACCAACGTGACCGAATGAAATGTCTAGTCCATATATCAACATATATTAACTTATAAAAGCTTGCGTTTCAAACAGTGAAAATTATACAATGTAACCGTGGTTATAACAAAGCCAAACAATGTTGGAAATAATGCTGATATATATTTTTTTACAATGCTATTCTAAACAATAATTGCTATAGCCAGTTCATTAGCCAAAGTCAAAGCCAAGTCAAATAACAGCAAACACGTCAATGAATTTATCGATTTATATGAGAGAAACGGAATAGGGCTCGAATCTTTAAGTAAATGATGCCACAAAAGAAAAAAGTCAAATTGGTACGATCACAACAGGAAACATATTACGGACAAATACATAGATTACTTTCTTCTGCCAAAGAATTTTGGAACATATGAGAATGCATCATACATTAAAAGAAGAAGACTATATGGCGCAATCTAGTTGAAGACCCTGGTTACATAAACTCTGAGCTTTTTGTAAGATTTCTTATACAGATTATTGACTACATTAATACAACACGATTTTTGCTATGCATGGATTTCCACAACACTCATTCAAAAAATATTGATTCTATAGAATTAGCAAAGGAGAATGAAGTCATTACTGCATTGAAGTAATATTTTGCTTCAATTATCGACGTATGCACCCGTAGACTACAGCCATTTGATTTGCGTTATTTCTCACTAATTAAATACTTTGTATAAGTGTGATGAATGTGAAAAAAAAAAATAAATTGTTGATTCCGATGTAGAAATTGAATTGGATACTAAAAGGAAAAGTTTCTATGGTAAGAATTGATTCAAATGGTACGGCGTTCAAAATATACACACGAATAATAGAGCGAAGATCAAGGAAAGAACTGCAAGGAAAGATAAAAGAGGGGCAAGCAGCGTACAGGGAGGTGGGGCCAAATACAAGGTCATATAGGCATATGACCTTAAGAAACATAATGGAAAAAATATAGAAAAAAGAGAAGATCTATATATAGTTTTCATAGACTTAAAGTTAACTTTTGACACGGTAAAGAGAGAGAGGAAGTTTGGAAAATATTAAGGAAAATGGTGATGTCGGAAAAAATAATAAATGTAATAAGAAGCATATATAGAACAGTGATGGGAGCAGATTAATCGAGGGCGGGATGTTGATGGGAGAAAAATAGATTCTGGGTGTAAAAAATGGGGACAGGAAGAGAGGTACTTGACTGGAAGACTGGAGCAGGATAAAATAACAAGGACACTAGACGATAAACAATAAGAATGATTTGTACCAATGTAAACAAGAAGAGAGGGAAAACGAAAAGTTAGAAGTCCACGAGGGAAATGGGAGGATAGAATAAGGGAAATAGGAATAAAAACAGGAAAATCAAAGGAGGAAATGAAGGGGATGAAATAATAGAAAAGAATGGATGACATGGGTGAAAACAACCAATCCGACGCCGTAAATGGCAGAAGGAAAAAATAAAAGAAAGAACCAAAGAAAGGTACGGCCTTTTTCGTGTTAAACTATGAAAAAAATGTAAGAATGCCGCCGATGGAACAGGAAGAGTGTTATAAGTAAAAATAGGTTTGTTATTTGCTCATATGTGCATGATTTGATAATCCCGAATATCGAAATGAGACGAAAAGAAGACTCCGTTTGTGCAATTTCAAATTTTTTCATCAGTTTATCATTAATTCCCAGGCAATATTTTCCATGGGTGCTAGCACTTGTATTGATGAAATGCTTGTTGGATTCAGAGACAGGTGCAAGGTCGAAATGCATCTGGAACCATGAACATGGCTTGAAAATAAAGTGCTTGTCTGGTGCGAGAAATAATTATTTGTGCAATAATGACACACACACACACACACACACACACACATATATACCGGTAAAGATACAGGTGGCATTGGTTCACCTAACGACCTAAACAAATTCTGTAAGCTTACATAAGCAATTTTAAGATTGGTAGGACCAACTTATAATACAAATCTTAATATAACCGCTGACAATTTGTTCACAAATTAATTGAACAGCTCAGGAATGTAGGGACTATGAGAAAAAAGAACTTCCCCAGAATTTTTGGCCAAGCGAAAAAGGGAAGTTGGCTCAGCACTCTTTGGTTTCACAAACAATGCAACTTCCTAGTATGTTATAAAGCAATCTGTCGTATCTGTGTAGTAAAAATTGCTGCAAAAATATAAATGTTGTGATTTTTGTGATTTGTGAATTTTTTCATTCTATATATTTACTGTAATTTTACATCAATTAACATCATTTGTTACTTATTGGACTTACTATAAGATCCATGCGTCATCCATAAAATTACAAAAAAAAAACGAAAAGTCAAACTGTTTGTGAATTACGCAGAAAAATAAGAAGCGGTCACTGTCATCCCACGAAGGCAACAGTGTGACAAATACAGGATGAAGGTGGTTATGAGTTAACGATTGTATTTCACAAACTGTATAGATAATCTGGAAGAGCTGCAACCCGGTACAATAACGCCAACATTTACCACTCGAAAATGGGCATATCCCGGATCAGTTTGCCCACAACAGGATATGTCAGACAGTTAACTCAGTGAAATGACTTTATTTACCAGACTGTTTACCAAGTAGTACGACAAACGCAATATATTTATTTAAACGAGGGTAATATCGAAAATTTAGATTTCTCTAGACGTGCACGACAAACTAAGTTCAACTAACATATTATCAACAGCCACGTCAGATTTAATTTACGTATAGTTGGTTATTTACTTTTTACTTACCATGTTGTTGCATCGATATGTACAATGTGGACAAGAAAATGGTTTCGCTCCAGTATGGAGTCTCATATGACGTTTTAAGTGTGACGATAATCTTGTCGTAAATGGACATCGGGAACATTTGTATTTTTTAGTTTCTGCATGGGCGGTCAGGTGTCTGTAACATTACGAGTACATTAAATTAACACAATCAACGTATATGTCTTAGGCATAGAATAATTACAACGTACAATAGAAAAAGATTCCGTGGGGTTTTGAGTATTTCTTGTAGTTTCGGTGTCGCTGATCACAAATAAGTACTCAGTTTTTTCGGGTCTGGTTAAGGTTCTGAGGTTAGACGTATTTGAAATACGCAAATACATAGTGATGAGACTAAGTTGTTTCATATTAAAAGTGCTATGAAATAAGGAAAACAAGAAGCCAAGCCAAACCAACTCAACGCAGTCAAGCCAACCCAACCCAACACAATCCAAATAACCCAGACTCACAAAGTCGTCTTTAAAGGGCAATTTAATGTCATAATTCGATTATAAATCTGATGTGCGTAGATAAATTTACACTCTACTACTTATTAATTAATTTAAATAAATGATCATTTTACGGCCACATCATCAAATTAGTACAAACTTGTGTTAAGTGCTAAAAACCATAATTCACAGACTATTGCGTTTGTTTAGTTGCTGTCCAAATATAGTCATTTTCAAAAATTATTATCTTCCATTTTAACAATTTTAAATGTGCATTTATTAAACTAGTTGCCAAATGATCTCAAACTCGACGGCGCCTCTATAAACGATATTCCCGACTGGTTTAAAAACGCAGTACTTTGATGAGGTTGTTTAAAGTTAGACATTTTCGAGCCAACATATTTCAAAACATTATGATTTTTACATTTTTAATAGGTAATAGGTATTAATAAAACTAGTTACAAAATGAACTCGAACTTAGCTTTCCAAAAAGCCCAACATCACGGATCGTTCGTCTTGTTTTTCTTATTCCAACCATTTTAATATAAAAACAATAGAAGTTTCAACACTGCATTCGAGAATTTCAAATGCTTTTGAACTCAGAACCTTGACTTGACCCGAAAAAAACTGATTCCTGAAAATACTGCAATCAGTATCAAGACCCGATGGGATTTTGAAAAAGATATAAATTGGAGTTGGTGTGAAAATGAAACGACAAAACTATATAAAATTATAACGAATGTGCAACGCTCGCCTCACAATTGGATTTAATAAAACACACGGTATGTTCTAATGTATTTGAGCACAGGTGTGAACATAACTATATTATGCTTCTACAGTCGACCTAATAAATGCTGCTCGACTGCAACAAATATATGATTCTATTGGTTTTTCTAATTTAGTAAATATAAGCCAATACTTTTTTTAATTTTTATGGAAGAGATCGACAAGTGAAACCGCTTAATTAGTAGTAGACACATTTGTGTGGGCATCTAGAGAACACAACACCAAAAGATCAAGTCCTTGTAGACCGAGTGGTCGTCATTTCATTAAAAAAGCAGAACAATTCATAATTAAATGAATTAAAATGCAAATCGTTGAAATGTAATGCAATATTAACGTCCTGCAATCAAAAACTCTCAACATTTTGGTAAAAAGATAAATATTCTCTTGAACTCATAATATATACTCTGTGACATATAAACTGCAGCACCTAGAAGATGTGGGAATTTTTGGACCAAATTTGGCAGGAATAGTGGACTAGTCCATGGAAATAGTTGATTAAAATTTGAAACCCAATCATCAAGTAGTCATGGGATTTTTCACGTTTGTGTCATTTTTTAGAGGTGGTGATAGACAAGCAATTATCGAGTCATTATTTGAATTTGTTCCACTTTTTCGGATCCCCTTCTTTAGTTTAAAGTGTTTCAAGTGTTTAATGATGCCTAGAGGAAGGAGGCCTCAAGTTTACCAGCAGTTGAGTGTCTTTGACCTAGGGCGGGTTTTTCGTTTAGAGAAATCGGCAACCGTTTGGGACGGCACCACTCAACAATAATGCGTGTTTATCAAGCGTGGTTTGAACATGGGGTTGAACGTCGGAGAAGAGGCACTGGGGCTCAAAGACGAACCAATGAACGTCAAGATCGCCGCTTAACACTAATGGCCTTGAGAGACCGATTCTCTACAACTAGATCAATAGCTGATCAATGGTTAGGTGAACAAGGTCGTCCGATAGGCTTGCGAACAGTTTATCGTCGAATAAGAACCTGTGGCTTGCTGTCTTACCGCCCACATCTTGTGCTACCCCTCATTGCCCAACATCGCCAGGAACGTTTGGCCTGGTGCACGGAAAGACTTCAATGGAACTTGGAGTGGCATCGAGTTGCCTTTAGTGACGAATCGCGATTTTGTTTGGGAAGGCATGATGGTCGGATGACGAAGACGTGGAGAAAGGCGCAATCCTGATTTTTCGATTGCGAGGCGTGTTCACCGAACTGTGGGGTTGATGGTGTGGGGTGCTATTGCTTACGGCAGTAGGTCACCCTTGCTCTTCATTCGGGGCAGTTTGACCGCCCTACGCTACATTGACGAAGTGGTAGAACCACATGTTCTTCCATATCTTCGAGGGCTGGATTACCCACTTTTCCAAGATAATGCATGACCTCACGTAGCAAGGGTTTCTCTTGACTTCTTTGAAGAGGCCAATGTTAATCTTTTGCCTTGGCCGCCAAGATCTTCCGGTTTGTCGCCCATTGAGCACGTGTGGGACATGATAGGTAGAAAATTGAGGAATCTACCGAACCCACCGTTGACAATAGAAGCTCTACGGCATGAAGTACAGGCTGCTTGGGATGCCATACCCCAAGAAGACATTGATCACCTGCTGGAATCAATGCCAAGGCGGGTCAATGAGTGTATCAGAAATAGGGGCGGACCAACACATTATTAAAGAAAAATTAAAAAGATCAAATTTTAATCAATTGATACCTTAGACTAGTCCAATGTTTCTGCCAAATTTGGTCAAAAAATTCCCACCCCTTCTAGGTGGTGCAGTTTATATGTCACTGAGTATATTTCGTTGGCTATTAATCTATATTGATAGCGACATGTGAATGCGGTAACTTGTTTAGTATGATATTAAAATCGTTCCCATTATTTCAAACTTCAAGCTTTATTAGATGATTAATAATTGGTACAGTTCTTTTTACTCAAGAAAATAGAACCCCATTTTCCAAGAATCACTAAAACCACGTGGATCAGTTTCTAATTTTATATATAGCAGACACACTGAAATTTATTACCCAGTAGGATAAAGCAGACAGACTGACGCAGAACTTAATTGTAACATGGAGAACTTGTAAAATGTATAGTGAACTACTAACTGTTTAGGAACAAAAATATGAAGATGCGTGAAATTGATCATAAGGTTTACAGTTGAAGAAGCCAGCTATACAATACATTTCACAAGTTGACGAGATCAGTCAACAAATCAAGAGACACGGTGAAATACTCATACTCAGTTTCCGTAGAATCCAATTGACTGACCAAAATTGGTGTAATGTAATGTTTTGTAGAACCTTTTATCGTTGTTGGATTACAGTGTCTTTTAATTACATTTTATTTGTTGAATAGTGACATTTTGGTATAAATTATAAAGTGGTAGGAACTGTAAAATTACCATTTAAGTTTTAGAAACCCGGTGTAAATAAATACTGAAATAGTAGTTGTACCTATCTGATAGACCATGTAGTAAAAAAGTTATGTTGTTCGTGCCTTAGGGGGTTAAAAATTGTGATCAATCTGGAAGGGCGAGACAACAAGGCTAAAGTATTTTAACTAAAGAAAACGGAAAGCTTTATAAAGACAACGATGCGCGACGATAAATAGCGAGAATCCAAGAAGCGACAAGACAGCGCATGGGTCTACAATGAGTTGTTTCAACGATTTCTGGATAGATAAGCATTAATTACACCGGCCTGTGTCCCCGACTCCGCTACCACTGTCAATTAAGCGTGCGCGCACATCGCGCGGTGTTTGTTTAATTTATCTCGTCTTTGGGCCTTCGCTCTGTCTCTTCGTACCATCGTATTTTTTCCTCCTTGAAAAGCCTCGAAATACATCGCGATTTGGTATTCCGTTTCGCGCGGTCGAACGGACAGACGCCGATAAACTTGTTGGCGCGTCACCTGTTTGTGTTTATTTATTCGAGTGGGTATGCAAATCTCTAAATGAACTTTAATCGACGCTGTATTATGCGGTCGTTTCATTTACATGAGTTCGAATTGAGACTACGGTAAGGGGCGCCGCCATGGCACATTTTTACGTTATTTTACGTCGGTTGGGATAATTTGAATCACGGATAGTAGAAATCACGGTTGATTCGAATCATAACTTATACGGACTGTAAAAAAAATTATATGATAAATAATATGGCTCACGTTTTGTTGGAAAGCATACAAACATTTTTACCAGCACGTAATCGAGTGTACCATAATTGGGAGTCTATTAAGCCCACGGCGATTGGTTAAGTAATGCTCAATTGAAAATTACGTTTGTTGGTAAAGCATCGACATTTTAGTGGGCAGAAGCAAATTAGCTAAGTAGGTAAATAATTAATTGTTATGTATCATTTTTACAATAAATATAAATTAACAATTTTAACAGTTTATAAATTTAGTATATATTGGGTAATAAGTATTATCGTAGAGCTTTATAAATTTATTTTAACCTTTTTTCAATTGTAGTGCTACATTTTAAATTTATTTTATGTTTACGTAAATATAATACATTTTTAAATTTCAATTTATTTCTCTCAAATGATAAATTAATCATTGTATATCGCAAAATGACATTGCGACATATTTTCTAAAATTACATCTAATAATTGATAATTTCAAGGAAGCAATTGAAACATTTTCGCATATTTACAGAGAAAGTAGAGTAGTGTTTCCATAACACTATATAATAAAAGCGTATTTCCAGTACTTACGTAATCATTTACAATCGCAGGTCTCCATTATGTCTCGACCTGCAGTTTTTATGTATTATTTGTTTAAACTTTAATTTACTTAAAAGTGTATATGTATGTACTTATTTAACTTATATAAGTGTCTATTCTGTAAGCGAATCGTTAAATTTTAACGGGTGTTAAATTTTAGCGGTAGGTTAATATAATACTGGCATTCTGTAACATGGCTGCCACGTTAAATTTTTAACGCTACCTTTAAATCGAACCGCTAATTCGTAATTTTTAGCGGCTACTCTCCTAGTACATGTTAAAATTGACAGTATGGCTTTTGATGGATTAATACACCTAATAATAGCTGACCAAGCTGAAAGTGGACGACAACAGTAAGTATATACATACATAAGTATATACATACATATTTTAGAAGACAGGTTAGAATACTTCAAAGAGAATTAAGGGATGCAAGCAATCGTTTCACACTTCCCGATGCTATACTTTTTTAATTATTACGATTAGACTGTATGCTCAGCGATTAATTATCACTCTTTCCCCGTTGATGCAACAATCAAACGATAACAATTCACAATATAACATAGAAAATAACAAAAAAAAATAATTAAACGATCGATTTTTTTTGCAAGAGCGGCAAAATAAATTCAATATTCGAGGTTTTCTAGCCGGGCCATGTCGGACAAATGGTACATTACGCCTAAAATTGTCGCATTCGACCGACTTGAACCGAAGATTTGCGATCATTTTAACACCAGCGTTAAAATATTTTCATTTAAAGGTAGCGTTAATTCCGATATACAGAATAAAGATACTGGTTAAAAACAGAAATTTTAACGCCCGCTAAAATTTAACGTATCGCTTACAGAATAGGCACTATAGAATGCAAATAATAAGACGAGCGTGTAATTAAATGGTATACAGTCCAGAAAAAAATAAGGGCGCCATTACAATGATTTACGTTAGTCTAGTTTTCCAGCCAATGAGCGTTTTATACACTACATTCAAAGCAGTATAAATTCACCATGTACGATAGAAAACTTTATTTCATTAATAGAGGTGAATTAACGTCCCCAATTTAAATCATTAATATTAACCTATCCAGTTGGCTATGACGCAAGTGATAGTTTTAAATAAGATATACTGTCAATCCATTGAATTAGAGCGATTGATTTAATCTATTGAAGTTGCATTGCGGAAACGAAATGAAAAACACTGAACTAACTGATTTACTATAAGATTATTTGAAAAATATACATCAATCTGTGCTCGTATATCATGAGTGTTCCCAAACATCAATAGCTCAATATATATATTGGAAGCAAATCTAAGAATTTTGGTGCTTTGAAGTGCAAGAAAATCCTAGACTGCCTTCGCGCGAAATCGCATAAAACAATGAACGCCTGATACAATTCTTTCCAACGGTGGTGAATATAATATACCAACAAAACATCTTTTCCAATGAATATGCCTTCGGCAAAAATATATTTTTTTTTGTATACAAGAGTAATCCCTATGTCATCGTGGAACCTATTTTCGGGATTTTTTCCATAATTTATTTATTTATTCATTAATTCAGGATATAAACACATAATGAAATTCAAAAAAATACCCCTAAATACACAATAATGACAATAAAGCTGTAATATCTAAATTAAATTAATAATACAAAATAAAAAAAAATCAAAACCAAAACTAAGAGTCTAAAATAGAAATAGAAAATGCAGAACTAGTAGATAAGTGAATTAGAGAGTAATAATCGCTTGTAGGTTGCAGCCGAATGGTAAAAATTGGCAAATCTATTACAAAACAGACATAAACGTCCTAATGGGGAATTCATTACAGAGTTGAAGCTGCTAAATGGAATGTGCATCAAAGGGTTGTTCCGCAATGTTCGATTGGTTATTCGAAAACCATGTGCAAGTAACTTCGGGAAATCTGTTTTTGTTTATAATTTTAATAATAAAAATATATCATTGTCCATGCTCGTTTTTGATGATGGATGCATCGCAAAATGCAGACAGCATGTTTTGTAATCAACAGTATCAGGATCCTATGTACATAGGTAAAATATAAATAAATTTGGGGCATGAATTAAGTCATCAAGTACATCAAAAATCATTTTAGAGTCAATGGTAACTCCAGGACCATAATTTGTTCAATTTTATCTTTTAAAAAATACACAAAAGATGGTCGAATCTTACACCTCAATGGTGCAGTGAACATTAATTAAAACAGGTCCATGAAGACTAACTGGTGGATCGCTAGACAATATTGTTTCTGGGTTATTACCCTTCGTCAGTAGCGATTACCAAAAACCTTAGTTGTTGAAATACCTTTACATGTAGTGGCCATCAAAACTCCTTGGCGCGAGCCAATCACTCCTAACAAACCACTGACAACAGAACACTGACGAGACGATACCTTGTCTAACACCTTGCGGTGACTAAACAAGAGACGACTGTCAAACGTCCAGTGTCAACATATAAAAGGATTGCTGCAATTAAGTTCAAAAACAATTCAAATTAAAAATGTGTCTTGTCAAATCTGACAGCAAAATGTAAAATTTACACGAAAGATGGTCGAATTTACACTACTTTAAGTATGTCGATTAACCCACATAGTAGACAGTACATGTACTACATTAAGAAAACATGTTTCATTCGTGGTAAATGAAGGAATGGAAAAAAAAACATACTTAGCTGCAAAAGGATTGAATAAAAGACACTCGTTATGCATCACAGTTTTCATTTTTTGCACTGTAATATATAAATACTGTACTCGAAGATGAATAATTAAATATTAATCGAATGTATGTAATTATTCTAGTTACAATGGGCCTTTATCAAGAATTTCGTGGGCGGGGTACCCGGGTGGCAAATGCTGTGCGTTTTTTTGGGTGGCAACAGTTAAGCAGTTTTTAATATTTGAATTACACAAATTATGAGTTTCATTGGTATAATTTCGGCAATCAATTTTTTTTTCTACGGACCTGAATCCGCATTAGTCAACGATGAAACATCTTAATTTTTTGCCTTGCAACAAAAATAAATCCAAGTTAGCCGTGCCATGAACGCTTACGTTTATCGGGAAATAATCGCAGTTGTTTTCGCCGACGTGGACGCTTCAAAAACGAAACTCGTTCGCAGCGTTGAATTCTCTCTCAAAACGGGACCTATGTTGTTTAAAAATAAAATATTGGCGGGTGAAACGTGAAAAGCGGTGCAGGTGCGTAATTTTCAACCTTGATGTTTCGGTGTCGCTGTGATGGGTTGGGATCGGCCGTCGACGCAGTCCCAATGGCCAAAGGGTAAGTCATTTTCATATACGGTTATAGCGGAAGCCTCCTATGGCATCAGTTTTCGATCATTCAACTTTTGTAAACATGACCTTTATACTAAACGCATACCCAAATTTTCGTTTGTGTAAGTTAACCATTGATCATTGACTGATTCGCATAAAAAATCTTCGTCGCATTGGTGTGTCGTTGGATTTCATTCGAAATGGTTTTGCCGTTGCTTGCTGTTCTTATTTTATGTATTCAAATAATTTGGGGGACTTTAACGTTCAGGCTTTGAATAGCTTATTGGAAGTGCGATATTTGTGTAGTATATACAACACTATATCAAATGTAGATTACTTGATTGCACAATTTGCAAAAAAAATATTATTGGAATGAACGGACCAATTCTGTGGCCTACTCAAACTTTTATGGTGTTATTATTATTAAGTACATTCTGAAAATATTGAGGTTTTAGGACTGAATGCTGAAAACTTAATTAGTGAGACGTGTCGTGAACTATTACAAAACCTTTTAGGCAATGTAAGACACAGCCTTTCTGGATGATATAAAATGTGTATTGTTCAAAATGGTGCTTATTTGAGCATTTGTTGAAAATCATCACTTTATAGGCTCGCTATTCACTTAATAGTAGATTTAGAACAATATCATTCATTGTATAGTTAGTTACGACTTTGTTAAAATGACCATCACAATATTTAGATGAATTAAGCAATTGTCATTACTATGGACGTTATTTTCGAAATTGGATCATAATTACTACCTTCTTGCAATTAAGTTGCTTCGATCTATTCATATAGCACTTAATATATTAGTACTACCGGCAAAGAATTCAATATGTTTATACGAGAATCAAGGAAGGCGCAATGTATATGAATGTTTTATATCGCCTAGTTGTCCCATAGAAAATGCAAAATAATAATTAAAATAAGAAATAAATACCAACATACCTGACAAGTTGTTTTTTTGTTTTTCCCTTGTAGTCACATTCGGTACATGCAAAGGGTTTCAAGTCCGAATGTGTAATGAGATGTGGTTGAAGCTCTGCGTGAGTCCTTGCAGAAAAAATACACCCTTCCGTAGGACATTTAAATAGCTTTCCCGTGTGTCTCGTCATGTGTAATTGCAAAATTGACCTGGAAACAAATCAGAGTTTACCACCACTTAAATTATAGGGCTGCAGTACCTGGAAACAAATCAGAGTTTACCACCACTTAAATTATACAGCTATAGTTCCACATGTCACCCCTAGTATGTGCCAATCCAAACATTTCAATGGAAATCTGTTCGTGCGATTTGTATTAAGAAAAATGATAATACGGAGGTCACTATATTCAAATTAATGAGAAATGCGTATTTAGAGAGTTGAAGAAAAATAGTTTATTACACTACTTGGAGTAGAAAACGTGTGACGTCCCATTGGTGAGAATATATGTTTTTCTCCAAGCGTAAAATAATACTGCATTTTCATTATTATGATAAGTTACATCTATGTAATCTAGTACGAACATTAATGAAGTCGAAAAATGTTACTCTTATGACTTGAAAGTTTTGGCTGTCGTTCAAAGATTAAAACATTTTTGAATTTATCTTGAAAGGAGGCAATTTTAATTCGCTGATCATCGTCGACCCAAGAGGCTCTATCGTGCAACATGAATACGTTTGAGTAGGTCCATATTAAAAATGTTGAAATTTAGGATATGATTAAAGAAGAAGAAACAGTATAGAACAGGCCAGATTAAGTAAATTACAATAAATGAACTTCGCAGTTTTACAGATTAACGAAGCAATACAACAATATATAGTAGTTTACGATAAAGCTTGCTGGACGCAACTATCGATTACATTAAAGCTAGCAAGTTACGCTTATTATTGCGGCATGTTTTACGAAATATGAACATGACCTGTAAATGTCGATTTACTGAAAAATATCTATTAATGCAATACTTATTGTACGCAAAAATGTTCGCAAAAAACATACCATCTTAGGAAAGTCAATTCTAACCAACCCTTCTATTAAAAAGAAAAGGAACGTTGAATCTTGGTCGCTCTATAACATTTTATGGTCATAACAAGTTATGAGGCTATCCTAAATGGCCCAGGTTGGATTGCCAATGACTTCCCAGTTACTTTGCATCTCTAATGACGCATAATCGGGTGCGTCATTTTTATTAAGTTAATGTAAAACGCATTCGTATTTAGAAAAATAATGTTTAGATATACTAGTGTATAGTAAAAAATGCGTTTGTATGTCATCTTCAAGTTGTTAATACGTTTCGTCATTTTTAATTTATATGAGCACAGATTGTAACGAGAAATACTGCTTGTTGAAAAAATTGTTGATTAACTTAAATTGGCTATGGAAATAGGGCACGGACTCAAGTGGTTGTTCAGCTCTTTCGGGAGAAGCATCCTGAGTACCGTATCTCAAAGTACAATTAGAAATATTGAAACACAGTTTAGAGATGCTGGTCACGCAGAAAAAAGATACTCCTTCAATGGACGAAGACACCAATTTGGACATACTCCTGGCATTCGAAGGAAATTCAGACACCTCAACTCGCCAAGTTGCTGTGGTAAATCATGTCAATCACAGCTCGGTTGACAGATTATGAAAATGCATCCGAAAACGCTACAACCAGTGCATCAACTGTATGAAGACGACTTTGATAGAAGAATAGAGTTTTGCGAGGAAATAATGGAAAGTATAGATAATATTCGTATAGCAGTCGAAAATATTCTTTTTTCTGAGTCGACATTCACTCGTAATGGAGATGTAAATCGGCAAAATTATCATTATTTGGATAGAGAAAACCATCATACCCAAAAACGAGAAAAAGTTAATGTCTGTGCTGGCATAATTGGAGACCATGTCGTTGGTCCGTTCTTTCTCCACCAAAATTTGAATGGACTAAATTACCTGCAATTTCTTTAAAATGATGTGGCGCCAACTCTGACTCACTTATATCCGAATTGGAGAAATCCACGTTTAACAGCCGATACCAGCGTTTTGTCAGGCAACCCAACACGAAAATATTGAATTTATTCAATTTGGCTCTTACACACTGTATAGAAACACCGCCATAAAATTGAGAGGCGAGGTAGAAAAGCCTAAAATAATTTTATGGCATCGACGATATTTAACTAAAATTAGAAAATTTCGACAGGAAGGACGAAAAAAATATTATACAGATGAAACAAACTATAGAAAAACAAAACGGTAATGCGATAGGCGTTTGTCAGTAGGACTGAAAGATCCAACAGGCAAGCACCTAATATATCGTTGGCAGTGATACAGGATTTATTTAGGATGGGCACTTATTTGAATCAAATAAAACTGGGGATTATCATGAGGGTATGAATTCTACAGTGTTTAGTTCGTGGATTGACAGAATTCTTCCAAACCTAGAGCCAGCTTCTGTTGTAGTCGTGAATAATGCTCTAAACGACTCTTTTAAAAATCTAATACCCAAAATTCTACATGCAATAAAGCAAATTTAGTTGCGTGGCTTGTAGCACAAGAAATCGAAGCTAACGACTAAATGCTAAAAGTGGGGCTGTTTGCACTAGCCAAGGATGAAATCAGAAGAAATCTTATACCATACGTTACCGATACGTATTGTGCATGATACTGGCAAAATTGCTTTAATGTTCCCTACATATCACTGCAAATTAAATCCCATACAATTTATTCTATTAGGCGCAAGTGAAACGTTACGTTGCTAGGTAGTTTCAGTCTAAGAAATACACAATGACTCATCAAAACCTGCGCCAACAAAACTAGGCGGAGGTGAATGGGCAATATTAAGCCGGGGGCGTTTATTTAAATATGCAATATTATTGAAAATAAGTGTTGGTAAAAGTAGTTGGCAGTAATAGAGAGTAAAATGAATGTACGTTATCTGTTAATATATACTTATACACATAAATATATGCGACGTACTCACTGCACACGCTATTACGAGCAATTGTCACGCCACTGTTATTAGCGCCTCCCCCTTTATTAGTCATAATGGACTCGCTCGACCAGTTTTCGACTTCTGCGCATTTTAATTGATGTGTATTTCTTACGCTGAAACTACTCTACTAACAACACAACATTTAAGTTACCGGATGTTAAACGATTATTTTATAGACTGGATACAATAACTTCAAAAAAAAACAAGAGTGGCTGTGTTATTCATAGCATACATGAAGAAAATAAAATGTATGAGCTTGACACCATAGAAGTTATGGTGGAAAGCATGAAATTCGCAATTATTACAGAGCCGTCCGAGTAATCTGAATTTGAGTTGGAAGAAAGCTTTAAGCCCATTTAAGCAAATATTTTTTTATTTTATGTAGATTTTCGAAGAAAGCTTTAGGACCATTTAAGCAAAATATTATTTTAATTTTATGTAGGTGTTAAAATTACCACCAAATGCATTCAATGATTCAAAATATATTCAAATTTCTCGTGCTTTGTCCTTTATCAACGTATAAACTCCATTCGGCCGACAGCGTCAACTACTACATTCTTAAAAGAAATGCACAATACAACCATTTTGGATATGGCATTGAGCTCACTTGTATGTAGCAAACATTAGGTAAGTGTAAAAGTAGTTTGGATCATGAAAATGCCGTGACGAGTAATATATCGAAATGGTGTAAATTGCAGTAGTCTTAAGATTAAAATTTGTTTACAATATAGGGATATATCTATCTTAAGCGGCGTAAATTGCGCGATCGCTTTTGTCCAATGAATACGGAGAATCGCGACACAAGGCGTGAGATGCGAAAGTGTCCCTATAAAATTAAATTTGTGCTACGCATTATCGTGAACATTATCGGAAACATCAAAGCAGACCCGCTATTATATCTTCTTGCAAATTCAAGTGTATTGTATCCTCTAAACTCAACAAAGACCATAACAGTTCATTTTCAAAATGGAACCATCGCCAAGTTCACAAATTACATACATTACACTATTTCAAATTACCAAGCAACTTGACCGAAGTTATATGAAGAATCTTTTCACTTTCTCAAAAAAGGCAGTCAATTATCAAAACAAGGCGCCGTTCTTGTTGAATATTACATCATTCAAGATGAAAAATTTTGATCGCAAAAATTGATCTTATAAATCGTGATGAATGATCAGCCTGTTATTTATAAATACCCTGAAATTAACATAAATCATAGCATACAAATTTTCATCATCTATTTTATTGTAGCAAATCTAGGATGAAAGTTATTTATTTAAATACCTATTATTCAATAATTTTGTTTTAAGTTTTTGCGTATCATAATGGGAAATCAAGCATAATATATGTTATGCTTGATTTCATGAGTTAAGTTATAAATCAAAGATTACGAGGTTCTGCAAGGCGAGTGGAAAGGTTTAGCTCATCGATTAAGTGAGCATGGTTTCTCGGTGACACAACAACATTCGCATCAGCACGTTTATGAGCTTCAATAAGTAAAAATAAAAAATAGTACACTGTATTAGCTCTAATCGTGTGCAAGGTACTTCGGCAACATACATACTCATCTGTATAATATTTCTGCGGCCCGTATTCTGAAATTGAACATTATATTTTGATTTGCAACAAAAATAATTAGTTTAACGCGAATAGGACCCAACATATCGGTAATCAAGTACCTACCTCGATTTTATAGTTTGTTACATGCATACTGTTTCATTGTGCGATGCCGCCTTTTCAATTAAAGTATGTTATGACTTTGCAAGAATGGTTGCTTTGGTAGAAGGAGTTTTCGTTAAAAAGAAAACGTTCTGTTATTCTAACGTCTTTGGTTATTGGAACAGATGCAACGAGACTGGAATTCGTCGTGTACAGAACGTGGCCAGGAACAAAAATGTAAAACAACCAACCAACCCAGTTTTATCATAAATGTGCTCTACGTAAGGACTTTTTATCTTAGGAGAATAGAAAAGAAAATTAAGGTTCTCTTTAGGGGTCACTAACGGGGATATGAGAACCACTAGTTATTTATTCTCTTTCCATTCGAGTTTATTTCCCCTTACTTGCCTTGTGGTGGTTTAGTTAATGTGTAGGCTAGTCGAAGAAGTTGTCGAAGTAACAGACACGTTTAAAAGTGGGTTGGACACGTGCTAGGTACGCGTGAATACCACCAAACTAACCTCGTTGTAGTCCTAAATGGCTAAATGATAGGGGTACGTAGAAAACATTGCTACGAGCACGCACTTCAATCCAATTCAACACCGTTAAGATAAGTTTGATCAAAGGCTTAGGGCGTGTTCTACGTAAAAAATACAGAACAGTTAATAACTCCGCTTTCCAGTTTGGTTACAGAAATGAAGTCTGCAGAAATATAAACGAATAAAAATGAAAGTCGAAGGTGAAACGCCATGGAATGGAATAAATGTACAATTTTAATAGCAATTCAGGAAAAAATAAAGACGATATGTGTTTCTGGAGGTGTAGGTATCATGGAGAATACAATTTCAGTATTCCGTAATATGAAACATCGACAGGATTTGCACGTCCAGAACACAATAAGAAAGACAATTATTCACCAGAGTGCATAAACACGAACTAATTTATATTGGTTGTAGCAAGCTTTTTTACATTTGAAAGCATTTTGTCTTTCATTTAAGCATTAATCTGATTGTATAATAAATTTGTTGTAACACGGGCTATCAGCTCAAACTAAACGAAAAGTCGAAAACTGATGAGAGATCCAGGAATACGGTCACCAGAATGTCTTCCTTCAGAGATGTACGAATCTCTTTTTCCAGTGGGGTAGTGTAGCCGATTTTTAGACTTTTTAAATTAATTCGCCTTATTCTGCCAGTTCTGGCGTCTACATCGTGTCTGGACGTCTACTTCCGAGAAAATTTATATTCATTTCGCTGCCACCAGTCCAGAATAAACGTTGTTTTATCACACGGCTCGATTAAATAAAATACTATTGATTTTTAATGCTAGAAGTTTCTAGTTAACAATGCTCAACTGCCTTAACTTGTTAAAACTTTACGTTAGTCCACCAGACGTTAACTCGTCACTCTGGACGAACCCGTGGCCGACTTTAATTATTCGAGGCCCCCGCATTGACAACCCGAACGGTTGAAACTTTACGTTGGGTTACTCGTCACTTTTGATGAGGCCAAGGCTGACTGCTCGTAGACTGATTTTCATAAAGACATATTTTTATCACCTTCCCGAAGCAGAAGAAATTCGGCTCCCCGTTCAAAGGTTTGTTCATCTTTTAATTCTGGCAGTACAGTTTTTTTGATACGTCGCCTATCATATTTTCAAACTTTTCGCCATTCTATGCTGAATAGCTGGGAACGAAAAGGTTGCACTTAATTTCGTTTAATCCGTAGCCTGTCTATAAGTATAACATTTCTTGCCTGAAAATAAATAAATTTGATGTGATTGTCGCCGTGGGTTCATTATTAAAACACATCTATCAGCACATTCGATATCAGGACCACCCAGTTGAATTATGAATGTAGTTTTATAATTTCTTTAATTTTGTTTAATTTTGATGTCTCGGTAAAGATAATGTAAAAATATGCGCTAGGTTACTTTGTGACTTTCTTTCGTTCAGGTAATATAATTTATACAGGGTGTTAAAAAAGTATCACAAACTTTGAGGGCTGATAGTATGGCCCAAAATATACCGAAAAGTCTTAATGAACATGGGTCCGCAAATGGACGGTTTCGGAGTCCGCAAATGGACGATTTTTTTATTTCTACAATACGCATCTTTTAGACGAGATTCCTTTGAACCAAAGGCAACAAATATGGCGCATGTTTCGATTGCCGTTAGAGAGTATCTACACCGAACTTTTGGACGAAGATTCGCAGGAAGGGGCGGTCCTGTATCATGACCTGCAAGATCGTCCGACTTAAAGCCCCTTGATTACTTTCTTTATGGATATTTGAAAATGTTAGTACACCTACGCCTAACCTAATGTTAGTACGCCTGTAAATGATCTCACGGAGCAACGAGTCAATGCCACATAGATGGTGGTGTAAGTGGTGTAAATGCAACATGTTTCGTATTTCCGAAACCGTCCATTTACGGACCCATGTGCATTAAGACTTTTCGGCATATTTTGGGCCATACTATCAGCCCTCAACAATTTTTTAACACCCTGTATAATCAGGCCCGGAATTAATTATTATTATTAGTTAATATTTTGTTTTAATTAAAGTCTAAAAATTAGTTAGCGGCTGTATAAATTGTGCTTTTCGTTCCTGTAAGAGACTTTTAGACTTACTATTGTTGTGAGTTTTGGTGGTGGTCCACATATATTTTATGCAATGAATTTAGAAAATGTTTTGAAAATGATCACCATTGACACTTATGGTCTCAATGGGGAGATCGAACTGGCGAGTCGCTTGCGTTGCCAAATCATTTTTGCGCCCCTTCTCGCTGACACCACGTGTTCATGGTGAAATATAGTAGGAATTTGATTCTGTAAAAGTCAAGCGTGTCCCTGAAAAATCGGCTACTTGGTATCCATTCTGTAATCCTGTTGGCATTAGTGGGCGGCCAACACCTATAATGTGTTTCGCTATCAAAGTCAAACGTAACGCCATTGGAAGATATATGAGATGTCAACCTTGTCAATACAACCGAAGAAAAAATTAAAAATCGAAGAATATAATTACTGCGCTATATCCCTTGTAGAACTGTCTTCTTAAAAATTACGTTTAAGGCGTTTGTGTATTTCAGTCCTGTCATATAAATAGATTTGTATCAACAAATTGTCATTATGTATAGTCTACACCGGCTGTTCGTTTATATAAAATGATCACCTGTTTTGACCTACCAGTAGATAGCATACATCCAATTAAAATATCGTTTTATTTAAATCAATGTTAATTTTTCAGGGTCGTCGTCCTATACAATTCGATTTTAGAGTTATTGCCATGCAGGCACGCTTATTTGCTGTATGACTATGTAATTATGTAGCATCTTTACGTATCAACCCCCACTTGCATTAAGATTCTTAGATACGTATTTAACGAAGAGAAATCAATATCGTTGGTAGAAATATTCGGAAAACCAGTAGTTCCAATTCACATACTTGCTCTAATGTGATTAAACCAAGTTTGCATATATTAATTTATATATTCGACGTGTATCAGTTGAGTTAGCAGCGTGATGAGACAAGTCGGTCGACTGTCATAACATATTTTAGTTTCTACGGGGTCTTGTTATCCACCTTATTCTTCATCATCAGTGTACTTTTCGAAGTTTGTGGCCGTTTTAATGCCGATTGCCTCGTATACCGATGATAGTGTTGCTATAATCAGGATAGATTCGCATTGTAGGTTATCGTGGCGGTTTTATACAGGTCACCTACTTTTCGTTTGATTATTTGGGTTTACATTTGGAGTTAAAGTTTGTATAGCAAATATTTTCACGGCCACGTTGTGTCCGGTTAATAGAAAAAAAAACTAATCATGAAATTCATTTGGCGTAACTACCACTTGTTATGTAAATTGGTCACCAAAAGTTGGGGTATATGTTATTAAATTATAATATATAAGTACATGCATTTTAAGTATAGAAATTAGGTGGAATTATCTCTAATTTGGTTTGAGAATGCAGTTTTATATAATGACAAACGGTCATTAGATACGGGATATAAATAACGCATAAATCCCGTAGGTACAAGAGAATAACAGAGTTCATTGCTTTAGGTTTGTCTTCATAATAAAAATCCCGTCGTAAATTAAAAGTGTATCTCTTTTCATTTACACACACACACACACATAAACGGTGCCCCGTGCAGAAAGAAAACTATGTGCATAAGTACGTGTTTTCTTTTTCCTACGAAAGTCATTTATGCGACTGAATTATGTGTTGCAATTAAATTGTATTTATGCGTACGTCGGAGCGCTCAATGTATTTACCGGAAAGGAGTTATGAGTGGAATGCTCTGCCAAGTGCACACAAGAGAGATGAGATTTTTGTACGTGTGTGTCTGTGTGAGTGCTTTTTAATTCATGAAATATGAAGCCGGTCCGTTTGTCCTATTCTTTAGGACTTGTCGTCCACGTTTGACCTTCCATCCTTGGTGACGTTTTCGAAGTGAGACTTGAACACATACACAAATCCAACGCGGCTATTTATTAACCGATACGGTCAGTTTCTCAGATCAGACGGCATTTGGAGTAAGCGTTTTCGACTTATTTATTGAGACTGGGGTAAGCAGTCGTAAACATTATGATTTAGAATGATTAAAATTTAATTGAATGTGTTAGTTTTGAGACTGGTTTGGCCGAGATGCCGCATTGTGTGCACTGTTTATCACGTCGTTTATAGTATTTAGTATCTAAAAATTATTGTTAGATATATTTCAACATTCGACTTTAATTAGCTACCTATGATCGATGAAAGATAATCTGGTTAAAGTAATGTATTCAGTTGTATTTGTATGTAAGTCAAGGTTTTATAAAAAACGTAACGTGTGGCTTTTTGTTTTAAGCGTCGCTTTAATTATAGGCAAGTCGTACTTTGAATAAGGTTGTTGCTAAAAATCTGTCTGATTCGATCAATAGTATATTATTATACAAGTTTAGTAAGGCAACGGATTGTCGCACGGTGGTTTGGGGCAGGACGCGCTTGCGAGGAGTGCTCCAATAGAACGAGTGCGACAATATCGCCTTACTAAACGAGTGTAATATACTATTTTAAGTACTTTGCTTTACTAATTCTTGAAATTTCACCTGTTCAAGTTTTTGTAATAGACTAGGAACTGTTGCGTAGGTTGTGTTCACTGATATTGACACTTTGTATTAAATTTCAAAATAATCTAATAGCCGTCATAATTTCTGTAATTTGTGTGCAAAATGGAAGCAGAAAATGCTGAATTTAGTTGGACGCCGTACATACGCGAAGCCGCCCAAAAGGCTGTTGAGAATTTGTTGCCGGTAAAATCCAAGAGGCTATATGACAGATTATGTCATGATATGAACATGGCACGAACATAACCAAACTAAAAGTTACCAAAAACAGTTTAATAATACGACTCATTAAACTGGTTTCGATGTAACAATGAATCCATTATTAACGCAAAGTAGATAATAGTATATTATTCAACGCTTTTGTGTGGATAATTTTATTACACGAGGACGAAGTTTGCAGCACGAGCGAAGCGAGTGCTGTAATCGTCCAAGTGTAATAAAATATCCACACAAAGAGTTGAATATAATACTTTATCCACTAAACTGCGACACTACACTTATGTACACATATAAACCGTAAACACGATATTTGACATTTGAAATCGTATCCATGTAGCCGACGGACGATGTCGTTTAGTGTCAACCTAGCAAAAATTAAATCCCTTCTTTTTACTTGATCAATTTGAATTTTATTGGTCAAATTTACCCGCTATTTTTTTTCATTGGTTCCTGAAAGTATTGAATAATATTATTCAACACTTTTCTATCCAATCAAAAACTCTTTACTAACACACTATTTAATAATGAGTTTAATATCGATGTAATTTTTTCATATATTATATGACATTAGTGGATAAAATTAGTTTATTTATTCCGTAAGTTGCATAATTACTTAATTAATTAGCTTAAATAGTTATTTGCTTTCAGACCACTCAAAAGAAGTTGAATCTGGTGCAGATTTAAATTATTTATTTTTCGTTAAATGAAATTATACACATTATTTTTTTTTGACAATACTTGTTTGAGGAATGAACATATATGATAATAAAGCAATGCATAAAACTACAATAATAATTACTATTGTGAAAGATTCTTTAATAGTTACTGTGAGTAATTAGAAAGAGCTGATTATTTAATCATTAAAAGTCCCCAGATCTTATTAAATGTATGCCATTGAAGACACACATAAATGTAACATTCTTAGAATGGTCAACTAACAAACTTCATACGCTTAATCATATTATCATCAAAATACACAGCAAACTACCACATCTCTACGGACTGCCAAAAATTGACAAGAAGCACCGATAAGACCAATTATTAGTTAAAAAGGTTTGCTATATTATAACCTAGCGAAGTTGCTAGTTCCAGTCGTTTCTTGAATGGCAGGAAAAAAAGTTATATAGACTAGCGGAAGAAAACCTGCTAGCACAAATATGTATTTGGAAGCCATCATGAATATGCTATTATGAATATGAATATCATCATGAATATGCTATTATTTATTATTATATTATTAACACTTATTATCGACAGATGAAAGGATTACTAATGGCTCGTTCTTATCGCCCATAGCCGATTATACATGGAACATTTCATAGCACTCGAAGAAGCAACGTGCAAACCAAAAACATGCTGCAATATGTAGATGACACCTTCATAGTTTGTACCCATGGTAACAAAGAATTGAACAATTTCCTTCAATCTCTCAGTACTATGAATCAATCAATTAAATTTTCATGCCACAGAAGAAGGAGCGAAAACAGTCATAGCAAGGATGTTGCTTCATCGGGCAAAAAAACACTGCATTTGCTTACCAGGAGTAAATTAAAGCAATAAGGAATACATTACAATAGAACGGGCATCCGCATAGCACCATAAAATAGCCATTCGTACAGGATAGAAACAATCATCGGCGAACTTGGCGGAAATAAAGGTGGTACACAGTGTCAACCAAAAACGTACTTCTCAATTACTGACTCTATCCGTTCCAAATTAACCAAGACACCGGATTCATACAAAGACACGAAAAACTGCATATACTAAATACCTTGCGAATGGGAATGGAAATTTATCAGAGATAGAGACCACTCTAACTAAGAATAGAATACCAGGAAACTAATATGGAAAAAGAAATATTCAGGACACCAAGCGTCAACATCAAGTCGCTGTGGAAGAAGATCGTCAAGAACTCAGCAACAATAAAATGGGCTTCTGCATACTTGCAAACTTGAGCAACTTGGCACGCTCCATTTTTGTATATATAGGACAACAATTAGCTAGAAACTTGCCGAAACGTCTAAATCTCTGTTATTTCAATTTGTCACCATTTTTGTAAATATTTTTTCAGATGATTTTTGCACCACGAGCGTAGCGAGTGGTGTAATTCATCCGAATGAGTAAAATAGCCATTACTCGCGAATAGAATATTATACTTTATCTATCAGGAAAAAAACACAATATAAATTTAATAACATGTATTATTAATTTTTGTCAACATGATAATTATAATGAATAGTAATATTACTACAGTTATTAAAAGTTACTGGTGGATTTTCTTTACCCGTCATATTATAAGTAGTACTTCCTGTGGTAGTTGTACTTGTAATATTGTTAACACTTTGTATGGTACAGTTATTCTTGTTAATTGCTTCCACAATTTTTCTTCCTCGTTCTAACTTGTAAATAAGGTTGTCGTCGATATAACCTCCGGCAACTGCGGTTGATTTCCACCCTCCTAGTTTTTTCACAGCTGTGATGTCACCACCCCCGCTCACACAAATTGTTGCCGATGACCGACGAAATGAATGACCCGTGTAAAGTTCAGGATCTTTCAGTTTTAGAAACATTTCACAAATTTGTTTGCCCATAACAGCCAACTTGTTTATGCTAACTTTTTGTGTGGTGCATTTACCATTCTGGTAATTTAAAAATAAAGAGTTTGATGTGACATGAAGTGGTCGCAGTGAAAGATATTTTCTACAAATATCGTAAAATTCACCAGACACGGTAAACGATCTAGATGTCTTTGTTTTAGTCACAGGTATATTGACCATAAGAGCTCCGTTGTAATATTCTATATCTTCAATTTTCATGGAATATAACTCGTTTGTGCGGCAGCATCCCATTAAAATCATGATTAATGCAACCTGTGGAAAATACTAATGAAATATTTTAAAATTTCGTTTTTGATGACTTACTTTGGTCAGAAGAAATGGATGATTTGGTGCTTCTTTACGAAATATAATCAGTTCCTCCGGTGTAAATGTCTTGGCTTTTTTTGGTCGATGGCCTTCGGACTGGCGTTTTAGGAACGCTTGTAGCTTCATATAATTTTCCAGATGGATGTTATGGTGAATATTGAGGGTGCTTTTAAGCATCGAGTAGAAACTAGTAGTACTATGGTCATACCAATAAAGTTATATAACAAACTCCCAGTTCTAATAAAGGAGTTGTAAAATTTCGGCCAATTTAGAAGTAAAGTCAAATCATAGCTGTTGAGGAACAGTTTTTATTCAGTGTGGGAATTTAAACTGCACTGGTTCACCTGAGTGATATTTTTTTATTATTCCTGGTATTTGTCGTATTGCTATAAATTGTTTTTATACCTTTATATTTTATACCTTTCAATATATATTTTATAATTATTTTTTGGGATTATACCCACCGATGTACAATTTCTATATTCTATTGACGATTTTTAATACTTGCACTGCAAGTCTGATGCAAATAAAGTTTATTATTATTATTATTTGTTCTCAAGTCGCAAGGTGGTTCACGTGGTGTTCGCCCACCGTCCCTCTTTGAGATTCGGCGCTCAGAAAATCAACTTGTTGTTAAATTATGCAATTCGTTATAAAATTGACTCTAAATTAATACTTTTCGTATCCATAGTTTCCCGGCAATGAAAGATAGATGCAATATCTCAATCCTAACAAAAATTGCGCGAATTGCAATGGTTACTGTTATCTCACTGGCGATCTAGCGAAGGAATATCTTCGAAAGTTATACATTAAGTAGTACTAAATTTAGTTGCCGAAATATGTATCTAGATTGAGTATTCTTTGAATGTTTGAAATTGTAATCGCTGTTACTGAATTGAATATATAAAACAGTAGTTCCATGGTATACGTTTATTTTTTACAGATCAAAAATACAAAATACATTAAGATAACACTGACTAATGCTTATTACGTGATTGCTGACTATTTCATCGAATGAATAATAACAGCGATCTGGTTAAAAGTATTTGTTATTGTTCTAGTTTTGTGCATCCTATTAGTTACAATGTTATAGCTTACTTAAGTAATTATTATTACGGCCTTATTTACCATAACAGTTCTTTTTTGTTAAAGAATAAAATGATTGCCATACCAAATAAACTTTGCTGTTAAGAAATGATATAATTAATAAAATTAATAATTAATAAAAACTGCGAAAGATTTTCAAGACATTATGAAATTAATTCTATCATCAACCGATCTTTAACTTCAATTCGTTGGAGTCGACGACGACGTGAAAAGTAACGTCCGTGTCTCATTGTATTTTAACGTGTTTTTAATATTCTATAATTGTCGCCCTCGTGCACAATAATATTGATATAGACAAGTTATATTATTTGACTACAATAGTAACGAATGGTAAATTTAGTGCTTGATAAAACGGTGCTTTATAATTAAAAATGTCTAGTGATGGTATCCAAACAAGAAGACAAAAACTTATTAGTGTTGAAAAACAAAGTTTTTGTGGCCAACACAAAAAAACCTCCGAAAGCAAAAGTGATGCCATTGAAGAATGTGTTTCAAGTAACCTTCACATACAAATCAATGAGCTGCAAATTAAACTGAATAATGCTTGTAAGATAATTAGCGAACTCAGTGGCGAGGTCAAGCAGTTGCAATCAAACGTAAACTCACAAAACATCATAATTAGTTTGCTGCAGGAGCGCTCAAATATCAACGTATCTGAAGAAAAATGTCCTGCAACTGGAGAATTGGAAATTGAAATCGGATCTCATATAAAACAAGTAAACTCGCTTCAAAATTGCAACTATGATGTCGAAACTAAAATTAACAAACTGAGTGAATCTAATAATCTATTAAATGCGAAAATGTCCCACCTAGAAAATTTGGTTGATAACTTAAATAATAAACCGAACCAGAATAGAAAAATGTCTACACAATATAGATCCAAGAAACGAATACTGATATTAGCAGATAGCAACGGTCGAGGACTTTGTAAAATTCTAAGGTCCTTATTTGCAGACGACAATGTAATTATTGAGGTTGATTTTAAACCAAACGCAAGGCTTGAAAAGGTAACCCAATGCATATACGAATGTACAAGGAATTTTAATAATAACGACTGCGTAATAATAGTGGGTGGAACAAATGATATGGAAATTGGAAATTTATATTTACATGATCTGATCAGGAATATAATGTTAGACTGCTCCAATACAAATTTAATATTCTCCACCGTACCGTACAGATACGATAAAGAATGGCTAAATGATGATATCTTTTATGTGAACTCATTGATGTATGAGGATATACTCCATTCTAAAAATACTAGGTGTAAACTATTTGACTGCAATTTTTACTTCAATTACAAACATTACACGAGACATGGTTTACATCTAAATACATACGGTAAAAGTACATTTTGCTCAAAAATCGCGGCATACATCAGAAATTTAATAGGCCTGTCTCAACCTGAATGCAATCAGCAATCTGTTACTCGTTCACCAACGGAAATGGTCAATCATTTATCTAATATCAGCAATAGCTTAGAAATCAGTGAAATCAGTGATGAGTGTAACAGTGATGATTCCTTTGCCAGCTCGGTGACAATGGTTGAGCGGCAGGATTTTCCTCTTCGAAATGTCCATCTTGGAACCAGGTTAACACCACAGATACCACTACCACAACAATAGCCATCTCTGCTAGTACTGACTACGGCTACACTTCTGCCTCCGTCGTATCAAGGAGGGGTTCAAATAAATTTGTAATACTGCATCTGAATGTGCAAAGCATCAGGAATAAATTTCACAAAATTGATGTATTATTGAATGATATTCAACCAGATTTTTTCTGTGTTTGTGAACACTGGCTTTGCGCTGAGGAATGTAAGTATTTTGCAATCAATAATTATAATTTGGTTAGCTGTTACAGTAGAATTAATTATAAAAATGGAGGTGTTGCCATATTTGCTAAAAATGGAATTAATTCATTGGAAAAGCAATTCACAGTTGAGCAGTCGGAAAAAGATTTTGAGTATTGTGCAGTTGAAATTATGATTTGTGAAAAGCTGATTATCATTCTTACAGTTTACAGATCTCCGTCTGGAGACATTAACATGTTCATGGAAAAGCTTGACTCTGTATTGAGTTCCCTTAGATGTACATATGATCTTGTATTTGTGTGTGGTGATTTCAACATAAATATGTCATTGTCAAGTCACGAAAGCATCAAATTGTATGATGTCCTTTGTTCTCATAACTTGCATTTGTCTATATCAGAAATGACCAGAGTGACTGCTACCCCATCAACATTAATCGACAATATTGCCACTAATTTGACTCAAATATATTATGAGGCTTCTGTTTTCAGCCCAGGCTTTTCAGATCACTACGCCCAATTGATAGTCTGTAACATATTTGAAAAACTCAAACCGTGTAAGAATTCATGTATTTACAAAAGAAATTTCGGTGACAAAAACTTAAAGAACTTTGTAAATATGTTGTCTAATGAAAGTTGGAATGAACTGTCAAATAACTTGTCACTCGATCACAACTATGAATATTTCTTCAACACTTTTCGTTATTATTTTGATGCAGCTTTTCCTCTCCAAAAAGTAACTAAATGTAGTGTCAAAAAAGGTTGGTTTACTGATGAGGTACAGCAAGCATCAATCAAGCTTAGACACTTACATAGATTGATTAAAATTGGTGAATGTTCCAAGGCTGACTACAATAAGTTTAAGAAGTACTATGGTAAACTACTATCTGAATCAAAAAATAAATTTAATGATTCACTCATGCGAAATTCTAAAAATAAAAGTAGATGTGTGTGGAATATAATAAAAACCGAAATCACATCAAGCAAATCAGCGAAGTTATTAAATATTAGAAAGGATAATGAGATCATTACCGATCCCATAAAACTAAGTAAATTGTTCAGTGAATACTTTGCACCAGACTGTTCTATAAATTTATCAAGAAGTTCAATTAAAAATGTTTGCAATTCAACCATATTTTTGGATCCAACGACAGCGAGTGAAATACATAATATTATTGTAGCTATATCGAATAAGGCATCTGCTGGTCTCGATGAGGTCCCTTGTAGTATTCTGAAATACGTAGCCAGTTTCATTTCACCTCCTCTTTCTTTTCTTATTAATTTGTCATTTATCCAAGGTGCTTTTCCAACAAAACTAAAGGCAGCAAAGATTATACCGGTTCATAAGAGAGGGAATCGATATTCTCTTGCCCAATATCGCCCAATTTCACTGCTATCTTGCTTCTCGAAGGTTTTTGAGAAGGCGATGCATGAAAGACTATATACTTACTTCAAAAAGTTCTCACTACTCAGTTCGTGTCAATTCGGATTTCTAAAATCAAAGTCAGTAAACGATGCAATTTTTGAACAGATGAATTACATCTATGAATTATTAGATAGTAAATCGCTAGTCGGTTCTATTTATTTCGACTTGGCTCAAGCCTTTGATTTGGTTGACCATTCTTTACTTCTAAATAAACTGTCATCATATGGTATTCGTGGTCCATGTTTAGAATGGTTAACTTCATATCTACGCGATCGTATTCAGATTGTCTCAGTTAAGACTGACGATTGTACTAGCTACTCAGAACCCGTAACTACAAATATAGGTGTACCACAGGGATCTGTTCTCGGACCATTTTTGTTCGTAATATTTGCAAATGATTTGCAGCATTGGATTCCCATTAAAAATGTTTACCAGTTTGCCGATGATATATCTCTTGTAATATTGGCAAACTCTACTGAGGAACTCTCAAGAACTGGTACGTTCTATGCTTCGCAAGTAGCTGATTGGTGTCTTCAGAATAAATTAAAACTGAATACATCAAAAATTAAATTACTCATTTTCAATCCACACAAACGCTCAACTGATTCATCAGTACTTGTGAGGCTGTGCGGTACCACACTAGAATGCGCACAGTCTACTAAGTTTCTTGGTTGTCAGGTAGACAATCACCTATCATGGGAAAATCATGCCTCTCAATTATGCTCAAAATTAGGATCATTACTCTTCGCGGTCAGAAGACTGAGATCTTGCGTTAATGTGGACACAGTATTACTATTCTACCACAGTAACATCGCATGTCTGCTAAGATATGGGATTATGTTTTGGGGTATCTCACCTCACTTTTCTAGAGTATTTTCGATGCAAAAGAAAATTGTTAGGTGTATCTATTTCCTGCGCCAGGTTGAATCTTGCAGACAGTCATTTGTTGATGGAAAAATACTGTCATTACCATCACTATTCCTACATGAGTGTGCCCTATACGCAAGAAAACATCAATCATCTTTCATTGCTAATAAAGACATTAATAGAAGGTATGTAACTAGACACGCGGATAATATTAGTGTTCCCATTCACAGAACATCTTTTTATGAGAAAAGTCCAATCTACTCTTGTTTAAAAGTTTACAATAGGCTGCCTGATAACTTAAAACAGATACCTCAAGTTAGTAAGTTTAAGCTCCAAAGTAGGGCATATTTTTTAGAGCAGTGTTTTTATAGGATCGACGACTATTTGCAATAGGTCTATATGTTAATTAGTTCATATATGTTATATTATCTCTTATATTTAAGTTGACAATGTCGATATCTTTGTAAAAAGGTCTTATGACAATAAACATTATTATTATTATTATTATTATTATTATTATAATACACATTAATTCAACTTTGGAACCGAACGGATTGTCAAGAGATGATGGAAAACGTCCAGATGGCATGACAGATGGTTCCTTGGTTTAAAAGTCGTGCTTTAGTTTGGGATGTTACTGTAGTAGATACCCTTGTGGATAGCTATCTTTTGCAAACTTCAGGAATTTCTGGTTCAGATCTTAAAATTGCTTGCAAACGGAAACATAGCAAATATCAGTCGATTATTTCATCAAACTACATTTTTAAAGGCCTTGCCTTTGAAACCTTGAGCCCTTGGTGCAAATAAGCTATCGAATTTATTAACATGATTGGCGACCTACTTATTTCTCTTTCTGGTAATCGCAGTTCCAAACAATTCCTTTTTGAAAGAATTTCGCTCACCATTCAAAGAGGAAATGCAACAAGCATTCGAGGAACTTTCCAGGACTCCGCCTTATTATCAGAAATCTTTGTTCTGTAATTTAAATGTAGTATTTGTTATAACAGCTGAATAATAAATTTTAGAAATTAATAAAATTAATAATTAATATAAATAGGGAACCATATCAAAACCATCATCTTTTATGAATGTTAAATACCAAGCATTAGCAACAAATGAAAACAAAAAAATGATAACATTAATATCAATAAAACTAACATCGCGAACTTCGTACATATTTTTTTAAATTATTTATCTCACATATATACGAAATTTTAACCTGTTGTTTGTATTATAATGACACGTTTTCGTATTCGACAGAATTTATGTGATTATTGCATGCAATTGTTACCAATTTGGTACATAATATGTCGAATGTTCATGTGTGCTATTTTCTTATTGTTATTAATGTGCCCTGTTTTCCTATTCCTTCCTTCGTTCGTCTATGGAGAGGATACTAAGGTGTGGATTTTCATTGTCATTGAAAAAGTTTTTTCAGGTAACGTGATGTTTTGTAGTTGCAACAACTACCCCAAGTAGTTGTTGCGAGTATCACCGAAGGTTTCGTACTCAACATTCATAGCAGAATAGTTTAGTGTTTACTTGTAAAAAAAATAAAAATCACACATGGCAGAGAAGAATTAATGCGAAATTAAAAGCGTTGTATGGCGAACAAAATATAGTTAATGAGGGTAGTTTTGGCCCAAAACGTTAACATTGTTATGAGAATGCCAGAGGAAATAATTACCAAACAAGTTACTGGAGGTGTACTCGGAGGATCTACAAGAAGGTCTGCTGAGAAGCTGAATGATTAGGAGGTAATAGCAGTTGGGGATTGGAAAAGAGGAACGAATAGACGCAATGAATGACAGTAGATAGCCAATTAAGGCGTGTGTCTATAGTCGAGAGGTACTAAGATTGTATTGTAATGGGAACTGGAGTGGTTCTAACCCACTCCATATCCATATAATTGTCTCTTTGGGATCAGTTTTCCAATCAATTAGCGGATTGATGACGAAGTTGTTTACACATATCAGCGCTTGTTTCCGCTGTTATAACGACTTTCGTAACTTCTTATCACTTATCCCCTTTTCATTTCAGTATAACCAATTCTTGTTCTCGAGTTTAATTCAGACAAAGCTCTTGATATCCATGTAGATATGCATGCGATAATGCTTCTCGCTTTATTACGTGTTCGTTTTAAGAAAATATACAAATCATACTGCAGCAGGTTGGAACGATTCGTAATCGAAATTTGTTTGCTGCTACCATTATATGACATACATATTTCAAATTTAATATGTGCGTTTGGTATTTATAAACGTTATAAAATATTATCTCGCAAAGTGATACAATCTTATAATATATGCATAATACAAGTGCAGGTGTGTAATATCATTTATACGTTACGTACGTCTCCTGTACTAAACCAAAAACTCTCGTCTTTTTTCATTTGAGTTGGGTGACGTTAGTATGGTAAATTTATTCAAATGACTTGATAAATGTTCGAATCGGTCTAAGATGGAATACGCCGCATAGCACGGACGCTAAACGTTCTCGAAAGAAAACAAGAAAAATGCCGCGTTATTTATGCTATATTTTCTCATTAATGACACAAGATATATCCTCCGGTCAGATGACAGAGCTTGGGAAGAAACCCACTACCAAGAAAAGCAGAAGATTAGCACTGCATAATGAGTGACTTATGACGAGCCGCGCGAATAATGTGCAGAACCTGTTTACATGGGCTGTCTCCGACCATACCTCGAGAACGCGTAAACATATCAAATGGAATGAATTTCAGTTGAAAAATACACGTCCCGTCATAAATTTAATACTTTGTGTAAGTTGATAAGGCAATGCGTTAAGAAAACACGGTGGTACGAGTGTTATTCAAGTTCATTAGTAGTTTTTACTGGAATGGGAAAGATGTACGACATCAGTAATATGCGGAAAATATGAGCAACTTCCACCAAAAAAAAAATTTGCAGCCTATCTAGAAATTTTATTCTGTTTGATACGATGTAGGGTTGACATTATAATTGTAGGATATCTCGTACACTAGAGTACTTATTCCAACATTTTTAACGCAAGACCTCTTAAAAGATGGAATTTGTCATTGCAAAGTTCGCAATGTACAGACAGCCCATGTTCTGTTTCCGATTTTGTATTTATGGCTAAGTCTATACTAACATTTTTGTTTAAGTTGAGTTGAGTTAGTATACTGTACGTAGTGGAACATGATATATATCAGAATATATACATATGTCTTCGGTCCGAGATTGTTTAGATTTTGCACAAACACGTTGATATAAAAATACGTTAACAAAATCGTATTGCTAATTATTACACATGAAATGGCCCATGATCTTTTTAGCCTAATAAAGAAACGTATTAAAACACAAGTAAAGATTTCCAGCTCCATAAACTACAATTGAAGTGAAGTCATTTGTTCCCAAAACCAACTGCACGTAGATATTGATATACAGTTCACATTTAATTAACATTGATATCCTAAGGCACCATATTCATATGGCATCATGATAAACATGTTTTTGTAATCTTATTTTGAGTAGACCTGGTTAACATTTGCAATTTAAATAAAATTCACAACTTGATAAAATAAAGTTAATAATCGTTAAAGAATGTTGACGAAATCAAAGATTTACGATCACTCATAACGCAATTTAATAAAAATATTCGAATATTATGAAAAAATTACGAATTGCGGTGATTATTTTCATCGACGAACGTGCACATAAATTTTCATTTATTTATTGCCTCATTGACATTCACAAAATTACCTAGTAGTCGATTCTTTTCATAAATAATTGGTAATTTAAATGATGCACGTCGAAAGCTGAAATTAATGTCGTTATAAATCAAAAACCGAGTTGTATATAATTAACACGGTTTTTCGTAAACAAAAGACGCTAACTGTAAACGGCGCGGCGGCGCATACAACGTGGCCTTTAAATTAAAGAAAACACAGGCGAATTAAAATTGGACATAGGGGCGTTTTCCCGCGTACACTTTAATAAAATAGAGAAACTTCGCAGTGAGAAAATCTCAGTTTAAGGTGCACTTTAAAAATTCATGTCAATTTATTTTTTGCGCTATCTCATCTTAAAAATGCCGGCGTGCTTAAATAATGCACGTGTAGAAATTTTAAATTCACGGAAGACGAGAAGTCGTAGTTAATCGACGTTTTTTTCTTTTGTAATTTTGTATTTGATTAGTTTCGGTGGTGTTTACCTTACAAATATGTTCTAGTTCTCCAGTAATAAACCGCGTATTTGAATTAGGCCTAAAAGGGTTATTCCAGCGTTTCGGAAAAGTCACATTTATCATCTTCAGGTAGGTTTTCTCGATTGAAGTAACCTGTAAAGTCTAGTTTAACTAGCGCAACTGGTTGGAACTTTACTGAATTATTGTATTCATTTAACTTAACATGGACTAACGCTCCCAGTAAAATTTAGAAAGTCCACAGTGACGTCGTTCAAACAAAGTATTACTCGAGAAATTGACAGATTACTTAATTAATTCTTAATTCTTAAATTATCTATGAAGTAATTAAATGAACATTTTGATGGTCTATGCAATACTCTGGCGAAAAATACATTAGTACTAAAAGAAGAGATAAAAGAGACCAAAGTAGAGACGGGAAGAAGAGAAGAAGAATGACAAGAAGAAAGAAAACAGCTAAAGAAAATGATTGAAGTATTGGAAGACAGAGCAGAATGGATAAGTACAAAGCAGATATATAGCCATGCACGAAACGAAACAAAAAATTACAATAAGCACGCTTTAGGCCTTTAAGACCTGTACAATATATTTACCTGAAGATATTAGCCTTTACCCAAAGTTATTCGTTAAATGACATATTTTTTAACACAAAAAAACGACACTGCCACCACGATCTTTCTTGTCTTTTCTTTTGAGCGAATAATCCTGTATTTTATTTATTAATATCCATCACTCACACACCGCAATAATATTGTCATTTCTGTAGTGATAAAGTCACTGAAATCGAGAAAACTAGAAAGTAGAGATCGTATTTAAGGTATATAACACGTTACAAATTAATACATTGTATATTTCTTGTCTTTTAGGAGTAAGTAGTATTTATTAAATTTCTAATTCTATGACTTGCCTTCAGATGTTACTTGAGTTTGCACACCTGTCTATCGAATTCACAGTAATGTTCCGCGCTTATAAATCGCGGAGTTTTCTTACGTGTTACAAAAACATTAAATTTTTTGAATGGTTCGTTATCCGTCGTTTCAATATAGCATTCTAATTTTGTTTTATGAGATTTATGGAATTTTAAACTTCATTTAATAATTTTTATAATAAAAATGTTTCATCAATGGCTTTTTTGTTTGTAATAGTCGATTGTTTATGTTAGCTTTGCAGTGTCGCCGTTCGTAAAATAATCTTGATAGACAACTATTTTAAATAATTATTAATGTAAATGTATAAAAAAGGTGATCAAAACAATAGTGAATATTAATAACTACATTCTAGGACATTCTATAGTTATTTTAAGTAGATTAATTATTTCATTTATATATTTGGTAGTGCGACACTCAACTTTGCAATTTGAATAGTCTATCCGAGCGAAATCTCGCGGATATGTCGAAGCAGACCGTCATATGTGCAACGATGACGACGATGAGGAAAGAAAAGGCGCAGAGGCGTCGATGGGGTAATTACTATTTATCACCGATCGAGGGGAAGGGCGAGGAGAAGGTCTGGTGCTATATCGAATCATGCCAATCTCGAGCAGGCGGATTTTTAAGCCCGGACTGAATTTATTGCGTACTTTTAAGCCCGCGGCGCTCGTAAATTTGAAGAGTCTCCTCCGTAATGTATCTGCGTAAAGTCAACTCCATGATGCATTGTCGTCTGAATGGCCGATGTTAATGTACGCCATCTACGGGAGGCGTCGTTATCTAAATCTCATCGAGACGATCGTCCTGTTTTATCTTGTAGTAATGCGTCACGACTTATTTTGCGTGCCGTTTCTTTTAATTGACATGTTTGCAGGAGAGTCGCTATAATATTAACTTTCAAAGTTGTTTTCGCAGGGTGATCATAGTGCTCTACGTCTGGTTGTTTTAGTTAATTTTTAGTGACGCAATGATACAATTGGCTACGTACATACTAAATGATGCAAAACATAAAATAAATGTTTGAAAACCAAACACCAGTACATTATTTACGCGATTTGAAGTAAAATAGCGGTATAAATAATCATTAGCTTTCCGTTGTAAGCTATCTGCATTAATCAGCAGAACACGAAAGTAATCACAAAACGGCGCCGTCCCATCGCCGACCAGGATTGATGGGAATTATGTTAGGAGTTGATTTCTACATAAATAACTGCAATACAATATCGCTATGACAGATTTATAAGCGGGCGAGTGAAGCCGCCCAGTGTCCATATTTTTCTGTATAACGCCCATCAAGCTCTCTAAATTATAAACGATTCTAAAGGAAAATTAATGTTGCCGCATTGTAACTCTTCCAACTTTGCTTTATATGGCGTATATCTTACAACAGGAAAAAAGACGACGAACGCTTCTTTTTGCGGGAAACTTTCGAAAAGCGACGCAATAAATGGTCACGTTAAATTGATTTATTTGACACACTTCATTCATTTATTTCGCCCGATGATGAACTTTCCGCAGTTAGAGTTTCATCGGAACGCCGGAGACGTATTTCTTGTTTTTCTGGCGCTCGAAATTTGCATATTTATGTGTTTACTTTCACAGTTTTATAATTTATATATTATTAACGCGTTTATTTTTTCGAACGAAAGTTAATTATAATGAAGCTAAGAACCAATCGTTACGAAAATGGCAGTATATTATTAACACTATCTACTAATAAAGTGGTTATGTGAAGATATTTTACAAATCATATTAAAATTGTAAAGATTCTAAGTACTCACGCATTTACAAAATACATGATTATTAAAAATACCATATAAGGCCTGAAAATGAAAAATTTATTGGTTTGACATTCGTAGCAATAATAAATATAATTATGAAAATATGCATTTAATAACCCGATCATTTTCAATGACAAGTGGCACAACGTTTGAAGTCGAAATACATTCCGATATATTGTTTCAGACTAAATTCATTGCAAAAACTTGTTCATTTAACGTTTCAAAATGTCAGTCTGCTTTGGAACGACAGCCACAGTAACAGGGCAGTATCCCGAATCCCTTATAACTATCTAAAGTAATTTAAAGTGGCAAATGATTAATAAACGTGCCCGACAATGCTTCTTAACAGAAGTACAACCATTGGAAGTACATATGCATTATGTAACGAAATATTATTTTTAACTATCTGGCCCAAATTCTAGAACTGACAAGATATGGCAAATAAACAAATACTGAAGGATGTATGTAGATGATGACGTTAGGACTATGGTAGCAAGTGTATAAAGCAATAAAATCTGACGAAACTAGACAATTCATACCTTCAGAAAGGAGATAACAATGTGGGCAATGAGGGTCAAAATTAAATGAAATGACGAGATAAAAATCCATTGGGAGGAAAAGAAAATGAATTTGATATGGGAGGATTAAATACTTTGACAATGTCAGAAATAAACATGAAACGGCATAATAGAGCATAATAGAGTTGAAAAATGTCAGGGGGGTTATATCAGCGAATTGACCTAATAAAGATGAACCACCAGAAATAAACGACAACGTTCCAAGACTACTGAGACAGCTGAATGAAGGTTATACACAGCCATGGACTTCAATAGCCTGTCATATCAGGTTGTTGGACTTTTAAACAATTTGATTATTACGAATACTTTCTACGATCACGGAGAAATAGATAAGTTCACAATTGAACACTAAACAGAAGAGTAAATCATCGATTACGTTCTGGTGGAAGCAGACAATAGAAAATGGTAAAGGACATAATAGTACAGGGAAGATCAGAAATAGATAGCGACCGTTACTTATTAATATCAACAATATAAGAGGAAAATGGTACGGAGCAACTAAAAGGTGACCACTTGAAATCATAAGAATATATAAATGGAAAAAATGCCACTTTAGACAAGGAATTGATTAGAAAAGAAACGCTGAAAACGTATGGATATTTGTAAAGAACTAATAAATAAAGTTACCAAAGAGGTAGAAGTAGAAAATTAATCGAATGAGCTTGTGAAATTGTAATATAAAATTATTAACACAACCACTATTTCACAATAATAGAATATTATTTATTCTAGATGTACATTTCGAAAGCACTGCTTTCATCTTCAGTAGAATTCAAAACGTCTCAAAATTATAAAATGACATAAATGACAAAAATTACGTAGTTAAGGAAAAATAATTACATATATTTAACAAGATCAAGTAATGCATTATTCAACGGAGACAAATCTGTATTTAATAATTTTAATTGAAATTTTTTCATAAAAATAGCTTCATACATGTTTAAATAACAATTTTGGCAATGTTTTAACAATTTTATATCATTTATAGTAAATGAATGTCCTGTGTTAACAAAATGATTAGCTAACGCAGAACTACCAAAATCACGATTTTTAATACATAATTTGTGCTCCTTAAATCTAATTTCTAAATTCCTTCTAGTTTGTCCTATGTAACATAAATTACAAAAACTACAATTAATTTGGTATATACCAGACTTTTTAATGAAATGTTCTTTATTAATGTTATTATTAAGGTAATTTTTTAAAGTATTATTGTTTGAAAAAGCCGGCTTTATTTAAACATGTATGAAGCTATTTTTATGAAAAAATTTCAATTAAAATTATTAAATACAGATTTGTCTCCGTTGAATAATGCATTACTTGATCTTGTTAAATATATGTAATTATTTTTCCTTAACTACGTAATTTTTGTCATTTATGTCATTTTATAATTTTGAGACGTTTTGAATTCTACTGAAGATGAAAGCAGTGCTTTCGAAATGTACATCTAGAATAAATAATATTCTATTATTGTGAAATAGTGGTTGTGTTAATAATTTTATAGGTGTGTAGAACTTACAGAACTAACAAGTACAAGATCATTGAGAAATTGACCAAAATATCAAGGGACACCAAAAGCCACATTCCCTGAGAAAAGACAATTCTAATACAGACGGTGAAATATTAACAGAGAAAACAGTTATAATGAACAGATTTTTTTCAAGTTCTGTTAAATGGTATAGAAGAGAGAGGGCAGACAAAATGATCATGTCTCCTTTTTAAGTCATAAAAATTGTCTTGGGGGTGGGCAAATATTTTTCTAACGTTCAGTTATAAGTTTATTGGTATATTATTGGGCATGATGTCTACTTTATGTTTCCTCGAATTTATCATTGCTGAAGTTCAGATAATTTGTTGAAATTATTAGACTCAAAATTGAGTTAAAATTAAATTTTATTTTATATGTTAATTAGGTATAGTTAAAAAAACCTTTATTGACATATTCACTTTTTAACATTTGTTTAAATCATTTTCTCTAACATCTCCCTTCGACTCCGCCTATTTTTCTTCCTATTCTCCTACTTTTCGTCTTTCGTCAAGTTTATGTGTTTATGTGTTGACTTTCACCTCACCTTCACATCTGAACGGTGCTAATATTTGTTATCTTCTACCAATCTCCACCCCCTTAAATATCTTGCTTTCCTCCCATCTGCTTTAATTCTTTTGTATTTTACATCGTACCCCTCATTACCGATGTTAATTTCCCTTTCCTGCGCTTCCATCAGATTCCATCTCTCTACTAGCTCAGTCTCCATCTGTGTCGTCTTGTTCTTTCTTCTTGCCGCCTCTCGAAAGGAAAACCCTGCCTTTTCATAAATGTTTATCCTATTTTTTCCTCTTCTCTTGATACCCCGTTCGCATTGCTTCTCCAATACCATCTTAACTACGCTCTGTTCTGGCCCACCTCACTCGCTGTCATTTCGTACTGCATCGCTCTTTTGCCCATCCTTTCGCCCCCTGTTTCCTGCCTTCCTATGTAAACTGCTGTTGACTTCTTCAGGTTGAGTGCCATTTTTAGCTGACCTTGATGTATTCTTTCTATCCTTTTCTATTCTGTCCATCCACACTTCCCTACGGCAGGATACTTTTAATATATATGTTCCATATCACCATTGTTTCGCAGAATTTCCCCTTTCTCTTCGTTTTTCTGCCGATATGTTTCATGTGCGGCTCGTTACATAACATAAATTAAATACGTCTGTTCTTTCACCTGTGCTATTATTACCTATTTCTATTTCAACTTTATTTCCGTCCTCTTCCCTCCCCATTTTCTAAACATCATCACTTTTCTTTTATTTGTGTTGAGTCCTGTCCAGGAATCCTTCTAGCGTTTGCCATTTCTCTACGCCCCTTCTCTGTCTCCGCTCTAATGACTCCATCGTCTACGAATGGTAGTGACCGTAATTTCAAATTTTAGCTTTCTCTAATTTTGCATCCCCATTCTGCCCCTTCCATAGCGTTTCTTCCAGTTTTGCAATGAATATTGAAGAGAGTCTTTAAGATCGGCTGCAGCATTTCTAATACGTTGAATAAGTGCATCCCGAGTGTCCACTTTTACTTTGTACACTTCATCTTTGAACCAGCCCCATAAACAATAATCTAGTGTTGTGAGGTCTGGAGACCATGGAGGCCAACTAATAGGACCACCGCGATCAATCCAATGCCCTGGAAATATTTCGTCCAAATGTTGCTCGACCTGACGAGCGAAATGTGCAGGAGCTCCATCGTGCTGGTACTTCCTATGAGGCGATTCTCCAAAATGAAAGGGCCAATTAAATAACCATCGACCATACCACCACACCACACGTTTACCGAAAACTTATGTTGAAAATTACTTTTGATTGTTGCGTAGGGATTTTCGTCTGACCATATATGACAGTTGTGAGTATTATTAATGCCGTCACGGGTGAATATTGCTCCATCTACAACAGGTATGCGCGATACAACAGGAGCATTATTATTTATCCACCGACAAAATTCCATATGTTTAAGATAATCTTCCGGTTGGAGGTGATGTACCCTCTGTACATGGTATTGAAGTAAGCCTTGCTCGTGGAGTGTGTTTATTACTGTTGTTTGTGGCATGCCCAATTGAATACTAATTCTTCGTGAGCTGGTCGTGGCTTCTTCTGCTACTACATCCAGAATATCTTCTACCTCTTCTAAATCTTGTCGAGTTTAGATGTTATGTTAATACTGGGCAGCTTTCCGGTCTCGCACAGTTTTTTGAAAACTCTGATAAATACATTTTTACTGGGATGCAGACAATTATTGTTTATTTATTTATAGAGTTAAGGAGTCATTAAAATTTATGTTAGTATAAATAATTAAAATTAATGAGGGACAATATTGCGGTCCACGTAGTTAAGAAATTATCGATTAATTTAATTTCACTTTAATCACATGACTTGAGGAGTAACATACTAATTTCAAATTTTGTAATTTTCAGTGGGCGTCAAAGGTCCACTGAAAGTAACTCAAGTTCAAAGAAATATACTGTTTTTAAAACATACAAGATATAGGTTATAGCAAAACATCGAAAAGACGATTACAGTTATTGCATTTCCTATGAAATTGATATAATTAAATTCTATGTATTACATGTGAACTTTTCCCCAATCAAGATTGAAATTTACATCACAGTCGGCGAACGTCGATATTTAAAATATACATTAGATTAAAGTCGACTCAATGTTTGCTAGTTAAGTCAGATTTATTGCAATATAAGTAGATTACATTACCGCGTAATTTATAGAAATGTAATTACTAAGTCGACTACGTAAAGTTTTAACATAATTTGTATATTCGCCATTTAATCTTGCGAGCGGCGCTCGCCTTATCATCCATCTAATTCTAGTAGATTTCAAATTATGGCAATTTATATGTGTATAAAGAACGGCCTCTAATAAGAAACAGCCGACGGCGTTTCAATTTATTATCGGATATCGATGTGATCTAATTAGTTAATTGACTCGCGCTAGCGGTGTTTGAAAATAACTTTTATTAGCGATTTTTAAATAACACCGTTGACGAAATATTAGTTCGTATTACATCTGGTAAGAGTAAGCAAGCTGACAAAGCATTTTCATGACTATAAAAACTGCAGTATATCTCACTGGACTTTCTTATAACTGGATATATTTCCAGGACACTGTATTTGTAAAATAGGTTTTTCTAAGGCGATTTTCCTGCAAATGCTACATTTTGTCGGAAAATTTATTTAAAATCAATATATTTAACCTTTATAATAAGCACATTTCCGAGATACAGAAAAGTGGAGTAAATCGTCACATCCGGTTAATATATTGCTTTCAAAAATTTTATTCCAGGACATGTAAGTTTAAAGTTTCATAAATTTAGCTTCAATAGTTTGGGCGGTAGAGTGCACATACAACGCGACCAAGCAAACAAGTCTATCAGAAAATACGCCAACTAATTAAAAAAATTCGTGGCGGTAAAAGTTTAAGCCAATACCTATCACTCATGCCGGCGTTGTACCTTCCGTGACAAAAGTGAAAGTAGCTGGCAAATTGACAGGTTATCGCGTTTGTATTTCTTAATTTTATTTGCTTTCGTTCATCTTTCTAAAAAAATCAGTCTTTTTTAAGACTATTTTTGTTCGTATTATTCGCAATAAGGTAGGCATATAATTTAAAGTATTTTTTAAATGAAACTTTCACATAACCTCAAAATATATATTTTACCTATTACTACTGTAGGTATTTGCTATTTATGTATTTATTTATAGAATCCATTTCTTCTAAACGCTTTTATCGCTATGGCAAGTAAAGGGAAAAAAAACTGTTCATTCCGAAGCAAGAAACATTATTAAAAATGTCGTGGAGTTCTTCGACCAACAAAAAGCTGCCGGGGTGTGGATATTCCCTTTGGAAAGGGCTACAGAACTAGCTGCGGCAGCCACTGTGAAATCAATAAAATTCATAACAAAAATTAGGTAATTTCTATTTCATTAAAATTGTTCTGAAATAAATATTTATTGTTATTTTATAGGGCTGAAGGTAAACTTGCCGATGAAGGAGGGATATTGAAGTCTCCTTCAAAGAAACAACGATGTGGGGGTTCCAACAAAATAATTTTGCATGATTTTGATTTAGGCGTTTTGAAGAGAACTGTTAATGAAGTTTACACGATAGATAAACAAGTTCCTGCGATTAACATTTTAGTTAATAAAATGAAGGAAAAGATTGGCTACGTTGGTGGTAAAGAAACACTAAGAAAATCTTTAAATACAAAAAATGCCACAATAAAAGGAAGTTATTGATAGAACGTAACGACATTGTTGCGTGGCGGTCTCACTATTTACGAGAAATAAAGGAAAATGATGCTTTAGGAGAAAGTAAGAGGCCAGTGACATTTTTAGACGAAACTTATATCCATCCATCTTATGGAGTCAATAAGTGCTGGCAAGCAGAAGACGAATGTGGTGTTTATAAAACTGACCGAACCGGCTAGAGATATATAATTGTTCATGCAGGAGGGTCGTATGGTTTCGTTGATAATGCACTTCTCATCTTTAAATCAAAAAGCAAGTCTGGAGATTACCACGATGACATGAACCATAATAATTTCATGAGATGGTTGGAAACACAGCTAATTCAAAATTTGCCACCAAATGGCATTGTCGTTATGGACAATGCTCCTTACCATGGAGTATAAATTAACAAACCACCAATACAGGCAACACGTAAAGCAAGTATGAGGGAATGGTTGGACAGGAAAGGAGTGTCAACAACCAACGACATGAGAAAGGCTGAACTATTGGGCTTAGTAAAGCAATTAAATCACAAGAGGACATATTATGTTGATGAACTGTTGAAAAAACATGGTCACACTGTACTGCGCCTTCCACCTTACCATTGAGACCTCAATCCAATAGAATTGATATGGAGTTTGGCTAAACATAAGGTTGTCATGAAGAACGTGAATCAAAGTGGTGTTGAAATTGAAAACCTAGTTAGAAATGCATTTTCAGTGATAGGTCCATCAGATTGGAATCAACACTGCAAACACGTTAAGCGATTAGAAGAAGAAGAAATGTGGCAACGCGATGGGTTGCTAGATGAAGCGGTAGAAAGATTATGTTTCATGGTAAACACTGGTTTATCAGATGATTCTGAAATCAGTGAAGAGGAATCTAGTGACAACGATAGTGTTTAATTATTTTAAAAAATCTATTGTATTTGGTGGTGTCCGTATTGTTTACGTTTTTATTAATATTAGTATAACTTTGGAACATGTACCTGTGGTGAGTTGGTGTAATGTTCCTTTTCACGTCACATACACTTTAAAATTAAGTTACATTAGTCTTTACGTTTTGTACACGTCATAATGTTTATAAAATTAATAGTCGTATTGACTTCATCACTTAACATTTCCTTCTCGACATATGTTTCACGTTTAACCACATCATCGGGAGAGTTATTGATTGATATTGATATTGATACATTAATATCAATAATTCTCACGATGATGCGGTTACACGTGAAACATATGTCGAGAAGGAAGTGTTAAGTGACAAAGTCAATACGACTATTAATATTATAAACATTATGACGTGTACAAAACGTAAGGACTAATGTAACTTAACTTTAATGTGTATGTGACGTGAAAAGAAAAGACATTACAACAACTCACCACAGGTTAAAAATGTTAAGTGACGAAGTCAATACGACTATTAATTTTATAAACATTATGACGCGTACAAAACGTAAAGATTAACGTAACTTAATTTTAAAGTGTATGCGATATTAAAAGAAAAGTTGACATTACAACAACTCACCACAGCTACGTGTTCCAAAGTATCCAAAGTATACTAATATTAATAAAAAGATAGTGTTTAATTAGTTTTAAATATATACTTTTTTGTAATTTATAAAACATGTTTTGTTATTTTGGTTTATTTTTACAAAAAATTTCTTTCTGTAGTAATTAATAACTTTTAGTGATTTATAAAAAATAATAATAATAATAATAATAAAATGTGTTTATTTATTTCCTTCTCAAATCTAATACTGGTACTTGTTTACTACATTTTGTTTTAACAGTTCTAAGAAATTTATTTTTGTTTTAACAGTTCTAACAAATTGATGTAAGGACAGTTAGAAATTTAAATTTACCGCCAAAGTACTATTGACGCTGAGTATACCTCTAAAACATAGCGACACCAAACTACGCCTACCCAATGGACTTGTTTGCTTGGTGGCACTGTAAACATCATGCCGAAACAGCCAGAATCGAGTCAGGAACGGTCAAAACGCCTATTTGCGTTAAAATCTGGTAGTCGACAATTTTCCCTGATTACTATATTTATTGATAAGTATACGAAAGTAAAAATACACAACGTCGAATTACCAAAATAAATGTGTCCCATGTGAATCCATCAAATTTAATATAGTTACCCATTTTAAAAAGAAATTATTCGATCACTTTTCAAACATTCTATCAAATAAGATATTTGTTATGATGGCTTCATAGTTAGCAAGTAGAAGTTCAATAGCTTCGTGTACTTAAAAAGTTGTTTTCACTTAGTCCAAAACTAGATTGCCTTTATATCATTTGCATTTTATCACATCATAATTAATTAAATTTGAATTAAAGTTGAATTAGAAGAAGTGGCGTGTTCAGAATTGAGAATTGTGTACCGGTTCACCGTATACGACCCACATTCGTGGCTATAGCTCTTGCTTATTTCGTCTGTAGTTGTAGTTACAGAGGAGTAGAGGAAATGGTGGTATGAGCAACGTGTTCTTCAGAGTTTTGCTTGCCATTAACTAACTAAGTAACTAACTAACTGGTTTCACATGTTTCAACAGCTGTGAGATTCTTAAATAACGGAAATTTCACTATTTCGAGTAAGCACCGATGCTTTCGTCACTTCCTTTAACCGGACATAGGTTTTTCAGACTGGTGTGTTCTCCAGGGAACCTAGCAACGTTGTAGCGTCTCATTTGGAACGCCCTTCTACGCTAGTTATGCGACTTTGGCTGTTGAATGCACATGTATTCAATGTAAATAACAGGATGGGGTTCGTTGTGTTGTGGTAATATTTCAAGGCGAAGATTTGACATAGTTTAGCTTCTATAGCTAAACCAAAATCTCTTCGATCCTTGTAGCCTTCATTCACGAATATCGTGGACAGTAAGCTGTGTGGGTCTTTATCCGGCGGCATATAATACGGCCATACGTTTCTTAAAAAAAATTCGTTACACCAAGGTGTGACGCCACCGTCGATGAAGTTGCGCAGGTGCTGTGTGTGGTTCTTCCTTTTTTACACTCGATATCTTACCACTTTATTTCACATTAGTAAAAATAGCTTCTAAATAAAAATACTTTTAACTCTTTGTGTTATATTTCAACCGCATGAAAACATCAAACGAATGAAAATAGATTACATATTACCTTTGAATGAAAATGCAACTAACCAACTATACAAATAAACATATATTTAATTCAAACGCAAAAATAACATGTAACATTTAACATTTAACTCAATATGTACATAAAATCTTTTTTATTTAAAGTGGTGCTGTTGTGCTCTCAGATGTATTTATGCATAGTATTACAATGCAATTATTTGCATAATTCAATGGCTTAGCATTATCTAATAATCATTTCATTGAAGATGTCGTTTCATGAGAGTTCCCAGTAACCAAAGACACGCCATCGTTATATCAATTACAGTCAACATTTTACATCAGTATATAATACCGATAAACAACCTGTGGTTTAAAAAAAGTTATTGTGGTTGGCGATTTGTTGGGATTTCGAGCTTTTAAATCTCGCCCCTTTGACAACATTCTATAACATGTTATTTCTCTCTTTGACAAGTATGCAACCGAAATGAATATCGAGCCTGTGCGATTCTTAATTGGTTCCCATAATAGTCGATTACGGCAAAAAACTCAAAAATCAAGCATAAGGGAATACAGAAAAGCACTATATTCCAATACTGAGAGTTCAACATATCAGATAAAGGCAAATCGCAATAATTGCATAAAAAAGTGTAGAGACTGAAATCTCGATCAATTTTAAATATTTCTGGCATTACGTGGCCAATAACAATATACGAAGGCACGCTGATAAAAAAGCACCTAACTATGAAGGAGGCTGTGAAATCACATTTGTATTAAAATATTATTTTCCTTATACTGTTAGAGTATTCTCACATAATAGTAGACGTTTGCATTTTGTTTGTGGCCCTTTGCAGATTTTTTTCTATTGACTTGTGGTACAATGGTAAACTTGAGCACCGTGTTGTCATAAAATTCAATAATAATAATAATAATAATAATAATAATCAAATGGAAATAAAAAATCGCATGCCTGCTGTTAACGGTGAACTCTCTTCTTCTTGTAGATTTATGATCCATCGAAAACGATCGTCGATGTGGTCGTTCAAATTGAGCCACAACCGAAGAAAACGTTCGAAAAGTAGAAAACTTGATTCTTGAAGATCGACGAATTAAAATCACTGTGACAGTTGAATGTTTACAAATTGGCGGGGTACGACTTTGGACCATCATCCATGATAATTTTAACTTGTAAAAGGTGAGTGCCAGATGGGTGTTAAGAATGTTGACTCGGTTCGATAAACAACGTAAACTTCTCAACAATTGGAGCTTTGTGAAGGACAAGAGGAAGAAATTATTGAGAAAACAGTAACTAGTGATAAAATGTAGGTTCACCACTAAGATCCTGAGAGCAAACAGTAGTCGATACAATGGAAACACAAGGGCTCGCCACCACCAAAGAAGTTTAGTGTCTAACATTATCTGGCAAGGTTATGGCCACGATGGAGGGAAACTACAACATGCAACCGTCAATAATGGACAAACGCAAGTTAAAATTCATAATAGAATGATAACTTTGAAGAGAATTAAATTATCAACCCCTGAATTAGCAAGATGTGACTTTTTCTGTTCACGAACTTGAAAAGGCAATTGAGGGAATATATAAATGCACGAGGTTTGTTGAATTGAAACCCATCCTTGGTCCATAAAAACTATTGACAAATAAATTTACAAATAACTACCACCACAATTAAGGCACATATCCCATTATTTCACAGACCGATGTATACTCACCTCATAGAATTCTTGTTATGCCTAGTCAAGGCAGAGATTCGATTCTACTAAATTCAGGCCATTAGGATCCTTACAGCGTCTGATTTTTAACATGTTCCGTCCACAGTGATTTCCTTACATACGACGTCCAAAACTAACGCGAATTTCTTAATAATTCAATAATTTTTTAACATGTGTCACATTTAATCTTACTCACGTTCAAAGTACTCTCCATTCACTGATGCACACTTGTCAAATTGTTTTCGCTTGTTGAAAACAATTATGGCATTAACTAATTGGGATGGCCTTCAATTATTCGAGCGATTTTCGGTTTACTTCTTCCACAGTTTGCCCATCATGTCTATTTCGAGTCTGGGGAATAAGAAAATTCGCACGGAGAGATGTGAGAGTGGGTGGACGACTGGTGTCATACAGTTTTTTGTCAAAATCGCCTTCACCAAGAGAGCAGTGTGAATAGGTGTATTGTCGTGATGGAAAAACAAATCTCCTGAATAGATTGAAGGTCGACCTTTTTTCTGATGGTCTCTGTTAGTCTTTCTAATTCTTCAAAATAAAAATGTTGGTTGACGCTTTACCTGGTGGTAGAAACTCTGCATGAATTCATATCAGAAAGGCAAATGAGCATGTTTGATTTCATATAATGTGTTTTTTTCGCGCGTGGAGAATGCGTTGTTTTCCACTGGTTGCTTGATTTCGGTATTGTAACGCCAAGTTACGTCTCCAGTAATGAGTTTCAAAAGAAACTGTGTTATCACCTGATAGTCGAGGAACGAATTTCGGTGCAACTCTTCTCATCCTCAAATCCGCAGACAAAACTCTCTGAATTGAAGCCACGACATTGCGGTAATTTCAAAAAGTTGTCAATCGTTCGATAATGATTTTCACTGATGGGGCTGTTGATTTTTGGACCGTTTTCGTCAGTTTTTGACGTTGAAGGGCGTCCTGGTCGTTGTCGGTCATCACTGACATTTGAATTTTGAAAACCAATTTTCTCCAAAAGAAAACAAAATTTAATTCATGCACTTTCTTTCTGTAAGGTAGCCATCTCTTGTTTTCCTCTTTTATACTAAACGCCACGCGCGAACAGTGCCCTCCACCCTTCTCTATTACTGCCAGCAGTATGATTCTTACTTACTTTTGATTCTGTACCTCCTTCCATTCCGTACCTCCTTCATTTCTTTATTATATTTAGGCTGAAATTAATTCTGATTTATAATTGATTTTTATTCTTAGGAATATAGTGTTTGGTTCTTCCAGTATATGTTCTTTAAATTAAATAAATATAAATAAATATTTTGAAGTTGCAAGCATCGTAGGCAATCGTTATAATCTTAACCTATGAACGAGACATTTCTATGTTTAGACGATACAATTCGTGTTACTCTCATACAGTACAAATGGCCACGTTTATTTGCTGAAAAATTTACTTTAGCTCTATGGCCAATTTTGGCTTGGTATGATATTCATCTTTATAAGGAAAAGTTTTTCCATGTGCTCTGATTTACAACATTTATTCGACTTAATTGCTACACGTTTTTTTACTTTGTGTGATAATATTTATTTATTCATGTCTCTATAAGTCTCCGCCTTTGTCTAATCGGTGTCAATTACAATTCTTTAGGTTCAATTTTATTATACGAGTAAATATGCAGTTTTCGATCATAATTTTTAGATTTAATAGAAATAATGCACTGGTAATACACTGTACTACCATCAGTAGTAAAAAAGCTACAAAGTACAATTTTTTGGTATTTCAATGTATTTATACCATTAATTTGGTAGACTTATTTTTCGTCTATGTACGGAGCATAAAAGTGGTCATTAATACCCTATACTTTAAACTTTTAAATTTAAGAAAACCGCAACTGCACTGCGTCATCAATTTGACAAGATTAAAGGCAATAACTGACACATTTCCAGAAAAAACGGCATAAACTGCAAGAAACATTCTAGGGTCACCCTTAAATGCTAATCATAAATGTCAAATAAGACAACCGATTTCTTTCATTTCATCTTCGATATTGACTGAACTCGCCGTCAAGATTGATATTATCAGTTTGTAAAATATATTGTTCTTAACATCCATGAGCGGTGCCACTAATATTGTTATCTTAACAGGTTCAAAAGTAAGTTTTTCTATATTTATAAAATTAATATTAATGGTATATATTATTTTTATTAGAAGAAATGGCTGATGATTCTGAATACCAAGAAACAGTAATTAGTGACAGTTATAACAGTAGTAGTTTTGATTCATCGAACATGTCTGATTATATTATAAAGGTTTTAAGGGGGTGTAGGCTTCCGTAATACTATATCCAATGAGGAATTATCCGGAGCATGAGCCGCAACCCTGAACTGAAAACAATAACACAATTATAATTCAAGACGTTATTATAATACCAGTACCTATAAAAATGCAATGGTAGAAACTGCGGATAGTGAAGAATTTTTAACAAAAGAGAAACTAAAAGGAAAATAAAATTATTTGACACATCTCTTTCAAAACGAAACGAAAAAAAAAAAAGAAAGTCGACAAAAGAGAGAGAAGTCTAATTTAAAACAATTCGGATGTTCCGATAAGTGTAAGAGCGTGTAAAAAAATATGCTCGCAATAAACAACGTGGGCTTGAATATGATCTGGCTTCAACAACGACATTTTCTATATTTTTTGAAAAACCATAACGGTGTAAATATTCATGTTTGCAAACCATTTTTTCTAACGACTATGGGATAACAAAATTGTGCAAAATGTCTTAACATCAAAAAATCATCTATTGACTAAAACAGATATACGAGGTAAAACACCATCCCACAAAGCGTCTGATGAAACAAAAATTCGGCTTCACTTGCAATCATATAATTCATCAATTATCGCAGGGAGCATGCAGCTAATAAGAAATATTTGCGAAGTGATATTACTATTAACTATAAAATATAAAAGTCTGACAATTACAATAGTGTAAATTTTGATGACAAATGACGTGTATAGACATATGTTAAAAGAGGTAAAATTTCATTTACAAAACTCGGACAAGAGGAATTTGAGATGTATTCATCATTTAAACAACATAATCCTCAACAAACAGAAAATAATTTGTAGCATGATTGTACAAACTGTAACACTTAAATGCTCAAAATGAATTAACAAAGATGCCATTGCGATATTGTCGAGAATACCATATCGTAAGATGAATGTGAAGATGTAGTTTGATACTCTGCTGCAAAAGGCCATAATGCTACCACGAACCACTACCAGTTGTACTACTCACCCCACGAATTATTTTATTTAATGAGTTTTAAGTTACATTTTATTACCGTGGGTACAAATAAAGCACATTTAAAACCCATAGCAGTTATTTGGCACCAAGTGATAGTAAGTTAAAAAGGAGACATAAAGTTATTTCCATTCATTTTGTCTTAAAAATAAAGATCCTTTACAAATAAAGGTCTGGCTCGACAACTGTTCAGCAAAAATTGGTGTTGTTATACTTTTTTATTTACATCAATTGTACTGAAATTTGTGCTACTGAAAGTTACATTAAATACTATGAAGTCGGCCATACTTATATGAGTGGCGATAATGCCATCAGCAAGTGGCAGAAAGCATGAAAAATTACATATGTCATATTTGTGACTTTGAAAACGCAGTGCGGAAAGCTAATTATGGAAATGTAGATCTTTAAGATGAGAGTCGTTGACTTCAGACTCTGTGAAGACTACAATTAAATAAAACCAATCCTCGGCCACATTTAAATAACGTGGTACAAAGAGGCAAAAGCGCCTTACAATTTGGAATGATTTTGAGTGTGAAGAATAGAATAACATTTTTAAAATCCAAAATCGTGAAAATTAGAGTAAAAGAGCAACCGCTACCAAGAAATAATTTTCGTGGTATACTTCAAAATAAAAAACGACAAGATAGTGAAAACATTGTGTGCGTCAATAGAACGCAGTTTTTGAATGAAATACGAGTAACTATATATTTTTATTATTAGTGTTGTGTATTAGTTTATATTTGTTTTGAAATGTTACTTTTTTTTTAAATTCAATAAAATGTTATATTTACCTTCAAATTAAAATATGTCAAATATGTCATTTTCTCGAATCTTAGTCAGACGCAGTTACAGCTTTTTTACTACTGCAGGCAGTGCCGAAGTAAGTTGGAACTATGTAGCTTTCGACAAAAAAAAATATATCGTTTTCTTAATGTACCTATCACCATTAACACCTCTACATTTCGCTTGTTTGAAATCTCAAAATTCGTTCAATTTGACGTTTAATTTCAATCAGGTATAAAACAAAGTTGTAGTTTGAACCTTGTAAGGTCGTCCACAACGTACATTCGCCATAATTTAGTGCGAATGATGCTTGTTACAAAGACCTTGAAACCGATTTTTTGAGAATTAAGTATTTCCGATTGAGGTATCTAGCGTTTGCATGACACCATCTTCAGGTAGGTAAAACAATTCGTTTCAAGCTCTGTCTCCATTCTGTCGTTATATGATGGTTACGTGGATACAAGAAATAAACTACCAAAATATAGTATGACAGTTATCCATATATATTAATGAGGATAACCGTTAATTAAATAAAATCGGGGGATTAGAATTAAATCAACAATATGCTAAATAAAAATTGCATTGAACAATAAATAATCGCTTAAGGACTAATATAACAACTTGAAAATATTTGTGTTTCAAAATATGAAATTCAAGAAAGTACAGATAAATATGCTATTTTGAAACTATTGGTACAATGAATTTAGGTAAGGTGACCAACTATACTCATTTACTGAGTTTTGTACTCTTTTTTCGCAAACCGTACTCTTTTCAAATCATGTACTCTGAAAGTACTCATTTGTATAATTTTATACTCATTTGTATTTCTAAAACATATTTTTAGATTATTTTATTTCAATGTTATTAATTAAATATTTAAAATTATTTTGACAGTGATTTGAATTTCACGCGCACATATAGCTGCCGTTTCCGGTACAATTGAGAGACCGTATTATGTACCTGGAGAGATAGATAGATACTAGAGACGTCTTTTTCACAACGTCAAAATTACATTTGTGAAACGATATATATATATATATATATATATATATATATATATATATATATATATATATATATGAAAATTTAAAAGTTTTAATAGAAATTTCCTTATGTTGTCCAGGCACTAATGCTGCTGTTGAAAGGGTATTTTCACTAGGGAATGATTATTGGAGCAGTGAGAAGTCGCAACTTACTGTAAAAACATTATCTGCCGTCTTAACAGTCAAATTTAATATGCAAAATGAAAGTTGTTCGGATGTGGCTACATTATTAGACGAACATCCTCATTTAGCAAAAAAAATCCACTCCGAAGAAAAATATGTTTTTTAAAGAAAATAAAGTTCTTATCGTTTTTTCTTCTTTTTTTCACCTATGAAATACTTGCAAAGTGTACTCTTTTTGAACAAAAAATAGTTGGTCACCTTAATTTAGGTGGAATATCCGTGATTAGTTTCTCGCCATTTAAAAATATTTTCACTTATAATAGAGCTATTATAAAGTATTTAACATTGATTGTTATTCCCTGTTCAATATCCATACCTCTTGGTGGATATTGCGAATACCTTACACTTCACTCGCACCAAAAATGCTCGTAAACATATAACATTCTTTTCATTTTTGCGATTTTTTTCTACTTCATAAATTATAGCGCATAATTAATATCCAGACATACGTAACAACATTCTGGGTATTTTTGAGGCCGGTGGTCGATAACTCTTCAAGGCATACCTTCACGGCGTCGTAATAAATCCGCTTATTATGCACCGAATGCATGTACAGAAACAAGATATGAGTCTTTCTAGATGACCGATCATACGCGAAGAGTTCTTTGAACGTAGGGAAGTATTGCAAATCTGACGTAGAATTACGTAATTTCGTTTGAGTCACCAATCAAATTTTTGACAGGATAATTTTCATGGCCAAAATAGAAATTTATTATTTCGTAAACTGTTTGCGAGCGCGGAACTTTTCAAGGCATCTGAGACGGCGAGTCCAGACATTCGACTATCGAGTCCGCTCATATAACATCCGAAACGGTTTCCTTCGATGGTGGCACTACGATACAACCGAAACTTTGGCCATTCGTTGCGAACGCAATTATCATATATTCTATCCGGCATGACACTTGAAACGACGCGATCATGCAAAGTATATGTCACTTCGGTAAGTTTTGCAAATCACCGATTCGCATGCTTTTCGGACGTCCACTTTAACGTGTTTATCCACTTGCACGAAATACGTGACACGATTGAGAAAAACAACACCCTGACTTCTTCTTAAACTAAGTTGTTTTCAATTCATACTATACTAAAAAATATATAAAATATTTCAGAGTATATTATGTTCTTAACTTCATTGATATAAATATAATTATGGGTATATTTGTAATATAAATTAAAATATAAACATAAGGTTTAATAACAAGAGCAAGTTCAGAACCCATACTGGATAGTTACATTTCATAATGTGATGGGTTTTAACTGAAATTGAAATAAAAACATATTTAAATTGAAGAAAATATCTAAAATAATATATATAATGAAGTAGGCATTAAGAAAAAAGTATGAACTCTAGGTTCTGAGAAAGATTTGTATTAAGTTATAAAAATAGAAGCGCCTCGATATTAAAACATTTTGGCACTATATAGTTTTTAAACAAGGAAATTTCAATTGACATAATTAGAATGGCCCAATAATTAAAATAGGTCAACATGCCATGAATTGCAAAATATCAAAAATTGAGCATAGTGACCGAAAGAAAGTTTTATAACTTAAAGGGGGCCTTTCGTACACGAAAAATTCATATAAAACAAAAGCGAACTACAGGGACAATGAGAAAGAGAGAAATGCAATAAATTATGCTATCGGTCGAAACGATCGAAGAAAAATCTCAATTAAACTCGGCCGATTAATTACGGGCCGAGTTCCGGCTCAGATCGGATCGCATCGCGCCGCGCATGATTTACGGAATCCCGGAGTCGGAGTCACTCGCATAAACAGAATGATTAACCGGTTGTCAAACTAAAGAAATAAACGTAATTTATAGGGACGGTGGGGAAAAAACTTCGAAAACTTATCAATATCTCGGCGTGTTAATAACTGCCTTTAATGACGTGGACGTATGTTTTATTAACTGCACGGGATCACTTTGAAATAACCTTCGCGTCGTATAAATGTAAATGTTTTCGCAATTATTTTATTTTCTTCTCAATGCTAAATAAGCAACAGCATCTTCATAAAATTTTCGACCCATTACCAAAATCGTGGGCCTTATTATTTAATTTCGATTTGAAACCAAATTTGTACGTATCGTGAGCAGATGAAATTTGCATTTTTTTCATCGTCAGATTGGGTGGACAAGTGGATTCTATACACATTACAATTGTAGGTCCTGTATGCAATTATTTATCTAGGTGCGATTTTTACTAATAACTGTAGAAAACACACAACAACACATGCTCCCAATTTAGAGCCTACAAGAGTAGCCACCCTTTCAATGTGATTTAAAGTCTTCGTTGAAAATAAAAATTAATATTTTTTGTGGTATATTCTATGTAACGTAACGTGGAAAACCAATTTAGCGGGCTTGTTAACACAAATGGCTAAGCAGCGAACTTTTGTTCGTCGAAATAGCTCGGTTACGCGCACCACACTCATATCAAGTCTAATCAGGCCGCACGTTAATGAGGGCGTTCTGGCGCTAACCGCGATATACGATGACGACCGCGCGCGGTCTCATATACTTTTAAAGGGGGCTTACGCGCGGACTCATTTCCGCCGCAGTTTGTCTCGGAATATGCTTATGAAACGTTATGTTTTATAGGTGGCGTTTCGTCCAAAACGAACGTCCTGTGCAGCATTAACGGGCGGAAAGAGACGACCCGTGCGCCAAAAACGCCCTTGAGAAAGAGACGGAAATGAAGTCGAACAGTGAGCGTTTTAGCGAGGGAAGATTTTGAGTATTTATTCGCATTGGTTACCTGGTGTAATAAGCACACAAACAAATTTATTGCAAATGAAACGGTATCTAAAACGATAACTGCGCGCATGCATTATCGTCTTCAGTTTCAAAGCTTTCTTACATAAATATTTGAGAATAATCCAAACTTGTATTTATATCGTCATGTTTCTAATAGTTAGATGCGGGTGTTGTAATGCTAAATAAGTTACATACTTCGTTAAGAATTGCTGCCAATAATGAATCAATCAAATTTATGAAATCTTGGAAATTTACTTCAATATAGCCCAACGGGAAAACGAATTATTTAATTTCAATTGTTTAATTTAAATTTTTTTAAACGTTCAATTTTTGAGCAAGATGTTCATCATTCATAACAGCGCATATTAATGTGTTTGCGATAAAAGAGAATGATTTTAAAATAATATATTTGTTCAAAAATTGAACTGAATATAAATATGACAAACATTTAATATTTTAAATCAATTTTTCACATACACTATAAGCTGAGTTTGAAGCTTAAATTAAAATCTCAATTTGTTTATTATATTCGTCCCCATTTCTTCATGTTCTGTGTTCTTGATTCACTTTTACTGGCTTCGTTTCTTCCCCACTTCCTCCTTACCATTATCGTTCCATCTTCATTCATTCGGCATTTATGTCCTAACCATCGTAATTATCCTTCCGTAAGTTTACTCATGTATTTTGCTTGCTATTGTTCATGTTTCCAACTATACATAATGGTGGGTCTTATAATGCCTTCATTATGTCCGTTTGTATCTCCACTTGGTATTTCCTGCTTTCCCAAAAAACTGTTCTTCATCATATTAAATAATTTCCCAGTTTTCCCTATCCTCTCATTTTTTCTTCCATTCTTCCGTTACATTAGATTATTGATCCCTAATATTTGAAATTTCCAACTTGTTCGATTTGCTTTCCCTGGATCGTTAATCGATGTTTTATATCCTCCCCATCTATTATCCTTATTTCAGTTTTTTTAAATTTATTTTCATATTCTCTTTCTCTAGGTTCTTTGACTATTATTTCTATATTATATTGTTGGTCCGTTTCCGACTCAGCTAATCGGGCCATATCGTCTGCGAACATTTATTCTCCTATTTCAATCTACTCCATCTTCAGTATCCCAGTTTTAATGTTTTCATTTTCTTACTCGTCGCTTTCACTGCTTCATCTAGTAAGTTGATTAAGAGTGGGCTAACTTTGTTCTAACAATATTCTCATTGTTTGAGTGCATAGTTTTTATTAATACAATCGTTTTCTTATTTATTTTTCGTATTCTTATACATCCCAGATTTGGTCTTTTTTGATCATATAAAGGTTTTTTTAAATCTACATAGCATATATGTGCTTGCCTTCTTTTGTTTATTTTTTTCTCACTGACTTGTCTTAATATGAAGATTACGTCGTGGACGCTTCTTGCTCTTCTAAATGCACACTGAGTATCTTTAGTCGTGTTTTCTACTTTATCTATTCTTTTTTCCAGATCATAGCTATAAAGTCATGATCTTCCCTGGTATATTATTCAAGGTTATTCCTCTGTAGTTATTGCAGTTCATATTGTTGCCTTTCTTGTATATGTGAACTCCTTTATTCCATTCTTCTGGGATTATTGTTGTTCTATGCACTCTAACAATATTCTCATTGTTTGAGTGCATAGTTTTTATTAATACAATCGTTTTCTTATTTATTTTTCGTATTCTTATATATCCCAGATTTGGTCTTTCTTGATCATATAAAGATTTTTTTAAATCTACATAGCATATATGTGCTTGCCTTCTTTTGTTTATTTTTTTCTCACCGACTTGTCTTAATATGAAGATTACGTCGTGGGCGCTTCTTTCTCTTCTAAATGCACACTCAGTATCTTTAGTCGTGTTTTCTACTTTGTCTATTCTTTTTTCCAGATAATAGCTATAAAGTCATGATCTTCCCTGGTATATTATTTAAGGTTATTCCTGTGTAGTTATTGCAGTTCCTATTGTTGCCTTTCTTGTATATGTGAACTCCCTTATTCCATTCTTCTGGGATTATTGTTGTTCTCGTTAATTCTTTTATTAAGTCGATTAATTATTTTCTTCCACCCATCCCCATTCCTTTCTTCAATTTATTTATAGCTACTGTTACTTCTTCTATCATCTGGTCTCATTCGCATATTCTTCCTTTTCTTAACATTCAGTCTCTACCTCATGTTCTTCTCACGTTTCCACTTCTGCCACTGTTAGTTGTTCAAAATACTGTATTCACCTTATTTTTATTATTATCCATTATTTTTGCTTCAGCAGTAGTAGTAGATCCTTTATATATCCTATATATTCATCATGTTGAAATCCACCGTTTCAGGGTGGTTTTTGGTTGTTCCTATAATTTAATGTTGTATTGTTTATAGTCCTCTTCTTTCTTGCAGTTCAAATATTTTTTCCATGTTTCTTTCTTTCTTTTAACTATATGATTTATTTCTTCGGTCTACCAATTTGTTTTTCTCGGTTTGATATTTCCGTTATTCCATTAGTGGCTATAATATATTCTTCTTGGATATGTTTCATGTAGCATCCGTTGTATTTCCTTTACTTTGTTCGTTTAATTTTTTCACATTTTTAACATTTCTGTTTATTTTTACTTATTAAGAAATAGTCTATTATAGATTTCTCTTTCGCCGTCCGTTCTTCTCTTGTGTATTTGCGTATGTTAATTTTGTATTTGTTATTATTAAGTTATTTTCTGTACACAATTATTTTCCAGTTATTGTTTCTGCTCTCTTCTCCTTCCTTCTCCATGTACACTTCATTTCTTGTATTCTGGTTTCCTACTCTTCCATTTAGATCTCCCGTTATTATAACGCTTTCAAGGTCTTCATCTATTTCACTTTATATACTTCTGAAGAAGTTATTTTCTATTCTTTATTTGAATCTTCAGTCACCCGATATGCTACCAAGAGTGTCCATTTCTCTTTTTCAATTTAAATTTCCATAATTCTTTCATCTATGTGTTCTTCCTTCCATAAGTTCTTTATTCTGCCAGGGTTTATTTTCATACCTACACCTCGTTTTGCTCTATTATTTCCCTCTGTACCTGAGCATAGCATCTCGAATCCCTTATGTAACCTAGGCCGCCCTCTTCCTTTTTTTTGTTTGAGATTCCCATTATTTCCATTCTATGTTTTATCATTTCTTCCTCTTTTCCGTTTATACCCCTTATGTTCCAAGTTCATATTATAATTTTATTCTCATTTTCAATGTCCTTGCTCCCTTTCCTAGTCGTTTTCTGTTTCCTTTTTCATTGTCCGATATTTTCCTTTTTCTGTTAGATTCTGACCTTTCCTTATTGTCAGTCCTTTCTCTTTCTGATCCCCTGTGTAGTTTATTCGGCTCATTACCATTGTATCCTATTCACTGTGTCAGGTTGTCTCTGGATTTACTTTTTGCTTTCATAATTACTTTTTTCCTATATTTATGCCACTGCCACTCTCAACTTCTTTACTTACTCTGTATGCTTTTTTAACTTTTGCATGTATTTTAAGCTCTTCTTTTATAACATTTTCAATATCCCTTCATGTGTTCTACTTGTTCCCCTCTTCCTCATATTACTATGTTATTTTTCATATCTAGTTTATCTGCTTTGTTCCCTTTTGCTTTTAAGACTTTAATTTTTTAATCAAATGCTTCTTTTCTGCATTCCATTCCTTTTATTTCTTTTCTTTTTTTTTCGTTTGTTTCAATTCGTTCTTCGCGCGTTGTATCTTTTATTTTAGTTCTTTTGCACCTTTCTGTACATTTATTATGTAATATTTTTCTAATTTTCATCTTTTCCATGATGTAGCCTTTTATTATAAATCCCAGTTCTCACTCTTCAATGTTCTTTTTATTAAATCCTTGTATGCACTGTATTGATAAATTCATAATAAAGTAAATCAAAGCAATTATTTGAAAAGTGATAATCAAATAATTAATGAAATTGTATTGAATTGTAAAATAAACGCAAAATTGTCAAGAGATTCTCGGAAGGTTAAAATTTAAAATTTCAAGTTTTAAAATAAAGTTGTAAAGTACGCAAATTTATGAATTTTAGCATTGTATCAATTAGAAATGGTTTTGAAATAAACTTTCTTCGTCGGAATTAAGGTACACTAGAATACTGAACTGGGGCAAAGAAGGAGCTGTCCCAAACCCAAAGTTCAAAGTGGTTATAGGTGCAATAAATGAAGTGTGACAGACAGAATGTCAAATTTTTCGCACAACTATTTGTCAGTTTTAAATACCAACGATCGTGTTTAGAATTTCTTCAAAAAAGAAAAATGGTAAGCATATGCATAAGCATATGCTTATGACATGTCATGGAAAGTGAGTCTTAGAACTATTTATTTGCAAATTAGAGCTACATGTAAAGTACGTCGCAGCATCTGCATGTTATTGTGAACTGAGACAAAAAAAAATTTATCAAGGGCTTCAATAGCTGAAAATCTTTTTATTATTCGTGATGATTCGTCCATTTAAATATAATATTCACCATACATAATAAAACGCCATCTAGATGACCTCACACTCGAGCTGATATGTGATTGCAGAAAATTCATGTTTGCATGACTACTTCCAACTCAACGGATGAATCGATGGCAATCCGATTAGTCCTGAAAGGCGAAACAGCTGTCATTACCTTCCGTGCTGCGAAGTAGTTACAAGTCTAGATGGTGCCGACCTAGTTCTTCTAGATGACGTTAGTACACTTATATAATTTCCTCATAGTTCAATTTTGTGTGCCTACAGTTTATTGTAAAACTTTCGCGTAAACCAGCACAATCAAGTAATAAGTTTTACTACTTTTTAGCTGTGTGAACGCCTGATTTTGAATTTAGGTTATGCTGATACTGACAGAATTGCAATATTGTCGTTGCCAAGTAAATACAATTCTTTCGCCATCCTTATTAATCAGTAAACACTTAATATCTACTCATACACACTCTTTCAATATCAATCAGTGAATGCGAGTCGATAGAGATAATTTAAACAAAAGAGTATGCCAGACTGCTTATTTTCCTCAGTTGTAATTTTTTTTGGCGCTCGTCGAGTTATTTAACTCAGAATTTTTCACTCGTCGACATATTGTCTACCGCGATCCTGGGAAATTTTCATCATTAAATGTCTTATATGATTGCATTATAGCATTTTTGGAAATGCGATTGTTTCTTTCAATACCATATTTTAATAATTTGGAACAATAATAATATTTCAAAAAAATTCTCTACAATGAAATTAAAACTATTGAAATACAAAAAAATATATAGACTCATCACGAGAAAAAATAATTAAGTGAAATTGAAAATGTTATGCAGTGCCCTAAAGATGTTTAAATTCCGTAATTTGAAAATCATGATTTGTGTTTTATAAAACCGCTTACGCTGCCGTACATTTGAGTACTTGGAACGAAATTAATAATCATAATAATGCAGAAAAATAACATGCAACGACGGAAAATTAAATAAAAGTAAGAATTAAGAGTAGATACATATGCCATTATAGCCATGACTAGGCGGTGCTAGGTTGGTTGATAATAACTATAACTATTACCACGATTCTAAAACACCACCAGGAGCAAATCAGTTACTTCTATCATCTAAATTGTGGCGCGTAACGTGGGGACGTTATAATTACACGAACTTACGAGCTTACGACTTTATGAAATGTACACATGTGTACTGACGTCAACATTAAAGCGATTAATATAAGATATCGAAATAGTAAAAAAAATATTGTAAAGATATGTGTTGTTAACATCACATACTATAATTCCAACTGTTAAGAAATCTATTCATTGTACCCGTAAATCTACTTAAAAAACCTTTAAATTATTGCAATAATCGCCATCGCTAATTGTGAATGTTGAAAAAGTGAAATATAGAGGATATACTGGATTAGATAGTTATGAAAGTATTTTCATACAAAGAAAAAATAAGGCATACTGACACAGACAGATTTATGTTAGATTAGATTTGCATACATGACTACTTTCTTTCTTGGCGCTTCATAAATTTTTGTTAGTTTACGCATTTGATAAGTTTGAAACAACAAAAGGGTTAAGACAGGGCTGCTCAATGAGCCCTGTACTCTTCAGTATATAATAAGATATAAGTCGGAGATGGAAGAAATCTTAAGGAAATGGTAGGTAGGGAGAATCATGATAGCAGAGTTGAAAGTATGGGTCCTTGCGTATGCGGATGGCGTGATAGTGATGGAAGGTTGTATGAAGGAGGTGATTGAGAGATTTTTGAAAGAAGAAAGCTGGGAGTGAATGTAGGCAAAACGAAGATTGCGTTGTTTAGGAGAGGAGGGGGAAGAAGAACGAGGGATATTTTTAAAGGGTAGGAAGAAAGGATTGAGTGTGCAAGAATTTAAGTGTATAGGGTGTGTTTTTTCTTAATGTCGAACGACGAAAAAATATATTAGGTATGTATGTAAAAAGGCGAGTATGACGATGTGGAGATTGTGGCGCAAATGGTGAAGATGGATACTTGATTCTGTTAGAGACAATATTATGTTGTATTCTTGAGGAGTATATTACTGTATAGGGCCGAGGTATGGTGGAAGAAGGAAAATAACTGTTTTTGAAGGGTGGAATCAGGCGAGAAAACAATGGAATGGTATGTTATGCTACAAGAGATACATTGTATCGAGTCAAGTTGAGTGCTCTAAGGAAATTAGTAAGGTGGCAGATGAAAGTGCGGTACGAGGAAGTGTGATAGGGAGAGGTAATGAGAGAGCTTCCATAGAGGGGTAGTCTGACACGTTAACGAGGAGGTGGGGAAGAGTAGATAACGGATGTTAGAAGAGAAAGTGGTGAATCGAATGGAAGAAGTGGAATTCCCGAAAAGGTAGAAAACTATTTTTTAAATACTATATTAATTTCATTTACTCTTAGTTCTGTGATGATTTTGCCTTCTTTTGTTTTCACTTGTTGTTATCTATATTGTGGTTTATTTAAAAAAAAATAGTACTAGTACATTTTCTGGTTTATTTTTTTCTCCACTCGTTTACCATACTCCTAATAGGATTTACGCGCTTCTTCTCTAATTATCGGTTTAACCTCTTTTTTCTTGTGAATATCTTTTCCAAATCTTCATTTTCCCTTTCACTTCACTTCATACATCGTCACTCCACCATGCTGTTAATTTTTTTATCATCTTTGTTTTAGTTTCTTCAAGGTTGTCCCAAATGTCATCTAGGCTATCCTAATCCCTTGCATGTGTCTTCTTCCACCACTTTTTGATATTTAGTTCTATTACCTGCATTTAGTTTATACAGTGTTATCTTTTTCCTTCTTATGACGTTCACCTTCATCTAAAATTTTTGTTTGATCCATTATTTTTATTTCTAGTAGGTAATGGTCGCTTCCTATGTCATATCCTGTCGTCACTCGAGTATCAATATTACTTTCTACGATTATATAATCTATCCATAATAGATAGCCATTTCTTTGGTAAATTTTCTGCTGAAACATAAATGTTATCACTAGATTACTATCTTCACAAAATTCTAATAATCTTCACCCATTGTTGTTTAGTTTGTCTTCACAATGTGCTCCTATTACTCGTTCCCATTTATCTATATCTTTCCCGACTCACGCATTGAAGTTCATCGCTAATATAAATTTCCCTCTTTTTCGCGTGGTCCATATACTTAATTGTTGTTTTAATTTCCTCTTCCCTTTATATCTCTAGGGTTAACGTTATTTCACTAATATATCCCTATTTTCTAATGTATGGTATCTAACTGTCTCCCACTCCTCCATATATCAGTAAATTCTCTAACTCCTGTGGTCCTTTTCCTTTCTTTTCCGTTTCCATAAAACCTGTAAATTATACTTTTGCTTTTTCCCTACTTTCCGCCAATTCTTATTTTTTACCACTTATTCCGGATACATGCCATGTTGCTGCTTTGCATATTTCTTTAATTTAATGTTCCTTTTCATTATTCATTCTTCTTGTTGTTTCCACCTCGACCTGTTATTTCCTTTGAATATGTTCTCTGTTTTCTAGTTTTGTAAGTGCACCTTTCCTCTTCCCATTTTCTCTCGTGCATCCTTTTGTTCGTTCCAGCTGTCTGGTTTTCTTTTTTCAATCTATACATTTCCGCATTCTACCGCAATTCTACCGCATCTTATTAATCCACTTGTTTCTTTTATTCTTTTTTTATCATCGTTATTATTTATGTGTCTCTCTCCGGCTCGATTTAATTCCACATGCTGTTTAAAAAAAACACTCTAGCTCTCCTTCAAAGATTTTGTATCCATATTAACTCCATACATTATTACTTGATCTTTCCTGCTCTCCCTTTGAATATTTTCCATAGCTTTACTAATGTCTTGCATTTCGTTCTTGATTAGGTTATATTCTTTTTTCCTATCCATGTTTTCCTTCTTTAAATTTTCATTCTCGGCTTTTATTTTTATTATATCCTCATTACAAGTCCCTTGCTATTCTTTATTTAGTTTATCCTCATTTTCTATTGCCTTCTCCTCACTTTTCGTATCCTTTTGATCTTTCATTAAGCCTTGCCATTTTCTGCTTGCTTGACCCTGGTAATTTTTCTGCTTTTGTTGGAGGTATCTGTCATGTCCTTCCCTTCTTTTCTCTAAGTGTCGTTATCATCTGTGGAGTAGCCCTCGCTGTCTCGTTCTGGCTCTTCACTATCTGTCCTTCTTGGAAGGTCTCAGATATTATATGTTTGGCCAATTCGAGATAATTACAGTATCCATGCTAATTCCGTCTCTGTATTATTTGTACAATTCCAGAGTAATGCAGCAGTTCGATTCAACCCACTCGAAAACCACGATATACGTCAGCGTGGCAACTCCTTAACGGTTTTCCTGAAATTTCACTACACTTTATTGATATTAATCTGATAATTTAACTTTGTTAAAAACACTAAAATATTTCACTGTGGAAATGAGCCGATACGTTGGGGTTCCCGTAGCCACTTTGTGTTTTAAATTGATTTGATGCTTTATTATTATCATGTCACCAATTTGTAGTATAATTTTGTTCATTATTAGTATCCGTGCCTCATGTATCCTCTAATTTGCAAGTCTTCCAACAGGGTTATTGTTCGTTATAATTTTGAACAAATCAAAGTTTTGTGCCGCGATTATACAAAATCTTTTTCAACAAAACATGATGTCATAGAGACGAAAATATCCAAATAAATGTAATCATGCTTATCTACATATAAGCTAGACGGTATGTTTGAATATTGCAACACTAGATTTATTAGACCAATGCGCGCTCAAGAAATAAGATGTGTCTAGAATAAAAAATATACAATACATAATTTTATTGTAAGTAAATGTGATAATTTCAATGAATACACAAAATTATCCAATTAAGTTTTACGATCAGTTTAAATCTTATAGGAACGAAAAATTCGCTTAAGCTGCAATAAACAACATAAAGTACTACACAACGCTCACGCATGCGTCTAGATGTATGAAGAGGAGCAATCGTAACGCTGTAATGCACATCTGGATAGGGATCTAAACGCTGTTTTAATGGTTAATCAACATGCTGTTAGTGAGTCGGAGCCGGACTGTAACTCATCCTATTCCAGACTATCTCCCTGTCCATCTTGGCCCTTGTTTATACCGCTACTCTTAATCTCTGGCGCTGCGCTGCTGCCTTTACGTATATTTTAAATATCTTAACTGCAAATGAGCTCTGGCAGTTTTCTTATTAGATCGAACGTCGCGGCGCAGTTTATACCATACAGCGTTGCATCGCATACAGTAATTGTTCATGTTTGAGATGGTGGAGTAATTATATCAAAATAACTCAAATGCAATAAATTTACATCTATTTCGAAATATCGTAGAAAAAGGTGTTTACAGTTTTTAATTAATTTATTTATTTGCATATTTTGTATGGCGCAATAGACGCAAATATATTTACGTGCGAAAGCTGCGGCAGATGCGAGCACGAAAATCATAATAATTCATAAAAATTGCAGTATAAAATTAAATTTCACGGACGGATATCGCGATAACGTCTGTTGGAAACTAAATGTCAATATAATTAGCCATAAGTTAGCAGGAATTTACGATTATGTCGGAAAAAATCGTCCTAATAAACATTTTAAATTAAATATGAAATTTACGATTACGTCAAATATTAAAGTTATTTAGTGAGCCGATCGAGCCATATTTTCAACGTAAAACGCATTCAAACTGTATTTTAATATTATTAAGTATAATTATTATTTACAACGGAGGTTGGTAATTTGTCGGACCGTTGCATGGCTTAAGATTAAATTGAGATTGATGTAGAAATTATATTACTTGCGCATTCTTCTTCCAGATCGGGGCGGTACGATTATTTTTTCCCGGTAATAATACCAAACAACTGTTGATTTGTCGACTTTAAAATATTCATTACTCAATATTTTGTTGCAATTTCGAAGGTTTGAACAACAATTTCATTGGAATTAATTGATAATGTGCGCGGGCATGCAGATTAATTTAATTAATTTTTGCTTGTAGTTTTTTTGATAATAATCCAGTTTCGGTTTCTTATTCTAGCGATGACCAATAATTGCTATTACTGAGGTATTTAAGCAATATAATAAGAAAAATGTGTTTTAATGCATATTACAAAATCTTCTACGCCGATCATTTTAAAGGGAAATAAATTAGTAATTCTTAAATTATTTCAAGAAATTGTTAAATTATCTTTATCAATTAAAAAAAGTGGTTCATATAGCTTTAATTGCAGAATATTTCCTCTTTCAAAGGCTGTGTATATAAATGATTGCTCCACCTCTTTTCGTTTATGACCAATAGCGACAAACAGAGTTCGCATTTTTTCTCGACTTCCAATTGTAAAATTTACTTCACCCATATTCAATCAAAAGAAATTGGTAGGTGCGATTGCCTGAACAAACTAAGCCTGGCTCAATTCAATATAGGTTTGTGTATGAAAAGTAAAGTGAACAACTTAGAAAGGCATGACAGAGACCCACCTACTGTTTGTGTAGAAACGACTTGGTATCTTATATAGGTTTGTTATTGTATTTCTACCATGCTAGCCAGATATCTACTCCTATGGACAACACACTTAACTTCCCCAAAAATGAAAGCAAATGAATATTTTCTAAAGCATTAAAAATTTTAATGAAATTTTAATCAATGAAGAACACCAAGCTTATTGAATGAATTTAAAGATCATAGCATGTGCAATTTATTAATATTGATTATTAGTTTGCAAGAATATAATAAAAACTTTCAAAACAAAAAAAAACATCCATGAACCAGTGAATTGTTAATTGAAGGTCGTGTTTATGCCATATTTAACTAAAAATTTGAATGGTAGTAATAACGAAATTTGTTTTTCGATTCAGTTGGTTGTATGTATTTATATCTCATCCTTGTAGATAGTGGTAGTGATTTTCAGAAAAAAGTTCCATGAACAAGCTTAGAAACGTTAATTGTTTTAATTTAATAAAATAACCCCAGAATATACATAAATAATGTCGAAAAATGTTTAAAATTGGAAACGGCACTTCATGTCGGGTACAAATTCTTCAAAAAATGTATATACTGGGCATTCGGTCTACATATGGGGCAGTACAAAATGTAACACTTAATATAAAAAGTGACATACATTACTTATTAAATACATAAACAGATGTCAGCTACAACGGCAGGTATTTAAAATAAATGCTTGCTTTGTAGTAGGAGAGTTACGTTAGAACTAGCATTGTATCGAGTCACGTGGCATACGTTACTCTATCGTAAACTTGTGATACTTTCGCTCGATTATGTGTTCAACCAAATAACTTATATTATTCTTTGGATTGAGTATTTTATTCAGATTAACGGGACAAGGTACTACAACCCACGGATTCGCAAGGCGCCCACAGAACAAACGAACTATGTTAGGGCATATTATAACACAGCGATCGAAAAACTTTATGACGCTGCACGGGCTAGCCAGCAGCACACCGTGATTTGGTCAACAATCAAGGAAATATCTCAAAATGGGTTACAAAAGGAAATTATAATATCGCAAGCAGTAGAGTAACCAACACGAGCGGAAATACTTTCATACTAACAGAGCTGGGAGTAGATTTGGCGCTACTTCCAATTGTGGCACTGGTCCTTTTTATAACAATCGTTATAGTAAAAATCAAATTGAAAAATTACGGTATACGGGTTTCAACGATTACGCAAAAGAAAAAGCCATCAATTTGTTCGAACTGACGTTTCGCTTCTTTATCGAAGTATTTTCAAAGCCTAGAAGGTATGCAATACTATAAAAAAAAGAAAAAAAACTTTTAACACTCTGGTCACGAGAATTGGAGATGGTATCGTCAAACTTAACTGGTATCAAAAACCCATCTTCATTTCAATTTAACATAGCCCTTTCCAACAAATCTTAAATGCCATTTTAGGCCTTAAACATAGAATATGTGTGATTTCTGATTGTTAATTAAAAATAACTACCTTCCAATACTTCTCAGTAAATTACTTTTCTCAAACCCTCCTCCCAGACAACAAATTGAAATTCCCCAACAAACAGCAAAAATTTATAAAAGTTTCCCATACATGCCCCAACTATCCCAATCTATAAAAAATATTCGATGGCACTAGCATTGTAGTCGCCAACAAGATTGCTAAACCTGTTGGCAAATTATTTTCTACTACGAAGGACAAAACCCCAATTCTTTTACATAGTAACGTCATTTACCAAATTCCTTGCGATGAATGTATATATAGGGCAAACCACTCAATGTCTTAAACAAGGTATTACGGAACATAAAAGTCACACTTTACTCATACCTAAATGTTGTGCCCTGGCTACTCATGCCACTGACAATGGCTATCACATAAATTACAACGAAATCGTTTAATAACCATCTTCAAGGACATTTATGGAAATGTGTTACATTGTTTACTAGCCACATGCGATAATTTCAAGAAATATGAAGACAGTTTTAGCGCTATCTATACAGAACTTCTTACAAAATTTTCACATTTAAATTAACTTCAAATCGGTTTTTTCCTTCGTACTTTAGTTTTTGAATAGGAGGCGATCTTGACGACTACTCTTTTCTTTAAATTTTCCATTTTTCTGTTTTCCGTGATTTGTTTCCTATATTTTTATCCTATGTGATAGGTCTTATAAATACCCTTTCTCTTTAACGTTAATTATGAGTTTTTTTCAAATTTTAATTCATTGACCTTAAATAAATACACATTTGAACTTTTCAACTCCCCCTCGTAACTTGTTCAATGCTGGTGGATTTTTATTACTTTAAGTTTGGCAGGTCATAAGGTTCATTTCCGCTGTTTTTTGAACGTTCGTTTTTGTGCGCATAAAATTTTTATACGTTTTGGTTTTCAGTTAATGTGTTACAATTTTTGGACGCATCTCATTCACAATGTGATTTATTAAATTTAAATTAGTGTTAAGGGGCATATTTATCACTTTCACTTGGAATTTCATACATCTAATATTTCATGTAAGTAATTTTTGTCTTTCTTCTTATAAATTGTTTAAACAATTTTTCAAAGAATTGTATACCTTCTAGACTTTGAAAATGCTTCAATAAAGAATCGAAACGTCAGCTTGAACAAATTTATGGCATTTTCAAAATAGTGAGTCACTATCGATGTGTGTGGCCTGGCGTTGTTCTGGCGGAACACAATTCCTCTCCTATTGGCCGAGGCTGGGCGATTGCTTCCTTCAGACGGTCCAATTGTTGACAGCACAGGTCCGAATTAAGAGTTGTGCCGTAAGGGAGCAGCTCGTAGTAGATAATTCCCTGCCAATCCCACCAAAACCTTCCTAGTCGTCAATCTTGGCTTGGTCACTGTTTCCGCCGGCTCACCGCGATTCGACCACGACCGTTTTCGCTTGATGTTGTCGTGTTCCACTTTTCATCACAGGTCAGCAACCGCATCAGAAATTGGTCAATTTTATTGCTATTCAGCAGCGATTCGCAGATGGAAATTCGGTCCATGATGTTTTTTTTTTACGTTAACTCCCAACCATCGAGCTTCTTTTTATATCCAGCCTTATTCAAATGGTACCAAACGGCTTTTCGTACAATCTTTAGCTGATGGGCAATCGAAATACTGCTTAAATTACGGTCGGACTCGACAATGTCCATGATTTTATCGATATTTTTGACAATTGGCTTTCCAGTGTGTGGTGCATCTTTGACATTGAAATTACGGGAACAGAATCGACGAAACCAAAATTGCGCGTGATTGGCTGATACAGTATCAGGACCATAAACACTATTCACATTTTCAGCCGTCTGGCTTGCGTTTTCGCCTTTATCGAAGAAAAAATGTAATGTATAGTGTATTTTCTCTTTGCTGGTGTTCATTTTTGACACGCGCTCAAACAAAATTGAGTCAACAACAACACTTGTTATAAATTTTTTTTCAGATAGGCAAGTAATATTCTGGACGATGTTGCAACCAAAGTTCATGGTGTTTTAGATGAGAAAATGGCCGAAACATTTAAACTTAAAACTGCGGGCAGTCTTCTAATATGAATCGATAGAGAAGAGGAAACAGCGAATTGCCTGATAGATTCTATTGAATTGTAAATGAGTGTGTAGATGGTGCATTTCATATGAAACTGAAGGTAAATTAAAATAAAGATTTGGCAAAAATTGTTGAAAAATTAATAATGAGCGAAATAAAATTAAAATATAAGGGAAGATATAAAGAAATTAAAGAAGGAAAATATGTAAAGTAAAAGGACACTTGAAAAACGAAAACAAGGGCAGTCGATGCAGTTAAAGTATGGGGCAAGGCGAAGTGAGCAGAAAATTGTAAAAAATGAGTAGTAGTAGCGATAATAAGGAAAACTGTCCTAGCAGTGTAGATAATTATAAAAGCAAGCTAAAAATTAAAATATATGGAAGCTAACGAGAAATTATAAAAGGATATAAAACTAACCAAGGACAGGAGAAAAATAGTAATAAAAAAATACATAACAAGGAGAATAAATAATAGAAGAATTAAAAATTAAAGTAAGGACTGTCGATAAAATCTAAGGACGATAAGTAGAAATATTGTAGAAAAAGATAAGCCTAGAAGTCTCTACTTAATTGTTTTATGTTTATAGCAGTGTAATTTAATGATATCCAGATACTAAATAAAAATGAAATTTAATACTGTGAGTGAGCTGTGTGACGATGTGAAACATGATGTATGAATGAAAGTCATAGAATATCCAGATCTCAGCCCCGGGTAGAATTCGATTGAACACCATTGGATGAGCTATTTTGAAGGTGCTAGGACGCCCAGCGGCCCCAGAACATGTAGCCTTAGAAGAGCGGGAGGTCAGTGTTATCAGGTAATATCAAGGCAGTTCTACAATTTATTGTTATCTAAGTGTTAATCTGGTTATTGAATTACATTTTTTATTCGCACATGACCACTATTAAGTGGTTCGGTACATTTTTGAGCTGTGATCTTTTAATTTGAACAAAAATAGTCGATTATGTTAATTGTGAGGAAGTGGCGAAGTGCTTCACGCATATATGTTTATCTATAGACAAAGGCGCACCTTATTCTGTAGGCTACCAATATTTTTTTTAATATCTACTCTTATAGAAGCTTATATTCAGTACAAACATAAATCAGCACTAGAACGTATGTATTATATGTAAACTATATGTAATTTTCTTCAGGTATCGTCGACCTGTCGTAAATTAAGTGATATATTTTTCCATTTGTTCGCATCATGTCAACAGATTTTCGCCTTAATTTGAAATTACACACCGGCGAACGTAAGCGTCACATTGTGAAGAATTTATATACGAAATCTGCGACAGCATCTGAGTTCATTACGTGTAATTATCTCTGCGAGCCAAGAACAAGCAAATACATAAAGCCGTTTCTACTCTAATAACATACGCGAAGCGTATTCAGATTAATCCCGGACATCAATCTTGCCCCGTTCTTTGTCTTAACTGTTAACAGCGCCACCTGTGCGGACCATTTCGCACGCATTAGCGACCGCCAGGACACGCCACGACAAGGCCATGATTTGCAGCCACAGTTTATAAACAATTGCTGAGGTTCGCTCCACGTTTGCCTCGACTACCTGTTTTTCTCTCTCAGGTATAAGTATCTCCAAGAAGGAGCGAGATGGTTGCATTAACTCAAATGCAGTTTACGGTACGCGCCCTGTCCGCAGTCGCAGTCTAAGCAGACATTTGCCTAACGTATTATCTCATAATTCCCCGAGTTGTGTTTAAGTAGCACGTTGGTCTCGCCCTTTGATATATAGAGGGCCCCTGCCAGCCTAATGTGTACTTAAGTTATTTGCACCCATCTGGGAGATAGTTTAGTTTAGTATTTTGAAAACGGTTATATATATATATTCGAAACAACGAAGCTAAACTCCGTGTGGTACCCTTCTATATTTTCAAAAGAAAACTACAAAAAGGACCAAACCTAATTAGATTACTCATTTGCATAACTTTTATTAGTTGCAAAACGCAGATCTTTTCAAACAATTAGATAGTATAAAATGTATAATTATACAGCTCTGTCTCTATGTTGGTAGATATTTTAAAAATTTCTCTAACAATATTGTACGGTGGACCATAAATAATAATACTGCTAATAACAGTATTTGACGTATACTCTGGACCCTTTGTGTCATCAAAAATCATTGAGCGTTCAATAAGCGCTCAACAGGTTCAACGTTTAGGTTCTAATACGCTATTGATCGATATCATTATGAGAATTTAAAATATTTATACGTGGAAAAATATTGGATATTAGAATAAATAGAGAGATATATTAATTTTCTGGAGCATTCAGTTTATGCAATTTCGAGTAAAATTGAAACCGCATAAGAGGAAAAAATCGTCTTGTGTCTTCGTCTCTTCGGTCGAAAAAAGTCGTGAGAACCGACAAGGTCACCGTATATTCCACATTCCTGACGATCGTTAATTATTTTTATTCTTTCTTTTTCGGATTTATGATATGCGGTTTGTGTTTTAACATAAACTGAATTATTTTATGTGACGTTTTGTATTTTTCTTGTCGCTGGCAACCACCGATTACTGTGGAACGGTTAACGATCGTCGATAAATTTAAGCAGAGAAAGTGTTAACTAAACTGTAATTTTAATGTGCAAAATGAAACAGTATTCATGTCGACTTTGGGAACGAATTAAAAAAAAAGAAACACTACAAAGTTACCATTGGCCACAAAATGGTACAATAATGTAATGATACATTTGTTTCCTTCATGGGAAGTTGATTATGAATACGTTGATTGAATATTGGTCCTTTAGGGAACACTATCACCATATACAATACGTTAGACAAACAATAGTATATTGTAATACTAGTTGCACAAGACATTCAATTGTCGCACGTATGGGTTGGGTTGGATTGGGTTTGCAGCGCGAGGAGCGAAGGGACGAGTGCTCCAAAGGAATAAATGCGACCAAGGTGCAACGAGTGTTACATGCTATTTTTCTATTTCGCTTTAATTAATATATTTAATTTAATATTAAGATATAAAAACTATTTAGTGAGTTTTAATCTCTTAGGTTGGGTATGAGTGACATTCGGTATTTTGACATTTCAGTTTAAAAATACCGAATTTTCAGAACTAGACCACAATATTAACGCCTTTCTACTTTACCAACATGAGGTTTCTTCGGTGATCGGTGCCATTAGTCTATTAGCAAGTAATGTCAACAACCACCAACCTTACCGGAAAAGTCACTAAAAGCGGTTGCACAAAATTCCATTTTATCTAACTACTTTTTGTAAAAACAGTGTCATTGTGAACGCGAAATAGCAAAAATCATTTTCTGAATTTGTGTGTAAAGATAAGGTCGGCGGTAGTTTGACAGTTACCGAAATTGTATAAAAATAACCACATTGCCGTCAGTGCCAAACTGTACATCTTGTTTACATTAGTTTTTAACTGATTATTGGGTAATTATTGTTTATAAAGCCGAAATAACTTCGAATGTAGACAAAGAAAACATAAACATGTCTGAAGGTGTCACAAATATGTACAATTGTTCAGTTGTCATAAATAACTATGTCAATAAATTATAAGTAAATGTTGCAATAAATTTGAAAATTTTATGAAGGTCGCCTAAAAAATTTTGTGTGCACCACGGCCAAAAAGTGTTTTTTCGTCCTCGTTTGCTTTCCGACCTCGGCTCCGCCTGGGTCGTAAAGAAAACTCGGCCGAAAAAACAGTACTTTTTGGCCTTGGTACACAAAATACTAAAGCGTCTCAAACATTTTTTTACAAAAATCTTATTTAAAATGTTGTTGCATTTGATGAGTTCTATTACCATTTGGTTTATACCCTTGCTGCACTCCTGGATATACAATAAGTAATATAAACTGCAAAAAACGGTAAATTAGTATATATAATTAATTTAATAAGACTATAAAGTTTATTTACATTATTTAATCATTACAAAATTTTATTAAGGAAATAATATTTGACAGGGAAGTTGATTGATAAGATATAAATTAAAAAACTTAACTATATAAGAGGGAGCACTTTAGGCTAGATAGTGTACAAGAAATCTACAACCAAATGAACCAAAAGATCAAATAAATCAATATTTACAACTGAATAAATTAAAGGGAAAGCTTCACTTTCATTATAAAACATTAAATACCCCACCCTAAATTTATTGGTGTTGGTGTATTTAAAGAATTAGCATGTATAAGTCACATGGATCTCAAATCTTATAATTAAAGTTTAGGAGTTAATTAACCTCGGAGAGTAAAGATTCGGTTTTTAATAATTAGAGTCGACGTTATGTTTTAATAAGATCTTAGTTTTTTTAAAGGCCTCGGATATGTTAAATATGTTCTTTTATTAGAAATTCAAATACAGACGCTTTAACCCTCTTACCGTCAACTTTGGATTAGAGAGAGAAAGTCGCGTTGTTTAGCCGGAATACGTAAGAAATTAAATTTATTTATAAGAATGGCGAGAATCATATTATGAAACGGGGTTGAAGGCAGGTTTTTCTTACCTTCCTCTAAGATTCGTTAAAATGCATGTTCGTTTCGCTACCATAATGATATTTTATTTGCGTGTTCTATTGTAACTGGTTTCATCCTAGTTTTGTAATGAACTTAAATAAAACTTTACCTGGTTGTTTTTATTGATTTTAACCGTAAAAGTTACCGCAAACCTCGGGTTACCCTCGCCCAAGTTTGTAACTATAATTTGACTAAGTAAACGTTTGCTTGTGGGCTAGCGAAATAAATATAAATTTGCTCACAAGTGGACGTTGAGAAACCTTTGAATGATTATCGACGAGAACGGGAAAACCGTCGAATTAATTTAAAAAAAAAAACAGGAATCGGCTCACTCGAAAAATAGTCCTACTTCTCTGCAAGAATACCCTTTTGGTGACCGAGTTCTTGGATATATTTCCGGTTTTCGTTCGGTTTGCTCGTTTTGCCATTGTTTTTATTTGTGATGAAGCGGAGCGACCAATTGATACCCAGGCGCACTGGTAGATAATACGATGATGAATTTAGATCGATACCGGATGCGGGTACTTTTAGTAAGTCCGAAGGTGTTTAATTTGCAGGTGATAATTGCAATTGCGCTGCGTTGGATTACTCTGTCGACAAATTTTTCATGCTGGTTTTTGCGCTTTGTGTACAAAGCGAATACGAAATGTACGGAAAAGAATTAACAGAAGAAGAAGAAAAACTGCCATCGGATGTAGAAGATGCAAGATTGCTCGAAAAATCAAGGATGATGTATGAGAAGGAATACCAGTCGTTTAAAAATTGAAAACGCATCAAGAATATCAATAGTTTGAGTACAAAAGTGCTTTTGGAGTATTTTTCAGAAAAGTTGAAGAAACTGAGGTCATCGTCATTATGGTCGATTAATTTGACGCTGAAGCGTATGTTGTTGGTGAATGAAATTTGAGACATTTCCAAGTAAGTAATGCTTTCGAATGTAATAACAAATGATATCATAAAATCTGTACAGATTCGGCAAGTTAACTGCTTTACTGAAAACCCTAAGTGGAGGATACAAAGCTAAAAAGGTCAAATCTTGGAGCCATATGACATTTATTAAAACTCTGAAATAAGCTTCGGATGACGTTTATTTGTTGTATGAAGGTTAGAGTTTTATAATAATAATTATAATTGCTGGTCTATATTTGTGTTTGGAATTGCAGGTTATTGCTATTTTTTGTGTGCATGGAGCGACTACGTCCAATTAATTGCACAAGTTAGGAGTGTCTAATTTGGACGACAGAAAATCGGTGATAGTCGTTTCATTGTTTGATACTAAAACAAAGCAGGATAGGTCGTTTTTTATTACTGACAAGGAATGTGAAGTGAGTTTCTTGCAAATTCTGAGAAAGTATATCACCCAGCGCCCCAAACACGTACCTCACAATAAATTTTTTGTCAACAACCGACAGAAATACTCCACTACTCAACCGGTCTCCGATCCCCAAGAAGATTGCAGATTTCCGGAAGCTACCAAATTCAGAAATGTACGCGAGACACTGTTTCCGTCGTTCTGCAGCTACCGTGTTGTCAAACTCTGGTGCTGATGTAGTATCAGGGAAACGCTTGGGTGAGTGGAAATCGTCATCCGTTGCAGAGACGTACATTGAAGAGTAGATAGGTAGTAATATTGCTTTATCCAAGCGTGCGCTTGGAGGACAAGAAAATCAATTCAGCAACTCTGTACAATTGTCAAAGCAAACAATAACAAGTTGTGGTGTTCCAAAAATAAATGTTACAATTATTGTTGTAGTTAACCCTTAATATGTTGGACTATGTAAATTTAATTGAATAAAAAATTTTAAACTTTTTATCTACCCTTGCTGTTAAAGTGTTACTTTATCTACCCTTGCGGTTAAAGCGCTACTTTATCTACTCAAAAAGTTGATAAAACATAGTTTAACATCTGCCATAGAAAAAAATAAACAATATTCAAGAGAATGAACCCGTTTATCTAACTGCGAGTAAACAAATAAAATATGTATAAAAACATTACAACACCGTTAAGTGATTCGCCATTGAACATACTACATATATTCCAATTGGATGAAAAGAAATGAGGAAGTAACGGCCAAATTAGGCGTGATACATCATCGAATGAAGCAACGATCTTGTGTGATAGCAATGGCTCGATTTTGTAAAAAGTAAGAGAAACAAATTAAAACTTTCATACAGTAAGTTTGAAGATGTTTTCCTATCAATGCTGTTATGTTCAATTAAAAAAAAACAAAACGTGCCAAAGCATTGCTTGTTATATGGCTTAATATTAATAATATGATTGTCAGCAATTTTGCTATTTACATTATTAGAAAGAAAGGAATAAGAAAAACTTGAATAATTATTTATTACTAATTAATATCAAACGAAACAGAAACTAAAATACATTAATAATATTCAAAGTGTTCACCTTCTTTATCCTATTATTAAACAAAAAATTCTATGAGGAAGTTCTTGAACATAATTTCGTAATAAATAGGTTTTGTTCGTAATTGTCAATATCTTGAAATGGCACGTTTATGTAAATTTTGGATTTCAAGTATGCCCAAGAAAAGTTATTTGGAAATAAATCCGGCGACCGGGCCCTAACTCCTAACCAACGACCTGGAAAATGAGTATTAATTTTTTTTTTAACTACAGTTGCAGAGTGAGATGGCGAAAATATTACCAAGGTAATAAAGAAACTAAAGTTCAAGATATATTACTGTCATACCACACCACAAAAGTTGGTGTGTTATGATACTTCTAATAGTTTAAGAAATGTACGAAATTAGTTTATGGCAGATGAATTAGGGATTTCATGAAAATGAAGACATTTTTAGAGAAATTGTTTTCACCGATGAATCATGGTTTTCATGAAGCACCACAGTTAACTCCCAAATTAACAGTTCATACATCCTAGTTCTTTGCTTCTACAATCATTTTTTCTTTTTGATATCCAACATATTGGTCACCATCCTGTTTAAAATTTCATATTAACTGACAGAAACCTGAATTCAACTAAATTGATAGAACTGCTCCAAATACTTATGATGCTTGAAATTCGACATTTATAGATCGATAGGAGGGTTCAAATTAACAGAGCGGTACCGTTAGAGATTTTTAAATAATAATTTCATTGGTCCTTGGATAGTAAGATACGGCCCCATGCATCTTGCTTTGGGCTTACTTGAAATCGAAAATTTACAAAAACGTGCCAATACTGAATTTTGAAGAGTTGTAAGAGTGTATAAGTGCAGTCTGAAGAATTGCGAACAAAAGAAGTTTATTACAAAATTCTTTGGAAGAATTTTATTGTTAAATACACACATGCGACACATAAAAAATTGCAACTTAATCGTATTAAGGTATTTTAGTGTCTTTGTTTCGTTTACTATTAGTAAATAATTTCGCAATTATTTTTGTTTCTTACTTTCTAGTCATGTAAATGACAAAATGGGCAAATGTGACACTAAAAGAATTATATTATTAATAATTCTTGTAATATATGCAACCCATTTAACCAGCAATGTGTCCACATAATTTTTTTAAAATGAACTTGAACAGTGATAAAGTAAAGTCAATGTACACATTGCTTGTTAAAAATATTATTAATTGACTTATTTTTGCTGGAGAGGAGTATGTAAATAACGTATGATATAATGATGATAATAATGTGGGAGGGAGTTTTGGAACAATTTTGAAATTTTAATGCCAACTCTTACCCTTGCAAGTGCGGGTTTATATTTAAGCTCGTAATAAAATATTAACTTGTTTTAAAGCACTTGCAAAATGCCAATTATCAAAATAATTTTAAAATAAAACTATTACAAAATCATATAATAAAAGATTCATTAGTTATTACACTGAAAAAAAAAACACAATAATGTGAACTAAAACATATATTACATGTAAATGAAACTGAAAAATTTTAATAAAATAAATAATAAACAAAATTGATTCTAAATTTGTTATTGGTATTGTATAACCCATAATGCTTATAACTATATTTTAAGATTTTTACAGTATGGATAAAAGTAATTTTATCCATAAACATGCAAAGACAAAGACCAAATCCGATGAAAAGAGGAGCAAAGGAGGCGAGCTTAATTTATTGAAAATTTAAGGATGTTGTTCCAATGATATAGGCAGTAAAGCAGATAGAATTATGCCTTTCGTTCGCATAATTTCACAATATTAGCATATAAAATGACGCGATGCTAATGTTCGGACGCAAACCGCCGCGCGCTCTCTCGCGCAATAAAATACGAGAACCCAATATATGAAACTGCACGTCATTGGTAGTGGTGGTGGCCACGAAGTAAAAATTAATGCGTCCTGGATACTACCTGCAACATTAAACGCAGTAAATCGGGCGCTGAGCAGTTTTGCGCAGTAATTTATGCTTCATATTTTGCGTTAAACGTGTAGTAATTAGAGAATTGCGGTCTCCGTGAAATATAGGTGAAGGGTCGGAAATGTTTATAGTTATTGTGGCAGCCTCAGGCTCTGTTTGCAGATAGATTTTTTACATGCGTATCCTAGATCTCATGTACGTTTGAAAAATAAAAAAATATATAATAAAATGTTATATTCATTTTGTTAATCGGGCATTAAATGTAGCGAACTAACGAAATAGAAAAATGCAACAACTTTATCCAAATTGTTGATTGAAACAATGATATGGATAAGGAATGTATTCACAGACCGGTTGGTAATAATTAACCGAGTGAAGTGACAAATAGTTAACGAAAAAGGAAAATAAGAAAAAAAATGCCAACAAACAAGGGATAAAATCATAGTAATAAAAATATAACAACTTAAAAGAGAAGTAATAAAACTGAAGGAAGGAGCAATTAAATATTGAAAGTTTGTGAGCTAATGACAACCAGACAACACGAAGGAAGAATCAACAAGAGAAGAAGAACCAATTCGTACACTGGTTAGTGAAATTAAAACAAATGTTAATCCTAAAAAACTCCCGGCTTTGATCTCATTATAGGATACATTCAAAAAAGCTTACCATTGTAAGCAATTAAATGAAACAAATTCATAAGCACCGTTCTCAATATCAATATTCAAATTATTAGAGCAACTACTCCTGAATGCACTAAAACCAATAATTCAAACTTATACCCAGTCACCAATTTGGTTTGATAAAAAACATTCAACCATAGAATCATAGACAAAACAAGAAACCAGTAAAAGAAATGGAAGTACATTCATCAATTTTTCTTGATATGGTTTTGATAAAGTGTTGTATGAATGTTTGATTAATAAGACAAAGAAGCTATTACCCACCATTATGAAGAGTTGTTGTACATTTTGAGTAAAACGTGAAGTAGAGATTAAGAAAATTCATGCTGGCGTTGCCCAGGGTAATGTATTAGGACTTATTCTGTATCTGGTGTAACTATGTAAGGCAATTAAAATAAATGAATTAAAGTGAAACAATATATCTTATGCAATGAAAAATTGTTAGACCTCTTCCTGTTACAGGAAAAGTGCCTCGTGTAAGAAAATAGGACAAATAAAGGAAGGGCATGTGAAAAATTAAAGGCGGAGTTAGGGCTTCTAGACTCGTTTTTGTGAGACTAGTCATTATGAATTCTGACGCACCAACGTATTCTCAAACCAGAATAAGGTACATAATATAGTAAATGCTCCGGGGAACGTGAGTAATAGTATCTTGCAACGATACCTAACGACAATTAACAAAAACGTCACTAGAATGCAATTGGGGAGCCCATCGACCTTGTACCTCAAGCCTAGTGCAAAAGCAGATCACAATTTGTGATGTGAAGGTGAATCTCATGTCACAAACCAATTGAATATGTAGGACGGTAATGGACTCTAGTTTCAGGATTTAGATTTTAAAAATGTTGATGATAATAAATTACTGGTTAGTCCACCAAAATAGCAAATGATGTAACACAATAATAATGAACAGTGGTTTTTCTTTGTAAGATACTTTAATATCATCTTCACTAACATTCGTTACTGGGATCTTAAATTAATATCTATCAACTTAGGTGTTAATTAAATTACTTTGTTTTGTGCACTCGTGGAATACGCATTGACGTTTCCAAAAGTATCTATCGAACAGAATGGGTCTTCGGATTTCTATCCAAATACAAGTGTGTTACCCACTCGCGCAATTTGTTGTAATTCAGTGAAGGTTCGACCACTTAGGATATCGATCTATTGGACTTCATCTTTCATAACACAGAGATCAACTTCGTCTTGCACATCATCTAGCTTTGATAAGCCTCGCACAATTCATGTACATGTTACTCATGGTTTATGATCATTACCAAAACCAAATAAATTGACATGTTCTGGTGTTATGTCTAATCCATATTTCAATGCAATATATTCTTTCACCGTACATACTGAACCACCTGTACCTATCAACCCATTAAACTCTATTTTGCGTAAAAAATCATTAATTGCATTATCACATACGCCGTTTGTTGGGACATTCATTTTTAAATGATCTGATTCTTTATACTTTCAGTTTTCCATAGCATTTCAGGCAAGCCAGCGACTATGCCAATGTAATTGCATATAAGATTCGTAATAAACAACATAAACACCTAGGAATTTATTAACCGAAGTGTGTGAATTGTGTGAATTCGTCAATTGATAAAGCAGCAGGACTTCTAACGAGCAACAGAAAATATCCAGTAAACTTATTAGTTAACTCTGCGACAACACAAGAAGAAATATAACAATTTAAAACCTAAGACAGCTGCAGATTTGTATGGCATGACAGTTCCACTCATGAAGCAAATAATTCCGTTCATCAGCAATATTCTGTGCAAAATCTTCAATCAATGTTTAAAACAGGGAATCTTCCCGAAAAATCTGAAGATTGCAAAAGTAATACCGGTGCACAAAAAAGACGACGTAAATGAGTGCAATAACTACCGACCCAAATCTATTTTGCCAGTTTTCTCAAAGATCCTTAAAACAATACTGAAAAAGAGTTAACTGCTTTCTTGGAAAAGAACACAATGTTAAACAAATGTCAACATGGCTTCGGAAGCCACAGATCAACAATCACAGCTCATGTAGATTTGTTGCAAGAAATAGTTGATGCCTTTGAAGATCGTAAGAATGCTCGAATTACTTGCTGCGAGGCTAAATAAGGCATTGGATAGTATGCTCCACAGTATTCTGGAAGCGCTACGGAGTCAGAGGGCCAGCTCTGTCAATTATAAAATCGTACCTTGCAAAGAGAACGCAGCGCGTGAATTGGAAAAATGATGTCTCCTCAAAGGCAAATATTAGCATAAGAGTTCTACAAGGTTCTATACTGGGTCCGTTGTTATTTGTGGTATATATAAATGACCTTCCAGAAAATCTGCACTGTTACAAAACATCTTTATATGCTTATGATACTAATTTTCTGAACATTGCTGACTAGGACCAACTAGAACTTTTAGAAGCAGCTTCTATCAAAGAAGCGGGAAACTGGTTTGATGTAAATGGCCTAAAACTAAATACTGCCAAAACTCAAAGCATGACTTCCAACACGGTAAATAGGAACGACTCAGAGTTGAAATTAATGGGTATCTATTTTGATTGCACATTATCCACTACCCCAGAGGTCGTCGACGGCCATCTTTACCATTCGTAGAATGAAGAGCATAGCTTCCCCGGATATGTGCAGAACGGAAATTCCATAGCTATCTATGGAATTTTATTATGGGGTTCTTCTGTAGGAGCAGAACATTGAATATTGAAACAGAAGGAAGCAATAAGAGTTATGTGTGGGGTAAACAGACTTACTAGCTGCCAAAATTTATTCAAGACACAAGGTCTAACTATATCATCTGTTTACATTCTTAGTTGTTTAAACTTTGTCTTGGAGAAGAACAGTAAATTTGTTTCAAATGCTGTATTCCACTCTTATAACACGAGTTCGTAATCGAACATAACTGAATTAAAAAGACGCAGCACGAATCACATATGACTGAGAATTTACAATAAGCTGCCACCATCCCTGAGCTTTTACCCACCGCCAAACTGATGATACTGCTATTCTATTCAATTTATAATGAGTAACGTTACTGAATATTGATGTTAACATTATGTTTATGTTGAGTTTTTCTATAATAGTAAATTGGAGATTGTGGTTGGCAAATAAATTGAAACAAACTTACCCATACCACACAGTATACTAGTAGTTTTAGTGTGATGAGTACACTGCTGAAAATGACAACTTAGTTGTCGAAATGTACATCTAGTGTTAATAAAATACTGTGTGGTAACGGTAAGTTTGTTTCAATTTTTTGAGTTTTTCTATGAAAAGCGACCTGTCATGTAATTTTCTTGGTGCCAAATAAATTATTATATTATTATTAGTATATTTAACTTCAGTTTTCCATAGCATTTCTAGCTACATGTCGTTTCTGCTGACGTTTATAACACGTAATAATTATATGACTTTCCTTGACGCCTATTTGTCCAATGAACCAATGTGAATCAGTCGACAACAAACTTATAGTTCTTGTCCAAGTTTAAATTATTTAATATATGTTATCTTCAAAAAGGTTAAATAAGCACCAAAATGGCAAACAAATATACTTATTACGGGTGTATAACCAATGGCGGATAGACTAACATGTATTGGCATATCAAACGAACACCGTTTTTCAGGAACTACTGAAATTACATTTAGTTCCTCATCCTCTCCCTAACACGTATCTGTGCCATATTTTCAAATAGATTTAGCCGATATGTATTCTTTTCTTATATTAGCGTTCCATTAAATTTCTATATTTCACAATAATCTACAATGAATGCATGGGATTGAATTTAATTTTTAAAGTGTACCATTCTTTAATAATGAAATGTTGCTGGCCCGTGATTTAAATATACGTAATGTGATTGCTCAAATGTCGTTTTTAATTAAAATAATAAAAAAGCCTACGTACGTCATAAAAAAACTAGCTGATTGGCAATTCCAAATTAATTAATCAATTAATCATATTAAGTAACTGTTTGTACTAAAAACACGATTAAACATTTTATTACTTCATTTTCACCTGAAAAACATGTTATGAGCTCAGAATGAAAAAATATGACGCCTTTATAAGTAACAGCAAATTTATTTCAATTACAAATATCAAACCCCACTATCCCTGTTTCTATGTTCATTTCGACATCGTCGAAATTATTATATACCCCTTACCTGCGTCCGCGTCGGGTTGAAACTGCGTAAAAATTTAATTATTTCTCGGCAATCGCATTCGAGTTTTTTTTTTGTCCTCTCGACGTGCCGAGTTTTTTTCACTTATTGCTTGCTAATTGATACCTTCATTAATACTTAATTAAATAATGACGAAGAAGTTGATAATTGTCGTCGTTATTATTAATTGCCATTTATTTCAAGCCCGATTATTAATTATGTCTGCTCAGTTACTGGATATTTAGAATTGTGAAATCGGAAGACGTAAATTGAATCAATTAAAATACCAACACGATAAGATAATTGCATATTTTTCTCTTCATCTAAAAGCACTCTTTTAATATTTTTACGGAATTTTTAACTAACCACAAATTCGAATTTGATCAGCTGTAAACTAAAATTTTCCATTGGTTTAGAACGTCAAAATTGAGCCTGAGTTAGGCAACAATGGATAAGGCCAATGAATTAACATACAGTACTCTTCTTTCCATGGCATGACATCGCCAATCAGAATAAATATTCAATGTATCAAATTATTACCCAATCTTACAAGGCTCAATTATTTTGATGGAGATTCGATAAACAAATAAAAATTGATTCTGTTTATCATTAATTGATTAATAATTTAACAGAAAATAAAATAAAGACGTAATAAATTATGATTAATTTTAATAACTGGAATTCAGAAGGCCCACGGTCGAAAACTAACCCAGGAGCACAAAAAAGCACATGGAAGTTGTATGGTGCACCCAACCCCAGATAATACGATGCCAATATAATTTATTACGCAGCGATATTTTTCGAAGTGTTGAATTTAACATCCTAATAACTCTTTCGTCGCAGTAACATAGGTCATAAACGGCGACCATCTTTGTGTTCCAAATTTACGACGCTTTTAACGCACTATACGTCTTTGTTCAGAAACATATTAAAAAAGAATTTAAGCCGTACCAAAACAAGGAAAAACAAATCGCGAATTTTACTTGATTTATGTCAGCTTAAAATGTCCGCACATTTTAAACGAAATGTGCTAATTGAATACTTCTATTTAGTGTATATTATTAAGGAATACGACTGCATCATTTTATGGGTGAAGGCGATTATTGAATGCCGTAAAAGCATAATACGAAAACAAATAAAAAATTCTCGGTAACTGGTTGGAGATGCCATTCAATATTGTGTGCTGGACTGGTTGAAGAGAATATAAATTGAGCATATTGCAATGTTTTAAAATCATTGGCATTTTATTAAAATAATTGACGAATAAATCGACTTTGCATTTATTTTAGGAAGAGTCAATCCATACGTCTACATGACCTTGAAAAAACATGTTGAACCTGTAATAACTGAAACATCCAATAGTCATCTGAATATACTACGTTTTAGTGAAACACAATACCATATAGGATACAGCATATAATTAATAACACTATTTTGTTCAATATGATAAATAAATACAGTTACTTACTCGTCATTATTGAAAGGAAGTCCACAAACGACCTAGACACAGTCACTTTTTATAATGTTTTTTTAACTAAGCATATTTTTGTAGGGTTAACTTCTTTACTACTGCATAAATACTATACTATGTATCTAAATTGAACTTCATTTTGGTCTTTTCCATATTGTTCTTCGTCATGCGGACGAAATTTTCAATTATTTGGGAGTCTACAATTACTACATGAGACTGGACCCAGAACTCAATTATGGAATAAAATAATTTAGATTAAAAAGAAGAAAATAACTAACTGAATTGAACTCGAATCAACTAAACCCAACTGAATTGACTGTTTATATTTTTGTTTCAACATTGCCCATCTAGCTTATCTTTCATTTGTCTGCTTCCTGTACACGTAACACAAATGTATTTTTGAAAAACAATTAATCGAAAAATATTGAAACTTGCAAAGTAATTAAAATGAACCAATCAAGGCAGGTTAAAAGGTGTGATCATATTTATTAAATATACATCTGTGTATGTAGGGTGGTTACCCGAATTAGTTTATGAAATTGGTACTAGCGGTGTAACTTTCGATAGGTGTTGCGTTATGCTGTACATCTTCGGCTATGAACATATCATATAAATCATATTTGCGGGTAATTTGAATCTGAGAAATTTTTCAATTTTTTGCGGTGTTTGCCCAGTAATTCTACTGCGAATCTAAGTGTTCTGTTGGTCTGTTTTATTTGCTATGTGGTTTTGGATTTTCCTGTTTTTTCTGGTGTGCGTTTGCCTCCGCTCGTTTTTATTGCTATTCCAGCTCATACCTTCTTATCCCATCTTATATTTTAATTTGTGATATTTTATTTATTTTTTGTTAATGTATGCCTTGATATAATTTGTCCCATCGACTCAGAAATAATGTTATTTCGACAGGAAGTCAAATCGTGCATTATTTTACACTCATTCGGGTTGCACCCATTTTGGTTCCAACCGAACATACACAAAAATATGCATTGAATGAAACACTGACACTGACACTGACAACATACAAATTCCTATAGACTTTAACTCGTCACTGTGATGGCAGAATAAAGAGGGGATGGTTGAATTACTATATCATCGCAATGTTTGCGTTAATTGATTCCTTTGAAATTGGCATAGGTAAGCGACGACGTATTTTATTCAACACACACACAGAGATTTTTATTATCATCCGACAATGCTTTTCGCACGATTACGTTGAACGTAACTCCGACCCGTTCCATTTAAATATTTTAAACTGTGACGTTGGCCTTGAATTTTATACAATTATGAAGCCAATAATAGTAATTTTTTCCGCGGGCGTTTTGAAAATAACTAACACGAAGGCAGGTCAATTTTCCAATTGAAAATGTCGACATGTTGATATTATTTGAAGTTCTTGAAAAAGGTTGGTGGTGTGTGTGTGCGTGTGCGCGCGCTTTGCGTGTACGTGTGTGCATGTGCAAACCGCCCATTTTTGAAAGCAATATATCCACCGGTAGTGACTGTTTGTCCCTGCCGACTGTTTCCCTATATCGAAAACGGCATATTATCGAAAAAGTTGTGGTTATTACAGCATTTAATAATAATGAAATTTTAGACAAATTTAGTTTGAAAAATTCTGTCGAGCTTAAAGTACTTTTTTGTTTTTTGCTTATTTTGTAATAAGTCTGCATTTTACACCTGTTACTTGAAAACATAACTTACTTTATTTGCATTTGATTGAGAAAGATAATCATAGCAACTTTCAGTGACTACAACCTTGTTGGGGTTTTTAAATAACACAAGTTGGGGTGATTTGCAATGAGTTGGCTTTGATGCTGACCTTATTACAATATTTCCATTCAATTATTTATTTTGGGTTGCACATCTTCATTTTTGTTGGCAAGAGCCAAATCTATTAAACACTTTAATGTACTATGAGAGCTGTAGTCAAAAGTAGAAATATTAGCAGCGAATTAAAGACATTTCTTGGAGAAACCATTTTAATCATGTCGAAAATTACTGTAATGTGATTAGTGATTATATATGTTAATTATTTAACTTTAGAGTTATTGTGTATGTTTTTTGACAAGTTTATGTCCAACTGGATAAACTAGATATTATTAAATTTGACATGAATTGATTATTAGTTGGGGGTTTTCAAAGAAAATCTAAAATAAAGGAAATGCCCAACCCAAGCCGATATCGATTTGAAGTTTTAATGGCTCTTTTCGGTTATATGTTGGGTTGGGTTGAGTTCGAGATAGTTCTAATCAACTTTCGTTGACTTGAACGGGCTTGCTTGAGTTTACTGATGAACTAACAGCAATACCAATTTCAGTATTTCAGTTGATGATCTATTGTGGTTAGAGCATATGATCTGGGTTGACTTTCCGTTGATAGGGTTTAAATATTTTGATCCAATCACGTTCAACACCATTTATTAAACGATCAAACAGAATTGAATAATCCCCCATTATTAAACATGTTTGATTATATAATTAAGATCATACAAAATTAATACAAAGTTTGTACCCCCACGACCTTAACCCCTCTAACTAAGAGAATTGACTATATACTTAGGATTTGTAAAGTAAATATTAGTTTAATAAACTCATCCGAAGATGCTAGAGTGTAGCGAAACATATGTGATAGCACTATTATATATTTTATGTATGTTTGTATATATGTATATAATAAACAAGAAAATACAGAAATTCAGAAGTTTTATTGACAAAGAATACAAACACGTTCATTCAATTTAGGGTTAGGTGTTTAGAGGCCGTGCATACAATGCCTTCACCAAGAATTGGGTTTGATTGCAAATTAAATTTGTCAGATATTTGATTTTGAAATCTCAGAACGACCACCTGTCGAACCCTAGCCGTTTTGTTGCACTGTCTGCAATGATATTTTGGGTGCAGACGTCAACATCACAAACGATGAATTCCACATAAATTACTCCTAAAATTCAACCTTAAATAGAAATTAACTCAGTCTTTGTAGTTTGGGTTTAGATGCAAACGTTTTGCATTTTAGGTTTAGGTCCAAATTTATAATACTATAATAACCGGATGTTTCACATAAATTACGAAGACAATTTTTCCTGCCATATGAATCGATTTAGTTAAAGTATGCTCGATTCATAAACAATTTTAACAACTTCTCTTGAGGTCAAGCTCATTTGGGTTTATAAATGAAACTGCAGTAATGGCATAAGTTTGTTTCTTTGGAGATTGCATTGAGTTGCGATTGAATGCAATGGGTAGATTAATGAAACTAGTAGTGGTCAAAGGTTTTTATCGAATCAAGTTCATTGAATTTGGGTTCAGATATTTTTGGGCTATTATTTGATTTTGAGTCGGGCTTTTATTAAAACGAAAACTACTACGATATAAACATCCAACCAAAGCCGATCATAGGGTTTAATTGCTCTTATTTTCTTATATTCTTAGATTCTGCAGTTTGGGTTTAGACGCAAACATTTCTCCTAACAGCTGATTTTACACAAAATCATGAAACTCAGACGCAAGTGTAAATTAATTTACTTTATTTAAGTACAATTTTAGCAACTTTGTTGGCTTTATAAATTATAAATTATATAACGGTTAGGTTTATATGCACTGGGTTAACTTTGGAATTGGTTGGGTTGAGCCAGGTTCGTCTATTTTGTGTTCAGAAGTCACAATGATATTGCCGAAAATTGTTTATGCTTGGAAACTAAATTAGAATTCAATTTGATTGTGAGTTAGGCCTTTTCGGTTTACAAAACCATAGGTGCAACGCACTAAATTGACGCGTTGCATTCAAATCTCCGTTGGATGGATGTAATTGTGCACTATTTTGGGTTTAGTGGCAACTTTGGAAATGATTTGAATTCGTTTATAGGTTTGTTAATGGCATCGCATTGAATTATTTAACCGTACTTTTTACTTTCTTATACTTTATGTATAAGTATAGGCATGAAAATTTTCGAATTCGAGGTTTTAACGGATATATCCGTATAGAAATCCCTTGAATCGATTCTAACTATTTTCGGAATGACGTCTGTGTATGTATATGTGTCTGTGCGCGCTCTAGCGTCCAAACGATTATAGCTATGAAACTTTAAACGTAAGATTTCTATATAAGAGGAAAGAAAACGCCATATTTTGAAAGCAATACCTCAACCGGAAATGATAGTTTACTTTTATCACCGTTTTCCTTATCTTGAGAACGGTACGAGTTATCAAAAAAATGTTCTTATAAAAGTTAAACATATTGAAATTTCATTAGAAAAGTGTTTTCGGAAAATATATCATAACTAAGTATAAGATAGTTCAGTGCGGACCACTGCAGATTTTTACTTTTTTATACTTTATGTATAAGTGAAAATTTTCGAACTCGAGATTTTAACTGATATACATGTATGGAGGTCCCCTGAATCGATTGTGACTATTTTTGGAATGACGTCTATGAGTCTGTATATGCGCGCTCTACCAAACGGTTAAAGCTAGAGCTATGAAACTTTAAACTTAAGATTTGTATATAGCAACAAGGAAAACGTCCTATTTTGAAAGCCATCTATCAACCGGAAGTAATGGTTTACTCTTACCACATTTTACCATATCTCGAAAACAGGACGTAATCCAAAAAAATATTCTTACAAAAGTTAAAGATATTGATATTTTTAAATAAAAGCGTCGTGTGGATACAATATTTCTCATATAAGAATTGTAAAATAATGATAATGAAATTTACATTAAATATCAAAATATTATGGCACACCCGGTATATAAGATGCAATTTCAAATCTTCCACAATATGAGCAGACTTTGAAAATCGGTAATAATTTAAGTTGCTTTGATGAAAACTTCAAAACTGTTGAGTATATTCGTCATAAGAAAGTTTTTATGTAGCCCTTTTCTGAGATTCTCTTCTATGAATTTATTTTCAGTTCGATTATAGTTGTTAACAACTTGATTTTCTTTTCCTAAGTTCTTTTTTAAGTTTTATCTCCGTTCCCGTCAATCATTATTAGTTACACCAAACAAATAAACGTGATTGTCTATCATAAATGTTTCTCAAATGCCTGCGTATGGCTGCCTATGAGTAATGAAAAAAAATATAGATTACGTAATATCATAATAATAAAACAGACAAGGGTTTCTGTTCTTTCATCCCTAAAGAGCTCTATTCTTTCAATAGGTCCCAAAATACAATTACTTGTTGTGCCTTGAAATATTGTTAATAGAAATCAATATTTTTAGAAGTGCATATTACCTGGAAAATATACATATATAAAGTACTTACTTTTTCTTGAAACTCGCCCCGCAAGTGGAGCATAAATATGAACTCCCAGCGATGTCACGTCCAGTTGCTTGCTTCTTCTGATTGGTCTTTTCGCGACCGCAGTTCTTGGTATGTAGGGCCCAGTTGTTCTTCCTGACGAAGGATGCGCCGCATCCTGTGCACACGTAAGGTCTTTCTTTCGTATGCAATCTGATGTGACATCGCAAGGACAATTTGGCGAAGAACTTCTGGCAAAATGGACATTTGTATTTCTCCACGGGGCGTGAGCCTTTCTTGCATTTGTCGTCTGCGAATATCAGCGGTTCACCGTGGAGGACAATGTGAAACAGTAATTCTGATTCAGATTCAGTGCTGTAAGGGCAACGATCGCATTTGTTCTGTTTTTCAGGCGTTTGGTTAAAATTGCATGATTTTGTTCGCAAATGAACCGAGAGTTCTTGGGGGATGATGAACGTGATTCCACAGCGCGGACAACTGAAAACGAGATAATTGAAATAGCATTTTTTGGGTTAGTTTTATTTGTTAAGTGTATATTTTAATAGCAAATTGGAGACTGTGGTTTGCAAATAAATTGCAACATACTTACCCTTACCACACTGTACTTTATTGTACACTAGATGTACATTTCGACAAATTAATTGTCAACTTCAGCAGTATACTCTATACTAAAATATACTAAAATACCGTGTGGTAAGGGTAAGTTTGTTTCAACTTAAGTGTATATAAATCGGGGTGACCATGTTGATGTATGAAACTTACATAATGTTACCTGATTACTAACCTATGTTTGTGTTCTGGATGATCAATTTTCAAGTGTTGCTTCAGCAATGCCATGCGTTCAAATTTTCGTTTACAGTGTTGACATTCCTTTGTTACCTTTTTTTCAGGAACCATTTTTCCCATTCTTGCTTCGTTGGCGTATCTATGCTCTTTAGTTTGTCGGTGCATCTTCGCCTCCAAAAGGGTTTCGAAATTCATTCCGCAAACCGAACACATGTATTCATGTCGACCGTGTTTGGTTTTCTTATGACGCTGAAGGGCTATCCTAGATTTGAAAACTTCGGCGCACATATCACAGAAATGTTTATTCTGATAGATGTTGGAGGAAGTATTACTGAAGGGGTGACCTTCATGTTCGCAATGTTTTCGCAGCTGTATGTTTAACAAGAATGTAGCATTACAAGTTTCGCATTTGGTAGGATTTATCTTTCTTATGACGATGGGGACAGATCTATTAATTGCTGAAATTACTTCGTTATGTTCTTCCGACAGTAAGTGGTCCAGCATTTTCGATGTTAACGACGCTTCGTGTTTACAAAACGAGCACCAAAACAGCCCTTGGTATCGTTCGACTTTGGTAATATGTTCCGCCGAACACCAGTGCGTTAAGAAGTCATCCTGAGTATTGCAGTAAAACCGGCAAGTGGCGCATTGGTAGGGTGACTGTAAAACGATGCTGTAGATGTTCTCCAAGACCATTTCGCGTGCCGTGGGTATGGTTATGTCACCTTTGCGGCAATGATAGTGCGAGATTAAGTGTTTTCCCATAAGATGTTTGTGTACGCGCGATCTGCATACTTGGCATTTTATGAACGTCCTGCTTCGAATTCTCTTCGAGCGAGATTCGGCATTTTTCATAGTGTCTTCATTGTTCGCCGTATCGGTATTCGACCAATATTCGACCGGTTTCTTATTCTTTTTGCTTTCCGTTGCGTTGTTTGTATTCAAATGAGATGAGTCGTCGAACTCATCGCTATTTCGTCGGGTGCGTTTCATGTGCAAATCGGATCGCAGATGGCGTTCATAAACGATCTTCGAAGCGAGGCGCCTGTTACAAGGACCACACCAATATTGCACTCGACCGTTGGATTTTCTAAACGGCGGTAAGTCGGTAGCTATTATACTGTATGAGGTCGATGCGGTCGCTGTGTCGCTTTTAGTGTGTTTATCGGTTGGTAACCATTTTCCTTCAGTATGAGTGGGCGGCGGTGCTTCAACATGACCCTTTTTATGTATTTCTTGTAATCCAGACGGCTTCCATTTTCCTTTCGTATGGCCTGGAGGTGGATAATCGTACGCCGTCACGTAATCTCCCCATTTGCTTTCATCGTCTTTGATTTGCTCGTCTATTTTTGACTTTGAAGACGTCCACTTCCCACCGGTAAAACTCGGCTTGGGGGTATCATATGATGGCGATTCTGGTTTCCATTTACCCTTGGTATGACTCGGTGGAGGTGAGTTTCTTTTGCATGGTTTCCATTTGCCACCAGTAAAACTAATTGGTGGGGAATTCCAATCTCTATCGTCGTCTTTGTTTTGATCGTCACGTTTTGGAGAACATTTTGATGGTATCCATTTTCCACTGATGAATTCTGTCAAATATACGTTTTTGAGTTATAACATATTTTTATATAAATAGTCACATGTCCATCTTCAGGTTGGCCTTCTCCGTCGTAGTGATCTAGAAGAAACGCTCGTCTAAACCACTACTACCGAGTAGACCAGCATGAGAATGGCAAATGAAACTTTGCTGAAGCGTATTAATCTTATAGTTGATCGCAAGTATTAAAAGATTTCTAACTGAGAAACATTCACACTCTACCTTTGTTTTGATTTGGAGGCGGTGAAATTCTCCTACTTGGCTTCCATTTCCCTCCAGTGAAATTAATAGGTGGTGGGTTCCACTCTCTATTGACGCTCCACTGTACTGGAGACGATGATGGCTTCCATTTCCCCCCGGTATGCGACCTCGGAGGACCACTTTGTTGGTCTTCAAGGTCGCTTTCGTCATCATAGTAATAATCGTCGGAATCATCATCGGTATCTTCGTAAGTATGCAAATTGGACTCTTCGACTTTCTTCAAAGCAGTGCTCCTGGTCAAGTTATCGACAGCTTTAATCAATTTAGTCTGGTTGTCTCCTGTGCCCAATTCTTTCAATTGGTGACCACCAATCCAAGCGTTTTTACCGGACTTAGACGGTTGGATATCGACGTCCTTGTTCGCATTATTTGCTTGTATGACTGCAGAAGCCTTACTTCTAGTTAAAATTCTACTCAAGTTTTTGCCCGTGGTTGAGTGCGATGCGATTTTCTTCGAGCTACTTTGAAGTTCAAGCGATGAGAAGAAATCATCCGCCTTCAATGAGAATGATTCATCGGGTGGCAATAGTTGACTTGGTAAAGGCGATTTAGGTAGTTCTTCAACGTGGATTGATTTACCGCAGTTGGATTTTCTGTGACTGACATAGTTCTCTAAGCCTAAGATGGTTGCATGGCATTTTATGCAGAAGTGTGTATCGTCATCGTAATCGGTAATCATTTCTAAAAAAAAGAAATAGTAAATAGACCTTGCTTCAATATAAAGTAATATAAAATACGGCTTAAAAAGCCCTATGAAGAGAAATGTTCAAAATCATGGTTTATTTAATTTATTTAAAGCTCTTCTTTCTTGACATATATTTTACAGTATAAAGATGTTGGCAAATGTATGTTCTTTTTATGATGTAACGGTTCATAGTTTGTTTGGCACAATTTGAGACGATAGAGGAAAATGAAAAAAGAGGGAGGAAGGTATAAGTAAATTGGAGATACGGAGTATTTATATGCGAAAGTCAATGGCGAAAATATGAAAAATGAAATGGGAAAGTAGAATGGGCATATTATGTGTTTACAATAGTTTGCAAAGAATATTGTGTTGTAGTGAGTAAATTTGTTAATTATTCATATTTCCATCTTTATCGTATATTTGAGTGTTCAAAAAATATTTGTATTTTGTCACTAATCAAATTTAAAATTAGTAAATATATCATAGTTCTGTCAAATAATATGACATTGGGATTATTTTTACACTGCATGTTATCTGAGAGTTGGTCCGCGTGTCTTTTGCTTCATATAACCCCAGTACGTGTTTATGCGTGTGAATCCACACACCTTTAAGAAAGACAAACGACCATGAATTTTGCGTTATATTCGTTTCGGAGAAGTTGCGCGTCGATGCATTAGCATAAAATGTCAATCGTTGTCGTGTCCGTGTGTCTGCGAAACGAACATTCGCAGTCCGGGACCCCGAAACTCGGCGGCGACCGAGTAATGGGTTCAGTCTCAACTTGTTATGACGCGATCCGTGCCCCGAATAACTCGCAACTCGAAGCGCCGAACTAAAGTCGTTACTTCGGGATTATCTTATATGTCACTTGGGTAAATACGCCGAATGTATGTTTATTTGGGTAAATTTTGTCGTCGTTCGGGATGCGCCACGGAGCAACTCACCGCCCGACTATCCCCGCTACTTCATTCAACGGAAGATATCCGTTATTCACGATTGGATGACGCGAAGAATTTGCGAAAGAATTCGAACTAATGCCGAAGTCTTGCAAAAATAACCGTAGCCTTATACGCCATGTTATTTTTGTAGCGTAAAGTACGGAATGGAATAAAGTAGACTAACTGCAGGAAAATTGAAAATTGGGAAATTGAGATGGTGTAACGCTGTAATGCAAAAAATCTGAAGTGGTTATTTATTGGGATTTGAGGATTGTATGCAAATTTATTTATGGTATCTAGTGATTTACGTCTTGTTTTAAGAAAGAAGTAGAATGCATACATAAGATTTAAAAAATACATACAATTACGTATTCGGAAAAATATTTAAATTTCGGTATTTTTTATTTGTAAGCTACAACAGTTGAATACTCCATACTTTCGTGTTTAATTTTACCATTCTATATGTATTATATGCTCCCGTTTCTTCAGTATGAAAGAAAAACCATTCCATATTTTGCTGCTTGGTTCATGATTCATCATTATAAAAGATGCATTAAATTGTTTGGATTGGTGTTACTGCGCAGATCAGTGCTCTTGTTGCTTCTGTACGGCCAGAGCATTCAAGGCAACTTGCTGATAGCTGATTGTATATTTTGTTAAAAGCCCAAAATGTTATTAACATGTTCTGCAGAACATGTTCCTTGAAGTATATGATAGTGGTTTTCGCATCACCACTTTCATATGATCACATTATCATCTTAAAAGAATTAGTAGACAATGGATGAGGTGAATCCGATATAGTTTATGATGATTTTTAAAAAAAGCATGCCTACACAAAACACCTAGAACGACAATCATTTCGAGTACATAAAATTAAAATTTGATATTATAAAGAACATTCAATCAACCATCCATTGGTTTTTCGTCGAATTTAATATTAAAAACTTAAAAACTTATTAGTAATGAGTTGAAATTAGAATGGAAGAAACACATATATTTAGTTTGATGAGGAATTAGGAAATTAACAGAAATATAAAAAGTTTTACTGTGAAGAAAATAGTTGTAATACGAAATTCTATAAAAATAATGAAACTCAGGTTCAGAGAAAGGGAAATTTGTAAATTCAATATATAAAAAGTATAATTGATATAAGTTTCGGTTGAGGATAACTAGTCATAAAGTTATGTAAGAATGTATTTTTGTATATAAAAGTGGAAATTTGTAGTAAGGGTCAATATTTGATTATTCTGGGGAATGTGGATCAGTGTGCTGTAAGAAGAAGATTTGTGGGGTCTAAAAATGATTGAACAAATTGGGGCAAATTGACAAGTCACGGTGTATGAACGTCAAACATGAAGTGAAGTGTAAATGCAAATGCTTTAAATTTAGTTTGTACGAATGTTGCTTCTAAGCCCAATATGTGTTGTTAAATGATATACGTGGGCTATCAAAATAATATATGAATTAATTAGCTAAATATTTACGGTTAACCATCAAATCATTTGTATTAAAAAATAACACAAAAAATTAACTGTTTTGTTGATGCAAGACGGTAGGTTCGAAGATCAATTGCTAAGATTATTGGAGCTGCTGAGAGCACCACAATAATATTTGACAAATAAATTGTGAATCTGGTCTTAAATGTTTACGTACACATTTAAAAATGTTTATTAATGACACTTATCAATTATAGTGTTATGTGTCCAATATGAATTTTAAGACATTACTGTCAACAGTGAAAGTGAATTAATTCTTAATCCGTAAAGTTACACGAACACAATAAAACATTATTTTATGCAAAATATGTTTATTGTAAAATAATATAGACCAAAAATTCACAAATAAAAGAAAAGTCATCTATACAAACAATCGATTACTGTTTATCAATAAAAAATAACTCAACCACAAAGGGAACTTTCACGGGGATTTACAACAACGGTATTTTTTGATCGTTTCAAAAATGCAGAAAATTTTAAGTAAAATTTATTTAGATCTTGTATGGTACGTGCTGATCATACCAGTTCAGAAAGATGATATGTTGAATACCTGATATAAATGTATTTAAGTTAAAAATTACCTCTGTACCTATTGTACAGAGGAATGATTTCATTCTCATATTAAAAATATTTTACAGGAACAAATAAAATAGTAGACATTTTTCTAAACGTGCTGTGGATAAAAAAAGTACAAAAACATATGTAAATGTAAACAAACTCGTTTCGAGAAAGAGGAGAGGACAAAGGTAAATAATACCATGCTGAACTTTTGTATTGTTTTGAGCATAAAAAGGCTATGAAAACTAGTTCTTTGGTCGAAATAGATCTATCATTAATCAATTGTCAAACTTAAAAAATGATTTTTTTCATGACAAAGTTAACTAAAGACATGAAGACACTATTCACACCATTACCAGTTTATTTATAAACTTGAAAGTACATAGTAGAGAACTTGGACATTTTTATTAAAAATGTAGTATTTTGTAAGTAGCTCAAAATCTGTTCTGTTTACTATCGTAATCGGTGGATGAATTAATGTTGCCTGGATATCCGGTAAACGAGGGCTAGCTGATAAAAAATACTTACGTATGTATGTAATGTTTCACACCCTCTATCTAGAGGGTGTGAAACAATATTTGTATTGAATTATTTTCCTTAAACTGCCATAATGTTGTCACATATGTAATAGTTGATATTGCGCTTTGTTTATGGCCTTTTGTAGAATTTTTCTTCTAGTGACGTGATAGTTTTTGTAGTAATGGGAAGAAGTAACCTGCTCTTATAAAATTTCTCACAAAAGAAGGAAATAGTCCAATGGAAACAAATCGCATGTCAACTGTTTACAGTGAACTATCTTCTTAGAATATATTAAAATTTTGGACAGAGCAATCTAATTAGGAGCGGGAATCCATCGAAGACGATCCTCGAAGTAGTCGAACAAATTCAGCCATTACCGAAGAATACGTTAGAAAAGTAGAAAAATTGATTCTCGAGGACGAATGAAATAATCCATGTGATAGCTGAAACTTTCTCAACTGGCAGGGAAGGTGTTTGGACCATCGTCATCTATGACCTTATGGGCATGTGAAAGCTGAGTACCAGATGAGTACCGAGAAAGTTGACTCCATTCGATACACAACGTCGAGTTAAACAATTTTTGGAGCGTTCTGAAGGACAAAAGGGAGAACTTATTGAGAGAATTATAACCCTAGAGGAAACGTGGGTTCATCACTATGATCCTGAAAGCAAACAGATGTCGATACAATGGAAACACAAGGACTCGCCACCGCCAAATACGTTTAAGGATCAATTCGCTTGGCTAGGTTACGGCCACTACTTTTTGAGACTCTGGAATAATTTTAGTTATGAACTATTTACCATAGAAGACCATGATAAAGGGTATGCTGATAGTTTGTGCAAATTTCAACAAGCCATAATGGAAAAACACAGAGGAAAATGCTGCTTCTGCGTGACAATACGCCAGTGCACAAGGCTGTTTTTTTTTAGGATGCTCCGAACGATTTAGAGTGCACATAATTAAATCATTCACCCTACAGCCTTGACTTAGCATCCTGTGATTTTGTCTGTCCAGGAAATCGAGAGCACTTGAGGGGGCAATGATTTCTAAATGACGAAGAACTAACGTGGTGGTTGGTTTAGATTTATTTTGGAGAGCCAGAAAAAAAATTTATGGTTTATTTTCGTTAATTACTAAATGTAAAAAATTCATGTACATGGAGATTATGTTGAAAAATGACCAAAGACTTTTATATTATTTAAATTTATTTTAATACCTTCATTTGCAAGTGCCAGCTTGCGTTCGTATATGTCATGATATGACATAATATAATATAATAATATAAAATAATGAAAATACGTCTTGTCAAAAAATGTGTCATCAATTGCGATTATCAAGAATCTTAGTTACTGCAATACTTTTACATATATGTAGTGGCCGTCAAAACTTCTTGCGCGAGCCAATCGATCCTAACGAACGATTGACAATAGAATACTAACAAGACGAAACCTTCACTAGCACATTGCTGTAACTAAACAAGAACAGAATTGATAGTTGTCAACTGTCCAGTGTCAACATATGAAAGGGTTACTGCAATAATGTTCAAAAATTCTTATTGAAAATATGTCTTCTGCTTCTGTGTTCATGGACCCGTTCAATAAATAACCTTTAAGGTGTAAGATTAGTCCATCTATCATGTAAATTTATTAAAATATATATTAACCAGGAATAGAATGCCAAAGAATGTCGTATGTTGAGGAATTACACTTCCTTTAATTTAAATCGCGGAATATTTTTGACGGAGAAGAATAAATCGATTCCGATTCTATCAAACTGGCGAAATAGCTCCTCGACGTAACATAATTAAAAGCGAATCCGACGATAAATCAATCGCGAATCGACCGAGTGAATCGCCGACCGATGACAAACAGGTCCCTAATCCTTTTCTAATTCGAACGAAACGAGTGGATGTTTTTGCACTTGGCCGGTGGTAGCGGGATTCGCATTGTTGCTGTCCACTGGGATGATGGATCCATTACTTTAGATCGTCATCGTGCCGACCGGTCGCTAATTATCGTGAAGTTAGCCACGATAATTGAAGATGATTGAACGCGTGGCTTAGAGTCCGTTTCCGGTTAATTCCCTTCTCTCATCACAACTTTTCAATACACGGAACTAACAAGTCGAGTAATTTGTCTTTCTGACGTCGCTAATTGACGTATGTTGTTTTCGATTAGTGCTTTTTTATTCACTTTTGGATCATATCGTTACATTTTTCATGATTATGTAATGCTATTTCATTCACTAGCATTAAATAAATAAGTCTCCATTATTTTGAAAAGTGGGTTAACACAACATAACAGAAATTGTTTTACTCGCAGGCAAATAATTCATCAGCGTAAAATAATTTAGTAAGAAATATAGTAATCAAAATTAGATTATTTTAATATACGATTGCGGTCAATAAAATCTGAGCAGTATGTTTCCTACTGTAGATATGACTTAGATTGTTGCGGTAGTCACCTGGAAAACTGTCATGTTGTAATCCTCAAAAAAGGGCACATTTTTTCCGCTAAAAAATTAAGGGTTGTGACATCGCTCGAAGAGGGTTGGTCAGAAAGAAGAGTAGCCCTCGATTCAACATAGCCAGGAGTACTCATAAGGAGAACTTGCTAGTCGGTAGTGTCAAGCCTAGAGTCTCTACAGATTGATGATGTTAATTTAGTTCAAGTTCTACGGCAAAATCCATTCAATTCTGTTACTGGGACACAATAAAACCAATTTCCCAGGGGCTGTTCGAATCGCAAGGCGTACATAGGAACTGCGAAATCGTCCTGCTGCCAAAAACCATTTTTTGTCTCAACAAAACAAAGAACAGAGAGTAGGATTCACGTTGCAATATTCACTAGAACCCTTACATTTCTGGCAGAATGTTATTTTCATAGACGAGAAGCTTTTTCAATCGTGCTATAACGGTCGAGTTAGAGTTTATAGACCACCAAATTTTCGTTTCGATGAACGTTATACACAAAAATTAGTAGCAAACGGTCGCTTTTCTGTGAATGTCTTGGGCTGGATTAGCGTCCGAGGATCTGGAGTTTTCACACGTGTGAAGAAATAATGCAGGGGTATACCGTCATACTATGGAGAATATCATGCTGCCATCAGTGAATGCTGCCTTCCCCGAAAATAATTGTCTCAAATTGCATCGAGCAGCAAGGAATACGTGTTCTGCCTTGGCCTTCGCGCAGCCCGGACTTGAACCCTATCGAGAATGTGTGGGGTTTGATGGTAAGGAAGATAAATTCAGGCAATCACTTTTCTCCACAAATCGTCGAAGAGTTCTGGACAAGAATTCAAGAAGTTCCACTCTTCTTGAATTAACTCTAAATTATACCGAGCTTTTGGTAACATCAAGGCCGAGAAGATTAAATCATGTAGTTTTTATAGATTTTTGCTGCATTATCTTACAATGTTCTTGTCTTTTTTCAATAAACACGTTATTTATTGTTCACGGAAGGTGTGAACTAACATGTGGTATTTGTGTACCTACGCTTGGGTACCGCCTCTAGGCTAATGTGACCTGAAGTGAAAGCCTGATTTACCAAAAATCATTAAGAAGATTAGATCTCATATTTTATTGGCCATAACCGTACATATAAGAATTTCCTCGTGGTAATAGAACAATCAGTAACGCGGAGTCAACATTCAAAAAGATCTAATTCATATCTTTAATAAGAAATTAAAATGGCAATCCATAACGATATTGATTCTGCCAGAAGTATTATCAAAGCACTCACAATGTTATATAGTAGCAGTTTTAGTTTTTTACCTCATCATTTTCATCATCAGAATTCAGTATTTAGGAGCATATATTGATGTTAAATTTGTTTGGAGCATAGATCTTTTTAAAACACCTGATATTATTGTTGTTTTGATATATGGTGACGCGAAACATTAATGTAATGCATGTATACATGTCAAACAGCAATTTTTATTTGTTAACTTTACAATTTTTTATATTTTGCCCTCGTTTAATTTTAACCTAACTTCTCCACTTGTTGGCCTTTTTTACACATTTTGATTATTACATAACATCTTCCACTACCTATAACTGCTCTTCCACCTATACCAAACACTGAAAATTCTGATTCTAGGAACATGATGGGGCGGATAATTTTCTACGCTCTTTCTCATTTAAATTGGTGATACGTTAACTAATTAATCTGAACATATATACTCAGTGACATATAAACTGCACCACCTAGAAGGGGTAGGAATTTTTGGACCAAATTTGGCAGGAATAGTGGACTAGTCCAGGGAAATAGTTGATTAAAATTTGAAACCCAATCATCAAGTAGTAATGGGATTTTTAACGTTTGTGTCATTTTTTAGAAGTGGTGATAGGCAAGCAATTATCGAGTCATTTTTTGAATTTGTTCCACTTTTTCGGATGCCGTTCTTTAGTTTAAAGTGTTTCAAGTGTTTAATGATGCCTAGAGGAAGGAGACCTCAAGTTTACCAGCAGTTGAGTGACTTTGACCGAGGGCGGATTGTTGGTTTACGAGAAGCAGGTTTTTCGTTTAGAGAAATCGGCAACCGTTTGGGACGGCACCACTCAACAATAATGCGTGTTTATCAAGCGTGGTCTGAACATGGGGTTGAACGCCGGAGAAGAAGCACTGGGGCTCAAAGACGAACCGATGAATGTCAAGATCGCCGCTTAAGACTAATGGCCTTGAGAGACTGATTCTCTACAACTAGATCAATAGCTGATCAATGGTTAGGTGAACAAGGTCGCCCGATAGGCTTGCGAACAGTTTATCGTCGAATAAGAACCTTTGGCTTGCTGTCTTACCGCCCACATCTTGTGCTACCCCTCACTGCTCAACATCGCCAGGAATGTTTGGCCTGGTGCACGGAAAGACAATGGAACTTGGAGTGGCATCGAGTTGACTTTAGTGACGAATCGCGATTTTGTTTAGGAATGCGTGATGGTCGGATGACTGTTAGACGAAGACGAGGAGAAAGGCGCATCTTCATTTTTCGATTGCGAGGCATGTTCACCGAACTGTGGGGTTGATGATGTGGGGTGCTGCTGCTTACGGCAGTAGGTTACCCTTGTTCATTCGGGGCAGTATGACCGCCCGACGCTACATTGACGAAGTGGTAGAACCACATGTTCTTCCATATCTTCGAGGGCTGGAAGACCCTTTTTCAGCAAGATAATGCACGACCTCACGTAGCAAGGGTTTCTCTTCACTTCTTTGAAGAGGCCAATGTTAATCTTTTGCCTTGGCCGCCTAGATCTCCCGATTTGTCGCCCATTGAGCACGTGTGGGACATGCTGGGTAGAAGATTGAGGAATCTACCGAACCCACCGTTGACAATAGAAGCTCTACGGCATGAAGTACAGGCTGCTCGGGATGCCATACCCCAAGAAGACATTGATCACCTGCTGGAATCAATGCCAAGGCGGGTCAATCAGTGTATCAGAAATAGGGGCGGACCAACACATTATTAAAGAAAAATCAAAAAGATGAAGTGTTTTCTTTATCAAATTTTAATCAATTGTTACCTTAGACTAGTCCAATGTTTCTGCCAAATTTGGTCCAAAAATTCCCACCCCTTCTAGGTGGTGCAATTTATATGTCATTGAGTATATTAACGCCACAATACTGTTAGTCTTTTTAGAATATTTGACACTACACTTGATATAGAAAAAAAATTCACGTAAACGTTGGTGTCCATTTTTGGTTAACTAACCTTAATATACCAATGTTCGTAGGCTCGATGAAAGCAATTGATCACAAATCGTGAAAATCCATCATTTAAATACTTTAAGAAACATATTTAAGAAACAGCGATTCCAGTCGGTTGCGATTAACATTTGAATATTTCGCTGCAAAATCACCTGCAACGCATTGTTTCAATGCCTCGAGTCATTTATTTTCAATACCGTGACACAAAACTACAGGCTGTAAATTTCGGCCCTTTTACACAAATTTGTATCGCATGTAGGCGAAAATTGCGATTGTAGTAGATCGTTGGTCAGAGTGGAGCGGATCGATGAGAAAACTCGTTATTCGGACGTCAGCCCTGGTCTGTTCTGTCTCATCCCGTCAAACATGTCCCGGTCGCGACAAACCTTAACCTACAACTCCAAATGCACACTACCACAGCACTATTTGCACGAGTGAATATGTGATGTTTGTATACGTATGGACGCAGAAATCAACATCATTGATCATACAGGGCGATTCAAAATCTGCAAATATTTTACTTCATTGTGAGGTTCCTTAGTAGAGCAATAGTTTAAGAGGCAATATGATTAGGCAACATATAATGTAGGACCATTTAATGAAGCACGTAAAGTCAACTTGTCAATGTTTATCAATTTGGTTAAACAAATATTTCCATGAAAATACTGCTTTGTATTCTTAAAATGACATTTTCGATTTAGAACTGTATACCATCTACCCGTTAGTTATCTTGGTGTCTGCATTGCTTGAGGCTAGTGACAGTCGTAGATGTTTTAGGTGTAGGATTTGTCCATCGGTAAAATAAATTTTACATTTCTTTTTTTATGGCCACTTCAGATAAACGTATTTCAGCAAGGTTCTTAGTATTCGCTAGTGACAAATTGACACCGATATGGTATAGCGATCCACTGCTTTGTCTTTACGAACATGTTCAATTAATGTTCATTGGGGAAATTCCAGGAAACAATGGAATGCATTAACATACTAGATGTGTTGGTGAAAGTCACGGAAAATTTTGGCAGATATACTTGGCTGTATCTAATGATAAACCTTATGAACTTTAACCTTAACAGTTAAATAAAATCCTAGGCGTTATTTCAATAATAATTCAAAAAATATATAAACTTTACCGATGGACTAATCTTATAATATGGAAAACATGCATTATGATGTATGGAGCAGAAGTGTGGGGGCTGGAAGGAAAGGAGAAGGTTGAAGCATGGTACAAATAAAAAGGACACAGAACCTGGAGAGATCAACACCCGATTACGTAGTATAAAATCATAAAATATAATATCCAAATGGGAAGAGTATCAGGAGTATTAGCAAAAGAACCAGAAAGGAGAAGAAGACACGGAAATCCAGTGGAGAGGGAGATAGTGAAGATATGGAAACTGGCAGAAACACAGGAGTAACAGGAGATGAGAAGTACAGGAGGTGTAATTTCTGTGGAGAAGGGTGGGACGAATGGGAATATTGGGCAGGAGATTGCAAGGAAATAATACTGAACGAAGCCAGGAGGAGCCAGGATATAGATAAAATGATATGATGAATATGAATATGCCAATAAAGATTTTTTTAATGTCCATTGTTCTTTCAGGTATATGATTACTCCATCGGTAGGGTTTATATATTTTGGGAATTATTATTGAGATAAAGCCTAGGATTTTATTTCGTTAAGATTAAAGTTCATAAGGTTTATCCTTAGACTCCCTGTCTAATGCAGCCAAGTTGTGACCAAATTTTTCGTAACTTACACCTACATATCTAGTATGTTAATTCATTCCAGAATATTGGTGAAAGTAAGTTTAATTTGTCTAATCACACATAATGTACGGCAATTCTTCTTCAAATCACAGGGACGTTGGGCTATGTACTATATATATGACACCGATATTTAGTAAAGTAGTAATTAGTAGCAATTTAGACGACATTATTTGAGCTGATTTTACTTCAGAATTTATAAATATTAATATATTAAATGTCTTGTTCTTGTTCTTGCTTGTCCTACATATATGATTTCATTTCATGGATACTTCTTGCTAGTGAGACCGTTTTTACATTGTCTCTATAAGAATATAACGTAGTATTTATGCAGTGGTTCACAATCTCTCTTTTGTGGATTCTCTAGAGATGGGCGCTACCAAGGTTCTATAATGTTCCTGTGCAGTGTCAGCACAAAATATTAATTATGTCTATAGTAACTGAATTCTTTAGCAAAAACGTATAAGTTACAGAACAAATTTAATTAAATTTTTATTAAATTTGCGAATAAATATCCACGATCGGTTCCCTCAACACAATAAATTTGAAATTGGGTTAAATAATCAATAATTATGTATGTGTAATTATTATAATAAGTCAACGAATATTGGTAATGCGTGTCAATTCAAAGAGTTAAGAAAATTTCCCACTGTATAGAAATATAAGAGACTACGAAACAAAATATGTTAATTGTATAAATAAGTTAAAGGATGTAAATTTTAGACACAATCCACACATTTTGGTAAAGAAAATTGCATCTTGGATTCTTGTTCAAATGAAACCAACTGCATATCAAAAATAACCACCAAGCAACAACTGTGTAAAATTAATGTATGAAAAATCTAATTTAACAGGGAACTTAATGTGATTGTAAATGGTCCATGTGATGTTCACATGTACTACGTGAATATTAATACTGTAAATTAAATCCTTTTGTTTTAATTTCAGATGAAGAAACTGGAAAAATTAAGAACAGTTCCAAACCTCACCAACTTCAACTAATGCTTTCGAATGACTCGCCGAAGGTAATGTAAAATATATTGATTATTTTGTATCTTAAATTTGAATGTGGAGCAACTTGTAAAGTTTAGCATTATTCGGAAATAATTCAGGATGAATGAATGGCCAGCGTTGCTTATATACAATTACGTAACCCGGGCAAAGCAGAACCGACTGTTTTAAACTGAGTAGTTTGAACGAATGTTTATCGTTGTTTTATTATCGAATATTAGCCATTAGCCATTATTGTTACATTCAATTGCTGTATTACATATTTTAAATATTCGAATGCAAAGTAATCCAACCGATACCGCAAATCATAAAAAAAATTTCGGGTTCAACAAATACGATTGAAAATGTTCGTGCAAGCGTTTGTCTACTCTGAATAATATTTTGTTTACTATTAAAAAGTTATTTTTAATTTATCCCATTCATTTTATAGTTAAGAATTAACTTAATAATTCATTATAATAAATTGCGTTGCATATTATAATTAGCATTCGCAAAAATTGCCGTCTCTTTACACAACCTTCGTAAACTTTCTTACCTGGGATCAATTAGACCTGTGCTTTCTTTGATTACTAAATTGCCAAACAAGTCAATTTATTCGATGATTGAATGCTTTCTTAGTCGACCAAGATAAGTATCGTTACATGTAATATAAAATTTTATTTAATATTATAAATATTTTTATAAAATGTGAAATTTACTACCCACCGTTTTTAGTAAAATGAAAGTTTTCTCATGTAATCTTAGATCTCAGTAATGTGGTTGAAATCACAAAACGCCCTGTAACCAATTTGCAAATCGTATACAAAAATGCGGATCTTTACGGCACAAACACACGTGCTCAGAAGTACCCTGAATGTTTTCATAATATATGTAATTTAGGCAGGACGAATAATGCGGCTAGAGATAAATTAGTGTTAATTGTGCCCGCACGTCAAAAGTTCACGAAGCGAATTGCGTGCGCGAATGCAGTAGCTCACGGCCAGCGGTGAGCCACCCTCTCGTTTACCCCAAACACGGCCAACATACCGCGTGCCGTTGTCTCCAAACAGACGTACGTCACTGCCTGACGTATGACATACTTAAAGTGCACATTAAGTTTCGTGCCATTCTTTGTTATGCCACTGTTCGATAAATTTCTTTACGTGACCACATAAATTGCAGCAAGTATGTTATCAGAACGAATGCGCACAGGAAGCCGTATCTTATTTTGTTTATGACCGGGGTGAAATCAATTTTGTATGTTTGATGCCGGCTGGGTTTTTAGTAATGCATAATTAAAATGCATTTAACTAGACGATTGTTTATGACACAGTCGTATAAAATTGTATCAGTATGACGTTTTGAAACAAAGCAGAGTAGCCAAAAACTGCATTACTATAAACTATAAGCGCACAAATAATTTGATCTGCGTGACGCGCAAGAAAGTGATAAGTTATTATTTTCCAGTTGCGTCTATAAAAAATTATTATTATTATTATTACTAAATAGCATGTGTGCAACCAGATAAATACATTCGCCTATCTCACTAGGAGCAACCGTATTATGTCGCATGCCATGATTGAACCTGCATGACTATAACTATAAGTTTAGGAAGTTTTGGAATTTTATATGAATGTTCAGCAAAAGCTGAAAAGGGAGTCTAACATACAGAATGATTCACTAGCTCATTATATAGGAATAAAAGAAGTGGGCGAAACATTTGTTTCTGCATTGCCTTTGGAAATAAAGGACTTCCAGAAGATGTTAAAGAGTACATAATAAATCCCGCATTGGTATGGAAGGCCCTTGAATAGGCATCTGAACCAAACTAACTGAACTAAACTGAACCGTGATTCCGAATACAATTTCTGAGCAACGTGAGTTTCGCGACCGTACATGTAGATATTGAAACTCTCCCGCAAGAGGAATGTTATAGCCAGTTAAATAGGCTTATCTGGCATTACTCCGCAAAACAATTAAATAATTCGGTGAACATCGATCCTAGGCATCTGAACTTGGAACATAACGTTACATTTGATTCACCTACAAGTGTCTATTAAACGTACTTGAAATATAACAACATAGAAAGAATCAAACTTATATGTCAACATAACGCATAACATAACGCAAAAAGTCAGAAGCAGGACGATTAAACTTTTTTTGAGAGGTTAATTCCTTTTCAAGAACCCTTGACAGATTTCATGTTTTCTTTTTTGAGTAGGTTTCCTTGGAATGTTTTGGTAAGTCTGGCTTGTATGCCGTTGTTTTTAACTTCAATTAGAATCCACATTCTCATCAGTAAGACGATTTGTCAATTTACTCTTGATGAGGTTGATCATTGAAAATGATTGTTCGCATGAACATGAATAGAGCTAACGAGTGAAAGAATAGCAAATGCTAGTTTTTTTAACTGATCGTAACAGTTAGGAATATTCTTCCAGGTATTGAAAATTATCACGTCTTTCTTATCCAAGTCTTTCAAAACAGACCACTTTTGTTTTTCTGTCAACTTTCTAGATCAGCATTAAGGCCTTCAAATTTCAACTCCATAATTCTTCGTTTTTTTAACTCCAGCAATTGCATTCCAAAAGCGCCAGTGCTAATAGTAAAGGGAGATAAAAAATTCTATTACGTCAGGACGTAGCTTCCCACGTATTTAAAATTGTTGTTCTGGAATAGCAAATGTCAATTGCCGAGTTATTTTCTTGGCGACGTATCAGCTTGCTTGGAAAATGAATTTCAAAATCTTGAGCAAAAAGGAAAATTATTTTCGAATGAAATGACTTCTTGCTACATCTAAGAAATTGTGTTTCCTTTCCCCTGGTGACACGTTAAATCTACTATGAAATAAGATTTTTGGATGCACTGATCGTTCGTTAGTTAGTTAGGGGTAGTGAACCTCCTTTTCAAGGAGATATGCTTTAATTTATTATAACAAGGAAGTGACAACCTACGTACCTTAATATAAAGTAAAAGAGCTACGTATTTGCTCCCCATTTCATCTAAAAATTCTTTAAATTGGCGATGATAAAGAGCTTTAGCTACAATTGTGTTGACAATTTTGATGACCAATTCAATAATATTGCAAATTTCTGCTAGAAATATCTGTGGACACCCTGATGAATGACACAATGGTAAACAAGTATCTCGTGATTTATTTTGTCCTTCAAAATAGAAACAAAACATTTTCTTACCCCTATCATACTTTTTTCTCTTCCTATCGGTTGAAATTGAATCAATTTTCTCGAACGGATTATGATGTTTCTCCATACATTCCATGACAGTATTTGCAAAATCCTCGCCACGTATTTGATCTTTCAGTGGTAATAATCCTAAAAGTTCTTCTTTACGACCAATAGACGAAATAAATCGAATAAAAAGTGAAACTTGCCCTGTGTCATTTGTTACAAGATTCATCAACAGCTACTGACAAAGCTGAAACCAGTTTAAGATCTTCCATTTGCTGATTGGTTATATTCGAAGACATTTTCTATCTGTTTTCTTCTTCGGGTGCATTTATAAAACAACTTTAATGTATTCACCGTCTGTGTGTGATTTGCATCGCTTTGCAATATCTTGGCTGACAATAAAGCTTGCAATATTAACATTGCTGCAAGATGTTGCACCCAAGAATTAAATACAAAACTTGTTGTTTTTGCCTCTTCCGAAGTGCCTCAGCTACTTTCTTCCTCGCAACACCGGTGTGATATTTACTGACGAATGTTTAGCTGTAAAGTATCTCTCTAGATTTGAGTTCTTGTTATGTGCCAATTTTTCTTGCCAAATAAGACAGATCGGAAGGCCATTAGAGTTTTATAGAAACGAGAACGATTCGACTTGTAACAACATATGAACTGTATGCCATTAAAAACTGTAAGATCTGCAGCTGGTTGGAAGATATGTACGAGTATATGTAGCTTAATATGCCAAGTATGTATTATCCTCGCTTGCGTGAGACTTTTCAACACATCAGGCACTAATAAACAAACGTATACACTGAAGGCAAAGCTGTACTCTGGCTCATCTTGTTATCGCATAACTCCGCAAAATTCCGCGCCACATACTCTGCGCCCTTCGTCAGCCTGACCGACATTCGGTTTCTTTGAAAATATGGTCATAATAGTGAGGATAGCTGCAGAGCGAGGGGATCCTTGGGACCAACCTATCAGTGCCTAAAAACCAAAATGAGATGCACAAGTGTTAATTTCCTTCATACTGCTGCCTTCATTTTGGACGCTAAATACCTGAAGGAAATTAACATTTGTGCATTCAATTTAGTGTTTAGGCACTGGTAGGTTGTTCGAAAGGACCCCCTTGCTCTGCAACTATCCTCGCTTTATGCCCTCATTTTCGAAGAATTTTACTTTAGTACCAAATAGTGGCAGTCGCAAAGTCGGACTATATATCCGTGGCATCTGGAAACTTCCTTTTCTACTCGATCCACGGCAAAAAATTCAACAAATGTTGTTACTTTGACAAGATCACTGGCCCAACCCATTTAACTTTCTTTAGGACTTTCCTAAATTTCCGAAGGTATTTATGCTGCGGAAATTATTGTTCGTCCATGCTTACATATGCTTTCCATTAGATTCAGCTTCTAAGAGCTTTTACCCTCAGGAGAATCCGTTTCCGTTATTTATCCATTAATCCAGTTACTCGATTTCCGGTATCTTCACAAACGTTTCTATGCTATATAGTTTGCTCTTTGTTGCTTCCACTTTATTAGTTCCATCGACGTCTACTTTCGTCTTCCATTCCTTTTATTTTTGTCTCGATCACTCTCCTTATCAATATATTATCGTCCATTTTCTTTTGCTCATGTTATTGATGATTTTTTCATAGTTCTATGTTCTCATTTCTGATTCTATCCATTCTTGTCTTACCCATGATCTTATCTCATTGCTCAGTAATACAATAAAGTTGTTCTTAAATTATATCGGTGGATTTTATTGTGTTTGTGTTTGTGTTTTCTCATTCCGAAAATCGCATTACATGCACCACTAATTATATAATAATTTCGAAATTTAAAAAAAAAAATTGAAATTTTTTTTGAAAAAAATGGAATTTTCCACCGTCGTTTTTTTTTCTTTACTTTTATAGTCATAATACACAATATTAGTCCGTATAATTATTCAATTATTTCAATTATTCAATAATTTCGAAATTTAAAGAAAATTGAAAAATCAATTTTTGTTGAAGGATGCCCTCCTCCTTTGGAAAAATGCTGTTCTCGACATTCGAAAAAACACTGTCAATTATTTTTTTTCTTCACTTTTAATAGCCACGTTAATGTTTTCGTAAGAAATTATTTCTTATATTTCTTTTTGCTTTATTTGTATTTGCTACCATTGTTACCAGGCTTGGTTGCATGGTATACTTTTTTCCTCTATTATTCTCCGTATTTTCCCTCTCTTTACCAGATCGAAGGGCAACGTCAAGTCTAACATTATATACAGGTCGCCATTCTTGGTTTTTTCTTTCCTATTAAGGTTCCCATTATGAATTCGTCTTGTTGTTCATCTTCCCTTTCTAGAAGGCGCCTGCTCTTCCTCTAGTATGTATTCTAAACTTATATTTATACTTATATTTTACGGATCGTGTTGATTAGATTTTGTTCTTATTTTTGGTACATAATTTTTCTCCATGCTTACATATTTGTAGCAATCATTTTCTCCCAGCAATTTTGTCATTTCTGGATATACACCATCTACAACCATATTCTGTATTGATTGTAACTCCCTCTACCAACTGCTTCTTCGTAATGTTACCTGATTCTTCTTTTTCCTTCCTACCTCCTTTCCTTTATCTGCTTTAACTTTCGAATTTATGATTTTCGATTTTGTCCTTGCAATGCTTATGTCATTCCAATACCTTCTATTATGCAACATATAATTTTAATATATTTCTTTTCCAAACTTTCTGGCTCCTCATCTTCGCTTCCTTTATTAGTATCTTAACACTGTTTCAGTTACCAATATAATAAATAAATTATTTACCATGCACATCAGAAATGTACTCATACAAAAAATTACGAACCAATAGAAAACATCTTATCAGAGAAAATAATCGATGAAATAAAGTCCACTCATAGATTTTAATCACATTGAAAAAATGTAATTGATTAATTAATTAATAAAGTCAAAGTGGACTAAATATTCACTGTCCAATATAACGGAAATGTAATAATCTGAAGATAGAATTTGCAATTAAATACTACCTTCGATTTCATGGGTACAATAGATTTCAAAGGTCTTGATTGACGAGATATTACTATTCGCTAAATGCACTGGGTTCCAAATGCAATGCCATTTAAGGTTCTTCACTACTTTTACAGAGTTTATTTTATAACATATTTGAAAGATATATATTAATTGACCTGTTCCAACCTTTTTAATCCTCTTATAGAAAAGTTATAGTTTATAAATATTTCAAATGTAGTTTCTTTTTCATCTAAGGACCAAAAAATGGCCTTCAAAAGTAATTGCATTCTAAATAACCCACAAAAAATACAACTTTAGTTTAGTTTAAAGGGTAAGTCTTCTTTATGGTTTGGTTTGTGACTTTTGTGGTTTATTTAACCGCAGAAGTATCTTCGTTAGATAAAAAAAATCAAAACCCAATTCGAAAATCATTCACTGCATTATATAGTTGGCGGAAAGTTAGTTGGATTCCTATTAAGATGTGTTTTGACTGTAGTGTGGTTGGTTTGAAATTGTTCTGTTATAGTTGTCAGTAAGCATTTACTTCGTAGAGAAATTTTAGAGTTTCAACTGCACGAAGTGGTCTGAGAGGTTAAATCTGTATTGCATATGTATTTCTATAAATTGTACCCAAAGCGCATGTAACTTTTCTATAATTATATAATTTACTTCTAATATTTCTCACCCTGTAAGATATATTCTCAAATAATTTTAGAATAAGATTCTATTTCTGTAATATTTGTTTAGAACCAGATCATCGTGTGTATGGTCTTGCGAGTGACTCCGATATGCCAGTACCTGCTGATACTGACATGTCGGAGTCATATATGGAAGAACTTGTTAGAAACAACCCTTTGTTATCAGCAATGGCGATAAATATCGAAATAATTTCAAAAGACAAAAATAATTAATTCGATACACATTTAGAGCAATTAATAAGTGATGTTTTTCAAGGTCGGACGCCTAACACTTGCAGCAAATACCACAACACGTGGGCGCAATACCAAACGTAAAAGCCGTCCTTTCGCATAAAACGCCGTCAGGCCATACATCACCATCATCAGTTTTGCATTTCTATTATAATCGCATACGAAAACAATGTCTTCGCGATGTTAATTTACTTTTTCTTGAATTTAAATTACATTAAATTGCGAATACCTATAGAAGAATGTTAAATAATGACGCCTTAACTCGTACGCTTATCGCGAAAAATGAGCAAGAAAAAACGAAACACTAGCGCTTTAGGATCGAGCGGTAGTATTATGCGTTCCCCGCGAGATGACGCCACGTACCACTTTCGTTCTATTCTCCTCGATTTTCGTGTTGCTTTTCGAAAGTTGTCACGTTGATGTTCATAAGTAGGTAAGGTTCAATTTTTTTATTTTATGCGAACTATTCGAGTGGATAATTATAAAATGAGAAGCATGTATTAGGTATTCAGTTTTGTTATATTTATATTGGTTATTGCAAAATACTTTGATACTTATTTTGTGTCGTCAGGTATCAGACGTTGAATTAAAGTTTATTGCCTATTAACAATAAACTTCAATATTACTAGAAGCGTTTAATTCATCGACTTACGAAAGAAGATAAATTATCGATATATATATACCTTTATTAAATGTTAATGTTTTTGCATATTTCTTGATTTATTACCCACTCGACCCTTCTTCTTCGGTAACGGGATTAGATGGAAATAGTTGCGGCGTTTATATCCGTGTTAATGATACGCATGTTTATTAACGAACGTATAGATTGAGTTCTATGATTATATATTAAATTATGTATAAATAATATGTTGCTATAAGTAAGAAAATTCGCACAAGTAGGTTTTGAGAAATCAGTATTGGATCAATGTATGCAACTGCAAAACATTCCACCACACACTTGCGTTGCTCTTCATCTGAAAGCATGTGGATTACGGGGACATAAACGATAAATAAACAAAAATCCGAAAACGATTTCATTTGATATATTGTCAATGATGAATGACCACACTTTTTTCGCTACATTTGAATGGAGCAGTTGTATACAAATTGTTTCATTTTTGGGAAACAGTAATAAGTGCAACAATGACTCGAGTGTGAATGTAAATAAACTGTTTAAGGGGTGCGGTGGAGAATTTAATATAAACTTCGTTGTGTCCTATTTAACATTGCAGGAGCATAATAAAACGATTTCCTTGTTTGTATTATTTTAGCTACTTATTTAAATTTAAGTCAATCCAATAAATTCCTTTTATTACACATTTTCTGATAACTAATTTAATGATCTACATGGCTCCATATTGATTCTACGAACCCTGTATCATTCTCTGTTTTTTATCCTGCGCAGTTGTTGCACATATATGTTTAAAAAAACACAATTGGCATATAATACTAGAGATTGGTTGTGCAGTTTCAAGTCAGTATCACTGTGTTTAGGTATATTTAAATTAAATTTTATGATTTCGACTTACTGCCCGTTTTAAACACGTTGGCATTGTTTAGTTTCATTTCGGCTCATTTTGATTGCTCGAAAATGCTTTTCTGCACAATTTTAACAAGTCTCATGCGCATAGAAATGAATATGTGCGATGTATATGTGTGATTTGCAATGACCAAATCAATGGGTTCAATAGAATTAAAAATAACAATTCCTCGTGGGTAATAATTTCTTATTGTATTACACATTTGTAAAACTAATAATAAATTTATGTTGGCTCGAAAAGAGAGGCAATTCTTTGTATTTAACCCTGTGATTTATCATATAATAAAATTAATAGATTTATTTGGATAACGTGCTGAAATTTAAATAATGAAATAATTTGCAGAAATAAGGGGACGAAAGAAGAAGCATGGGAAAAATTTGAAAAATATTAATAGATTAAAAGTTTGGAAAATGAAAAGTATAGGTAATATAACGCGACGAACAAGATATAGTAACAGATATAATTTCAAAACACCTTTATTTCAAAAACAGTGTTTATAATAATTTTCATAAACTAATACATAACGTCAATTACGGTTGGAACTAACGATGCTGAAAATGAGAATACATACAAACGAGGGAAATTGTAGGCACGAGTGCAGCAGATAAATGCGACTTCCCTAGTGCATCCTGAATGGAAGATGGAATTAGAAACTAGTGTACAAAGCATTACAAAATAAATTAATATGGGAGAAGCAACTTGAAAAAAAACAAGGCGTATACAATGAATTCAAGTCATGGGTGTGGAAATTTAAGGTGAAGTAGTAACGTTACCACAGTAGGCGCCGATGGAAGCATTAAAAAGGTGGAGAAAGTGAATTAGTAAGAATATGGAAAGTGGGATAAGATTGGAATTAGATTAAAATTGTCTGTAAAGCAGAAAGAGCTATAGGGGAAGTCAAAGGACAATGAAGTGATTACGGAGGAAACAAACGGTGACATAGAGACAGAACACTTTAAAATATTAGTGGTATGGTATCGTATAAGAAGCCAATATGAACTGGCATGCCTATGTTTAGGTGAAATAAGAACAGCTGCAGAGTTATATTTAAAGCAATTAATAGAGTAATTCATCATCGAGGACTGTTAAACTATTATCAAATGAGAATCAACGTCAAAGTATGGAACGATTTAAAGGTTTTGCGGTAAAAGGGGTGAAAAAAATTCCAAAATATACTAGGATTGTTTTTACATATCTCACTTAAACGCATAGTACGATAGATTTATGTACAAAAACATCTTGAAAGTTGTGCATAAATGTATAAAGATGTTAAATCGGAGACATTTTTGAGAAATTACAAAAATTGGACCAAGTTGATTCACGAGTTTCTAGCCAAGTGGGCCGTGAAAAAAATATTTTTGATATGATATATTCGGAAATTATAACATTCAGCTACAATTTAGAGTGTCAAAATAACCAGGAATATAATATAGAGCCATTCAATTCAAATTATAATTATGTGAACTGTTAAAATAAAATCTGTCACCTATCAGTGACGCTTACTTACCTTAATGATCAAAGGTTCATTTGAGTAATCTTTGTTTATTGAAATAACTATCCGTATCAATAATAATTTATTCTCCTACCATTACAAAAAATCACGTCTAAATCTATCATAACAGTTATCGACCCTTATAAAAATAAAGATATATTTGTTGGACAAAACAAATATTAAAAAATTATGTATTGCAATGAACGTATATTTGTGGTGGAATGAAAATAGTAATTTTTAATAAAAAGCGTAGGAAAGGTTTCTTATAGATATAAGTATATGGAGTGCTTAACGCCAGTTTTAATATCATGTTGTAAATAGTCGTTAGTTAATGGACAAGTTTTCTACTGTTCAACAAAACTAAACTGCATCGATTAAAATGTCACTTGCCAGCAGCTTCAATGATACGACAACGATCCCAAATAATAAAAAGAAAAGATTTAATAATAAAGCGCAAAGTTAATATAATTTACCGAAAAACTAAGAAACAAAATTAAAGGAAAGCAAGTTCAAAAACGATGAAAATAGAAAATAAAAATGTTCAGGAAGAAGTATATTGTTAGAGAATACAATATTTCAAATATTTTCGTAATTAAATAAATATAATAATTTAATTAAATTATTTTATTTCCAAAGTAGGTGTCACTGATTTGAAAAGTATGCGATTATTCAGAGGAAATACTGGAAACATACCATATACCACAATTATGTTTTACGATGAAAAACTAGTAAATGGACGGAAAATTTGGAGAACTCGAGAGACTGTGAAATGTGAGAGGAACAGGAACTTGTGGAAGATTATGAAGAAGACAATAATCTACTAAACATAGCAGATATAGAAATTATGAGCACCATCCAGATGAATAAATTTCCCTAATGCAATGAAGTAACATGTGCCACATTGTCAAAAGAGTATAAAGGAAAGGGCTGCTCAACGGATGGTACGAAATTTACAACAATAACAAGCACAAAAATCGGTAACAAGAGAGGAGCATATCAAACTTCGACAAGGTGATTCACTGCCTCTAATTATATTCAAGATTGTACATTTGTAATTATATTGTAAGATTCCAATTCGAACAAACGTAATAAAGAATAGCTACTAAGGCAAGCTGATAGAAGATGTACTAGACTATAAAGTAATTAAAATACAATGAAGGTGTATGTATGACCTATTGCAATTTGCGTAAAATATCAGCATAATAGTTACCCTTCATCGTGATCTTATACGAGTCGCAAAAAATAGTGACCATAACCTTGCCAGTAGAATGTTTGGCTTTAAAGTTTTTTGATGGTGGTGGATTGTAGCAACTCCTGTTTGCTTTCAGCGTCATAGTGATGAGCCTGTGATTCATTGTCAGTTACTATGTTCCCAATAATTGCTTCCTCTTCTCCTTCACAAAGCTCATTTTTTCTATTTCTCAAACGTTTTCGTGGTCAATGGTTGAATTAAGTCGACCACTTCGAGACTAGTCTTCGATGGATTTCCACCCTCATTTAAATTGCTTTGACTAAATTTTATTGCCTTGTAAGGAGAAGAAAGTTGCTATTTGCTATTTTTATTTCCATTAGACTATTTCCACCTTTTGCGAGAAATTTCATGCATTACTAGATAAATAAAAATAAAATAATCTAAAAAAAAAACACAAACAAAATGCAATATCCACTATTATGTAACCATATTCTGACAGTTTAAAGAAAATAATAATTTAATACAAATGTTTTTCACAATCTCTTTCATAGTAATGGGCATTTTTTATCAGCTTGCTACATATGAAATGGGCAATGACGAAATACTGACACCAAGAGAAAGACGATATCTATTTGTGGAAAGAGAACATTTAAATAACTGGAATCCGATATGTAATTTTATAAAGATTGGAACAATTGTGATTTTCAAAAGTATAGTTTTTAAAGAAGAGTAACCAATGAAAAGATGGATATATCGTATGTCACCGGATTGAGTTTACAATAGATATGATTGACCAAAAATGTTCGAATTGGAATTTCATATTTTGGGGTTCCGCCCTGCTTGGTCTGAAACTTATTTTTAGTTTACTTTCGATTTTTTTAAATTAAGTAGGCCTTCACAGTTTTGCAAACACTATTTTAGTTCTAGGTAAACTACCTTTTCCGTGTACGTCAAAGTGTTATAAAAAATATAAGAAATTTTTAATTAAATTATTAAAACAAAAAACAACTATTAAGTTATTTTATTAGCCATCCACCTTTGTCGCTGCATAATTCAATCCTCCGTCGCAGTTCTTTAAGTAACGGCAACTTTTTCCAGATCTCTATAGCTGTAGTAAATATATTTTCTTTTCTAACGTTAGCATTTAATTATAAAAATATTGTCATTACTTCGCAATGAAAATCAGTTTTGTGATATTACTTTAATGCTATGAAAGGTAACGACCCATGTCATATTACAATAAATACCTGACATGTAATCGATGGTTTTTGTTTTTGTCATTATTATTGCAAAATAGTGTATGCTCAACTGTAAAGGCCTACTTGATTTAAAAAAATCGAAACTAAACTAAAAATAAGTTTCAGACCAAGCAGGGCGGAATCCCAAAACATGAAATTCCAATTCGAAAATTATTGGTCAATCATACCAATTGTAAACTGAATCTGTGGACATACGGTATATGAGAGTTCGCCTGAAACTGTATGTAAGTCCATGGGATTTGGATATGAAAATGACGAAATTAATTTATAGAATATGCAGGCATAGCTACAGAAATAAATGCATAAATAATTAATGTGGAATGTATTAAGTAGTGATGGGAATAATCGAGATATTTCAATAATCGATTATTAGTAATCGATATAATTTAATAATCGACTAATATTAGTAGATAAAATTAGTAGTAGTAGTACTAGTACTAATTAATGCAACGTACAACATTAACGTTCTAATACCACTAGCAGTGTGTTTTTAAAGCCGGGCAACTTACAAATTTACGTAGAAACAGACAATCGTCTACAAATTTAGATCAAATTATATTCCTTAATACCACATTGGAGTTGTTATGAACAGTTTGCATTTTATTCTGTTAATTATTTTGACTAATAAGATGATACCTACTTCTTATAAATTTGTTTTATTAATTTTTATTAATATTGTTTAATCGCACGTTATTAATTTATTATATAGGTACCTTTGTTTGTATTGAGAATTATACTCATGTTGTTATTTGCTCATATTTTTTATATATTAATGTGGCAATTTATAAATATTATTGTAAATTTTGAAGCGTTTTATTCACTAACGCAATATCATCAACATGATTGTACTTATTTAAATTGTTGTATTCTTCAATCCGACAATGACGATCGATCCAGAGTAAAAAAATAATTGAAAGAGAATCGGCCATGGCTCGCATACGATTAATATTAGTTGCCATAATCGAATGAGTAATGTTAAAATAAAATATCTTGAACCTCGAACTAGTACTAATATTGTGGTGGGAATATCTCGAGATATCGAGGATCTCTGTGCTCGGTTCCGCTCGCACACGTTCCGTGATCGACGTCCGACAACTAATTTAGTATTACTAATTTTCGGAGTGCAGTCGAACCCGAGATATCGAGATTCTCGGTGCCGTTCCCACACATTTTGTGACCGACGTTCAACTACTAATTAGTAGTACCAATTTTCGGAGTGCATAGTCGATTATCTCGAGAGATTTTAATAATCGACTAATTCGTATATCGCATCTCGATTATTCCCATCACTAGTATCAAGAATGAAAGAGTACTGGATACCAAATAAACTATTGGAAAGTGGTATAGAATAGAGAAAGAGCTTGCAGAAGGAAGTAGAATGAATTTTATGATATAAGGAAACAAGATGCAAGGCAACGGGCAAAAGAAATGGCGAACAAAGCCATGGTTTCGTATATTTTTAGAGTCGCAAAGCTAAAAATATATTCAGGCACTTAGGTTCGATAACGAGAAATACGTGGGTCTCTATAATGACTAAACCTAGTGAAAATATAAATGCATCACGAATGTAATAAGTGATGAGCAGCAGAAAAATGAACACAATTCTTTAGGTATTTTGCTAAACTAATGATAGAGATAAATTTGAAATATGCACAATAACGAATAGAAAATAATGCAGAATAAAAACAGAAACCATATAGAAAAATAAATAGAAGGAGAAAAACACGAATATTTAAAATTGAGGAAGAAAAATGTTATAAATATTACAAATATTCAATTGAATTGAATTTTAATTAATTAAAGAGCAGAAATACACAATATTAACTTAAACATGTAAACCGGTAGATAATAAATACATTGCAATTTTAATCTTATAAAAAACACAAAGTGTTTCATTTACGTATTCGTAAGAAGATTATTAAGAACTTGAAAATCCCAACGAAAAGCCATGACCGCCACGGCAAGTGTGCAAAAGGCGGTAGCTTGCAGGTGATATCGTTTCATTAAGAAACAATTAATAACGTATATTTTTGCTCGTAAATAACGCGAATGACAAATGACAGGACAATACTAAATTAACAATTAGTTACGTTAGGTGTGTAACGAACTGGTTTTTCTTCGCAAAATGCACTCTCCGTAAAGCACGATAACTCAAATGCATTACAACACTTACGGCATGTAATTTGAGTTATTATGGTCGTCTTATATTCACTTTTACCCCGCTAACGTGCACGTACGGATTTGTATTACAGAAGTAATTAGTCGGTTTTAATTACTTCTACAATTACGACTGCGTTTTTTAAACGCTTAGGGTACATTGATGATTATGTTGCCGCTAATGAGTAACGGAAAGTTGCGCATTTTTGATTTCTTGCGAAGATCCTATGCATCCTAACTACCATACGTAAAATGTTGATACAACGTAGAAAATCTGATTTGTGGGTTGACCGGAATATTATTAGAGTTGGAATCGGAATAAAACTATTTTTGCTTCATTAAGGACAATTATTAGAAAATCAAATATGTTCGGAATTACACATTTAGACGTAGAAATAATCCCGCAAAAAATTGTTAGTGAGGGTTTGTAAAGTTTTCTTCTATATTTTGTGCATTTAGGCCGATACTAATTGAAAAATCGAATTGGTATTGCTTGCAACAATTGATTATGTCAGTACATAATCAATAATTTGTACATACACGATTTTTTCATTTGTTAAAAACAATTTCATTTTCTCCCAAAAGATGTCAAGAAAATATAAAATACCTAATTGTACTCGCAGAATATGAATATAGATAATTTGGAATAAATTGACAAAATTACTGATAATATAAAAGTGGTGGAAAGCGTGCAGTGGTAAAGGAACATTCTCGAACACTCCAATAAAGTCTACTAACAGTAGGACGCTTACTTCGCCGTTTGAAAATGCCTTCGATAGAGAAACACTTTATTTGCACAAACTCCGCATTTCCATGCGAAGACATAGCAACAAATAATCTTGTCTGGACTTTATGAATCACCACACAGTGTACGCTTCGTTGCTATAAACCACTATGTTCGAGCCACTCATAAAGTATATATCATTCTATGACTACAATAACTAAGTTATATTCATTCACAATCAAATATTTTGAAATTCGTTTGCGTTTAAAATAAAAAAAAAATCTAAAACCAGGCCAATGAATAAGAAAATTAAACTCTAAATTATTACTGTGTCCGATTTGACATCAGCTTTCATGTTTGAAACTTTGAAATTCGTAAATCAAGTACTTAGATCTATTTTTAAAATAATTTGTGATTATTCTTTTTTTTTATTTGGATGGATGGATAGAATCAGTGCCAATAACTGAATAAACAATGATAAGGGATTTGTTAAGAAGCTAAAATGCCTCTTTAATGGAGTTTCAATTATTTTATTACAAGTTGTCTGCACGTAACGAAATCAGCACCTCGGTGATGTAAACGTTGACGTTTACACGACGATTTCTCGACGATATATAAACAACGAACGACGGCGGTGCAAATGCAAGAAAAGGAGGATCGTGAACGAAAGACAATGGTGCAGCGGAGCGTATGCAAAACTTCAGAGATTGAATTCACGAAACTACCACGGACGGACAGTACATATTACATTTTAAAGTACAACAAATTACAAAAAGCGTTGGCAACCTTCGGTGGTCATGAATCTTCAACAGGATGGAATCGTTCTTCATAGTTGACGGCTTCAGAGAGACGGTTACTGCACTGAATCAATCGCTTGACATGTAATATCAATTTGTAGCGAAAAGCAGTGCGGGTTGCGTTTTCCCGTTCGCCTTTTCGACGAGCGCCAGAAAAGGACACGCAGAGCGGCGCGTTCGATCTTTTCACTACGAACGGATTTTATGTGATGTCCGCTGCGCCTTACCTTACCAGATTGCAGTGATTTACAGCGGACAAACCTTTTGTGCCAGTCAACTTCTCCGAGTTGCCGGACAGGCCTGGATTTAGAATTTTATGTGATTTTTATGCTAATTCGTAATTTAGTTGATATGTGATTTTGGAATGTGTGTACGTAATTTAATGCGATGTATTTATGAATATGTGGGCTCTCTTAACTGCGTCTTGAATAATTTCCCCTGTCCCGACCGATTTGTTCGACTCGAACGTATTTATTTAACATATTTATGTTATCACTGTTTTTAGTTCGGATTGATTTTTGTATTCCTGGTTGTACGTTTTGATTCCGTTCACATTTAAGAGTTTGCCAATGTAAGTTTGACGAATTATTGTTTCAAGGGTACATTTTAGTTTTGTTTAGTTAATTGTCTATCGTCTATTATTACTACAATTTGATCCTTTTTGTAAATATTTGTTTTTTACCATAGGACAATATTCTCATCTAAAAGCTGTACGTTCTTCATTTTCCATAAAATGAGAGACAGACTGATTACACATTAATAAAAAATCTGGGAGAGCTAATCTACTGTGAGTAAGTGAGATGCCAGTGAGATACCTCAGGTGACGTAAATTACCATCTAATCGATACGTTTTGCCAGTATTGCTTTATAACTTAGATGTGGTGAAATTGACTATCTGTAAAAGTGCTAGTTTAGTCGTGCGTGATTATGTAATATTTCGGGAAAAGGTGAGGATTCCAAGTTCAATCATGGTAAGTTATGAAAATAAGAATCAATTAATTATTGTGCCTGCATTGCCAAATTCTAGTGGAAAAGAACAAACGTGTGCAGTTTGCAATGTCATACAAAATTGGAGACTGGACGGGAAAGTTCAAATTCGTTGCTGGGGTTGCTGGTTACATTGCTAGAATAGTTTTATGGAGCGGCTTCGAAAATAATTTATCTCAATTGCCAGTTAGTCCAGATTTCAAAAAAATTGAAAACCTTGAAAAAAGCAAATTGCGATTATCAGCATGAACATTTACATGAGTCTTTCAGTGTTATCGAAATTGAAGAAGCACTTGTCTTTTCCTGAAAACTACTACAAAATGAACACCTGCAATGGTAGTCATTCAACTCGTTGAATTGCGCATTACGTTTTTGAGGCAACTAACAACTTGGTTCTAAAAGTAAGGCGGTGCACTACTGCAACTCTGCATCATGCTAGATATTCCTCTTTCGTTCTCAGCTGCCGCTCAGCTATTAGCATCGGTAATAATTTGATTATATTGATTATGGAAGTTTCGTTATCTATGTCTATGTTATGGGTTCATGATAAGTATTTGACTGATGCGCGATAATAACTAGTAGTTATAAGTGCACTAGTAGTACCAGCGAAGAAGTAACAGCCTCAAGTACATCACTGGTCAGCATTTTTGAAACAGGAAACAATACACGAAGAATATTTTAAGTCACTCTTGCTGACAATTTTAAACACCCCAAACATCACAGTGAATTGTCTGTTGGTAGACTACTGAGGTGGGAATGAGACAAATATTAGGCAGTTTTTATCTCCTGTTGTCGTGGACGAACGCCTACAAGATATACAGAAGACTCATCGCCATTTTAATTAGCGGAAACATTAGCAACAAAGAGACCTACAATAAGATGAATCTCGCTGTTCGGTAAACAAAATCAATTTTTGGATAACTTCATATCGGCGATTCTAGCCTTACTTTCATGTTACAGGTTAGAATTACCTTCAGACTTCAAGATTTGTTCTTTGCCAACTAATTCTTGTTTGTATAGCTGACAAAACTAATTTATGTTACGTGTGTCAGTAAGGCATATGCGAATTAAGATCAGTTTCAGAATTTTGCTTGCTAAATATAGTGACACTGAAATAATTATATTCCCATTCCGTTATAGTTAAAAAACCATTAATTTATTCAAGTTGACGTTTCGCTTCGTTATTGAAGCATTTTCAAAGCTTAAAAGGTTTGCAATACTATGAAAAATTGTTATACATAATTTACAAAAATACTACTTACATTAATTGTTAGATATATGAGATGAAAAATGATGAATAAACCACTCATACTAACTACATTTACCAGAAAAACACAGGATACAACTAATTTGAATTTAAAAACCACATATTAAATGAGATATGTCTAAAAATTGCAACGCATTTATGTCAAACACGTTAAAATTTTATGCGCACAAAATACGAACCTTCAATAGGATGAAAATGAACCCTAACAACTATCTGCAAAACGTAAAAATAAAAATCCACTAGCATTGAGCAAATTACGAGGGGAAGTTATAAAGTCTGAGATTTGAAGTCGTATGGATTAAAATGTTAGAAAACAGTGAACAATAAAAACAAAAGAAGGGGTCTTTCGACAGACCGATCACAATGGATAGAATCAGAAAAAATGGGGAAATAGGAGTGAAGGAAATTTGGGAGGGTTATGGTAAAAGAAAAGAGTCGTTGACGAGATCGCATCTACGCAACAACTACGACACCATGGGCAAAACTAACTTTAAGATAAGTTGAATGTAAATATGATCATTTGCGAGAAGTCCTGTGTAGATAGAGCCCAAACTGTTTTTGTTTGTTTTTTAAATTCATCGCATGTTATAAATCTTTACGGTATGTTGGGGGATTTTAGGGTTGTTATCTGGAAGGAGGGTAATTTTCGATTAAAATTTTATGTGTACCTGTAAACTTTATTTATGAAATTCCGGATGATCAATATGGCTGATTCTATGTTTAAGGCCTAAAATAACTTTTAATTTACGTTGAATGGGCTATTTAAATTGAAATTGAGATATGTTCCAGAATTCATGGAGTCCTCTTACCAGTTGAGTTTGATGATACCATCATCCGTTATCATGGCTAAATCGTCAAGAAAATGTACTTTTTGTTCTTGTTCCATATCGATGGTGATTTTGGAGTGGAGTGGACCAATATAATGAAATAAACACTTCCAATGCAGTTTTGTTGGAATCTCTAACGATATTGCAGATGATATAATCAACATCCTGATTTATAAAGGGAAATTGAAAGGCAGGCGTGTGACTAAATTTTTGATAATAGTGTTTATAGCTATTTCGGCAATGATTGGGGAAAATGATGGTCCCATAGGAGTACCAAAAATTTGAGAAAAATATTGTTTATTGAAAGAGAAATACACTGTGTCGAAAATTCAATCATATCACCACGTCCGGTGACGCGATCACGTAACCTTGAGGTATTTGAAAGTTGTTCGGAAAAAGTAAAGAATATCTGCAATGAATTTTGATAAGTATTTTGTTGGTCGTTGTAATCAGGGAACAATAAGTCAGGTTTATACATTTTCTGGAGACCATGAATGGAGATGAAGTGAGATCCTTTGTGGAGGGTTTGTAAGTGAGCAACTTATTGGCCTTATTAACATACTCACCTTTATTGATGGCGACGCGACGGTGACATTGCATTTATCGGCTCTAACAATTAAGGTGTAAGGATTATTATTGGGGCATTTGTTACTAAGTCTTTGAGTTCCTCCAAGATCATCTAACTTATCAGACTGCTTACGTAAATATCGGTGAGAAGGCATGTAATTTCAGACCTGAACAAATCTCTTCAAAATTCATCTCGCTGAGGAGATGTTCAATCTTTGCTAAGCGTTTATACGTTGAAATGTCCATTGCGTTGAACATTTAACGCAAATTTGGGGCCTAAAGCGAGGGAATATTTGATCTCGTGGGGTATTTCTTTATTAGTGAAATGTTTAAACCATTTCTTAAATATTTCATTTTGTTGATTGTTAGATTTTGTCAAAGAATTTTTAAGATTATTAATTTTTTAAATGTTGAAACTGTTTATTTTATTAAAGTGAAAGTTATAAGTCCTGAATAACGCATCTGCCTTTATTAAGTTATTAAGTTATTAAAAATTGTAAAAATCTGTCCAGTGGGCGTAACATAGAGTTGGTGTGATTGATTTTAAAAGTTATTAATTTGATTTTGAACCTGTTATGTACAGCTTCAGCTTCTTGTGGTTTTCTATCTTCTGGAAACTAGATATATGGTCACAGTATAATCGATCCCAGCCTCAGCGAGGAAGACAAGTGACCCAGTGGCTTGAAATCTATTTCCCAAGAAAATGTATTGATAATGGGGATCTTATGCCATGACCAGCTAGATCACCCAACTTAAAACCCTGCGATTTGTATTTGTGGGGTAACTTGTTTATGCTGTGGAAATAAATACTTGTAATCAATTACTGCAGATTATTTAAGGTGCGGCAACTGATATTAGAAATAACATGAATGTTTTTTCGGAGGGCATCCATTGTCACTCTTTGGGGCCCATTCTTCTGCTACATCCACACTACAGTAGTTTTTTTTTACTATTACAGTGTTTTATTTGTTCGTTGCATGTCGTCATTGCTGTTGCGTTTGATCCCAGACATACCCGTTCTCATGGTCCATTTCTGTTATCTCTCTTTCAATCCATGCTTTTATAAATTCTTTTCATTGTTGCTGTATTTAGTCATTTTGGTCGCCATAAGCATGTTTGTCCACAGCTAGTATCGTTTATATCCTCGCAACCTTTCACTCCACTTCCATTCATATTGAAGGCATTTCATTATTATCACTGAATAATTGGTTTTATCAATATTCATTTTGAAACACCTTGTAAATGATGTTCCGATAATTAACTTATTACGTCCGACCAATATATGCCTTCCCGGAAAACTAATAAAATTGCTTTGAGAAAATACGTAGATAATGTAAATCAAATGTCCTATAGTGGGTACTTTTTAGAAAGAACTAAAATAACATATTATATTAGCGAATGTTAAATAGAAAGCAGTTAGAGTTGAAACTTTGGTAACCATTTTAACAATCGATCAACGTTTATTCGTGATTCATTCTCAATTAGTGACCCTATTCGTTGTGTAACTCACATTCATTGACGTAAAATATCGCTCTGACTTGTTATCAAGAATATTCCGCATCTTTGATCTAACTTCACTATGAATTAAAAGTATATCCCCACATTCGCATGCAATCGTGTACCAAAATCAATATACATTCGAGGACATGTACGGCCTTTGAATAAAATCGACGTACTAGATCGAAATTAAGTTTGAGGCATCGAGAAAATTGCAGCCAAAGCCCGAGTTAGAGAATGATTCGAGTTTCGAAATAACGGCGCGGCGGCGGCAGTTATCGCGAGGTGGGAAAACAAAACAGGGGGAGGCATATCTCTGGCAGAGTGTGAAACAAATCGAGCGGCAGCGACCGCGGGGCTACAGACATACAGCTACAGAAAGCCCATTAAGGTGCGTAATGGCCGGTCGCGTAAGACCTAGCGCGCAGCACTGCATCGATTAGACATAACGTCGCTAGACTGCTTCCGACCCGCTACTGACATCACCTTTCAGCCACCCCATACCACCCACCCCAGTCAAGGCTACTTCGGGCCTCGTCACCGGAGACGTCGCCAACATATCGTGATCATGTGATGGTCCATGCACGCAACTCATCATACGGATTTTGATCTTATTTATATGATAACGCACTATTACAAACAAGCAAATTAGCTTACAAGAAATGATTATGCTGTGCGGAGAACTTTACGTATTTTTTTGGAAATGTGATATAATATTTCAGTGCGTAATAATTGACATCATTCGTCATATTTGTCAAACCTATTTAATTTTATTCACATGTATTGTCTAAAATATAAAAAGTTGTATTATTTTATTTGATTATAATAAGTCCACCTCATGCAATTCCATTTATTTATAATAAGTTTTCATTTGATTACAAAAAGTGAATTAAGATTTATGGAAAAGTATCAAAAATGGCAGTAATTGCTGTATTAACATAAAATCTTTGAAAGAACTAATAAATAAATTCATTGGGAAATTTTTCTCTAACAAATGTATAACAATTTCCAGTAAATTGCCTTTGAAGTAAAAGAATTATACACATTAAAAATTATTACAAATATTTGACATAAATAAATCATTTCTAAATATACAGAAGACACACCTATTTGTAATTGACGTAATGGCATTTGTAACATGTTCATTTTCATCTCGTGGCCTTTCGGTGCCGCGGTTTTTAACATAGCGTGTCTACCTAAAATATGACTTTGTAGTAAATACATTTTTAATACTATTGTTTTATTTCAATAAAGTAATTGCTTATATTTTGTTGCATATTATTCATCTCCCGTTACTGTTTTTTAATCTTGTTTAGATTACTTCCTCCATTTATCTTGGGTTATCCTGTCGATTAAACATTTATGTTTCTGATATCAATTAAGTAAACCGAGCTGTGCACTTAAGTACTCAAATTAAACAGTTTCTCGAATGGGATTTATGGTAGTGTAAAAAGATCATATATTTAGATTTTGTGTTCAATTTTTTGCTTGTCTGTATGGCAGGTTGTTCTTTTATTATACGTAGTAAGCAATTGTCATTTCGTAAATTTCAGCTCAATGCCGTGCAAAATTTAGGCAGTTAAGCAACTTGCATAGAAGTAGTGGAATTGGTTTACTACAGGCAACTATTTCTATTCCCCTATTGTAGTGTTTCTGGTCTTATATCTTGTTGGTCTCAATGGTCACAAAACAAGGAAGAAAGATCTATACGTAGATTATAACGTCTTAGAAGTGTTTCTCTACTCTGAGAAACCAATTTTCAACTTCACTGGCAATTTGGAATAATTGGTTGACAGTATCTGGTGGGTTCCTGTCCTAACAACTTCTAGAAACCAGTGAGTGATGTACACAGAAACAGCACAGGAGGCATTATCAAAGTTTGTTTGCCGTAATTTTCATTTTTTGCTACAATGGCTAAGGGTGCGATTCATACAGATGAAATTTCCTACACCTAAATGTGAAAACGCTGAAAATACACAATTCTAACAAGTCTTTCATTAAAACTACAGAAGAAATAATGAAAGAAGAAACATCTTTAAACTATCTGTGTTTACAATTTTAAGTTAGCAGTAGATGTAATGCTCCCTCATCGAGTACTATGCTCTCCTTGAGATAAGGTGTTACCAAACTTGTTATGAAAGGATTAGATCAAAGTGACATCTGCATCAGTAGTAAAATCTTTAACATTAACTTATACACTTTTTTCCGAGATGCTTATCGTTTTCCAACAATTGTGATAGAACTACACAACGAATAATTTTCGCTACGAATGTACTTTATGCAGGAAAAGTAATATATAGTACCAATTATGCTTACAAATATACAGTTTTGCTATTTCATTGGTTGTTTTTCCTAAATAGGTCGCGTCGTGTTTGTTTGACTTCATTTTCTTATTGCATTCGTCGGTTTATCGGTTTATCTGCTCGAAGGATGTTAAGGTCTTTGTTCCTCGAAGACTGTTTAGAGCAGCCTGACAATTTCTTGTAGTACTTCACTTTGAAGGTATTTCAGTTATATTTTGTGAAGCAGCTTCTACCCTGCAGATAATTTCTTCCGGCTGAATCTCATGTTCAAGTTCAATCGTTACACTAAAATGTTTGTGGAGACTTCATCCACTCGTAGATGCAAGAGGTTTGGTTTGAAATCTGGATACGGTACAGTATAACGAGAACACGACCAACTACCACGTTTATTGGTCATATGTATTCACACAAAAAAAATTAAAAATTCGACAATATTGAATCACACCATATCTATGCCCGATGTCATACTGGCAGGAGTACCTAAGGATTCGTTCTTGGGTGGAAAGTGTTCTCATTATTCATTCAAGAAGTACCGACTAGCTCCAAAAAACTAATTCCATTATTCGTGATCGAAACGTCAACATCAAATTGAATAAAAAAATCTATAAGCTTCTGCAGCTTCTAACTAGTAAAGGGACAAACAGTCGCAAGTGCTTCAGGTTGCCGGTAAATCGTTGGTGAAAGAGAGTATGAGTATTTGGGCGCCCCAAAGTTAACCCGAAGACCGAGCATAGACTAGTGACAAGAACTTCAACTTGAAATTTTTAATTATGTCTAAATAACAACTATAATTAGACCCATATATAAAGAAAACAAACGTATATTTAATATAAGAATAAGCAAATAAATAATAACTCAATGAACCAGTGGCAGATAAGAACTAAAATACTAGAAATTTAAATCTAATTGTCAATGATACTTGGATATGTTCTTGACAGGCGGTGTCATATATATCGTATATTGTTGAAATAAAATACTTCGCTTTACAAAAGAATATCAGCAACCGAAATCTGATTTTAACCTATTTACCCCATTTAACCTATTTCTGTCCACGTTTTTTTTTTTGAATTTTTTGTCTATATTTAGATTACTTTTATTATAAGAAAATGTGTGAGTGCAAGAATTTTGTAAAAAATAATGCCAATTAAAAAAAACACATACGTACTCAAACGAGTACATTGGGATCATAGCGACGTTTACCTCCTAAAAATAAATATATTTTTTTAAATTAGTTTATTTAGCAAAAACTCAATCAAATATTATATGAATAAAATAGTATGTACAAAATGTTATGAAAAAATATGTTTAACTATGAAACTCCAGAAAACAAGGCACAATGTCACATTTTCTACATTCCTATCGTACTCTTCGATGACATTGCCGGCACCTAAGTTGATTTTCCAGTTTCTGGGGGAAATGTCCAAATTCACTAGCTACTAAACTTTGACGAATGTTTCTAGTTTTTTCTGATAGCTATGTTTCGAATATAGTGCCTAGAAAAATGACTTAAAAAAATTATAAATCCATATTTTGACTATTATTAGTCAATGAATGAAGTTTCCACGCATTGGCTGAAGCCACATTCAACATATGTGTCCAAAGGGGCCATCACCATTTCTTTCCTTGGATGGATATTTTATATTATTATTGACCGCTTGATCTAATAAATCTAACCCCATCCCTCATTGTACTTTGCAAATAAATGCGGTTGCGTTACATCAATTTTTGCTTTTTGTTCTGTTGACCATCTTTTTATTTTGCCTAAGTCATAATTCGTCATCATTGTAACAAAATTGTTATCTTACCAATAACAGCGAGTTTTATTAATCATATTAGAATGCAAAATAGCTACGCTCTATTTTTCTTCCTTCAGATTTTGATGGTAGAGGAAATTTTTTCTTCTTCTGTTGTCACTAACAGTTCCACCAGCTCTGTAGCCCATATCTCTCGATTGTTTTAGAAGGAAGAGGCTACTAAAATAGTTATCTAAAAATACAACATGGTCATTGGGAGTAGAAACCACTTAATGGCCATAATATTTTACCGTAGCCTTATCAATTGAAAGTTTTTCATCAATTGGCCCAACTTCGTCATTATATCTGGCTATTTCTTCATTTGGCAATTAGCAGTACTTTTAAATCCCCATCCAAACACCGTACAATCTTTCTCGAGGTAGTTTATGATATCCACTAAAAAATAATATTCCCATAAAATACCTAATTTCATTTTCGTGTACAATAAAATTATGGTTGTTGTTTTGTTGTGTGTAACGACCAGTTTCAAAAAAAAAGTTTCTCAATAGTTGAACCTGTTGTAGATCTTTCAAAATTTCTTTCACGTGATTTTGTCGGTCCTGAGAGCCGTTTGTATGTTTCAAATTAATGTCGATTAGTCGAGTCGTCCACACTCGTTCATGTTCTTTGATTTTTTGTTTTTTGATTTTACGTTCCGCCAAAGGCACGTTATCCTCGTCATCAGATTATTGTTCTTCTGCAAAAACTTCAATTTTTCCAGGAACATCAGTAGGTAAAGTTTCTGAGTTTCGCCTCACCAATGTCGGGGTTCGGTGGAATAATTACAATATCAGCACTTTCTTTATTTAAATCTTCTAATGCAGAATGCAAATTTGTATATCATCTACCATAAAAGATACCAGAGCGTAGTCGATTAGAGTCAATTTTCTTGTTTGCGGTAACAAAATATAAAAAGTAAAAACGATGCTATTATCCCGCTGTTCTCAAACGAGTGCATGTTTAGGCATTTTTTAACAACATGCACAAAAGGTTTATAAAATTATCATATGATGTTATATACGGGGTGCGGCAAAAGTTCACGTGGACAGTATTTTTTTCCGATAAAAACTTAACGGATTGAGCAAATCAAACAAAATTTTTAACAAAGTTTATTCAAATAGTTTCGAATAGAACTACACTTTCAAATTTCGAACAGTACTCCCTTCTCCTTGACACAGGCGCGGAGTTGCTTGTGGAAGTCTCCCACCGTGGCAGACAGGTGGGTGACGTCAAGAGCATCCCACGCCTTCTGAAGGGCGCGCTTCAGACTGTCCAAATTCTTGTGGGGAGTAGCGCAGGCCTTGCTCTCAAGGACCGACTAGACAGAGAAGTCCAGGGGTGATCATGGCGGAGAAATTGTTCTTGCACCAGTCTTGAACCACTCTAGCCTTGTGGGCGGGCGCAGAGTCCTACTGGAACGTCCAGATGCGTCCCGCGAAGTGAGCCTAGCTCCACGGAAGTACTTCCTTCACGAGAATGTCGTTCAGATATTTGGGGGCATGCACTTTGACTCCTTGTTCGACGAAAACGAGTGGAGTCTTGCCGGTCGCGGTCACCCCGGCCCAGACCATGGCAGAAGCGGGATGGACCTTCCTCGAGACGTAGCGGCCACTCTTATTGGCCTCCTTGACAGATTTGGACCAAATCCTATCGTTCTGGTGGTTGAAGGACTGCTCAATATTAAACAACTTCTCATCGGTGAAGAGAATATCCGAAGTGTCTGCCGGCTTGAACCGCTTCAAGAGTGCACGACATCTCTGAAGACGGGTCGCCTTCATCTTGTCCGTCAATACGTGAGTCTTCTGCAGCTTGATGGGGCGGAGTCACAAGTGAGATTTGACGATCCTCCGAACGGACCTATCCGAGATATTCAGCTCCTTCGAGACTTTTCTGAGACTCCGCTTGGGGTCATAACGGATCCTCTCCCGGATGCGTTTCACGTTGACGGAAGTGGTCGCGGTCGCTGGTCTACCGCTCCTGGGACGGTCATTGGTCGTACCAGTCTCTCTAAAACGACGTATGGTGTCCTCAATGGTCCTGCGGGAAAATCCTGTGATTCTGGCGATGTCCTTCTGAGTGTGCCCGGACTGGCTCAAGCGCAGAATAGTACCTCGGTCAACATCAGAGACCATTATCCGAAAACGAAATAAGCTATCATTCTGAATTTTTCAGGGGATGTTTGCAACATTATAACGAAGATACACGCAAAAAATTACACGAACGCAACAACAAACAAAAAAGTTGCAAAATAACAAATTCGTCCACGTGAACTTTTGCCGCACCCTCACAAAATTTAACATAAAACTATTGATAATATTTCAGTAGAAACAACGACGGTACAACGACGACTGGTACGTGCAACTTCAAACAAATCTTTTAAATGAAAGAAAGACCGGTGATCATAAACAATTTTATTAGTACGGTTACCTGAACATTTCCACGCCTGTTTGCAATTCACTTTATGAACTTTACTAGAAATGTTGCTAAAAGTGCATTTTTGAATGGCGTTCTCAAACAAGTACAGTGGGACAAAATGAGTTAAAATAGAATTACGCGTCAAAACTATTAATAAATGTATCACGTATTGATAATTCGAAATAAATTTTAGCTAAAATATATAGTAATACGAAAGAATAGAAAAATCTTATCTATGGTCCTGCCTTCCCAACCAACAACAGAAATGCGGATATTCGATAAAAATCTCTATGGTCCTCGATATTATCCAGCGATGTCCTATAAACGGAAACTAGGACTCGAATAGGAATTCAAGTAGTAATGAGAGATACAAACATAAAAAGTAGAGTACGTAAACGGAAAACATTAATATTCTAGCTAAAAACTTGAAAAACTATAAAATACGAAATAACAGAAATCGTGAACATCACACTTACATCTAAATAGAGTCTATCCTCGTGTAAATAATACCGAACCTTCCAATACCAACAACAGTCCCAACGAAACAGTTACCGATATCCAATTCAAAATGAAAAATAAATAGTAGTGGTTTAATATAACACGAATAATTGTTCATTTTTGGGTACGAGAATCAACAATCTAACACAAAATACAACACAAGGGTTAAGAATTAAACACATGTTACCATCCGAAAGAAGTTGTGAAGAAGATCCACAAAAAAGATATTCCAGAGAACTCAAAAGTCGAAAATGAAAAATAACTACAACACCTCGCATCTCGCCTTAATAAACCCATCGACAGTGCATCACGCTAACGCAAGGAACCTGTGGACTTAATTTCGATGACGATGACGAACACTTTAACTGACAAATAAACGAATACAAAATATTGTTGTACAATATACAATAAGGAGTTTTAAAAATGTATTTTGGAATTGAAATAAAGACTTTCCTTCCCCGAATTCGTAACGTAACAATGCACACAGAAGGACCAGAATGTTTTTGCGCGGACTGGAAAATTACTGCGAACGTGGAGAAATATAAAATTATCGTATTCACGATAAACTAACGTTTAGTGAACCATTAGTGGAAACCATATATTGGTCAAAATATGTGATTAACGATTGCTAAACTGTGCGATAATTACTGGCGATGGCATACGCGTCACTCGTATCGTGCGGAACAGCCGTTACCAACTTACGACAATTTGTGTGTGCGCGCTCTGGCTTTGGCGAAGTATTGAAGCTAAAATTTGGAACTTTAAACTTGAGAAGAATATGTTCTATTTTTGAACACCATATCTCAATCGGAAGTGAGCATTTACTGCTGTCACTTTTTCCATATTTCGTGATCAGTACGAGTTATGGAAAAACTGGTTCCTATAAAACTTAAAGATATTGAAATTTTAAATAAGTTTTATTTGCAAAGTTCTTCGACAAATTTTCCATTTACTGGAAAATCTCCTTAACATACATCAAGTATAAGAACGTTTAGTAAGGACCACTGCTTTTTCATATGTATGGTTAAGTTTTATAGCCTAATACGCGTGCGCGTAGAAGTAGAGTATATGTATTGTTTTTAAGTAAAAAAAAAAACATTATCGAATTTGGATATTATTTTAACAATATCGCAGCAGTGCAAGAAAGACAACTCTTGACAATTAATGTAAATTTACTTTAAGTCGGATACCTGCATTACCAGATAATTAGACATTTTCATATGAATTAATTGCGCGTAATTAAGTTTACCAATTTTTCTCCAAATAAACGATCTAAGAAGTTTTCTTTTAACTGGTAATATTGTCGATGAATGTGTTCTTACCTAATTTCTGATGTCTTTCCAATTATCGAAAAAGCTTTGGCATATTGAACATACACGAAGCCAAGCGTTTATGACAACTCGAAGAATAATTGTCATCTGGAAATTACATTTTCAGTTATTCTTCCGAAATTGTTGATTTGAAATCTGGCCAAGAATTTATAATTCTGAAGGACTGAGACTGGTGGAATTTTCGACCAAATTACGTGTTACATAATTGTTATTTAATCAAACAATTAATTAATAAATTAATAATTAATTTAATTGTCATTATCAATATTAGACATTCACTTTAGTATGTTTTGTCGAGTAGATTTCACCTGGCATTAATACAATTGTCCTATGGTCATGAGGTACTAACTGAAAGTTAATTTAACTTAATTCGCATATAGACGTTCTAAAACCGGTCCTGCTAAGTGTTAAACATAATCCCCGACACAAGATAAATATTATAGTAAATAATCAGTTAGACGGCCGCGAAATTTTTACGGCGACCACATTTACGTAATGTATATGTGACTAGGAAATGATAAAGTAAATTGTATTTGCATATTTTATTAACATATATGCATAGATTGATCACTCGTTAGCGGTATTTACATGTGGTAATTACTCCGGTATGTAAGAATGTACGTGCAACGCAAATTTATAACTGACTCTGCCATCATGCACCTCTGGCAATACATTTACGTCTGTTTTACTATGTGAGAAAATTTGTTTGTAACTCAAATAACAATTACGATTATTAATTATAATATATGTATGGCGGTGTTTATAAATTATGGGGTCTTTCTAGTTCTCTTTAACTCTGTCACTGTCTCAGTTTGTTGAATAGCCGCAGAGGATACTTTTTGCTAGCGTCAGGAACGAACTTTGCTCGACATGTAACGTGTACACAATTTGATAACTGTCACACAACGTATTCGTCGATTTATTCAGAAAATTAAACAATTGGTTATAGGCCAGCTAAGAACGATAGAAATATGATGATGATGAAAATTAATGTGGAGAAATAAAATAGACATCGCGCCAAAAGACAACAGGAGATTAGTTAAAAAAACACATAAATATTTGTTTCGTTATAAATTAAAACTAGATCTACGTATCGTTATTTTTGTCCATTAACATCCCTGTCTTCATTAAGATCGATACTTGAATCGCTTACTCTATCCCGGATGAAATAATCATTTTCAGATTTTACCACATGATGACAATAAAAATATTCGGACTTTGCCTCTACCACATTGATTCTGTTTTTCAACATAATTTTGACGCTTTTCTCTACAAGAGTATTTTCACAAATTTTCTCGATATGATTTAGGACGGGATGATAAGGAGAAAGACTTAATACAATATGGCTGTGAAACTGGGTAATGATTTATTCAGTTTTTTGTTCTTTGCTTCGAATGAAATCATCTCAAATCTTCTTGTGCGCCATTTGGGGTCATTTGGTTAGCTTCATTTCACTCTTGACATTGTGTATTTGTGTTCATTGCTTTGTTCTTGCATAACATATTAAACAAATAGGTTACCTATACCGTGTAGTATTTTTTTATATATACCCTTAGACACGTCTGTTATTGCGCGAATAATGTTAGATCATGGGCAGTACTGGATAGCCTGTCACACTGTCCTACACAAAAGTTCTAGCAAGGACTATGTTATCAGCAAAAATTATTGTCAAGATATTTTTGTTATTGGTAAACATCACACAATAACACTGAACCCATTGTGCTACCCTGTGTTATTTCAGATCTGGCATTTACCTTGAAATTGACATATAATGACAAAGACAGATATTTTATACCTATGGTTATCGGAAACCTAGTTTATGCCCACAAATGGCGATATTTGTTGTTGGTTGTATAAACGACGACTTTGCAACACTACTGGATTGTTGAATGGTATTGGCGGAATTTGAACGTGTAGCCTGTGATATTATCTAACAGAGGGCTGATTAAATATAGAAATATTTTCCAGTAGTATACAAATTGTAGACAATGGGATTATGGGTTCATATGAGGACACGTTGTTTCGATTTTTGCCTGGCTAAGATATTGCAATTTTACGACTTTTAACTCTTATCCCTGATGATAGCTCATCTCGAAAGCTTTTAACAGCTGGTGTAAATGCGACGAGGCCAGGTCACGCTAACGTAATGTATTTAAACACAAAATATAATCAACCATATATAACAGAACGAAACAAACCTGAAAAGAAATTTAAGTCATGGAATCAAATTAATTAAAACAAAAATGTAGCTACCTGTTGATGTGAAAAGGCTCTTATGATATCCACAATCTGACGTTCGATGTAACTTAAATCACGACGAATATATTATCAAATCTCCACAACAAAGAGGGTGGAGGATGGTCGAACTGAACTTGTTATTCGAGTCAATCGAATAACTATGGAAAATGTGAGTGAAAATTGTTATTGAATTGAAAATTAACAACTAATTGAAATGGTGCATTCTATGAACAGATGTGTTTAAGTTATTATACAAAGAAAAGGAAGGAATAGATAAAAGAAGGTAATTTAAGTGTGATTGGCCTAAACGATCCGTCAAAAATATCAGCAACTGTAAATAATTTGACTGGGAAGTTCAAGCCGCTTAGCATGTCGTGCAATTATAAAAATATTATTAATTAAAATACTTTTTCTTTATGTAAAGTATTGATTGTGGATACATATTGTCATTTTCCAAGTGTCTATTTTGGCTATGGAACAATGGAATAAAAGAAACGCCAAATAGGCCATTACTTGAATAACCAGCAAAATGATACACGTAGTGAACCACAATTAGTTACAATTATATTTGATATAATTTTCTATGAAAAACGGTTCTAATTTATATATTCACACGAAAACTGTTTGACCGCATCAATTCGAATGCGAGCCTGATAAATTGTAATAATTTAATAAACATCCTAATTGCTTATTATAAAACGTAAAATAAGCATCTAGACGTACAAAACTAAAAAGTCATAAACTAAAAAGTCACCCAAGCATGAAGAAATTAATATCCTGGAATTTATGCATTAAATAACAGTCTTGATGGCACCGAAGTTTTATTAATATTCCAGATTGATTTACGTCAAAGACAACATTCCACTCGGACATTAAATCTTGATATATTATTTCGAAGGGATTATCATTATGAGACACAATTTAATTTTCTTGTTTTCCAGTTTTTTATACTTCTCGTGCATCGTACAACCTTTCATTCTCCTAATTAACTAAACTATAATGATTTATTCGTCGAAATGGGGAATTCGTAGCCTTCGTTCGCAGTAAGTATTAAGTAATCATCAACAAATTCCGATAACCAAAATTAAGGTTACCTAATGCAGATATTAGCTTATTAAAAAAGGATAAAAACATAAATTGTATTAATAAATCATCGATCTGTGATTATCGGTTTGTTATAATGAAGTGTTAAAAAGAAGTTCGCAGTGCTAATAGCCCATTAAATGCGATTAATTTATTCATGGAGTATTTAATTGGAGATTATATCGAGTATGTATTGAATTGAGCACGCCGCTATATTTTTAAGGTAGGACGTTTGTCGAATGGCGTGTTGAGTAAAATAGTTATACAGTAACTCATCTATAATGAATTTATTAAAATTTCAAAGGTAGACCAATAAATATTCGATACCAGAAAATATTTTTTTATGTAATGATTTATTAAAAGCATATAATGGGTATAATGTATATGTTGCTACGTAGATTCTCGCGGGTACATCTGTTTTCTTCTGGCGTTATTGAATTCTCCCTAGAAGGGTCGTACCGACATTGCGGCAAACATCGAAGTGATCTAGAAGAACTGACCTTAGAAATTATTGGTTCGTCTTAGTATCCTATTATGACTTCGTTCCGGGTCGATGCACATTACTGGTTTTTCTTCTGAGTGAACCGAGTCGTTCTTGCTGGTCGTGGTACTTTGTCTTGTTCTAGCGTACGATTGCTTCGTGTGCTATATTGTAATAGCTTCTCATATTATACGTCTTTTGAAGTCTCATTTGTTGTTTTTTGAGGACATATATTCGTCTGTTAGACTGTTCAATGCACTTTTTATCACAGTCTCTACCTGAAATTTCATAGGCACACAGTGTGCCGCGCACAGTTCTTCTAAATGGATTTTTGCTTTTGGCGGCGCTTATATTTTAATATGCGGTTTGAATACCCCGTTGGTATTCTCCATATGATCCTGCTGATTTTCTCCGTTGTTCCCTTGACATATGTTAAGAAGGCTATGGCTATAAGCTTCCTGTCCCCATCTTCCTTTCTTCCAATTTGGTTTTGCTTGGTTTTGTAGTTCTTGGTATTTCTTGTTTTGTGCAGCCATTTGCTTGTAATGCGTTGTGTATGTTCTCCACTTCCCGGTCTGGAACAGTTCAAATACGCGGTTCATTAACAAATTGCCCGAACCATTTGAGTTATTGTATATTTTCTTTGTTATTTGTTCCACATCTCTGTTATTTCTTACTCTCTTACTATTTCATTTATATTACTTTCAATATTGACGTTTCGCTGCTCATACTGTGAGCTTCTTCATAAGTTTTCTAAAGATTTATGTTGATGTATTTTGCTCTGCGTTATATACTCAGCCGCTGCCGATGTTTATCTGTTATGTTTAGTGGATGACAAGATGCTGGAATGCTTGTACCGGAACGACACTTTCGTGATATGGTACTTGACATTTTCTGGACGTATTAGTAAAACGCAACGACAGTGGAAGATTGGGACATCGAGTATACCGGAACAACATGCATACGGACCGCTATCTATATCTAGCTCACGAAGTTCATGCAATGAATTTGGGTTGGCATTGGGTTATAACCCTGCATTGCTCTAGGCTGAAGATAATTCGGAGGTGATACCGAGCGAAAGTAAACAAGGAAAATATATATACGTGATGCAAAACAAAAACATCTAAACGAATTTACGCTACAATGACCTGGCTGTACCTTATAGTTTCAAACCAAACCATGAGATGGTAAAATCGGTATTGGTAAATGAATATTCTCTGAGTAAACGCCAGAAATGTTGATCAAGTCTTTAAAATACAAAGATTGTTAGAATAATATAAAGCAGCAAGCAGCAAGTTCGCGACGTATGTTTTCTACAACTGTATGCGAGACAATTTTTTTCGAGCGATGGTCGGGTATAGCATATTTAGTATGTATTCCCATCTTAAAATATAACCACGTGCTGCCAACTGTTAATGTGACGAAAAAAGATAACAGTACCTAGTTGATAGCTAATGTGATAGTTTTGTATGACACAACACATTCATATTTTCAGTATTTTTTTCTGTACATTCAGAAGTAAGAAAATAATTATTATTATTCATGCTTAGTGTTTTTTGGTTAGTTGATTATGAGTATTTTTACAGGGATTTTAGAGGTTATTTGCAAAAATAATTTGCTAATATACGTCAAGTGCCAATGGAATATGGATTTTTAATTTTCAATTATTTCATTCATTATTGTTGATTAGTAACATAAGGCGATAATTACGGTCCAGATAGGTATTATTATTTATTTATATTTCTAATAATTGTCAGGTTATGGATCCTTCGACATTTTATGGAAAAAATAAGCATAGTTTCCTGCAAACTAGACCGATACCAGAGGAAAGTAAAGACAGCCACTTAAGTGAGAGTATGACCCATTAGTTTATGGTAATGCTGCTAGGGTGAATTTGAAAGAAAATAATGGAGCATCAGAAAATGAGACCAGTGAAGGGGAATAAAAAAATGGAACGAATGAAGAAGAAATAGAGATGGATGGATATCTTCATTGACAAAAGTCTCCAGACTCAGGAACAAACAATTATGAAGGTACTGACCATAAATGAAAGTGTTTGGGCTATGCCTGATTGTTTTGGTAAATTCCTGAGACTTAAGAACTGAAAACGCCAGCTGGATATTTTAGTAATTATTTGGATAATGCGATTTTAGATCACATTGCTGAACAAAGTAATTTATATTCTACACAACAAAACCCAAACAAGATACTCAATTTGAATAGAACTGAAATTGAACATTTTTTCGGAACTGTAATTTACATGTCTTTTATGGCTTTGCCTAGATCTCGTATGTTTTGGCAAAAATACTCGTGTAAGTAAGATTGCACATATCATAAGTAGAGATCGATGGAAGAAGTGTGTATACTTGAATGACAATGCTGAAGAACCATCAAATAATGATCGTTATACTGATAAGCTATATACAATTAGACCATTAATCAATCACTTGCAATGAAAATTTTTGAAAATTGCAACAACAACAGGTGTTTGGTATCACCGCACGAGCCAAAGATGCCAATCAAGGGGCATTCAAGCTTGAAACAGTATGTGCTTAATAAGTCTTATAAATGGGGCTTTGAAATATTTGTCCTTTGTGATACGAATGGACTTGTGCACAAAAATAAACAAAGTAGGATATCCAGACTCGTTGAACTGGCCAAAAAATGGATCTCCAGTATTGGGTACAATTCGTATGAATAGATTCCTTGAAGAGACTTTCCCTGAGGATAAAGTTATGCAGAAGAAAGAGTTAGTATAAACAGATCGGTGCAAATCACAATTTCTAGTGCTTATTCACTAACTAATGTGAAAATATACATTGAAGTAGAATGTGTACAAGTGGCAAAGCCTATAATAAATTTAAGGGAAGTGTGGACTTGCTAGATGCTCTAATATCATACAACGGAAGCCGTATTAGACCAAGAACATGGCATCGCCGTTTCATTTTCCATTTTTTGATCTAGTAATTGTTAATTGTTGGCTACTTTATCACAAAGACCGCAGTCAATTTTTGGGAATAGCAACGATGCGTCAAATGGGCCTTTAGAAATTGCGCGCCCAGATAGCAGAATCCTTACATAAAAAAGGAAAAGCAACTACCATTCCGAAAATAGGACTCCCTTCATCATCATCTCTTCAAGAATTATACAAGAAAAAGAAAAAAATGTCCCCGCGGCTTCGCTTCCTTCTAAAAATATAATCTTAGGTCGAATGCAACATTGGCGAATTATTCAAGGAAGTCGACAGCATTGTAAAAAGCAGACTGTAAAGGGCAAACAAATTCATGATTAAACAAAATTAATAATTATATTCATATGAATTATAAATAATTAATGAATTAAATAAAGATGTTGTTTAAATGACGATTGTATTTAATTTGATACAAACCCCTGAAATCGTACCCTAGCTGCGGGCAGTAAAAATAAAGTTACCAGAATATCACATTTTGTACGCATATATTTCAAATTCTCAAAGTACCGCCTCTTCTCGCATATACTCTTGGCGTTGTTTGTTTCATTTCGAACGCCATGTCTCAACGTGATCCGGAGTTTCGAGCCCCCCTCAGAGTTTGACAGATTTATTGCGAGTTTTGTGTAGTCTTAATATGACTTATGGACAGGAACCGAGTATAATCCCGATGCGTAATGTAGTCGATGCCCGTGAAATGCTACTCCGAGCGGAGCCTCGCATCGAACAATGATGTTCGGGTTAAACAACAACGTTAAAGAATGGGCAGGCGAATCATAAAGGTGGACCCTCGCGCCTCTCTGGCATTTGAAATCTATATGACGTGATTTTTAATTGTACTTTGCTCGATTCGTCGTATATTCTCGAGCTATGGGTGATGCACGTTGCGTATTTAATGCGACTATTATGAAATTGTGAAAAAAATTGGCTACATAAATTGTAAGTGCATGTGGCCGTGTCGTATATTATCTTCATTTTAATGACTTATTTACTTATAAGCATATTAAGCGTGTTAATTGTGGTTTACTGCGAAAACACTAAAGTTTGTAGAATATCGTCATCGTAAATTTCAATTGAACACGATGTGTCATCCGCAAACATTTTCATTTAAAGTTGTTTGAAAATTGCCTGTTTTGTTAATTTTTTTAAAAAAAAAAGATGATTGTTTCCCACGGCTGACATGACAGGTTTTGGTGTTTATAGTTTATTTTACGTTATACCGCAAGCGTTACGAGATGACATCGATAAATAATTCTTTTGAGACGTTTAACAAGGATAAGGAAATAATTTTAATTTATAAATTCAAACATACAACTATATAACTATAAAGAAACTGCAGGTGGTGGTAATATACTTACAATTTCTTCCATTAAAATTTTAATTGACAACTATCTAATTAGTAAATTATGGCGACCATTAAAACAGAAACGTCGTCCCACTTAATTATAATTTATTTAAACCTAAGTGTGTTAAAATGGCATGTGATGTCAAATGTCATTAATCATGCTGCTGATGAATGTGATCAAGCGATAAACAAATTTATGAGTTGCAAGGGTATCCGCTCAACTCATGACAATTTTATTTGTATACTCAGCGATTATTTGTTGCGCGGATGCTCCCATTACTTACCGATTATCTCACGGTAATCTACGCACAGTGCTGTAATTGAGTAGTGCACACTCCCCAGTCTTACATGAAAACATAAATTGTTTAATTATTTTGTGAAAGTAAAATCTTCAACATCTCCCATGAAGATTAGGCATAACATTTTTTATTTAATATTTAAGAGCAATTATCTTTTGAGAATTATCCCTATAACAAATTAAATGTCAATCTATACCCTATGGGCATAGATCCACGTGAAACATTCACTGAAAGTATTAAAGTAAATGCTGCAAATTGTAATAGGAAATTATTAGCAATAAGCAACGCCTAGATTCGGTATATGCTATATTTTAAGGTTTGTCACTATTCTTGTTTTTACGACAGTACATGTACGGTTTGTATTCATTAATACATATATTCGATTCGTCCAATGGATGTATTTTTGGGTATTTTCGTCTACATTTATTAAGCAACTGAACGGTTGACGTACCCTGAACGCCGCTAATACAGCGTGATCGAATAAAAAATTAGTCAAAATTGACCATGACGCTTCTTTTCCTATAATTATTTGCGGGTGTGAATCTAACATATATTGACATGAGAAAATGTCAATGCATATCAAAGCTTTTCTTTTAGAATCATATTTTAATAGAGTCAAGTTGGAAAACGGTGAATGGCAAAATTCGTATGTTGCCTGTTATGAAGAGTTTCAGGAGCATTTTCCCTCCCAAGCAGCCAACCATTCGTATGACGATGATTATCAAGTTATAGAGAAAACTGTGGAATTATTTAGAGAAAATGGAAGTATTCAAAGAAAAACAGGCAGTGGAGGACCCAGAAAACGAACAGCTGAGGTGGTGAATAATGCGAGGGAAATCATGGAAGCAACTCCATCTACATCCATTCGAAGACTGGGTCAACAATTAAATTTACCATTTGATACTACACAGCTAATTTTGAAAAAGGCTAAAAATGTATCTGTATAAAGTTCAAGTCTAACATCAGATTCTACCTCGTGATTTGCAACCGAGAATAAATTATTGTAACTGGTTTGTGCAGAATTTCAATTACGAAATTTTCGAGATTACGTAATTTACTGATATAAGCTTGGTTCCATCTCGATGGGTACATGAATTCCCCAAAATACGAGGCATTGGTGTACGGAAAATCCTCATGTGTTTGTTGAGGTGCCTCTTCATCCACTTAAACTTGGATTTTGGGATGCTATTTCAAGAAGGCGCATCATACCAATTTTTTTTTCATTCAACGTTAACGCGAATCTTTACTTTAATCAAATTCTTACACCATTTATGTATCAGTTGGTTCGGGAACTACAAAATGGATGCTTCCAACAGGACGACGCTACTGCTCATATAGCAAACCAAACTTTGAATTTTCTTAAATAATTTTTTTTTGGGGGGAGAGTAATTAGTAGAGATTTATGGCCACCTAGGTCTCCAGATTTAACAAGCCCCGATATTTTCTTGTTTTCTTATTTAAAAAATAATGTCTACAGGAACCGACCTCAAAATTTGCAAGAATTGGAATTGGCGATAACAAGAATAACAGACAACACTTTCAACACCTTCTTTAAATAAAATACTGTTTTAATTTTGTCACTTTCCTTATTCCAAATATTATAACTTCAAGTTTGACTTAATTATCAATAATTATTTTTCGTATTATTTTTTTCCTATTAAAAAAAAGCAATAAATTTACCATTGGATATTGAGAATCTGTCAACTTTCTCTTGCAGTTTGACAATACATTTTTGTTTACAAAGTTTTATACAGACAACATTGAGGTACTAGAGTGGTGCGCTATTTCGGAAGATGGTTTTGCAAGACCTTATGTTGGGCGAGTTAGGAGCGAAGGTGTAAATGCAAACATTTATATTCGAAGGTGCCTCCCCAAATTAGTGAATTTTATTCAAATGCATCATCGTATGATAATATTATGTGCTGGCCAGATCTGGCATAGTGCCATTATACGAGAAGAACCCAAGATTGGTTAAGGCAACAAAATATCCCATGTGTACTTAAAGAGGATAACCCCCCGAATATTGCACAGGCACGTCCTATAGACGAATTTTGGGCTTTACTCAGTAGAAAAGTTTGCGACGGTGGGTGGGAACTGATCGACCAATAATTATATGATTAACACTTACAAACACCAGCCCATTTCTGTTTAAATTCGGTAATAATCCCAAGTAAAATATAAACAAAGTTTACCTATAAGCAGCCAATCTGTTTCTTCATTTGCTGTACGTACGACTTGCTTATGCAGTAAGACAAAAGGAGCCAAGTCATCTATTACCTGACTTCTTACAGCATATGAGGTTACGTTACAACCTCATAGCCACATACTTTCCAGATTTGTCTTGCAAACTTCTTCAAAATTACTTATAAAAATAAATTATATACAAATTGAGCAAAGGTAACTTGCAACCACATTCTCTCATATTGTTATACATACGATTCATCCGATGGTCAGACACAACACACAGATGGTCAGACACAACATTAAAAAATGTCATGTACGATATTATTAATGAAATGTAAGGAAAGAAACTGTGGCAAAAAATCTTACAAGGATGTAATTTATAATTTGCTTTAAAATACACAAAAGAATCCTCGAATCGTATGCCTCATTCAAATAGTAGGATTGTATAGATTCGTATTTAATTTAAGATGGTGTTATTTCATATTTTCCCCAAAATATAGATCCCCTTAGACTATTCTCCCTCGATGGGAACTAAGAGTTCCAGTATTATAAGTATAGTACAAGCACCAGTGCTCACCAACAAAATCATATAGGGAATTGTTCAAACATATGTTCCAACGACATCACAAAAATCACTGAAGACGTAGGACATGACTGTAGAGAATCTATCTCCAACTATAAAACAAGCTGCTCCAGCAGAAGAAATATCCCCCCCACAAAACCACATATTTTTAGAAGTGAAACCAACGCTTCACATTCGAAAGTTGAGCAAAATATTTTGCAAATGATGGACATTAATAGAAACTAATCTGTTCCATATTTCCTGGATTATCCCTTCAACACCTCTAATGCTCTAGGGCAGGTGTCGGCAACCTTTTTCGGACGGCGGGTTTCCCACTATGCTTCTGTTAGTGCGCATTTTTGTCACCGGTCACATTTCGGCACGCTCACGCTCTAAGGTTGTTGATTTTTGCTAAAATTATATTGGTGATTTGGCGGGCCGCGCAAAAAATTGCAAAGGGCCGCAGGTTGCCGACCCCTGCTCTAGGGGAATCAAGTATAACCAGCAGACAGGGAATCCCAGATTAGCTTCTGCTTCCTGGCAACAGAAAGGGGAACATTTACATGCATGAAAATGCATCGAATGCACCCCTCCAGACCGTAACTATAGCTTGTATTACCAAATCAACGTATCTGTGACGTGTTAACCTTTGTTTAACAGTATCTCCTTTATATTCTTTTGTGGATCTGGTAGTTTTCAGTCCCACTTGCCTGCTTCAATCTTTTGAATTTCGTATGGTGTGTTGCCCAATTCTGATTTCGCCTTAAAATATCTTGCTAATCATCAATTAACGAGTTCTTGCGTTCTAGATACTAATTTAGCCGATCAGGTTTGTGGCGTCCAGATGATTGGGAACTTTAACTACTTCCTGCTAATATAACTTTCTGGCACGAAATATCTTTCGCAGTTTTAACTAATTAACAACAGTAGGTATACCACAGAGATATGTAAACTGATTCAAATGTAAAGTGACAAAAATGCAAGTAATATTTATTGTGAGTTATTGCTCGCTATAGCTTACCATTTTTTTGTACAAGATTTAAATTTAAGGGAGCTACGAATATGAAAAATTAAATGAGCAGTCACTTTCTTTATGTGCAGACTGCAATATTAAAGTGTTTCTAATATCAAATATTTCTTACTACAGTAACAGTCTTCATCTTACATCTTTATTCATATGTTCATGCCTTGCTTGAAAATAACTTGCCCATGTTGTCCACTCTTCACGGACTAAAACATACATTTTATGGACAACCCACTCAACTTATTGTGTGTGAGAAGACCCCCAAATAGAAAGCTGATTGGGAAAACCGGGCTGTTAGTTGTATTGGGTAAGGAGAAAATAATTCTGTTCGACTACATGTCCATCTACAAGAACTAATTATTTTTAGTTAAAGTTTTTTAATATTAAATAACACTAATAATTAATCTGAACAATTCGCAATAGAACCAGAAACAGCAATATTTGAACGAAACCATTTGTCACGTATCACGCCACGATAACTCCGCGAAAGATATTTACGCCTAAAACATTTTCGCTTGCTTTTAAATCAAATTTGACAATAAAAAACATATCTGCACTTTTAAATATTTTATGATAATGCCTAATATGAAGATAACTATTTTATGTACATACAATTTTCATGTCCGTACTGTAAACGCAAAAATTAAGTTCCTAGATTTTGGAGGATATGATATGAATTTCGATGAGAAAGTACTGTTGCTGTAATTATTCCATGTCTTAGATCCTGAACTTAATTCCTATTTTCGAGAATAATGATAATATTCGCCCATGGAAATTTTTACTTTTTTTAAATAATAGTTCATTTTCGAAAATAGTAATTAATGATATATTGGTCAAAACTGATTAATTTTTCACAGTTATAACATTGAACGCTTAAAACTTTTTTTGGTCGAAACCCTCATAGACTAACTCGAAGAAAACCGACAAATTATCGTTGAATATACAGTGTTCCAGACAATATTTTAAACAAACATAGGAATAGTTACATATGTATGTTATGTATTCGTGTGTGGTGTATGTTCGTACCGCTTCGAATGGTTCAACCTTTTCGAATGTCGTACTGGTTTCAGCTGCTCAGTGCAGATGTCGTCAACAGATTGACAATAACATAACACGATCTGTCCAAATAAATCATCCCATACAAGAGAACGTGGCAACATGCATTGCATGAGGCTTATTATTAGAGTTATTATAGCTAGTGTGGGTACACGCGTTTTTGGAGAGCTACGACTTTTTTATTGTATTTGTAAGGCGGTTTAATTGAATGTTATAATACACCTACAAAACATAACAATCATGTAAAATTACATGTTTGTATCAGAAATATTTTAAGTTTTCATTAAAATTTTAAATTTTGTGAACTTGTATCGTATCTAGTCTCCGAAATTATTGTGTTGGGGAGTTGGCCATCGTTTATAATTTTTGACGAGTAAACTTACGATTATTATACGTATGAAATACAAATCTGATAATTTGGGATTGCGCACTAGAAAGAAGTTCCAAACAAGATACACAAAACTGGTCGCATATATCAGAAAATTAAATTTTAAATAGACATCTAAGTTATTTCACTAAATTCAAAACCACAAGTATATTCATATATTCGTTAGTTCAAAACTCGTTTGTTTAAGGTAAAAATGATAACAAATAAATATGTGAATATTCGTCGAACAATTGTCCACAACCGATATCTGGATACTAGATTAATAAAAATAAAAAATAAAAGGTCCGATAGAAGAAGAAATATTTGAAGATAACTTATTTGAAAATTATTAAATAATATAATTTTCGTTACGCTTTGACGATATCTTCGTCGCGCAATGTTATCATCAGCGTTAGTTCGTCGCCTTCGATTCGGTAACTAAGGTGCGAGTTGCGAGTCAAGCTCTTCAATTTGTAGCGATGCACAAACATCAAAAGAAAATTATCACACTGCAGGTTTAACAATCTATGATTTGCCACACATAAAGATGACTACCCCCTAAGACCCATTGTAGCGTCTGTTCAATCTTCATTTATGATATTTTGTACACCTCACTTACTGCCTATAATTTTTATAGAATTAAAGATAATTCTTTTGCATCTGCCATCAAAACGGTCGTGCCCCTGATGGTTTTCAACTTGTGTCTTTAGATGTGTCCTTGTTCACTAATAGGTCAGTTTGTTAGATATTGTCAAGAAAAAATGGGATGTGATTGAGCCTGTATGTAAAATTCCATGCAAGATGTTTCTTGACACTATTAGTTTCATTTCAGGTACAACCTGTTTCTCTTTTGAAGGGAATTTTTTGCTTCAGATTTTTGATACCCCTATGTGATCGCATAGTTGCTGAAATGGTTCTGAACGCCCACATCAAATATGCTGTGGAGAAACTTACCTTTAAATTCCCCTTCTTATATGAGTACGTTAAAGACATTATGAGTTCCATTTCACATGACATTAACATCGAGGTTGTGAGTGGTTGGTTCTGTCAATGAATATCTTCAGTTTACTATCGAAAATAGAAAGTACAGGACTATACCTTTGTCAGACACTTAAATCATTCGGACAGAAGATAATAGTATTAAACTTGATTGGTGCCAAAAACCTACCACTTCGGTCAAATATCTCTATTTTAGGTCAAGTGCACCTTTTCAATATAAACTAAACGTCGTTTTGGGACTCAAGACTAGAATTATAATTAAACATTGTTCATCCAGACCTACGTCAAGCCAGCCTTAATAGAGTATACTGCATATTAAAAAGCAACAATGATCATTCAAGTTTGTTAAAAAGAATTTTGTTTTCTGTTGCCAGTCGTCACCTTTTAGTAGGTTTCGTTGTTGATGACCAATTACAAATTTACAATAGCCTAATTTATGTGGAAGGACTTTTCTCTACTATAAAAGCCATATTTAGAAACAATAGTTCAGTTATCACCGCAGATGAACGTTACAATACCATCAACAAACCCTCCAGTAAATTTAAAGATTTAACACCGCTATTTGTAAAAACGAGGTAGTTTACTACATACCTTGTATTGAATGTGATCTGTTATATATAGGCCAAACTGGCTACAGATTATCTGCTAGATTACCGAACCACAGAAGGGATTCTAAATGTCAACCACATTCGTGTGCTCTAGCAGAATAACACAAATATCATAACCTTAACTGTAATGATTTAAAACTTCTTGCGAGTGAGTCCCATCGATCAAAAAGGCTCTTTCTTGATGTGTTTTATTTAGAACAATGCTATGGTTTACCAACAGAAATCATCATCTATTTTTCTCTTTGATTATGTATAAATTTTCTATTATCTTCATTTTAATGAGTCAGAAGTTTCCGGTAGTGTTGCCGTTTTGGGATTATTTTCATGGAAGGTCTCATTTTGTTTGTCTTGTGCGTTAGAATGACGTAGTAGCACGCAAAAAATATTTTCTAACAGACTCAAACTGTGCCGTCTTAATTTTTATCTAAGAACGTTTTATTTGTACGTGTGTTGCGCCTAAATTTATAAATGGGAGAGATTAGTTTATTGTTGTTTGGGTTTTGCACATGTTTTTCGTCCATATAAAATTATTTTACAATACTTTGTGTACTTCATAACTTTCTTAGTAAGTATTTCAATATTCTTGCGGTTAACATTATAATTAATTTTTGTATTGTAATTTTAATTTTAGGTCTTGAAAAAGACAGTAAGACAATGAATGATAACAATTTCAAGAAGATCTGTATGTAAGAATAATGTTAAAAAAATAATAATGCGTGGTATCTCCTCCAAAACGAATGTATTCATTTAAGCGCCGGGGCATACTTAAAATTAAATGATCAATTTCTGTTTGCGGTATTTCATCCCAAGCTCTTTGAATTTGAACTTGAAATTCAGCCAAAGTGTCTATGGGAAATCTTCGACTCTTTTACCGATCATGTCCCATACATGTTCAATCGGCTATAAATCTGGAGGTCTTGCAGACCATGGCAGTAAATTGATATTATTGTCATAAAAAACTCTCTGCGTTACTCTTGCAATATGTATGAAAAATGTACCTTGAAAAAATTAACACGAGACAAAAAACAAACAAAAAGTTCGCTGGCCATGATGAAATTTTAATCAATTATTCCTTCATTTGAGATGTATATACCACAAAAATTTCAAGTTCGTACGATCGTCCCTTGTGGGTGCTCAGCTTTTTTTGGCGATCAGTGTATTTATATAAAATTAACTAATCTTTAAGGTAATTAATTAAATCAATAAGAAATTTTCATCATTATTGAAAAGCGCAGTTATTGTACACTCGAACAGAGACAAACACAGTTGAAATAATATATATATATTATATATATATATATATATATATATATATATATATATATATATATTACGATTCAATTTCTATGAAAAAAACATAATTAGAATGTTGAGATACATCAAGAGGCTGTATAGGATATTGTTATAACCACATTTATTACGATATGATATACAGTGGAAGCTCTCCTTGCGGACACCTCCAATAAGCGGACATCTCTCTTAAACGGACAAATTAGCTGGTACCGAACTTATTCCTATAATTTTCTACACAACATACATTCTGATACGCGGACACTCTCATAAACGGACGCGGATATTATATTTTCACACGTACCTTACCAGAAATCTCCAGTAAGCGGACGCGTAGCTCTAATACACGGACAAACGCTTAAAAATCCATGAATAAAGTCAGTGATTCCTCGTTTGATATGCTCATTACATTTTGGCCATGTGCGTATCCCATGTACTGCAGTCACTGGTAGTAAACGAATGAATACGGAAATTAATTAAAATGGCACCGCAAAAAAAGTTGCTTACTTTAAAAGAAAAAATGGAAGCAGTGAATATTTTGGACAAAGAAAAACTATCAGTTCGTGTTTTGGCAAAAAGGTTAGTTAGTCAGCTTATTCAACCACCATTTTTCATGAGCGGTGTAATAGTTATTTCTGTATAACCGTGCGATATAATGCACATACTAATCAGGTTACTGATCTTATTTAATTTCATCCAATATTAACAAATTTTAATTCACATAAACAAGAATTTTACGTGACGCCGAAAAGTACTCATTTTCACGTCAAACGCGCGTAGCGACAACGTACCAGTTTTTTTTTTAATTTATATTTCATTACACACAAAAATCTACGTAATATGAACAAACGGTTATTAGTTTTGAACTTGGTATGGAAAATACAATGAGCAAAGTTATACATTTTACAAACATCAAAATTGGTGCAAATCTTTATAAGGCTTAAAAAAATTTTTTGCAAATAATTTTGCCTATGACCTAAAATATTAATATGATGGCATTTTACATTGCCCGCATATGTCACGGCGCTTTGCATTAAGTGATTAACACATTATGAAATTATAGGTTCAATATAGTAAAAAAACAAGCTGCACAAATAGCAAAACATAAAGAAGATAGCCGATCCAAATGGCAATCTGGAATCAATATAAATCAAAAAAAGAGCTTCCTGAAAACTGAAGGGTTCAATATAGACAACATATGTTTTGATTTGCGAAAGTTAGAAGCCAGAACATTCCTGTATCAGGGCCCTTAGTGAAGGCGAAGGCAAAAGAAATTGCGGAACAATTGGGCTATAACAATTTCTCTGCATCTGATGGATGGCTTCAAAAGTGGCGGAAAAGACATAATATTAGTTTTAAATGCATGTCAGGTGAAGCAGCGGACGTAAGTAAAGAAGATGTGGGTCAGTTTATCAAAAAACTCCCTTCTATGTTGATTGGTTACCAAGCGGAAGATGTGTACAATGCAGATGACAGTGGGCTGTTTTTCCGTGCACTACCCAATAAAACTAACTCTAAAATCTGAAAAGTGTACCGGTGGAAAATTGTCTAAAGAAAGACTTACCATTTTGTTTTGTGTGAACATGGCAGGAAATAAAGAAGAATTGTTAGTGATCGGAAAAGCGGCCCGTCCTCGAGCATTTAAAAATATTGATATTGGTAAACTACCAGCAACGTGGAAATCAAATAAGAAGGCCTGGATGATTCTTGACTTTATGGTTGAAGGGTTGTTACAATTAGATAGAAAAATGGGCATTCAAAAGAGGAAAATTATTTTATTTTTAGATAATGCCGGATCCCATTCTCGAAACTTAAATTTAAAAAATGTAAAAATTATCTTTCTACCACCTAATACAACTTCGGTATGCCAGCCTTTAGACCAAGGGATCATAAGGAACTTCAAATTTTATTATCGAGATCTCATTTTGAAGCATATTTTGTCAAAAATAGGAGGCATCAAGTCTTCATCAGATCTTTCAAAAACAATTGATGTGTTAGAGGCATTATATTTCATAAAAGCATCGTGGAGTAAAGTAACATCCACAACCATCAAGAATTGTTTCCGAACAGCTGGATTCATAAAAAGAAACTCCGAGTCAACAGAATTTGATCCAGAAGATGATCTACCACTGTCAACCCTTTCTGATTTGTTGAGAGGCGTAAATGAGTTAGAATCAACACATCAAAGTCTAGATGACTTCTTAACTATCGACAGAAATATACAAACGGAAGACGATAATCAAAACTTGAACTTTGGAAGTGAAAACGACAGTGAGGAAGAAAACAGAAGTGAATCAGCAGACGAAACGCAAATGATCATCCCAGAGCAAGTTATGATAAATTCTTACGATGAGGCTTTAGAACTTGTTGGACATTTGAAACAATTGAAAAAAATCAAAATTACGTATTTAATTAATCGTTTTCCCTTAACCGGACCCCTCCGATAACCGGACAAAAAAGTAAGGACCATGGGTGTCCGCTTATTAGAGCTTTCACTGTATATGAATTTTTATGCGAAGACAACTTTCACCGTTAGAGGCATTTTGCATCCTGCCTCTATTTTTCCTTCTCCGTTGTATTATTTATCCTCTACAAATTCCAATGAAATGTTATGGAAGGACTCATTCGAATAATGCTTTGGGGTTTGGAATGGATTCGTTATTCTTTGAAGGCTAATTGCAGCAGCTAACCTTGTCGTCAGTCCAGTGAATTCCTTGTCCGGCATCTTGAACAACAAAAGCACAGTTCTCAGGAAAATCACACATTACAATGCATATATTTTCTGTCAAGTCGTTTTTTATTCTTTCAAGTTCACTGATAGTGGCGATTATTTTATCAAGTTCATAAAAGCTGATTATTAAATAGATCACTTCTTTCTCTATCGACGAAGGGCTAAGATTTATTTTCTCCGGCTGTCTTCTTCGCAGCAGTTATCATGTGAATTTAAAGGGAAGGAAAAAGAGGTTGGATTTTTCGAAAAGGTCAGTCTTAAAAAATGCACCAAATTTTCACTTTCGTTGTACGTTCTGTGGTTGTGTTGAATTCGTCATGAAATCGTCGTTGAAATACATCATTTCCATCATTGTCATTCGCATTAATTGCAGTGTAAAAAAAATTTCTAATATTGCTTCGGATATCTGAGAAGTTGTCTTCTTTTAAATATGTGAAGTTCTAATCGAATCAAAACATTTATTGGTTGCATCAATCGGTTCATGAATCACTCCTTTATCTCTTTCCAACGATGAAGCACTTTCCAGGAAATGATCCACTTCCTCATAATCTTCTCTTACGTTACTGGTTCATTCAGTACTGGTTCATTCAGTACAACGGAGTGAAGCTATTCGTTCGGATTTTTGACCCTTCCAATAATTTTGATGGTTTTGGCATTCTCTTGTTTAAACTTTACGCTTTCCACTAAGTTTGTTGTAATACGTTCGGACGCGGCGTGCTCGCAAAATTTTTAATATCCTCTGACCAAATAGAGAGCCCGCTCTTTCCAAACATGGGTTAGATTTGTTAGATTAAAATGCAGCGGATATATAGCATTTTTAAACTTTCACACGTTTTGAAAACAAGCATGAAAACACTATTTGAACAGTTCAGTTGTTAATATTCTATATCAAATAACAATAAACAAATACCGTCAGAGGCTAAAAAGCTAACATAACCGGAGATAATCAATTTTGAATGATAGATAATCCTGCAAACATAAAAGGGCAAAATTTAAATATTTTGAAAAATACACACTTCCAAACAAAATCACGACATAGTTAGGTATCGTTTAAATCAATAAAATGGCGCTGGAAAAAAATGTGTGTGCCATGTAAAAAAAGCGACAATTTTTTTCCTCAAATTCGTATTATTTGCAGAACAATGACCCTTATGTATATATGTACATGGTCGAATAGAGAGTCACACTTCTTTCAAACATGTTTTTGTTTAGAATAAGGCATAGCAAATATGTGGTATTTTTGCAAATTGCATACGTCTTGGAAAGAATCATGGAACATCATTTTAACAATTCAATTGTTATTATTTTATATTAAATAACAATAAAACCCACGGTGTTAAATGGCGGGAGAACTGGAACGATTCGTTCGTCAGAACCAGAGATAATGAATTTTGTATGAGAGAATCCAGTATCCAAACGCAACATTTACATATTTTGAAAAATACATATTTACGAAGGAAATCCCGATGTTGGTGTCGGCTTATTTCATATATACAAGTAATAGACAAATTTCCTGACGAAATCAAATCGTGAAGTAATAATAATATAGGTGTACGATTTGTAAAAGTATAAAAATATTTGTAACACACATATGGGTTAGTTAATATGTGTGCGTGTGCGACGTTAGTATTTTCTGCGGTTTATGCTAAGAAAATAAATACATGTTAAACAAATGAGTAAAGGATACATAATTTTACAATGCGACAGTATCAAAATCTTCGATCGTTTTTTCTTAGCTCGAATATCGTTATATTTTAAAAACATCTTTATAAATAATGACTAATAATTTTCGTCAGTATTTCTCATTTTATTGTAAATTTTACTGATAATTTTATAAATGTGCATCGTGTGGTAATAAACGATTCGAAAACATTAAGTAAGCTTTTAATGTAATGTAAAATAGCATAAATTATCAATGTAAACAATACAATTATCCAGATATGAATTATATTTCTGACGCAGTTTAAAAAGAAATTGGCTTAAAAATAACAAAATTTATTTCCAATAATGAAGCTCACCGAACGTTTTATTTGGTGTATATGTAGAATGCGTCTACTATTGTAATACATTTCATTACATTCGCGAATCATTATTTAACTAGTTCAACATGCTAAGGGATTAGTAAGTATGTCAAGTAAACATGATATAAATATAAATATAATTTCAACGCTTCCACTCGTAATTATAAAACTGGTTAAATATTTAAAATCCGTATCCACTAAATTACAATTCATATTTCAGCTAATTATCATTAACGTGACAACAGAAATCAGGGAAAGAGTTGAACCCGTTTCGACTTTTATGATACTTTATGATAAAATATCCGACAGTAGCACGGAAATATTTAAATCGCGAGGAGTGAAGGAAACTGATAGGCGATCTATATAATAATAATATTCTATATTATACAACAGTTATCCACCAATTATAGGATAATAAATAAGTCAAAAATAATCTATCAAAACACAGAAACTAAAGTACAATTAATATAAGCCAAGAAAAAGAAAAACAGGGGATAATGGGAAGTGATGTGGACATACATAGATGACAATGACGTGTTATTAAAATATTTTGAACAAACAAAACTACCAAAACTGACGTTGATGTCATTTCACGGAAATGAGCAATGACATCTGCATCTCTCAAGACAATTCTTAAATATAGACACAAAAACTCATATAGTAGTCATCATATTTTATAAACGGAATGACGCTGGTAAAACTTAAAGCCGCAGAGCAATAAAATATCTAGTATCAGCTGAATATACTTTCCAATGTACTGTAGTAAAAGAATTAGTTTACGAGTCGCGACGAGAATTATCCATAACTCCAACAAGATAAGTATAACGATGCCGTGGTTCTTAGAATAAACTTGACGTTTTCCTGATCATGTTTTCAGATTCTTCAGAAGGTTTCTAAAGACTGATGTTGATGTCTTCTGCTCCTCGTTATATACCCAATCGCTGCTTATCCGTTATATCCCGTTATCGTCAGCTGATCCGTGTCCGATGCTCCTCTTGTGTTCGTCCTTGATGGTCTTGGCTGCGTCTTTGGTGGTCCTTGCTTCTCGGCATCCTTTAGTACTAACTTTCAAACCTTGGTCTATATCCATTTTCTCGGTTGAAATTATTCGGGTTCTTCATTATTTCCGAGGATTCTCTCACTGTCCGTGGGTAGTAGTGATGGTTTCTGGCGAGTATCTTCATTTCGTCGTAGTCGATTATGTGACTGCTTCTCGTTTGGTAGTTCAGCTCTTCCAGTATATCTCTGCTCGACACCTCTTCGATGCTCATTGATTCTGCACTGCATACAGTGTCTAATATACGGTTTTCCACACTGGTATTAAAGTAATCTGGGCACCGAGTCCTTTTGGATGCAAGCAGTTCTTTTATTTTCTCTGCTGAACCTGATGTTGATATTCTTTTTCTTCAAGGTTTTCCTCAGTCTGTCCGTAACTCTGTGTAAGAGTGTGGAGACTAGAGGTCTTGTCTGTTGTGGATGGTGATGTGAGGCTGCGTGTAGCTATCGATCCGGATGCGTCTTCTTGTGGTATACAATTTTTTAACTAGTACCCCCAGAAAAGGTAGGCAGTACTTCAAGAACCATGGCAACACCCGGAAGATACATCATTACGGAAATATACCCGTGAGAGCCTAAAATCGAAGATAACTATACCCAAGTTTTATGCGCCAACATATTTCGTGTGACCACATTGTACAATTAATATGCCAGCTCGCATGGTTCCTTTAGGACAACCATTTTGTTTGGAGAAGTCCTGCGAGACTTATTTGCTTCATAACCAGAGCTGGCTTAATCGGAGGACCAAATCAAGCAGAATGTATTATCAAGAGCAGTAATTATCATTAATCATGGATTCATGGAATAAATGTATTTATAGATATAATACATTTAAAATACTATTTAGAAGTTATTAAAAGATATTGAAATCAAGATGGGCGCCACAAAATTGCTTTTGTAAATTGCGCAAATTATGTAACTCGTTTCAAGCCACCCAATGTAATAATGTAATGTAATAAATATTGAATTGGTAAACAGTCTAACTACGCATTAAAAGCTGCCTAAAATGTACTACGTCCATTAACACTTCCTGTACCTCCGGCATTTACATAAGGGCGGTACATTGTCTAGGGCGGTGTAATAACTCAACTTGACTTTAGTACCATGTACAGGATATGATCTTATTCTTTATGAATGCAGTTCGAAGAAAAACAGTGCGTGACGTTGAAGATACTTAAAAAGATCATCATGCAAATTTCTAAATTTGAAGCATGAGACACCCAACATTATAATGTTACATGAAAAGTTATGAAATGTTGTTCCGGTACCAGCAACGCGTTGTTTATCACAATTCACTCCGACTTCGATGCTATTTTTAGTTGACTCCCAAAACAAATATTAATAAAATAGATTATTCATAATTATAATCCTGCTTTTTTGAAAATATTCGGTGGTACCAAATGTTAAAATGTTACGTATATTTTAAAAGGTGTCTTCTTTGTTACAATCGCCACAATCATTTCTCTGAAGGCTTGTTTTTCGTACGTTTTCACTGCTACTCGTCTGGAGAATATTTTATTTTGTGATCTTGGTCACTAAAGTTAAGACCAATTAATGATTTCTTTAAAGAACGGGCTGAATTTTAAATCAGTTTGTACATGGTGACGTTAGCGATATCTTTAAATCCTGTAACGGTTGTTCCAGTTACTCTTGTGTCCTGCAATCTCTGGAAACGGAAACGTTGTATTTTCCTAGTCCTAGAATTAATAATAAAAATTGAGAGATAAGAAAAGTAGATGAAGTTGTTTCTGTGATTTCCCTCGCATTATTCACCTCCTCAGCTGTCCGTTTTCTTTGCTTTCCACTACCTGATTTTCTTTGAACACTTCCATTTTCTCTAAATAATTCCAGTTTTCTCCATAACTTGATAAACATCGTCATGTGAATGATTTGCTGCTTCGGTGGGAAAATGCTCCTGAAACTCTTCATAACAGGGAACATACGAATTTTGCCATTCACCGTTTTCCAACTTGACAAAATTTCTAAAATATAATTCTAAAAGAAAAGCTTTGATTTGCATTCACAACATTTTCTCGTGTCAATATACGCCAGATTGACACTCGCAAATAATTTTAGGAAAAGAAGGGCGTTTTCTTACTCACGGTCAACTTTGACTAATTTTTTATTGGATGGCACTGTATTTCTAGTATAAATAATGTACAATAGCGGACCTAAAGTACTACCTTGAAGGAATCCTGCTATTAAAGAGGAAGGATCCGAAATCAAGTTGTTAATTGTAACTATTAACCTCTTAAATAATTCGTGAAAAACTGGATGGAAGATAGTCAAATGTAATGTATAGTGAGCATAATATCATGGTTAATAGTGTCAAATGCTTTTGTGTAATCAATCATAATCATGAGGGTGTGCATGTTATTGGATGTGGCCCTCTTGATATCGTTAATGATATCTAGCACAACCACAACCGGTTCTAAAACCTTTGTCGTAGGCAAAATGTGCTTAAGCAAAACTTTTTAATATGCGTTATATATCAAATTATAAATGCACAGCAAATTTTAATGAGTACTATGTTTAAACTATCTGAACCATAGACTGTCGACGGTATTTTAATAATTACACGTGCTAAATCTTCTTCTTGTACTTTCTTAAAATCGAACTCTTTCTTAAAATTATCCATTCGTCTAGTATTAGAAAAATTCTTGACGGACGGCAAACGTTGCGTAATTACATAATGATTTATAGTAAGTTTAATTTGCTATTGTTTTTGTTCTTTTAAATTGTTTCAATGCGTTTTGTAGTATGGTCATTTCTTTAATTCTGTTCGTCATTCATTGCGGCTTTGGTCTGGTAAACTTGGATGTTTTCGTGGATGCGTGAATATCAAAGAGAGTAGTCTATTGTTGAAAAAAATGGCGTTATCGTCAATATCAGAAAATTGAAAAATATCTTGCCAGGAATAGGACTATCCGGATTAAAATTCACAAGTTTTGCAGAAATAATTATTTATTAAGATTATTTTTTTAAATATTCGATTAAAATAAGTTCCTATTAATATAAACTATTATTAAATTTTTAATCCTACGTCTTCGCTTTCATCTAATGATCTGGGTTCACAAAAAATGCATTCCTCAACATCATGATTCGTTGCAGGCTCTTCCTTCAGTAGTCGTTCTTCTGCCAATAAAGACTTGAAGAAATCTAAATCTCCTCTTAATTGCCATTCATTTCCAAAATATTTATCTCATAATTTTTTCACGTCATTCATTTTCTTCGGATTTATCGGAACATTCATTGGAATTGTATCAGTAGGAAAATGATGAGTTTTACCATTTTTTAATATAGATTTAGATAGGCCTGTATCCGAATTGTAATACATTTCACTTCGAAGAATAGCATTTCCACTCTGGCTAGCAAATCTTTTTACTAGTGCAAACTTGAAATGCCATGACCCCACGGCCTTACAACATTCTGCAACACCTTTTTTCCCATCTATAACTTGGCAATCTTTACCCAATTCCGTCACAGTACCATGTTCTTGAAAATTTTGTTTATAAGTTTTAGGATCGGTTATTGTTGATTTCTTTTTTAGAATTTTTCAATCGTTCCAAACACCCGGTCAGGTGGGATAAAAGAATGTCCATCGGAAATACAATTTGTTAAAAAATTATCACAGTTGAATTTCGATTTTGTCCCCCACATCCATCTGCACACAATCTAATGATAGAACAAGAAGTAATTTACTGCCGATGCAATTTCATTTAACCCTGTGTGATGTACATGTTCCATCCATGTGTAAATAAAGACATTTTCTGCCAACTGATCTTGAAAAAATGATCTTTTCACTTTATGATCTAAATCAGAGACTTCATTGTATAGTCACCATAACTAGGAAATAATTAAGCCGCTTTGTAAATATTGTCGATGTAATGACTTTCAAATCCTTTTAAATTTTCAATAAACTGCCCGACAGCTATTCTTTTTCACCACCTCGGTTGTCTAGAGGCATTATACCTGTTTCGAGGTGCCGTTTAGCAACTCTCTGCATACGGTCTTTTGAAATGAAAAGTGTATTTAAAAAAGTTTTTTGACACACCTGAATTTCAAATTTGCGACATTCTGATTTGTTAATAAAGTACTTCACAGAAATACTCTTTCTACTGCTATTTTCTTTTATATGCATCTGCAAACTTAATAACCCATCTTGCTCGATTTTAGATTTGCAGGAGTAGAAACGTTTATACATCACGCGGAGTTAATTTTTGGCAATAGTGCCTTGCCATTATGGTTGCATGCTACACCACGTGAAAGTTGTTTTGCTTAATGCCGAGAAAACATAAAACAAGCTTACTTAACTGATTTCCGTAGAGAAATATGAAATCAAAATTAAAAGAGAAATAAAATAATGTGATGTGATAATATGCTTAAGTGCTAAAAAAATAGGTGTATGTAAAAAATCTAAAGTTATCAACATACCTTCCACGTTTAGCAATTTCTCGCTTCCACTTTGTTTTGTCAGCAATTTCAATTTTTCTGCCTGACCATATGGTGCACCTTGAATTGTTTGGTCAATTTTTATCCACACAATTATGAATTTATAATAACTAATGAACCAAAGATTATAAAATGTGCACGAATACCGTCGCTAAATTATTAATGAAATTGTTAGTACAATGGTGGTCTACAAGACGCCACGTTGGCCTCATTACCGTTCCTTATTGGTTGTATGGATAAGACAAGTTTTGACATCAGAGAGCCAGGATAAGTTTTGCTGTGACAACAATAATTTTACACGTATTTTAAATGGGATAAAGCAAGTTTGGTTATTTCATAATGTTGGCAGCTAGAAGAGGTTAAAACGCACTACCCACGGCTCATTTTTCGCCAAATGTGGATAAAGCGAGTTTTGCTATTACAGGTCTCAATTCCTTACTAGTTTTTAACAACGAAGAACGACAGCTTCAAAAGCGGGCCAAATATCTGTGAATTCCTGACATCGAGTCAGTGGCATCAATACAATTTAAAGTCGACTGACTTTGGAATTGATGTGAAAATAACATACAACAAGTTAATTTATACAACATTTTAATACATATATAATTTCTGTTTGTATATTTATATAATTTAAAAGATCTTTTCCGATTTTACAATTTTATAAATTAAATTATTTTAGTAAATTTGCGACTCCGCAATTGACCAAATATAAAAGCACTTTCATAATGCATAAGAACAAGCGGGTATATTTAACAAAAGGACATTTTATGTGAAATTTTAATCAATTCAATTTCAGTGACACTCATACAATACTCAATAGTGTGTTTATTGGGAATGTAACAGATAGTCTAATTATATAAATTAGATTCCTATAGAAAATTAGAATGAAAAAATATTGAAAAATCTAATGGATGTGAAACAAAAAGTGTTCAAATACTAGACGGCGATGTAATTTAAATTGTGCAAATTTTTATACCTAATCATTTTTAATTATTATGATTTGATCGTAAAATAAAAATTTTTCACTGACATTCTGTTGGTGGTTTGCACATTTATATTCAAAAGAAAATAAATTTATTAATAAGTAATTCTGTAGTGCAGTAAAAATATTTAGTTCTCTAAATAAAAATTCAATTAATAGGTCAATTAATCGTCTGCAAATAAAACAACTCTAAAAAAAATTACGAAATATTAACAATTTATTTATATTAGTGGACCATTTTTCTACGTCAAATATTAAAAATATATAACCGCAAAAAAATATATATATTGTATATAATACACAAATAAAGAAAGATTTGCATTTAATTAAATGAAACAATATTCTGAAATTTGAATACATTGAATAAATAATAGCTGGATAATTTTAATGTTGGTAAAAAAAATATTCACAGCCAATAAGCATTCATGAAAAAAGTACAAATGCAACAGTATATTAATAAGTATACATTTTACATAAATACTAAAACAGTAGGTATCTATCTGCGTGCATAATTAGGTCCCCACAATGTATTTATATATTTTAAAAAACTTGTTTGTGACGACAAGATTCTGGTTATGATGATGAGAACGCCAATACGTAATACATATTACATACTATTAAACTCCACATCTAGCTATAATTAATTTGTATAAAGAAAACGCCAGCGATGAAAAACCAAAAATGTCATAATTAATTTAAACAAGTTGTTCAGTAATCATCGAGATATTGGCTGCCGAGGCGCTGTTCTAATGATTTTAAGACTTGGGCATAACCAGATTTTATTAGTCGAAACGAACAGCCAATAAACTCACAACGTTATTACATTAAACACAATTGATGGATACGTTCCCTTTGAAAAAAATTCAATCGAGCAATTAATGGGAAATATGGCCGGCAAATCCGAAAATTACGAGACGTCAGGCCAAAAATGTCAGTACGAACGCAACCACAAAGATAATTAATTGGTCTCCCAATAATAATTTAAGTTATGCACAGAGCACTCGTAGATAATTATGTTTATTAACGCGGTCGGACTTCGCTTTGAATATTACCAAAGCACTCGATAATAATAAACAAGGTGCGAATAACAAATAAAAAAAACCCACTTGCTTTAAACGCGATAAAAATTAATAAAAGACGCTCCCAAAAAATTAAACGCTCCGGAGACACTAAATTCCGATTAGAATTGACGTTTGTCTCTTTATTTCGCATGATGTAGCGTAATAATATGGAGCATTAAATGTACAAGTTGTAGCTACAGGCTCCTCCCACCACATCAAGTGGGCCGAACCGCACTCGACAACTAGCGCCGTCTGTCGACGCATGAGTTACTACACGATCTAGTCTCGAACGGAGACACGTTTCATCAAAATAAATTCTGTTGTAGATGTACGCCGCAATGAATTTTCATTTATAAAGATTGTATGTTATATTTTGCACACTTCAGTTCGATTCACTAGCGTTCGAATTCGGCGAAAACTACGGTTGATCGATGCGAAAATTAGAGGTTATGTGGAAACATTTTGTGTTTTCGTCGCTATATTTCGATGTTTAGGATCTGTAGGATGTCGAATCATATGGGGATTTAAGCGAGGTTTTGTATGAAACACTTACCTTGATTTCCGATGATGTTTTCTACGGATTGTTTCGATTTTGACACAAGCACGCAAGATTAACAATCGGGGAACCGTAACGAGGCTAGCTTTAAGTTTGCGAGCTTTCAGATCGTAAAGTAGGCGTATCCGGAGTTCGGCCGTCCCACCTGTCAAACTGACCATGAGGATGCGCAGACTGGATATTCGGTGTTTAGGTGGAGAATTGGAGATGCGTTTTGTACGGTGACGAGGGATGATGACACCGTGAGAGAGAAAATCCACGGTTCGCGAAATCCACGGCGTGTGTGTCTGTGCATGTGGTGGTGTGTGAGCGTCGGAGTGAGAGGGAAAGCGTCGTGACGCCGGCGCCAAACGCAAACCTTGCGCCGAAGTCCGATTGTCGTTCACGAGATTTCGGAGTGGGGAGATGTAGCTCTTTGGGCTGTCAGTCAGTCAGTCAACGGAGGCCGTGGCGAAGTGAGGACGCTTATTGCACCTGTCGTCGTATCCACGTACTTTCGGGGGGGTCTCGCGAATTTCCCCCCTACGTGTTTTCTACAACGAAAATCGAAATGCAGTGTCTGTGTATCTAGTAAAAACGGAATAACATCCTCGTGGTTTCAGACGAAGATTTGCACGATTTTCAGGAATTACGGGGAAAAAGTGAAACTTTGCTTGCTCACATGCGTATACGATTCAAACTTGTGCTGTGCTCGTTTCTTGTGTTTTCGTCAAATTAACGTGTAGGATATTGTGTTCAGTGTTTATTTCCACAATTTATGCCATGGACTTGTGACTTTGAAGCAGATCAAAATTCTGCGAAAACGAAGACCAACAAGAACTGCTTTTTCCTTCGAGGACGTCTTCAAGATGCCACGACGGAAACAAGATTGTCCGAAACGAATGAAATGTAAGTCGACATTTTTGAAACGTTTGAACGGGATCATCTTTGACAATTTTGAACACAACATTGAAAGCATATTTATAATTAAATCATATTGGGATCTTATACCACATGATTTTGCAAGAGGACATTTTGAGAACACAGTCCTGATTTTTTTCCAAAACTACTTGATCAAATAAATTTGATGGAGGCAAATCTCCAATTCAAAAATTCATCTAAAGCCTAATGCAGAAATATAAGTTCAATATTACAATGCATTTATAAAAAATTGAAATAGTTTTCGGTGACTAAAATCGTAATTTGATGAATTTGAAAATTTTGTGATTACCTAACGGAAATAATATAAACGTGCAAATAATTTTAAAACCAGTATTTTAATCAAAGATTGATTTTCTGAAATACTAATTGGAATTCACTCGGTTGCTGACTACTTGCATGCTTTCATAGTTTTCTAACTTTCATCCTAAAGTTATGTTTTTGAATTTTTTACCAATGAGCTATCGAAAATAATTACCAAAATTAGACGCAAAGTATGGCGGTTATCTTTGACCATAATATTATCACCAGGTTCAAAAATCTGCTTCGAAACCTCTTGCATTTATTGATAGTCGATGTGATTTTGGTTTTCTATTAGTGTAATGTTTTTTAGAAATATATATTGGACTTGGCTAGGATTGGTCTCTATTGGCTTGCTTTCATTTATTCTGCAAACCCATGTTTTGCATAAGGAAATTAAATCTTGCAAGGTTATTAATTTTGTGCAAATTGAAGAAATTTTTTTGTGCTTCATAGTCGTACTTATCAAACTAATTTTTGATAAACTATTACAGTTCAAGCTGTGCGCTTTTATAAATGAAGCATATTAACTAACCACCTATTTTGAATATCTACAAAATAAAACGAGTACTTGATTTTTTCTCTTTCGAGTTGCCTCAAAAATTATGATCGTTGGTATGCATTACCACTTGCGAATAGAAAAATGCTATCATTCAATTTAAAAATTCATTTTCATCGATAACTCATGGGTTACATATATTTTTGAAATTGAATTGATTAAAATTTTCACCTCCTCGGATATTCAAAAATATGAAGTTACAGTTAGTAAATATATAAAATTTGTAGACATCTTTAAAATATCAATTTTTGGGACAACTTGTGAAAATTTATTCCAATTAAAATATTTATTTTAAAACTTTTACCAAAGATTCTTCTGGATGTGGTTATAAATTTTTATTGCTGCTATGTTATGCAAATCCGTTGGACAATGCATAATTCAAGATATCTCTGCGTGTTATATAATCCCAGATGTTTTGGAAATAATAATTCAAATATTTTCCCAAAGGGGTTTGCAGGCTTTCAACACAATCGGAAGTCTAGAGTGCGGCAACAAAATCTAGTTTGTTGTAGATCTAGGTTTCTCAAAATTTTTATACCTTTTTTGCTGAAACGTTAAAATCTAAATTATAAAAGTTTTTGTATAATAGTTTTCTTTGAAATGTAACAACTTTATACAATGTTACCAATTTCGTTCGCTCAGTTAAAAAAAAAATACAATTTCTTTAAAGATTTCTTCATAAAATCTTCAATTTCGTATTGTGTGGAATTTGAAGTTGTTAATTCTTCGCCCCCTTCAAGTTTCAAGTATATAAGTTATATTTCTGTATGTATGAATTAATTGATTTCACGATTTCTTTGAAGCAAGATAATATGATAAATTTATCCATATGTATATGCTCTTTTTCTTAATTAATTTTTTTACAAATAAATTTTATTTTTATCCCATATGTTCAATAATTTTGATACTATTCATACCATTCGCACCACTATTATATAGGTATATTATAATGGATATTTGCGAATGTTCTTATTTTTCAAGTGAATAGGGTTTGTTGTTATTGTATGTAGAAGTATAAAAAATAGTTAATTACGTAATTGCCACCATTGGCGCTGCTTAATTGACTTATTACTGGGACAAAACCCAAATATAATTTGCGTAAAAGCTAAATGATTGTTTAACAAAGAAAACACTTTAAATATTTCTCTGCTGTCATCATTGCAAGGAGTGACTACGTCAATTACCTCTCTCTTATTGCCATCCATAATAATGAAGAACATTATAAAAAGCAATAATGATGAATATTCTTATTCGGGAATAATACACATACGCAGAAATATTAACACATAAGTTAAGTCGTATGTTGGGTTTCGTTTGCAATGTTTGTTAAACTAAAAGCAATACAAAAAGAATCTCAATTATTATAATGGTTAGTTATATCGAATATAAGATTAGAATAATGGCCTTTTTTTTCGTTTACACGCCATTTCTAATTATTTTGCAATTTTGAAATAAGGTTTTATAGTTTTATAGCGTAAAAAAAGTAATAGTTATTGTATATTGTGATTTTTTTACCTGTTTCTGCACATTCGTTTGTATTATTTATTAGTCAACATTTATATCTAAATATAAAATCATGAGTCAAATGTTTGATATTGTTAAAGAATGTCTTAAATAAAAGCCCATTTCGATGATTTAATCTGCGAAGCTGGATGTAGCAAACAGTGTTAGTTACAACTGCAGCATCGTCATCGATAAATTGCACAAGAAGCCTTTATGAAATGTACAATTTTGTTACAATGTAAGTGTTTAAAAGTTATTGCTCACCGGTAAATTATTTAACAATAAATATAAATTAAATTTAGGTATTATATATGGTCAGTATAAAAATAAAATAAAATGCTGGCTTTGATTTCTGATAATAAATACCCTACAGTGCCACCTGTTTATTGTTCCTACTTCACATTACGAAATGCAAATTTACTATCTGCGAGAGCTAAACAAATCTGTTCAGGTAATAAAATGTGAAGATGGGCGACATGCCAGAATTGTTCCAATAGCTTAATTTGAAATATATGTGTTGTAACGGTTGGCCAAACCAATCGAGTTAATTGGTTTGGCCAACCGTTACTTTCAATTATTAATTTTCAAATGAGATTGTAAATAAATATTAGTTAGATTAGTATTAAGTTATGGATAATATTATATATGGTGGGTGTAAATTTATAGGACAGCGAAAATGGTTATTAAAGCAAACGTGATCGTTTAGAGGTATTTCTCCTATTAGGTCAGAACACAATTCTAACGAAACATTTTCGAAAGTGTGGCTGTTCTTTAGGTGCTAAGGTGCTAAGAGATATAAAAATGACTCACATTGACATTGACAATTACATATTTGAACCCAAACCCTATATACGTATTTAGAGTAAACTTGACAAAAATACATTTAATGTCTCCAGTACACAGTGTATTTTATTAATAATTTTATTTTTTGTTTTTTTTTTGTATACAATGTGTCTTAAGTTCAACTGCTAATAGTACTCAACTGGTCCTCGCGGGTGAAATATGATTGCTTCTAGATCGCTTCGACCTAGAAGACCTACCTGAGGACCGCAAATGTTACTTTGACTTTGCCGAAACGTCGGAATAATCCGGTCAGGGACAATTCAAATACGCGGTTCATTACCTGAGAACTTTGAAAAACATAACATAAACAATTATATTTGTATTTTCTGTAAATTAATCAACTTTTTCTAATTACAAGTTACTCTGACCGATAAGATACAGTTTTGAACAACCAGCACCTAATAATAATACGTCGCGTTACTTCTCTATATTGTGAATAGTTTTTAAAATTAAGAGCATTCGTTAACGGATTGAGGCGTTCCCAATAGAAACTATCATTACTATTATTTATTTATTTATTATTGAAGCATCAAAAACTTTTCAAAATGATCAAAAAATCGGTTTAGTTTCGTCTTATGTATTATATACTGAGAAGAAATATTAAATATGTCCTATATACTCCGTCTATTTATTTTTGTGTAACCTGACGTGATTTTAAATCACTTGAGAATTGTTCGTTATGCATCTTTTAGCAATTTCTTAAAAGTTTGCTTACTATCACGTTTGTTTTACTATTGTTGTTTTTTTTGTGCAATTCAGAGTAGACATGTAGCAGCACATTGGCGTCCAACAAATTTTTGGTAAAGTTGATTTTTAAATAGCAGATTTTTACAGATATTTAATTCAGAAATTTTGTTCTCATCAAAAATTATAATTTAAATTTAATGCATTTCATTTCATTTCATTTACACCCTGTACATTGTTTCCGACCGTATGAATACTTTAGTTGTGTTGTAATTATTTTCTATAAACGTTTCCATTTTATGCTTTCAACAGAAGTATATATTATAAATAAATGTCACCTTTAGTTTATTTTATATACTTAAATATCTCAATTCCGTATAATTGATGGTTTATTTCAAATATTACTTTTATATTAAATAATTAATTTCTGATAAGACTGTTTTTTCTCTAATGTACTTACTGAATAATAATGTGTTTAACGTTTATTTGCGTTGATTTTACATAGTTGGACATAACATTATTATATTATATTTTTACTTTATTACGCGCAGTTGTCTACATGTGTTAATTCTAATAGTCCATGTTATGTTTGAGTAGACTAGAGTAACAGCTATTAGAGCATATGCTGTAATAGGCTCATTTCATGCCGTTTTAATTGCCGTTTAACTTATTCCGTCTTATTTTTCACTTTCGCTTGCATACATATCTCATCTTATTATTTTCAATTGTGACTTGTTTGGAGTGTTTATTATTACTAGTATTGTGATTTGGTGGTACTTATAGTTATTTGTTATTAGATTATTAATTAGATTAATTCATGTCTTAGTTGTATGCAATATTATTATTCTCATAAAAAAATATTAATTGTAATTAACAAATCGTTCCTAGTTTTCAATTTGATATTTTGGTCGTGTCAATGATTCTGGGGCACGATGAAACAAATTTATCGCCTCCACCATTATTATTGCTCACATTACCAGCAGATAGTGTTGTTTTATGTTTGAATAAAATTATATATCCCGCTAAGTATTGCAATTAAATTAATTTAAATTATTTCCATTTTTTTGCGAAAATGAGGGAATGATTGCATAATATTTAAATAAACATAAAATTATCAAAACGTAATAAAGACCTCATTTATTGAGTCAAAAATTTTATTCGATACGTGTTTGGAAGCTTAAAATAAAAAAAAATGCTCTTGGCAGTGATTTCAGATTTAATTTCGCATATATTCTACTAGTGAGAAGTATACGCAGCTCTACAGCATATCTGGAATTGAATATTTTGTACGTAACGTCGTAAGTAGTTTGGTATACCAAGGGTCATAAAGTCATGGAAGTGATGTGTCGTGGGTCCATTTAATTTCGTATAGTCCAGGATGGAGGTGAAGTGATGTCTCTTTCCTTTTGCGATCATTAGTCTTGATAATGCTAATGTAATCACAGATTATTTTTTATTGCTTGAAGAATGTCTTCGATATGCTGGATCATTGACGAATGTTGGAATATTTTATCTTGATGGGTACTGCTTAATTGCTGCCTAGTTCATTTTCTTCATTTCTGAAAGTTTTCCTTTACTTCATCATATACTATGTTCTATAAATGTACCGGAAGATATGAAAGTAGAGTTCCACATACATGTTATAAAACTTAATTGGGTGGTCGCGTTTGTTGTATTGGTATTTTAAAAATGAAAATAAGGATTTATTGATTGTTAAAAAAATAGCGGGAGCCTTTTTGTTATTGACAAATTATATGCAAAACCGTCATCGTCAATGTTTTCATTGCAAAAATAATGAAAGAAATTGTACGCCAATTCATTTTCCACAGGACTACAGAATCGTAGAAGATTTCACAATAGGGGAAACATCGCCTGGCGAATTAACAAATATTTTCGGAAATTGTAAATGGGATCGATGATTCGTTTCATCAAAACTCGAACACAATTCATTAAATACAATCGCAAATGAAAAGAAGAATAACTCTAAAACGGCTCGCATGGACTGTCTGAATGCAATTTAACAGTCAATATACCAGTAATATATAATAGTCCGTCCTCAAGCTAAGTTTGACAAGTTATTGAGCCTATAGTCGATTGGGTTCCTCATATAATGGAAAATGTATTAGAAATAAACCCAACATTGTTGAACACTTCAGTAAAATTCAGTGAACCATTGGATTGGGTTGGGTTGAGTTGGATTGAAGCTTTAGACACCTCAAGAGCTAAATACCTCGATCGCGATTAAAGTTATTAAACTCAACGTGGTGAGTGAACCGAATCGAAATTAATCGCCGAGAAAAAACAATCAATTAATTTGCTGCTCACCAACGAGTAAAACATTCCAGTCCATTGTTTAATCCATGTAACACCCCACCACCGATATCACATACTCGTAGGTAATATTTTTGGTAATTAAAAATTATTTTTCAGGCGTTTTTACAACTCCAATCTTATGTATGTTTATGAGTGGTCTTGTTTTGAAAAATATATTTCCGTTTCAAAATTGCTGATCGATGTGGGACTAAAAAACTTCCAACGGAATGGTTATAATATTGAATGAAATATTAAATATTTCCCAAATCAATTTCATTGAAGCGTACAACGTAAATGTAATAATACGTGGTGTGCAAAACAAACCATCTTAGCTACCTTGCAATGTTAGGGATAATAAGCCCACAATAGCAAGGATACCTCTGCACTTTTAAGCGCAAGATAAGGTTATTTTAGACTGCATTATGATAAATAAATATTAAATTCGTATTCGTTCGTTTGCTTCTCTGAACACTGTAACTAGATTTAAAATGTAAAGTTTAGAAATCGGGACAAAAATAATTACGATATATACCATAAAATTAATTAATAGGTTTATAAAAGTTAAAATAATGCGATATAAGAGGAGCAAGTCATATTAGAAGAAATAATTGGCCTCAAAAGAAGCAGCAATATAAATGACGGTGAGACATAGAGTAGATTTAAGGATAAAATCAGAAGGAAAGGGTGTTTTGGAAATATTAAGTATACGAAATGTCTATTAATGTATACAACCAGTCGCACAGTCATACACAAACAAATATTTTTCAATCTACCAACGAATACTTCATATGTTTCAAAGCTTTTCTAATGAAAAAATATTTTAGATGATCCTAACTTATTGATCACTTATTTTCAGTTTGCATTGCATAATTCTCCAATAAGCCTCTAGACCGATCAGGATGATGATGGAATATGATCGCACTGTTCGGGCCTTCGAGCGAACAATCTTTAAATATTAACAGTCGATGTTCACAGTGAGATATTAAATATTTCTTCTAAAACGAATTTAATCTACAATTTGCTGTCAAATCCTATAAAAATATATATTTTTATAATCAACTTATAATACAAAGACTAAGACAAAAAAATAAGCTTAATTTGAAGTTCAACACATAAGTGGACTTCGCAACTATCGAGTTTTAACTTAAATATTTAACTGTAACAAATTTTCTTGTTGGAGACTTGAATGAGTGTTTGGTTTCGGAACAACGTGGAGGAAATTGTTGAATTCTACCTAATTCGATAAATTCGTCGTCAAACTTAAACGGAATTCGTCGCCGATTAGAATAGAAAAACACTGCGCCACTTTCATTCGCAAATCGGGTCGAGAGACTCGTGCACGACCGCGTGGTGCGGGTCGATACGCCCCGGCGGCGGCGGCGGCGGCGTCAGCAGCGTCGGTGGTGTGAGTGCGTGTGTACTACTACCGACAAACGCGTGTACACCATTCATCCACACAAACCCATTCATCGTCCCGTCCCATTTCGGCAAACGCGCGCCGCGGCCTTAGAAACACGGTTAGGAGAGACGCGCGCGCTCCTCGCTCCGGATTCACTGGCTCTCGCGAACGCACTGCAAAAACGGTAGACCGTAGACGGTAGATCGCGTTCGGCGTCGACCAAATTCGCTCGAGAAAGCCGAGCCAAACTGTCGGATAAGCTAAAACGGCATCGGTGATTTAATAGCGACATTGGGCAAGGCGTGATGGTGAAAATTGAAATAATTTATTAAGTACGTTTTTATTTTGGCCCATTTAACATAAGTTAAATGGGCCAAGATTACATACGTACATAATTACACAATTATGCAAAATAAAGTCAAAAATATTAAAATATCAAAGTATCTGATATAAAATCATCAAATAACAAATTGTCAAAATAATAACTTATCGATGGCGAGTCTGATTAATAAAGATTGGCTAATGAAAGTTACCCAAAAAATACTTGGAATATCTCGAACAAAATTTAAAAATTTCGTTTACAATACATTACAATTAACTTACAACTGAAATACTTAGTTGTTTTCCGAACTTATATTAAGCTGTCAGTGGATGTAAATGCATTAAATCTTATGTAATTATGAACACATGCTGTAAAATAAATTCATCAAGAGCATACTATAAGGTTTTCAACAAAATAATCGATAAATTTATCTCAGAAACTAATCAGAAATTAATTATATCATAAGCTAGAGTAGGACTTGACACGAACAGTTAATAATTGAACAAAAATATGAAATTAAATCGAAAATTGAGGAATTTAAATTAAATTAATTAAATTAGTTGTTTTAAAAATAAGCATTGTGGAGAAATGTGATTGGCGTGTAATGGATGTAATGGTTGTAATAAAGATCGTTAAACTGCGAATTATAAATCTATGAAAAGAAAACTTAAGGAAGCATTTCTGCAGTCAAACGTAGGGACGTTTTGCAAGGAAGAATAGCGATTTGGACGGGATGCATGAAAAGAAAATGAAGGGCCATATCCAGATTAGAGATAAAGATGAAACTATCTTGAATCATTGAATATGAGCATGACGTTTAGTACAATTTATTTGCACTAACTATTTGCACAACTTCGTTTTAGATTATAACCAAATGCACTTTACAGGTATTTCAAAGTGCGTCGATATAAATTTAGATATGCATCGGAAATTCTGTGAACTTCTAAGTCATTGCGTAAGTATGTCAATCGTGGAAACCGTGGAACCTTTGATGCAGATCAACTCCTAGACATTAACTATGGAGGTGTGTGTGACTGCAGATGGTGAAAATGAACAAGGCGACCCCATAATTGAAACACATCTTTTTACATAAAAACGCCAACTAACATGAAAGAAATTAATTCAAAATCCAGAATTGGCCCCAGAAATATACAAAAAACAACGTGTAAAAATGTTTGACAATACCACAAATGCGTATACGAATGTAATTGTTTGTCGCGAGTAGTTTCTTTCTACAAGTTTTGTGAAAATCTTTCGTGCACTTTCATTGAATCTGCAAGAAATAGAAAAGCAGTTTCAACGAGAAGATTAGGCCTAAGATATTTATATTCGAAGATGCCTCCCAAACTAGTGAATTTTATTCAAACGCATCATGTTAATGATAATATTATGTTCCGGCCGGATCTGGCATCGTGCCATTATGCAAGAAAAACCCAAGATTGGTTAAGGCAACAAAATATCTCATGTATACGTAAAGAGGATAACCCCCCCGAATGTTCTTCCGTCTTATAGAAGAGGTTTGGACTTTACTCGATAAAAATGTTTACGACGGCGGGTGGGTAGGTCAAAATGAAGAAAAACTACGACGAAGAATCTACTAAAATGTTCGGGAGTTTAACCCACTTACTGTCCAAAGGCTGATGAGAGGCATTCGCATCAAATTGCGAACCATTGAAACCCATGGCCTTTTAGCTGCTATGTGATATATTATAATTATTGTTATTGTCACTGAATCGTTTTCTGTACTACCAAATTAAAAAAAGCAATTATAGTTGGAATATTATATTTAAAAAAATTTCCCAAAAACTTTTGTTATATATGTTTACCTTTTTTATTTTATTTTAATGTAATTTTGTCCCCGAACCCAATACAAATGTTAAATATTCAAAATTCTGGATTAAATTTTAATAAAATTCGATTTAAGTTTTAATTTTGTGGTCTTACAAATGAAAACTTATCTTCAACAGCTTAAACAGCTTAAATTTATGAAGTGAAATAATACATTTTCCTATTGTATTTGCCTTTGAAGTTTACATCATATCTTCTTTAGTGATCTTAGAAATGAAGATCGCTTAAAGTAGCAGGGAAACTTTGATAGCTTACTTCATAAAGGCTAAATGAAGAAAAGTTGAAAATATTCTCCTTTATATGCTGCTTTAGTTTGTTGCGGATTCCATTACATTTACATTTCCATTTATTTATTACACAAACGCCCTATCTAAGTCGTCGTCCATATATGCCTTAACACTATAGTAGCATTTGTTCACTAACAAAATCTTAAGTCTATTCTTAAATATGCTCATGTCCTTGATTCCTCTGGTAACCGATTAAAAAAGGATATGCCAGCGAAATAGGGTGCCTTCTCGTAAAAACTAGTACTATGTATCGGCATTCTTAACAAGTCTCCGTTTATCGTAGAGCAATCGTGACTGCCGCTAGTCATGTTAAAATGTGTAAAGTTTGCTCTAAAATATAGAAGTATTTTTACACATAGTACCGTCAGAATTGTAAGAAATATGACTACCTGCTAATGCATAGTGTATAGTGATTAGTGCCTTTGTGTCCAGACACTGCTTCATGTTCAGGAGAGCGTAATACGCCGAGTTCAGTTTCTTACAAATGGCGTCAATATTGCATTCCCAAGACTATTGTTCATCAATGACTGTACGTAGGTATTTAACCCAGTTCGGCAACTGTTGATCCTTGGGTGTTTGTCTAGATTCGCTGAAGACTGGCTTTCTATTAAAAAAACTCCACCGAGCTTGTTTTTCTAATGTTCAGTATGAGTCGGTTTGTAACGCACCACGTATTAAATTCTTTTATGACATTGTTTACTATGTTACATTTATTGAGTTACTAAAATTGCGAAACCAACCACTTTCCCATTGCTTATGTAATTCGACAAGTCATTTACATAGATTAAAAATAACAGAGGTCCAATGACAGATCCCTGTGGTAATCCTAATTTTAGGTTAAAAGTATCCGAACTTGCTCGTCAAAGATGAGCAGGTCCACTGTGCAACGTTCCCTCGGACACCGATACAGTTTAGCTTATACATTAAAAATTCTGTCTCTACATTGTCAAAAGCAACACTAAGGTCAAAAAGTCCCATCGCATATTTGTTCTTATCTCTTTCCGCACAAAAGTATTTTATACAAGTAATAGAAGCACTTCCCGTAGATCTATTCTGTCTAAATCCATGTTGTGCGTCTTTAATTATTTAAATTATTATTTAAATTATTTAAATTATTATTAATTATTTAAAAAAGTAGGATGATGTTCACCATGGGTCATTCAAACACTTTTGACAAGACACTTACCATCGATCAGGTCCATTCCTTTTAAATGTAGGGGTTATTTTCGTTGTTTTCATACTTTCTGGAAATACTCCACTGTTTACTGACCAATTAAAAAGCATACACAATGGCTTAACTATGTGATCACATACTGTCTACACGATAGCCACTGTTATGCCATCTATTCCGCTCGATGGCGTTGTCTTTAAGCCCAGTATAGCTTCACGAACCAATTTTTCTTTAAAGTCCTCCACAAATATAGAATTTGGCATCTCACAATGTTTGTTACCTCGAGCGTTGCAACCTTTAATAGCTAGTCTCTCGATAATCATTTGTTGTGTCGAGGCAGAGAAGTGCTGCTCGAATTTATTCGCCACCTCTTCATAATTATCTATAATTGATTGATTTAGTTTTGACTTGATTTTGTTAACGATTTACTAGTGAATTCATTTGCAATTATCTTTAAAATTCTTGAAGACTGTTACATATAACCAACTCAAATCCATTGCACGATTGAAAAAACGAAATCAACATTATGCAAACCCCGTAGATTTTATCCAAGAACGAGAAAAATGTCACACGTACTACTGAGTTTGTTTAGGTTGTGTACTATAATTATTAAGAAATTTGAAAAAACAAGTGAAACAAAGATTTGTTTGGAAATAGATTACAGAATGGTTCACTGATACATGTGGGAAAATAATAGATTGATTTAAACTCTGTGTAATATTTTTGTTGCACAACTTTATTATATGCTCCAAAACATATTCAAGATACTTTTATTTTTGTAAATAATTGATGAAACGTACAAATATACACATTGCATTATTTTTATTATTTATTGTAGAATTGTGCAAAACTGCTATATTCATCTTATTTTTTGTCAAACTTAACTTGAAATCTACAAATCTAAAAAACTCCACCTTGCTTGTTTTTTTTGACTAATGTAAATACGTCTTTCCGCAATCCAAGTTGCCATTTTCAGTAGAATCTAAAAAAGGAAAAAATATTAAAGCTAAAATGTTACCTTTGAAGAAGTCAATAAAGAGTCTCCGTCAGTTTATTACAAAATTTCTTGTTTTTTAAAAATTATAAAATATTGCTATTAAGCATCTTGTATTAGTTCTAGATATTTCATAAATTAAATCACACGAGTGAATGATAATTCGTATTGTGTTAGCATTTCATATTCCCCTTATTTAAAAGTTATGCATTTTCGTTGACAAATTTCTATTTTAAATACCGTTCAAATTAAATAATTAATTCTTAGTTCATAAATTACGATGACGTATGGCTATTTTAAAATGGTAATTGTGACATTACATGCAATTGAAAAGAATGAGAAAGTAAATTGTAATCGAGTTTGCATATAAAGTGCAAAACTATGTAAATATCAAATAGCGTTTGAATGGCTATCGCAAAAATAAAACTAAAAGGGGCATAGGAACAATTACACAAAATCTGTTCTGTTCGGGTGAAGACATTTTCGAAAGCTGGACGTCAGAAAAGGTACGTTTGCACAACCGTAAAAATTATTCGAGAGTGGATCGAATTTGTTTTCAATCGTTTATTACGCATTTAGTGTCAACTGCACAACGTGTACATCGAAAATGTAAAACGACAATGTCGAGGTACGCGCGGGGAACCGGAAGTAATATTTTAAATTGTTCTTTTAAAATTTCACGTCTGATGTTAGTTATGCGTTATGCACGACTTTGCATCTGCCTTAGTTCAAATCAATCGAGCGGATCGTACGGTTACGTTCGTAGCACTGGCGGGGAATACATGTGGCCGGTTAGGTATGTTTTGATATATGAATTTTTTTATATTTTATATTGACGTCAGTTGAAGACAAACAGGTGCATACTTTAAAAATGTTTATGCAGAAACAGAAAAAAGATAATATGAAGCCCTCAATAAATATTACATCTAGGCGGTGCAATCGCAACAGAAAATATCAATTGAACATCGAAGTCAATATGCAACCCAACGTGCAATTAAATTTTATGTTCTATTAGTAAGTACAACCATATGCGTACCTTGTCCATAAGCAGTTGTCATAGGTCATAGGTTAATTTATATTACACTTATATTAAATTAAAAACAATATTTAAAACAAGTTTTATATAGTTTTTTCTAAAATCCTTGCTTTTCAAGGGGAATTGATGTTTGCTGAGACACGTGATATCAAATTGCGATTATCAGCAACGCGGACGAGAATTGATTAATTAATTAATACTATAAAATACTTTGCTAAAATGAGATAAACTTTATTTGCAACTTGTCAAATGCTATTGCACTTAACCAATTGTTTTCAGAGCACGTTGCAGTGTATGTATACACATTATAATTTATTATTGTACCACAAAATGCTGATTTCTTTATCTTTTTCCTAAACTGTGATAATGTAATAAGACTAAACAATACTTTCGGTTCAGATATGGGGTGACCAGTGGGGGATTTTCTCTGCCGTTAATGCAAAATTATGTTCGTTTCTACTTTGCTTATGTCTCTACATGAGAAATGCTTTATCTCGAATTATCTTGAATGGTTGCTTCGTTTTCTTCCCTAGCCAGCAATGTAAAAACTTAAACATTTAGTACGTCGTGGTGTTTTTGTGTGGAATACCTGACACATTAATTTTGCATCACCTGAAGGTTGTTCTTTTGCTCTGAAATTAAAAATGGTTAATTCACCACTTATGCAGTAAAATACCTTGGGGTGTATTTTCGAATTATTAGGTCATAGCCCAACCCAACATAACACACAAAATCCTATGTACGTAAATAATATGTTCCATTGTTACTGCCGACGGTATTTGTTATTGTATTATAATTACCCCCAATATAATTCTTTCTGACAAACAATCAGGCAGAGATTTCATGTCGTCGATGTATCTCTTTAAATCCATTGTGTCCAGAGCTTTCTTTCACATCAACCCAACCTAACTAATAATAATCCTAAAAGGACGTTTTCATGATATATAATATAATAACTCTATTGCCCCTAGCGCCAGACTCATTGCATCTGTTTAAAAAAAAAAACAAGCATTGACAGTATCGTTAGGCGGATATTTTCGAATTTAGGCCAATCAGAGTCGAGATCTCACATCAAAGTACATCAATATTCAGCTTCCATTTCTCTACCATATAATAATGTTAATAATAAGCTGATAGCTTTTATTTCAACGTTCCAAGTCTGTGATCCAGCTATGTCAATGCAAAATTTCAGTTTCATCGAAGGACACCTTTCTGAGATAGAATTTTACTTCAAGATCGTACGGGTTTAAAAAGCTTTATAAAGTTGTATAAAGTATGTCAATGCAAAATTTCACCCTAATCAGTGCATGCGTTCATTTGCAATTTTGTTCATTTGAACTGAGATTGTTTATTAAAACTAACCTAATTATCATACTGTTTTGGTTAATTTTCGTAGAATTTGTTGAAAAACATGATTTGGATACTCAGATGATCGTTTCGCTTTTATTATGAGCTTTTCAGCAAGAAATGTCATTCGTCGTAAATATCTAAGATAAGATCTCAAATGAACGTGCGTAAATTAGTTAATCGCCTTTTGCATAGCTTGTCACTATTCATATATCTAAGCTAAGACGTTTCTTGTAAGGAAAGCAATAGTAACTACATTGGGCAATTTTATTTTACAATTTATAATGCATTAGAAGTTTGCTTGATCTTTTGTACGTTTGCAGTTGGAATTTGACATTCTTTGTTATACGTAGCAATGCATGAGATTTGCATCATACCAATGTTGTGCGATGGGAAATTAGTGATAAGTTGTTGCAATTATGAGTTGCGACAAATTTTGCACAAAATTTATTTAGATTAGGTTTGTAAAGATCACACATACAGTTCAACATCAAGTAGGTAAAATTCATTATTTTATTTATCTAAAATTTTTAATTCTTATTGAAATATGTTTCCAGGTATCGACTTTCACCAACCCAACCCAACTCAACCCAATCCAACGGAACCCAACCCAACTAAATGTTTAATAGCTAATCCTCAAGTTTTTTCATTTTTTATTTTGAGATCTTGTACGATACATCCGTAATTGACAGCTAAATTTATGTTATGTTGGGTTCGGTTCGCCTGGGTTGTAAATCGTTTAATTAATTGTGCATCAGCCCAACCCAACTCAACTCAAGCCGACACAACCCAACCCGACCCAATTAAATGTTTAATATCTGTCTTCAATTGTCAATGATTTTTTATTCTGACGTCATGTACACGTAAGTCTACTTAAATGAACATTAAGTTGCTTGACAGCTGATTTTATGTTGTGTTGAGTTGGGCCGGGTTGTAAATCTTTTTAATTAATTCTGTATCAGCATAAAATTGTTCATGGCAATGCAGAACTACTTAGGTAACTTACCTGTGTATACGAGAAACAAAATTGGTCCCACAATGCTACCTGGTGGCACACATTTCTTAACTCTTAACTTATACTTGATCTTTCCACAGTGCAAGCTATGCTTTAGGTAATTCTGAAATCATTTTAGACCATTTCTCAATTTTGCCCGAGTTCTCAAATTATAAAATAATCGAAATAATGATCAACGACAAAAGTTTTATTGAAGTCCAACAATATTAGATAACACAACTTGACCATCTCAATGGGTGAAGTTATGTTGTTAGCAAAGGTGTGGATGAGATGAGCTAAAAAACGAGACTGCACATCTGACATACATATACATCCAAGTATTGTTCAGTTGCACAGCTATAGTTTTCTTTAAAACTATATTGAGTGCATTTGTGTTTTCTGCTAAAAAAATACAATTATATTATATTATTATATGCTCTTAAATATTGCTTACATTTGTGGTTGTTTTAAACGCGGTCAATCATAGACGAGAATTCACACCGCTTGATCCACTTATTGTTACATAATGCATGGAATTATGATGGGCTTTCCACCGTTGTCTGGAATAGAAACGTAAATTTTCCCGGTTACAGAATAGTTATTTTGCGTTCATATAACAAGTGGTTGCTTTCTGTGTGCTTACGCCACAAATATATTTGTTATCAAAATAGTATTTTTTTTATTTTGATGGTCATTATTATTATTCTTATTAAACTTACATATCTCGATAATGCATTATATTTTCTGGAATATTTTACTACGTGCTCCGTCGATGGACACCGTGCCAATTAGCACTCTTTTCTTATTTACGTTTGCTTTCCTGCTTGTGTAATAAATAATTCGATACACTAACTACGTTCAGATATGACCCGGTTTACAATTTGTGTTCGAAAATTCTTTTCACCCCTCATTTCTTCGTCACGTAAGTGGTTACATAGATTCTCATTAACGACTTACGCGCATATGTTCTACCCTTGTGGATAAGTGTATGTCAAATGAAGGTAATGGTTGTGCACAGAAATATCAGTATCTGTTGTCAGTTCACAGTCATCAGTAATAACAATTTTTAAATATTACAGACGGTTTTGTATTTTTTGGTGCATCTATTCGGAAACCGTGTTATTTATATAGTCCTTTTCCTATTGATATAATTTTTACGGATGCAGTAATGAACCATTAATAAAAATGAAACTAATAATTTTTGCGTTTTTTAGCATCTCAATGTTATGGATGTGGTACATACTTTGAAATTGGCAGCTTATTCATTATAAAAAGTATTCGAACACCTACAAATTGGCTTGTATGCACTTCAAATACAAAATAAGCTCGGTATTCTGTATCTATATTGATCTACAGTATTTCCCCGGATTGAGTTTACAATAGACCAATTGACCAAAAATTTTCGAACTGGAATTTCATGTTTTGGGATTCAGCCCTGCTTGGTCTGAAACTTATTTTTAGTATATTTTCTATTTTTTTAAATTAAATAGGTCATTACAGTTAGGCAAACATTATTTTAGTTCTAGGTAAACTATCTTTTCCCCTCACTGTACGCCAAAGTGTTAATAAAAAAAGTTGTTCAGAATGTAAAGTTATAACGTTATGCGTTTTTATAATGATCGGCCTACTTTGATAAAATCCAGTATTGGTCAGTATTGCAATTGAAACAGCAATGATAACATGAGGTGGCTTAATAATTACAAAAACAAAAACCATCAAGTACTTATTGTAGTATGACATGGGTCGTTATCTTTCATATCGTTAAAGTAATACCTCAAAACTGATTTTCATTGCGAAGTAATGACAATATTTTTACAATTAACAGAAAATATATTTAGTACAGTGTTATGGACGTGGAAAAAGGTACAGTTAGTTAAGGAACTGGGACGGCGGATTGAATTATGCGGCGACGAAGGTGGAGGGTTAATAGAATAACTTAATAGTTGTTTTTTGTTTTAATAATTTAATTAAAAATTTCTTACATTTTTTTCTGACACTTTGCAAGCAAGGCGGAACCCCAAAATATGAAATGCCAATTCGAAAATTTTTGGTCAATCATACCTATTGTAAACTCAATCCGGAGACATACGGTATATACTAGCAACATCTTAAAAATAAGGAAACCGCTTTATAAAAATTAAAACACGATGTAATCGAGGAAACTTAAGTGGCATAACATGCTCACATAACAAAGTACTTAAGTCATATATTTTTTAATTTCTAAGTTTTAATCCTTAAAATATTGCAATTGTAATAATATGCGAACGTAAAATTTCCCTTGACCTTTCTGGTCGCCATAGGAGTTTGCATAAGAAAAAGTTATGGGCGCTACAAATATTTAAATAAATAATATTGGATATGACTTAAACGAACGCGTAAATTTGAATGAACAGAAAACATGGCTGCCCGTGACTTACATGTGTAAGTCTACGTTGCCTGTACATATCACCCAGCTACTCATTACGCGTTTAATTAAATTGGTTATGCTATTGCAAATTTCAAATATAAATGTTTTCTCCTAATGAGAATGGAATTGAAATAGACTCCACATTATGAGTGAGAAAGTAGATCTTCTTGTTCACATAATCGTGTTACTTTGACCTATGTTGGCATATACTTACAGAAAAGCTGCAAGAATATATCGAAAGAAATATGGTTAGTGTGTTACCGGAATTTGTCGTTCATACAGAAATCGTATTATTTGAAAAATGGTCTTGTCGACTAGTGATGAACTATGCATCTATTGTTGCAATCAGTTGTGGTCAAGTCCTAATACGATTATCATAAATCTTTGACCGAAACATTGACTCATCATTGGAAAATACAAATTAATACGTTACTTGCATTAGTAATTTTAACATACCTAAGCATAATTCAATTTCAAATTATATTTGAATATTGGCGACTCTAGCAACTGTGTCTTTACATAGCATTAGTTATTAATTGTATTATAATTAAACGAATCCAATTACTCAGATATTATTGACCGTTGATACAGTTTGTCAATAAACTTATTTAACCAAGAAACAACTAGTACATTATAGCTCCAATTTGGCATATTGCCATCTCCTTCTCTCTTCAAGTGCTGCACACATAATGAGCGTTTAGTAAAGGGGATGCATCGGTTTATGTGTCAGTGTAATTGGGTATAGACCGCCCTGTTTCCGTTGCGGTGACCGGTCTATCAATCATCCGGTTCGTATCGCAACGTCCTCTCTGTTCTGTTGTCCATTATACTACCACTCATTTCGATTTGAAAAGGAGCTTACCCGAGCGCGCTGTTGCCGTCTCTTTCACACTTTTTTCGGAGGCTGTGAAGCCGTCTCTTTTTTCGAAACGCTACGTGAATGTAATGAGAACGCGATTACTCAATATATCAGGTGTCACAACGACAATGGTCATCAGTCCACTTGCGTGACATTCTAGAACAACACAACTACTACTATTTCGATTCGCAATGGTTGTTAACGATAAATAACATACTGTAACAAATGAAATGCGTTTCGAACTAACGTGCATACATGTACGTACACATACATGTTAAAGTTTTCAAGTAACGAGAAAATGTAGGTCTTTTTAATGAACATGGCATCGTAGAGAATAGATTTACGAGCGAATTTATTTAATAACTATTGTCGTAAATAGCCGTTGCTAATATTTGGACAATAAAAACGAACGTATTACGTTAACTACCGGTTCTGAAGTTTTCTAATGGTTTAAACATATGTAAAATGAATACCGGCAACGCTATTTCACACCTAATAAGCTTGCGCATAAATTTGAATATCAAAAAATCACGTTTTGCATTGCATAAGCTGTCGAGTTTCTTTATATTTGCATGCGTTTATTATCGATCACTTTGTACGCAGTAGTAATGACCACATATGCAATTCTTTACTTCTCTTAGAAGAGAAATTGTTACAACCGATTTCGTTCTTCTTTGGTCAAATAAATATAATTACTATTTATTCGTAAATTAAAATGTTTCGCTATTAATGTATCTACAATTAGAACTTCTTCATATATCTCAGGCTATTTTCATTATTTCTTTCTTCATCTTCCTCTCTGCTATATTTCCTGTTCTTCCCCTCCTTTCTGCTATATTTATTCTATTTTCATGTGTACATTGAGATTCGTTGTTAACTTTGCCTTGTTATCCTGAATTTGTAAAATATTTTCTTTTAAATTGACTACCATTTGGTATTTCTGTATATTGTCGACATCAAATATGAATTGGTAACTCATATTTTCAAATACAAATAATTCAAATAAATGTATGTAATCTAGTTTATCTTTGTTTTGATATTTTTGACTGATGGGTTCCGAACTTTTTCTTATTAGTAGCGATGATGTCCAGTTCCTTTATGTTAATTATGTTAATTTATGTTAAATATTCAGTTTCGATTTGTTTTGCTAGAGTTTTTTAATGAGTGAAATTTCGGCTACTCGATAATAGATTTTAATTTAATATTTCTTATTTGTAGATCGATAACAAATTTGCCTTCTTTTCTTCGTCCATCGCTCTAGAGTTCTGTGATATGTCAGAGCTGGAATCTGAATCGTCACACGAAACCGACGACCAACGTCGCTTTTTTGCTTCTTTGACTTCCCAACACTTTCTTCTTCTCCAGAGTTTGTGTACCATACAACAGCTGTTTGTTCCTGCTCGGAAACTCCAAATTAAGTTAGCAAACGTACATAACCGACACATTCTCGTTCAGACTGTTAGGAATAAGTTGACATAATATCACTTGACGACAAAAATGTCAACCAAAGGCTTTTAACCAGGAACCATCGTAGGGCAAGTTCACAATTTCCCGAATAACATATTAATTGGTAATGAATGGGACACGTTCTGTTTACAGACTTTATTTTCATCTGAAAATCGTGTAAAGGTCTACAGAAGACCAGGAGAACGTTACACGCAGTGTGACAATCAATCAAGAGTAAATTTTTGAAGTCGTTCGGTTATGATATGGGGAGTATAAACTTAGAGGCACGTACAGATCTACATGTACTGGTTAGACAAGCTGTAAATGCGGATACGTACGTAAGAGATATTTTGGAGCATCATGTTCTTCCTTTTGCGCCATTTGTAGGAGAAGATTTTTGTGGTTAGGAATTACCTTAATGAAGGAACATTGACACTTGACCTCCATTCCATTGAACATGTATAGAACAGCTTGGGACAGCGTGTTTGCTCACCACGGCGTCCTCAAACTTTAGGAGAATTATCAGAAACTTTGGTAGAAGTTTTGGGAGCAGATGGATGGTCCTTACTTTAATTAAATTTCAAGCATGCCAAGGCGTTATCAATCTGTTATTTGCAGGCTGAGGAGGCAAGATGTTCAGTCCCTGATATGTACATATTAACAATTAATCAAGTCAACTTGGGTCCAGTGCAAAGTATTCGCTACAATTATTTCATTCTGACACTCAGAATATGTTGCATACGTAATTAGTCCCAAATTCATGGCTGTAAATGGTACAGATGGTTCGGCAGATGCGGTCGGCTAACGGTTCTGTCGAACATGTATTACATACTTATTTTCCCAAATTTAAAACCCAAAAAATCTTGTACGGTCACGTACAAGACCTTATCTATTTCAACATAATGGCGGCCCTGCATTAATTTCAGCCGTCATTTTACAACTGCACATTTTGCACAATGCGGTTGTAAATAAATTACCGATCTTTCTGGGCCATTTATATTATTTTATAGCTCTCGGGATTTTAGATTAATCCTCTTAGAAACCGTGAACCAAATGTCGGGCAAACCTTCCCTTTCTTTCATTACCTTAAATTCATTCTTCTACCAATCACGACGAGTTCTTCGTCTTACATCAAAGTGGGGAGATTTCATTCCCACCAAAGACACAAACGAACTTAACTATTGAAAGAACATTTTCACCCTTACACAGACAGTACCAGCATCAAGACAACGATGTAACACTACCAGTATCAAGACAACAGACTAACAGTACCAGTATCAGTTGCACATAGTTACAAACAGTAACTCGACAACAGTCGAAGTAAACAGTAACACATCAAGTGTATCATCATCGTTCAACATAGCAGTCGAGAAGTAACATCATTGTTCAAGACCACTTAAGTAGTAACACAAAAGTGTTATACACTTAAGTATTGATCAATTAGCAAACAAGCTAAGATATTGCAACAGTGCCAATTGCGAAAAATTGTAAATTGCAAATAGTGATAATAAATAGTGTACATAGTTAAAGGAGTTTATCTGCAATAAGCCTTCGTACGATTAATAAAGCCCAGACGATAGCGGCGCAAATCATTGGCGTAACATACATAAGTGAGACATGTAATCGAAATTCTCGTCAAACTTACAACTCGCCACGACTCGACTACACGCAGTTCCTTGTTCACGTATCGCAAACAGCATAGAATACTCAAGAGATTTGGGTGCAGAAAAAGTTTTATATATAAAAATACTTTCACATAAACACAAAAAACAAAAATTAAATTCTACAATGACATGATTCAAAACATTCCATTGCCCCAAATTCCTACAATATTGTAAAATCAGTCTTTGTTAATAAATAAAATCAGTCTATTTTTAAACTTGAAAAAAGAACTGAAAACAAAAAACATTACGTTACTTTTATATCTGTAAGTACATTATAAGTTAAACTACAAAAACCTTTCTTAATACCACACCACAACACAACTTTGTAGTTTTGAGAATTACAAGGGCGTTATTGGAAATGATTGTAATAAATGTGTAGGAGAATATGATATTATGGAAGCCTGTATACTATGGGGGATCATTAGTTAGCGTCCCTGAGTTGAGTGACGTTGACGTTGGTTCAATTGTAGTTTTGTCACTTGTTACCTGTTCAAATAATTTAGAATCCAAGTAGACAAGTTTAGAGAAATTCTAAAAATGGAAATGTCAGAGTGTCGCGCACTTATAAAATACTTGCAAATGAAAGGGTTGTCGCCAAAAGAAATTCATGAAGACATGGTAAGTGTATCAGGTATGGATGCTGTTTCTTATCAAGTAGGGAAAAATATGTCTCGAGAATTTAAACTGGGAAGACAAGCACGTGAACATGCGAAAGGTGCTGGTCGACCAGTGACAGCCACTAACTGGACCATTCGCCAGCTGACATTACGAATGTTTCTTATGGTACTGTACAAAATATTTGTTGTCTGCATGTTCGGTCCACGAATATTGACACCTAATAGAAACGTTCTAGAGTATTGCATTCTGAAGCCAGTTTGGCAAAGTTTAAAGCAGATCCGGATGAATGTCTTTTTCGATTCGTCAAGTAGACGAAACGTGGGTTCACCACTTCGATCCTAAGTCGAAGCAACAAAGCATGGAGTGGCATCGCCGAGGTTCTATGCCACCTCACAAATTTCGTGTTTTGCCATCCGCTGGTAAAGTTATTGCCACATTTTTTTGGGACGCAGACGGAATTTTGATGACTGATTTTTTGGAACGTCGACATACAATAGTAGGCTTCTGCTATGCCAACTTAGTTTCAAAATTATGCGACTGTATCAAGGAAAAAAGACGAGGAAAATTAAGCAAAGGAATTCTATTTCGTTAAGACAGCGGTCCTGTCCACAAAAGCCAAGTTTCCATGAGCGGTATTGTGTTACGGAGGATACACGAATTGTTTGAACATCCCGCATATTCACCAGTCCTGGCCACTAGTGATTTCTTTTTAATTTAAAAATTAATAGAATATCCTCGGTGGACCAGATATTACTACAGAAATGAAGTGATGATGGCCGTAAACGACTGGTTGGAAGAGCAACCGAAAGATTTTTTTCCAGAGGAATCAAAGGTTTGGAGCATCGTTGGACTAATTGCATCAACGATCAGTGAGATTATGTAGAAAAATAAATGTTTAGTTTATTTAAAGGCTAACATTAAAATTCATCTTGAATTCACTAATAGGAGCATTTTTAAAGGAACTTATAATCATAAGAACTGTACCTTACACATAATTCTTATTGAAATCTAATTGTAAACTAACTAATCAATTGTTTGTACACATCTATTTGATTTGATTATAGATAGCAATAGGTTTTGTACTTTTGCATTATCGTATATTCGACGACAAATTATTGGAAAATGCCACTGGCTCCCCACATAGGCCAAAAATTATTACGCTCCAAATGTGCAAAGCTCAACGAAACATTGAAAAGTTGTTGTTGAACAGTTTCTGTCCGAGCTTTGTTAAAGATAACTACTGCTCTTTCCAGGTATTCGAGTTCGTCTTGAGCCCGTGCCATATTCTAACAAAATGCCTTATTGTTTATCTGCGACATCTCGCTATACTATAAATCAGGATCACCGTAGGAAGAAAGAAAAGAAAAAAATGAAACGTCTTGTCGGGACATTGTACACGATAGATGCAAATGCCAGAGCAAATTTTATTTATTTTTATCGGAGGGGGTTTATCTGGGACTTGTTCGTAAGTCGTGGCCTGGGCGACCGTCAATCAGGGCAGGTTTATCGGGCGTATGAGGGGGGATCGACGGGGGCATGCGACGTCCGATATCGTCCGAGCCGGATCCGCGATTTATGGCTGGCCCCGTATCGCCTGGGTAGAAGTTAGTGCTTTATGCGCATCGCTATGGATCGCAGACGGTTCTTCTTCTTAGCCACTTACCGCCGCGTAGTTCGTCGATGTCGCCGTTCCATTACCTACTACCAGAAACTTTGCTGTTTTGTAAATTTTAAGATTGCAGTTAGCTGCAACATCGCATTAACTCGAATTGATTTTTTCAGCGACGTAATTGTCGACTAATTCTTGATAACGTGGCGACAGTTCGTGTTAATTGTAAATATTGTCTTACAGTCTACGTTCATGTAACATACATACGTTTATATTTAAGTTTCAATCAAATTACTAAAGATATTTCAGTTTTCATGAAATGGTATTATAATGATTTCATAATTAATGAAATAATGCATTGAATACAGCCTAATATATTCGGGCGCCCAACGTGGGGCTATTATAGTTTAATTATCTCTTGACGTTTTGGAAACATTTCCTCGTCCATTTCTTGACAATTTTTTTTTGAGACATCATTTCTAATAAACTGTTTGTGGGACACTTGCCATATTTATTAGATTATTTGATATCTAACTGAGCATTTTAAAAATATTATGAAATATGGTATTGAATAAATTTTAATTCATGAGAACTATGTAGATTTTGTAAAACACAGATATTGTAAGGGTAGTTTGTTTACAGCAAATCGTGCAGTGTGCGGACTCTTTAACGGATCAGTCGTTAGAAGTATCTAGCGATCATATCGTAAGCTGTTATCAGAACTCGCGGAACTCTAGGATTATTTTTTTTTATGTAACAAAAATAAAACGTCATGATTTTTGAAGTACGACAGGACACGAATTATAACTCTAGCTAAAGAATATGTGAAAATGTCATTAAAACCATAGATAGAATTATTAGTACGATGCATGTATTATTTCTTCAACGTTTAGGTGTTAAATAAAACCAGTTTTAAAAAAAGTATGTATTGTAAGTGAACTTTATCCAGATAGTAGTTACGCAATTTGGTGAAAATGCGCAAAATAATTGTTTTCGTTATTAGGACTACTACTTGAGTATTACCGTCTGACGACAAAATTGTCCCCCCTTATGAAACGACACTATATAATTGAAAGGTGCGATAGAGATACGCCATATGGGGAACAGACAACATCGTGTGTGAGCGATGGTAATAGCTTGATTGATTGAATGATGCGTCGCCGTCATCGCTGCCGTCGTTCCACAGAACAGTCACGTCTGAAGTATATGAAGGAACATTTATTATTTACTCGCACTGAAAATGCGGATACTAATGATCGTAATGACGTTACGTTTTTCCTTCACGCTGAATCTAATAATAATAATAATAATGATAGCGAAGAGCACTTTAGTTTGAATTTGATTGGAAAATAAGTTTCGTGGTTTACTTCATGAAACAAATTTCCTTTATTAAAATTTAACAAATGTGACATCAATGCAATTTATATAGCCCATATATTGCAGCGCTGATTGATCAACAGCGCATATATATATATATATATATATATATATATATATATATATATATATATATTACCTTCTAGGGTTTTATATCCTGTAGGACAGAATTTCGTGTGTACTGCGATCTGTCGTATAGTGTTCCATTGAGATATGTGTTCTACTAATTAATTCTTCCAAACAATATAAAAGTGTAGTTCATGGCTTGTGCATATCTGCCAGAAACTTATTTCAAAATGACTTAGTTAGTTCACTTTGTTGTGGAAATATAATTTAGCATTAAACTGCACTGTCTATGAGGTTACAAGATTCTTTCATAGTCCAAGTTCTAATATCACCCCCATGTTACGATGGCCGCGCTCGTGAATTGAAATAGAGTATGTAAGATACTCTGATTGACAGAGAAGCTTTGTTTGGATCCCATCTTGATTTATTGGTACTCTACTGTTCCACTATTTAGGACCTCGATATATCTTAGATATTTATCCTGTTTAGAATTATTGCATTGCAGGAGTAAGTGATAGGAACAAGGTTGCCGCCTACTTCTGGGCGGTGTAGTAGGTGCACAAATTCATCGCTGTATTTGTTCAATTGCTAGATTGAAGTGTACATGTTCCGATCTCGGATTCCAATACTAGAGCATTAAGAAGAATCGTCGAAGAAGTAGATAATATAACACCGTAATCAATATAAATAATATGGCACATATCCAGTGAAATATATTATTAATATATGGATGCATTATTACTAGTAATGCGTCTAAGACGTAAATCTGGTTGTCGCACATCTCAGGAGATGAGTGCAAAACTAGGCATTGTATAATCAACAGATAACCGTGTCTTCAAGTTATTGGATAAAATAATCGTGGTGAAAATTAGCAATATTATTACAGAAAATAGTAGTTATCTATTGCAGTAATTATGTTATGCAGTAGAATAATACTATATAATAGATAGATAGATACATTTTATTTTGTCTATTAATGTAAACACATGGTATTTGACATTGTTTGGAGCATGCATGTTGCATACGATATCTGAATTATTAGTAACTCCATTTCATTTTCGTGGTTTAAATGTTCATCCCTTGTGTAGTAGCGGTGGTCCGAATTTTAAACAAAGTTTTTTGAAAGTAGTACTTCACTTTTATTTCAGATTGATACAGGTATATATTTTACGCCGAATGTTGCCATACAGTTAATCTGCAGCAGTAAACTGCCACCCCTGGTGTTGTGAGGGAGAACAAGTTGAATTGATATAAAGAGTCAATGTTAAGAGATGGTCCTTCCATGTCAGTTTATTGTAAGTCCGAGGAAATTTACATATGCAACTTGTTTAATCGATGAATGAGTTATCCTGATCAAGGTAGATTTGTCAACAGTTTGGTTGATTCGATAGAATTGTCTGGGGTGTCTTTTTTATACATTTAGTGTTATGCTGTTGTTGTCCTCTTCATTTGTTGCATTTCTCACAATTTGTTATTAGCGCAAACTTGCTGCCGGAAAGACATAACTCAATACATTCAATAACATTTCCCGTTAGTCCTTTCCTAGATAGTTTTCTATAAGCAGTGTGTGGTATACCAAGTCGAAGGCTCTTGACATGTCAAAAAACAATCCGGCAATTTTATCATTCTTCTCTATTGCTTCGCAAATGGATTCAATCATGTGATCAATGGCCGTGATCGTAGATTTTGATTTCCTGTAACTACGTTGTGTTGTACTCAATCTACTAATCTCGTGTGAAAACACGTTTCAAAATTTTGGAGCAACAATTATGTGGCGATATACTCCCAGTTCTATAATTGCTAATACTTAGTGAACTGCTTGTATTCTTAAAAATGTGTATCCTTTTTATTTATCAAGGTAAATGTCACTTTCGAATGATTTATTGATAATTGCACTCGGAGGTTTGCTTATAATATCCTTCATATTAGATAAAAGAATTCTGCCTGGAATACAATCACTGCCAGAAGTTGTTTTTTGCAATATTTCTGGATAAAGTGTTACACCTCCATAGGTGAGACCGGGCTGATAAATATACTGTTGGTCAGTCTCGGAGTATTTACATTGTATTTTGCACGGTAAAGTTTGTTAGCTACGGGATAATAATTTTCGATGTCTTGGTTTCCATCGAAAAAGCTTTGTCGATGTTAGTTTTCAGTGAGGTTTCGAAAATCGAGTAGAGTTCGTTGACATCAGCATTTTATAGATCTATTATAAGATCATTAAAGTCTTGCTCTAGAATAGTGTGAAATTTCTACATGTTCTTGTTTATGTCGCGTCTCAGTTTTATATTTTCCCTTTCTTCGGCTTTTTTTATTATCATTATCTCGGCTACCTGATGCGTATGATTAGATAGTGTGTTATTTATACTTTAATATTACAATCTGTAATAGTTCAAGCATTTTTAAGCATGTGTTGTTTCGTCTTTCAATAAATCTACGTTGAGATTCCCTCAAATTATTATTATACTAGTGTCTACCTTTGTTTGACCAATCAGCGCCAATTATCAAGCATCAGCAAGTTACTGTTAGGTGATCTGTAAACACAGTTTATGAGTATTCCATCATTAGTGTCTAATTGAGCTGTTGCAATTTCAAATTCATATTCAATGCAATTTGTACGAACTACTTTTTGTACGTCAAGTGTTTTTTTTTGGATATATGCAGGCGCCACCTCTAATGGAATTAATTACCTATTATTGTATTACTAATTTCATTATCGTTCAATTTTGCATTTTTAGTTTTAGTAGTTTTCATTTAATTTTTTATCCTTTTAGTTCCTTTCAATTTGTTTTGTTTACAGCTTTAGATTAATTTAATGTTTCACGTTGTTTTGTATAGTTTCATTCATTTGTTTCTTATTGTCATCTCTCTTCTTTCAGTGATATTAGACCAAATCAACTTTAATGTTTTTCTCAACTACAATATTGAATTTCAAATTTTTCCGTCCAATTTTAATGGAGACATATTTTTGTTAGTGTAGGTTTTCGACGTTTCCTGTGGGTTATCTCTTGCTATCTTTATTTATAGTAGATATATCAATCTAGCATTTTTAGCCCCAAAGTTTTCCTTTCATTTTGCCATTAATGCTTAATTTGTTATCTTTTTAAATTTACAGTTTTAGATTATATTAATGTTTGCACGTTGTATGGTTCTCGTTCATGTGTTTCTATTGTCCTCTTCCATTTATAATAATATCGGCAATAATGTCTAATTGCAAATATTTATCGCGCAGACCCTGAATGTTAATATGCGTCACATTGAGATTTTTTTTACTGCCTGTGTCTGGATCGATCTGTTCTACATTTGGTTGCAGTTTTTTTGTCGTTGTGTAATATTTTTTCGTACCAAACGGTGGCAAATATTGTTCCGTACTGAATGTCCTGTATCTAGTTTAAGATTATACTTACGCATCTTCATAGTTCGTACACTTCAAACATTTGTTTGGACATTCATCTATTTTGCGTTTAACGGCACATATTGCATATGCAATATCAAACTTACAATGCTATGTGATCATATTTTGACATTTAAAGCATGTTCTAAGATTTTGCATTTAGCCCATTCTACAAATATGCTTTAGTTATTAATACATATTTCTGTTGGCTACCGCATTCGATGATTAGATTGTATTTCCGTTTTATAATTTTTGTTTATGTACTAATTTTATATCTTCCGCTTTCACTTGTAGAATGTATTGATTTATAATATTATCAATTAGATCATCATTATCACTATCCTCGTAAATCCCAAAAACTTTGACTCTAGGTTTATTCCCTTTTGGTTCTTGCATTGTGTAGTTTTTTTTTCAAGTTATTCTCAACGATTCTTGTCCAGGTCAATAGTGGATAGGAAAGGACTAAAATTCAGTAAATGCATCGTCTGGTCAGACGCTGGGGCCCACATAAAAAGTTAGTACTGAGTTAATACTGTGAGGTTGCAGCTGGCATCTAGGATATAATTACCACAGTGGTTTCAAGTTGAGAACTAAACCCAAAATTTGCTTGAAAATGTTACAGGGGGAGATGTCTTGAAGTTTTTTATATTGAAAATTATCCCCAAAACATATCGTTATAATGTGAAACTCGATAATATTTTGGAAGACAAACATGAATCGAGTGGTCACTATTAACAGTATATAATATCTCCCTCCCCCTTACTTATTCCAATTAGCGACCATGGTTTTGTACTTTCAAAAATCGGCAGTACTTCACACTGAACTTTCTTATACTTATAAATTACCAGTAAATTGTTCTGGTCGCGATGATGGGTAGTGGGGTGTGGTATGTGCGGGAATATGTATCGTGCTCTTCATGGTAACGACGACAACAAATAAACAATTTTCCAGTAAATGATTTTTCAAAAGAACTATTCGAATAAAGGTTGTTTAAAATTTCCATATCCTTAACTTTTATGAAAACAATTTCGTCGATAACATTTACCATTTCAGAGATATGCGAAAAGCAACAGGAGTAAATCGTGACTTCCGGTTACGATATTGCTTTCAAAATAGAAGGTTTTCTTCCGGATCATATGCACATTTTAACTTTAAGGTTTCATCATTTTGGCTTCAGTAGAGACTATTCACACTTACCTAAAATAGTCAAAATATATTCAGATAAGTTCAAAACGTGCATTCGCGTTAAAATTTCGAGGTCGAAAATTTTCACAATTACAATTTTACAGTATAAGAAAGTTAAAACGAGCTACTTATAATAAAAATCGTTATCAGCCCATACCTAGCCGGGAAAATGGCCTAGGGAATATTTCACCCGGCTTTTATTTTTAATACACCATCACGCGTCGCCGTCGTAAAATCCGTGCTTGCAATCTCGCAGTTTGTAAGCATTGTTACAACCGTAACGACATCTAAATTTCACAGTCGCACAGTCCTCATAGCATGCGCGAGACCTTTCGAGCGACAAAGGCACCGAGTGAAATGAATTCTGCGTATCTACTTTACGATGACGTGATGAACAGTTGTCATAAAGTACGAGGGACGCCTTCGCGAGGCGCTATCTCGTCGCGACGCTGGAGCTTTGAAAAACCGTTTTCGAGCTTCACCGCAATTTTATCGGCGATCGGTGATTTGTTGTTACAGCCGACTATGGCTTCTATCTTGTTGCGGTTTCGGACCATAATTGTTACTATGTGGTAAAAGGGGTCGAAGTGCTGATGACGTTTATGAATGTTGAAAGAAATAATTAGTTATTTAGAAAAATATTTATAATAATAATAATAATAAACTTGCGCTTTGGAGTATACTAAATGGTCTCGATCTTGATTATTTTTCTGTCACGTTCTACTTAGCAAGTTAAGCTTTTAATAGACATTTTTTCGTTGGGGTTTGATACATTAATTTGCAGTTAGGTTCGATAGGTCTTATATAATATCAAGAATATCAAAAAAATATTCACAAGTCGGATGTCAAAACGACAAACGCAATAGCTGGCGTCTCTGACCATTCCTCGAGCGCATCACATAAACACGATGAGCATCAGTCGGTTGGTGGTTGAAGGGGGCACCACTGTGTTTTTGAACGAGGGTACACAAAACTTTAAAATTCATCAATTAACTTACCAACAAAAATATTACATATAGGTAACATCAAACAGATGTGATATCAGATATTAATATTAATAAGTCAGCAAAATTGTAATCTTCGCAGATGCAATGGTCGGACTGTAGCGTCAACGGATCGGCAACCTGGTGAAGTTTGCGATATCCATATAACATCAACAACCACGAGGAAACGAAATGTTATTTAATTCAGTGAAACGATATTCAAAATTCCCAAACAACAACTGGTGCACGAAAGCAATGACACTGCACAAAACTTCTGCGGATGCACGAAACGTTTGAGGGCACCTGAAACCAGAAGAAATCTTCAAAATAAAAGTTCAGAGACATAGAGACAATTTCTCTCGATACTTGATTAAAATTTAATTATACCAATTAAGATCACACGATATTACCACTTTTAAGGAAGATGTGTAAATAATTTATAAACAATTTTGTTTAATAATGTGCAAAGCGATTCGATGAGGACTGCTTTCTACTTTTTTGTGGACATTCTTTTAAAAAATAAATTAGTCAATTCCTGCGTCCAAAGCATCACCAGAAATGCCTTTAATTATATTAGATAAATGGATAACAAAAATTAGTATAATAAATGAAATAGAGTTGATTGCAATGAATTGATTTATAACTTCTCCCCTTAAAAAGCACTCAAAGTAATTGTATGGTAAATTTTGTTTCATTATCGCTTTAATCTGCTTTTATTTTTATATAACACAATAACACACACACACACACACATCCGCCATCGATGCACGAAACGTTTTAGGGTGCATGAAACGCCTAAACCAGAAGCTTTGAACAATTTTAGATAAACTTTTATTGTGTTATATAAAAATAAAAGCAGATTAAAGCGATAATGAAACAAAATTTACCATACAATTACTTTGAGTGCTTTTTAAGGGGAGAAGTTATAAATCAATTCATTGCAATCAACTCTATTTCATTTATTATACTAATTTTTGTTATCCATTTATCTAATATAATTAAAGGCATTTCTGGTGATGCTTTGGACGCAGGAATTGACTAATTTATTTTTTAAAAGAATGTCCACAAAAAAGTAGAAAGCAGTCCTCATCGAATCGCTTTGCACATTATTAAACAAAATTGTTTATAAATTATTTACACATCTTCCTTAAAAGTGGTAATATCGTGTGATCTTAATTGGTATAATTAAATTTTAATCAAGTATCGAGAGAAATTGTCTCTATGTCTCTGAACTTTTATTTTGAAGATTTCTTCTGGTCAGACAACCGTGGAATTGAATGCCATATGAAAATAAACAAAGAATTCATAAAGCTTTTTCATTACAATGCATCGTTTATGGCCAAAACAGCTAGAACTGCATGTACCCTGTGCAAAAAGGCACAACATTGTCTACTCTGATATTACGTTTGCTTTGCTTCAGCTCTTCGTGGGAGAAGAGTTTGCTCTTAGCAAACAGATAAAACAATAACAGATTGGCACAACACCTGAAAGATGTTTAACGGCGTGTTGAAATCTCCTTGCCTTCAATGTCGTGAAAAATCTGGAAAACGATTCCGATACACCAAAAATCAACCAAAACGCATGAATTCAAAATTTAAACTTGAATAATGAAAACGCTGTTTAAAATTACCGCGCGTGGTCTACAATATTAACACCACTGAAAATTCTACTACGCTCAATGAATATCGACAAATGAATGATCCTTGACCCGGATCGGAAATTGGAATCGAACGATTCTTTCCAAAATTGGTAATAATAAACTTTAAACACAATTAACAGAAATCTAAATCGGGCAGTTTCACAATTCAAACAAATGACTATTTATGACGATAATGAAGTGTAGACATAAATACTCCGACATCATGAAATAACGATGAACGAAATTTGAATAGGAAAAATATATAGGAAATATATAATATAATAAAGTTTCGAAAGATTGTGAATTGAACGGCGGTACCGCAATTAAAACAACTAAGGGTGACAGTAACGCAATACTAGCAAATAAACAATAATACTTACATCCAATACGAAATTAACAAATGGAGAAATGAAAATAAAAATTGTAGGAAATGTTGTTGAAATTACGTGTTATATCGTAGCTCGCATTGTCCAGTATAGTCAACATTTGGTTAGTTTCGAGGGGCAATTGGACTTCAACGAGAATCCATTCGTATGTTGTTCTCACATATCTGACCTTAACTATGACAATATAACTTAACAGAAATATTAGCAATACATGACAGGAAGAGAAAGAGAAGACCATGTCCAAAGAAAATAGGATAGATGCTGGTCTGGAGACTTTTATTTCACGTGAAGTTTGCACTATTCTCAAGTTCCTATGGCAGGGTGAATAACAAACAGAACAAAAATAAAACTGCAGTGGTAGTACTGCTCTTTCTTGCCATACTCGAAGGAACTTTTCAAATAATAGTTGTTAAAAATTCGTCAATGCAATCAATTTGACGGTTGAGATATTGTGAAATAGCAGCTTTCTTGGTATATACAAATCTTTAGTTAAAAGTTTCATAATGGTAGCTTGAATAGTTTGGGCACTAGAGTGCGCGCGCACACAGATACGTTATTCCGAAAATACACAATAGCTTTAGGGAAAGTCAAAACGTGTATTTATATTATAATCTCAAGCTTCAATATTTTTATGATTACTATACTTCCTTATACATAAACTATAAGAAAATAATAATCAAATGACATTTTGTCCCAACATCCTTTGCGTCAAAGTCAGGTTACTTATTACACCAATTTATTAACAATAAATCTTATTTTGATTTAATTGTGAATAATTCGTGCTACTTGTATAATAAATATTCTAGTTGTTCAAATTAAAAAAAAATCCAATGTCATAGAGGAAAATAATCATGTGTAGAAGTCAAATAAATAAAAACTATTGCGTTCCGTGTAATTCCGGAGCTTTATTAGACGCACTTTGTACGAGTTCCGGTGACAAAAGAAACCAAAAAAGAATATCTCAAGTACCAAAGTAACGATAAACGTTCCACATTAATAAAAGTTTCTGTTAATTCAGGTTAGTTAACCTAAAAGCAATTTCACGCGTCAAAAACGTGTGCAATCACAAGAAAATAACTAATAATAATGTGTGTGCTCAAATAAAAGTTAAATTTGCTTTGCACATCTGTCGCAATAATTTTGATACTAGAAGTGTTTCGTCAATGATGATAAACAACCCGCTATATTGGTACGAATGTTCTCGCGACTGAAATCTATGCTTCTTGGTTCTTGGGTTGCGCGCCGCGTTGTAGAAAAAAGGGTAGTTCTAAACAGGCCAATCTAATTTTATAATGAATGGTTCGCACTGAACTTTCTTATACTTAGATAAATTTTCTGCAAACTAACGCAATCATGGTGACAAGCGAAATCGGGAACGCGTCATTTCGTAAATACGTCCACATAGGTTAGTTACATCTAACAGCCACGGCAACTGTGACCGTCTCAGCGTCTTCGATCGCGTCCGGGAATATTTATCGTTCGTGGCTAGGACTATTTTATATATTTTCAGCAGGGATTTTCCAGTAAATGGCAGATTTTTTGAACAAACTTTTAAAAAAATATATTTACAATACCAATATCTTTAACTTTTATAAGAACCACATTTTCAATAACTGAAAAAATTAAAGAAATGTATAAGAGTAAAACTGTTGAGATAATATTTTCAAAAATAGGATGTGTCATCTTTAAACAAAAAGACAACCAGTTTTGTCACAGACATGTTCTTCCTGTGTTGTAGTGTGTCTTCTTGCAAGGTATGGGCGGGGGTGGAGGTGGGTGTAAGCTGCGAGAATTTTATATTTATATTTTTTTCATATTAAATGATTGCAAGTACATTAAACATCGCCACGAATTTATTTGTTAAAGACCTTGCATCCCAAATGTAAAGCCGGTAAATGAGAATCATCTTGTTCATAGCAAGCGAGCTATACCAAGCCTTCCACTTATGACACGAAATTTAGCACCGCTGTAAGATAATGTGCGAGTACATATGAGATCATGAAATGAATAAGAATGGATTCTGGATCACGTAAATATGAATCATCATTTTGCAGATCATATTACACATATCGAAGATATCATTACAATTTTAAGCAAGTATTGTCCGCACAGTACATCAATCGAATCATTGGCACCTGACGAAGATGGCATATGACGTAATTGGATTTCTATGGTCACGAAATACTTTAATCTAAAATAATACAATTATGAAAGGCAATTCATCCTACATTTGTAGACATTTTTATTACGAGATCTTTCCTTTAGATTAACACAAATTTGTAAGTCTGACGCTATTAGTTTTCGTCACATGTTCTTGTAGTATATGAAATATTAGATAGCGTTAATTCGATATTTCACAGAAGAAAGATATCAAGAAGTGCACATCTAGCAAATTAACGCCCGATGGAATTTGAATGGATAACCGGATGAGTCAATCTTTATTGCCACATTGGACACGCATAAATCTTCTCTCTAATCGCGGTAAATGTTGTCATAAATTGTCATAACGTTCTATTTGCTGACTAATTGCCCATAATGTGCATGCGATATTTCTCGACTCTAAATTTGGTTAGGCGCGCGGTTTTTTCTGCATTTCTCACGAATCGTGAACGCGCCTTGGTAATAATGAGACGTTTTTATGCGCTGCAGTTTATTGAGGTCAGAGTTTCTACCAAGATAAAGTGATTCGGGTGGTCGTAAATTAAAGTAAATAGCTTGCAGAGGATTGATTTTGAAATAAATGTGAGACCTTCGATTGTATTTTCCATGTGTTGTTAAATTAATAATAATTGATATGATGTTTAAATTCACCGATTGAGTTCTTAAATTAATAATTCAAAGTTTTAAGTAATATGTAATGCGTAAATAAATTGGTGACACATTTTTTTAAAGTAATATACCTACGCTGCTATCCATATGCTGTAGAACTGCAAGTGACAAGTTAACTACGGATATAAAATTAAATAAAATACTTAGAAAAACAGTATTGTCCTGAATCCATACAAATTTTGTATGCTAATCACAAAAACTGACTTAAAAGTAAAGAGAAGGATGAATCTTCTCGTCAAACAAATACGGAAATATACTCAAGTGTATGAAGTATACATCAGAAAATACAGTGGATTTGTATTAAGAAGAACTACCCCCATCGTAGAATAATTTGCAATGGGAAAATGATGCAATAGTACTTACACTAGTATTCTTTCACTTTGATTAAATCCAATTATGCAATATCTGCTGTACATGAGATTAGATAGACATGAAAAAATGACAAAAATATGAAATATTTTTAAGTTCTTAACTTAGTTCAAGAAAAACTCTGTATACAGTTTGTATGTTCTTAACACGATCGTAATTTGTCTTACAGAGGAAGAACGTAAATATGGTGGCGAGTAAAGAATTGCTACGCAAAGTGTGGCGGAGAAAGTCAGCAGTAATGATAAAGTACCAGCTGAATATATTAAAATCTCACAAACTTATATAATAAACTCAATAATTGATAAAAGAGTCGGAGTCAGAATAGAGTCTTTGGGTATACCCACACTTCAAATTAAGGTAATTACCCATAATACATTAATTTCAACAAATTGTGTGCAATCGTGTAGTTAAGTAGCCAATAAAGTTACGCCATTAGTTCTAATTCAATATAACGAAGATGTTATCAACAGATATTGGTTTTCATTGTCAAAAGTCCAGTTTGAAAATAGTTGACAGTGTATTGCCCCGCTATAATAAGTCGACTAAATATCATCCACTTACTTAAGCAAGGTGGTTGTACTGTAAGCCTCTCTAAAGCCAGTTTGGATAATATATTAAAATTTTCACATAATCACTGAATTGACTTTTAATTATATACATAAAATGTCTGAAAATCTAAAAAGCTAACATTTTAAATATGTAAGACTAATAAATATTGGAGAAACAAAAGTAACAACTAAATCGTATACCAAAGTAGAACAGTTACAATAATGTATCAAGTTCTTTGATAAGAACAAATGATAAGAATCAAGAAAGCACTAAAAAAGTTACAAGTTGAATATTTATGGACCTACCAAAAGCGTTAGATATTGTACGTCTGAATTATGTACTACGTTAAGGAAATTGAAAATAATAGGCTTCCGATGCTTAATTTTGCAACTACAATATTTAATCAATGTTGGATCTATTATGTATCATCAGCATACACGTGATGTTGGCAATGTTCACTAAAGAAAGAAAAACAGTTTTGCAGTATATACCTAGTACTTTCATAAGTTCTGGTATAATTATTATCCCCCCTACTGTAAGACATGTACTGAACATGCACTCACGCCACTGACAGCTTTTGATAAGTGACAGTCATGGCGTACGTTATATATAATCATGGAATTCAAACCATATTATCATTGCTGGCCTAAAAAAATGTGGCATGGAAACAGCTGACATTTTTCAAACGTCGCTGCCGCTCGGGATCACGCGTAATTTTGTGAATCATGCTGCTAAATTGTTTGAAGATACTGGTGGAGTGGTTGACTGTCCGAGATCTGGTCGTCCGCTCAGTGTGCGAACTCCCAGAGCTATTGAAGCTATGGAGAACTGAATTCGTAGCAGTCCACTCTGGAAGCAGCAAATATTATCGCAGGAAATGAATAAAACAAAGATATTTGTTTCTCGCATCATTAAATATGATTTGGGACTTCGGGCTTACAAAAGACATACTGGTCATCTACTTACGGCGGCTTGGAAGCAGAAACCCGAGCAAAAATCAAAAGCACTACTTCGTCAGTATCCGAATAACGCCCATAGAAGAATTTTGTTTATAGGTGAGGAACTTTTCACTGTAGAGGAGTCATTCAATAAACAAAATGATAGAGAATATGCTCAGTCATCTCGACAAGCATCGGAAGTGGTTCCTGGAGTACAAAGAGGTCACTATCCTGCTTCTGTGATGGTATGTTGAGGAGTCGCATATGATGGGGTCACAAAGCTCCATTTCTGCGAAAAAAGGAGTCAAAACATCAGCAATGGTGTACCAACCCAACCCAACCCAACCCAGCACATAAAGCGAAAACGACACAAATGTGGTTAAGAAACAATTTTCCCAATTTTATTTCAACCGTTGATTGGCCTTCTGCTAGTCCAGATCTGAATGCCTTAGATCATAAGTTGTGGTATGTATCAGGTGTTGATAATGCATCAAAATGTGTGTGGTATATAATATACTACTCGTCACCGAAATTTGGAATTCCTAAAGCGTGCCCTTATCCGAGCAGTGGACAATTTTCCTAAGGATTTTGTACGTACTGGGATCGACGATTGGCCTGCCAGACTTCGGTCGTGCTGGAAGGCAAGCGGTGGCCATTTTGAGTAACCTTATTTTCTTTTATTCTCAAATATGCAATAAATAAAAATACAAAAAATATTTCCAAAAAGTTTTGTCGTTTTGATTTTATCACGAAAAAACCGTGTACCAGAACTTATGAAAGTACTAGGTATATGTAAAACAGCAAATGACCTAGTACAGATCGCTGCGGAACTCCAGATTGAAGAAGTGCAATAAACGACATGTCCTCACTCAAATATACAATTTGTTTGCTATGCCTCAAGTAGTTACCAACAAACGTAATTGCAGTGTTGTCCTGACCAATATAGTGTAATATGGCTACAAGCATATCATGAGATCGAAGGCCTTTGAATTGCCTAACAGAACAAATAGTGTTAGTCTATTGTCACCAATAGCCTTAACTATGTCATCTGTTATGTGAACCAACGCCATAGTGCAACTGCTACCAGGCCGATATTCTGACTGCACAGCTGGTAACAACGAGTATTTCGCCAAGAATACGCTCAAGTGCGCCGCAATTAACTTCTCCACAACCTTCGACATTAAATGCAAAATGCTAATTGACCGAAGTTGTTTAATTTTAATAGTACAATCTAACATTATAGTATTAATTTGCTCAACGTCTTGACTTACTACGATTACATCAATAAGAGTTGACGATATTTGTGATACTCTGATTGCTGAACGAATCAATTGATTAAGATTTACCAACTGTATCAAGGATGTGCACGTGAAAGCGTTAGTACTATAATCAAGTAAGTTAATATGAATATCACCCAAGCACACAGCATTATCCGACAGTGCACCAACTTCAATTACAATTTTTACAAGATAACTTCTAGATGCAATCCAAAAATTACCTATAATTTTGACTGGTATCGGAAGCAAAGGCATTAGTCCAATCAAGTACACATTAAAGGAAATGTGTGAAAATTACTGATATACATTGTTCTAAAATCACTAGGGAACATTGTGATCTTAGAAGAAAATAAGCTGCCAACTGAGTTTGACTGGGTGTCAATGAAGTAGATTCCATGTTTGTTAGTTATAATAAGATTATTCGGTTAACATCTCAATCTTCGGTGCCTTTCTTGGTACAGGCAGAAAGCTTCATTCAATTCCTATCGCTCGTCCATACGTAAAATAAGTATATATCATGTCAAGGGAAAAAGTCTTAAGGTATACATATTTTACCTATAGACGATAGGAAATTTGGAGGTGTCTGAGTTTTGAGGCAATCTATCGTGGTTGTGGGCACTTATACGGCATCAACCAAAAAATCCGGAGTACTGCTTTAGAAGAAACTGAATCTACTACTAGTATGAGGTGATGCTAATGTAGTTGGCAATTTACATAAAAGTATTTTATTTTGGCGACCAACCTACAACTACTATATTTCATTCGTATACTTTAACACAATATACTTTAACGCAATAACGTCCTTGATTAATGTCAATCAGTATTGTAGTATATTATTATATCAACTAATTACGTGCTATTATAATGCATTTTCATACTTCATCAATTTTTACTCTTTAAGCGACAAGAATATTTAAATTAATCAATTTCTCCATTTCCATAATGTTCAAGATTCGATAATATCAGGTGTTGATAATGCATCAAAATGTGTGTGGTATATAATTTTCGTGAATATTATCAAATGAGGTATTCTTTTGATATTTGTGAAAAAACATGTGAGGTAGCAACCGCATCAAATCGATTGCTACTTTCTTAAATTTCGAAGTAAGTGGAATGAAGTAAACGAAAAATCTAATAACCAATCGATCGGCGTGCAAACTAAGCGCCTCGCCAGAAAATTATGATAATATGCATACAAGCAAAACCAGCAGCAATAACGAATCGAAACAAATATTCAAAGTAATTTAAATTAATTTTATCCAAATATGTGCGAAAATAAAACATGAATTTCGATATTATTTTTTACTAATCTTTTCAGATAATCATCTCAGTATTTTTTTAATTCTTAGTTCAGATTGAGAAAGACGATGTGGTATGATAAATTGATCCGCATGTTAGTTGCTGCTGCTGCCTCGTTTATTCATTTGTGAGTAACAATACCTACCTACATTCAGCATTATAATGTCCCGTAATTACATTACGCGACATTATCGTGAAATCAAATAATTAAATAGAAATAACTCTCTTTGAGTGGAATTAGACACCTGCGGGTCCTCATGTCAATGCGTCACATAGCCATTATGCTTAAAGTATCCGTTCTAAAAGTTATTGCGGTCAGTGGGATGGTGGTGTTCGTCTATCTCACCACTATATATCCCGTCAGAGACGTTTTTCGAGCGTTGATTTACGCTCTCTTTGTTGCTGTTCAACTGCTGTTCCTGCTGCATTATGTGCATCGCTAAAACAGAGCCGGGCCCCGAGACAGGGGTCTTCTTATCTCGAGTCTAGACCAAACATTCCTTAATTAAACCTAGTTAACTAGCCGTTCAGAAGCGCACCGTCTGAAAGTTTCTGCGCTGAAAAGGAGGCGCGCGCGATGAGCAAGAACATCAATGACAATTTGTAGCGAAAACCAGAACTAAAGTCGCGAACGGTGCGCGAACAGCGTAGTCTAAGGCTAATTTGTATTCAAAAGCGTGAAAGACGCTATGAACTTTTCCTAAGCGAAAACTACGACGAATTTATAATTTAACGGCATTACATTTATATTGTCGTTGTATATCATAACTGTGTTCTTTCGTAATTGTTCTGGGGGAGATCAACAAACTTGAAAAATATTTCGAATACTTCATTGGTTGTTTAACGTAACTTTTGCGATGTGGGTATTGCATCGAAAGGCAATTGGAGTGAGTAGTAGAATTTTTATGTTAAATTATATTTCAACAAAGATTAGTTCTGTACATAAACATTACTAATTAAAAATATATAGAATATATATATATATATATATATATATATATATAAATATATATAAAAACTAACAGATACAATTTTTATGATCTGGTTTGCATCAGAATGGAGATTTTAATTGTGGTTTTGATTTACCAACGAATGTGAAATAATTATATTCATATTGGTTACGTATGAAGAGTTGCCGAAAACGGCAAATATCTGTGTGATGTTTTTGTACATTTTTAGACTTTTTGAGGATAATTTTTGGTCGAGTTGTTCTAAAAGCTTTGCCGCAATATTTTAAAAGGGTACAACCTAATTATTTTAGCAGGAAAAGGAGAACTTAGTGGCAAAATCCTTCGCATCAATTGCCACCTTGTGGCATGAATGTAATACGCTTGTCTTTGGTAGATTGCAGTAGATTTTTTACTCATCTTCGAGCTGGACTGTGATACTTAGATTGTTGATTTGTTGGATTCTGCAACTTGGAAACTCATATTTTGCTATTTATAATCAAATTGTTATATTGTTCTTGTCGCGACGATTTATGCGATTATTGACTGCTAGGTGGTTTTTGCACAACGGATTTCATTTAACATCAAAATTGATTGCATAGGATGTGTGTAGGTCTATAATGATGTCGTACGTAGGCAGAAACACCTCCCGAAAGTATTATCAATTCCTTCCATTAAAATTCCCAGCAAAACTAGACTCATTACTACAACAATCAACAATCGGTACGATTTAGAGACTTCGTCGCATTCAACGTAAATAATCCTCCATTCTCATTAGTTGAAATCCCCACATGACATAATAGGAAGTCACGATGATTCTTAACATACTATAATGTAAGTATAAAAGTATTAGTATAAGTACACATAGGCTAGCAATGCGAGGTCCAGGACGCTTTGATATTAGTGTCAGAGAAAAGAAGATAGACTACGTCGATAGGATGACAGGCAAGTGGCTTCCAAATCTGGGATAGCAACTCTGTTGGAACCATAAACTTGGCGCCAGAGTTAGAATAAAAAGCTGATAGGTACAAATTGAGTTAAACAGGATCAACTCATAAAAAGAGAAAAGAAGATATGTTCTTCTTATGTTTTAACATAAAAATTTTCACCGTTCATTTTAAAATATTTTGTTGATACCCAATACACACGAATCGTTTTAATTTTTATGAAAATCACAAAGACACTAATCTGGAATTTACCAACATTTTCATTTTTTCTAATTAAATCGCCTATAAGCCCTAGCTATATAACACATTCTTTGCGTTCTTTTGTTATATTTCATGTCTCCAGACCAGTTTACAGGTCGTACAGGTTTTTGTTACAAGGTATTAACTTAACTTTCCTAACATTTTTTTTAAACTCCGGTGCGAAATGTTAATTTTGCTACAGTCATTTTAGTACAGACAGGTTGTTCTGTTTTTTTTTACAATCAAATCATGGTAAATCATCTCTAACAATTCAATTACATAGTATCAACATTTTGATGAAAAGGCGAAATCTTCATCATTTACGCTAAACGTACCTATTTATTGTTTCCGGCAAAATTTTCGAAAACGATAGCTTTTGGCCAGCAACTTCTTGAAAGATTCTCATCTACGATGACAATTATGTTCAGCCTCAAGAGGTAAATATTGTCGCGCCCTTTCACAGATTGAACTAGATTTCGTGATGATTAACTGGTGGTTATAAGGTTTATCTTCAATAATGCAATTTTAATCGGATGGCTTTCTGCCAGCGTTTTACGTTAAATACCATTCTGGCAATTTTCTTTGATATACGCGGTTCATGTATTCATTGCTGGGTGACGTAATGGCGACGACGTGGTGAAAAATCGAACCTTATCGACAGCATGGTGTCCTATATCCTGCGACACTATTGCTCTAGGAGACGCAAAAATTACAGTGATATAAAACAAATATTCAGCTGTCTCTATCATTCAGTAACCTCATCAACTACATTGAGCTTGGCAGGCATAGTGTCTCCAATTCTAAACATAATGAACTGCTTACTTTTGTATGGGTCAATCTTATCAAATCTTCAAAATGACGATATGTGCATCAGAAACACTGTATGCTAATCGCACAACCCACAGAGCCTGGAGATCAAGCTGAGGAATTGGTATAGTTTGCAGTGTAGACCTTGATCGTGCAACGTGAGTTGAATTTCTCCTTTTTGTCCTAAAATATGCAACTGAAATAAAAAAAGTATTGTATGAATCACGACGTAAAAGTTATTATCATTCGACTTGAATTTTATACCCAATACTCGTCCTAAATCAACTGGTAAAACATCGTGTTTAACATTGACTGACAAAAAAATTTACCTTGTGTTTTATTATTTTTCAATATTTGATTTGAAGAGTGTAATTCATCTTAATACCATAAAATGACCAGTTCTTATAAATCCAACCATTCATTTCTAAATAGTGCCTTGTAGTTTTATCAATTCGAAAGCAACAAGCTATTAAATAAGAAAAAATATGTGCATCTGCAAGAAATCTGCAATCTGTCAGAAAACACCAAATGACACATTTCGCACATTTGGCAAGTTCGGACAATAATGTACGTATCGCTCGTCAAGTACTGCAAGTATATAATTACATATACAATAGCATACGAAGACATCGAGTAACTGTAATGGTGCTTAAAGTTGATTACATTACGTATATAAGTCCAGTTTTAAGAGACAATGTGACTTCCACCCAATAAAATTAATCGAAACTATCAGGATTAGAGGGCATCGAGTACCTCGAGTATCATCTAAAAGTATGTGGATGGAAGCGTACCTGCCAGATTATCCCTTTTAGGGAATATGTAACACTAAAGAATCCTAAAACGTGCCCGTGGTCCAATTTAAAAATGTTTACTTTAAATTAGTTATACACCTGAAGTTACCACTGTTGAGAAACACAACCTTATTTGAATTTGTAATAACTTGCTCTATTGTTGTAAATTGTAACAGACAAAGTATGTTTTCTTGACAAATCGTCCAAAAATATTATTACATTATGGATTTAAAAGGTCATAATTAGGGTATCCGAATCTGGGTTAAGGAATACATCGCATATCTGCAATACTCGACCGAACGGCCGACACGATTTTGAGCGGTGTCGTTTTACCGGCGTCGTTGCCTCCTGCACGGACGTCTATCCCCCCCTCTCCCCGTCTTCCGCCGCCGTCCCGCACTTCTGAGCTGTCCGTCTCGCGTCAGCGTCAGTGCCGCCGATCGATCAGTCTGTGGCTCAAAGCAATGCACACGCCAGGTCAAAAGACGTCTGCCCGGGCAGCGACAACACCCTTTCCCCCTGCCCGACCACCCCGTCACCATTCCCACCTGCTGCGCCGCCCCCGTCCCCACAGCACGTCCACTCTCTGACGGACGGCACGTCACAGGACATTTCAATCTCGCTCCTCTGCACTTTTCCCCCGACATCTTTGATGTTTTAATTAGTTTTCTTCATTCGCATCGGCTAACTCTCTCTTTGTACGGACATCACAATTTTCCTTTTTAACGATTCCATTTCAACCTATCCCGTTACCATATCGGAAATTTAGTACATGTTTTGCTTGGTGGTGGCTCAATAGTAGTCAATTAGTTTCAAGTTGTTTATGTTACACGTTAGCTCATTTTACGACTTTATTGAATTTTACAATTAGTACCAGGCTAATAGAAAACGTGAAATCTTCGATGGTGCACATACCACTCCAATAGCAGTAGGGCATGAATACCGGTATGAAGGTAATGTAATCTATCGGCGACTAATAATAAATATACATACATTTGTAAAATGTAATAGCATTGCATAACAATAACTAAGGAATGGAAGTATTATGTGGTGAAAAAAAATGGGATGAACGAAATTATGTGTTTGCTGCGTATATATAATTGGAAATAAAAAAGATTCCCATTAGAGTTTTAGTTTAAAGCCATCTTTATGATCTAAGTTGTGTCTAAAGGTATGAAATTGGTGATAAATGAATGTATATGTCATGCTCAAGTATACTTACAACTTACCTTATAAAATTAGACATATGGTGGCAAGAATGTGTGCTTTTATAGAATATGGCAGCATTTTATGCAGTAAGAGTTGCCGGCATAAAACATTCGGTTGTTTCAACGGTGTGGAATAGACACCGTGGGACTGGATGCATACATGAAAGTTAGTTATGGTCGAAGATGTTTATTGTTTGAGGTCCTATAGGCCTGCCCCCCAAACCGGATACATTAACTGGTCATATGTTCTTTTCCATGATTCATCTAGAATTGATTTACGCATTCTGATGACTGAGGTAGTGTGGAATGTTATACAGATTGGTGATAGATCCGACACGGTCTGAGTAGGCATAAGTCAACACAACAAAACTGATTCCGTACCAGTTTCAAAAATACGAATTTCGAGGAGTTGGTAGAAGAGATTCTTATAGGCCATATAGGCTTATAGCCAGCATGATAATACTAGGAGCAATTACTGTCCTTCGAAGTAATCCCCGTCTATGGTACTGCACATCTGGGAACGGCTGTATAAGTCTTGGAAATCCATAGTGTAGTCATCTTTAGGGATAGACTTCACTTGGGTCATAATATTGGTGTCCGAACTGCGTGATAATCTCTCGCCATTCAGGGCTCATTTCAATTTGGGGAACAAGAAAAAGTTCTGGGAATCAAGTCTGCGGAGTGGTGATTGAATGGGTGCTTGAGTGACACAACTCCCGTGCTTGGATTGCTATCGATGGGGATTGCTTCGAAGGATAGTTTCAGATAATCCAACAATTCTTTCGCAATATAGACACACTCACCGAACTTTGTGAGCAGAGTTGGTCCTAAACAACGCACTTCTTTCATAATACTAAAGCACGGTCAAATATTGCACCCCATAGCCTGGCGATTTCATTATTAGGCTTCGCTGTAAATATAAAACGGAATCATATAATCATATCAGTTCGTGTTTCTTTAATCTTAAACTTCATTTCCTTATTGTAAATAAAATTAATGTGGGTCAGGATAATATGAATAATTGGCTTAAATGATATAAATCACGGGGTAAGTGGGATGTTGCAACTCGCGATCTTCAAAATAATTAATTAGTTATTGATAAAAAATAAAAATAAATATAAACTTGGTGGTTTTTAGTCGAAAACCGAAATTTGTTGGTGGGAAATTTTCGTCTTGACTGGAAATTTTCAAATAACTAATCAATCTCAGGTAATATAACTTTTTTAATTAAAATATTAGTTTCACCATATCCATAAAATATTGGTTGTTAATAAAATACGATTGCTTCTTAGTAAAATATGCTACTGCTCTAGTCATCCAACGTACTTTTTCCGATCCATCAAAAATCCACGTGTTACGAAACCACTCCGCGTTTAAATATCGGCACCTCGAGGCCAGCAATTGAAAAAATGATGGCGCGCTAACTGATAACTAATAACATTAAAAGATTTTTAAGTAATTCTCACTCTCACTTACGATTATACTTAAATGAGACGTTTTCGCTTGACATCCTAAGGATTTTGTTTATCTATATTTATCGCGCATATAACAAAGGCTGTATTCAGGAGGCAATAAGTTCCCACTATCGCAAGGGTCCAGTTATTACGGAGGTTACACTTGTAACTCATTTTGGTTTATGAGTGTCTTGTTTGTTTAGATCGGGCAGGCCATGTTTGTTTATTACCTGTGGGAATGCTGGGCTGGCGGACGGCATCCTTTTACGCGTTAGTCATTTGATTTTATTGCCAAGCACCCTACAATCCAGTACCTTTTCATCCCCCTTCGGGTTTCAGATTCTAAGGGTTTTTGTTTTAAAGCAGGGGTTGGCAAAGTTACCTTTTGGCCGTTTTAGTATATGCATCGTTATATTTGACCATTATGAAAGTGATTTCCGTGTTTCTATTAATCGCAAAATTTAGAAATGTAACCAACACGGCTGTATATGTTTACTTAGAACTACGTCTGGTTTGTTTAAGAAATAACATGTCATCACAATCTGTTCAAACGCAGTATCATTTAGAGACGTACTGCGACTCGATAACCAGTCAAATCTTGATAATTTTAGTGAAGTCGTTAGCTCCCGGAATCAATTATGATTAATATATCTTTAGTTGTATAGCTCATTCATCTATCTCATGCTCTCTAAATCACCATTTTTAAATCACTCTATTTACCAGCAGTGGAGTCGAAAAATGTTTGCATGTTTTGAGACTTTCTATTCTTAAATAAATTTTCCTTGCGATTGCTATTAGACATTTATAAAAAATATTTCTATATTAATGGTAAATTCAATTACCTCTAAGATATTCTAACTATAAAATTATTCCTCCAAGAATTTAAAATTAAATTCGTATTACAACTATTAAACTATGCATTGGCGGCGATCTACTAATTTTTAGCTGAGTAAAAACACCTCGCAATTCATCAGATGTTAAAAAAAGGAAAACGCTCGATACGAATTTAGTAAATAAGATGCAATAAATTATGTATAATTATACATAAATAATAATATTAACGACCACCGCAACAGTACGAACAAAAAATATGCAGTAGTCAGAATAGTTAAGGGTTGAAAATGTTATTTTTTATTTTTAAACATTTGAAACAATTTTCTACTTATTTTCTAGTTATCTTTCAATCGACATCGATTTATGATGTGCGATTTTTATGATTGTTCAAATTTATACTTTCAATTTTTTCATTTTATTCGAATTATTGACATTATAAACATATTTAGACTGTATTCGATTTTTAATGATCTTTCCTACATTCTCGATTTTGTTTCATATATGTAAATGTAGTTGTTTCGATTTTTACGATTTTTAACAATTTATTTATTTATTTGATGTTTCGATTTTCTTATGAATCACAATGTTGCTTAGGGATTTACACTGGCGCTCAAAAAATTCCGGACAACTCAAGTTTTTTAACTTTAAAGCACTTAATTTATTTTTTCTGAGAATTTAACTAAAGTAATTAATTAGCTAATGCCTTGATATCGTTTTAAAAGAAAATCATAGTTATCCTATTGTACTCTTTAGAGAAACCGTTGCGTCAAGTCATTTTTCTAATTGTGAGTGTATCTAAAATTATTCACTTATCAAGTTGTTTTTTGGTTGGGTTGTGTTTTCTCCAATCCACTTCTTGGATGACAGATTTGACTCATTTGTGTACCATGTTACCTGAAATGCTAATGATTGCTTTAAGCAACGATGGCCGAACTGTGCGGTATATTGCACAACATTTTAACATACCGCGAAGTGCAGTGCAAGACGCGCTCTCAAGGTTCCGTGAAATACTTGAATTCACAAGAAGAACCGGATCGGGTCGCAGCAGGTCAACAACGAATCGAGATGGCCGTTTTCTGTATCTTTCTGTGTTGTGAGTTAGGGGATTGTCATCAACTATCCGTGCTCGACGATTAGCTGATGCTCGTGGAGTAAGGATTTCAGCCCAAACTGTACGGAGGAGACTCAAAGAAGGAGCTTTGTCTGCGAAAACACCAGCTACAAGCACCAAAATGACGGTGGGACATCGAAGAGCCGGCTAGCGTTTGCACACCAGTATGTGAATTGATGTGACAACGAAGGGAAGAACGTGCTCTTTGCAAGTGAGTCTAGATTTAGTCCTAGATAATTAGACGATCGTGAGAAGGTATGACAAAGAGCAGAAGAGTGATACAGTCAATACTGCATATCTCCCAGAATTGGATTTAATGCAGGCAGTGTAATGATCTGGGCTGGTATATCTTTAGAGGCCCACACCGATTTGGTGTTTGTTGAAAACGGCTCAATTATGGCATACATGTACATCCTCGAATGTTTAGAACCACACATGGTTCCATATGCGCCATTTATTGTCGATAATTTTCTTCTTATGGATGATAAGGCTCGCCCGCACATTGCGAGAAATGTCATCCTATACTTGGAACAATTCGGTGTACGATGTCTTCCGTAGCCAACCAATAGTCCCGACTTAAATCCAATAGAACACGTCTGGGATTTTCTTGGTAAAAGAGTGAGATGTCGCCAACCCCGACCGGAGACGTTGAATGACTTAAGAACGACACTGGAAAAGAATGGGCTCAAATCCCTCAAGAATACATTGCGACCCTTCTTCAAAGCATGTCTAATCGTTTAAGGGACGTTATCAGAGCTCGTGATGGTAACATCCGTTATTCGTGTTGAGTTGTGGTGTTTTTTTTAATTGTCACTGCATGTTAATTTATTAAATATTCCTTAATTTTTTTCATTTTATTTTTGATTTTTTGGTTTTCTCATACTAAGATGGGTGCTCTTTATTTCAAACACAATTAAAAAGATTCCATTTTTTTCATACACTACAACATAAATTTTGCAAGTGTCCGGAATTTTTTGAACGGCAGCTTATTTTCGATTTTTTTACAATCATAACGATTTTTAACATTTTTTTTTTGGTTCGATTTATTACAATTTATTTTCGATCTTCCCGATGACTGTTTTTTCGATATCTCCTTATTTATGGTCTTGATTTTCTACAATTTACAACGATTTTTTCCATGTGCAATGACTTTTCACTAGGTATATATTTTTTACTTAAAACGTGTTTTACTACTTTTAACGTTTTGGATTTCTGTTCAACATAATTATATTTTTAATTTTTCTTTACAATTACAATTTCCTATAATATTAAGTATTGTTTTTGTATTTCGATTTTTTACGAATTACATCTTTTTCGATTTTACGATTTTTAGTGATTTATTTTAGACTTTTTTAACTAGATATTCTTAAGTTGCTAATTTATTGTGTGTCGGATAGTTTTCCTGTTGTATTTATTTAAGACTTTTGTTATTAATTGATATACTCATAAGGTTTAACCATATATACATACTCGTACATACGTTTACTCTCAGTGAAGAAACTATCCAGAAACCAAAGAAATTGAGAAATTGAGTCAAAAAACAACTTGCTTCATTTCTCTTTGTGATCCTCGCGAAACATCTCGCAAAGTATAAGAATTAAATGAATTAAATAAATGAGAAAGTCCTTTTCAGAGCAGAGTATGCTGGGGTTTTGTTGGGTTTATTGGCATGTTGAAAAATAGTCAGTGAGTTGTTGGAAGATTTATTGACGTTTCGACATCGATTGTGTCTTCATCAGTGACAGAATGTGTTGTTCAATATGTCGCGTTTTATATACGAAATTAAAGTTAAACACGGCAATTGAACCATATTTTGTCACTGATGAAGAATCGATGTCGAAACGTCAATAAATCTTCAAACAACTCATATATTTGTTGAGTTTTGACGACATATTTCTATACACTGTTCCTTAAACAAATGTATTTATGATTAATTATTGCACAAACGAATATAGGTAAGCTAATAAATATTTAAAAGAATTAATAAGCACGATGAAGGTAACGTGAATTGATTTAAATTTATATTAATGAATTATTGCATTCAATTATATTATATTAAAATAAATTCTAACGTAGATGAAAAATCGGTTTCCTGAAAGCACACGAGCATCAGGCGAGCGAAAGAAATCCTGTACGTTTTCTATTGAGCTACGACACTACGACGGTTCATATGTGACCAATATGGGGGCTAACGATCCAATATTTATATTGAAATATTATTTTATACCAAATAACAATTGTTACGTATGAAAGATTGACAAATCTCAACTTATTTACCAGTCGACGCTTCTTTCATTACATTTTTCGATGAGACTATGTGGTTCCTCCAGGATTGTGAAGTGTACACTTCGCAGGAACTCCAAAAGTAGACAATAACATACCATTAATTAATTATGTGCTGTAGATTGTACTTTTGCACCACTCCATAATTGGAAGATCGTTGAACTGATGCTGGTAGATACGTCTACCGTATAGTGTGAAAAATGAAACTCTCACAACATTTACTGATGAAAGACAAAGAAAACATTGAATTGAAAAAATAATTATTTTAAATTATTTTGTGGCAAAATTATGAAATCGTTGAGTTTAATAAATTCCTGATTTACATTGTTCGTCAGATTCCAACTGCTGTCCAACTTTTGATGTTTCTTGTGGCAACTACCTAGTCATTTGGAAACGCTGTTAGACTTAGTTGTAATCTCAATTAACGTTTAATTTCAAATTCAACTGTAAATCTGATTTTTTAATCATATTGTATAATAATATTCTTTTCTGTTGAATTGTGTAAACAGATAGCTAGATGCAAAGTCACCTGAAAAATTTTAGATGTTTGTCACTAACATTTTAAATTATCGGAAAAAATAGGAACGTGAAATAACGAACAAAATCACTTGTATATTGAAATAATATACGTAGCACTCTGCAACGCATTGGCGTAATCAAAATATAATGTAGGTAATTACATCTGCAATGTGCGCACAATTTTATACATTGTATCGACAATTCACTATACTGAATTATAATAATAATAACTCATTCGGAAAGAAGGTCAACGCGAGATTTTCGTTGGCCTTGTGGGTTCTCGAATAACGTCGGAGGGTTCATTTCGAACGCGTTTTATTTATGCTAATCGGTAATTATGCACGCATATGTCTCTATTATCGCGACAGAACGGGCCTTGTAATGTCTCAGGTGTGACTGATTTACGGCTGCTACAAGTGAGTGATTGCGTGACGTGGTACGTGACATTCATGCGACTTATACACGGTCGTCTTCGTGCAATCGATATTTAGTCTATTGGCGGGCGAAAATGCTGCACGAAAACGCGAAATACTTCGCTTAACCACTCACAATTAGACTTGAATAGGTCGTTTCTAGAAAAGAAAATGTTAAGATGTCCTGCAGTATCCAGTAGAATTCTGTATAATGTAGAGTCAAGTATCGATTTTTCTCTAATTTTTATATTAATCTCACATACTATGCGCATTTGGAATGATTTTTACGTAACGAATTGCTATCTAGATATCGAGCTAATTTTACAACCGTACGTGTCTGGTTGTGGGTAGTAACATATGTTAAACCATGATAGTAGGAAACTATACATCAATAAAGATAATTGTAATGTTCAGACATTTATGGATAAACAATAAAACCAAACGATAGTGATATTTATTTCAATAACGGTAATAACAACAAATTTCGTCGTCGTCGAGCATTGTTGCCTAAATCTGTCAGATTTATTGGCCATCCTACTAACATAGATCATTTTGTATGTTAATTAATCTGATATTAATTCACCCTGTCAAATAATATTAATTATGAAATTATCTAAAGTAAAGAAGGGTAATTTACATATGTATTTAATCTTTTAGTTCAGGTTCTGCGCTGCTTACACATAACTAAACATAAAAATGTTTCCCAAAGAAACAAAATAAACTCAATTTTATGGCCATAGTTAATCAGAAGATTCTTCAAGAAAATTTTGATATGGTACTGATTTGCACATTTGATTAAATATAAGACCATTTCAGCATACTAATCAACAGAAGAAAATTTATTCCAAACGACACAATGATTAATTAATTATAATTGCGTCTTTATAAAAATACCTGTCTTTGAGACAATTTAAAAATTGAATGTTACCTTTGCTCAATAAACGATGTCAGAATATTGAATTCATTTTTTTTTGTTATATATGCGATATAATATTAAAATAACCGTTATCAGTACACTTCGCATCAAACTTCACTTCTTTAAATTTGCGCAGATGAGGTATGCATAGAAAGACTTGGAAATTATTTCTACGAAATGTCTTCAAGCCGGACTTAAGGCGAAACAAAGAATGTATGGCACTTTTATTTATACTAAAAATGTATATTGGGATTCACGATTTTGGGGCTGAATCTAGAACTACACAAGCAATATTCGCTCACACCTCAATTGAGAAATTAAACAAGGTGGTCCAAGGAAATTTCTTCGGATTATCTAAAACTTATATACTTACGAGTATAACGTATTTCTCAAGCCTGGGTGGCGGGTAATTCATTTTAACAAACCCATTTATTCTATTCTACTATGCTGAAGTGTCACAGTCTGTAAGTAAGTTCCATTCACAAATTATATACACTCTTTGCTGCTCGAATTAGATATTTCGGCGCAACGTGAACAGGTAAGTTATAAAGATTTTTTTCCAAAACCAACTTGCAGTATTATCAATAAATGTAAGTCCTTGAATTTTGTGCCAAAATTTTTGAACTTGCGTCGCATGCGTTCTTAATAATTCGGGATCAGAAGGTTTTGGACAAGAGGTTATTGCTACTAGCAATTAGTCCTTTGCGGAAACCGTCAAATCTGGCATCTGGAACTTCATTTCAACCTGTCGCCATCAATCCATTTCGTTGAGGGCTGATGGTCACATACGTTCAAGTGTGACGCTATTGCTCGGCGCCGGAAAGGTGCCGCAACGGACTGCATGTAACATTGGCCTTACTGGCTCGGTGTTAATCGTGAAACATCCATGCCAGATGGTCATCTCTTAATGTACACCGTCACCACTTAAAATTCCAATTAGGACGGTAGACAAATACGTAATTAACAGCACAAAATGCAATGAGAACTTTTTGTTTTCATATATTTTTTTAATTATTTAACTTATTATTATTATATAATTACCATTATAATAGTAACAGACTACTTATGCGAACATTTTACATCCATGTACCACGTTATCGGTGGACGCAGTCGAATTTCGAACCAAAACGCATAAACAGCATTATTTCATAAACCTACGCGTCACATCTACTAAACTTAATTAGTGAGCGCACACAGATCGCGTTTTTCTCATACGACTCACGCGGCCTAATGAATGCATTATTTATGATATAATACCTTGTTAATTGCTAATAATACCGGCTTTGTTTAATTAATGGACACACGTTCGTGCATATGATTTAAATGCGCATCTAGATTATTCAATGGCATTAGCATATTTGAAAAGGTAGTAAGCTGTATTAATGTTCTGTATTCAACTCCAATTCGTAATTTTTAATATACCTAAATATATGCGCCCAACATTTAACAATTTTATACTGAAAATCTTAGAAAGCTCCATCAAATAAACAAATATGAAACATTTTACAAAAAAATTTAAAATGAATTCGGGTTGAGCCACATGAACGCATACCAAAGTCTATAAGTGGAGAAAAGAGCTCCATGACCATCATATTACCTATTATTAAGGTTAACATATTTATATAATACCTCACATAAATAATATATAATTAATCTATACGCGTTAATTATAGATTGTGTTAAGGTTTGATTGACTGTGGTCTCTGTTAATCTTGTTCAACTAAAATCTATTCAATATCGTAGGAGGAATTGCCAGAAGTATTACCACATTTTGGTGCACATTGAAAGGATATCGTTCTGGGTTTTTAATTTAAGCAAAATTTATCAAATATTCGCGTGACAGACCAGTAAGGCCTTGTTGTTTTATTAATAATTGCTTCCTGCTATCCAGATAGTTAAACATGTTTGATTTCATAGTTCGTAGTACCTGTGACGTTTCAGATATGTTAGAGGCAATAACATATTTTGGTTGTAGGTAGCATAGACAAGATTCAAGTCATTTTGTCAAATTTAGGCGAAATTGCTCTCATACCCAATAATATTGATCTAATTTTTTTCTAGTGAAGTCTTGTGGTTTTTCTAACAAATTGAGCAACGTGCTGTGATAACATTAATCGGAAAAGAGTAGTAAGTAGTCCATGGAAATAAAAAATCACATGTCTGCAGCTTACGGTGAAATTGCTCATTCTTATAAGAGAATAAAATTTTGGTCAAAGCAATTTATATGGGAGCAGCAATCCATTATAAGACAATCCTCGAACTGGTCGACCAAATTCAGCTCTTTACCGAAGAAATCATTCGAGAAGTAGGAAAATCGATTCTTGAAAATCCATACCAGATGGGTATCGAGAATGTTGATTCCATTCGACAAACAACGTCGAGCTGAAACTTCTCAACAATTTTGGAGCTTTTTGAAGCACAAGAGGAATAATTTATTGTAACAATTTGTACCTAGCGATGAAACATGGGTTCATCACTATGATGCTGAAACAGGAGTCAATGCAATGGAAGCTTGCAATCGCCAAAGGAGTTTAAGGTCCTACATTCGGCTGGCAAGGTTATGGCCACTATTTTTTTTTTGGAACTCGTAAGACCACAATGTAGGATAACTGTAATATTGATATTTTATGCAAATTGTAACATGTCATAATTGAATATCGCAAAGAAAAATAAAAAATAATGGAATTCTGCTTTTGAATGACAACAAAGGCTGTTGTTGTCCAGGATGCTGTGAAGGATTTAAAGTTCACATAATTAAATCATCTATCCTACATCCCTGAATTAGCATCCGGTAACTTATTTCTGTTCAGGAAGTTGAAGAAGCAGTTGAGGTGACAAAGATTTCTAATTTAACGAAAAATAAAACACTTGGTTTAATGTTCACTGAATTATTTATTGTATGGCGACAATTGTTTCGGCTTGTTAGACCATGGCCTAACAAGCCGAAACAATTGTCGCCATACAATAAATAATTCAGTGAACATTAAACCAAGTGTTTTATTTTTCGTTAAATTTAACAATGTTTCACCAAGCGCCTACCGCTGAATATAAATGTGAAAGATTTCTAAATGATGAAGAATTAAGTGTGCGGTTAAGTGCTTTCTTGCAGAGCAAGGAAAAACTTTTTTATGGTTCATTTTCGTTAATTGCTAAATGTAAGGAATGCATAGAAGTACAAGGCGATTATATTGAAAAATTGCCACTTTTATTGTATTTATCGTATTTAACGCCTTCTTTTTTATCTACTTGCTCTCGGAGCTTATCAGGTATGCCGGTTTCTTTTATATGGACCATTATCATAAAAAATGAACCACATATCTTTAAATTGTCTTGGAAAATGAATTTATGTTTAATTGAAACGATATTTGTCTTAACATAGCATTGTTTGATTCGATGAATATAGGAAGGTGATACACAAGAAACATTTTATGAGTTGTATAACTTATTTCATGTATTATAACATAACACATTTCTTTATGTAATTTTTTCAAAGACATCTCTTTCAATTAGACTTGATTTTCAGGAAGGATATCTTCATTGCATTCCTTCATATCCATAATCTTAAGGTCGCGTAAACTATCAACTTCGATTTATTTTACCATTTGTTTAATGTGTTGCAAAAAACTACGTCATCCATTTTAATAGCGCAAATATATTATCAACTATTTGTCGTTACTAGCTCGCTTTTTGTATTAGCCTATTTTAGTCCTTAGGCTATATGTGTTGAATTTTTAATTGTTCAAGAGTGCGACAGCGTAGTCATCCAAACTGTCTTCGATTGCTTTATGTAATAGAGTTATGATAAGACAAGTATAGTTATAAATTCTATCTATCCACGCAACTGGCATTGGATGTGCGTATCGCAACTCACGAGAAGAAATTCGACTTCTATTCAGATCTGCCACAGTTTGCAGCAATTTTCTTCACCGCCACACGGGATTTCAACCATTGCCACTACGAGACCAGCATCTAATTGTCAAGATGGGGTTGCTTCCATGAGCATTTGACCTCTACGTTACCTTATATTACTCCATTTCGGCTCTTTCACTCAGAGCTTTAGCTTGCGTCATGATATACCGGGCTAGTTAGTCACTCGACAGCATCAAAACTCTAACCAACTGTCCATTTTTCCGAAAATTTTTGCTTTTTCTTTTAACATGGATTTATTGTTATATCTCTTCCTTTAATCTGAAGAACTTCCTATATATAAAGAATCCGGTAGATTTAAGAACGCCTGGACAAAATGAACTATTCTCAAAATGTAAAAGCGCTGAAGACATTTTTTTTACCGGACATAACTGTCACGCGTATGACGAACTTTTGTAAGATTGCAACATAGCGAATATATAACACGATTTTATTGGTTATCTAGTCACCGTGTGCTCATTCAAGTGTCATTCCCTTTGAACATATTGTTATATGGTAAATATCGTGCGGGGATACATGTTAATACACACGTAGGGAACGTGCCTCCAAGTATCCAGTGTGTCGTCTGGGAAATGTTGAGTTTTTCTCCCGAAAGTTACTTCTTTGTGTTATGAATATTGTTGTGTATCCGAAATTCGGAAAAATTCGGCGATATCGAGAAGTGTATACATAATATTTTGGGCTCGCATTTGATGAGTATACTTTTTACTTTCTTATACTTTATATATAAGTAAATATAGGAATCATGAAAATTTTCGAACTCGAGATTTCAACGGATATACACGTTTTGAGGTCCCCTGAATCGTTTCTGCCTATTTTGGGAATGACGTCCGTGTGTGTGGCTATGCGCCTGTGTGTCTGTGTGCCTGTGCGCGCTCTACCGCCCAGACGATGAACGCTAGAGCTATGAATCTTTAAACTTAATATTTGTATACAGCAAGGAGGAAAACGTCCTACTTTGAAAGCAATATCTCAACCGGAAGTGATGGTTTACTCATCACTTTTTCCGTATTTCGAAAACGGTAAGAGTTATCGAAAAAATTATTCTTACGAAAGTTGTAGATACTGAAAGTTAAACAACTGTCATTTGAAAAGTATAAGTATAAGAAAATTCAGTGCGGACCACTGCAGATTTTTTCTTATAAAAATGGCCTACATTATAGTTACATAACGGTCGTAAATGAGAAAGTGAATGACAAGGGCGAAGTTGAAATGGATATAGTGGCTCCATTACGGAATAAAATAGCGCTGGCGTATTATAGATCGAAGAAAACTACAGCTTAATAATGAAACCCATAATATGACACACATCGACGAATTGACAAACTCACTTTTAAATCTGCCAACGAAAACTGTTACGCACGCAGCAACACAATCTGAAAATATTGATACCCAAATTCGTATACTGATACCAAGTTGAAGGTGACAAATTCGATTGCTAACTTATCAAATAAATCAATGAATATATCCATCAGTAATTCAGTTAGCATCCTGGAAAGTGAAAGTTCGAGAGGTGCATGCGAAGTCAAGGAAAAATCTGCAAGACAATGCATCAAGAAAACATTCGAACAGTTGTCTTAAAACTAGAAATGATGTGTTATTATTAGCTACTAGTAATGGAAGAGGAGTTGCTAGAATCTTGAATAATTTTCTGAGCTTTAATCGATCTTCAGGCAGATTGCGTATTTGAAAGAATGTTCTCATTATGTGTAGATGAATTCATTGTTGACTGCCGAGGATATATCTAAAAAGGGGTTGTACAATAGGGGAAATTTTATTCTTCTTCCACATTGCATCTATCATCTACAACATAAACATGAACATGAAGTCTGTTTAGAATGATAGATATAACTTAATAAATCTGTGTGCTAGCCCTACGATAACATTAGGAAGTAGAGTAGATCTTACTGAGCCACTAGAATGTGATCCTCCCATTGTGGATATTGAGTGTAATCATTTTAGTAGTGCAAATTTTCAAAGGATATCGAACCTAGCCCATTGTCAGTAATGCAGAATCAAATATTCCATCAGAACATTTGTGAAGTCTGCACACTCAATATTTTACTTAATTACCCGAACTACCCAAATATAGTGGGTCGACTGAGCATTGGCTCTGGGAAAATGAAATATGGCTTTTTAATGTGAACAATTACAATTTAGTAAATATTTTTTGTGGACGCAGTATTAGTATTGATGGGGGTGTAGCGGCCTACACACTACCAACAACTTTGCAGTCTAACCATTAATAAGTAATGTCTTGAATTATGAGCGAGATTTCGAGTATACTCAGTTTAAGTATGACGGTATGACGGTATGAGTAATATAATTATATGTGTACATAGATAGGCGTTGTGTTGATGTTTTAAACATTAACTATTGTACCTGCTGAGGGGGAGCAAAATTATAGTATGCGTCGAATTTAATATAAATTTTCAAGTAAAATGTAAATTTTCCATAGACATTCTTAATATATTCGATTCGTTTAAACTAACAACCGCAGGTGCATGAACCACCGAGCTTACAAGATCGCGGAATCTTTGATGTATGTTCATATATATCAACTGTTGTTAATATAATATAGTATCGATAGTGGCAGTCGTATATTTAGTCAGGGTCCTAAATTTATCAGGAAAAGAGAAAAAATGATCGGAATACATCTCAGTTCGTCGCCATGTTGAGTAATGAAACCTGGGATAATGTAGTCATTGGTAAGGCTCCTAATGCGGCAGTTGAATGCTTCTACAATGTTTTTCTGCATTACTTCAACATATGCTTTCTGTTAATTAAGTGTCATATAAACACGAATAAGAATATTCCCTGTTTAACGAAACCCGTCAATATGCTTCTCACGTAAAAAATGCTTACTATTTAAGTATGAAACCAACTTTATATCATTATAAATTTATAAAATTTTACTGGTTCTTCAATCAAAAAGCATTATTATGTTAATAAAATTACCTCCTCTCAGAACAAATCGAACGACATAGTAAACCTAGAAGTTAGTTCTAAAACACGCCATATGATAGAAATTACTACTGACTCTGGTGTAGTAGAAAATGACTCAGATCGCTTATCTGAAAGTTTTAATATCATTTTAGTGGTTTATATTCCATTACGAGTGAAACAAATTGCGCATGCAACTATTCTTTTATGAACAACATGTTCTTGATGACCACTTGTCATACTGAATTGAGAACTGTGATTGCAGAAATATCGACAAAAAAATAAAGAATTCCACAAGGACTCAATCAAATCCCCTGCTCCTTATTGCAATAATTCATCGTAGATCCCCCAGTACTTATTTTCAGTTCATGTATGACTCATGGAGTCTTTCTCAAAAAGCTGAAACTGTTGAAAGCCTTGGCGTTCTATAGCTGTACCAGCACTTCATTACGGCAAGCAGTATTTTTTTTGAAAAACATTCGACTATTGTCATTTCTTTCCACGCACAACAGTTTCATATAAAAAAAATCCATTAAGGACGCCATGTACAGAGCCCATTATATCTATGAAAATATGGAGAGGAAGAAAATTATAGCTGGTATTTACTACGACGTATCTAAGGCATTTGATCTCCTTAATCATGATATTTTATTAATAAAATTAGAATCAATCGATATTAGAGGCAACGATTTGGACATCTTTATTTCTTACCTCACAT